>JAQJVK010000001.1:189675979-192075979 GCA_035578135.1 Flexamia atlantica | reverse complement strand
CCGAAGACATGTACTTCAAAAGCATCAACAGGGGAGGTTTGTCAGTCCCGACGGATTTGGTTTTGAGCGTAGGAAAACACGTCTTGGGAATCATGCAAAGACTCATTTCTGTTGAGCATGAAAATATTTTCATTTCAAGCGCAAATCAAAAAGACGTTTTAACAGCCATAGCATTTGAAGCTGTTAATAATGACAGCTCAATAATAAATGTCAAAGACTCCTGTGCCTGTGGAAAAAAATATACAGACATTATATTGGACATTATTTCGAGAATGTCAAATATTCTACTAAATAACTATTCTAAAATCAGAAGAGATAACTTGAGTAAACAGTGTAGGACCAACAAAAGAAAACTGATGATTTTAGAATAATTATTTGGTAGAATATTGCCTTGCAGGTCTAATGCCCAATGCCAGTTCATGCACCACTTATGAACAGTTTTAGATTATATGCCATGTTCGTTTATTTTTAATTTTGTAAGTTAATTAGTGATTTACAGTAAATAACGTATGCAATCATCAATAATTAATATAGACTACTTTGAGATACCAGAGGGATCGTGGCTTAACTAAGGCCCATAAAAACTTGTAATATAAACAAATAAACTTGTACAGAATATTTTAAGGAAAGTGTTCGTTAATAAATTGTTAACATTTAACGTCATATAATTCCAATTTTTCAATACGGCGATTCAATTCGTATCTTTCAATACTGTGAATCAATTCGTAGGCAGTGTAGGGCTAAACGTATTGTTCAAGCATGTCTGATACTTTTTATATAATTTATTTTTAATTTCAATTAACTAAAAAATAGAAACATATTCGTAATAGCTATATTCAAGTCATATAAACAATGTTAATTTGCTTCTGAGCTAGAAATAGGTAAGCTATGGGCTTAAATTACCCTCCGTCGAATTCTACAATTGAACGACGGAGGATAATTTAAACCAATTGTCTGTATGAAATTATAGGCTGCTCTCGTAATATATTCATATCAAACAATTACATTGATTACAGGGTTAAATTGTTCACTGAGTCTTGATCCAAAGCTCAACTTCGCACTTACTAACGATTCAAAGAAAATATATTTTCCACCAATGCTGTATCATAGCGCAAAAACACTTTTTAGCGGTCTCAAAGGTTGGCGGCCTCTTCTTAACCTTGCATTTGCCCCGCCTACAAAGAATACTGATCTATGCATGGGCATTATCAAGCAAAGAAAGGAGTGAGTGGTATTAGAACAAGAATGAACAATACTGTTAAATGATATTGGCGGCGGCGTGCGAATTCGTAATCACGACAAAGCTGCTGAGGGCCCGAGGTCCGATGCACTAACGACTGCCCACCGACTCAGGATTACATCCAGTATAAATGATATGACCTCCTTAGTTATACTCATTGACTGGCTACTTGAAATCAGCTGGCCGGGAGGATAAGTTTTTCAGCAAGAAAAACCCTTAGGTTGCGATGTTGCCAGGTCGAAGGCCGCGGCCTTATTACTAGAGATGGCTATGCTTTTACTAATGATGGAATAGGTCAACTCAAATTTGAGGTTGGGCACATAAGCAGACTTAACCATGAATTGTTGTGGAACAATCAGCTGATGGGATAAGTCAACTCAAACATGAATCATAATGCAACAATCAGCTGATGTGCGAATTGTCATTATGACACTATTTTCGTCAAATGCTGCGCTCCAATTGGTCTAGAACCTGTATCATAAAGTGACACCAGTTGCATAATGTTAACTTTATGCAACTGGTTTGTATTTGGTTTAATAATGGACCTCATTATGACATTAGTTGTAATATCGTTATTGAAGATTATTGCAATGGTCGTAGATAAAGTAAGTAAGTATATTACAGCATTTTCGTGAACATAGTTTTCTGGATTGCTACTTGGGGTGCTAGCGGTAATCAACAAAGGCGAAGCCTACGGCAATTTTTCGAGTTTGTTTATTGCTGTCATTTGATGTGTTGTGTTATTTATTAAGAAGAGTTACTGTAATAAGGTTTCAGTCACTTTAATTTTTGTAATGATTATTTCAAGTTCGAATTATTTTGAGTTATGATTAGGCCTATTTAATTTTAATAAATTAAATATTTTAATCTGGTGGTTTATTCCAAACCCAAACCGTAAGTATGGTAAAAGTTAACATTTTATCTGTATGATTAATAATAAAGTTTAGTTCTTGTTTCAAAATTAAATCCCTGTCAAATTTGGAAGTCTAACATGTTGTACCCACAGTCTTTACATGCCGTTTGCAGCATCATTTTAGCAGGGGAAAGGTACACGATTGCTATTTAGGCGATATTATAATGACCTTGGATTATCCGGATTTTTTGTTATCTGGACCGGTGATCTGCCACATTAATCCGGATAATCCGAGGTGTACTGTAGTACAAAATATGAATTAATATTTTTTTCTTCATGCAGGTGTAGTGTATATCGTCCTGCAGATTTTATAAATTTAAATACAGATTAATTTTTGTGTAATATACATAAGTTATCACTAGAAATGTTACCGTGATGCACGGGACTCAGACAAAGTGCTGAATTTCCTCAGTAGGCCTAAGGCAAATGCATTTGTTTTCTGTGATTTATGTAATAAATCTTTGGTTTAAAATTTTTCATTTTAGCGAATTTCCCCTATAGGGAAGTAGCTATTACCGTAGGCGGCACGGTGAGACTTAAGCCCGGAACCATGTTATTTTTTCATTTTGAGGTCCCTAGACCCCAAAAACACCGTTCGTTCATTTTCATATATATATATATATATATATATATATATATGTATCCGTGGGCGCGATAACTTTTGTAAAAAAGGTCCGATCTTGATGAAATTTGGAACAAATGTGTAAAGCGTCATTCATGACTTCGAGTTCGAAAACCAGCAAGATTGATTTACTCTAAGAAGGTTTTTTCACAAAATAAAATTTATTTTCAAGATTTAACACCTTTTTACTAATTATTTTTACACTTAATTGTTAAAATTGAATTCAGCTTAAAAAAACAAACAATTTAGCATTTTGAATTATTATTCTACGTCAGTCCGTTGCTTAGATATTGGATAATATTGGATGTGCTAAACACAGTACGTTGTCCAATATTTTGTTTTTAATCTTTACCTCCAAAAACTATTGTCACCCTGATTTGAGATTGTTTTTTTTTTAAATACAATTCTGAAAATATGATTAAATTTGCAGGTGTTGAATATTTTATTTGTGTTTATTTTGAATAGAGTTCATTGATCAAGATTTTGCAGAAAATATATACTATATAAAAAATACAAATTATTTTTAAATTTAATAAAGAAAGTAAGAGCATTTGGAGGGGGAATGTCTTGGTTTAAACTGCCTGAAAATGTAGCATAATATATGATATGTTTACAATTATGAAAATTGATAATATGTTTTATTGAAATTGGCTGGAGATGTAGGTCTGTTGCAACAGGGATGTTTTAATTACTATAAAATTGACCATATGATCGAATTTAATTTTTTCATGAGATTAAATTATTTGTTTGTTTTGAGAGTTTTGAGTTCATTGGTTATATGTTTGTTGACATTTATATTCTATAGCTAACAAGATCACAGTTATTAAAAATTAAAAGACTAAGAATTATTTAAAATACAAAAGTGTATGTGTTACTAATGAAAACCAATATGGCCTCTTTGTTAATTTTCCTCATGTTTAAGCTCATGAATGATTAAATATGCGTTTTTAGTATATCATTTAGTACTTAACGTATTCAAATGATACTTTCCTTCAAACAAGTTGAATGTTCACTTATACAAAATAAATCCTATGGAAATTCGCTGAGTTCGCAGGTCTGCTGCGATGGGGTATTATTATTTAAAATGTGTCCAACTGAAAAATGTTTTTTGTTTAAAAACATTCAAATTTTGATGTGTTAAAAAATATTTTAAAATTCTAATACATCTTTATGCATGAGACAAAAGTTTCTGGTTGCTTGTTTTGCCATTTTTAAAAATTAATATTCAGTAGTGATCTAGATTTAGAAAATATACATTGAAATGAACATGTTAGAAGGTTTTTAAAAGGTTTTCACGAGTAAATTAAAGAAATAAATAACGGGTGATTCTTTATATGACGCACAGGACTCTTAGGCATTCTATTGACTTGTAAAAATTACAAAAATAATAATGAATATTTTTTCCTTCATGCTGGTGAATTTTATTTCATAGTGTGATTCTATTCTATTTTTATTCATTTGAAACAACATTAATTTTTGTGTAATATAAATCAGTTATTATTAAAGATATGACCATTATGCTCAGGATATAGTAAAAATTCTGAATTTCTTGAAGAAAGTGTTCTAATTATTTAATTACATATTATCATTAAGTTAATCAATTAATTAAATAAAGTTAATAAATTATTACTAACATAATTTGGAGTGCCTAGATGCAGTAAATGGCCAAACGGTATATTTTTCTTATAAAAAGGTTTGATTTATTTATAATTTAAGTTTATAATTAGAATAATTAATTCTAATTACATTTTATGGATAGATAAACATGATAAGATCCATAACAACTTTGTGTATCTGCAGTTATCAGCCTTTTTACCTGTGGTGTACGGGACAGATTTTAAAAGTCTTCTAAAACCAACTTGTATTTAAAATAAAAATACAATCACACTTAATTTTGATAAACCTTAACAAATTACCTTTGCACAATAAGTTTAATGATAATAACTATATTTTATAAGTCAGCAGAGAGAAAGTTGAATGTTTTTTGTGAGGCACGGGACACAGTGAGGTGGGTTTAGAAAACTGTAGTTTTAAGTGACTTGAATAACTTAAAACATACTGTACCTGGTGAACCGAGCTTGGTGTCATTTAATGTTTACCAGTTCATCCAATTACGGTACTATAACATATTTCAATGTCATAAAATTGATAAATAGAAACCCTTTTTATTGCACCGTGAACTCTTTATTCCATTCGCTGTATTTTTCCTTGATGGCTGAAGATTCCAAACAGCTGTTATGATTACTTCATTTGTTTACACTTTCCTTGCTTTTTTCGTTGCTATCATGGCAAAACTCATAAGGCCAATGTTAAAATTTTACAAATTTCAAATTTGTTTTATTACGTACGGTAATTAGATTTTCTCTCACCAAGTAATCTGCATAAAAGACGTTTTTGAGTTATAAATTACTTATGTCTAGACTTTGAAGGAAATCCTCAGAGCCATTTTTGAGATAATTATGCAACTAACCAACCAAGCAAGCACACACGCACGATAACAATACTCATTTTTTTTGTATTTTGTCTTTCTACGCCAGTGGCATTTTTTAACGTTTTGATCGGGGACGGTCCAAACACGGGTCTTGTTACTATCTAATGGCGACCTTTTGTTAGATAGCATAATTAATTCATAGCCCAATGACAAATGGCAACTGGACCCAGTTTCGATCCTGTCAGGAATCGAACCGTCGACCCTCAGGTTATGAGGTGAGCGCTTTATCCACTCGGCTATCATATAAGAGTATAGGATTTTATGTTATTGACGTATTGCTCTAAGACAAGGCAATAATGTACCTAGAGCAATGATTCAAAATAGGCTGTAAAAAAATGTTTCTAAAATATATTTTTTTCAAGCTGAATTCAACAGAGTGAACCAAAATTAGATGACATTAATTTTTCTAAATAAAAAATTCAAAAAACCAAATTTTTGAGCGGAGAGGGGTTATCCACCTTAACCTAGGCCCTACCTTCTTTCAGTCTGATCGGGCTGGTTTTCCAATTCATCAAAATAATCACTATTTTACACGCCTGTGCCAAATTTCATTCCGATCGGACCATTTTTGCGAGCGCTATCAAGCTTTACAGACACAGACACGCACAAATACATACATACACACAAATATATATTTGAATGAATGGCGTTTTTGGGTATCTGGGGGCCTCCAAACAAAAAGTTTATGGAAGTCCCAGGCTTAGGTCTTACCATGAGACCTACGGTAATGGCTTCTTTGCTAGGGGAAATTCACTAAAATAGGCTACAAGTGTTGTATTTGTCCATAGGCTAGATGCTAAACAAAATTTTTTCATAAAAATCCCAGGGGGGTTTGGTGTAATTTTATTTATTTTTGGTGATTTAATTTAGAATGACCCTAAAGTCTATCTGATGATGACATGATGTGGTAGCTGTGACACAATATGATAAGCCATTTTTCTTCAATTCAGAAAATGTTTAGATCTTGAAAAGGCGGTAAACTGTTACAAAATCGAGGGACACTCATAAATACCCAAAACAATTATAAGAGAGTTTGCCATTACCAAGATGCAATTAAATTAATGAATTGAGTGAGTTTTTAAGTTAGTAGGCCTAATTAAAACATAGATAACAGTAAGATTAACTATTGGCAAGGAAAGAACAATGACGGGGCTAGGGAATAAATAACCTTGACATTGCATTACTTATACCAAAATGGGGGAGGAGTGACAGCGGTGATGACAAAAATCCAGACTATTTGAAAGAAGGGGGAGCCCTGAAAACCTTAAAAAATTCTATATATGGGCTAATATCAAATCAAGTTTGTAATAGTTACAATATTTTCAAGCGTTAAAATATGAAACACTTAGGGGCCTACGGGAACTGCATTTGTCCAGATTCCAGGTAAACAGGCCTATAGGCCCTTTTCACTCAGTAGCCAAAATATACTAAATCTATTAGTACGTGTGGTTAGCATAAAAACCTTGCGCTTTTTGATACAGCTTAGCCACTTGGTATGTGTACAGAAGATACCAGTAGAAGTATTTTTGTCCGAAGATCCAACCTTGAATTCGTGTAGAACACCCCCATATCAGTCAAGTCAAGTCAAAATCTCTTTATTCATAGACAAGTACATCAGTGGTACATTTGAATAGTGTCACTTTGTTAGCTTGACTTAACATAACGCTTATTTATTTACTATTTACAGGCTATTTACAAGATTGCTTAATAATTAACAAATTCATCAAATGAATATATTGATTTGCCAACCAGGAAGTCTTTCAATTTATTCTTAAATTTGCCACTGTGTTTTTCATTTTTTTATTCTTTTGGCAATTTTCTAAAAAATGCTGCTCCCTTATATGACGGCTTCTTAGCATAAAATTGAAGTCTGTGGTGAGTGGGAATGATTTCATCCCTTCTTCGGGTGTTGTAATGGTGTATTTCCGGACTTACATCAATGTCATTATTAATGTTTAAGTGAATCATAATGGTATTAAAAATATACTGACCATACACTGTCAAAATGTTAAGTGACTTAAAATGTTCTCTACAAGAAGTGTCTGCCTGAAGATTCCTAATGATTCGGATTGCTTTTTTTTGTAGTTTAAGACTTTTGTCAAGATTTTCTTTTTTAGTTGATCCATATAGACTAATTCCAAACGAAACATGTGAATGGATGTAGGAATGGTAAATCATTTTGAGAGTGGATTCACCACATACTCCAGCCATCCTTCTCAATGCATAAATTCCTGAATTAATTTTGGATAAAATTTTTTCTACATGCTCATTCCAATTTAAATGGCAGTCAATTGTAAGTCCAAGAAATTTTGTTCTATCAACAAGTTCAAATGGCTTGGTTTCAACAAAAATCAAAGGTTCCGTTGTAATTCGCGATTGAGCTGTTTTGAAGAACATATAATTTGTTTTCTCAATATTCAATTCAAGGTTCAGCTATTAAAGATGACCGCCATTACATTCATAAATTGCTCTATAACTCCGGTAATAGTATTCCGATCTTGATAAACTTTTTTTTTTTGAAAAATAATTGTAAAATAAAACTTTTTCGTATTTAAAATTTTTTTCTTAAGATAATAGTTTTCATTGTATATTTGAAAAACAAAATTTTCCATTTAATTCCATGTGGGAAAGTCTAATTCCTCAATAAAATGCATTTAGAGGGGCTCAACAAGGCTATGGGTAAATTTAGAATATTCTCTAGGTTGCAAACTTATACGCACAGAAATGTTATTCCAATAGGTCAACGATTATCAGAATAATGGCCTCAAAAAGTTATACGCACAGGCCATTTTCCGAGTTAACCTAGTTTTTTTGGTATTTTATGGAGTAAAAAAACTATTATTGAGGTGAAACCTGAATAAAAACGAAGAAAAATAACTAAACGACCGAGAAAAATCTATCATAATAGTATAATTCCAGGTTTTTATCCATTTTGAAGGTCCAAAAGAAGTTTTTGGTCGCCCCATGTTAAGCATAGGGCAAAAG
Organism: Flexamia atlantica; assembly: GCA_035578135.1. NCBI lineage: Eukaryota > Metazoa > Arthropoda > Insecta > Hemiptera > Cicadellidae > Flexamia > Flexamia atlantica. The sequence goes on along the minus strand of JAQJVK010000001.1, from coordinate 192,067,728 downwards.
GACAGGCTCTGACTTTTTTCGTAATAAATACTTTATCCGTCGATAGAAATGAATAAAAATTCATGAACATATTTAACATAAGCATTTGAACGATATAACATAAAAAAATCTTAGATAAATAATCGTTAAACAGAATTTATACGTGTTTTAAAATGAATTTTAGTGGTAAAATTAAGCCTCGCTGCTAGCGCCCCCTGTGGAATTCGTTAACGTGGCTGGTGCTAACCACACGTATTTGAGTGAACTAAGTTGAATCCCTTCAATTAAAAAAGCATAATAATTTAATTATGAAAATAATTTTTAAAGTCTTGAAAATGTTTAACAAAAATATCATAAAGATATAAAACAAAAATATCTAAAATAAAAGTTATTTTTAGCAGTTTAATTGAAGAGATTTGGTGAAGTGCTCGCGAACACGCATAGTCGCGCTAGGCTCGCTTGTGCCAAATTTCAAAAGAGGGCGCCAACAGCAAGACTCAATTTTACTACTAGCCTAATATTCATTTTAAAACACGTAAAGATTCTGTTTAACGATTATTTATCTAAGATTTTTTTATGTTATATCGTTCAAATATTTATGTTAAATATGTTCATGAATTTTTATTCATTTCTACCAACTAAAGTATTTATTACGATAAAAGTCTGAGCCTCTCCTTTAGCCCTATGCTTAACATGGGGCGACCAAAAACTTCTTTTGGACCTTCAAAATGGATGAAAACCTGGAATTATACTATTATGATCGATTATTCTCGGTCGTTTAGTTATTTTTCTTCGTTTGTATTCAGGTTTCACCTCAATAATAGTTTTTTTACTCCATAAAATACCAAAAAAACTAGGTTAACTCGGAAAATGGCCTGTGCGTATAACTTTTTGAGGCCATTATTCTGATAATCGTTGACCTATTGGAATAACATTTCTGTGCGTATAAGTTTGCAACCTAGAGAATATTCTAAATTTACCCATAGCCTTGTTGAGCCCCTCAAAATGCATTTTTATTGAGGAATTAGACTTTCCCATGGAATTAAATGGAAAATTTTGTTTTTCAATTATACAATGAAAACTATTAATTTTAGAAAAAAATGTTTAATTCAAAAAAGTTTTATTTTACAATTATTTTTCAAACGAAAAAAGGTTTATCAAGATCGGAATACTATTACCGGAGTTATAGAGCAATTTATGAATGTAATGGCAGTCATCTTTAATGGCATATGGGGGTGTTCTACACGAATTCAAGGTTGGATCTTCGGACAAAAATACTTCTACAGGTATCTTCTATACACATACCAAGTGGCTAGGCTGTATCAAAGAGTGCAAGGTTTTGGTGAAAATTTACGTTAACCACACGTACTATATTGCTAGGTAGCTTAATATATATCAAAAAATCCTAGAGCACATTCATTTAATAAAAAACATAGGCCTAAATGTTAAATAATAAAAACGAAGGTTGGCCTATTCTCTTTCTTTTGTTCTGGACTACCATTCTGGCAGTTCGCAAAAAGTGGAAACTGTACAAAGTCATCTTCTTAAACTCATGACTGTGTTAAACTGTTAAATCTTTGATTTCAAGGCCTATCAACACTACAAAGGTTGTGCTGCAATACTGTAACAAAAGTTATTTTGAAAAATACAAATCATGGTAGCCTATTGAGTAATTACCTCTACTAATAAGAAATAGCCTCTTCTTCTAGAACAGAAACTAAATGCTGTCTAAAGACTTGACACAGAAGAATCAAGTAGACTTACAGCAAGCTCTGCGGGAGCTTTTACCCTCATATTTTGTGTAGGGTAAGTTTTGTAGTGTGACCTTGTTTGGATTGCATATTTATTGCATAGGGCTTACATGAGCTTGCAGCATAAAATTTCATCTTTAACATGCATATTTAGTTAAACATACGTCCCTATATGATCAATTGATTGTACAACATAGATTTTTTAAGCGAATTACCCTAACCTTACTTAACTAGTTCCTAATACAGCGCACTCACTTAACAGCCACTAAAACCTTGTTTACATGATGACCAGACAATAGAACAGAATAAAAAAATTCTTTTGTTCTCTTTTGTTTAAAGGTGTTACTGTCTACTGTACTGGTCGTCATGTAAACTGGGCTTAAGGCTGGCCATAACATTATTTTGTGCACTTCCTTAGACGCATAGTGAACGATCAAATGAAAATACCTAGCTGATGAAAAATACAGTACACCTCGGATTATCCGGACCCCACATTATCCGGATCCCGGATTATCTGGACCAGTCCATCTGAGAAGTCAAAAAATTTAAATCACAGCAAAAAGTGATTTTAGCGAGTTCATAAGTGAAATGCGCCTTCTAAAAGTAAACTGCAAATGCAATACATTACTGTACGCATTTGGAATCACAATAATTAAAAGGAGTCATCACTAAAACAGTGCAAGACAGTACTTCCGTGAACGTAGTGTTTTGGTTTGCTACTTGGGGCGCTAGCAGTAATCAACTTAAGCTTAACCTACGGCAATTTTGCGAGCTAGTTTATTGCTGTCACTTTAAGTGTTTACAGTTGTGAACTCTTTGTGTGAACTATATTAGCTAAATTTCAAAATGGGTGGTAAAAGGAAAAAAAATAGTTTTAACTTTAGAACAGAAACTAAATGCTGTCTAAAGACTTGACACAGAAGAATCAAGTAGCCTAAACAATTCGTAATATATATCTATATAATTAATACGCCAACACGAAATTTGTCTTATGAACTCCTCCGTCATTTCTTAACCGATTTTGATCATTGACGGCTCATTGGAAAGAGCGTGTCGCGTAGATTTGCAAACTGGCCTTACATTTTTGAAAAAGTCCCTTGGGCTCTGCCCCATTGGCTTTTAAAGTTCCCATTTTATCCTTATGAAGAACATAATTGTTTACATTTTGATCAGCTGGATAATTTAATTGCTGTTATTTTTTAATTTGTGTAAACATAACCCTCAAGACGGATCGTGTTAGCATGATTGAGTTTTAAATTTGTCGCCATTTGAATTATCACTCTGCTAGAGTAGCGCACGATTCCGTGCGCTCGGATCCACTAGTAAACTGTTATTATGATAACAATATTCAGATGGCTGTAACAGCAATGATTATAATAGATTACATATGTTATGTTTCTGTTTTGAAGTGGTTCTGTTTTGTAAAAGACTTATAGTTTCCCGAATAAAGAATGTATCCATTTATTGAGTAGATTTATACCTTCCTGCGATATTACACTGGCGCAGAAAGTAAATACGTTTTTGCCACAAAGGAAATGTTGCCTATAAAGACAGCCGTTCCCTACAATATCTGTTTTGGCGATAATTATCAATAAGATGCAGCGGCAATCCCTAAACAAAGGAAGTCATTGCTTATGGCGCCAGTGTTTGCCCTCGGTCAGCTACATGTTGCTGTAAGCAGAGCGTGATCTTTTGCCGGTGTTAAAATATACATTTCAGAAAAAAGAGGACATGGGGAAATGAAGGTGTTCCCTAAAAAATAGTTTACGTTTACCAGAAACTCCTGCGGTAGATCAAATTAACTTTATAGTTTCAGTAGTTAAGCCATAATTTTGTTAATGAAGTTAGCCCTTTGATTAAACTTTACAAGTATATAAGTAGGCTTATTATTCTTCATTATTTTACCACTTGATTTTTGCTCGATTTCGAGCTACGTGTTATCTAGTACTCTCAAACATTTCAGGAAAGTAAAAGCTGGGTTCTGAATTCTAGTTTACTGGTACATGATGATGTAAAAAAACCCCTTGTTCTTACCTGTGACGCTAGCCTCGGGGAGTAGGAGCGGTATTATCGCATTTGATTGTCGGCCAAGAAAGGCCAATAGCTTTAGCCTCGAAATCCTTATCTCCCAGTGAAAGGAACTATTCATAGCTTCATCGAGAGGCTCTTGCTTTGGTTTTTGGAGTCCAAAAATTTCATAAGTACATTTATGGTAGAAAAGTTATTTTACAGACTGGCCATCAACCACTTACAGCAATATTTGGATCCAAGAAAGGTGTCCCAACTCTGGCGGCAGCGCGTCTCCAGAGATGGGCCCTGATTCTGTCGACATATAATTTGGAAATCAAATATCGGAAGGCAGCTGATGTAGCACACGCGGATGCATTGTCACGTTTGCCACTTCCTGATAGTGAGTCTATTGAGCTTGACTGTAACTATTTTTCTCATGTTGAATCTTGTGTGGAGACTATGAACTTTTATTGTACGACTAGTGATAGACCAACAATAACAGCGTCTGATGTAGCAAGGATTACAGATAGGGATCCTCTACTGTCGAAAGTGAAAGATTATGTCATGTGTGGTTGGAGGTTTTCGGACAAAGATCCTAATTTGGAGGTTTTCTTAAGAAAAAAAGATGAGCTGTCAGTTGACCAACACTGTTTGTTATGGGGTTCCAGAGCAGTCATTCCTCAGAAATTGAGATGCTACATGATCAACATCCTGGCATTACTCGCATGAAACTTCTTGCCAGATGTTACGTATGGTGGCCAGGGATAGACCAGGCTATTGAAAAGGTAGTCTCCAACTGTCAGGTTTGTCAGTTTACTAGAAATTCTACTTCTAACGTAGAAGTAGAATTTCTGACTAGAAGACTAGAAGTAGTACTTCTGACGTAAGTTGTTATCATGCCTACTTGCTAACGATGATGATGGTCAACAGCTCGTTGAAAGATTGAAAAAAATCAACCTCCTGGATGTTGTGGGATGGGTCCCGCAGATTCTTGGAACGAGTTGGACTCAGTTACATTGGTCCGTTCATAGAGGAAGATCCTTGATCATGATGGAAATGAGTTTAAGCAATGTCATGATAAGGACAATGATAAGTTGATGGACCTTGTAAAACAAGTTCCTGGGTGTGAAAAGGCCGATGAAAATAATGTTGAAGAGTGGATGGACAATGACACGCAACAAGAAATTATGATGGATGCAGAAATTATTTCTGTTGTGACAAATGTGAGTGAAGAAAATCGTGAGAGTGATGAGGAGGTTGACGAAGCCACAAATCAAGAACCGAAAATTACGCACAGTGAGGGCCTGAAGGCAATTGACACAACACTAATGTATTTTGATCAACATGGTGCATCTGCAATAGACTTGTCCCTACGCCGCCTTCGTGATGAAATTTTCAAGAGGCAATTACAGTGCAACAGGGTGTCTACCAAATTTCATAATATGAAATTCCCGACTTTTTCCCGACTTTTCCCGACAATTTAAAAAAAAATTCCTGACCATAGGAAACATGACCATTGCCTCCTATAACGAATATTGAGAACGATATTTGTAAATAAATACATTTAGAAGGTAACAATGCAAGCGAAAGATCGCCAAAAGATGAACATGATGACCGCGATAAGTCCAATAGATTGCCAGCCGTAATGCGGCCGAGATTTCCGGCTGCGGAAAGAACGAGCGATTTTCCGGCCGCGTTGTGACCAAGAGATTCTCTGGCCGTGGTATAAACGACCAAGATTTGACAGCTACATTGCGACAGAGAGATTTGCCAGCCGAAATACGACCGAATCATGTAACGGCTATGAAAAGAGTAAGCGACACAATACCATCAAGAAACAATCGGCCACCCGACAACTGAAAAACAAGCAAAAGATTTCCGGCCGAAATAAGTTCAAAAGATTTGCCAGCCATGTTGTAAATTACAATATCTCTGGCTTTGAAAAAAATTAGCGATTTTCTTGTCACAATACGACCGAGAGATTTAACGGCCACTAAAAGAGCAAGGAACTCCGTCTGCCACGAATCGATCGAAAAATGTTTCATTCCTAAAACGAGTGAGCAAATTTCCAGCCGCAATATGACCGAGGTCTAATGGCCGCGAAACGAGTAAGGTTCTCATCGGCCGGGTAAAAATCTGAAAAGGGTACAATCACTGTCCCTTCATAAAAAAATAATGTAGCCTACTGTATATTGCTAAAAATGTTTTATTTTGGAAGTTTAGGTCTTAATCTTATTGTCTATACTGTTTAAGTCATGAATTAAGAAGAGGTTGGGGCAAAATACTGAGAAAAAACTGGCCAAAGTAGTGACGGTCACGTGTCCCCAATCCCAGTTTTACCGCTAAAGATACGTTTTAAACAAGTTCACCAATCAAATAAGTGAATATAAAACCCACGTTTATATTGTCGGATACAGGGAGATAATCAAATAGCGCTTATTACGGATGAAACTATATTATTACGACGCCGAGCTCGGTTAAAAGTCGTGTCCCCACCTTAAGCAGTAGCGTCGGTAGTGTATTCTGTTTCTCATCGTACAGCGACACTAACGCTAGTAGCAGCTGACAACGAGTTTAATTTAGGAGTATCATGGCGGCGAGCAACGACGGATGTCGGAGTTCGTCGTGTGAAATGAATTTGGACGTGGAGGAAAATAGTTTTGTTCATTAAAATTGCCGTGTCTCATTTTTTGATGTAGCATCGGTACATGATTTATTCTTAATCAAAAGTAAATCGATATCCATCGTAATAGTTTAATTCGTGCGTAATACGGCCCGGTTTCAAATGCCGATTCGTCACTAGCGATAGCGTCCGCCATTTTGAGGTTAGCAGACACAACAAGCGAAATTGTAGCGTCGGTCTGGGAAGCGACGCTACAGCGACGCTACAAAATATGAGGTATAAATGGTTATATTTTTTCAATTAAGTACAGTTTCAAGTTGGTACACAATAATTTTCATGACAATGGAATGGAGTAAACACATTGTGAGGTTAAAAAACCTGACCAAATCTTGATTTGTAGGTGACTTACATCTTTTCTAAGCTATTGTTAAGATATAGGTCAATCAAAAGTAAGAGGGCTGTAATATATTTAAAAACAGTGGGCCTATATGTGAGCAACAAAAAATATGAAATACAATGGGTTTTCCCTTTTATTTCATTATGTAATATTGATTTATCTGGGTGTGACCTCTATTATGAAAAATGGGAGTTTCCGATATAAAAATGCCTCTCCCATTGACATACATGGGTAATGGTGCTTTCTTTATATTTTCTCATATTCTATAGGGTTCAAAGTATTAAAAAATGTAACTGTCATTTGGATACCAAGTAATAACTTTTTAGTTTTTTCCTACTTTGCAATTGTACCCTTTTCAGATTTTGACCCGGCCGCAATGCGACCAAGAGATTTGCCGTCCGCAAAACATGCGAAAGATTTCCGGCCGCAAAACAAGCGAAAGATTTCCGGCCGCAATAAAAGCGAAAGATGTGATGGCCGTGAAAAGAGCGACAGATTTGACGGCCGCAAAGAGAGCGAGATATTTGACGGCCCCAATGTGACCGAGAGGTTTGCTGACCCCGAAACGACCGAGGAATTTGCCGGCTGGGTTATAGATATTCTGGCCTCCATGTGGCCAATAGATGTGATAGCCACGAAAAGAGTGCACGATTTTAGGATAGCAATACTAACGAGAGATGTGTCAGCCGCGTAAAGAGCGAGAGACTTGTCGGCCGCGTAAAGAGTGAGACCTTCGGTCGCGTAAAGAGCGAGACTTGTCGGCCGCATAAAGAGCGAGAGACTTGTCGGCTGCGTAAAGAGCGAGACTTGTCGGCCGCGTAAAGAGCGAGAGACTTGTCGGCCGCTTAAAGAGCGAGAGACTTGTTGGCCGCGTAAAGAGCAAGATACTTGTCGGCCGCGTAAAGAGCGAGACTTGTCGGCCGCGTAAAGAGCGAGAGACTTGTCGGCCGCGTAGAGTGAGACTTGTCGGCCGCAAAACGAGCGAGTGTTTTTACAGCTGTATTAGGACCGAGAAACTTGCGGCAGCGGAATAAGCGACAGCTTTTCTGGTCGTGATATAGCTAAAAATTTGTCTGCCTCAATTCGTTCGAGAGATTTGCCGGCCGAGACAATGGCAATAACGAAGAAAACTGCTATTTCGTTTTGTTTTACAGCCAAATTCGAATTTCCCGCTCAAAAGTTGAAATTCATTTCTTTTTCCCGACTATTCCTGACCTTACAAAATCCCCGACATTTTCCCGAATTTTCCCGACTAGTAGACACCCTGGTGCAAGCAAAAAGATATGTCAGTTTTTCAAGAAAAATTCAATCCTAACATATGTATTTTCCCGATAATTCTGTATTCATTTTTGAAGGTACATTACAGTACACCATACTGAACTTTAATTTTTTAGAGTAGGCCTACAAAAGAGTTTAAGTTTTTCTTTATGGGTTTTATAACAGATGAGGTTTAAGTTTTCAGTTTTTATATTATTGAGATGTATTATAGTAGGCCGACAAAAGAGTTTTAGTTTTTCTTTAAGTTTGTTTTGACAGAAGAGGCTTAAGCTTTTAGTTTTTGTACTGTGTAGCCTACACTGTATTATGCAATAAATAAATGTTTTTATATAAATTATTCATAATTTTTCTCATTTTTATTCCTTTCCCGATAACCCGGAATATTCGCAAACTTGGACACTGTCCGGTCCACATTAGTCCGAGTTTGCGGGACTCTACTGTACATAAAATGTTCCCATATTGCAGTTGTTTGTAACTTACCTCATTTACAAACTTTTTTACATAATGTCCTTTCAACTGTCTTTTTATTGCGTTAGCCTATTTACTATATCTTTACATCTAAACTTGTGAAACCTATGTGTTTCCTACCAAGATATAGGCCTACTTTTTGCTTTAGTGTGTTTTTTTCTTTTCTTTTGTTAAGTTTGTCATTTTATATATTTAGAAGTAGGCTATGATAGGTCAAATTTATGTTTACAATTACAAACCTGATGACGCTCGCTGTCGGCTGTTTTGTCAGTTACACACTGTACCCGTTCATGCCCACTGTCGACATATGTCGACATGCCATAATTTATATAAAAATGAGAATAAAAAATCAAAATCTATGTTTTTTTACCACTAACAACAAAGTACTAAGCGGAAAACAAAATCCAAGAAAAAAAATTAATTTGGACATTTAAAACTAGGTATTATTTCATAGCATTCGCCATCTTGTATTCGATTCATCATTGTCAGTCATTGTCAGTCGTTGTCAGTGATGTTGTAAGTTAAACTGTTTGCGCTGTTAACTGAGGTGAGGATTGCAACAAGTGCCGAAATTGCCATTTTGTTATTGGTTTTGTTAGCCTTAAGTAAAGATTAGTTCTATAGGCCTATTGAAGTCATGTTTGTTTTAGTGTACAAATAAGTTTTTGGTTCACACTCTGACAAGAAATATTTTAAATCACTTCCCTAACCATACCAGATGCAACACGCAATATTATGATTAGGGCCTATCATAGTCAGCAACCTATATATCGATTCTGATATTTTATGATGAAATATCTCAGCATTAACATACCGGTATATCAATATTTAACACCAGTTATTTTCATTGATTGTTTCACCGGGCGTCTGCAGAAGTGCAGCCTATTAATCATCTAGGTCAACATAACCTATACATGTGAACATCTTACCAGTCTGGATATCCTATCCAAATTGTCCAAAAAATATTGCACTGAATCACTTAGCTGAAATTCTCTTCGCCTTTCAAAAGCACGACGGATACCAGAATCCCTCCAAAGACTGTATAAGGTAGGAGAGAAGTGTATAAAGAGTCTTGTATCGAGTGCAGCTACGTTATCAAAATTTAGTATGTAGTTACCACATTCCGCGTTTTTAGGGTTTTCCCAAGGAATGTTCAGTTTGTTTCTCGCATCCACAAGAACCTTCATGCCTCTCATAATATTCTGATATATCACGAGTTGATATTCTTTTACAAGTTCAGGCTCAAACTTTATTCCATGGATAATCCTCATTTGCTTCAGAAACGTAGACTTGCCACTTTCACCAGCACCAAGTAACAAAAGTTTCACTTGTCTTCGATATAAATGTTTGTCTTTTTCTAACATTTTATCGATTTCTTGACTCCGATTACGCTGTTCAATTTCTTCTGGACTAAATTTAAACCGAAGACAACAAGGACAGGACCACACGACACTCGCCATCTTAGTCTGACCTCACCCTCTCAACACAAAACACATCTTTTGGACATGACGATAGGTTTGTTGACGGCTGGGCTGTCTGTGACCGACTGGCGACTGGCGACTTCACTCGCACCCGCACCACCTCGCACTCGGCACTCGCACACTGGCTGACCAAGTCCTAATGATGGATTGACCTCTAGGCAGCGAGAGAGGGGGCAGCTTTTTGGGGGAAGCTTCGTTTATTTTAGGGGGGGGAAACTAATATTTATGCAAATGATTCAATATTGTAATTGAGCTATTTTAGGTTTTATTTACCAACATAAAAATTGTAAATATTTAACCATACAAGTTACACATATTTTGGTTTTTAAAGTTTTCTCTAACTTTTTCATAATTTTAGTAGCCCGAATTTGAAATAAGTTTAGTTCTAATATTGTTTTTCCTCAATTAGTAAATACGTCTCAATGTTTTAGATGACATGACATAGTGTTTATCCTTTTATTTATTTAAATTCTAAGAATGGTTGTATACGAAAATTGAAATAACATTTCGGCTAAAATTTATTTAAAATTTGTTATTTTATTGCTTTATAAAACAAAATGCTATACATTTTTATCTTTAAATAGTAGGGAAATTTATTTTATTTTTTCAGTTCAGTTCTTATACCTGGTGTTCGTTGATTTAAAAATCACACTGTGGGACCGATTATAAAACCTGTATTTATTTTCTTAACTACTAGCTTCAAAGGGCTGAGGCACCAAACCGTGTAAGGAAAAAATTAAAACCAAATCGAGAGCCCACAAACTGACCGAATTGATATTTGCTCGCCGTGACACTCGCCCACTTTAAAAAAATTTAAATAAATAAATAAATAAAAGCCTGAATCCACTTGGTCGAATTGATAATTGGTCGTTGTGCCATTCCCCCAACTTTTTAAATATTAATATTAATAATTAAATAAAATACTGAAACCACTTGTTCGAATTGATACTTGTTCGCTGTGACAGTTGCCCGACTTTATAAAAATATTAGGTATTAAATAATTGACGATTGACCGAACTGATAGTTGCTCGCCGTGTCTCTTGCCCACTTTTCAAAATTAAATAGAAATAAATAGTTAAAGGCTTGAATCCACTTGGTCGAATTGATAGTTGGTCGATGTGAGAGTTGCTCGACTTTATTAAATTAAATAATAATAATTAAACATTTGTGGCATTTGACCGAATTGATATTTGCTCGTAGTGACAGTTGGCAGAAGAGTGGAGGGGGCAGCAAGGAGAGGGAGTGGGCTGAGCGCCCAGCTCCTATTCGCCCAGTGGGAACATGCCCACATGGGCCGTCCAATAGCAGAGAATAGGGGCATTAAGCCCCGCCCTCTCCCTCTCCGCGCTGCCCCCTCCTCTCTTCTAACAACTGTCACTGCGAGCTAGTATCAATTCGGTCAAATGACACAAATTCTAAATTATTTCTTTTTAATTTCAAAAAGTCGGGCAACTGTCACATCGACCAACTATCAATTCGACCACATGGATTCAGGGTTTTATTAACTTATATTAATTTCATTTTTAAAAGTGGGCGTGTCACGGAGGGCAACTATCAATTCGGTCAACTTTCAATTATTTAATACATAATATTTTTATAAAGTCGGACAACTGTCACAGCGAACAAGTATCAATTCGAACAAGTGGTTTCAGTATTTTCTTTAATTATTAATATTAATATTTAAAAAGTTGAGGAAATGTCACAACGGCCAATTATCAATTCAACCAAGTGGATTCAGGCTTTTATTTATTTATTTTATTTTATATTTTAAAAGTGGGCAAATGTCGCGGCGAACAACTATCAATTCGGTCAAATGACAGGCAACCATTACAATAATCTTTCTTTGTTTTGATAAAAACTATACTGATTGGCTTCTAAAGTTCCGGCCAAATCATCAGGCGGGTGACGAAAAATGGAAACTCCAGCTGTATAACTGACTTGATGTTAAAGACACCTCCGCTCCTCTACACAGTTAAGTAGTTGAACATATCTCCAACAGATAGAAGCACATTTACTTGGCTTTGTTTGGAGAAGTTACTCAGCTGATTTGGAGAACATAAACAAAGAACATAACCTACGAAGTTCATTATTACTCTATGGCATAACTGTCTATAACTTCAGAAGGGTGAATGATTGGCCAAAAACATATTTTGAACGCCAGCAGCGCACTCACTCATACGCCTAATGATTTGGCCGGAATTCTAGATAAATAATTATAATAATATATCAATACGATGTCAAATGACGTCAAATTGATGTCAAAAAGACGTATGATACCAAACAATGAGTCAAGCAAACAGCACCACAGGGCGTGTTCGGCCGCACTCACCGGTTACCATAGGCAAATCCACTGAATCGTGACAAAATCAACAATTATTATTTTTAATGGTAGATATTTTACATTATTTTTAATTCTGTGGTAAATTTCAAGAGATTTCAGTATTTTTCCCGAGTCCCTGGGATCGAGCAAGGCCACCTTAAAAAAACCTTTTCAGTGTTTTCAGTGTGGTCGTAGATCGAGGCATCAGTCTAACACTTATATCACAGTCTAAGAAAAATGAAGCTAAGTGGTAAACAAAGAGTGATAATGAACTTCGTAAATAGTTGTCACTTCCATGTTAACTCGGTGGTAAGGAACAGTATCGCTGTCTGATAAAAGTGCTACCATAGATAAAGGGTCAAGGGATACAAAGGAGATGTCTCACTGGATAGCGGGAAGTGAACACAGTCTACTAGAACGTTCAGGCCGCTGGCCGACGTAGTTGACAACGCTCCCGCCGCAGCGCTGTTGAGGCTGTTCCAGTGATTTTTGTACTAGTTGTTTTATCGTAACAGATATGTGAAAACTAGTTACCACTACGCATCTAATACATTGCTTGAAGTGCGACTTAGATTCCACTGCAACGCCGCCGCGCGGCCGTTTCAATGGAGCTGTTTGAAATCGAAATGTAGCCTAATTGGGGAAATACAATGTAATTTATTGTTAGAATATCTTTTTTCCTTTTATAATAAAATGTTAAGAACTTTATTATTTTTAATCCTCAGTATGTGGCGATTAAAATAATTATTTTTCATGGCTGGCTGCATGCCATTTATTGTATTCTTAAAGAATACCCCCGTTGTAGCAGACCTGCATACTCAGCGAATTTCAAATGTAAAATACATATTTTAATCCAACATAGCGAGATTTGACATGTTTTTTGTAAGCTCCATAAGAATAACATGGGGAATGAGTATGCAGGTTTGCTGCTACAGGTATGTTTAAACTGGTTGGTTTTAATTCAATATTTAGTAGATCAGGGTTGCTACTACATGTATATTAAAACTGAGTAGTTTTAATTATATACTTCGTAGATCTGAACTAGAAGAAGCCATCATTTACCAAGTTTTATCAAGATATGTTTAGAAATAACCGAGATATAGAATTGTCCTTATTTCCCATAAGATTAACATTGGAACAACTTACTGTGTTTACCACTTTCAATATCTCGGTAACCAATGGACATAGAGCAGTGATTCAAATTACTAAATTGTTTGTTTTTTTGAGCTGAATTCAATGGTGCCAACAAAAATTCGATAAATTTTATTTTTCTTAGTAAAACACTCAAAAACCTATTTTGGGGGGGTTTATCCCCCTTAACCCCCCCCTTCCAGTGGTCCGATCGGGCTGGTTCACGAACTCGTCCGAGTGATTACCACTTTACACGTTTGTACCAATTTTGATTAAGATCGGACCATTTTTACGGCCACTATCGTGCTAACACTCTGTGTAACAGACACATACATATATATATATAAGTATAAATTCGAACGAATGGTGTTTTTTGCTTCTGGTGGCCCCAAAATGAAAAGTTATCATGGTCTCGGGCTTAGGTCTTACCATGAGACCTACGGTAATAGCTTCTTCCCTATAGGGGAAATTAGCTAAAATATCACAAACATCTTAATTAAGAAGTATTACATTGTTTAGTAAAGAAATTTTGTATTTTGCTAGAGTTTACATTTTTGTGAGGGCGATTCCTAAGCAGGCATAATTTCATTGATAATTATCCACGAACACATTTTGTGAAACTTGTTTTGATTGATTTACTACAGTCCACAAAACACTTAATAATAAACAAACAGTAACAACAAAAACCAATTGAATTAATGCTTGGTGGTTAATATCTAGAAGAAACTTCATTTTGATAACTCGTCCAATTGATTACCACTTTATACGTCTGTACCAAATTACATAAAGATCGGACCGTTTTTACGGCCGCTATCTTGCTAACAGACATATTGATATATATTATATCTAAAAATTCAAAAAAAGTTGTTTTTTTGCTTTTGGGGGCCTCCAAAAAAAAGTTATCACGGTCTTGGGCTTCGGTATAGAGGAAATTCACTAAATATTATTTATTTATATTTATTTTTACAGTGCCTTGTTACAGCAAATGCCAATTACAACATAGCATTAAAATGTACACAATTTGGAGCATATATAAAAATTAATGGCCCGTAATCTGTTCATTCATCATGTCACTTCACATTGGAAAAACATCTATAGAGTTTTTCATCATAGAGTGAAATTATACCGGGTGTCTCACGTAAAGTGAAGCAATAGCTCTAGTTTTTTTACTATAAATCTGACAATGTACTTCTTGTGGGAGACTTCCCTTTATTTTTAAAGCTACTTTTTGGAGTGACTACGAAATTTAAAAACATAGCCTCCATTTTCCAATATGGCGGGCAACTTTGATTTTTCTTATGGAACACCCTGTATTTTATGGCATTTTTTAATTTAACGCTTAATTTGAGGGACTTTTTACTCCTTCTCATTTTTTCTTAAACCCATTGGTGCAGAAGATATGAGCAGTTAAAGTTTGATTTTTCCCATGTAAAAAGCATTGTTTCCATTTAACTATGCCATCCCATGTATTCCTTATGAAGTAAAAACATATTTAAAATAATACATTTCTATGAGCGAATATCATTACTAAACATTATTTTACGATTAAATCTCAACTAAAGTCACAAGATACTTTTAATGTTATAAACCCTACCGTTTTCGATATACAGACTACCAACAATTTCCCTCTGCATTTTTTATGGGAAAAATCAAACTTTAACTGCTCGTACCTCCTTAACCATTGGGTTTTGGAAAAAATGAGAGAGAAATAATGTTACTAAAATTACGTGTAAAATCCAAAAACGCCATAAAATACAGGGTGCTCCATAAGAAAAATCAAAGTTGTCCACCATATTGGAAAATGGCGGCCATATTTTAAAATTTCGAACTGACTCCAAAAAGCAGCTTTAAAAATAAAGATAAGTTCCCCCATAAAAAGTTCTTTGTCAGATTTATGATAAAAAAGTTAGCTATTGGTTCACTTTAGGTGAGACACCCCCGACACCCGGTATATTTCACTCTAAAAAAAATAGCTTGTGATTGCAAACTATAAGTAAATATCATATGGAACTGGTCTTATAACTATATAAACCCAGGAATCATGGTGTTCGTTGATTATTACTAAATATTTATCTATAAAAATACAATACTGTATATATATGACTCCTTGTGATTTAACCTTAGTGTTTTAGTGACGGACAAAAAAGACGGTGATATGAGAAAAGATTTGAAGTTTTCAAGGTGCCTATTTGTGCCTTTGTTAACAGGAACAAGCTCAATTCAATATAATTTGTTTACTTAAATTATACGTTTTTTAGCTGCCTTCTAAGTGCAATTAATTTGAAAAAAACCCTAGAAAGGTATCGTACGTAATTTTGACTTGTGCGGAAGTGTTTTTTTTGTCCGATTTTGCAATCAAATGACCTTGAACCCTGTACCGTCAGCAGTGCTTTTCTCGCTACAGGTTTGATTTAATATGACAGTATTACGGCTGTTCTTAATGTATTTCCAAATTTAATTGAAAAATACGTCAAATTTACGTACGATACTTACAACAGCAAAATGCGCTTTTCAATGGACTCTTATGGAGCTTATTTCCTAAAATTAAAATAGAGCTAAAGACATAATGTAAGTTTATTATATAGTAAATAATATTATCAATGTTTTCTTGTGTTTGGGTGCCTTATTAAAAAAAAAAATATATTTCATCAAACATATTTTAATTTTTAACCAAGAGTAAAATTTACGTATCGATACCTTTAGCGTATTTTTGAATAGCGATACCTTTCTAGGGTTAAAAATGTAGTATTTAGTTAATGTATTCTGTAAACTATCTAAGTTGTCTTTGTGCAGACAAGGAAAAGATAACTTAAAAAGGTTATTGCCCAAAGTATAGAATGTGCATTCATTAATTCGTTCCTTGATGTCCACCGTGGTCGTTTGATATGGTTATTGTTATTGCTCTAATGGGAACTGTTTTACCAAAACAGCCAGCAATAGGATGTGGTTGAAAAGTTAAGACCTGAGGTCATTATTGTGGACAGGAAGACCGCTAGGCTCATCTCGCCCCCTCGACTGTTCCTGGAAATTGAAACCCCATCAGGCTGACGCAACCCTCTCTGTAAAACTATTTCTCTCTCTCCCTTAGCCCCGGAAGCTCGGCCAATCTGCCTAGTCGGCGGATTTTTCGTAATGACGCCCCTTTCTACCTGAAAAGCTTCGGCCAAAAACCCTACACTCGGCGCAAACTCATTTATTGCTTATTGAAGACGTTCAAAGCCTACTAAAATGATTTCCAGCTTCCTCCCAATTTTCGGGAGCTTCAAGTCTAATTTGCCTGGGCTATAACTAAAAGTATGTAATTTTATCGTATTTTAAATAATGAAGTATATTAAACAATTGAAAAAATTGTAAACTATTTCAAATAATATTACTATGTTATAAACGTTTTATTCCTTTCAATTATTTAGACTCGAGATCTGTGGTGCTTCTTAGGGGAGAAGCGTTTGGGGGCGTTTGGTGACCTTGGCTGCCTTGACTATGACTACTCCAAATACGGCCGTTTTCGTGGAAACTCCGCGGACACGTGGTGAACCTGACACCCCGCTCCAAATTTACCCCCTTCACCACCCCTCATTGGTTCTCACATCCACACACCTGTGCCTGTGATTCGCCATTTTCAGAGCATAGTTTAACAGATACAGTCAGAGCTCTTACTCTCGATCCGCTATTCAGATACTGATACTGTGGTGTTATCTATTGTTATTTTTAATGGATATTTATTATTTCAGCTAACTGTAAATATTGTGGAGTTATAGTGTTAGTTGTCATAAAGTTAGTTGTTTTTTTACAAACTTTGTTCACCTCTCTCAAGACAACACACTTGTTCTTTAGTATCAGGTAACACTTTACACCGGGCGCCGGCATTAGATCGAAAGTCATAAGATCGAATGGCACTGGATCGACACTTTTGTCGGTACAGTGCCGTTCGATCTACTGCCTGTCGGAGCAGTGCCTTTCGATCTAGTGACTGTCGATGCAGTGCCTTCCGAAGATACATCCGTATTAAGTTTGGGAAGTCGTGATTATTTTAAAATTATTGTAATCAAATTTTCGTCTTTTGAAAGTTTTACCGTCGAACGGCACTGGACCGACAGACATTGGATCGAACGGCACTGCACCGACAGGCAGTAGATCGAAAGGCACTGCATCGACAGTCACTAGATCGAAAGGCACTGCTCCGACAGGCAGTAGATCGAACGGCACTGGATCGACAGTCACTAGATCGAAAGGCACTGCTCCGACAGTTATACAGTACACCTCGGATTATCCGGACCCCACATTATCCGGATCCCGGATGATCCGGACCGGTCCATCCGAGAAATGAAAAAATAAATATCACGGCAAAAACATGATTTTAGCGAGTTTACGGGTGAAATGCACCTGCTAAAATGAAATGCAAATGCAATACATTACTGTACGCATTTGGAATCACATTAATAGAAGGAACCGCATTGTCTCGGGCTTAGGTCTTACCCAAAGTCTTACCATGAGTACTACGGTAACAGCTTCTTCCCTATAGGGGAAATTCGCTAAAACTAGCTTTTTTACTGCGAGGAAAAATAACGGGGGTATTATTAGACTGGTTTTTTAAGTATTAAAATATTGGTGACATTTTGATCACACTGAATTAGTTTACTCCGAATAAAAAAATAATATCACGAATGGCATTGTTTTGACGTACGTATTCAAACGACACTGGATCTACAGGCATTAGATCGAAAGGCACTGCATCGACAGTCACTGGATCGAACGGCACTGGATCGACAGGCATAAGATCGAAAGGCACTGGACCGACAGGCATTAGATCGAAAGGCAATGCACTGGACCGACAGGCATTAGATCGAAATGCACTGTTCCGACAGTGTCGGAGCTATGCCGGTCGGTGCAGTGCCTTTCGATCTAATGCCTGTCGGTCCAGTGCCTTTCGATCCAGTGACTGTCGGTGCCGTGCCTTTCGATCTAATGACTTTATTTTGTGTCGGTCCAGTGCCTTTCGATCTTATGACTTTCGATGCAATGACCGGATCTCACTTTACACTACTACAATTTATACGATTCTATATTTACGTGAATACAGTTTAGCTAAGAACCTAATCCCCAGACCTTATTGAATATTGAATTTTAATTTTAAAACTGAATACAAAATTTCAAGAGACAAAAAAGTTGCAAAATTTAACCGTAGCGTTTAACCGTTCTTTTATAAAATGTAGACTACTACACGTTTAATAAGACGATTCAATTGCAAATAACGAAGATATTTTAAATTGTAATGCATACCTCAAAAATTTACTGGACAATTGACACAAACATAAATTTACAACGAACACCGAAGCTTAAACCATAATCAATATGGTTCTTAAAGCGCACATAAATTTAAACGTTTATTGAGTGACATTTTGGCGCGCGCAATACTTACTTTGCCCGGTATGTTAGGTTTTCTTTTTAGCTAATGATGTGGTATAAACTATTAATAATTTTAATAATATCTGTACATTAATAATATTATTTTCATTCAACCAAAATTATGACTTAATTTTTAGTGAAGATAAAAAATCTGTCCGTTTCAAAAAGCAATATACTCGAGTTTGAACGCTTGTCATGGATAAACTATTCAGGGCCCCCACATGGCCGGTGCTACCGTTGCCAGGGCAACGGGGCCCATGAGCCGAGGGGGAAAAAATACTTTTCTTAAAATAAATCATAAAAAGAAAACAATAATTAAATCAACAATAACTAAACAGTAATTAAATACTAAGACTAGATTTATGTGTATCAATGAATATTACATCAGAGTAATATAGGTTAGGTGGATATGCAGTGCGTTGCTTACAAATTGTGTCTCAATCTACAACAGCTGTGAGTAACTGACGTAAAAATGACAATACGTCAATACGTGACATCTTATTGACGAACGAGAGCAGATAGAAGCTGATGAGTGCCCGTCGGCGCGGCGGGCCCTAGCGACGTTGCTATTTTGACCAAAAAAACATTTCAAGTAACCCGTTACAGTTGTTAAGTGTAGTCCATTCCAAACAGTTAGAACCAATTTTCATAAATGTGTTTAGCCTAAGAAGTGTACCATGCCAGTTTCTGCTGCATCTGCAGAAAGAGCATTTAGTCAGCTGGGCAACGTATTGAAGACATGGCAACGTTTATCAATGACTCAAGAATGTCTTAATTCACTTGGAGTGTTAGCAATCGAACACCGACTTGCATCAAGACTTGACTTCAGTGATGTAATTGTAAAATTCTCAATGAGCAAAGCCAGAAAAATGTAGCTTTCATTCTATCAATAAAATGCAGCATATAACTTTCATGTATGTTTACATAGTGTTTTGCTTCGTATTTAATTCGATTTCAGTAAGCTATTAGTAAGACAAATTTTGTGAAATATGTATTAGAGTTTTCTTATTACATTTTTTCTTTATAATTAGGGGGCCTATGCATTTGCTTTGCTTCCTTCATTTTTACCTAAAGGTTTTATCTTCTGCTACTCAATTTCTCAATGATAAAATTAGGATGTCATCAACCTATGACAACACAGATATTGTAATTATACAAATGCATCAATCATTACATAATCAATACGCATTAGCCTAGCTATACTCATAGTATTTATTTATTTCTTTTAGTAGTAAGAGGGGGGCCCATCATGACTTTTAGCAACGGGGCCCACGAAATGATGTGGGGGGCCTGAAACTATTTGGCCTATTGTTATAAGTTATATACTATAATTTAGCTTATTTAATTCTACGCTACGTCATATAAGTTGATTTTTTTATAAAACCTATTTCAGTTTTTATTGCGGTCGGAACACAAAAAAACACGTTTTTCGAGCGCTTTCTGATGAAGATAATATGGCTTTAAAAATCCATAAGCAAAAAACTATTTGGCCGAGATCAAAGATATTTTTATACCAGGTACTAGACAAATTTCTCTACCTTTTTCTGAAGTTTCATAATTTTAGCTTCACTCGAAACATTGTCCTTGTAGTTTTATAAAACCCTTGCAATCTCTGGATCCGCTGATCGAAAAATCTTCAATTTTGGCTCACTTAGCCAATACTGGATAGAAAAATACAAATATATATCTCATTTATTTGTTATAAAAACCACTGATTTTATATTAAATGATTAATAAAGGAATACTTGAGAGCAGCAGACTGTAAATAACACATGATGGCGGCCGGTCTCGAAGACGACCTTCTAATCGTAGAAAATACCGAGGAGCAGTTAGCGTTATTTTTGACGTAACCGTTCCATCGACTAGCCGGAACTGTATTAGTCTGTGCCGATGCCGTTCCGCAGAGAATCTGGAACTAATAGAACAAACACGACCTTCTAATCGTAGAAAATACCGAGGAGCAGTTAGCGTTATTTTTGACGTAACCGTTCCATCGACTAGCCGGAACTGTATTAGTCTGTGCCGATGCCGTTCCGCAGAGAATCTGGAACTAATAGAACAAACTGTGCCGTTCCGTTCCGGTTCAATGCAAAATTAACTTGGACTGAAGACTGAAGTATTGAAGTACTGATTGAAGGTGAAGGGATAAACCTAACTCGTCTCTTCCTACCCCAATAATTCCCGTATAATAATATCTTTATTTTTTTGTATTTTGTCTTTCTACGCCAGTGCTGAAATTTTTTAACGTTTTGATCGGGAACGGTTTTTTTTTATTAAACTAAGTTATGTTAATATTCAAACTCAGGATTATTGGTTCATTTTAAAACATCCTGTTTAATAATTCCTTATTACGGTAAATTTTTAAAGGAATGAAAACTTCTAAAAATATGTTTCTTAATAGTAGCTTACATAACTAACTCGGTGTCAAGTCAGTTGGCCTAGGCCTGATACAGTAATGCAATTATATGGGCTGTTTTAAAATACAATGTTAGTTTAATCTGAAGGTGAACCAAGGTTACTGTAAAATTAATGAAACAGGTCACACTATTCACACAGTAACGTAGTAATAATAATAATAATAATGTGATGAGCTCCTCTCGCATGAATATTTAAGTTAATTGCTGAAGGTTTGGCCCTAATCTTAGGTTGAGATTAAATATCAGTTAGTTTGTTGCATTGTTACTCTTTTCCACAATGCTAGGCTTACTAACTTACCATGTACAAAATACAAATAAAGGTAGGCTCCAAATAGTAGAGAATATTTTAAAAATTGTTCAGCAGACTCCCTCTTATCCGGACTACGATCTGTGGAAATGACATATTTTAAACTGGACGATTGTTATCAACACATCAGTTCAACCGGACTTAATCAGCAGGCACTGGATGGTACTAGATTGACAATCCTTGCGGGAAAGTTTGAGACGAATTAAATAGGCTATAAGGTAAGTTACTGGTACTTTTCCTTCAGCCTACACAGAGGCCATCGCAAAACAGCGTGAAGTGTGTGTTTTCCTTTCTCAAGTACCATTGTGTTAAATAGTTTGACCCTCATCACAGTATCTGTAAGCAGGTCAATGTCTGTGGAGGGGAAACCCATTTATTGTGCCGTGCAAAAACAATGAGTTATCAAAGTTCTATTTTCTGAAACTCTCTTTGACACTTCAACTGTCGAGGGGCATGCTTTCCCAATTTTTCTTGATCCCATGGACTTAACTGCTCTCAACCCAGCTGCATTTTTTCGGTACTTGAGTGATCGATTGCAAACCAAATATGTTTTTTTGCTACCATCCGCTTGAATTTTGGTTGATGTTCTTTTAATATACTCTGTCGAGGTCTCACTTTGTATTCTATGGCGCCATTGGTCAAATTCTGTAACAAAAGATATTTAGCCTAACAAGAAACCTGTGCGAGAAAACATGCTATGAACAAGATATATTTATTGACAGACAGTATTAAGCATACTGTGCAATGGAATGCAATGTACAACATAAATAAGTGTTACTGGTACTTGCAATTATCAAAAAAAATTAATGCTCGGTATATCTATAGTATAAGATCAGACCCTAAAGAATACGCAATAATAAACTAAGGAAAAATACAAGATATAATATATCTTAGTTGAATCCTCAAAAGTGGGCCCAAGCCACCCCGGTTTACGGTAGGCCTACTGCTATAACAATAACTAAAAAGGACATTAACTTACACCAGAAAATCTGGCAAACTTTCGGAATACATCTCCGCCTTAATATATTGCTTTAATGAAGTTAGGTCACCTTTAGTTAGGTTAGTATCGATATCAAAAAATCGATTTACAGTATTTCGGCGGAGACGAATACCAAAATTTCGTAGAAAACCTTTCACTTTAAGATAAGCCTGAGGGGCTGCAGTTCAAGTCCAGGTCTTGAGTTACGATTATAGATCGAACAATTTTTTGAGGTCAAAACTATATACCGTTATATATATTAAGTTAGCCTATCTCAACTTGGATATTAATAGGTCTGGAGATTGTTAAAACTTATTTTCAACCAATCTAGGGCCTAGAACTGCCAAAATGTTGTCTGAGTTTTTCAAGTCCATTTAAATTTTACACTGTAATTTACAACATTTTATGATACAATATTGCACTCAAATTTTTGAACTTCTGGTAAGCGGGAGCTTTTGGAGTGAGGCCTTTGCGGCTTTTAACGTTTTATTTCAAGGACGTTTATAGATGCATGAATGTGCCAAGCACATGCTGCTATAGACCTTAGGCCTAAGTTACATCTCTGGAAATACCTGACAGTGCTTGCTTGTGAGCTTGCACTTACAAACTTTAGCAGAAATCGGTACGAGTTTCATATATCTGATATTCTGACTTTACAGGTTATGTTTTTACTAATTGATTATTGCTTAACCAAGGCCACTCAGTGTGGCCTTGCCTTAACTTATGTGTTTTACTCGGGTTTAGTAACTGAACTTCTCAATATAGGCCTAATTTAACATGGGCGAAGATCACTTTAATTTCACGTATATGCTTAGGTTTCGGTAATTCGATATCAACTATCAACCTATCGTGTATAACTCAATATATGTACTGTTTCAACAACCATGAGTAATGGAGGAAATATCGATAACAACCAATAACCAAACCATTATCAAATATATTATTCGATTGTCTCACACTTAATAGGCCCAAGACATATCCAACCTAAATATAAGAAAACTTTCTAGCACTAACTTAGATTTTAGGTGATAAAGCTAGCCAATAACTTAAATAGGCTAGTTAAAATTAGGTAGGTAATTTCCATTGAGTAAAAAAAATTGACAATGAATACGATGGAATCGGTTGTCTAGTTGCCCAACAAACTAGGGCCTATATAACAAAGTTTGTCTATCGGTAGATCCTTCGATTTTGTTTTCTTTGAAATCAGATGTATTAATTGCTAATAAACAAATGGCAGAAAATCATCAGTATTACCATTGACTGACTATATGATTGTACTCGATATTGACTGACTATATGATTGTACTCGATCATAGGCTATAACCATAGCCTGTGATTTATTTACACAAACAAATGATAAATTAACAGTGCAATCAACTCGCCCACCTAAAATGCTCTTGCCCTTAACTTTACTTACAGGCTTAAGTAGACACAAGTTTACATAGACCTACCTTCTTCGGAGTCAAAAAGAAATTCTTCAGCTGAAATGAAGATCCCATGCCCTTTGTTGAGATGGTCCCTGAGTCCGTCGAATCTCGAAAATTTTTCAGCACAATTTCCGTCGGGGCATGTTAAATTTGAGGACTTTAATTTGTCCTTCCCATGGACGATTCTCTTGTGTCTATTTAATGACGATGTGCACGAAAATGTCTTATTACAATCTAAACACGGCACCATTTCGATTGAAAACCATAACAAAACAAAACTTAACAACAATTTAACAAAGCTCAGCTGTGACCTATTACTAGCAGGTAGCAAGTAACTGGAACTTCGGACCAATTTAACTGATCCTATGGATGTAACAGGTACACAACTAAGACGCTACTGCGCATGCGCAACCGTTCCTGTATTTTCTACGATTAGAAGGTCGTTCTCGACGAGGTCCGGGGGTAGTCGGCATCGTCGCGGAGCGAGCGGTGTTGCCATTTATTTCACCTGATTTTTGTCCCGGTTTAGGGTAGATGCCCTACGGGATGACTCACTGGGAAGTTCAATCTCATGACATGGCAACATCGCTCGCTCCGAACCACTTCCGAGTCCAGCCACCATCACGGGTTGTTTACAGTCCGCTGCTCAGAAGTATTCGTTTATTAATCATGTACTATAAAATCAGTGGTTTTTATAACAAATAAATGAGATATATATATTTGTATTTGTCTGTCAGTATTGGCTAAGTGAGCCAAAGTTGACGATTTTTCGACCAGCGGATCCAGAAAGTGCAAGGGTTTTATAAAACTACAAGAACAATGTTTTGAGTGAAGCTAAAATTATGAAACTTGGTAAAAAGGTAGATAAGTATGTCTAGTACCCGATATAAAAATATCTTTGATCTCGGCCGAATAGTTTTTGGTAGATGGATTTTTAAAGTCATATCTTCATCAGAAAGCGCTCGGAAAACGTGTTTTTAATGTTCCGACCACAATAAAAAAATGAAATAGGTTTTATAAAAAAATCAACTTATGTGACGTAACGTAGAATTAAATAGGCTAAATTATGGTATATAATTTATAACAATAGGCCAAATAGTTTATCCATGACAAGCGTTCAAACTCGAGTATATTGCTTTTTGAAACGGACAGTGCGGCCGCTCTACTCGCTAAGAATTCTTAATAAAAACGTATTTAGTGGTTGACTTGGGAATACAGACGGTACTTCAAAAATTGTGTGTTTAAAATTGCTTCATTTTATTAAATATATTTATCCTTTAAGCAAAATAAGGCAATTTTGCTATCCTTTTTAAAAATTTACCGCAATGTATCTTAAGAATGTGTTCAAATAAACGCTTTCGTAATCGCAATAAACACTCTACAACTCTTAATCTTTATATAAAATTAAATTAACATTTTTTTTTACCTGACACTGCGCAGCGTGTGTTTTAATTATGTTCTCGTAGGTAGTAACCCTCTTAAGAATTTCACGCCTAAAAGTTATTTTTATTTTTAGGCTTTTGTGGAAGTTCGGGAATCGTTTCTACAAGAAGCTACACTACAGGCCATCATTATTGAATGAATGAATGAATGAAACGTTTATTTATCCATCAAATTTCATAATACATAAAACAATACAATCCAATACAAAAATGTACAGTACATATTATATAAATTGAAATGACGGTTGGTAATGACAATAACAAAGTGATGGACAAATCTAGGGACCTCCTAGGCATGAAATGCCAGTTTTGAGGCCTCCTTCACATAGCATTATTATAACGGCTGAGTGACTAAGACTAAACAAAACAGAGTATTAGTAGTACATATACAATCAATTTTACTTAATACAAGGTTCAACTATGCTTTGAACAAGGACCATTGTTTGGAAATTACCATTGAAATTGCATGTAGAATACTTCGTGTTACAATTTAACACAGTTAAAAAATAATTAATAAACAAACAAATAGATTAGTGAGTAATTTATAGACTTATAAACTAATACCACAGTTATGAAAATACACAAAAACTACACGGAAAAAACTCTATGGTTGATTTTACAATATTTTTAAGGTTAACCTTATTTTCAACCTTACTAAAGTTATTTGTACAATAACAATGAAATATCTGTACATGTTACCACAAAGTTACGGTTGTTTTTACACATTCCTTAAAGTTAATTTAATAAGGTAATAAGTACCGTAATAAGGTAATGACTACTGTAGAATGAAATTGTGGTATTGATAACCAAACACTTAAGGTTGTTTTTACAAATTCCATGATATTAATGGAAAGTAATATAGTAATTACTACTTTATTTGTACGTTCAAGTATAGACTACTTTAAGCTTGAAAAATTAATTACGAAGACTTTAAATGGTTTATAATAAATTTCATTATTGTTTCATTAGTAGTACCTATTCAATTCATCACTAGGAGCGAAAGTGACTCTTTTCAGTGTTGCAATCGTGTTTTATGATTCACGTTTGTAGCAACGATTTCGTTCCACACAATGCGACGGAATTATACCATAATTATTAAATAACCAAATTTATTTTTAATGACATTTAGCCCTTTTTTTCTAAACCACTTAAAAAAATAGTTACTTCTCATAAAAACATCACCCAAGATTTAAAAGTTACGTTTGACACCTGGTTTTAACTTGTAATGTACTTTAAAACAATGATAATAGAACTGAAAAGGAAATCTCTCAAAATTAACATTGACTTAAATTATGAATACAGTAGAGCGCCGATTATCCGAACGTCGGTCATCCGAACCGTCGGTTAACCGAACGCCGTAAATTCATATTTTGAACATGATTCTCAAGCAATCCAAATTTGCGCGCCAAAAAAAGTGTCAGGGCTAAACCAAACACAAATATTGGACTTTTTTTTCTAAATAATAAGTATACAGTGTACTGTATCTATGTGTGATAAATTGTTCTTTAAAAATTTATACCCATGTATTCTGATCGATTTCATAATAAAATTATAAGAATAATTTTTGTTTGATCATTTTTTAGCCTTTTTACTAGTAAAATTTACATTACATATATAATTTTTAAATTTTGTCTTTTCATGTTCGATTATCCGAATATTCAGTTATCCGAACACCCCTTGTCCCCAATTACTTCGGATTATCGGCGCTCTACTGTATTATCACTGTCCAGAGGCGGATTTGTAAATTTGCCGCCCCTGGGCTACACTTAAATTTGCCGCCCCCGGCCAGGGCCAGGTGGCGGGATTTTTTTTACTCGCGCGTGTACTTTTTGGTCCCGTTGTGGCCCTTTTGCCCGTTTTTACCAGTACCGCTCCGCTAAAGAAGGCTATTTCGGCTACTTCAGGGCGGGTTGTGACTTCTCTCTCTAATTCTCTCTGATTTGCCGCCCCTCCCAAATTCTGCCGCCCTGGGCTATAGCCCATTAAGCCCATATGTAAATCCACCCCTGTCACTGTCCCACCAACAAAACAATTAAAAACACAGCGGAGTCAGCGGCACGTTTTTTAAACACAGACTGGCGACTCCAGATTAGAGCTCAGTGAATATAACTACCGTACTTTATTTATTTGTAAGTTACAGTATTGACCACTTTAAACTTGTAATAATGAAACACGTTTAACACTCTAAGTTCAATTATTTCAGGTTTGATTATGAATACCATAGTTAATGATTTTTTTCTAGGACCCGTGGGTTATATTATTGACTGGACAGTTAAACCACTAATATCCTTGATTACGAGTAACAGCGTTCCCAATCGGTTTTACATCCCAAGTTATGCCGTGTCACCCACAAGTCGAATTGGCCGAGTGGTTAAAGGCGTAGGCTAGGTTAGGTTAGGTTAGGTTAGGATGTAGGCGCAGGGTCGATAGAGTGAGGGTTCCAGGGTTCGAATCCCAGCGGTGTCGCCATATTTTTAATTCATGAAAATCAAATGTAATGCTAATATTATATATTTATTTATAAATTTATTAATTTTTTGACGAGTTTTGACAGTTAAATCATTCCTTTTATGGCTAAACATGCCAAAATATGTAATAGTATGTAAGGTAATTGAAACCATAACTTAACCTCAAAATAGGTAAAATCAACCTTAAAGGTAACCTTAAGTATGGTAACCATTGCCTTAGGGGACTGATATGGTAAACTAAAATAACTATACTAAGGTAACAGGTACTTTATTACAGTTATTACTACCATAAAAAATTCAACCTTAAGTTATGGGTAAAAACAACTGTAGTTTGGTTGGTCAAATAGGGACCGTAGTGTTTGGTTGATTTTACCCATCTTACATATTCCTATTACCATAGAGTTTTTTCAGTGTAATATGTAAGAAATAAGCAAGTAAAGTGACAGTTATATCAAGCTAAGACTGAAACAAACATTCCACTTTTTTAGTTCTAAACAACCAATTCTTTAAACAGCTGAGGTACTTAAAAACAGATTCAACTCCTGATAAATTTTGGAGGGTAAAAATGTTATGTATTCGTGGAGCATTGAATTTATAAAATTGCCTATAAAAGGTGAACTTTGGCCTAGGAACTGGTGCAATATTAACATTTCTAAAATTATACCTGTTAATTCTGACAGCAGTTTGACAATTTAAATATTTAATATAAAATGTTTGTAATGCTCTAAAAATATAATAGTGTCTAAGCGGAAGAACTTTAAGTTTAAGAAACAGAGGCCAAGTATGTTCAGTTCTTTTTTTCTTAAATTCAATTCTAATAAAAGCCTTTCGCAAAGTTACAATAGGTGATAGTGTGGAAAGGTAAGTTCCTCCCCAACAACACAAACCATAATTCACTCTTGAACCAACAAGTGCATGATAAATATACAAAAGTACCTTCTCTGGACACACATTTCTCAGCAAGTAAAACTTCCGTAACAATCCACATAATTCTTTTCTTAACTTATCTACGTGACCCTTCCATGAGAGGTTTGAGTTTATAACAAGTCCAAGGTATTTCATTTCACTCACCCTCCCCAAGACATTGCAACAACATTGGCCCAAACAATTTGATTGATGGTTATACAATTCTCCCTCAAATTGCTGTTCATTTCTAAGGCCAAAAATCATATATTTTGTTTTTTCACTTAATACCAAGTAGTTACTATCAAACCAGTATCTTAATAATTTCAGATCTTGTTGCATTGATGTTTTAAGAAAATTTAAACTATTACCAGAATACGTTAAGGCGTTATTTAAGCACATTTTAAACTATTAGCAGCTTATTAAAAAATATATACTTAAATAGGCATAGATTACACTTGTATCGGCACGAATAACAATGGTTTAAAGGAGTGTAGGCGCGCGCGAAAAAGCGTGCGCGAGTAGTTCAGTATCAATTTACGAATAATACTATCCCATTCAAAGAAGAATGCCCAATTTTTTCCCCTCATTTCTTCAAGTACCATCCCATATTCCATATTTGGGATAAAAATCCCCGAAAAGAAGAACACGTGAGCAGTCCTCGAGTTTCGACGCGCTCGCCCGGGTTTTTAGCGCGCTCCAGTAAACCAGGTCTGTTCAACCTGAGTAAGTGGGAAAACTAGACGCGCTAGAGAAAAGGTTTGAATAAAAAGTGTAAAGTTCACTTTATTAGCTACATCTTTCGTGCAGACGAAACTTACCAAAAAGTAATAAAAGTAGTAGCCGACTAACTTTTTCAAATCTCAATAATGAAAATACGTTGTTTTTCGTTGTAAAAATTATCCATAAGTCTTATCTAGAACATAATTACATTGTTATATTCGTCAATTTATGCAGATTATAAATATATATATATGGTTCGACCCAAATATCTCACTTCTGGACAGATAAACAGTGAAAGAAAAGCCGCGCGTATCAGTCAGACAAGTATAGCGGCTGCCGATAGCTGTGTACCGTCGCCATGTCACTAAGGGGAGTTAAGGCTAAGGCATCGTCGGCTTTTGGCTGAGATCAAAGAATTGGCGCAGCCCTTCTATTCTGTAGTCCTGGGTGAACCCTCCCGCTGACTAACCAAGATACAATCAAAGAATGCCGCCGCCACAGCCGCGCCGCGTGCCGGCAGCCGCGCCATTTACCGCTTTCCCTGCTGTTTTGTAACTTTTATCTATGTCCCCGTCATGTCTCCTGGGCAACGTGAAGTTTAAATTTAATATAACTTGATCAGTTATAAATTATAATCAGTTCATCAAATAACTCTATCAAATCTGATTATATACACAGAGAAAAATGCATTGGTTGCCATAACCAATGCATGATTGATTAACGATATTGGTAGGGTATTAGAGGTTGTCGTAAACAATACAAGGGTTAAGGTAACATACTGTGATAGTTGTTTCAAGAATCCATAAATAGGGACAACCACCTGTATGTGTTACTTTAACACATTTAGGTGGTTGTCCCCATAGAACCCTTGACATTGGTTGAACCAACTTATAAAAAAAGTTAGGCGAACCAATCATTTTTCTCTGTGTAGGATATGAGATGTAAAGTAGCCTCAATATTTACATTACTTCACGGCAGAAGATACACGTCATGTACACGCATTCATTATAATTTTCTAAGTGTACGTGTATAAAGTTAAAACCATTCAGAAAATTAAGTATGTTGTGCAGAATTAAATTTAACTAATTTCAAATTGTATTAATAAGAAGTGGCTATGTAAAAAATTAGTGAAAAAGATTTCCACTTCTCCCATTGATTAAAATG
This sequence comes from Flexamia atlantica, assembly GCA_035578135.1. Taxonomy (NCBI): domain Eukaryota; kingdom Metazoa; phylum Arthropoda; class Insecta; order Hemiptera; family Cicadellidae; genus Flexamia; species Flexamia atlantica. The sequence goes on along the minus strand of JAQJVK010000001.1, from coordinate 192,037,054 downwards.
ACAAACTCAGTGATTATGAAACTCAGTGTTACGTATGATTAATATAATTTGATAGAATAATGTAAGGTGTATATAATAAAACTATTTAATAAAAATATGAAATAGTGTTCGATAAAAAAGAAAAAAATGAACTTCAATCAATTCAATCTCCATATGAGTAAGCGAGTCGGGTAAGGACGGAGCAGTTGCAAGGAACGGTTCCACGACGATATAGTTTCCCTCTCCCTCGCGCCGAGTACCCTCTCTCTTCCTCCTATTGAAGTAGCCGATGGATTTCTCGTGCACCTCAGCCACATTGCCCAAGCTTTCTAGTTCTGCCACATGAGCGCCACCGGCCCGCGTCAAAAATGATTCACTAGAGCGAAGTTCTGCTGATATCCGATGGAGCGCAGCACGGTCGTTCCATCGACATCGGAAAGCACTGTGTGAGACATCTCCTTTGTATCCCTTTATCTATGGTGCTACGAACTAAAAATATCGATATTATATCATAGAGTAATAATGCACTTCGTAAAGAGTTGGCACTTCCATGTTAACTCGGTGGTAAGGGAACAGCAGCGCTATCTGATAAAAATGCCAAGAACTAAAACGATCGATGCGATATATCGATGGTCGTCGATGCGACATATCGATCGTCGACGTCTGCTTTGTTTATATATTTTCGTTTTCTTGTTTTGTTTGCTAGACTTTCAATTTTAATGACTACCGATTTTGACTACGGATTGTAAATACGTAGATGTTTACATAAAAGCACTTAATAAAAATTAACTTAGTTAATTTTTATTATGTGCTTTTATGTAAACATCTACGTATTTATTTTGCATCAATAGCTTTAAGCACAATATGAATCACGCAGTACAGTATTTCGCGAAACAACTTACACAAGAACAACTTTCTGCAAACGTATTTTAGGTATTTTCCCACACTCAAATTAATTCCAACTCGTTGTGATTGTGTATACGTCGCGTCGTGACAGAAAATCAGGGGAAACGGAATAGGAAGTTAGCAGATCGTTATCGTGGTTTTGATTGGCTGATTCAGTGAAGAAGAAGAAAACCATGTTTTTACAACGACATCTTCTAACTAAAGTGCTTCGAACTAACCCGCTCCAATAAGCTTACCACTTGGCTCCATTTAAGTGTCAGACCGGTGGCTATATTTTCGATCGTCGTCGATGCGATATATCGATCGTCGTCGATGCGGTATATCGATCGTCGTCGTCGTTTGCTTTGTTTATATTTTCGTTTTCTTGTTTTGTTTGCTAGACTTTCAATTTTAATGGCTTTACCAATTTGTTTAGATTAAATTGATTAAGTAAGTTTGCCACTAGTGCAAGTTGTTTCACAAAATACTGTACTGAGTGATTCATATTGTGCTTAAAGCGATTGATAGAAAATAAATACGTAGATGTTTACATAAAAGCACTTAATAAAAATTAACTAAATTAATTTTTATTGAGTGCTTTTATGTAAACATCTAGGTATTTATTTTCTATCATTCGCTTTAAGCACAATATGAATCACGCAGAACAGTATTTCACGAAACAACTTGCACTAGTGGCAAACGAACTTTAGGTATTTTCCCACACTCAAATTAATTCAAACTTGTTTTGGTTGTGTACACGTCGTGACAGAAAATCAGGGAAAACGGAATAGGAAGTTAGCAGATCGTTATCGTGGTTTTGATTGGCTGATTCAGTGAAGAAGAAGAAAACCATGTTTTTACAACGACATCTAACTAAAGTGCTTCGAACTAACCCGCTCCAATAAGCTTACCACTTGGCTCCATTTAAGTGTCAGACCGGTGGTGGTAAACGCGGTTGGTTCGGGGCAGAGTAGGTAGATGTCGTAGTACAAACATATTCTTCTTCACAAATTCAACCAATCAGAACAACGATAGGGATCTGCCAACTTCCTATTTTTCTTCCCTTATTTTATGTCAAATCACAACCCAACAATAACAAGTTGTTATGATTTTAGAAAGATTGAAAAAATGTCGAATGCAGAACATAGTTTTTAACTCTGTACCAAGTTTTTCGTTTTCCCTAAAAGTAATGAAAGATAGGCCTAGATTTGTTTTTAAATTAGTTTATGATGGTATAGCCTCCGACAGAAGGGCCGGACTCTTTAGGCCAGAAAAGGGCCGGTGGATTTTAAAAAGAGGGCCTAAACCAAAATAAAAATCAGCCTCTTTTGTTGCTTAGCTGAGGCCGGCCCTTGTAGAGCTACGTGGCCGATGGCCCATCCAATGAACTGTTCGATAAAAGTTACTGTGAAAGAGAGTCCGCAGCACCAGGCACCAGCGCCGAAATTACAGCCGCCGCGCCGCGGCCATAGAATAATAATGAACTTCGTTAAGAGTTGGCACTCCCATGTTAACTCGGTGGCGTTTTTTAGGACAGTGGCGCTGCCTGGTGAAATTGTACAGAACTACAAAGCCGCCATTTTGTCGTCGTCGTCGTCGTCGTCGTCTGCTCAGTTTTATTGTTTTCGTTAAGAGTTGGCACTCCCATGTTAACTCGGTGGCCTTTTTTAGGACAGTGGCGCTGCCTGGTGAAATTGTACAGAACTACAAAGCCGCCATTTTGTCGTCGTCGTCGTCGTCTGCTCAGTTTTATTGTTTTCTGTTTTGTTTACAATTTTTAGGTTAAAGCTTCGTGTGAAAATTATCTCATCGAAATAATGTTGTAATTATTATTAAAAATATATTCATCATCTGAGGTTACTTTTTTAACCCTAGAACGGCCAAACGAATTTTTTAGTCGATAGGTTACAATAAGATGATGGCCAAACAACTTTTATAGTCGTTTGCTACAGACTTTTGTTCTAACAGTAACTTGCAGTAATCACAAATATAATTAAACCATTGGAAAGATAATGAAATTAGCTACAATTTCCTTATATAATATAATCATTTATGTTTACTATAGTGGCAGGATAATTAGATGAATATAACGCAATTTTGAATTTCCCGCTCCGCGGCACTGCCGAGCGAGCAGTGGAGGCAAAATGGGCCACTTTGTAAAATTGGTGGAAGCTTTATTTTTCGTCGTAGAAGCTAGAGGGTGGTATCACTAAATTCATTCTTTCTTTCTTTACATTTCGTCTGTTGAAAGATTTGGTCTAGCGTCATTAGTTTACCAGCTGTGATTTTTTTACAAAGACACGGCAAACAAAGTCGGTAAGAGTTTTCTGTAGGGCCAAACAACTTTTTTAGTCGTTTGGATGATTATTTATTATTCTGCTTGTAGATGGAATTGAAAAAAAGAGAAATTCAGAAATGAAGAGGAAGAAATCCTCTACCGATCTAAGTATAGTTGAAATTATTATTTAATTTGTTGGACTTTTCCTATCGCTTCTAGTGTTTGAACTACACTACGTTTCGAGAGGTATTGAAACTCCTCTCGTTTTCAAGTGACCCTACTTAAAGTTATATTAACCTACTTATGTTTATTTAACCTACTTTTTGGGGTTTTTTTGTTTCTTTGACATACAATTACATTCATCCAACATTCAACAGAAATCTCACTCACACAAAATTTCATACAAAACACATTAATGGATGTTGGATAATTAATATAATATAATAATAATAATAATAATAATAATAATAATAATTAATGTTGGATGAATGTAATTGTATGTCAAAGAAACAAAAAAACCCCAAAAAGTAGGTTAAATAAACATAAGTAGGTTAATGTAACTTTAAGTAGGGTCACTTGAAAACGAGAGGAGTTTCAATACCTCTCGAAACGTAGTGTAGTTTAAACACTAGAAGCGATAGGAAAAGTCCAACAAATTAAATAATAATTACAAATCCTTCGCTATTATGAATTTTAAAAATATAGTTTAAAGTTTCCTGGAGTGATATTTTGTTTTTTGCAGTTGGTCAAAGTTATGGAATGTCTCAATTCGTCAGAGCACTCTGTTGTGTTGTAGGCCTATCGCATTGCAGCCAGATGGATTCTTTATTGTGGTGCACAGCTGTCGGTTATAAGTTTGTTTTCGTTAGTTGTGACTGCTTTAGTGAATACAAATTGTTACTAGTAAACCCGTTGCTCGAAATTGAGCAAAACAACCAAATTCCTTTTCTCCTGAAAGTTTGTCCATCTCTTGCACGGAAAATGGCAGCAATGTCTATGGCAATTGCAATATTTTTTCGCCTTTCATCCAAATTTTTGTCTGCAAAGATATTTATACAGACTCTGTTTATAATTCTCTCATGACTGATGGCATATGTCTGCCATTGTTCTAAAGTTCATTAAACGAACGGATGTAAACGTTCACCTCGTTTAAATAAAGTCCAGTTTCCAGCATTAAATGTATTTTATAGTTTTTGTTACATTTATGAATACTTTGGAAGTGCTTTTTTCTGGTAATAAGGTAACTATTCTGAGATAAAAATGTTTATGTATATGACAATTATATAGACCATCAAATAGGCTCATCGAGATGAGACCGTGAGCTCACCACAACAAATTCAATGTAGAATTGAATTATTTTAAAATTTCTTAGTAGTTTTGAGATGATTTATTTGTTTGTCCGTCTACCAAGTGAAAGCGTGCTTCTCAATAAGAGTCATTACGTGTAATTTTGCAAAATTACCTTCCATTTGTGACGGCTCAATTTATATGAAATGTTATTGTTTCCATTTGCTTCAGTCTTAACATTTGTTCACCCAATAAGGGCCCAAAAGTAAAGGGCTCAACCTCTTATATGAGTCAATGATCATATCAACACGATTTCGTTCGCGCACCGTTTTAATGGAGTTTCGTTGACACTCATGAGTTCTTCATAATGCACTCTTTGAATTCGTGGCATTATTGTTGTTACAAATAAGTAAAAAAACTGTAACATTACATATATAAAATGTTTTATTGTTAAATTAAGTTTATGGGGCATCATTACTACAACCACAGAACATCACTAAATGCAAAATACTGTTTTATGTTTACACACTCATCCTTCACTCATATTCAGGGTAACGTCCTCCATGAGGTACCTGTCTTATTTAAGTGATTAAGTGATCATTCATGGTCAGCACTTCACAGTTGAACAAAATTAAAATAGTTTCATGAAAAAATTACATTTTCAATTTTAGATCATTACCCACAAACACTGCACATTAACATTCACCATCACGTCCAAGTAAATTGTATAAAATAATTATTCTTGGAATAATAATAAAATAAATAAACCAAAACAAATAGTTATTTGAAAATCTACTGTAAATTTGTTTATGAAAAACACATGATTTCAAAAAGGTTGTTTTAAATAGGTACCGGAAATGAAAAATTAATATGTCTCCAAAAAAATGACGCTTTGTTTTGAAGGTTTTACATTATTATAATAAAACTTTCTGTAGTTCAGTATCTAGGACTAAATATATCCCGTCTTAATCTTGAACCGAACTGAAATGTTTTTTAAATCTAGGCTACTCATGAATAAATGTTTAAAGTTTGCTTCAATATATGTATTCTTTGTTTTCAATTCCATTAATAACATATGGCTTTGCTGAAAGACTCTGTTTATTCCTCTCAGCTGCTTTGTTTGAAATTTATATTCCCATGTTAAATCTTATGGACAAATACAAAACTTTAAGGGCGTCTAGGGCCGTTCCCTTTAATCTCCATGAAATTTATTTCCTGCAAAACTACACGCCAAACACTTTCCAACGAGTCCTTAATTATTAAAATCGGCGCAGTAGTTTAGGAGGAGTAATGATACAAAAAAACCCCTAGCTTATTAAATAAGTATAGATTATAGTGTTATTAGTAGGTTTTTTGTGTAAATCAGTGATGAGTAATGGAAGAAAACTTGGACTCCAGGTTTTTTTGTGAGTTGTGAGAAAGATAGGCCAAATAAAATTGTTTATAAACATAAGGTCCTTGTTTCCATGGTTTTACCTACTAAAAAAATCATTATTTTCTACATTTTTCTTATTGACTCATTTGGTATGATAAAAGGCTAATATAATCATAACATCAAGAAAGTAAGAGTGTTTTGAAGAAAATCTTGCTCTGATATCACAGCATGACAGAGCGCTAAAAAAATTCTCTTTTAGCGAATTTCCCCTATAGGGAAGAAGCTATTACCGTAGGTCTCATGGTAAGACTTAAGCTCGGGACCACTATAACTTTTCGTTTTGGGGCCCCCAGAAGCAAAAAACACTATTCGTTTGAATTTATATATATATATATATATATATATATATATATATATCTATGTGTCCGTTAGCACGATAGCGGCCGCAAAAATGGTCCGATCTTTATGAAATTTGGTACGGACATGTAAAGTGGTAATCAATTGGACGAGTTCGTGAACCAGCCCGATCGGACCACCGGAATGGGGGGTAAAGGGGGATAAACCCCCCCCAAAAATGGGTTTTTTGAATTTTTTACATAGAAAAATAAAATTAATCAAATTTTTGTGGGGGACCATTGAATTCAGCTCAAAAAAACAAACAATTTAGTATTTTGAAACACTGCTCTATGTCCATTGGTTACCGAGATATTGAAAGTTGTAAACACAGTACGTTGTCCCAATGTTAACCTTATGGGAAATAAGTAAAATTCTATATCTCGCTTATTTCCCAACAAATCTCAATAAAACTTGGTAAATAGCTTATTCTAGTTCAGATCTACTAAATATTGAATTAATATACCTGTAGCAGCACACCTGCATACTCATTCCCCATGTTATTCTTATGGAGCTTACAAAAACATGTCAAATCTCGCTATGTTGGATTGAAATAAGTTGTTTTGCATTTGAAATTCGCTGAGTATGCAGGTCTGCTGCAACGGGGGTATTTTATTATTTTACCACTTCAAGACCTTATAATTTGTTTTATATCAAATAAACTAAATATTTTCTGATTCGGTACAAAATTTCAAACATTTTGTATATCTTGGAATTTCTATACACCTAATAATTGTAAAAGAATTGTTTCTATTTTTTGGAAGGCCTTACTTTTGAAATTTAGTTTTTAGCTAGTTTTTTTTGCATGTACCATTTTTGTTAGAACAAAGGTTCAGGGTTTATTAGTATATTTAGATTCTACAGAATGTCCCAAATCCAATGGTATATAATGTTATATGTTTTGGTAAAAAATAGGTATTTTATAATAGTTAACATAAAGTGCTGCACGGAAGGCAAAAACTGCCTGGCCCCACAGAATCTCACCATTTGGCCTTTCTAGGGTTAACGTAAGTTAATATCATCGATATACACTACTGGATCGGCAGGTAGGCTCCGCAGCCCGAGCAGGCGGCAGTGGTTGCGTTTCTGACTTTGAAGGGAAAATAGGGGCAAGTGCGCCTCACTGCTCTTTATCCTATCATTGTCGCGCCCTAGTCGCGGCACTATAACGATACCGGTACGCCTCACCGGTACGCACCGTAAGAAATTTCTGAAGTATTAATCATTCTCGACCACATATTCAATTTGCAGAAACATTATAAATTAAAATACCCCCGTTGCAGCAGTCCTGCATACTCAGCGAATTTCAAGTGCATAAATAAATAATTTAAATGAAGTCTCGCATCAAGTAAAATCAATATACATTCAAAAGAAAGCGTGCAAAAATACTCTCCTAGTGGCTTTTAGGAGCAAAAGGCTATACAAAAATAATAGCCTATACTTGGCACGAAAATGCAATGTTCAAAACTTCAAAACAGCTGGCTTTTCCAATTTAATCATATAGAGAAATGACCAGCTGTTTAAGTTTGAGTAAAAATTTCATAAACATCATCAGTAAAAATCTGTATTCGATATAGTACATTTATTTGACATAGTTAGTTATCTGGCCTTTAAATAAGCCATATGTCTGTATACATTATATGGCTTTGAATGAAACATCAGCTCACATGTTTTAATGTAAACAAAGCAGACGTTTTAGATCCCAATGCTACTTAAATAATGGCAGTTATTTTATGTTATTTTTTGTTTTCTAGCAAACTTTAAGAAATTACAGTACTTTTCCTGAGTCCCTGATATTAAAACATTTAATTTGAGCCCTTTTCCCTCATCCTGTGACTTGCCTAATGCCCACAATTGCTATTCAAAAATAAATTATTCTCCATAAGATTAGTATGGAAAAATGCAGGTTTGCTGCCACAGAAATTTGAAAATGAGTTATCATAGGCTACAATCCAATATATCTAAACTATATCAAGCCACATAACATGTTTTATCAAGATAAGTTGAGGAATAAGAAAGCTATCCAATTTTATTTACCTCTCATAAGGTTAACATTGGGAAAGAGAGTACACAGGTTTGCTGCCTCAGGAATTTGATGATTTGGGTATTTTAAACCATAATCAAGTAGATATTAATTGTATGAAGCCCCATGCCAGTTCTTATCAGGATATTTTGAGAAATGAGCAAACTACATAACTTTTTTTATTGCCCATAAGGTTAACATGGAGAATGAGTATGCAGGTTTGCTGCCATGAAAATGTAAAAATAGGGTATTTTCGGCCATAATCAAGTATATTTCAACTAGATGAAGCCACATATAAAGTTTTATCAAGATACGTTAAGAAATAAGGAAGTTATAGAATTTTTTATTTCCCATAAGGATAACATGGGAAATGAGTATGCAGGTTTGCTGCCATAAAAATGGAAATATCGGGGATTTTAGACTAAAATGCATTAGATCTCATCCAAATGAGGCCACAAACCAAGTTTTATTAAGATATGTTGTGAAATAAGCGAGGTATAGAATTTTACTTATTTCCCATAAGGTTAACATAGGGACAACGTACTGTGTTTACCACTTTCAATAACTCGGTAACCAATGGACATAGAGCAATGATTCAAAATACTAAATTGTTTGTTTTTTCGAGCTGAATTCAATGGTGCCAAACAAAATTGGATTATTTTTATTTTTCTATGTGAAAAACCCAAAAAACCCATTTTTGGGGGGGTTTACCCCCCTTTACCCCCCCTTCCAGTAGTCCGATCGGGCTGGTTTTCGAACTCATCCGAATAATTACTACTTTACACACCTGTGCCAAATTTCATTCAGATCGGACCATTTTTGCGAGCGCTATCGTGCTTACAGACACATAGATATATATATATATATATAGATATATATATAGATATATATATAGATATATATATATATAGAAATTTGAACGAATGGTGTTTTTTGCTTCTGGGGGCCCCAAAACGAAAAGTTATCATGGTCTCAGGCTTAGGTCTTACCATGAGACCTACGGTAATAGCTTCTTCCCTATAGGGGAAATTCGCTAAAAAGAAACTTTAAAAAGCCTTACGGGCGGCGCGCAATCCAGTAGTGTATATCGATGGTTAATATCAACAATAACTCCTGGGCGGTATAATTAAAGGTTTTCAAATTAATTTAAAGATTTAATATCTTCCATTTAAAACGCATTGGGATTGAAAAACGTCCGCTTTGTTTACATTAAACATGTGGTGCTAATGCTTGATTCAAAGCCATATGGTAGATGTTGACATGTGGGATTTTTTCAAAATGCAGCTAACTATGCACGTTCAATGTACTATAACAAAAAATATTTTAAATTTTAAGTTTTTCTGATTTTATAATAATTAAGGGTTTGAGTTTTTTCATAATTTAAAATTATAAAAGGTTAAGTACGTTTGTTTAGTTTATGTTATAACGATGCAGATTTAATACCAAATGATCTATATATATATATATATATATATATATATATATATATATATATATATATATAATTTCGTAAGGCGACTCTTTGCGTCAAAATTGTGGGCGTCTGGCAAGTCGTAGAAAGATGGGAGAGGGATCAAATTTACGGTCTCTATTCCGTGATGGCGGGAAAAATACTGGAATTGCTTGAAATTCACCAGAAAACGAGAAATAACGTAAAATATCTGCCATTTAAAAAGCACCATTTGATGACTCCTTCTTCCGTAATGAAGGGAAGGACTTGTTTTTCAAATCCCGATAAACAGTGCACCCTTTATAATTTGCCGGGTGAGCACCGCTGCAAAGGACACATTTAGGGGGATTGTCGTCTGATTTGCTCCTGTTGCATGTAGCAGTGTCGTGGTCCTGGCCGCACTTAACACACCGGTGGCCGTACCAGCAATACGCCTTAGTGTGCCCATACCTTTGGCACCTTTTGCACTGTGCGATATCCTTCTTCTTTAAGGGAGGTTCAAACTTTATCCGGGCGTTCAACAGGTATTCTACATCATAAATACTCTTATTAGTCTTGGCTGGTTCAATATCAACAAAGAATATCGACAGAGGTTGTTTCGTTCTGAAATGCTTCACATTGGAAACGTTCCTAACTTTGTGACCAAGAGACTCTATCGCAGCCGATATATCTGCTAGATCGGTAGAAAAGTGCATATTTTTTAAAACAGCTCGAAAGGCTCTTTCTTGCTTCAACTGAAAGGTGTGAAATGGAACTTTCATTTCCTTGAATTGTTTGACTAACTTCCTATAGGTGTCTGATGTCAAAGGATTGATCCTTACCTTATTATTTGCCAAGCACTTGTAGAAGTATTCCCCTTTAGGAATACTTCTACACCTTAATTCAAAATTCAACAAAATGTTTTGGCTACTATCTTCAAAATCTCATCTGTCTACTGAAAACAAATTATTAATATATAAAACTATCTTTAAACCAGTGTGGACTTATGGGATACAGCTTTGGGGATCTGCATCCAACTCCAACATTGAAATATTGCAGAGATTCCAATCTAAAGCCCTTCGCAAAATTCTCAGTGCTCCCTGGTATGTCACAAATGAAGTGATTCATAATGATACCAGAATCCCAAAAGTAAAAGATGAAATATCCAAATTTAGTTCGAAATATTTAAATAAATTAGAAGAGCATGTTAATTTCCTTGCGGTGAACTTGTTGGACAATAGCGAGAATGTCTACAGACTTTCAAGGAATAACGTCCTGGACTTACCTTCAAGGTTTGATTAAATTATAATCGTGCATTGTCATCGCAGTCTGTTTGTGCCGCAGGGCAACAGGACTTATTATGGTGTAAAAAAATGTCAGAATATTTACTTATTGTTCATTATTAAACGTATGTAACAGATTGTAAATAAATGTTGGTCAAAAAAAAAAAAAATTTAAAAGCATTGGGATCTAAAAACGTCTGCTTTGTTTACATTCAATCATGTGGTGCTGATTCTTGATTCAAATCCATATGCTAGATGTTGGCATATGATTTTTTTTCAAAAGGCAGCTAACGATGTTCAATGTACTATACCAAATAAATATTTTAACTTTAAGATTTCAGACTTTATAATTACGGGTTTGAGTATGTATTTATAATTTAAAACTATAAAGAGTTAAGTGCGTTGGTTTCGTTTACCTTATGACGATGCCAACTTAGTGCCAAATGATCGATAGAAATATGTAAGCGAAAGTTTTGCGCCGAAATTATGGGCGTTTGGCAAGTTGCAGGATAATGGGAGAGGGCTCAAATAGAAGGTCTTGATGCTAGGGACTCGGAAAAAATACAAAATTTATTAAAGTTTATCAGAAAATAAGATACGAAGTTAAATATCTGCCATTTAAAAAATATTGTAATCTAAAAGTTAAATATCTGCCATTTAAAAATCATTGTAATCTAAAAACGTCTGCATTGTTCACATTATTGAAACATGTGTTGCTTATACTTAATTTAAAACCACATGTGGTTTACGTAAAATCCAGCAAAATAGGTTGAACGTACTATAACACATGACGGCTTTTATTTCTAACTAGTAAACCTGTTGCTCGAAGTCGAGAAATTGTTATGTATTGATTTCAAAATAAAAATAATTATGGTTCAGTATTCTAGAACTATTTTATTAATTATATGGTCAAACTTCCTGTTATACTGAAATTTTTTACAAAAGCTTTTTAAAACAACAGTTTTTGTGAATACTCAGTCATCTTTAAGGAGATGTCCATGTTTCGCGGCCCTAAGTAGCGTATGACCCGTCTTAATCTCAAACCGAACTAAAATGGTTCAATAAATCTAATTATAATCAATGTTAAGTCTGTTTCTTTTTTCTTTTATTTATATTTATATTTATAGAATTTATACATAAGAATTTATTTCTCCTTTTAGTATTACTTTCTCCCCCCTATACATAGTATATGGAGAAAGTATTGTTTTCGTCAAAATTTTCGGATTTGAGTTGTTAGTGGATATATTCGTTTTAGTGCTCCCTGAATCCAAAAAAGTGGTTTTTTGGCGTGGTGTCTGTCTGTCTGTCTGCTTGTCTGTCTGTCTGTCTGTCTGTCTGTCTGTCTGTGTGTGTGTGTGTGTGTGTGTGTGTGTGTGTGTGTGTGTGTGTGTGTGTGTGTGTGTGTGTGTGTGTGTGTGTGTGTGTGTGTGTGTGTGTGTGTGTGTGTGGGTGTGGGTGTGGGTGGGTGTGGGTGGGTGTGGGTGGGTGTGGGTGGGTGTGGGTGTGTGTGTGTGTGTGTGTGTGTGGGTGTGGGTGTGGGTGTGTGGGTTCAAGTTCAAGTTCAAAATCTCTTTATTCAAAAACAAACATTTACAAATTCACAATTTTCCTCTCAATGCGCTAATTGCGCGTGCGGGAGCGCAATTGGTGGAGTAGTCCAATATGCAACGTTACACTATACTTTCAGCACATTGCGATGCACACTCTTGCGATGCACAACAAATGATTTAATCTAACAACAAATAAATAAATTATTATTAAATTTAACATTAAATAAATAAATATTAAATCTAACAATGGATATATAACTAATAAATAAATTAATTAATTAATTCATAAATTAATATATAACAGTATCATAACAAAATGTATGCATTACAGAGCAGGCTAAGATGAAAGGAATAAATTTAAACTGAGATATAACAAATAACAAACAACAAATATAACAAATTAAATATAACAAACTACAAAAATATAACAGATAATATACGTTGTTTGAGTGTATATTATCTGTGTGTGGGTGTGGGTGTGGGTGTGTGTGTGTGTGTGTGTAGGTGTGGGTGTGGGGTGTGTGTGTGTGTGTGTGTGTGTGTGTGTGTGTGTGTGTGTGTGTTCAGTTCAGTTCAGTTCAGTTCAAAAACTCTTTATTTCCAAGAAAAATACATTTGTTAATACAATTCCAGGTGCTAAGTATAGCACGTGCGGAAAACTTAAAACAATACATGCAATTAATAAATTTTCAGTCTTTTCCTGTTGGCTCAGTTGGTAAGTCCTTACAACACTTTTTAACTTTGAACACTATATACTTGGGTTTTTTATAATTTATAATTATATATATTATGAACATACTATCAGCAAGTGTGAATAGAGCAGTGAGAACAGACATATATTTTCAGTGGCTTAACAGGGATTTGGAGTCAAGAATAAATCTTATTATTGATAAATAAATAAAAATATATGATATATAATAAGTAACAACAAATACTAGAATAACTATAATATACAAAATAGACTATATATAAAACAACAACAACATATACACCATTTAACAATAGACTCTATAACAATAACAAAAGTGTAACAAGAAAAAATAAACTATGGATATGAAAATAAATATAAATAACAGTTATTCATTCAATCTTTTTGCAAATTGTCTTGCTTTCATTTTTACTTTTGGTTTAAGTTCCTGCAGTATGTCATTGCCATAGCTATGAATAAATGTATTGAATATTTTTATAGCAGCATATGGAAATTGCCTTCTTGCTAATTCCTTTCTGTAATTTGGAAGAATAATATTTGTTATTTGAGAGGCTCTTGTATTTAAGGCATGTCTCTTAAAGTTAAAATTGTCTATATATTTAAAAATATAGTTTAAGCAATTAAAAACATGCAGTTGCTTAAGAGTTAAAAAGTTTCCCTCATTGAATAAATATGTAACTCTGTCATATTTTCTTAGGTTGTATACATTTCTAAGAGCAAATCTTTGTGCATTCTTTACAGGTTGTAGAATTGAATCATAAGTACCACCATAATGAATTAAACCATACTGCAAGGTACCCACAAACCAGGACAAGTATAACTGTTTGAGATAATCAGGCCTAAGATATTCTCTCATGTGGTAAAGGGCATAGTTGATCTTCCTTAATTTAGCACTTAAAATATCAACAAAAGCATTCCATTTGAGATCCCTATCAATTACTAATCCGAGATATTTTACATTATCGACTATTTCAATTTCATTACAGTTGCAGTTATAATTACATTGGTGGTTATGGCAAAAAAACCTATTCTCTCTTTGCAAGATTTCACATGATACATCCCTATCAAAAAACAATAAACATTTTGACTTTTCACATTTATTAACAGTTTGTTTTGTGATAACCAATGTGAGATTGTATCCAAGTCACTTAATATCAAGTTTCTTAGCCGAGTTTTATTATAAGCACAACACACCAGGGCAGTATCGTCTGCATAAGCAAATATTTTTGAATTTAAATTAAGTTTTAAAAGCTCATTTATATATAAGTTAAACATTATTGGTCCTAAAACTCCACCCTGTGCCACTCCATGACTTAATTCTAAGACATCACTAACAAAATTATTTACTTTAACAACTTGCTTTCTTTTCCTACAAAAGGAGTCCAACATCGCCAGTGCGTTACCACCAATACCATAGGATTTAAATCTTTTAATCAATATATCTATATCCACAAGGTCAAAAGCCATCTGGAAATCTAGGTAAATACTTATTGTAAACATATTTTTATCAACAGCATCTGCAATACATTGGATATGATTTTGTATGGCTAGATTTGTTCCCTTATTTGGTAAGAAACCAAATTGATTAGGGGAAAAAATAGATCTAGACAGTAAATAATCTAAAATTTGATCTTTGATCAGGGTTTCAAATATTTTTGCAATACTATTAATAAGGGAAATCGGGCGATATGAAGAAATTTCTGTTGGGTCTCCATTTTTAAAAATTGGTACTACACAAGCTGTTTTAAATGCTTCAGGAAAAATATTCTGTTTTATTGATGTCTTAAAGATATGATACAAAATGGGCAGAAAAATATCAACGTTCTTTTTTATTGTAATAATGTTGATACCATCAACGCCACAGCTTTTTTTGTTTTTCATTTGCTTGACAACTTTTAAAATAGACTCATGTGTTACAGAAAAGTTTTCCAATACACTAGCACTGTTGGGGAACTGATTCAGAAATAAATAACTTCCAAAAGCCTCCTGATTTAGTTTGGTGGTTACAGTAACAAAATAATCATTAAAGCAGTTGGCAATAAGTGCTTCATTACCCAAGACATTAACACTAATATCATTAAATTTAATTCTGGACAACTTTATTTGTTCTTTCTTCATAATATTTTTTACTAGCTTCCAGTAATACCTAGTATTACCCAGGTTATTATCAACTAGTGATGAATAATATTCCAGCTTAGCTTTTTTTATTCTACTATTAACTAGTCTAGACATTTGATTGTATTGTACTTTTAGGTTATTGTTCAATCTATTAGCAAGATATAATTTATATAGGTCATTTTTCCTATTTACTAAATCAACCAACTCATCATTAATCCAATCATTGCGCTTCCTATTCCTACTTGTTACCTTTTTTAAGCTAATTGAAGCATCATTACATTCATTAAATAAGCTATAAAAGTTTTTTAGACAAACATCAATACTATCACTAAGAACAACAGAGGACCAGTCTGTACCCAATAATAATCTTCGTAACTTATTATAATCTACGCATTTATAAAAGTGCGAATTACTTGGTAGGTGCTCATTAACTGAGATATTTAAGTCCAGGACCCAGTGGTCTGTTAGACTTGCAGGAATTACAATACAGCTAAACATGATATCTTTTGTGTTTCTAATTAGTACATGGTCCAATGAGGAATAAATATTATTTTGTAATCTTGTAGGAGTTTTAACATAATTTTCAAATCCATAAGAAGAGTGTAAATCTGTATATCTCCCCCCAGAACCTGACTTTTTTAGTATACAAATATTAAAATCTCCTATAATAATAGTTGGATCAATTTTCCCTAACAGTATAGTTTTCAAAAGATTTAAATGTATATTTACAAGATCTATATATTCCATAAAGTGAGAGCTTAAATTTAGCATTGTTTACAGAAACAGGCAGTAAAATATTTATTATTTCAGCAGTAGGAAAGGAGATAAGGTGGTGTTCGTAGTGCAGTGCAGAGTCCACATAAATAATCACTCCACCAGACTGGTTATCCTGCCGAGGCTGGAGGTGTGTGTTATAGCCAGGGATATTAAACTTGGTCTCTTCACCATATTTACACCACACTTCACTCAAAACTATTATACTGTACTTTTTATTTAATGAATTCAAAAAAATTAAAAGTTCATCAAAGTGTTTACGAATACTTCTTATATTTAAGTGAAATATATTTAAACCATTTAGGCCTATAATATTGTCCACCATCAGGTTTACATGAGTAGGTTATATAAAATATAGTCCTATATAGGCCTAATACGTTTTGATTCAACCATAAAGTTTTTTTATGTCAGCTTGGGAGAAAATCTGAATAACCCTACTAGTGTCTGTTTTTCTGACAAAAATCTTCCCATCCCTGACCCACAGCACATACTTATATCCAGAATCACCAACCTTAAGTTTTTTTGCCTCAAATAAAAGATCTTTATAGTACGCAGTTAGGTGTTCATTGACATAAATTCTTGTATCAGGGGTGTTGGGTACAAAGCTTGTAGATCTGAGACAGGAGAAGCCTTCTTTACTCTTAGCTTTTTGTAGGATAGCATTTCTTTTTTGACGACTTGTAAACTGAATTACTAAGGGCCTAATACCAGACTTTCGCTTAGTAGGCACTCGGTGAGCTGCTTGTATATCAGACTCATAGTTAATAGGCTCTTTCAACATACCAGATAGTTTATTTATTATGTCAGGTAACTTTTCATTGGTCACCTCTGGTAGGCCTACAATCTCAATATTTTTATTGCGACTGTACTGTTCAGCATTCTCAAGCTTGCTCCTAAGATTAGCAACCTCTTCTTTAAGCTTATTGTTTTCTGTGTGTGTGTGTGTGTGTGTGTGTGTGTGTGTGTGTGTGTGTGTGGGGGTGTGTGTATGGGGGTGTGTGTGTGGGTGTGTGTGTATGTGTGTGTGTGTGTGTGTGTGTGTGTGTGTGTGTGTGTGTGTGTGTGTGTGTGTGTGTGTGTGTGTGTGTGTGTGTGTGTGTGTGTGTGTGTGTGTGTGTGTGTGTGTGTGTGTGTGTGTGTGTGTGTGTGTGTGTGTGTGTGTGTGTGTGTGTGTGTGTGTGTGTGTGTGTGTGTGTGTGTGTGTGTGTGTGTGTGTGTAAACAAAGCTAGAGACGACACCAGTGGTCTAAGTAGCGTATGACCGGTCTTAATCTCAAACCGAACTAAAATGGTTCAATAAATCTACTTATAATCAATGACTTTTCTTTTTTCTTTTATTTATATTTATATTTATAGAATTTATACATAAGAATTTATTTCTCCTTTTAGTATTACTTTCTCCCCCCTATACATAGTATATGGAGAAAGTATTGTTTTCGTCAAAATTTTCGGATTTGAGTTGTTAGTGGATATATTCGTTTTAGTGCTCCCTGAATCCAAAAAAGTGGTTTTTGGCCGGTCGCAATGGGGGGAGGACTCGTAGTAGGACGATGATGTCATTACTTATTTTTCAAATCCGCTCCGCGGGTAGCGCTTTAGTCAAACAGCCGACGCCGTCATTACGTCATCATCGGTGCAGAAGACAACCAACTGGACCGAGACCCGCTTTTCGGACCGGTGCATAATTTGAAAGATTATAATTTAGCTTCCTGTAACATTAATCTTGCCAAATTGAGACCAAGGGTACTTAATAAAAATATTTGTTGGTAGAAATATAACATTTTTTAATGATTGGTTAGTTTATGAGTTATTTACGTTTAGTTTTGTTGAAGTTCCAAAGCCAACCGAGGCTAATTTTGTTTTAATGTTTTGGAGTTATATTAGTTATATTATATTATTATTGTCATTAATAAATCAGGATCTTTGTAGTTTGGATCGTACAAATCTTGCTTGCAATGTTTAGTTGTTAAAGAAGTGGAATCTTGGAGATTAGTAACATTACAATAATCAGACAGGCAGGCCATTTTGGTCGGAGTTAAATAGCTTGGCCCATGTGTAGCATTAACCCTTTTAGTGCCGCAACAAAAAATTAATGTCCGCGAGGCTAATCTTTATAATGTTTTGGAGTTTTTTTTAATATTGCCTTTAATAAATCAGTACCGTTGTACTTGAAATCGTACAATTCTTGCTTATAATGTATAGTGATATATTGAAGAATTTGAATCATGGAGATAAGTAACGCTTAAGTAAGCTTCCAACGCTGTTTTCATTACGCTTAAGTAAGCTTCCAACGCTGTTTTCATTAACCAGAGATGATGTTGACCGACGTTATAAAACGGCATCGGGCATCGGCTGCTCGTCTCGTCTACAGCGCCGCCCTCGGAGCAAATATGAAATAAGTAATGACATCATCATCCTACTACGAGTCCTCCCCCCATTGCGACCGGTTTTTGGCGTGGTGTCTGTCTGTCTGTCTGTCTGTCTGTCTGTCTGTCTGTTGGGCGGTGCCCAAACAACATCTACCGACTGGTCAGGGACTACTTTCGAGGCAGGACAGTGACTTTGAAAGCTGGCAACGGAGAAGTGAGCAAGACCATCACAAAAGGTTGTCCACAAGGATCCGTTGTGGGCCCTCTGCTGTGGAACGTCCTTTTCGACGGGTTTCTGCGGCTGCAGTTCGGCAACGGCATCTCTGCCAGAGCCTACGCGGATGACGGACTGCTCCTGGTGAAGGCAAATTCAAGTCCTGAGCTGATGAGGAAGGCGTCAAGAGCCTTGGATCTGGTCACCAGGTGGGGAGAAGAGAGGAAGATGACGTTCTCGAAGGAGAAGACAGTGATGGTGCTACTCAAGGGAAAGTTGGTCGAAAGATTCATCAGAGTGAACATGGGTGAAGTCACGGTACGCTGCTCAGAGAAAACGAGGTACCTAGGGGTAGTGGTGAAAAGTGGAATGACGTTCGCAGGACACTACGAGTATGTGGTCGAGAAGACGATGAAGGTATTCGGAAAGCTGAAAGGACTGGCGAAGGCAAACAACCTCTAGGTTCGTCAGGCTAGAGGTTGAAGGAAAGTCGCTGCAGGTGATCAGCCTGTATTGCAGGCCATCAGAGCCCATCGATGGATTCCTCGCAGAACTGTCAGATATTGTCAGGAAGAGAGGCAACAAGGGAGTCGTCTGTGGTGCGGATCTCAACGCAAAATCGGGATTGTGGCTCAGTGGTTGTACGGACGAGAGAGGCTCGAAGGTGGAGGAAGTCCTGTTTGCATGGGACTTGCAGACCCTCAATAGATTCAGTAGATGGACAACATTTGAGAATACGCAGGGCGGGAAGTCGAACATTGATGTCACTATCGCCCTGAGGGACGCGGCAAGTAGGATATCAGGTTGGGAAGTACATGAGGAAATGCTGAGTGACCACAGAATGATAACATTTAGGTATCAAGAAGAGCAAGGAAGGAGAGGAAGACTTAATGAACAAAGAGAGGGATCCTACTGTTTGAGGAAAGTGAACTGGGTGTCATTTGACCGCGAGCTGCAACGGAGCATTCAAGGTTTAGACATAGGAACGACGGAAGCGGGAGAACACGCGGAGAGAATCACAGAAATGATCTGCAGGCTAATGGAAGAGCAATTCCCGAGAGCAAAGAAAGGAATGAAGAAGGTTTACTGGTGGACGGAAGAACTCGGTGAACTAAGGATTACTATGCGAAGAAAGAATAGGATCTGGAGAAGAACCAGTCTTGAGGCCGACAGGAGAAGCTTTGTGCAATCAAGAACAAATTACATATGGGCGATCAGGAAACAAAAGAAGAAGATGTGGGAGAAGCTCATCGTAGACGAAGAAGGAAACCCGTGGGGTAAGGTCTACAAGATAGTCATGGAAAAGATGAAGAGTGAAGTCCAACTAGCAAGCCTCGAGAAGGAAGACGGAACGATGACGAAGACTCTAAACGAGACTCTGCAAAGGATGATTGAAGGGTTGCTGCCGGATGATAGAGTAGAAGAGGACACCGACGAACAGCGAGAGATAAGGAGAGCTATGATGGAAGAAAGTACAGGACCTAATGAAGAGGACTTTACAGAGGAAGAGCTGATTGCAAGCATCGCGCAAATGAGGGATAAGAAAGCACCGGGATACGACGGAATCAAGGGCGAAGTCGTCAAGAGAATGTGCGGTAGAATCAAGGGGACGTTGCTGGACATGTACAACAAGATGTTGAGAGAGGGTAGGTTCCCCGATATTTGGAAAACAGGCATCGTGAAAGTGTTTTTGAAAAGCGAAGACAAAGACCCTAGCAAGGTAAAGTCGTACAGGCCAGTGACCCTCCTTCCTGTTCTGGGTAAGATAGGTGAAAGGTTGATCGCAAAGAGGTTGAAGCAGTGGATGGAGAGAGAAGATCGAACGAATACAGGTCAGTACGGATTCACAGAAGGTGTAGGAACGGTTGATGCGCTGTTGGACATGAGAAGAGAAGTAGAGGAGACGGAAGAGAAGTACGTCGTTGGATTGTTCTTGGACATCTCCGGGGCGTTCGACTCTGCCTGGTGGCCAGAGATCCTGAGAGTTCTGAGGGAATGGCGGTGCCCAAACAACATCTACCGACTGGTCAGGGACTACTTTCGAGGCAGGACAGTGACTTTGAAAGCTGGCAACGGAGAAGTGAGCAAGACCATCACAAAAGGTTGTCCACAAGGATCCGTTGTGGGCCCTCTGCTGTGGAACGTCCTTTTCGATGGGTTTCTGCGGCTGCAGTTCGGCAACGGCATCTCTGCCAGAGCCTACGCGGATGACGGACTGCTCCTGGTGAAGGCAAATTCAAGTCCTGAGCTGATGAGGAAGGCGTCAAGAGCCTTGGATCTGGTCACCAGGTGGGGAGAAGAGAGGAAGATGACGGTCTCGAAGGAGAAGACAGTGATGGTGCTACTCAAGGGAAAGTTGGTCGAAAGATTCATCAGAGTGAACATGGGTGAAGTCACGGTACGCTGCTCAGAGAAAACGAGGTACCTAGGGGTAGTGGTTAAAAGTGGAATGAAGTTCGCAGGACACTACGAGTATGTGGTCGAGAAGACGATGAAGGTATTCGGAAAGCTGAAAGGACTGGCGAAGGCAAACAACGGGATGAAATGTGAAAACTTGAGAAGGCTGTACATAGGGGCGTTGGAGCCGATGGTGCTGTACGGATGTGAAATGTGGGGACAAAGAATGAGAGGTCGAGGAGAGAAGACGAAGCTGATGAGCCTACAGAGGAAACTGTTGTTAGGAGTGATCAAGGGATACAGCACTATTTCCCACGAAGCCGTGAGAGTGATCGCTGGAGTGATCCCACTGGATTTGATGGTGGAAGAAAGGCTGAAAAGAAGAAGAGATAAAGAGGAAGGAATCGACAGCAGGGAAAGCAAGCGAATCCGAAGAGAGGAAACACTCGTCGAATGGCAAAGAAGATGGGAAACCAGCACCAAAGGAAGAGAAACCTTCGAGTTTGTTCCGGATGTTCGACAGAGAAAGAAGGTGAAATGGGAGAACGACCACTACACAACACAGTTCGTGAGCGGCCATGGAAACTTCAAGGCGAAGCTGAGGGGATTCAACCTAGTGGAAGATGACAGATGCACACACTGTGGACAGTTGGAGACCTCGACACATGTTCTGATGGTGTGTCCTTTCTACGAAGAAGAAAGAAATGAAATGAGGGAATTCCTCCGAGGTAAGAATTGGAATTGGGAGAAGCAAAACTTTCTACGGTGCAAGAAAGCAGCTGAGGTGTTCTCAAGAATGTGCAGGAGAATTGGAAGTAGGAAACACGAGTTTGAAAATGTAAGAGGATGGACTGAAACTTGAAACACTGGAAAAAAAGGAAAGTAGGAGGAAAAAAAGAAGAAAGAAGAAAAAGCAAAAATCCGATGATCCTAGTGCTATGGTGCTAGGGGAGGGGACAGGTGTGTTGGGTGGGCACTAGAAGAGTGCCCGGTTAGGATAAGAAGACAGAAGAGGACTGAAGAAAGAAGTCTATTTCAGGAAAGAGGCCTGGCGAATAAGTCTCCGACTTAAGCCAGGGGTGGAGGAGGAATCGCGGGCTTCGGCCAACCACCTGTCTGTCTGTCTGTGTGTGTGTGTGTGTGTGTGTGTGTGTGTGTGTGTGTGTGTGTGTGTGTGTGTGTGTGTGTGTGTGTGTGTGTGTGTGTGTGTGTGTGTGTGTGTGTGTGTGTGTGTGTGTGTGTGTGTGTGTGTGTGTGTGTGTGTGTGTGTGTGTGTGTGTGTGTGTAAACAAAGCTAGAGACGACACCAGTGGTCTGATTTTCATGAAATTTGGAAAGTAGGTATAAGTTCATGGTATCTCCAGGCGTATTTTTCATTTTTTGGAATTTTTGATTTTTAAGGGTATTTACCCCTTAAAAACCCATAAAAAATGACAAAAATCCAAATTTCTCAAAAACGGCTCCAACG
The DNA here is from genome assembly GCA_035578135.1 of Flexamia atlantica. Taxonomy (NCBI): domain Eukaryota; kingdom Metazoa; phylum Arthropoda; class Insecta; order Hemiptera; family Cicadellidae; genus Flexamia; species Flexamia atlantica. The sequence continues at coordinate 192,014,523 of JAQJVK010000001.1, read as the reverse complement.
ATTTTGATAAAAATTTCTTGGTTTTTAGTGCTTGAGATGACAAACAAAATGACACCACTCGCATGTCTGTAAAAATTCAGGTTCAGAAGTGATGGGGTTTTATGTGTTAAAAAAATCAGATTTTTCAAATTTCACAAAATCTGTAACTTCCAAAGAAAATATACTTGCAACCATTAAATTTGGCTTGAAAAAATAAATAATCTAGTATTTTGAATCATAAGTCTACGTCAACTGGTTGCGGAGGTAATTGATATTTTAGTTCGGAGGTAAACGCAGTACGTTGTCCAATGTTATTCTTATGGGAAATATTTAAAAACTGATACTTCCGTTATACAAACCGACTTTATTAAAATTTGGTATGTATTTGTGTGATAATTAATTGTTAACTTGTTTTATTTCACTATAAAAGTTTTTTGGTTATAAATGGCTTTAAGGGAGAAAGTATGTGTCAGTCTCCTGATACCGTTTATTTTTCTTTGGAATATAATCATATGTAAATATTAAGATCTTCACACATGTGATTCAAAATAAATGTTTTTAAAACTGAATTCTGACCTTAAGTATGTATTAGGATAAAAGTTTATTTTTCACATTTTCCATCAACTGAAATGCCTCCAGCTCTACATGCAATGGTTTCAATTCCATTAACATCATATGGCTTTGCTGAAAAACTTTGTTTGCTCCAATCAGCTGCTTTATTTGAAATTTCTATTTCCATGTTAAATCTTATGGACTAATACGAAACTTTAAGGGCGTCTAGGGCTCTTCCTTTTAGTCAAACCTTTTTAAATTTTATTTCCTGCAAAACTTCACGCCAAGCTCTTTCCAATGACACCAAAAACATGAAAATCGGTTCGGTAGTTTAGGAGGAGTCTTTGTAACAAAAAAACTGCTCGAGTATTAAATAAGTAAAAATAGAATAGATAGATTTTCCGTTTTTATAATTTAGGTTTTTTTCTTAATCTTAAAAACCAAGGGGAATTAAATACGACTGCTACTTTTACATTGTATCATGTAGTAGTAGCTAATGCTGATTTAAAGCCAAGTGATTTGTAACATTTACACAATCGAATAAGCGCAGCCTACAGGTACAGAGAAGAAGCCTTAATTCATAATTTTTAAGGCCCAGCTCTACCAGTCTTATGTGTGGTCGGAAATCATAGTTTTGACCGAGGAACAACAGAGTGTGCAGCACTAACAGCTATTGAGTGCAACATCAGCTTTAAATTTGATCCCACCAAAAAGGTTTACCTTTAAATTTGGCCAATCAAAAGTATATTTCATCTTGAATTTACTAAGGCATTGCAGTATTTACTCACGGGCAACCATAAAAAAGTGTTGAACGTAGGATGAAATCCTCAATATTAACTATTTACCAAGCTCCAAACCTAACTTCCTTATGAAGTAGAGCCAGAGGCTCCAACGTGGAGCGAGGAGTCGTCAACGGGAGGCCATTTTCTGATCTCATCCTTATTTATATGCTGATTGGGTAAAATGTGGCCTCAATCGGAGACTTCCATAAGAAGTACCCTTTAACTGTCCAATATATTCTTTTGAACCAGGTGGGGCTATACATGACATTTATTTACCTTTTCGTGTTAAAAGTCACGACTTTCTTTGGGAAATAAATAAATTGCTACAGTCTGTGGTTAACTAATTTCTTCAAACCATATACATAAAGTGAACTGAGTTTGTTTTGAGAACGACATGTATAGCGCCACTGTTCCAAAAAATTCAGCCCTTTACTATACTGAAGTAGCAACCTTCCTTAACATTCTGGTGCGTACTAGCAAATATCAAAATATCTATACCCATATAGCGCAAAATGTCAAATGACGTCAAATTGATGTCAAAATGACGTGAACGATGTCATTTTGACATCAATTTAACGCCATTTGACATTTTACGCTATAAGGGCAACATTACACTTTAAACGTTTAATACCGCCAAACTGTTACCGAGTTGTGAGTGTGAAGGAAACATTAAATATCCAGCATTTTATTTTATTTTTAGGGGCTTTTGCCCCTACAAGCCACTAGTTTTCATTATTGCCTTCAGACCCCTTAGGTACTAACATATTCACTACTTAGGCTACAATACCCTTATATGAACTGAAACTATGCCTGTACTATTCTGAAGCCATTCAAGAAAACATTGCTTTACAGGACAACAACAAAAGCAGTTAAATATTAATTTAGCATGAACAATCACATTTATGCCACACTCGAACCATTGTTTACAGAGATAACAGTTACAGAGATAACATTTTCTGCCGGTACATTTAAAGCTGTTACTAATTTTAAGGCATGCAAAGTATTCAAAATCAATACAGAGTCCAGGTGATAAGCATGCGGTTTTCAGTTTCGTCAATAAATAAAAGGGATCAGTGAGTACTGTCACCCTCTCTTACTTTACTATTCTTATTATTGAAATTTAGTTCAGAAAGTACTCTTTGGGTTAACCCAAATGAAGGGTACAGGGGAAAAACCAACATAGTCCAAAAAAATGAAAATTCAACATAACCATGGAAACTGAATGCTCAGAGTCTGAATTTAAAATGACAAAATGCCCAATGGAACAACCAACTCAGTCACGAATTATAGCACTAAACGTAAAAGTACCACAACGGAAAAATACCCCCGTCGCAGCAGACCTGCGAACTCAGCGAATTTCCATAGGATTTATTTTGTATATGTGAGCATTCAACTTGTTTGAAGGAAATTATCATTTGAATACGTTAAGTAAATGATATACTAAAAACGCATATTTAATCATTCATGAGCTTAAACATGAGGAAAATTAACAAAGAGACCATATTGGGTTTCATTAGTAACACATGCACTTTTGTATTTTATTAGTCTTTTAATTTTTAATAACTGTAATCTTGTTAGCTATAGAATATAAATGCAAACAAACATATAACCAATGAACTCAAAACTCTCAAAACAAACAAATAATTTAATCTCATGAAAAAATTAAATTCAATCATATGGTCAGTTTTATAGTAATTAAAACATCCCTGTTGCAACAGACCTACATCTCCAGCCAATTTCAATAAAATATATTATCAATTCTCATAATAGTATTATGCTACATTTTCAGGCAGTTTAGACAAAGACATCCCCCCCTCCAAATGCTCTTACTTTCTTTATTAAATTTAAAAATAATTTGTATTTTTTGATATAGTATATATTTTTTGCAAAATCTTGATCAATGAACTCTATTCAAATAAACACAAATAAAATATTCAACACCTGCAAATTTAATCATATGTTCAGAATTGTATTTAAAAAAACAATCTCAAATCAGGGTGACTATACTTTTTGGAGGGAAAAATTAAAAACAAAATATTGGACAACGTACTGTGATTAGCACATCCAATATTATCCAATATCTAAGCAACGGACTGACATAGAATAATAATTCAAAATGCTAAATTGTTTGTTTTTTTAAGCTGAATTCAATTTTGACAATTAAGTTTAAAAATAATTAGTAAAAAGGTGTTAAATTTTGAAAATAAATTAAATTTTGTGAAAAAAACCTTCTTAGAGTAGATCAATCTTGCTGGTTTTCGAACTCGAAGTCATGAATGACGCTTTACACGTTTGTTCCAAATTTCATCAAGATCGGACCTTTTTTACCAAAGTTATCGCGCCTACGGACAGGTATATATATATATATATATACATATATATGAAAATGAACGAACGGTGTTTTTGGGGTCTAGGGACCTCAAAATGAAAAAATAACATGGTCCCGGGCTTAAGTCTCACCGTGCCGCCTACGGTAATAGCTACTTCCCTATAGGGGAAATTCGCTAAAACAACTCAGTCCAACTGGAACAGTGGAACAAACAACTGAGTCCATTACCAGCGGTTGCTCGGTGGTATTGTTAGTTGTTGTTTTGCTGTCTGCCTTTGTATGAGTGCTAGGTTATGTTCAAGCTTTCGAATTTATTTTATAGTTGTGCTTTTGAAGGTAAAAAATAAAGGGGAATCGAACCTAGTGAAAAAATAATTTTTTTTAATTAAGGGGCATGACCCCCCCTTATACGTAAAAATGGGTGGTCGGAGGAGGTTGCCGATGGTCGCAATGAATTTCTCGCCGCAAAAATAGGGGGATGCCCTGAAAATCAGCCGTAGTGTTCAACTAATGTTATTTTATTCAAAAGCTAATTTTGGAATTTTTAAATGTAGAACAATGTACGTGAATAACCTTTTTCCCATCTACAATTCACTTGTCGTTCACTTTACCTTTGTGATTCATGAACAAAGATCTTTTGATTTGATTTGAAAAAAAAAACTATTGCAGTTAAACAGTAATAATTACTGTAGCCTACCCTGAGCAAGAGCAATATTTGCAAATTCCAAAAAGGCAATATTAATGTCACATTTCTTGTTGTCCTAAACCAACTGCAAAATCTAAATCGAATATTGAACCGGAAAACGTTCTATTATTTTATTTCTTAAAACTGATAATTCTCCAAACACTCGTTTCTTTTCGGCTATTTCCGAAAGAGTTCGCCGATTCACTGGCAGGGATTCAATTCGAGACTACTCGTGTGTTTCCGTCAGCCTTCGGGAGCCAACGTATGTCACCAGCGAATGTTAAGCAACCAAACCAAACCAAAATTTACCAAAACTAACCTAACCTAACTCAATAACCCAACCTGGACGCTCTACACTTGGGTGTTTTAAACGTTCCCATATAGATGTTTTTATCTATAGTTTCCCTTAAATACTGTATCTAAGGACTAACTAATACTCTATCTGGATGTAACTTAGGCCGCACTGAAAAAAACAGGCCATGTTAAAGCGATCCCAGCGCTGCACCACATCACAAAAGTAGGCAGGGAACAAACATCCTATGTTTACTTTTTATTACTAAAACGGGTTGTACCAAAACAATGGTTATCGGACTAATATATGCATGTTTCATTTGCATTTTGAAAATATATATGTTAAATGTTAATATGTTAAATGGGTCAAAAATGGAAAATTATCTTTTCTTATGAGGACAAAATTTGAAGCTTACGAAAGCGAGTCTGACTATACTATTGGACTGATTTACACATGGTTGGTATCAAATGAAAGTTATTAGTATGTATGTTTGCCCATTCTGCTTCGATTTCAGCTGTTGCCCCACAACAACTTTCTAAATTCGGAAATTAAAATCTCTTATGGCAATTTAACATGGGGTAAAATTTTAAGTCTATTTCGAGTGGTATCTGGAGTTCTATTTGACCAATTTATATGCGGGTTGTGTTAAATGAAAGGTAATTAACTCTATATTTGCCCATTTGCATGCAAATTTTAATATTCCTTCATTTAGTATTCTAAAAATGGATTTTAAAATATTTTCCATTCATATTTATATTTAGCTGATTATAACAGCACAGATAAGCAGACCATAACAAAGCACATGTTTTATCTTCATAACATGGTTTGTTTACGCCCTAGCGACAATTCTTTAACTGATCAAAAAGGCGGCCCCTAACTTTCATTTTTGGCTTTCATTTTTTCAGGCTTTCATTTTGTCAGGTTGGCAAAATGGGGGGGAGGAGTAATTAGTAATTTAGAAATGAAACTAGTTGTTTCCAGTTAATAAAATTAACTATTTAAATTATGAGAGAAAATGTCGTAAACTTTGAACAGGCATATATTATGGCTTGTGAAAAATTAGATATATAATTGTTAGTTTAAACCTTATAAGTTTTTATCTTAGCGTTATTACAATTTTAGTTTGGGGCTTTTGGTTGATTTCTAAGAATTTGCTAAGTTCATTTGAAATTTTGCCTGTCAAAATTTTGTAATTTTTTCTAAAGTCAATATATAACTATTTAGGCCTACCAAGATTAGTTTTGGGCTAAAATAATGTCTAATAATCGATATTTACTCTCCCATGAGGTACAGCAGTGGACTTACAGCATTGTGTTTATAGATTTTCCCTGTGTGAATTTTCCTTGAACTCCCAGCATCCAAAATGCATAGTTCTCCTCTTCATCTGGTTCCCAGTTTTCTTCCTTTAATTCGTTCATATACTCATTCTAATATCTTCAATATTTTTTATTGGGCCTCCGCCAACCTTCAGCATTATACACTTGGCATTTAGGGCTTGCTTATGCATAAAAAATGGTGTTATTTTTTGTGGCTGGAAGGCCTTTAGTTAAAACTCAGTCTACTTCAAAACTTGAATAATTGGTTATAGATAACTATTTAATTCTTTAATGAGGTGTTTTTACTTTCTTTTGCGCAAATCATACCTCCCAAGCTCCCATGCTATCCTCCTTATTCCTAATCCTGCATATTTCTAGTTGGAGTGTAAAACCCTTGTTGGAATACCACTTGGAAGGTGTTTCACTTTTTAAATAGAACTTCTTATTCATTTGTCTCCGTTTTTAAAGAACTTATCAGGAATTTCTTTTAGACAGGCAGTTTATAGTAAAATATTTGTTTGATATTGGTGAAAAAATCTATTGGTTTATTTTATTAAGTTTTCTATAACTACTTATTAAAACTAGGAGTACGCTACTATGTCGCGTATAGGTCGAACGAAGTAGAAAAATTAAATAAAGGCTGTTAACTAAAAAAATAAATATTTAAACGTATAATTAACTACTCATTTATAGATTAAAACAATCTTCATTTATAGAAATTCTCTTTAATTTGACACCTCAATCATCAAAATAGGTTCACAAATAAAGGGGTTTTGCTGTACACAAAAAAAATCCTTAGGGAATTAGTATAATAGATAACGTTCTTTGAACGACAATTTAAAACGATTCGAATCCTAGAAGAATGTTGTAAAATAATCAATTAAGGAATTAAACTTAATAATTTAATCACACACTTAATATTCAAACACTTTTTTATTACGTTCCATTCAGTAATTTTAACTCCAACTTATCTACACTCAATTCCACATTCACCTTTCAGTACAGGCCATATGGTAGATAACTATTCTATTACTTTTGCTGGGTACATTTGTTTACAGATGTCCATTAAACATGTTATAAAATCATCAGCTGATTGTGAAGAAATTTGGTTAAAATACCATATGAAATACACTGCTTATGGAAATTCCATACTGGAAGGTGAACGTGGAACCGAGTATACAATATTGTATATTCCAAAAACAAAACAAACATTGGAAATAATCACATATGATTAAATGCAATAATTAATTACCTGATACTTATTTAAAAATACTTTAAGCAAACAAATGTCAAAGACTTTAAAATATAACAAAGAATGGCCAAAGATTCGAATCAGTTCTTAAAAAATTCGTAATGAATGCTTATAGATTGAGTAATTTCAATAATTGTTTGCGTTTTTCCTTAAATTGACGTACGGGAAAACAACTAAACCAATTTACTATTTTAGAATCTTAGAATTTTTTTTGTTCGATCAATGAAATGGTTTGACTTCCATTAGTGAGTTGTATGATTGTGGGCCAGTAATGCAAAGATTGAAATTACGCCCGCACATATTGCCAACCTGACAAAATCAGAGGGCCGGGAAAATACTGTTGCGTATAATAGTATTAACATACAGTGGTGTTCCCATCAGGATCAGTGTTTGGGGGGCAAACTGCCTTAGAGCCAAGGGGGGGGGCACTTTTCATGAGTAAAAAGAGAGGTACTTGCCATGGGCGTAATTTCAGTTGGAGGGGAAAGATTTTCTAGGCCTATACACTACAGCTCAACTAATTTGAACACTCATCACTTAGAATGTTCGGCCAAATATTTGAGTTTCTACGACCTCGAAATAATAGCGAGACTTTCAACGATGGTAAGACCGAAAGATTCTACTATCGAGATATTACTGAGAAATCAAGCAACATCGGTAGAATCGGCATATTGATCAAAACAACTGACATTTGACGACCGCGAAACGACCAAGAGATTTGTCTGCTGTAATTCAAACGAGGTTTGCTGGCAAAATACAACACAATTTTTTATGTCTAGCCTACTAATTGCCTTGAAATTTTGTTGGAGCGAAAATGCATAATGCGAATCGTACATAATGTAATCACCCTATGGCTGTTTTGTGATACGACGGATGTTTTTCTACCCGCGATAGAATCAATATATAGTTTTACGAAACGACAGAGCATTTAGCACCGTAATTCGATCGACAGTTTTGGCGGCCGTATAAGACCAGCACAATATTTGCAGCCGATTTACAGCCAAGGAATCCCCAGACATTTTACGGCCACGAGATTTCGGAAATATTGGCCATGCCACGAAAGACCAAGAGATTATTTCCAGCCGCAATTGAACACAGATATTTGTTTTCGATGCGACTGAGACTTTTCACATGCTATACCAGGGGCGGACTGGGAAGAAAAAACGGCCCTGGCATCCTTCTGGCAACCGGCCCCAGACAGGAAAGAAGGGGGGTACCCTTTTGAGGGGGTTGGGGGGTATGGAATACCCCACAGGGTGATGGAGTGGGGTCCGGGGTCCACACCTGGGAAAATTTGCAAAATGTGAAACCCAAAATCGTGTTTTAAGGCTATCTGAACACCTAGACATGCCTAAAAGGAGATGACAGATCTCTCTCTAGACAGATCACAAAGCCCGGGCTTAGGGCCGTGCGCCGATAGTGGCCGCAATGGTTGGAAATAAGGTATTTTCAGTAAATATATGATGCCTTAATAGGCTGCAAAACTTTGAGCTACAAAAGGCCTACCTTTTGACGAGGCCGTTGAGGTCTTTAAGGGAGCCGCACAGTAATCTGGGCTTAGGGCCGCGGCGGCCGTAATTCCGTCACTGGTGTTTGGTGCTGCGGCCTCTCTTTCACAGTAACTTTTATCGAACATTTCATTGGATGGGCCATCGGCCACGTTGTTCCACAAGGGCCGGCCTCAGCTCAGCAACAAAAGAGGCTGATTTTTATTTTGGCTTAGGCCCACTTTTTTAATCCACCGACCCTTTTCTGATCTAAAGAGTCCGGCCCTTCTGGCATTTGCCCGAATGCCCAAATGGTCAGTCCGCCCCTGTGCTATACGACCGAGGGCAAGGCCATCTCTAGTAGTAAGGCCGCGGCCTTCGACCTGGCATCGCCGCTTCTCAACGGTTAAGGATATTTAACACCATTGACTATGAATGTAGAAGATTGACTTATACATTCAAAGTCAATGTTTAACACTTTAATCTAGTTTTATAATACCACCATTTATTGTTTTCTGGTATATTCTTAATTCTTGTCTTAATTAGCCCGGTCTAGATTCGTTGGATTATAATTTTTCAAAGCTTCAACATTGCTAATAAAAAAGGTCTTAATTCACTGTTCTCTATATTATTTTTCTTTGTATCAAACCCAATTCTTTAATCATGCAAAATCCCATATTATCGGCAGTATAAGCACAAACAAATAAATACTAATAGCTATAATCAGACGTCACACGGTTGCGACACAACGCGACGCGGCCAGTCAAAAACGTGTGGGAAACACTGGATAAGGACCGAGTCACTGGGATAAGGTGCCAGTCAAAACAAAACTAAAAATTATTTCTCCGAATAATACACAGACTGAAAGATTATAAAGATTGCAGCCCGGGAAGATCTGCTCACTTGAATCTTCTTAAAAGTAATTGATTTTTTAAAATATTTGAAATATTTGTGTCCGGAATGTGAGTATGCTTTTTCACAAACTTTTCAACTGCACGCTGCAGCGGTATCCCAATATTTATTCAAACATGTATAATTCCCGCGGGGCCATAAATTGGTTATTTCCTGACTTTGAAGAAAATCCTCGCGGAGCCTTTTCTGCAATAATTAATTGTGCAATCAATCAACTAAGCAAACATTGTTCATATGAGAGAATAAAAATCCTATACTCTTATATGAGTAATGTTATCGTGCTTGTATGCTTGTGTGCTTGTATGCTTGTATGCTTGCTTGCTTGCGTGCTTCCACAATTATCTCTAAAACGGCTCCGAGGATTTCCTTCAAAGTCTGGAATTAAGTAAACAATAATAACTCAGGCCCATTGATCTTTGTCATTCAATTTTCCCACTGGGCTTCTGCAGAAGTGCAACCTTGAAAAATGCCTAAGAGTAAAATTTGATGGCCCAGTAGAAAGGCCTCTAGGATCGTTTCAAGAAGTAATCTAGGCCTGGCTGAATAAGTGGTTAATGCGAGTAAATAGACACAATAATGAATACTGATAGGCCTAGGCCTACTTAAAACTTAGGTTAGGCCTTCAATCTAACCTGCTAAAACTTACGTTGTCAACTTGATTTTTCAATTGCACCAACTGTTGTATGTTAAGTTTACTCAGATCAATGGTGTGGAGTTCTCCTTTATTTTCTGTTGCGGCCATTTTTCTAAAAACAAAAGTTAATTACTTTTATAACCGATCCAGGGATTCCACTGGCTCCTCGTTCTCTATCAGACAGACTATGAACCAGTGTGTCCACAGGGGTCCAGTATTTTGGTACTAAATTTCCCAGAAAAAGGTGCAAGATTTTCTCAAAAAGTACTAAATTTCACGAAACATAGTGTAAGATTACTTTTTGAGTTAGATTGTAAAGTTGTGGCATAAATAAAATAATCCTCTATGGTTGTGGTAATTTCCATCGTTATTATAAAAGGATTATATATTAGCCATTATGTATATATTGCATTAAAATTAATTTATTTAGAATTTAAATAATAATTTAAATATTAATTTAGAATTTTTTATAAGGACAAGGACATGGTCTTGCCAAATTATGTAGAGCTTGTCGACGAGGTCCATTAGTTTAAAAAAGAAAAGAACATTAGTTTACAGATTTTTTTTAGGGGTTTTTTAAGGGTTTTTAGCCTCATTCTCTAGGAGACTCTTTGGGTTGGGTTATAGGTATTCTACTTTTTTAGGGGGGTTAATTTCCCCTTACTCCGATCTGATGGTCCGATATGGGCTGGGTTTCAAAATCGAGTCAATAATTATTACTTTAAATGTCTGCACCGAATTTCATGCAGATCGGACCAGTTATTGTGTCGGTGAGTTATTGTGCTTAAAGACACATTATTTATTTATGGCCATGAACGATGGGTTTGGCATCTGGGGAACTCAGAACAAAAAGTTATGGTGGTCTCAGGTTTAGTTCTTTTTCCTAAGCCTATGTTTCGAATCACACATTAACAGCTTCTTTTCTAAAGGGGAAATTTGCTGAAAGATTAAAACATTTCTCAATTTGTTTATAAAATATTCAGTAAATGCAGCCTTATGCAGCCTTGTATTAAGTATTTTTTTTCAGTGCTGAGAACATTAATTGAGTTTTGTAAGTGACTGATTAATCTATTTATTAAAATAAACTAGTAGTTGGACAGGATTCTAGATGCAAAGTTTCAGATTAAACTTATATCTTTCTCTTCTGATTACAAGCACTTCCCATTATAGATTAAACACTTTATGAGGTTTTTAAAGATTTTTCACTTTTTGTGAATAGAAACTGAATTTGTGTATTAATGAACTTTTGTTTTTTAATCCTTGTAAGTTGTTTTCACAAATACACAAGAATCATAAAATCGACTCCATTGGCTGCAACACACACGCACACACACACATCTGCAGAAGCAGTCAAAAACAACCCAAGAGGATATATATTAATCCAAAAGTAAAATTTTTAAAGCAAGCAAATCCACAACACAAAAATCATTTTTTTATAGTTGTTTTAACGTTTGACGCTAAATAAGAATAGTAATGGATTCTTTAAAAAACTCTAAAGTAATAGACATAAAACAGAATCATATTGGTACCCAGATTTGACCTCTCCTTTTGCCTGCTTCAGAATGACTACACACATTCTGTAGCGTAATGTAAAATAAATTATGAAAGTCAAAGGCAGCAAAATGGAAGACTTTCTTAGGACCCAGCGATATTTATTGGTGTGGTGTTTATTATAAAAAATACTATGGTTAAAAAAATAATAAAAAACAAGTAGTCTAGGGAAATATTGTCAAAATGTTATTTACAAAAAATAGCTCTGAACATTTCTAAAAATATAGTCATCTAGAGGCAACACAACGATGCCAAAAATGTTATGCAGCAACATGGAGGAAGAAAAAAATGCAGCAATACATTTTTGCACCCCAAAAAAACTATTTAAAATCCATAAAAATTACTTTATTAATTTACTAAATTGAAAAATTTGTAGGACCTAACAATTAAAAGGCTTTTAGGACTGGTAGACATCCCAATTGCTCTTGGATTCAGCCTGGTAACATGATTACTTTTGAAGTAGGCTAACTACCTCAGGTAATATAAATTAGTTGACTAGAAATTGCAAAGTTTAATCTGTATTACATTTAGAGAGAAAAAGGAAAAAATATTTTTAAAATACTGATTTATTTTAAACAATGTATTCCAATAACATCAAGTAAACAGTTAACTTAGCTAGCCTTAACAGTTTAGGTATTAATTTGTTCGCTGAAGTTGTCCACTTTCTCAGTACCATGAAAGAAGTATCTGAAACAATAAAAATATTATTTGTAGGGTGCTGTGAATGAATTTTTTTTTTAAACTAACATTAGGTTACAGTATTTTTTAATGTTAAGAAAAGGTGTTAGAATTAATATTTGGTCTACCTCTAAAGGCATAACCAACACAGCTAATGTTTAGGATCAGATATTTTTCCTGTAGCCTACATCCCCTTTTCTAAGTTAAGATTGAGAAGTTAAGATAAACTGGACATTACTCGGACCATGTAAAAATACATCCAAATAGGCATTGGTTTAAAAAACCAACTAGGCCTACCTTTTATCTCTTATGAAAGATGGCAAAACAGTAAGCCAAATATGATCTTCATCTTTTAGGTCATTTGATAAAGATGTATGGTTTGCGCGAGTGCTATATAAAATAATGTGTTAACTACTGGAAGGTCAAAGTAAATACAGTAATCACTAGGTACCGTGGGGAAGTAGCAGTGAATTATCAATGTTCCTTTAGTTTCGTACATTATATGCGGAAAGGTGAATTAAAGAATGTTTCACAGCAGCGTTGGTGTTGCTTGACACACTCACCAAACTGTAAAAGGAGACAACCTAAAATTCTCAACTTATGACCATGAATTTCCCAACCCTCAACCCTCCTACTTCATTTTCCAATTAATAAGTGCCTCAATTTAACAGTGGTCAATGCAGTGTGGCAGATTTGACCAAAAGATAATGAGAGATTTGCGATCTAAAGAGTTGGGACATGTAATGATCACTCTTGGAATTAGAAACTCCGTAACTGTTAGGCTCTAACATTGCATAGTGTCCTTTTAGAATTTGTGCATTGGCCCTATAGGAGAAGTATCAAAAACTTTGATGTTTTCCATCACTGGACCACCCTTACACATAATTTACGTGTGGTTAAATATTTGTCTAGGAATTAAGAACGCATTGAGTAGAATTGCCTCGCAAACGTTTTCTTGCCCAGGGCCAGGCACTCGCTAAGGCCGACAATGGTTCAAATTTGAGATACTAATACAAAATTCTTGAATTTGCCCACAGTGCCGGGTGTTATAGACTAAGTTCAGTGCATTTTAATTTTTACCATGTTCTTTTTCTTTATGGATTTGATGTAAATTAGGTCTACGCTAAATGTATACCAATATTTGGTTTGACGTATCTTAGGGGGTCACTTCTCAAAAAGTTCAGGAAACAGTGGTCCATACTAACACCTGTTGATAATAGGAACAGGCGTGGTCCCTTCCTCTCATCAGATTACAGTGAACTCTGAGGCCCAATTTACACTGAACGGACGTGAGGTGCTGGCATGGAACGGTCGTTCTATTTATAACAACATGAACATTCTGCGCCTGCAACACACATCCACAACATTTAAGTAAACAACATTTAGTAACTTAATGCATAGTGGACACTGTAGCCTGTTTAACAGCCTGCAGAATGTTAAAATACCTACCTAATTAAATAAGGCTGAGCTGAACCATGATGATGATAAATCCCTGCTCAGGATTTGATAATTGAGTGGCACTAAAGTTTGCATCTCTCCCTGTCCAGGAACTGAAAGGGGAACAAAAAATTAACTGTAGGAATTAAAAATCAGAAATTGTAAAAACAGGGTAAGATTTAGACAAAGTTAATTTAAGTTTACTAAGACTTAAAAAGTTTAAATTGAAATATAAGATGGCGTGGAACTATATAAATGAATGGTGCAATTTTTTGAAGTATTAACATTATTTAGACCAGAAACATGAAATTTGCCTTTTTCATGCCATTTAATACAAGAACTTAAGTATTTATAAACGAAGAAAAAAGACTTGTTGAAAAATGTTGATAGGCCTAAATAAAGTTTTGGGGATTTTTTTCTCAACGCTTACATTTTTGATAAAAAAGTCCAGCCAGTTTTTGCACATAACAATGAAAAATGGTCCTTAATACGGACTTAATACGGATGTATCTTCGAAAGGCACTGCATCGACAGTCACTAGATCGAAAGGCACTGCTCCGACAGGCAGTAGATCGAACTGCACTGGACCGACAAAAGTGTCGATCCAGTGCCATTCGATCTTATGACTTTCGATCTAATGCCGGCGCCCGAATCAAATCGAAGTTTCTAATCTCGATATACGGTTATTCATTTTCAAAAAAAATATATGACCGTATCTGAAATCAAAATGGAAATCTATTTAATATCCATATTCAGAGGTCGAAAAAAGACCAAATCTATCTTAAAATTCCATTTAAAACACATCGATACCAAAACATCGATGGTAGAAAAACATCGACTTTCTATCATCGATGGTAAAAACATCTGTTTTGAAAACATCGATGTTCGATGCCGAACACTAGTTCATAGCAGTGTGTCCACAGTTTTTTACAATTGTACAAGATCTTGTACATTTTGATTGGATCTAGTACCCTTGTACATTGTTCACTGGATCTTGTACATTTTACTAGAAATCGATTTTAATAAATTTAAGAATCTACTAGTTTAGGAAAATTTTTATTTTATACATTTTTTTAGTTTTGCAACTCTTGGTTGGTTTAATATGTTAAAAGCATACTGTACATGTAAACATAACTATTAATTAATGTTTTCTCTAAGATATTTAACCGCACGGAAGGGTAGTGGTACCGAATATTCAGCCAAATGATATATGCCAGACGCATAATTTTTATTTCAGTATTAGTTTTGCCACCAAGCCTCCGATTGGCTGACCCGATCGGTGACGTCATGATTTGGTGATGTCATTAAGTGTTCGTCGGCGTCATTTGTTGTTTACAAATAGTAGATTTCATATCTGATCTTCTGCTTTTAAAGGTTATGTTTATACTAATTATTGTTTAACTTATGTGTTTTACTCAGGTTTAGTAACTGAACTTCTCAACATAACATATCATGGGCAAAGATCACTTTCGTTTTCATTAACTAAACGAAATTATGATCATTAACCTATGAAAGACCCACAATGAACCCATCAACTACTATTCATTCTAATTTGAGCTGTCCAGAATTTGGGTTGTTTCATTCAAATATCTCAGTGATTGTTCAAAAATTTTCAAGATACAGTTCTAGGCGTATTATCTCAATTTCAATTTTTTAAATCATAGTAAGTTAAAGTTAAATCAAAGTAAGTTCCTAGGAAGCTTAAACTAAATCTGACTAAATCTTGTGTGTTGACTTTATTTCTGTCTACTTAATAACACATTAATTCCAACACGGAAGAATGATTTAGGTGAGTACGTAAGTTATATGATAAACGTTTACATTTAATTAGATATACACAATGTTTAACGATGCCTATAACTTATAAGCTAATGCCCACTCTAAACTTTCTTCGTCTTAGAATCCATTTATTATTTTTTCAGTGCTCTATGTTTTGGGGATTTCCTGTTGAAACAAATAAATTAAAGATCCTGTTAGTTTTAATTCTAATTGCCGCTGAGTTATTAGAAAGATTTCAGTTTGCAGGCTAACTTGATAGCTTGGAATTGAACCTCTCAGCCTTTACTTTTAATTCCAGGACTTAGCATCTTACAATGGGTGTGTTGTAAAAATTTGTCAATGGATGCACAACAATTAATGGTACATCCAACTCTTAACAATGGTAGGCCTAGGTAAATTACTCACTTATGTGAGTGCCGCTGAACACGCCCAATCAAGGCTACAATTAAATATCGAAGTTCTTGATTAATCAACAAGGAAGAAATGTTACTTGGCCTCTTGAATCAATTACTAGTCCTTTTAGTGTCGAGGATCTCGTAGAGAGATGTGCCGTGTAGGCACCGGCATTGCTAGTACCTACCAAGTATCTCGTGGTACGAGTTTCATATTATCTGATCTTCTGCTTTTAAAGATTATGTTTATACTAATTATTGTTTAACTTATGTGTTTTACAACATAACTTAATTTACCATGGGCAAAAATCACTTTTGTTTTCATTAACTAAGTTAAATGAAATTATGATCATTAACATTGCAAGACCCAATACCCCCGTTGCAGCAGACCTGCACACTCAGCGAATTTCAAATACAAAACAATATATTTTAATCCAACATAGCGAGATTTCACATGTTTTGTAGGCTGCATAAGATTAACATGGGGAATGAGTATGCAGGTTTGCTGCTAAAGGTATGTTTAAACTGGCTGGTTTTAATTCAATATTTAGTAGATCTGAACTAGAAGAAGCCATTTACCAAGTCTTATCAAGATATGTTGAGAAATAAACAAGATATGGAATTTTACTTATTTCCCATAAGGTTAAAATTGGGACAACGTACTGTGTTTACCACTTTCAATATCTCGGTAACCAATGGACATAGAGCAGTGATTCAAATTACTAAATTGTTTATTTTTTTGAGCTGAATTCAATTGTGCACACAAAAATTTGATAAATTTTATTTTTCTATGTAAAAAGCTCAAAAACCCTATTTTTGAGGGGGTTTATCCGCCTTTACCCCCCCTTCCGGTGGTCCGATCGGGCTGGTTCACGAACTCGTCCAATCGATTACCACTTTACATGTCTGTACCAAATTTCATCAAGATCGGACCATTTTTACGGCCGCTATCGTGCTAACAGACACATATATATATATAGATAATATATATATATATATATATATAAAAATTCGAACGAATGGTGTTTTTTGCTTCTGGGGGTTGCAAAACGAAAAGTTATCATGGTCTGGGGCTTAGGTCTTACCATGAGACCTACGGTAATAGCTTCTTCCCTATAGGGGAAATTCGCTAAAATGAACCCATCAATTACTATTCATTTTAGTTTTGAGCTGTCCAGAATTTGGGTTGTTGTTTCATTCAAATATCTCAATGATTGTTCAAAATTTTTCATGATACAGTTATAGGCCTAACTTATTATCTCAATTTCAACTTTTTAAATCGTAGGCCTATTAAGTTAAACTTAGGAAGCTTAAATTAACTCTGACTACATCAGTAGTGGGCACTTGGGGCTGCTGGCCCAATCAGACTTTGACAGCCAGTCAATTTTTTGACAGCTACTTCCGGTCACGTGACCGGAAGTGACGTCATCAGCTGTGACGTAGCTATGACGTGTTGGGGATGGTATTTAAAGTTTAAATGCCCAGCTGTGCTGGTATTTAAATTTTTAATGTCCGGAAGTGGGTCAAGGTCGGTTGGGGATGTTTTTAAAAATTATCTTGCATTTTCGGAAAATCCGAAAATGCAAGATAATTTTTGTTTCTTTTTACAAACTGTTTCTTAATTGTTGGTTTGTTGATTTTCATTTCTGTTAAAATACCATGTAAAAAATAGAATCGATAAGTTAACAGAAAAATATCCTGCTACAAAGTATCCAAATAAAAATGCAATTACATAAACATAAACTTTAAAATATAGCGAATGTTCTTCTTCTTTATCTGTAAGCATTTCATGAACAAGGTAACCAAAATTGTAACCACATAAAAATGAAAGTAGGCAAATAATAAATTTCGACGGGTTCACAAAAACCAAGTTGTAAAGTAGCGAATTTCTTCCTTCCTCCATTGTTGAATTTTTAGTAGAAACCAATTAATGATAACATTATTGCTTGCGCATCTGAACTAACAGTTGATGAAATTTCATTTACTTTTAGACTTGTAGTAGTTTCATTTGTAGTAGGTAATTGTTCGGAAGTTGGTGTAGATGCAGAAGAAACAGTATTATCTTGAAGCTCAGAGTCCATGTGTGCTCGGGTGAAGAGCTGAAGCTTTAATGACGTGTGGTAGCCCTGTCCTATTTCGTGTCAGCAGTTGTTGGTGGTGGGGGGTCGTTAGGTTCATGCACTGAAATGTAGATGGAATCATAATTTTCTGGAGGATGTACTAAAATTTGTTGTATAGGATCTGCATCAATAGTAAAACTTTGCGTTTCAATGCAAAGTCCATCTTTAATGAAAGAAACATATAAAACAGAACTAATGTTTATTTAGATGTTTACTCTGCGAGTCCTACCTGCAAACTGATGTGTCGGTTGTGGCGAAGCGACCTCCCTCGAAATGACATGGACAGCACGGAACATCTTCCGCGCACCTGCCTTCCCCCACCACCATGAGAGACTCCTTGCAATATTTTGGATATGTAGTGTTAGTCGCACTGTTGCTCTTGTTGAGTGAACATGTCGGTATTAAACAATCGTTCTTAACTTTTGGTTTTAAAATATTTGCAATAAAATATCGTTTTAACACTTATTTAACTTTGTACAAGTTACAATATTTTAAAGATGCTACTTTATTATATCACCTTGATACTTCTAAAAATATTTAGTTGCAGAAATGGAAAATAAACTACAGTTGCGATTAAATATAAACTTGGTTAAAGATATAAAATTGGTATCTGTGTTATAACTTTTACATTGTTGGTTAAATAACAAATGTTACCGAAGTTTTTGTTCGTCTCATTATTCTGCATTATTGAAGTACCACACGATAGGGTTTGGAAACATATAAAATAAAATATAAGATGTAGAAAAATATTTTTTTACGTTATAACTTTTATACCGTTGGTTTTATAAAAAATTTTACTGAACCTTTTTTGTATCTCTTTTAAATCTAAGTATTTTGAATATCTGCATGATAGGGTTTGTAAAGATATAAAGTAAAATATAATGTAAAGAAAGATAATTTTTGTGTTTTTGTGTTATAACTTTTATACCGTTGGTTTTATTGAAAAATGTTACTGGACCTTTTTTGTTCGTCTTTTCATTCTGCGTATTTTGAATACCTACATGATAGGATTTGGAAACATATAATGAAAAATATGATTTAAAACGATTTTCTTTTCAGTTTTTGAGCTATAACTTTTATACCTTTGGTTTTATCGAAAAATGTTACTGGACCTTTTTTGTTTGCCTTTTTATTCTGCGTAATTTGAGTACCCGCACGATAGATTTAGAGCATTTTTGTTATATCCACTGCCACCGTGTATGTCGACGCAGCTCAAAAGTTGAACGGCGACGAGATCAAGTGGGGGCCCCCCATTTCGCAAAATTACTCTAAACCTATTGTGCCGGGGGGTGGTTGCCGGGGGGGGGAGGGGGTTTGCCGGGGGGGGGTTTGCCGGGGGGGGGGGGTTTGCCGGGAAGGGGCTCCCCATTTTGCCGGGGGGGGTTGCAAAATTACTCAAAACCTATTGTGCGGGCACTCAAATTATGCGGAATGAAAAGACAAACACAAAAGGTCCAGTAACATTTTTCGATAAATCCAACGGTATAAAAGTTATAACGAAAAAACTAAAGTTTCAAGGTCATTTAAAACTTTTACAAAACCTATCGTGCGGGTTCTCAAATTACATGGAATTAAAAGACAAACAAAAAGGTCCTGTAACATTTTCCAATAAAACCAACGTTATGGAAGTTATAACGCAAAAACTAAAAAAAAATATATTTTACTTTATAAGTTTCCAAACCCTATTTTGTGAGTACTTAAATTATACAAAATTATGGGCAGAGTAGAATAGCTTAACATACCTCAACGTCCAACAGTTCAAATAGTAGATGAATCCAGTACATGTTTCAAAGTAATAACTCCATTACAAAAGGGTTTAAAAAAACGTTCATCCGGGTCGGAGTTGTCAGGACACAACAGCTAACACGCACAATACATATACACATTTAACACAGTACAAATATACAAACATTGCAGTAGACCAACTGTACCTGAGCCCTGGCAGGAAGCAGACTGGCGAAAATTATTTATCCAAAGCAGGGAATGAGCTGTTGAGTGTGTTAGCAGACGCAACAAGGTCAACCACTCGCATTGCCAACTGGTTACTAACGGAAGCGTGCGAGGTCACCAGGAATAGAAAGATGGC
Organism: Flexamia atlantica; assembly: GCA_035578135.1. Lineage (NCBI taxonomy): Eukaryota > Metazoa > Arthropoda > Insecta > Hemiptera > Cicadellidae > Flexamia > Flexamia atlantica. Next base: position 191,994,260 of record JAQJVK010000001.1, on the reverse strand, counting down.
TTAGTGATAATGTAAAATATTTTTTTTCAGTTTTTGCGTAATAACTTCTATACCGTTGGATATATCAAAAATGTTATTGGACCTTTTTGTTTGTCTTTTAATTCCACGTAATTTGAGTAACCGCACGATAGGTTTTGTAAAAGTTTGAAAATTACCTTAAAACTTAAGTTTTTGCGTTATAACTCCTATACCGTTGGTTTTATCGAAAAATGAAACAGGACTTTTTTGTTTGTCTTTTTATTTTTGCCGTTCAACATGTAGGCAATTTGAGTACCCGTACAATAGGTTTAGAGTAATTTTGCCCCCCCCCGGCAACCCCCCCCCGTCAACCCACCCCCCCGGCAACCCCCCCTTTTACAAAATTGCTCCAAACCTATCATGCAGATACTCAAATTATTCGGAATAAAAAGACGAACAAAACAGGTCCAGTAACATTTTTTGATCAAACCAACGGTATAGAAGTTATAACGCAAAAACTAAAAAAAGTATTTTCCAACATTTTATATTTTACTTTATAAGTTTCCAACCCTTATTTTGTGAGTACTTAAATTATGAGACCAACAACAAGCTTCGGTAACATTTGTTATGAAATCAACAATAATTTGTAAAAGTTTTAAATTACCTTAAAGCAATTTTGTAACCTGGACGGTGTTAAAACTTAAGTAAATTGCTCCAAACCTATCATGCAGATACTCAAATTATTCGGAATAAAAAGACGAACAAAACAGGTCCAGAAACATTTTTTGATAAAACCAACGGTATAGAGGTTATAACGCAAAAACTAAAAAAAGTATTTTCCAACATTTTATATTTTACTTTATAAGTTTCCAACCCTTATTTTGTGAGTACTTAAATTATGAGACCAACAACAAGCTTCGGTAACATTTGTTATGAAATCAACAATATTTTGTAAAAGTTTTAAATTACCTTAAAGCAATTTTGTAACCTGGACGGTTTTAAAACTTAAGTAAATTGCGCCAGACCTATCATGCAGATACTCAAATTATTCGGAATAAAAAGACGAACAAAACAGGTCCGGAAACATTTTTTGATAAAACCAACGGTATAGAAGTTATAACGCAAAAACTAAAAAAAAGTATTTTCCAACATTTTATATTTTACTTTATAAGTTTTCAACCCATATTTTGTGAGTACTTAAATTATACAAAATTATGAGACAAACAACAAGCTTCGGTACTATTTGTTATGAAATCAACAATATTTCGTAACCTGGACGTTTTTACTAAAACGTCCAGGTTACCTGGACGTTTTTGTAACCTGGACGGTTTTAAATCTTAAGTTTTCGCGTTATAACTTCTACACCGTTGGTTTTATAGAAAAATGTTACTGAACATTTTTGTTTGTTTTTTTATTCCACGTAACTTGAGTAACCACATGATAGGTTTTGTAAAAGTTTTAAATGACCTTGAAACTTTAGTTTTTTCGTTATAACTTTTATACCGTTGGATTTATCGAAAAATGTTACTGGACCTTTTGTGTTTGTCTTTTCATTCCGTGTAATTTGAGTACCCGCACAATGGGTTTAGAGTAATTTTGCAAAATGGGGAGCCCCCCACTTGATCTCGTCGCCGTTCATCTTTTGAGCTGCGTCGCCATACACGGTGGCAGTGGATATAACAAAAATGCTCTAAATCTATCGTGCGGGTACTCAAATTACGCAGAATAAAAAGGCAAACAAAAAAGGTCCAGTAACATTTTTCGATAAAACCAAAGGTATAAAAGTTATAGCTCAAAAACTGAAAAAAAATCTTTTAAATCATATTTTTCTTTATATGTTTCCAAATCCTATCATGTAGGTATTCAAAATACGCAGCATGAAAAGACAAACAAAAAGGTTTGGTAACATCTTTTAATAAAACCAACGGTTTAAAAGTTATAATGCAAAAACTAAAAAAGAAAAAATATTTTTTGTACATCCTATTTTACTTAATATGTTTCCAAACTTTATTATGTGTGTACTTAAATTACGCTAAATAATTAGACAAACAATAATTTTCGGTAACATTTGTTATGAAATCAACAATATATTGTAACCTTGACGTTTTTGTAACCTGGACGGTTTTAAAACTTGAGTTTTCGCGTTATAACTTCTATACCGTTGGTTTTATAGAAAAATGTTACTGTACATTCTTGTTTGTTTTTTTATTCCACGTAACTTGAGTAACCACATGATAGGTTTTGTAAAAGTTTTAAATGACCTTGAAACTTTAGTTTTCACGTTATAACGTTAGACAAACAACAAGCTTCGGTAACATGTGTTATTAAATCAACAATATTTTGTAAAAGTTTGAAATGACTTTTAAAGTTTAGTTTTTGTGTTATAACTTCTATACCGTTGGTTTTATCAAAAAATGTTAATGGACCTTTTTGTTTGTCTTTTCATTCCATGAAATTTGAGTACCCGCATGATGGGTTTAGAGGAATTTTGCCCGTTATAGAAGTTATAACACGAAAACTAAAAAGTATTTTCCAACATTTTATAAGTTTCTAAGCCCTATTTTGTGAGTACTCAAATTATTCAAAATGATGAGACAACCAATAAACCTGGTCCAAGGTCACCAGGGTCCAAGGCAACCAGTTGGCAATACAGGTGGCCATCCTCGCGGCCACACCAGGTGGTCAACCAGCTGCCACACCAGGCCAGCCCGGCCCGGCTGCCAGCTGCCGTGACCTCGAGCCGAGTTGGGGTCCGGGGTCTGCGCTAGTGCTTCGGCATCAGTTGCTCGCTAGACAGTGAGGTGGTAACATGTTCAGAAGGCGCCCTGAACATTTTATCATTTTTGCTGTTTGGTGAAAATATCTTGGTGTTATTTGTATAATAACATCTTGACGTAGGACTGATTAATTTTAAGGCATGGTAGTTGTTTGTGCTTGTAGATACCCTAGGGTTTGTAGTTCGTTTTTAGTTTGCTGGTTTGGTAGTTAGTATTAACTTAAAATCTTTCTTTTACTTACAATATATTTTTACCTGGAGTGTTTAAGTTTAAAGTAATATTTTGTTTTTAAGAATGTTATATGATATGTTTTTAATACCTTTCTATTCCAACATCCTTTTTCCAACAAGCTTGTTGAGGGCATTCCCTCATTGTCTTGTACTCCTTTTTAGTTAGGAACACCTTTCAATTCCAATTTCCTTTCCTTTTTTCCTTCCTTCTTTTGGAGTATGGTAAATCCAATTTATGGAAAAACCAGCTCCCGCTTTTGTAGTGATTACGGTCCACCACACCGAGTCACTTACAACCTCTATACGTGCTGGATGGGTAGTTCGCCTACCTCCGGAGTTTCGCTAGACCTCAGATGTTCTGCGTCGCTAATGGCGAGACACTGGCTCCTTTAGTGTTAGGAAATAAAAACATATTTGTATAACATTTTTCGTAAATTTAATTAAGCAACTTGCTATTTCAAAATAACATTTTGTTTTAGCTTAGCGTTGTGCGCTTATGGTGAGGTGTGTGAGATTGCCTACGTGATGATCACACTGTAATCATGATGTGCAGCGCTGGGCTGTCTAGCTATTTTTTTAACTTAATTTTATTTTTTATTAATTGTTAAACTCTAGGCAGATTGTATTGTAAATTAGCTTTTCTTCTTTTAGGTTTCCGGGGGTGTACGGTTCTGTCAAACCGTACACCCCCATTTTCTTTTTAATTATCGAATGACCTTGACCTAGTTATTTTCAAGGTCAACAAAAGACTTAGCGAAAATTTCTAAGTCTCAAGGTCATTTTTGTAAAAGTTTAAATGACTTTGAAACTTTAGTTTTTGCGTTATAACTTTTATGCCATTATATTTATCGAAATATGTTACTGGACCTTTTTGTTTGTCTTTTCATTCCTTGTAATTTGAGTGCCCGCACAATAGGTTTTGAGTAATTTTGCAACCCCCCCCCCCGGCAAAATGGGGAGCCCGCCCCCGGCAAACCCCCCCCCCGGCAAACCCCCCCCCGTTACAAAATTGCTCTAAACCTATCATGCAGATACTCAAATTATTCGGAATAAAAAGACGAACAAAACAGGTCCAGTAACATTTTTTGATAAAACCAACGGTATAGAAGTTATAACGCAAATACTAAAAAAAGTATTTACCAACATTTTATATTTTACTTTATAAGTTTTCAACCATATTTTGTGAGTACTTAAATTATGAGACAAACAACAAGCTTCGGTAAGCATGTGGGTATTTAAATTATGTGGAATGAAAAGACAAACAAAAAGGTCCAGTAACATCTTTGATAAAACCAACGTTATAAAAGTTATAACGCAAAAACGCAAAAAATGTCTACATTTTATATTTTACTCTGTAAGTTTCCAAACCCTATCTTGTGGGTACTTAAATTATACAGAATGATGAGTCAAACAAAAAGTTTCGGTAGCATTTGTTATTTAACCAACAGTGTGAAAGTTATAACACAAAACCTGATTTACATCTTTTAAATTTTCAACCATGTTTATATTTAATTGCAAGTGTAGTTTATTTTGCATTTGTTCAACTAGATATTTTTAAAATAATTTGAATACCCACATGATAGGGTTCGGAACAATTTACATAAAAATAACCTTGGGACTTAGAAATTTTCGCTATTTCTTTGGGTTGACCTTGAAAATAAGTAGGTCAAGGTCATTCAATAATTAAAAAGAAAATGGGGGTGTACGGTTTTACAGAACCGTACACCCCCGGAAACCTAAAAGAAGAAAAGCTAATTTACAATACAACCTGCCTAGAGTTGATCAATTAATAAAAATATTAAGTTAAAAGAAATAATAAATAAAAAGTAAAAGCTAAGTAAAAAAAAGCTAAACAGCCTAGCGCTGCACATCATAATTACGGTGTGATCATCGCGTAAGCGAACTAACACACCTCATCATAAGCGCACAACGCTAAGCTAAAAAAATGTTATTCTGAAATAGCAAGTTGCTTAATTAAATTTAGGAAAAATGTTATACAAATATGTTTTTATTTCCTAACACTAAAGGAGCCAGTGTCTCGCCATTAGCGACGCAGAACAACTGAGGTCTAGCGAAACTCCGGAGGTAGGCGAACTACCCATCCAGCACGTATAGAGGTTGTAAGTGACTCGGTGTGGTGGACCGTAATCACTACAAAAGCGGGAGCCGGTTAACCATAAATTGGTGTACCATACTCCAAAAGAAGGAAGGAAAAAATGAAAGGAAATTGGAATTGAAAGGTTTCCCTAAGTAAAAAGGAGTACAAGACAAGAGAGGGAATGCCCTCAACAAGCTTGTTGGAAAAAGGAAGTTGGAATAGAAAGGTATTATAAACATATCATATAACATTCTTAAAATATTACTTTAAACTTAAACACTTCACCACTTTATACTTAAACACTCCAGGCAAAATATATTGTAAGTAAAAGAAAGATTAATACTAACTACCAAACCACCAAATAATAAACAAACTACAAACCCTAGGGTATCTACAAGCACAAACAACTACCATGCTTAAACTATCATACCTTAAAAATCAATCAGTCCTACGTCAAGATGTTATTATACAAATAACACCAAGATATTTTCACTAAACAGTAAAAATGATAAAATGTTCAGGGCGCCTTCTGAACATGTTACCACCTCACTGTCTAGTGAGCAACTGATGTCGAAGCACAAGCGCAGACCCCGGACCCGAACTCGGCTCGAGGTCATCCCCCCCAATCCAATGTAACCACAGGAGCCTTGCAGCGAGTTTGGTTTGCATCATTCTTTCACCACTGTTCCAACAGGCGACAACACTTCTTTCTTTATTTTACTTTACATGGGACTTGTAAAATTTTAAGTGTTAAAACTTCCCAATAATTAATCCTTTTGGACTTAGAAAATTTTTCAAACATTTGCTTCAACATTTATTTTACAATATTAAGTCTCTTTTATGCTGCGAGTTTGGTTTCCATCATTCTTTCGCCACTGTTCCAACAGGCAACAACACTTCTTTTTATTTTACTTTACATTGGACTTGTAAAAGTTTTAAGTGTTAAAACCTCTCAATAATTAATATTTTAGGACTTAGAAACTTTTTCAAACCCATCATTCTTTTGTTACTGTTCCAACAAGCAACAACATTTCTTTATTTTACTTTACATTGGACTTGTAAAAATTTTAAGTGTTAAAACTTCCCCTTAATTAATATTTTAGGACATGGAAAGTTTTTCAAACATTTGCTTCAACATTCACTTTACAACGAGATTTTTTTTAACTTGCATTATTTGACCTTGACACTTGGATTTCTTTTTTAAACTTACATCGGATAACCTTAATACTTAGGGGTTTTTTTTAAATAAAAGAAATTTAACTGTTATTTACACTTTTTATGGTAGGGGAAAAGTGGTGGGGGTAATGCTATAAATAGGGGTAGTTTTAGAGTGGTTTTCATTATTACGGCAACTTTTGTGGAGAGCACACCTACGTCATGTATTACTGCATTAGTTGCGAAGAATCTTTTGAAGATGAACTTTTTCTACAAATACACAAAGAAGTTTACCATAACAACGAAACAAACCAAGAAACAAACCAAGAAACAAATAACAATGCAGAAGAAGAAGAATATTTGGAAGATTTAGATCAAATACTGGCTACCGTACAACAACAACTAAATTCAAGATCAAGTGTTATTCAATACGCACCCGGACCATCTTTGGATGTGGAATTATACGCCCGAGCCTTACCAGGTAGTGTAGTAACTCATTTTAAGATTGACAATGCTCAATTGCAACTTGCACAGTTTATTTCAAAAGCATAAACATTAGTAACAGAAACATTGAACAATGAACTAAGAAGATTAAATTTTATAAAGTTAGGAATATTATTAGATACAGTATTTACAAATGTTCAGAATGAAACATCACCAAGAGGATTTTTAACTAAAAACAAAACCATCATGTTTGCATCAGATATAAGCTCAATTGTGGATGATTGTTTTGAAGAACTTTTAACAAAATTACAAGAACATGAAGGAAGAGGTTCTGGATGGAGTTTGTTAAGTATAACAAGCTTAGATGTAAGAGTTCATAAACATGGATATGGAATGAGAGGTAGTAGTCATATTGAATTGCCAAAGAAAATTCAAGACACCAAATCCCTTATTAATGTTCAAAATAAAGATGCTGAATGTTTCAAGTATGCATTGCTTGCAAAATATGTAAGAAATCATGCGGAACGACCGAGTAGAGCATACAATGAGGTTTACCATAAGTATAATTTTCAAGGCATGAGTTATCCTGTTTCAATTCAAGACATATCATAATTTGAAAAGAAAAATCCTTTTGCATCTGTAAACATCTTTGGCTTAGATTCATCCAACAATGTTTACCCCTTACGTATAACACCCGTCGAACGCAGAGATCATACTGATTTATTATTAATAACAAAAGGTGACATTCCACATTATGTATATATTAAAGATTTTGAAGCTCTAGTTTGCAAACAGTTATCAAAACGTAAAGAAGGAAAAACCACTTGTAAAATATGTTTCTGTTTTGTAAACAAACCTTTGAGAAGAGGAGGTTCAGAATGGTTGACGGAACATCAAAGATTATGCAGTGGAAACTATGAAGTAAGAATTATAACTTATTCTTATAGTTCTTAAAGTCATATGAAACTTTCTGAAAATTTAAGAAGACAAACTTTAATATAAACAAGCAAAATTGTACCTGCAGAAAAAATGGATTTGGTTCTTCGGAAAGGAGTTTTCCCGTATGATTACATCGATGGACTACATAAATTTCAAGAAACATCACTTCCTCCACCAGAAGCATTCAAAAGTAAACTTACCGATTTGGACATTTCACCTGAAGACTATCAACACGCATGCAGAGTTTGGGACGAATTGGAAATGACAATTCTGGGAGATTATTCTGACTTTTATGTAAAACTTGATGTGACCCTTCTTTGCGATGTGATGGACGAATTTAGAAACACTTGTTTTGAAGCCTACGGATTAGACCCTCTTCATTCTTATACTTCTCCAGGACTAGCTTGGCAAGCTATGTTAAAAGAAACAAAGTGCAACCTTCAATTATTAACAGATATTGTCATGGTGTTGATGATCGAATCGGGTGTTAGAGGTGGATTGACCCAAAGTGTTACTAGACATGTTAAAGCTAACAACAAATATCTTCAAAACTACGATAAAGAAAAACCATCAGTGTTCTTAGGATATTTCGATGCCAACAATTTATACGGATGGGCCATGTCTAATCCACTTCCTTTTGGAAACTTTGAATGGGTTAATCCAGACTCTATTGGTGATATTTTGCAAATTTCAAAAGACGGAGACACCGGATGCATATTGGACTGTGACTTTGAATATCCAGAACACTTGCATGATTTTCAAAACGATCTTCCGCTCCTTGCAAAAACAGAAGTTTCACCAATTGGCAAACATCCAAAATTAATGATGACTCTTGAAAATAAACAAAGATACGTAGCTCACTTTTGGGTTGTTCAACAAGCACTCCAATTGGGTATACGTATAACCAAAAGTCATAGAGTTTAAAATTTTCCCAATCATGCTGGTTAAAACCGTACATTGATTCAAACACCAGAAGAAGAGCAGCTTTAACATCAACATTTCAAAAGGACTTTTTTAAATTAATGAATAATGCGATATTTGGAAAAACATTGGAAAACAAAAGAAAACACAAAATGTTAAATTAGTTACAGATCCTATAAAACTAGAAAAACTTGTACAAAAACCAAACTTTGGAACATCCGTTATCATCAATGAAAACCTTGTGGCAGTATCTATGAAGACGACAAGCGTGAAAATGGATCGTCCGTTGTATGTTGGAATGTCAATCTTGGATATTTCCCAAACTCACATGTATGATTTCCACTACAACAAAATGGTCGACTTTTATGGTAGAGATAACATCGGAATCGCCTACATGGACACGGATGCTTTCATCTACTGGATTCTTACTGAAGATATGTATTTGCATCTTCGAACATTTGTTCACAAAAATGAATTTGATTTTAGTGACTATCCAAAAGATCATTTAAATTATGATAATGATCGGAACAAAAAGAAACTTGGAAAATTTAAAGATGAAGCATATGGAATTTTACTGGAAGAACTTATTGCACTAATGTCAAAATTGTATTCACTACAATTGCATAAGGAAGAAAACAATGTTATTAAAAAAGCTAAGGGTGTAAAAAGTTTGTATCTTAAGAAGAATGTAAATTTCGAACACTACAAGCAATGCTTATTTGAAGAAACGACTATAACTGCAAGATTTAACACCATCAGAAGTTTCAACCATCAACTGTACAGCGTAACAGAAGTGAAAAAAGCACTCTGCTCGAATGATGACAAACGACACATTCTTCCAGACAAAATTCACACTCTACCATTCGGCCACTATTCTCTCAATCCTATTGATGAGTAAAATACCCCCGTTGCAGCAGTCCTGCATACTCAGCGAATTTCAAGTGCATAAATAAATAATTTAAATGAAGTCTCGCATCAAGTAAAATCAATATACATTCAAAAGAAAGCGTGCAAAAATACTCTCCTAGTGGCTTTTAGGAGCAAAAGGCTATACAAAAATAATAGCCTATACTTGGCACGAAAATGCAATGTTCAAAACTTCAAAACAGCTGGCTTTTCCAATTTAATCATATAGAGAAATGACCAGCTGTTTAAGTTTGAGTAAAAATTTCATAAACATCATCAGTAAAAATCTGTATTCGATATAGTACATTTATTTGACATAGTTAGTTATCTGGCCTTTAAATAAGCCATATGTCTGTATACATTATATGGCTTTGAATGAAACATCAGCTCACATGTTTTAATGTAAACAAAGCAGACGTTTTAGATCCCAATGCTACTTAAATAATGGCAGTTATTTTATGTTATTTTTTGTTTTCTAGCAAACTTTAAGAAATTACAGTACTTTTCCTGAGTCCCTGATATTAAAACATTTAATTTGAGCCCTTTTCCCTCATCCTGTGACTTGCCTAATGCCCACAATTGCTATTCAAAAATAAATTATTCTCCATAAGATTAGTATGGAAAAATGCAGGTTTGCTGCCACAGAAATTTGAAAATGAGTTATCATAGGCTACAATCCAATATATCTAAACTATATCAAGCCACATAACATGTTTTATCAAGATAAGTTGAGGAATAAGAAAGCTATCCAATTTTATTTACCTCTCATAAGGTTAACATTGGGAAAGAGAGTACACAGGTTTGCTGCCTCAGGAATTTGATGATTTGGGTATTTTAAACCATAATCAAGTAGATATTAATTGTATGAAGCCCCATGCCAGTTCTTATCAGGATATTTTGAGAAATGAGCAAACTACATAACTTTTTTTATTGCCCATAAGGTTAACATGGAGAATGAGTATGCAGGTTTGCTGCCATGAAAATGTAAAAATAGGGTATTTTCGGCCATAATCAAGTATATTTCAACTAGATGAAGCCACATATAAAGTTTTATCAAGATACGTTAAGAAATAAGGAAGTTATAGAATTTTTTATTTCCCATAAGGATAACATGGGAAATGAGTATGCAGGTTTGCTGCCATAAAAATGGAAATATCGGGGATTTTAGACTAAAATGCATTAGATCTCATCCAAATGAGGCCACAAACCAAGTTTTATTAAGATATGTTGTGAAATAAGCGAGGTATAGAATTTTACTTATTTCCCATAAGGTTAACATAGGGACAACGTACTGTGTTTACCACTTTCAATAACTCGGTAACCAATGGACATAGAGCAATGATTCAAAATACTAAATTGTTTGTTTTTTCGAGCTGAATTCAATGGTGCCAAACAAAATTGGATTATTTTTATTTTTCTATGTGAAAAACCCAAAAAACCCATTTTTGGGGGGGTTTACCCCCCTTTACCCCCCCTTCCAGTAGTCCGATCGGGCTGGTTTTCGAACTCATCCGAATAATTACTACTTTACACACCGGTGCCAAATTTCATTCAGATCGGACCATTTTTGCGAGCGCTATCGTGCTTACAGACACATAGATATATATATATATAGATATATATATAGATATATATATATAGAAATTTGAACGAATGGTGTTTTTTGCTTCTGGGGGCCCCAAAACGAAAAGTTATCATGGTCTCAGGCTTAGGTCTTACCATGAGACCTACGGTAATAGCTTCTTCCCTATAGGGGAAATTCGCTAAAAATAAAAAAGAAAAAAGAAAAAAAGAAAAAAGAAAAAAAAGAAAAAAGGGGAAATCACAGCATGCTCGCTGTGATTTCCCCTTTTTTTAAATATGTTGAAATGACCTTGAACTATAAAAGCGGATGCAGAAAAAAACACTCAATACTAACTTGACTTTGTTAGTAAAAACATCATGGCAGAGTTAAAGGAAAAGATTGTTAATGAACTTCATAAACCTGCAAGAATAAAGTTTCCACGAAGAAATACTGTTGTAAAAGGAATAAATGATTTATATCAAGCAGATTTAATTGAAATGCAATTAAATCTGGATTTTTGGTAATTATGAAAGATAAAGCTATAACAGATGGTCGTTACCGCATAGGTTTTGATAAATTTGTTTTAATACATTAATTAACAACATTATCGTACAAGTCTTCATGGTGTAAACATGGTTAATCAGGAAAAGCTATTAAAAGAAATAAAATCACTTAGTGATTCTATTAGACATAAAAACAGAGCGTTAAGATTAGGAATAAGTGAAAGAGAGAAATTTCTGGAATCAACATTTAAACCTATTACTGAGCCATTAAAACAATTAGGACAAAATGTTAAACATTCAACATATAATTTTTCCGGAGATGCTATTTTACCCATTTCAAAATTTGAACAAAAAGAAGAATATGAAGATGATACAAGTTTTACGCAACAAGGAGAAACAACTGAAGAAGAAAGCGAACTAGGTGAAGAATCGGATATTTTAACAGAAAAAGAAGGTCTTTCTACAAGCGAAGAACAACAAGAAGAAGAAGAGCCTATTAATCCATCCAACTTGAGCAAATTGGGCTCGGATATTGCGTATAAAGGGCCGCTTGCAAGACAATTTGTATTAAAAATGTTACATTCTGCACAACCAACTCGAAAATATCATACTTTTGGTGCTAGAATAGAAGAAAATGGGCTAATGATTGGAGATAGCAAACTTGATGTAGACGAACATGACAATATTATTATAAATAATAAACAATGCAAGGGTACAAAAGGATTGTTTGAACTTATTTTTAAGCCGAAACCTAATAAATATACTAAAAAGGATTTAAACATTTTTAAACAAATATTGGAGGATACAAATGCACATAAGAAAAATTATTCTAAAAATTTCAATGTTCATAGAAATGCATCAGAAAAATATAAAACTATTATTGCTAAACTTTTCCCACCAAAAAGAAGGGAACCCATAAAAAGAAAACCATTATCTTCTGCTGAAATAAATATTTTACATAAAAGGAGAAAAACAAATCAATCAAGTTTATCAGGAAAAGGATTATTGAAAAACTTGTATGATACTAATATAATATACTACAACGATAAACAAGCCGGACATAGTGGTTTAGAAAATGAATGGGTAGCTTTGGTTGGCGAACTGCGAAATCGAGGAGTAATTGCATAAAAAATATGAGTATATATAATACAAGTATAACTGATTAAATATTCAGTATAACCATGAGTGTGGATAAGTTTGGACGGTATTCCGAAACTGGAAGCAAATAAGAATCTTATGGAAAAAGAGGTGGTTTACCACTAACATCCGATGGAGATTATGATATAAATAACAAACGTTTAAAGTTTGTAAATGATCCAAAAGATGATAATGATGCAGTAAATTTTAAAACTTTAAAAAGTGAAACATTACCTAGTTTAAAGCTTCAAAATGAAGTGTATAACGCTAATTTTTATAGAATTGTAAATCTTCCAAAACCAATAGATAAGAATGATTCGGTAAATAAAGAATATTTAATGTGGTACATAAACCAAACCTTACGATATGATCCTAGGAGTAATAATAAAGTATATGATGCAAAAGATCTTAGAATAGCCAATATAGCAGATCCTATTAATGATCAAGATTCAGTTACAAAAAAGTATTTACATGCAGTCATCCCTGAAAAAAACAGATAAATTTTCCTTTTACAACTTTGTAATACATGATATTGGACACCCTAAAGATATGAAAGATGCTGTAAACCTTCAATATCTTACAGATCATTGTATTACGCATGATATTAATACAATTGATTGCAAAAATAAAGTGTTAACTAACGTTAAGGAAGGAACTGCAAAATCAGATGCAGCTACAATAAGTCAAATAATGAAATTAAAAAATAAAAAATGGAATGCGGATGCAAAAATAATTACTAATGTTAAAAAAGGGTTGGATGAAACTGATGTAGCAACAATTGGACAAGTTCCCGTAATAAAAGAATATGAAGACGGTAAACAATACTTTGATTGCAAAGGGAAACCACTATTCAATGTTGCAGAAGGAATAAGAGACAGTGATGTAGTTACAGTAGCACAAATGCTTGAGAGGGGAAACATGTACTATAATCTTTTTCTAAGAATAGATTTAAATAAGCAGTCTTTTTTTGTGAAGACTTGCGATTGACTAGCTTAAAAGACCCTATTAATTTTACTGATGCTGTTAATGTAAATTACATTGTAAGACTCTTAAGTGTAGTGTTATATGATATTTATAACACAATAGACCCCATAAAATCTGATCAAAAATTACATTGGGTTAAAAAGAATGTTATGGAAAAATATTTTTTAAATAAGGAAACTGATACTTTAAGAACTTCTAAAGATGATGATGATGAAGAAGATACAATCCTACCGCAAAACTGGAAAAAATTATTTACCCATAAACAAACATACTTATAAATAAACAATATCAAAGGATAAGTGCATCATTCATTATAAAGCATTTATAAAATAAACAAGTATTGGCATTTCCTTTCACTACAAAAGACCACGTTGAAAGTTCAACGCATCAGTCATAATCGACACGTAATAAAGAGAGGAAGAGGAATAGCATCAACAGCACTTTCTCTTATTACTAAGCCGGTTGGAGCTATAGTTAATAAAGCTATCGATTTATTACCTGTAGAACTACATTTACCAGGAGGTTATCAATATTGTGGTCCTGGAACAAAATTGAAAAAAAAGACTTGCTAGAGGAGATCTTGGAATAAATAAACTTGATCAAGCCTGCAAACAACACGATATAGCATATTCAAAGTTTGCAGATACTAAAAATAGATCAATAGCGGATAGAGCACTTGCTGAAAAAGCTTGGCAAAGAGTAACATCCAGTGACGTTAGTATCGGTGAAAAAGCAGCAGCTTTAGCGGTATCAGCAGCAATGAAGGGTAAAACGATGTTTGGAGGTGGAAAGAAGAAAGGAGGTGGAAAAAGGAGGAGAAAACCTGCAAAGAAACGTGGAGGAAATATAAGACGAAAACGACGATCCACCGCAGGTAAAAATAAAAAGAATCAAACAATATGGTCAATGATAAAAAAAGGAGGAGGATTATACCTGAGACCGTATCGTGTGTGTTAAACAGAAAAACAATTACTAATTCCAAATAAAGAATTAACAGATAAAGAATTAATTACTTATGTTTCTTGTTTAAAAATTCCATTTTTTAGAGGAGTGTTTATGAAAGATGCATTACCTGTTAAAATTTGGAAAAATGAAACCGGAATAGTAAATTTAGATAATAGTAAAGGATCAGGCACTCATTGGTTATGTTATAAGAAACTAGGATCAACTATTTACTACTTTGATAGTTTTGGTAATCTCCCACCACCAAAAGAACTACAATATTACTTTAAAACAGCTAAAAATGTACTATACAATTATAAAAGAGAGCAACCTGATGATACGGTAATCTGTGGACATTTATGTTTAGATTTTTTAACAAAAAGTGTTAGTCAACTTTAAGATGTCTTCCTATACAGTATCATTAACTGGAACTTCATCTACTTTGCGAAGTGTTCTTTTCCCTGCGTTACGTTTGGAAAAAGATAAACTATGGGAAGCCGCATTATTAGATATAACAACTTATAATTCTATTCCCAACGTTACTGAAAATGTTAATGACAAAATACATTATTACAAAACAAAAGATAAAAATACAAACAAATATTCAGATATACAAGTATTTAGTTTACCCACTGGAGCATATGAAATTGATGATATAAATGAAGCGATACAAAATCATATTTGGAAAAGATAATATAACAATAAAAGGAAATAACAATACTATGAAAGCTGAAATTAAATGTAAATATTATATAGATTTTAGCAAAGATCATTCAATTGGTAGTTTATTAGGATTTCCTAAAACAACAAAAGTTTTAGAACCTAATATTAACCATTCACGTGCTAGAACTGTGACAATAATGAAAGCTAACAGTATAGATGTTACATGTAATATTATACATGGTTCTTATAGAGATGGTGAAAATACTCATATATTGCACACATTCTATCCAACGGTCGCTCCAGGTTTTAAAATTGTGGAAAAGCCACAAAACTTGGTGTGCCTACCGTTAAACACCAGTTTTATTTCAGACATTGTGGTGAACATACTAGATCAAGACGGAAATCATATTGATTTTACAGACGAACCTATAACTATACGAATACATATAAAATCAACCGTATAACAATGGGGTTATCATTTAAAAAGAAAGAGCTGACTGGTAAACAAGTCAGTAGCACTTCATCTATAGAAGGTTTAACAAGTGATAACATTCGTTTTCTAGAAGAAATTGGATTAAAACTTATTAATAATGGAAATATTGGATATAGCGCAGGGTCCGACATTCGACGAAACCTTATGGGAAAAGGAATATCATACGCACAACCCTTACGCTTCATCAAAATTAAATAATAATGATGAAATTAGAATTCCCATACAACAACAAGATATTTATACACTTCCATGTGAAAGTTATTTGTATATCGAAGGAAGAGTAACAAAAAGAGATGGAAGCACTGCAAGTACTGTTCCGTTCATAAATAACCCCATAGCATATTTGTTTGATGAAATAGGATATGAAATTTCCGGAGTTACAGTAGATTCAACAAAAAAGGTGGGAATTACAAGTACATTAAAAGGATTAGCATCTTTAACACCGAGTGAAAAAAATATGCTGGCCGCCGCAGGATGGGTAGCACCCGATTCCAGTACAATCACTCCAAACAGTTCAGGCAATTTTGACTTTTACATTCCTTTAAGATTACTTTTAGGCTTTGCCGAAGATTACCGAAAAATAATAATAAACGTAAAACAAGAATTAGTTTTGTTAAGATCATCAAACGACAAAGATATTATTATGGCGCCTGATGGAACAACAGAAGCTAATTTAGAATGGAAAATGCAATTAGACAAGATTGCTTGGAGAGTACCACATGTACGGTTAAACGATCAAAATAGAATTTCATTATTAAGAACTTTAAAATCAGATCGTGATATCGTAATACCATTTAGAAGTTGGGAGTTTCATGAATATCCGGTTTTACCGGAAACTCAACGTCATACATGGACTGTAAAAACTTCTACTCATTTGGAAAAGGCAAGATATGTAATATTTGGATTACAAACAAAAAGAAGAAATGAAATAACTAAACATGCTGGTGAATTTTATCATTGCAAACTTACAAATTTTAAGGTGTTTCTAAACTCACAATTCTTTCCATACGACAACTTCAACATAAACTTTACAAGAGACAGGTTTAGCGTTTTGTACGATATGTACGCAAGATTCCAAAATTCATATTATGGAAAAACAAACACACCTTTATTAACGCCAAACCAATTTAAATCTAACTATCCGATTGTTGTAGTTGATTGTTCAAAACAAAATGAATCTGTAAAATCTTCCAGTGTAGATATAAAAATAGAAATGGAATTTGAACAAAATGTACCAAAAGATACATCTGCTTTTTGTTTAATTTTGCATGATAAAATTGTTACATATACACCTTTAACCGGTATAGTAAAAGCAGTGTTGTAAAATGAAAAGAAAAAAAATACCCCCCACCACTCGGCTATAAAAGCAGGAGCTGGAACGCAAATTGTTTAGTTGACTGTCTACAGTTGTATGGGTAACATCGTCTACAGCATTATAAACAAAATGAGTTCTTTATCAGTTGTACAAGGCGTTTCCGAAACAGCACCTTTATTGGAAAATGATGATGATAAACATTTTGAAGAAAATGTTGTAAAGGAAATTGATGATTTTTTAAAGTTTGGAAAACAAAATAAAAAATTGGAAAATAACAAAACAAACGTAAGAAAGAAAAGAAAACTTGAAGAAAATATTCCACCAAACATTTTAACTGAAGTTTTCCTTCGCATCTTTTATCCTATTTCATCTTGCATGAGTAAAAGTGTGTCGATAGGACTGGTAAAATCATTAGACTACTCTCCCGCAGTAATACTAAGCCATGGTACAAAGATGGTTTTATTTTCAGAAAATGCTTGGGATTCCTTTTTAAAACATCTACATCTTATTGAATGTTACTTAACCAACAGTTCTTTGGTTGAAAAACTAACATTTGACTTTTGGATTGTGACAATGAAATTGACATTATTAAACATCGTGGTCAACAACAAGTAAGAATTAGAGACTCGACACAATTTGAAAATAAAATTCTACTAACACGTGAAGAATTCTACATTTTAAACTATGCAACATCACCTATTACCAGGTATATGAAACAATTAGTATTTTCAAGCTCTGTTATTAAGGAATATCTGGTAGATGCATGCGAAAAACAACCAGACAGCACTTTACAATACGGACCAATAGATACATCCATCTTTAATAGAATACCTCACGAAGTGGAAATGTGGAGGCAGTTAAGAAAATTTGAACCTTTTACTGAAGTTGCAACGGAAGCTACAGAAGAAGAAACCAACAACAACAGTACAGAAGAAGAAACCAACAACAATAATAATACAGAAGAAGAAACTTTGCTAGTTTAAAACTACAATGTAATTTAACAAAGAATAAACCGTGGGGTAGGCCTACTGGGGACGGTGCCCACGTTAAACATACACCAACGCGCCTACAACTGTACGGCCTGGTTTATATATCTAACCTACCGTGGTGTGGAAAACAGTTGATCAGCAGACACCGTGATGAGTAGACAGGATAAAGAAATGGCAGCAAAACCTTGTGTAATTGAATTTCAATCATTTCGTGGAAACGATGATAGATTTATCATAAAAGAATTGGTAATTTTAGATTTGCTCACACAAGTGGCGTACCCATTCTTATTTGAAGCACCATGTTCTATCCATGCACTAAAGTCAAAAGCTAAAATAACAAACAGATGGTTAACAAATAATTTTCATCATATCCATTGGTTTGAAGGTTTTCTACCTTACAATAATGTACACAAGATTATGTTTCATTTTTGCAAACAATTTACGCATATATACACCAGAGGATTGGAAAAAAAGAATTGGATACGACAGTACACGAACAAAGAAGTTTTAAACATAAAAGTGGACAAAACCTTTCACTTTGATGTTAGAAATATTTGCGTTTTTACAATAGATCCGAAACACAACCAATCTCAATGCGCATTACAAAACGCATATCATTTGGCTGCTTACTTACAAGAAAAAGAAGAATGTGGTGGGGGTTACGAAGGTTATAAATCGAGGAAGAAACACACCCCGAGTATCACTCTAACTCCATACTCCGAACAGACAACATCTCCAGTGAAGAAGATGACATCACAACAGTTTCTCCAATGTTTAGTTGAACAATTCAACTTACATTCAAAATCAAATACTCTAATTATCAAGAAATGTTCAGAATTAAAAGAACAGAAACATTATATTGTTCATGAAATGAAGAAAGTTGATACAACGCACGTAGACGCAGTCGTCGCATCTTTATCCGATGCACCATTAACACCAGGTGATGAACCAAAGTTTCAAGTATATCTTCCAAAACGATTCGTCCAGTTGCTGCAAAATGAAGATCTGCGAGAAATTCAGCCAGGATCATTATATTTGGTGTCACACGGAATGAGCGGGAATAACTCTACGGAACTTACTCTGCACATCGCACAAAAATAACTTTGTAAATATTGTAAAAACATGTTTTTAATAAAAAGATAACAAAACAACATATCAGTATATGTTATTTATATACTGATATGTTGTATTTTTTTAAACTCAAACGGATGACCTTGAACTTTTAATCGATAGTATTATTCGATTATTTTAATCGATAGTTTTATTCGAATACTTTATATAAATACGAAACCTTAACGTTGAGAGGCTCAGTTCTGTTTAAGACAAGCTACAACCAACACGTCATCCAAAAGAAATAATCTACCACTTTTATCTTATTGTTGCAAAGAGAAATGTTTTAAAATACCTGAAGATCAAGTTGACGGAAAAGCTTGTACAAAATGTAATTCTTTCTGCTACTGTAAATGTGGTTGCAAAACATATCAAAAGAACCGGTTGGATAAACTAGAAGAATTGCAACATCGACTCGGTCTGTTGTGGCAACGATTAAATGCAAAGTGATTAAACAAGCGTCTACAATTTTTATCCCCACCACTACCCCCACCACTACCCCCACCACTACCCCCACCACTACCCCACTACCGACAGAGGTACCCGCACCACCGGCTTTGCAATAATCATTCCTGCTACACCTCTAGTCGAGTAAACAACTCTAGTCATGTCTCTCAACATTCGCGGGATCCACTACAACACTATCAATCTTACAACTTACAAGGATTTGGAAATTTTTAGTGAAGAACTAAAACAACTTATAACCACTGGGTTTGGTTTATCTTTAGAACTTTATGCAACAAACAATCAAAACGAAAAAAATGTGTTTTTGCCAACTTACAACAACAACAACAACAACAAGAAAAATGAAAATAAGCAAGAAATTTAGCACCGACAACAACTTACTTTTCAAATTTGGGAGCAAACTTTACTAACTTGTAAAATAATACTTTTGTAAAAAAAAACGAATAAATAAAAAAGAAAATATCTTGCATTTTCGGATTTTCCGAAAATGCAAGATCTTTTTTAAAAACATCCCCAACCGACCTTGACACACTTCCGGCCATTTAAAATTTAAATACCCAGCACAGCAGGGCATTTAAACTTTAAATACCTACCCATACACTTCACAGCTACGTCACAGCTGATGACGTCACTTCCGGTCACGTGACCGGAAGTAGCTGTCAAAAAATTGACTGGCTGTCAAAGTTTGATTGGGCCAGCAGCCCCAAGTGCCCACTACTTACATCTTGCACTTTTTTAAATTTCTTAATTTTTTTATTCCTTCAGTTAAATTTTTTGTTACCTTTTCAGGTCTTGGACAGAAAGAGATGCAAACTTTAGTGCCACTCAATTATACTAAATCTTCATCAGGGATTTTATCATCGACATGGTTCAGCTCAGCCTTCTTTAATTAGGTAGGTATTTTAACCCTTTTAGTGCGGTAACAAATAATAACTTAAAAATACCCCCGTTGCAGCAGACCTGCATACTCAGCGAATTTCCAGTACAAAACAACATATTTCAATCCAACATAGCGAGATTTTACAGGTTTTTGAAAGCTCCATAAGAATAACATGGGGAATGAGTATGCAGGTTTGCTGCTACGGGTATATTAAAACTGGGTGGTTTTAATTCAATATTTAGTAGATCTGAACTAGAAGAAGCCACTTACCAAGTTTTATCAAGATGTGTTGAGAAATAAGCGAGATGTAGAATTTTACTTATTTCCCATAAGGTTAACATTGGGACAACGTACTGTGTTTACCACTTTCAATATCTCGGTAACCAATGGACATAGAGCAGTGATTCAAAATACTAAATTGTTTGTTTTTTTGAGCTGAATTCAATGGTTCCAACAAAAATTGGATTATTTTTATTTTTCTATGTAAAAAACTCAAAAAACCCATTTTTGGGGGGGTTTACCCCCCTTTACCCCCCCTTCCGGTCGTCGGATTGGGCTGGATTACGAACTCGTCCGAATAATTACTACTTTACACATCCATGCCAAATTTCATTAAGATTGGACCATTTTTACGCGAGTTATCGTGCTTAAAGACACATATATATATATATATATATATATATATATATAGATATATATATATATAGATATATATATATTTATGAAAATGAACGAATAGTGTTTTTTGCTTCTGGGGGCCCCAAAACGAAAAGTTATCATGATCTCGGGCTTAGGTCTTACCATGAGTACTACGGTAACAGCTTCTTCCCTATAGGGGAAATTCGCTAATATGGATGAAAAGTGTCGGACCATTTTTCATTGTTATGTGCATAAACTGGCTGGACTTTTTTTATCAAAAATGTAAGCGTTGAGAAAAAAATCCCCAAAACTTTATTTAGGCCTATCAACATTTTTCAACAAGTCTTTTTTCTTCGTTTATAAATACTTAAGTTCTTGTATTAAATGGCATGAAAAAGGCAAATTTCATGTTTCTGGTCTAAATAATGTTAATACTTCAAAAAATTGCACCATTCATTTATATAGTTCCACGCCATCTTATATTTCAATTTAAACTTTTTAAGTCTTAGTAAACTTAAATTAACTTTGTCTAAATCTTACCCTGTTTTTACAGTTTCTGATTTTTAATTCCTACAGTTAATTTTTTGTTCCCCTTTCAGTTCCTGGACAGGGAGAGATGCAAACTTTAGTGCCACTCAATTATCAAATCCTGAGCAGGGATTTATCATCATCATGGTTCAGCTCAGCCTTATTTAATTAGGTAGGTATTTTAACATTCTGCAGGCTGTTAACCAGGCTACAGTGTCCACTATGCATTAAGTTACTAAATGTTGTTTACTTAAATGTTGTGGATGTGTGTTGCAGGCGCAGAATGTTCATGTTGTTATAAATGGAACGACCGTTCCATGCCAGCACCTCACGTCCGTTCAGTGTAAATTGGGCCTCAGAGTTCACTGTAATCTGATGAGAGGAAGGGACCACGCCTGTTCCTATTATCAACAGGTGTTAGTATGGACCACTGTTTCCTGAACTTTTTGAGAAGTGACCCCCTAAGATACGTCAAACCAAATATTGGTATACATTTAGCGTAGACCTAATTTACATCAAATCCATAAAGAAAAAGAACATGGTAAAAATTAAAATGCACTGAACTTAGTCTATAACACCCGGCACTGTGGGCAAATTCAAGAATTTTGTATTAGTATCTCAAATTTGAACCATTGTCGGCCTTAGCGAGTGCCTGGCCCTGGGCAAGAAAACGTTTGCGAGGCAATTCTACTCAATGCGTTCTTAATTCTTAGACAAATATTTAACCACACGTAAATTATGTGTAAGGGTGGTCCAGTGATGGAAAACATCAAAGTTTTTGATACTTCTCCTATAGGGCCAATGCACAAATTCTAAAAGGACACTATGCAATGTTAGAGCCTAACAGTTACGGAGTTTCTAATTCCAAGAGTGATCATTACATGTCCCAACTCTTTAGATCGCAAATCTCTCATTATCTTTTGGTCAAATCTGCCACACTGCATTGAACACTGTTAAATTGAGGCACTTATTAATTGGAAAATGAAGTAGGAGGGTTGAGGGTTGGGAAATTCATGGTCATAAGTTGAGAATTTTAGGTTGTCTCCTTTTACAGTTTGGTGAGTGTGTCAAGCAACACCAACGCTGCTGTGAAACATTCTTTAATTCACCTTTCCGCATATAATGTATGAAACTAAAGGAACATTGATAATTCACTGCTACTTCCCCACGGTACCTAGTGATTACTGTATTTACTTTGACCTTCCAGTAGTTAACACATTATTTTATATAGCACTCGCGCAAACCATACATCTTTATCAAATGACCTAAAAGATGAAGATCATATTTGGCTTACTGTTTTGCCATCTTTCATAAGAGATAAAAGGTAGGCCTAATTGGTTTTTTAAACCAATGCCTATTTGGATGTATTTTTACATGGTCCGAGTAATGTCCAGTTTATCTTAACTTCTCAATCTTAACTTAGAAAAGGGGATGTAGGCTACAAGAAAAATATCTGATCCTAAACATTAGCTGTGTTGGTTATGCCTTTAGAGGTAGACCAAATATTAATTCTAACACCTTTTCTTAACATTAAAAAATACTGTAACCTAATGTTAGTTTTTAAAAAAAATTCATTCACAGCACCCTACAAATAATATTTTTATTGTTTCAGATACTTCTTTCATGGTACTGAGAAAGTGGACAACTTCAGCGAACAAATTAATACCTAAACTGTTAAGGCTAGCTAAGTTAACTGTTTACTTGATGTTATTGGAATACATTGTTTAAAATAAATCAGTATTTTAAAAATATTTTTTCCTTTTTCTCTCTAAATGTAATACAGATTAAACTTTGCAATTTCTAGTCAACTAATTTATATTACCTGAGGTAGTTAGCCTACTTCAAAAGTAATCATGTTACCAGGCTGAATCCAAGAGCAATTGGGATGTCTACCAGTCCTAAAAGTCTTTTAATTGTTAGGTCCTACAAATTTTTCAATTTAGTAAATTAATAAAGTAATTTTTATGGATTTTAAATAGTTTTTTTGGGGTGCAAAAATGTATTGCTGCATTTTTTTTCTTCCTCCATGTTGCTGCATAACATTTTTGGCATCGTTGTGTTGCCTCTAGATGACTATATTTTTAGAAATGTTCAGAGCTATTTTTTGTAAATAACATTTTGACAATATTTCCCTAGACTACTTGTTTTGTATTATTTTTTTAACCATAGTATTTTTTATAATAAACACCACACCAATAAATATCGCTGGGTCCTAAGAAAGTCTTCCATTTTGCTGCCTTTGACTTTCATAATTTATTTTACATTACGCTACAGAATGTGTGTAGTCATTCTGAAGCAGGCAAAAGGAGAGGTCAAATCTGGGTACCAATATGATTCTGTTTTATGTCTATTACTTTAAAGTTTTTTTTTAAAGAATCCATTACTATTCTTATTTAGCGTCAAACGTTAAAACAACTATAAAAAAATGATTTTTGTGTTGTGGATTTGCTTGCTTTAAAAATTTTACTTTTGGATTAATATATATCCTCTTGGGTTGTTTTTGACTGCTTCTGCAGATGTGTGTGTGTGCGTGTGTGTTGCAGCCAATGGAGTCGATTTTATGATTCTTGTGTATTTGTAAAAACAACTTACAAGGATTAAAAAACAAAAGTTCATTAATACACAAATTCAGTTTCTATTCACAAAAAGTGAAAATCTTTAAAAACCTCATAAAGTGTTTAATCTATGAAGGGAAGTGCTTGTAATCAGAAGAGAAAGATATAAGTTTAATCTGAAACTTTGCATCTAGAATCCTGTCCAACTACTAGTTTATTTTAATAAATAGATTAATCAGTCACTTACTAAACTCAACTAATGGTCTCAGCAGTGAAAAAAAATACTTACTTGGATACTTGGATACTTGGTTATCCATCCAGTTGGCTTATGAAGCATTGGATGTCGTCAAAAGAATGCCGGTATAAAAAACCGGACATTTCGGTCGCTCCGATGGGTGAGATCGGGGATAGGTTATGTTAGGTCAGTCTTACAAATTCTTCAAAGGGGTGTTCTCTGGCTGCATAATTCAAAAAATTCTCTCAAACTATAAAAACTATTACTAATCAAGAAATCTTTCAGATCATTTTTGAACTTGTTGATTTTGTTTTGTAATTTAATTTGTGCCGGAAGAATTTGGAAAATCTTTTGGCCAGAATATTTAGGTGTTTTTTCAAATGCCTTTAAATTGTGTTGTACTGCAAAATTGTTCTTGTTCCTTGTATTATATGTATGAATCGTGTTGATATATTCTGGTGTTTGAGTTTTTATGTATACCGACACCTCATAAATGTAAAGGCTAGGAACTGTTAACAGTCCTAGATTAATGAAATGTTCCTTACAATGAGAGCGTGGAGGTAGTCTTAACATACATCTCAAGGCTTTCTTTTGCCAGACAAAAATCTGTTTCAAATTTGATTCAGTTGCTCCCCAAAGAACAATTGAGTAGGAGATGTGGGACTGGAAAAGGCAATAGTAGGCTGATTTGAGAAGCTCGATGTTTTGGAATTTGGCAAGATTCCTCAACACAAACGTCCCCCTCGCCAGTTTCCTCTCAACGACCTCCAACTGCCCTTCCCAGTCCAAACTTCCATCCAGTCGCACCCCCAGAAAGTCAACCTGATCGGATTCATTCAATAGAACTTCCCCAATAAAAATGTTTGGCTTTTGAAAAAATTTTGATCGTTGCTTTTGTGATGTTTGAAAACAGACATAATTAGTTTTGTCTGGATTTAATTTAAGTCTGTTTTCACCAAACAATTGGGCCACTTGGTTAATTTTGATGACTGAATCAATTTCAAGATCTTTTTGGTTTTAGCGAATTTCCCCTATAGGGAAGTAGCTATTACCGTAGGCGGCACGGTGAGACTTAAGCCCGGGACCATGTTATTTTTTCATTTTGAGGTCCCTAGACCCCAAAAACACTGTTCGTTCATTTTCATATATATGTACATATATATATATATATATATATATATATATATATCTGTCCGTAGGCGCGATAACTTTTGTAAAAAAGGTCCGATCTTGATGAAATTTGGAACAAACGTGTAAAGCGTCATTCATCACTTCGAGTTCGAAAACCAGCAAGATTGATTTACTCTAAGAAGGTTTTTTTCACAAAATAAAATTTATTTTCAAGATTTAACACCTTTTTACTAATTATTTTTAAACTTAATTGTCAAAATTGGATTCAGCTTAAAAAAACAAACAATTTAGCACTTTGAATTATTATTCTACGTCAATCCGTTGCTTAGATATTGGATGATATTGGATGTGCTAAACACAGTACGTTGTCCAATATTGTTTTTAATTTTTCCCTCCAAAAAGTATAGACACCCTGATTTGAGATGTTTTTAAAAAATACAATTCTGAACATATGATTAAATTTGCAGGTGTAGAATATTTTATTTGTGTTTATTTTGAATAGTTAAGAGTTCATTGATCAAGATTTTGCAGAAAATATATACTATATCAAAAAATACAAATTATTTTTAAATTTAATAAAGAAAGTAAGAGCATTTGGAAAGGGGGGGGGATGTCTGGGTCTAAACTGCCTGAAAATGTAGCATAATATATGATATGTTTAAAATTATGAGGATTGATAATATGTTTTATTGAAATTGGCTGGAGATGTAGGCCTGTTGCAACAGGGATGTTTTAATTACTATAAAACTGACCATATGATTGAATTTTTTCATGAGATTAAATTATTTGTTTGTTTTGAGTGTTTTGAGTTCATTGGTTATATGTTTGTTGACATTTATATTCTATAATAAGATTACAGTTATTAAAAATTGAAAGACTAAGAATTATATAACATACAAAAGTGTATGTATTACTAATGAAAACCAATATGGTCTCTTTGTTAATTTTCCTCATGTTTAAAGCTCATGAATGATTAAATATGTGTTTTTAGTATATTATTTACTTAATGTATTCAAATGATACTTTCCTTCAAACAAGTTGAATGCTCACATATACAAAATAAATCCTATGGAAATTCGCTGAGTATGCAGGTCTGCTGCGACGGGGGTATTTATGTTTGGTTACAATAGTAGTATCGTCCGCAAACATTAAAAGGTTCCTTTCTGGGATTAAATTTGCCAAATCATTAATATAGACAATGAAAAGGATCGGGCCCATTATTGATCCCTGCGGCACGCCGTGGGGCATTAATCTTTTACTTGACAGGACGGACTTACTTTTGAATTTAGCTTCATGGTGGATCTCAGTTACCTGGCTTCTACCACTAAGATAGGAGCAAATCCAATCAAGAGCAGTGTTTTTTAGGCCAAGGCACCTGAGTTTTTCAATCAGCAGACCTGTGTCGACACAGTCAAACGCCTTGGTGAGGTCGGCAAAGCAACCCACAACCGCCTCACCCGCATCCCATGCCTCGACACAGCTGTTGACAAAATCAATTAAAGCCAATTTAGTGGATTTTGATTTTCTGAAACCATACTGCTTGCCACTTAGTAGGTTATTACCCTCCAAGTAAGCAATCAGCTGGTCACAGACCACTTTTTCAATTAATTTAGAAACCACCGGTAATAGTGAGACCGGACGATAGTTACACATCTCCCCATCATCCCCCTTCTTGAACAAAGGCAAGACCTTGGCGACCTTGCATCCGTCCGGGAAGGTGCCCGTGGATGTTGATGTATTTACAAGATGAACGAGGGGTTTCATTATCTCTTCAGCACAAACTTTTAGGACTTTCATACTTAGGCCATCTATTCCCGTTGATGTTTTGGGTTTCAATTTGCCAAATATTTTTCTCAACACATCCTCATCAATTTGTTTAAATGAGTTTAACTCTGTATCAAGGCGTGCCCCTGTAAAAATCTGCGTTGGCTGTCCTGTTTTCCCTAAGCTCTGATGAATATCAAACGCTACATTGGAAAAGTAATCATTAAATGCTTCACTAACAGCTGTCGGGTTCTTAATAACATGCTCATCCTTATTTATTGTCAAGTTCTTAGGGCTATTTTTGTTAATTCCTCTCCATTCATTTATGATTCTCCAGGCTTCTCTTGCTTTGTTGTTGGAATTTGATATTCTATGATTATACCAATCCGCTCTTGCTTTGTTAATACTGCGTCTGTATTCTGCTAAAGCCTGATCATAATGTAGCTTATTATATTCTGATTTATTTATCTTCCAGCTTTCGTAGCATCTCAGCATCTCCTCTTTCTTACGACAGATATTAGCGTTCATCCATTTAATCTCACTTACGTTCTTTATTTTTATTTCCTTTAAAGGGCAGGCAATATTGAAATAGTACATAAATGTTTCCATAAAGATATTGTATTTTTCATTCACTTCCCTTGCTTCATACATGTCTGTCCATTTTTCTTTTTTTAATCGAAACCTAAGTTCTGTAAGATTTTGTTCTGTTATGGATCTAACGATTTTCTTTTTGCGAATATTTTTTGTGGCTTGGTTCTTGTTAAAAATTTCTATATTTATTGCATGATGGTCTGAAATCAATGGTTCAATAACTGAGCTACTTTGTTCCTGAAAATTTGTTATAAAATTGTCTATACAATTTGCTGATGTGTATGTGACTCTAGGAGGCAAAATTACTGTGGTTTTTAGTCCATAACTTTTAATCAAATTCTGTAAAGTAGTGGCTTTATGGTCAGTTTCTAGTACATTAATATTTAAATCACCTCCTATTATTATTTTACTATTGAGTTTCTCAGGTTTTAAGTCAGTGAAAAATGTATTGAGTTTATCCCAAAAGGCATCAAGATCGCCGTCGGGGCTTCTATAGAGGACAGCCAAAACAATGCTATATTTCTGAACCTTAATTTTTATTTCACAACATTCAAAAATTTTTTCTTCACTTAGTTTTATACCTATTTCTGAAATCTATTATTTTTGTAAATTGCCACGCCTCCCATATTCAAATCATTCCTGCAAAAACATGTTTGGAGAGTAAAATTGTTTATATGAGTCATTTCCAAATTATTTTTATCCAAGCCATGCTCACTAATTAAAAAGAAGTCTGGGTTTTCGTCTTGCAGGAAAATTTCCACTTGGCCTATTTTCCCGTTAATACTTCTGAGATTTAAATGAGTTATTTTTAACAGCTTTTCTTTCTTTTCCTTCCTGTACCTAACTTTATTTGATTTTTGTTGATCAGGCCTAATTATTTTATCTAGTCCTTTTCCCTTACTTTTCCTTTCACTTCGTTTTTTCGTGCCATGTGCCCTACTGTCTCAAAAAAATTTTTAATTAGGCTACATAGAAAATTCTTACCCTCGCCGTTCATATGAAGACCATGTTGTGTGAAACAGTTTCTATCAAGGATAGGGTTGATGCTTAGAAAACTCCATTTATTCTCCTTACATATTTCTTTAATTATCTTATTCTGTTCGTCAATAAGTGCATTCTCTTTTACAGCATCGTATCGGTGTGGCGTCTCCACCCACAGCACCCCTCCACGGACCGCGCTCAGCCTACCAAGTTTCTCCCTCAGCTCACCTACACCCTCCTTTGTGATCCTGTTTGATCCCCCCACCATCACAAGAAAATCATCCTCCCCGAGCCCACCCATCTCCCCTTCCGCACACTCAATCATTTTGGCCAACGACCTTCCAGGAAGGACCCTCATGCCAACCTCCTTTTCCCTCAGCGACCCCCTCAATCGACCCCGCAATCTCCTCCCATGACTGTCTCCAACGACAAGGAGCCTCGGCCTCCTCCCCCGCGGACCCCGCCCAGTCCTAGGCCCAGCCTCATGACTAGGCCCAGGTCCAGGCAGCCCCCGCGGGGAACCAGGTCCAGGCCTGTCCCTAGACTCCCTTCTCGACCCTCCCCCCCCACAACTCAGCGGCGGAAAATCCGAGTCACAAACTCTGAAATTGTCCTCCCTGCCCAGCACCTCAAACGAGTTGAAGGTTGCCGGCAACCCCTCATTCCCACCTACAGCCTTACGAACCCTATTTCCCCCCCTACCCACCACACTCCATTCTCCCTTTCCTTTATTGGAAGCTTCGAGATCTTTAATTTTGTTTGACAACACTTCAACCCTCTCTTTGAGGTCGGCAAGCTCAACTTCTTTCAAATTCAATTGCTCCATCAATTTTTTATTTTCATTTGTGAGGTGTTGGTTGTTGTCTGTCAGAAGTTTGATTTCATTGTCCTGTAGTTTTTGTGTTTGTGTGTTAAGTTCAAATTGCTGGTACGAGTCATGAAAAAGGGGCTACTTAATACAAGGCTGCATAAGGCTGCATTTACTGAATATTTTATAAACAAATTGAGAAATGTTTTAATCTTTCAGCAAATTTCCCCTTTAGAGAAGAAGCTGTTACTGTGTGATTCGAAACATAGGCTTAGGAAAAAGAACTAAGCCTGAGACCACCATAACTTTTTGTTCTGAGTTCCCCAGATGCCAAACCCATCGATCATGGCCATAAATAAATAATGTGTCTGAATATTTTATAAACAAATTGAGAAATGTTTTAATCTTTCAGCAAATTTCCCCTTTAGAAAAGAAGCTGTTACTGTGTGATTCAAAACATAGGCTTAGGAAAAAGAACTAAGCCTGAGACCACCATAACTTTTTGTTCTGAGTTCCCCAGATGCCAAAACCATCGTTCATGGCCATAAATAAATAATGTGTCTTTAAGCACAATAAACTCACCGACACAATAACTGGTCCGATCTGCATGAAATTCGGTGCAGACATTTAAAGTAATAATTATTGACTCGATTTTGAAACCCAGCCCATATCGGACCATCAGATCGGAGTAAGGGGGGATTAACCCCCCTAAAAAAGTAGTATACCTATAACCCAACCCAAAGAGTCTCCTAGAGAATGAGGCTAAAAACCCTTTGTGGAACTATAGCCAAAACTTGGCCTTATCTAATACCTCAGCAAATTAAACAATCTAAGTTGCATACTTGTCACTAGCCTCAAGACAGCTGTTCCTTCTCATGATGAACCAACGTTTGAACTGTTGAAACTAGTAAAACTATCTGCCTCCCATTTTGATTAGATTTAGCCAATGCTGCTTGCAGCCAGTCTAACTAGAAGTGACCTACCATGTACAAAGTAAGAATGTAAGAACTGTACCCCATTATATCTGTCCCATTGCCTTTTGTGCAGTATTTCTGTAAATATATTATGATGGGATAGGCTAAGATTTCCAGAATAGGCCTGTAAGTCCTTGTTAAATATTAATATGAGAACTTTCTATTTTAAGACTTTACTAAGAGCCTAAACATGTTCAGGTGTATATTTGTACCTATTAATCTAAATTATTAAAGACAACTACCCAAACCACAACTCTAAGACAATTTTTTTCATGCAAGTATAAAATTAATTAGTTTGTAGGTGAAATGAAACTTTGCACTTTTCGTTTTAATAACTGTTCAACAACTTTTAAAAAGCAACAACTGTTATCATACGAAATTGAGTGGATTTGTAGAGTAACTGACAAGTCAGTTACTCTACAAATGAAGATTTCGAGTTCTTTTTAGGCCTATGGTTGTTTATTTATCGCTGCTAAGTTCTACAACCACTGACTTTTGTTTTGACAGGCCACCAAAGTCATGACGTAGGTCTGATGTAGCGCCTCCACTTTTGTCATGACGTCACTGACGGGTCAGCCAATCAGACGTCGATCGGGTCAGCCAATCAGAGGCTAGGTGGCAAAACTAATACTGAAATAAAAATTATGCAGCCCAGACCTGTCTGATATTTTTGGATAGAACTACACGTTTTTTAACCAAACAACCTTTTAACTCGTTTTGGAAAGAACTGCTATGATCTGGCTTTGGTCTGAGAAACAGTCATAGAGTAAGATTGTGCTTTTGTCTAAAATGCCTTTTTATGCATATTTTATACATTTAGATATTATCTTGAATTTGTTACAGATGTAGTTACACTTAAAAGAAGTCAGGTGCCTGCCCTCACTGCTGTAGAATGTTATAACAATATATTATCTAATTTAGTCGGTTCATAAAAGATTAATTAAAATGTAAAAAAATCTGTAAACTAATGTTCTTTTCTTTTTTAAACTAATGGACCTCGTCGACAAGCTCTACATAATTTGGCAAGACCATGTCCTTGTCCTTATAAAAAATTCTAAATTAATATTTAAATTATTATTTAAATTCTAAATAAATTAATTTTAATGCAATATATCATAATGGCTAATATATAATCCTTTTATAATAACGATGGAAATTACCACAACCATAGAGGATTATTTTATTTATGCCACAACTTTACAATCTAACTCAAAAAGTAATCTTACACTATGTTTCGTGAAATTTAGTACTTTTTGAGAAAATCTTGCACCTTTTTCTGGGAAATTTAGTACCAAAATACTGGACCCCTGTGGACACACTGGCAGTGTTTCCACTTTAAGGGATTTTATCCCTTTTCAGGGAAATATCAGGTTCTTGAGGGATAAGAGCGGGATTGAGGGATTTCTAGGGATAATTTAAGAAGTAAATTAAATAACATTTTTGAATAGACAAAACATAATTTAGCCTCACTATACGTTATTTATTTGAAATATTTTACAATGGTGTTCTCAAATTGTGTAATATTTTACAACGGTGTTCTCAATTTGTTGAAGTAATTTTACTTGAAAATGTCATCAAACTACTTTCGTGTTTTGCAGTGTTCTTAGCCAGTTGTTGTACCTCTTGTATTACTTATGTTTTAATTTAAATTATTAATCAAGTCGTCCCTGTTTTCAAGAAAAAAAAACATTTTAACACTCACTTCCCTTTACAAACTGCAGTCAGGTTGTTTTATTCACACTAATAAATTAAAAATTTCAGCTACAAATGAATACTCACAACAGCGACACAAGAAATACAAAATGACAAAATTGTATAGTTTCGATATTGAGGGGTAAAAGTTTAAAACTCAGGGATTGTAGTAAAAATATTCCAACACCTGATTATTTCAGTTGTTAATTATTGTTTGTTTATATTACTGTTATTTACTAACATTCTATGATCCTCAGATTAACTTAAACTATGTATTTTTATATGTTGAATTCTCTATTCAGGTAAAACACTCTTATTTATTTCCACAGGGATAAAAAGGGATTTTTCAGGAGCGCAGTGTTGAGGGATAACAAGGGAATTTTTGGGCGCTCATGCAGGGATTTTATATTTTACTCTGTGGAAACACTGGTTCATAGTCTGTCTGATCGATCGATAGAGAACGTGGAGCCAGTGGAATCCCTGGATCGGTTATAAAAGTAATTAACTTTTGTTTTTAGAAAAATGGCCGCAACAGAAAATAAAGGAGAACTCCACACCATTGATCTGAGTAAACTTAACATACAACAGTTGGTGCAATTGAAAAATCAAGTTGACAACGTAAGTTTTAGCAGGTTAGATTGAAGGCCTAACCTAAGTTTTAAGTAGGCCTAGGCCTATCAGTATTCATTGTGTCTATTTACTCGCATTAACCACTTATTCAGCCAGGCCTAGACTACTTCTTGAAACGATCCTAGAGGCCTTTCTACTGGGCCATCAAATTTTACTCTTAGGCATTTTTCAAGGTTGCACTTCTGCAGAAGCCCAGTGGGAAAATTGAATGACAATGATCAATGGGCCTGAGTTATTATTGTTTCAGTATTTCGAATTGTAGTTTATTACGTTACCAGTCCAGAAAGTATTGTGTTGCCAGACGAGCATGATAGTTTCCATGCTAGCGAAAGCGAGTGCGAGATTGTCACACGAGTACAGTAAAACTTTCTGGGTGGTCATGTACAGTACTTTTCATCATACGGCTTTGATAAACTTTGATATCCGACTCCATTGTATCTATCGATGTTTACAATTGTTCTTTACCATCGAATGCTGATAGTGAAGAATCGATTCTAATCATCGGAACAATTAATTATAAACAAACTCACATGATATATTAGCACAGAGGAAACAGATTCCTCTGTGATATTAGTAATTGTAAATTATTTGATCATCAATGTAGGTTAAGTAACATGTTTTTAACCATAATAATAACTAAAAACACTTATTCGTACATTCAAATAAACAAGACTTTAGCCTACTGTAAAACTAAAACTTAACCAAAACCAATAACAAAATGACAATCTTCAGTTGACCAGGCAGATGACACAACGCACGACACTGACAACGACTGACAATAAATCAGCCAAATGGAAGATGGCAAACAGTGTGGAATAAGTTTTGAGTAGGCTTTGTCCATTTAGTTAAAAATAGTTGAGTTATGATGTGTTATTCATGTTAGTATATAGGCCTAATGAGTTTTACTCATATAGTTAGAATCAGTGCTTGATTTACGGCGGAACGGCGTTCCGGGACCTCTTTCTACCGCAAGAGTTGATCGTGCATATTCGGCCGGAGTATTTTTTGCAAAAGACGATCGCGTGTAATCGGCCGGAGAATTTGCCGCAAAAGACTTTAGCGACATTTGCTACATTTGCTACTGCTGCCAGTGCTGCCACAACATTCCTTTAAAAAGTAATCAATAAGCAAGCATTAAACGTCGGTTTGCTGCAAATCAGCTGATTGTTTAGGTACTTCTATTTTTCTGGCCCAGGACGGCAATGGGTAACTTTCGAGCAGCTAACAAAAAGGAACTGAAAATAGATGTGTCAGTATGATGAAAAAGAAATATTAGAATTGATACAGCTGATATATCAGGCGGTACAAGTTCAGCAGTAGGTGCACGCTTCACTCGACTATCTAGGGGATTCGGTGGGAATTGGGGTTATTGGATGGGGATCTATCGATAGTCAAAACACCTCATACAAACGATATAGCCTATCGATAATTTCAAAGATTGTTTATACTGATATATTGATTCAATCAGTTATTGGGTGACAGTGTTAACCCTTTGACGCCATAGTTTTTTTTATTCCTCATGTTTTAGGCCTAGTTTAAATTTTTTATTTTGTCCATATTGTGTAAATTTTTTTGATTGTGTTCTGTGCAATTGCCCACATTGTTGACAATATGCTACAGCAAATTTAAGTTAAAATAAAAAAAACGTGCCCCCCCATCCAAGGGTAAAAAGAAGCAAAACAGTTGTCCACTGCAATCCCTATTAAACTTACATTAGCCGTCAACTTCGACCCAAGCCGGTCAACGTTTGTTTAAGGTCGGCCCTCCCGCCAGCTGTACCACACTATTGCAAGCCTAATAGGGATTGCTCATGGTGCGGTAATTGAACCCGCGCCGCGGCGTATGTCTTTAACATTGACTCGTCAGTCAACGTCTTAGACCACACGGCCGCGCAGTACCGTCAGACCAATGGGTCAAAATTTGAAAAGGGTACAATCACTGTCCCTTCATAAAAAAATAATTTAGCCTACTTTAATTATTGCTAAAAACGTATTATTTTGGAAGTTTCAAGGTCTTAATCTTATTGTCTATACTGTTTAAATCACGAATTAAGAAGAAGTTGGGGCAAAATAATGAGAAAATACTGGTCAAAGTATACGCTGGTCACGTGTCCCCCATCCCAGTTTTACTGCTAAAGAGACGTTTTAAACAAGTTCACCAATCAAATAAGTGAATATAAAACCCATGTTTATAATGTCGGATAAAGGGAGATAATCAAATAGCACTTATTACGGATGAAACTATATTATTAAGACGCTGAGCTCGGTTAAAAGTCGTGACCCCACCTTCAGCGGTATCGGCGGTAGGGAAGTCTATTTCTCATCGTACAGCGACACTAGCGCTAGTAGCAGCCGACAACTAGTTTAATTCAGGAGTGTCATGGCGGTGAGCAACAATGGATATTCGAGTTCGTCCTGTGAAATTAATTTGGACGTGGAGAGAAGCAGTTTGTTAACTGAAATTGCCATTAAAATATGGTTTACAGTACCTTCAGTCAACAGTTCTAATCTTATAGATTCTCCTACATGTTTCGAAACAACCGTTTCATTGTCTGGGATGATCCAAAAAATTGCCATGTATAATTTATGAGTGTAACAACGGTACATGATTTATTCTTCAACGAAAGTAAATCGCGATCCACCGTAATAGTTTAATTCGTGCGTAATTCGGCCTGGTCTCAAATGCCGATTCTTCACTAGCGATAGCGTTCGCCATTTTGAGATTAGCAGACGCAACAAGTGAAATTGTAACGCCGGTCCATGGATCGCCGGTCACGAATTATGGGTAGTTTAGCGTGACATCCGATACATTTTATGACCGCTGATTCAATTTGACTGATATACCTTATATTCTTATTGGCGATGTAATTAATTTTTTTGTTTTATTACGCCGAATTTGATAACGAATAAAAACAATGTGTTTATTATGAAAATAATAATAGTGCATGGTTGCCACCAACAGGAAAAAATTATCCTGTGGGAGAATTTTTAATTCAACAAAAGAATTTTTACTACTGCTTTACATTCTTTTGATCAATCTAAAAATGGAGTTAGCCAATTTAAATTCTTTAAATTCTGTTAATGAATTCCTCTTGTTGGGCCTATTTGCCCTTGTTGCTTTTTTTAACTAGTAAATGATTAAATTTTCTATAAATTAGATTCCAAACAAAACTTGTTTAAATGATTTTAAAAATGTTTCAATCATGTTACTTAATCAATTGTACAGAAGGCCTGAATAAGATTTTAGGAAATATTTCTTGTGAGTGACATTACTAAGATGATTACGGTTGGCCCATTTGTTCTTGCTGTAGTTTAAAAATAAATTTTTTGAAAAATAATGATTATAATGGTTTTTAAGTTACTAGGGGCCCCATGCGCAAATTGCACATTTTTATATTTTTTCTGTTTTGTGGGAAACTCGCCTACAGTTAAAATAGATTGTTTGGCTTCAAACTCACCTTTATTAACTAAATTAACCTTTTCAATTGAAATTTAGAAATCTCACCTAAGTAAATAAAGGCTAGACTGAACAAAACACACACTATTTTTATTTATCGCCCTTGCGCTGTTTTTTTTATTTTGGTTGTCTTCTCGCACAACAGTAAGATAACGGAAGTTTTTCTAGGAAGCCCATGTGCAAATTGCTCATTTTAATATTTTCTCTGGGGTTCAATTAGTCTTTTTCTCTCAGGAGTTCTATGTTCTTGCCGAAGGTTACTCATATTTTCGTTAATCACATCGAGTCGTTTTTCTCTATGCCCTCTTCTACTTTATGTTTCAGGGTTCAGTTTGCAATATATTTATAATCAAACGATCATGGATCTTCACCATAAAAAATGATTTACCTACCTCAATTTGGCTAAAATTGTCAATGAAAGTGGCCCAAATTCATTTTTCTAACCTGCACTGGATTCTGTTTACATTAGCATTCAATCTTTTTTTGTTTACAATATGACTGGTTAGAAAAATCGTCTCAAGGTAATCAGCTGTTAAATTACAATCACATTTTAAAACCGTTTTAACGCAAGTTGGTCAGCATTGGAGCGTTGAAAGCGCCCTCTATTAATAAATCAAAGCCTTGGGGGTCGAACCCGAAAAAGAAATGCCTATTTTAACTATCTCTCGCAGGTGCGCTACATTATAAGCTTTAAAATGACACCTCAATCGAAAAAATCGGTTCAGTAGGACGCCTGAAAAAGGGATCTAACAGAAAAAACCTTATTGTATTAAGTATATAGATTCTAAGAATGGTTAAAAAGTTTTAAGTACTTTCTTTTTTTAATTTAATTTTTTATGCTTGAGGCTACATTAACTTATTCAGCCATGTCTATTTAAAAAATTTGTAATGAAGCCTAGTTGTAACATTTTGATACATAACCAAATTAAATATAGGCCTAATCATAATGAAATTAAATTTGTTTATTCCTTCAAAAAACAATACAACAGTGTTATTCACAATTAATAATTTACAATAGGAATTAGTTAGTTCCCCACATGGGTCAAAGCCTGTGGGTGGGGAACGAGTCAACAATCAGCCACTGTAGAGGAATTTTTAATAAAAAAATTAAGAATAGAAAATTTAAATTAAACAGAAAAGTATAGAGATAAATTTAACAAAGTAAAATATGCATGCAAATACAACGGGAAACAGTAATTAATATTAAGGACCTCGGAAGATAATACCGAGATATTTATATTCGACCACTCTTTCAATACACTCACACGTTTTACATTCATTCGCCCTGTCACTTCCACATGTATGTAAACGTAGATACAGGTTAACTGGATCGTGGGCGGCTCTCAGAGAAATAGGCAAATGCTTTGTTTTTGAAATATTTACAGAGAGCCGGCTTTGATCAAACCACCGCTTGACAGAGGATAGGCCCCGCTCCTCCAAACGGTACGCTTCCTCCCAGCTGTCGCCCTCAAAAAGTAAAGCTGAGTCATCAGCATAAAGAAAAACCCGTCCCTGTTCCAAATTAACCCTACCCAGATTATTTATATAAAGAAGGAAAAGAAGAGGCCCTAATGTGCTACCTTGTAAAACTCCGTAATTAATCCGAAGAGGAGCACTGGACTGACCAAGAATTGACACTATTTGAAAACGCTCAGACAGGTAACTCCTAAACCAATCAAGAGCAACTCCCAGTACTCCACTTATTTCCAGTCTACGTATTAGGATTTCTCTGTCAACAGAATCGAAAGCCTTAGCTAAATCAATAAAAATCAACAACGGTTTTTTATTACGCCCTATAGCATCATGAATATTTTTAGTAAGTAAGAAGAGATCGTCGTTAATATTTTTATCTTTCCTGAAACCAAACTGATTTTCAAATAAAATATTTCGTCGTATTAAAAAATTTTCAAATTGATTCCTCATACATTTCTCCAATATTTTCGACACAACACTAGCCAATTAATAGGTCTATAGCTCACACATTGATTTTTTTGACCGCCTTTATAAATTGGAATAACTTTCCCCAATTTGAAAGAATTTGGAAAAATACCTGTCATCAAACTTTTATTTACGATATAAATGATAGGATTTATTAAGTCAAGGATATTATTTTGAATCAATTCAGCCGGGAATTGATCTTCGCCGGGGGCTGATCCACCTTTTAAACTATGCACCACCTTGAGGAGCTCAGCCTCAGTTACAGGCTCCAGCTGGAGGCTCGAATCCACCCTGTAATCCTCGTCCCTCACGACAGGCTCTGAAACAGAGGGTATAGTACTGGCAAGGTTGGCCCCCACCCCAATGTAATACTCATTGATTTTATCTGCAGCAAACTTGATATCTTCAGATGTTGTATTTTCTTTATCATTCAAAAAATGTTTAATTGGAAAATTTACCTTGTTTTTTTTTACTCCCAATAAATCCGAAATATTTGTCCACAATATTTTTTTATCATTTCTAGATTCGTTAATTTTATTGCGATAAAATGTTTCTTTTGCTGAGCGAATTAATTTAGTTAAAACGTTTCTGTATCTTTTAAATCTTATTTTTAAATTTGTATTGAAAGGTTGACGTTTTAAGAGTTCGCAATTGTAATTTGGAAAAAAAATCAAAATACTTGTACATGACTAAGTGATAACAGTTTAAGATTTTGGAAATAAAACATCCAATGATAAGAATAATATAGGTCAATAATTATAGGATATTAGAACCTACGTTGTTATTATCGACAGTGGCCTTTGATTTTGTAGTTAAATTAAAAAGATTTATATTTGTATCTGTCTAATTTGGTCCTGATTTCATACCTCAGGA
This sequence comes from Flexamia atlantica, assembly GCA_035578135.1. NCBI lineage: Eukaryota > Metazoa > Arthropoda > Insecta > Hemiptera > Cicadellidae > Flexamia > Flexamia atlantica. The sequence continues at coordinate 191,954,992 of JAQJVK010000001.1, read as the reverse complement.
TATATAGTGAGCTCAGATGAATTGTTTTTGAGAGATAAGTATTCATCTCTTTAACAGAAGTAACACACATGTGACAGAGGTCATATCCATGTAACTGAGGTCACGCGTCGTAACAGAATGTCACATTTTAAATTTTGTATTTAAAAATATGTATGGTCAAAATATATATAAACTGTTGTATTTTTTCAATTTGGTACAATTTCAAATTAGTACACAATAATTTTCATGACAATGAAATGGTGTAAACACATTGTTAGGTTAAAAAACCTGAGCAAAACTTGTATTTGGAGGTGAATTACATATTTTCTAAGCTGTAACTAAGATATAGATCAATAAAAAGTAACAGGGCTGTAATATATTTAAAAACAGTATATCTGAGCAACAAAAAATATGAAATACAATGGGTTTCCCATTAATTTGATTATGTAATATAGGTTTATCTGAGTGTGACTTCTGTTACAAAAAATGGGACTTTCCGAAATAAAACTGTCTCTCCCATTGACATACGTGAGTAATAAATAGTGCTTTTTTTCTATTTTCCCATATTCTATAGGGTCAAAAGTATTAAAAAATGTAACTGTCATTTGAATAACTAGAAATAATATTTTGGTTTTATCCTACTTTGCAATTGGACCCTTTTCAAATTTTGACCCCAATGCTCGTTTGACTCTTAAAGCCTACGGCTCTATCGAACCATAGTGGTGATTCATTTTAAATTCATTAATTGGGCACGTAATAGAGCAAGAATTCGTGCCTAATTTAGCAAATGCTGGTTTATTGTAAATGTATTAGTATGAAAAACTTTTTTTCTCCTCCAGTTATCATAAATTAGTAGTTTGTTTTACATATTTCGCAAGTTCTTTTTTCAGTTATGAAGTAAATTTATTGCAAAGAATCACTCAATTTCGTAAAAAATAATCTGCAAGACATTATACTTATTTGTAAATTATTACTTTTCCAAATTAATCTTGTTTAACGTTAACTGATATATTTATATTATTTTAATAAATCAGGAACAGCTAGAGAGGATGATTTCAAAGAAATTATGTACATTATTTATTTGTCAAATGAATGAGCTGCTAACAACACATAATCTCAGGGAAAGGAATTAAAGCTGGGCGGGGAGGGGTGGGAGGGGCGCATTTAGAGTGATGCATACCGATGACCTAGATAATTATCAGAATGTTCTTTGCGAGGAAATCTTATATAACACGGAGCTTGGCAAATATTTTTCATGTGATAATTTTGATAATATAAATGTGTTGCAACAAGACGTAAGAAGTTATGCGAAAAATATAGATGATTTTTTAGTTAATTTAGATGCAGTTAAAATTCAATTCGACATAATTGTATTGACGGAGACTTGGCACTGCGACGACACTGTTTTTGTTCCACTCGAGGGGTTCGATTTGATAGTGACTAAGCAAAAACGGAATCGTAATGACGGAACGTTGATTTACGTAAAAAAGTCGCTGTCGGTCGAGTCCCGAGAGGTGGCGCTGGGAGACGTATACGGTTTGACCTTGGACTGGACTACTGACGGCAGACGTTTCCACTTACTGGCACATTACAGAACTCACGACAGTGACGTAGACATATTTCTGGATGAACTCGAAAACTATTACGATAATGCGACAAAAAACATCACCTATATTTTTATCGGCGACATTAACCTTAACATACTTAAGACAGGTAGACAAGAAGAACGATACTTAAACATTTTGACGGAGAAAGGATTTGTTTGCTGTATTGATAAGCCTACTCGTGTGACTAACGACAGCGCTACCTGCATTGATCACTGCTTTCTTTACCACAACAACTACAAACATGTGCGAGCTGCTGTCGTTCACAGTCACACCACGGACCACTACTGCACTGCGATACAAATACAAGTCAGTTCAAAGTACAATTATTTTTCTCATCTTCCCGACGAACAACATCACATTGACAAAACCACTTTTAGATCACTTCTAATGGAACAAGACTGGCAAACTGTTTTAAATACTGCTGACGTGAATGAAAGCTCAAATAACTTCCATTCGACTATCAGGGACCTCATGATTAAATCGTCTAAGCCTTTCAATTGTAACAATAGATTAAACCATATCAAACCCTGGTTTTCAACAGGTCTTATAAGATCAATAAGAAAAAGGGACAAATTAAGTAAATTGGTCATTAAACAGCCTTTTAATACAGTTTTGAAAAATTATTTTAAATTATACAGGAACAAATTAAATTTTTTAATCAAATCAGAGAAAAAAAATTTTTTATAGACAGAAACTAACTGATAATAGTAATAATCCACGTAAATTTTGGAAAATCCTTAGTGAGTTATCGGGGAGAAGCACAACTAAAGACCAATTCCCTATAGAAAAGTTTGTAAATGGAAGGGTTTCTGAAATAAATAATAATACAGTGAAGGAAGTAGCTAATGAATTTAATTCTTATTTTTCAACCGTAGGACAAAACTTGGCAACCGCTATTGATTCTAGCGGGCCTCTGGTACTGAATGACGATGACTTCACGACTGACAGTACTTTTCAACTGACACCTGTTCCCGAATTTGACTTACTTCGTCACGTGAACAGTCTGAGGGGAGGATCTGCTCCTGGGTGTGATGGCTTTCCTGTGTCCCTTCTAAAGGAAAACGTCGATTTACTTTCAACACCTCTCCTGTACATTGTTAATCTAAGTATTTCCACCAGAACTTTTCCTCACATTTTTAAAATAGCTAAAGTTTTTCCGTTGTATAAGGCAGCAGACATCACCAACAAAGCCAATTTCAGACCAATTTTTCTCCTTAGTGTTTTCTCTAAGGTAATTGAAAAAATAGTAAAGGAACAATTCGTGAATTATTTGGAAACTTATTCAATTTTAACTAACTGTCAATATGGATTCCGCTCAAACAAAAATATTTCGGATGCATTGTTCACTATAAATAAAGATATAAATACAGCTATAAACAACAATAAACGATGTCTTTTGACCTTCTTAGACTTAGCAAAAGCTTTTGATTCATTAGATAGAGTTAAATTACTTCGGAAATTGGAATTGATTGGATGTAGGGATAATTCTTTGTCTTGGTTCGCTAGTTACCTTTCAAATAGGAAACAGATTGTCACAATATGTGGAGTTGAGAGTTGTGAACATTCAATTGATTATGGGGTTGTTCAGGGAAGCACTCTTGGACCTATTCTTTTTTTAATTTACATAAATAACTTATCAAACCTTAACATTGAAGGGAAATTCTACCTATTTGCTGATGACACTGCAATTTTGTTTGAGGGGTCTAATTGGGAGGAAGTGAAATGTTTGGCCTTGAGAAATCTTGCACGAGTAAAAAAATGGTTTGATCAAAATTTACTGACTATAAATATATCCAAAACCAAATTTATGCCCATAGCTCTGAAATCAAATTTGAATACTGACTTTAATAGTCTGAAACTTTATTCATGTGGGGATTTTTTGTCACATACCTGCAATTGTGGTGTCATAAACAAAGTTGAATCTTATAAATATTTGGGGGTTGTATTTAATAGCAGTATGAATTGGAAAGCTCATGTAGATTATTTAAAAGGTAAAGTTAGGAAATTTATTTTTGTTTTTAAACAACTTAATGAGATTTTAAACATTAACGAATTGAAACTTTGTTATTTTGCTTACTGTCAATCTTTGTTCATGAGCGGAATTATTGCTTGGGGCGGAGGGTATCGATCTATACTAGAACCACTAAACGTTATTCAAAAATCTATACTCAAAGCTGCTTTAGGTAAGGGACGAAGATATCCAACTCAAAATTTATTTGATGATTTTCATGTTTTAAATTTAAGGCAATTGTATATTAAATCCTTATTAACTTACATATTTAACCATGTCGATGAAATTTTTCAAAATTTTGACCACAGTTATTTTACCCGAAGTTCTCAAACCACAAAAATCAGAGTAAATAGGTTGAACAGAACTTTTTCAGTCACTAACTCGCACTACATATCTCAAATTCTGTTCAGAAATCTTCCTGCTCACCTTCAAAATTTCAATAGTGTTCAAATAGCAACCTATAAGAAACATGTATCGAATTGGTTAATGGAAATTGGAGGGGAGGCATCTGAGGCGGTTATCACATCTGGGTACAGATAAGACTAGACTAGACTTGACTTGGACTAGACTTGACTTAATACTAAGTTGCCAAACGAGTAGCAGTTCGTCGCAGTGGTCATTCTCCAATAGTTCCCCGATCAAATTAAAATCATGCTTCGTCATTTACTTTTCTTGCTCCAAAACTTTTTATAGAAATTTGCATATTTACTTTTTTATTTACACATATTGCCAAGCTAATTAATTAATTTCTGACCAAGACTGAGTTTTTAGCGGCTCGTGCCTACGCACAGGAATTTACTCCTATGTAGGCACTAAATTCCAATATTAATTTTTGTCAGGTGTTACTTTAAACTAATATTATGTTTTATCTTATTGTTCCTGGGTAATTTCTAAGTGTAACATTTTTTTGGAATAAATGAATTTGATTTGATTCATTGAACCGCTTGAGTGAACGCTCTGGTGGCAGTTCATTGAACTAAGTGAGGATAACTTCCGTAAGAACCACCAGATGCTGCTGACGCGCCAGCGCGAGCGTGGACTTCAAGAGGTTAAGGAATAACAGATCTGGAAGTATTTTTTACGTGTTAGGAGAACTATTTTGAATAATTTTCACACTTTTGCAAATAGAATTTACAAATTTCATGACTTTGGCATATGTTTAAAGATTGTAAAAAATCATGAAAAATCTTTTTTTACAAAACACCCCGCAACTTTAGGCATTTTGCACGGTTTTAGTTCAATAGGAACGGGTATAATTTTTATTTATATGCATCAAGGCCAAACTTTAAAACACTTTTTTAACTATTAGTGTAAAAAAACAAAAAAATTTAATTTTCGCAAGTTTTTGAAAATTACCGGTATTTTATATTTTTCTGAAACTTAAAATGCCTTCTGTGCAATTTCAAATTTTTAAGATTTTTTCCCCTTTATAATGATGTCTATGTGCAAGTTTTCTGCACAATTAGAATTTGATTACACAAAAAAAGCTTTTTTCGAGCCACCCTATTTGTCAGTGACAAGAAGCCAAGATCATGCTACACTCATCATTTACTTATATTCGCCTTAAAATACCCCTTACTGGTGGTCAGCGATAGTATGGTAAGATAATAATATATATATTTATATGTGTGTATGTGTATCTGTGTAAGTACAAAAGCCCCTGTGAAAATAGTCCGATGTTAACAAAATTTGGCACAAATGTGTAGAGTAGTGATTATTCGGATGAGTTCGAAAACCAGCCTGATCGGATCATTTGAAGTGGGGGGCAAGGGGGATAAACCCCCCAAAAATGGGTTTTTACATAGAAAATTTTAAAAATCAAAATTTTTAAATTTGGAATTACGTCAACTGGAAACGACAATTCTTAACCTGGGGGCTGTTTCTAAACGATGCTGGCAAATTAATAATATAGACTTGTAATACTTAATAATATAGACTACTTAATAATATAGACTATTTTGTAATACTAAGATTCCGTTTCAGAACCGTAAAGATACAACCGAGATGGGGGTTCAGAAAAATGCCCGCCATTTTGAAACAGATTGAGATCATTTAGTTTTGTTTTCACAGAAACGTTTTTTTTACAAAACCCTTAAATTGATATAAGATTTGCTAGATAGGTTCTCATAAAGAAAAGTTGAGATTCGAATCCCTGACCTTCATTTCTGGAACATCTTGTACATGATCAGATTGGTTGGGTTTTCTATTACAAAATTATGAACCAATGTAATCCTCTAAGAAATCAAATAATATACTGGTTTCGCTATGTTGATATTCTATGTTTAGTAAAAAACGATCATGAATTCCCTGATAATCTACTCGCTTACTTGAATTGAATTTCAAATTCAATTAAGTTTACAATGGAAGTACAGACATCTTCAATCAATTTCCTAGATTTAACAATAACAAATGAAGAATCCAAACACAATTTCAAAATTTATAGAAAACCCAACCAATCTGATCTTATAATACCAGACAACTCCAATAGTCCATGGCAACATAAGATGATAACTTTTCATTCATTGATCAACCGACTATTAAAAGTACCAATGAATCAAAATGACTTTAACAAAGAAAAAAAACACAATGAATATTGCAACAGCAAATGGATACAAATCAAAAATAATTGAACATATGATTATGAAAGCCAGAACAAATGCCAACCAAAGAAGTCAAAAAATATAAATAAAACAGAATATCTTTATGTTCCTTACAGCTCGATACTAAACCAAAGCATTAGGAGGACATTTAACAGAACAGATTACAAATTGAGTTATAAAACTAGGAACAATGCATTCCAACTAATAGATAAATACTCAAAAACAAAAAATCAGAACCAAAATGAATTTGACAAGTCTGGAATATACAGAATTAATTGTCATGATTGCGAGAAATACTACATTGGCCAGACAGGCAGAACATTCAAAAAACGATTTGCAGAACATATTCAAGCTATCAAATGTAACAACATGACAACATAAAAATCAAACTTCGCAGAACATATATTAAGATCTGACCACACATACGGAAACATAAATGAAAGTATGACAATCTTAGAACTGGAAAAGAAAGGGACAAAAATGAATATAAAAGAATAACTACAAATTTATTCCCACACACTAAAAGACAAACCAAATATTTTAAACACCATGCAAGTTGAAACAAAGAATTTACTTTTCGACAAAATAATTCAACTAAAGAAAAATATATAAACATACCACTTGCTCCACCAAAATAGAAAGAAATGCCAAATGATAAAATTATCATGTGATTGTGTATTTTAAATTTTGTTGGACAATATAATATTAGGTTAAGAGTAAGAGTACACTGTGAAAATGACTTAAAAGTCGAAATACGTGTCGTGAAATAAAAATTATAAAATAAAAGGGTACTCAAGGTTTTAATTATCCATCTAATAGAGTGTATATATATATATATATATATATATATATATATATATATATATATACCCCCGTTGCAGCAGACCTGCGTACTCAGCAAATTTCAAGTGCAAAACAACATATTTCAATCCAGCATAGCGAGATTTGACATGTTTCTGTAAGCTCCATAAGAATAACATGGGGAATGAGTATGCAGGTTTGCTGCTACGGGTACATTAAAACTGGGTGATTTTAATTCAATATTTAGTAGATCTCAACGAGAAGAAGTCATTCACCAAGTTTTATTAAGTTATGTTGAGAAATAAGCGAGATTTAGAATCTTACTTTTTCTCATAAGGTTAACATTGAGAAAACGTACTGTGTTTACCACTTTCTATATTTCGGTTACCAATGGACAGAGCAGTGAATCAAAATACCAAATTGTTTGTTTTTTTGAGCTGAATTCATTGGTGCCAACAACAATAGGATTATTTTTATTTTTCTATGTAAAAAACTAAAAAAACCCATTTTTGGGGGGTTTACCCCCCTTTACAATCCGATCCCTTCCGGTAGTCCGATTGGGCTGGTTTACGAACTCGTCTGAACAATTACTACTTTACACATCCATGCCAAATTTCATTAAGATCGGACCATTTTTACGCGAGTTATCATGCTTAAAGACACATATGTATCTATCTGTGATATGTATATAGATATATATATATATATTTATGAAAATGAACGAATAGTGTTTTTTGCTTCTGGGGGCCCCAAAATAAAAAGTTATCATGTTCTTGGGCTTAGGTCTTACCATGAGTACTACGGTAACAGCTTCTTCCCTATAGGGGAAATTCGCTAATAGATATACATATATATATATATATATATATATATATATACTGTATATATTTATATACTGTATATATTGATGAAAATGAATGAATGGTGTTTTTGGCATCTGGGGACCTCCCATGAGACCTACGGTAACAGCTTCTTCCCTATAGGGGAAATTCGCTAAAATTGGTAAACACAACTTCGTTGTCCCAATAAATTGGTTTGTGGCTTCATCTAGATAAGGTCTAATGTAAAATAGTTTACAATACCTAATATTAACATTTTTATGGCAGCAAACCTGCACACTCATTCCCCATGTTATCCTTATAGGAAATAACAAATATTCTACACCTTTCTTATTTCTTAACATATCTTGATAAAACTTGGTAAATGGCTTCATCTAGTTCAAATCTACTAAATAAAGATCTAAAACCCCCCAATTTTAAGATACCTGTTGCAGCAAACCTGCATACTCATTTCCCATGTTATTCTTAAGGAGCTTAAAAAAACATGTCATATCTCACTAGGCCTATATTGGACCTGGATTGAAATATGATCTTTTGCATCTGCATTCGCTGAGTATGTAGGTCTGCTGCAACGGGTGTATTTAATATTTGTAGCTTGGAGCTGAAAACACTAGACTAGGGTACTGCTTGATATGTTGGTTTGATATTAAAACTTATCTTAAAGTTAGGGGTGTGGGAGTACTCGATTATCGAGCTTTTTCTGAGCCGAGTTTACAATACTTGACTCAACTCAAAGTTTTGAAAACTTTTCGGAAACTCGAGCCAAGTAGTTAATCCTGGAGTTGGTACGCGCAATCTCATTTCACGGCCTTTTTTCATACAGTCAACACCAGTCATGAACAGCCGCCATAAAACTGTTATTATATTACTTGAATCAAAGTGGTTTTTGAGTTATTGATATCAATAAATTTGGTTTTGTCTTTTTTAATTTCTATTATCTTACTTATGCTCAATGAGACTGATTTAACTTTATTTTTTATTGAACTATAAAAATATGTTACAAAAACAATTTTTTAAGCAAAAAAGTGCAGATTGAGCTTGTTTTTAGCCTCCTAAGGCTGAAAGTTTAATAAAATATTGAGTAATGATGTAAAGTTATGTTAAAGATGACCAGAGTCATCGTTTCATTTTATTTCAATATAGGTTTGCTTTTAACTCAAAGGAAAACTTCTCAGTTTAATATTAAAAAATATTACATTTTATGTGATCAATAATTAATACAGATTAACTTCTACGATTCAAAATACTCAACTCGAAAGAAAACTCGAACCTCGCGAGTATTTTTTAAAACTCGACTCGACTTAAAAAATCATTACTCGCACACCCCTACTTAAAGTATACCGTCAAAAAAAGTCAACAAAATATTAATTTTTTTTTTCAGGAGCTAATGGTATTTCAAGACTCCGTCCACAGTTTGAAAATTGCTCAAAGTAAGTTTCAAGAATCCAAGGAAAGCCTGGAAAAAATTAGCCCTGACAGTAAAGGAAAAGACATTATGGTTCCTCTGACAGGATCTGTATCCTTTCTGTTTCACTACTTCAATTCAATTGAGGTATTTTGCAAACATTAGAACCCCCCATAAAAGGCCACCAAGGGACCAAACCTAGGCCGGATAATCCATCATATTATGAAAATTATTATTTGCACCTAATTAATAATAGGTAGTTAATAAATTAAATCCTGTATAAAGTCTTGACTGTATTTTTGGGTTATTTAAAAAAAAGTAAAACCCACACATATGTCACTTGAATACTGATTGATTTAGTTTCACCAATGGTATTGATTTGATTTTAAACTAAATCATTTCCCTATTCGCTACCTCCAGAGCTTTCATCAGTGTTTGTATGTCTACCATTCAAAGGGGCTTGAAGAGAAAACAATTAAAAACCGCACTGGATACATATTTAACATCGGTTTAGAGGTTACCAGCTTAACTGAGTAAAGTTCAACTAATTGGGTCAAGTTCACTACAGTGGACCCCCTCTTAACCGACCCTGATGGGACCGGACCTAGGTCGGATAACTTAAAAGGTCGGTTAAAACGGGTAATCCTCTAAACACCTAAAAATAAAAGCTATATTGCTTTAGGGTTCCATTAGCATCATTCTTAAGCCGTTTGTGGATTATTTAAAAAATGAATTATACCTATTTTTCAAAATATTTACTGTATAAATGTCACATTTTGTAGACTAATTATTAGATTTGGCGAAAAATGTTTTAAGTTAACACCTTTAATAACATGTTCATATATTTTTAACACATTTTAAGCAATGCAGTACCTATTGATTGTCAAAATTAGTGATAAGAAAAAGCAATCATTGCATTATTACGGGTCAGACAGTTGATATTTATAGCTTCTTACTGGAGACTTGAGTGCATTGACTATGAATGTAGAAGGAGACGTTTCACCGCCATTGTAAAATCTGTGGGTGGCAGTTTTGTAAGCACGCTAGCGACTCAAGCGGAATTTTACTTGAACTACACCGAGAAAACCGCTATGGAGTGGCGCTCCAAGCGGCGAGCCTCGGAAGCTGTTCAAAACGGGTGGTCGACAGCTCGCAGCGGCCCAGCAGCGGCGCCGCGCGGCACGGGAGGGGGGGAGGCGTAGTAGCCAACCGCTCCCCCCGCTCTCCCACACTGCTCTCATCCACGACTTGGCCCGATCGCGCTGTTATAATGCCGTCGAGCAAAATTAAATTGTTTTGCATTGGCATAATAATTAAACTAATAAAGCAATACTACTATCATTCAAAATATTTATTCCCAAGTAAGCTTAATATGAATTAATTTTTAAATAATCTGTATATATATACTTATTTAATACGCTAGGGGTTTTTTTGTGATCATTACTCCTCCGAAACTACAGGACTGATTTTAATAACTAAGGAGTCGTCGGAAACTGCTTGGCGTGTAGTTTTTGTGAAGAAAAAAATAAATATTATTATGTTTATTATAGCTCACTGCCTCTAATCACAATTATAACTTACTCTTCACATAAATTATAATAGTTTCCCCCCACTTATATTTTATATTTTGCAGAGTGCATAACAGTGGAAAAATGCTGCCCTTGATTACGACCAAATTCCATTTAATTCACAAAATCATTTCTACCCAGAGGCTTGCTTGTGGATCTTACTGTTTCATGAGAATTGAAATTTAGTATTGCATAAAAATCAATTAAACTCTAAAATATTAGGCCTATGTTAATCGCTGCACTTTTAAAATAGTTCACCAATAAACTGTAAAATATGAAATTTGATTAATTAATTTATTTTGACCAGAATCGAAATATTATCTGTTATATACCAAAATACTGCAAAATACCAATATCACACCAGGATTAGAAATCATCAATCAAATGATTATAGTAATGACTGTATTTCCTTATATCAATACATTTCTAATTATATATTACTTTAATATGAAATTGCAAATACAAGTTCAAATCATGCGGGAACTGTTACTGAAAGAATTGCTTGATACAGGCTTAATGTGGCTTGATATACTATTTCAATGGATCATATTTCTGCTTTTCACCACTTCCAAATTAATTAATATACACGGACCAGGCTGCAGCGCTAATGGCAAATTGTTTCTGTCCTATTAAAAATATTTTTTGAGGCTCGGGTTGGCTTTGATACACAGTTCCGGCCAGAACCTTATTTGCAAAATTCCCTCTACCACTATTCCTCAGAGGCTTCGATTTTGTTGTTATATAGTAAATTACAGATAATAACTGCAATGCCTCTGTCCTAACTAATGGGAGTCATTATTAATTATTTGATTGCAAATTATAATTTATTTAAAGGGTCTGAATTTACACAGTAGCGCAACCCAACAGTAGAAAATTAATTATAGAGCCTATTTAATAAATTGTTCTTAGTTTTGAAATCTGCCAAAAACACAGCTTTTATTTTATTTCACCAGGATCCGTATACATGAAAAATGCATAGTGGTGCTTTATTTCATTTACTAAGATCCAAGAAAATTATTATAAGTTAAGTATAAGCCAGTTAATTCGACACTATTTGAGTTTACTTCAATATTTATCACAGTCAGAAAGCAGTATATTATATAAATATTTTTGAATTTGAAACAGAGAATTCAGATTTAACAGAAAAAAATCACATAAATTATATAAAAATACTAATTAATGGTGAACAACTCTAGCTTATAAATAAATATCAAATACAGTAGCAACTCACCCTAATTCACAAGTAATGATAATACTCACAGGTTTCAACATACACTTAACGAACAGATGGCCAACATAAAATACACAAATTTAACAAAAACAATTACCGCGCCTAGCTGGAGCACCTAGATGATTTTAATATACTGATTATTAACTTGCTCACTCAAAAAGACAAATAAATTCAGTACGGGACTTTAAAATTTGAATTTGTGGTCTCTAGATTTCACGGTTCAACACGTTCATATTTGCACGTTGCTCTAATTTTTCTTACTTTTCGAAAATAAATCCTATTCATTTACCCTTGGGGTATGAAAGGTTGATTATATTCCGTTATTTATGGGAGAAAGAGTGAACCACACAAATTTTCAAAATCTTTTCCCGATAGGCACTCGCAGCGAAATTTGACACAAGCTAATATGACGAAGACGCGGGCAGGAGTGAGGGCGAGTCGACGGCGTGTCCTCCCCACCTGAACCGACTTTGGTGAACTTCAACCCCGCGGTCATGTGATTCGGTGGTTTACCTCATCACATTTTGCAGGAAATAAAATTTATGAAGATTAGACTAAAGGGATCGGCCCTAGACGCCGTTAAAGTTTTCCATTCATCCATAAAATTTAACATGGGTGTAGAAAATTCAAATAAAGCAGCTGACTGAGTGACTAGAGTAAACAAAGTTTTCCAGCAAAGTCAGGTGTTATTAGTGAAATTGAAACCCTTGAAGGTATACTGGAGCATACTTTAAAAGCATTCATACATGAGTAGATTTAGTGAGCCTTTTTAGTTCGAGGTAAGATTAAGAAGAGAGAGAAGAAGAAGAGAGAGAAGAAGAATTAGAGAGAGAAGAAGAAGAAGCCGGGGTGAGCTGGATCGTCTCTATGTCAGCTCCCATATTTCACATCATCTTTTACAGTTTTAATTATTTTTTGCCGCTTTAAACTCATACAATTCCAATATTTAAGATATCTAAATCAGTTTGAACCATAAATTTCTATTCGGGAGTGCGAATTTATGAAGAATTTCACGCAATCAACTTCGACGAGGAAGGAGGAACAACTGGAACAACGACTCGCCATCTTGGAGACGCCGTTACACCATCGAACGAAGTCAAGAATTCTCCATATCCTACCTCTCCCGTTGTTGATTACCATCCAAAACCTATAATTTCCTTTCTTTTAAGCAAAGAATATCCTTAATTGACCATAAATCAAAAGCTACTTACTACCAGGTAAGGTTTTTTCATCAATTTCATCGAAGCGATTTGGCTTCCCCCGGCATGTTTTAACAGAAAGTCTTCTCACCAACATGTCGACTTTGGTATGAAATGAGACTTAAGTAAGAATACTTCTCAAAATAACAAATTAAAAATAAAAAACCCAAAAAAATAGTAAAACTAAATAAATAAAAAAAAGAGCAAAAAATAAAATAAATTTTAAAAAAAATAAATAAAAGGTAGGCTAGGCCTAGGACCAAATCAAAGACTGCGTAGGCTAAAAAATAGGCTAGGTATAGGCCAAAATGACTAAATCTAACGTTATTTGTAAAACTTGTGCCAAAGTAATTATTGACGGTGAAGAAGCATCAATTGAATGTGATTTGTGTACCGAGTGGGTTCACTCGGAGAAAGACTGTAGTGGCCTCAATAAAACTCAGTTTAGATTGATAGGTAAAAAATATACATTTTTTTGTCCTAGATGCATTATAGTTTGTAAAGAGAATGTTGAATCATTGAATAGAATCACAGTACTTAAGCATGAACTAGAAATGGCTTCAAAAATTAATCATTCCTTGCTTGATGAGAAAAAAACAATTGCAAAACCTTTTGAATGTAAAGGAAGCCAAAATAATTGACTTAGAGGACAGAATTAATAGGTTTAGGAACGAGGAAGAGAACAGTGGCACGAAGGGGGACAGGCCCTGGAGTGAAGTGACCAAATACGGAAAAATAAAAAAGAGAAACAATGGGAGTGAATCAGTGGTGAGAGGTGCGAGAGAGGAGGGAGTGAAAGGTGTTGCGGCTCTGGAGCTGTCGAATAGGTTTTCGGTGCTGGGAAACCCAGAGTCGGTGAGAGACTGTGTGGTGAAAGAAAGTGATGAGCAGATGAATGAAAGTAGATCAAAAATTCAGAGCAATTCAAGGTCAAACAATTTTAAGAATTTTCCTAAGCTGACGGTCTGCGCTGACAGCCATGGTAGAAGATGTGGAGGTAGGCTAGCGGCCAAGGTGGAGGGAGAAAGGCATGTGCAGACGAATGTGGCTCCAGGTGCCCCCATGAAGAAGGTATTGGAAGTGGTGAATGAGTGTGTGAGTGGAATGAGTGAAAGGGATGTATGTGTGGTAATAGGAGGTACTAACAATGTGTCAGAGGGCAGCATTATCGATGTTGAAAATAAGATAGATGAAATAAAAGCCAATGTAAACAATAAGAAGGGTTTACTCTTTGTGGAGACACCACTTAGGTGGGATGAACCAAATAAGAACGGTCTGATAAAAGAACAAAATGAAAGAATAAAAAAAAGATGTAAGGACTATGGTTGGGCCTTCTTAAATGTAAACAGCCTATTGGACAGGAACTGCTACACGAGGCATGGCTTGCACTTAAACGTTAAGGGAAAAGATGTGCTTTGTAGCCTAATAGCAAACTATTTGAATAATGTTAAATTGACACAGCAACCAAAAAACAATTTAAACATAGAAAGAGTAGAGTTGACTTAGGCCTAAACCCAAATGATTATCAACTGGGAAAACAGGGGAAAAAGATCCAAAAATCAGCTCATAATCAAAATCAGTCTAAACTATTCAGTAGGCAGGTAGACAACAATATTTTAAAAATAATACATTTGAATGTAAGGAGTTTAGCCGGTAAAATAAATCAGATAGAGGACTTAGTAAATGAAACGGAACCAGATTTTCTGCTAATAAGTGAACATAACCTATCGGAAGAGGAATTGCAAGCAGTTGTTTTACACAAATTCACATTGATTAGTGGTTACTGCAGAAAAGATAGAAATTGGGGAGGTGTTGCAATTTTTAAAAATTTAAATTGTAAGGTAGATAGTATAAGAACTTTGGACTCGGGAAGTTCGTTGTCTGACGAACAAATATTTGAATGCTCAGATATAAAAGTATCAATAGGAAGAACAAATCTTACAATAGCAGTTTTATATAGATCCCCTGACAGACAAAACGATGACCAGTTTTTGGAAAAGTTAAGCCAATATTTTTATAAAATTAAAGTTCAGGACATCGACTTTGTAATGGGCGCAGACTTTAACATTGACATCTTGAAGGAAGAAAACAGATCACAAAACTTTTTAAATTTACTTGAAAGTTATGGATTAAGAACATCAATAGATACTCCCACAAGAGTGACAGAACATAGCCAAACATGTATCGATAATTTTGTAACAAACGCACTGATAGAATACGCAGGAACATACGAGCCACACATTTCAGATCATAAAGCTATCATTGCACATATCATGATTCCAGATAAATACAAGGTTAAGAAAAAATATGGGAAAACCAGGGTAGTTAAGTCAGAACATATAAATGAAATAAAATTTAGGTTAAAAAATGAGGATTGGAAAGAGGTGTATACAGCAAATAACGTGAATGATAAATATGAAAAATTTCTAGAAATACTAAGGTACTACATTGAAATAGCTTGTCCAGAAAAAAATGCTTTAGTAAAACCAATTGGAAAACCAAAATGGATATCAGGAGAGGTTCAAAAAGCAAAAGAGGAAATGTTCAGTAATTATTCAATATGGAAATTAACCAGAGATCACAGTGACAAAATTAGATACCACAATAGTAGATATGTATATAGAAAATCAATTCATAGGGCTAAATCTCAGTGGGCACAACAAAGCATAGGAAATGCAAAAAACATATCAAAAGAATCATGGAAAGTAATTAACTCAGTAAGACCCAATCAAATCAAAGAAAATAAGAATATCAAGTTAAAAATAGGAAACGAAACAATCAACAACCCAAACAAAGTTAGTGAAGCTTTTAACAATTTTTTCGTAGAAGTCAGACAAATAGTAAACCCAAACTACAATGATCATGCTTTTTCAGGTTTTTCCACAGCAAAATAAAAATTTAAATTTTGTTCACTTTTAGAAATGTAACTGAAAGTCAACTTCTGAAAATTGTTAGTAATTTTGCCCCAAAACATTCTGTTGGTGTGGATGGTGTCAGTATGTTTCTGTTAAGGCAATGCAAGGAGGAAATTATTCAGCCTCTGCTACATATAGTTAATAGTTCTCTCTCGATGGGAATTTTTCCAGACAGTTGTAAAATCTCTAAAGTTAAGCCTCTTTTCAAGAAAAATTATGAAATGAATATGAACAATTACCGTCCTGTTTCACTGCTCCCGGCTATCTCGAAAATCATCGAAAAAATAGTTTTTGATCAGATTATCGATTTTCTCGAAAGTAACAAGTTGCTTTGTGAGAAACAATACGGTTTTAGGAAAAATCACTCAACAAAACTTGCTCTCATTGATTTTGTGAATGATTGCATCGACATGGTCGAGGGCGGTGGTACAGTAGTCGGCTGTTTTGCTGACCTGTCCAAGGCCTTCGACTGTGTGGATACAGTCATTCTTTTAGAAAAATTAGCAGCACTAGGAATTGGCAATACACCATTCAAATGGTTTGAATCTTACCTTTCAAATAGGTATCAAATCACAGAAATTCAAAATGAAACAAATGTCAAAATTAAAACAATTCAGTCGTCAAAAAGAGCAATTCAAAGTGGAGTTCCCCAAGGCTCTGTTTTGGGGCCTCTACTCTTCTTAGTTTACATCAACAATATAACAGATGTGTTCCACCTGAGAATCTGTTCCTTTTCGCCGACGACACAACAGTTGTCGTCGGCGGAAGGGATACGGAGGGGCTGGAGCTAGAATCCAATCAAAAATTAAATGACATGTGTCGGTTTTTTGAGGAGAACGGTCTAGTGCTGAACTCGGAAAAGACAGGCTACATGTGCTTTCAAACCTGTCAAAAAATGAAATCAAAAAATTTCAAAATACCAATCCTCCAGATTGGAGGTACCAACTTGAATCATCAAAAAAGTGCTAGATTGCTGGTAGTGGAGTTGGATGAAAACTTCAAATGGGATGTACAACTTCAATGTCTGGAAAGGTCCCTTTCAAAAAGTTTGTTTTACGTAGAATAGCAACAATAGGGAACATTTCTCTGTCAAAATTAGTCTACTATGGCCTGTTTGAGCAGACCATCAGATATTCCATCATTTTGTGGGGGGGAAAAAAGGGAAATTTAGACATAGTATTAAGATTACAAAAGAAAGCCGTCAGAACACTGTTGGGCCTTCCCCCAAAAGCCAGCTGTAAAGATGCTTTTGTTCAGCTGGGACTAATGACAGTTCCGTCTCTTTATATTTTTGAACTTTTAATTTACATCAAAACACAAAATATTCAACCTCCTCAAAAAAGTCATCCATATCAAACAAGGAAAAAATACATCTTTGCGGAATACCATAGATTGTCACTTTTTGAAAATAAACCAACCTATGCGGGGCTTAAATTATTGCAATCTCTCCCCAAAGAACTAATAAACATCAATAAAATTTCTGTTTTTAAAAACCGGCTTAAACTTTACCTGGTCCAACAATGTTTCTACGATGTTGATTCATTCATAAAATACAATAGTAGCTAAGCCCAGTTTTCCAGTTGGGTTCTTTTCTTCTATCTTAGTTATTATCCTCATATTCTTTGCTTGTGACCTACTTTGTTAGGCACCTTGACAATTCCAATTTCCCTGATACCATCATGGAGAAGGGAACCACGGATGCTACGGGATGTAAGATGTAAGAGTTATAATTAAGTAACAGAATCTGAATTACAGCAATGTTTGCGAAAATAATGCAAGACCCAGGAAAACAACAGTTCTTTTTTTTGCAAAATATTATTTACTTCTTCATTATTTATTTAAAAACAACCTATTTAAAACCATTTGTGTGGTATAAAAAAATTTTGAGTTAATTTTCAAATAACTGTTTGTAGAGCAGGATTTTTCAACAGGCCAATCGTCCCGGGCCTATGGGTGCAAGCAGCCAGGGGACGCACTTTTGAGGAAAGATTTTGGATAAAAATAAATTTATGCTTAGGAGTTCGGTTTTTATTTTCAAACACAGGGCCGGTGCAATGCCCATGCGGAATATGACGCCGTATAAGGAGAGGGCGAGGGCAAAGCTGGTGCGGAGTATCGTCCGTAGCGGCGTTCTTGAAGCCCTTTCAAATGGTTCACTGCGCTAAAAATGTGTTATGATGGTACTTACCGGCTCCCGTAAAACCTTTTTAAATCGTTCAAAGCACAAAATGTTTGTCGGCGTTCAGGGAGTCTTTTAAAATTGTTTAACGTGCAAAATAGTTCGTTTTTTGGTGTTTGTGCCGGCGTCCATGAAAATTTTTAAAGTTGTTCAAAGTTCTAAACGTATGTTTTGGTGGAAAATTGCCGACTACAAGGTAGTTTTTGACAATTGTTCGAAAATTTGAAGAAATTTGATCTGCTGGCAAGTAACATAACAAGAACGGAAGGGAGGATTTAAGAGCGGGAAAAAATATTGAGCCTATGGGCATTAAAAAATGTTAAATCCAACCCAGCTGTTTGCTTTCTCATGTTATGTTGCCTGAAATGATTATTTAAACTGATAATTTAAGTATGACAAAGGCGCCTTAGTGAACTCGATTGAGTGTACAATTTTCTTGGAGTTTATGGTGAAAGTCAATGTGAAGATTGTTTGAGTAATCATCAAAAAATGAAAATGTAGTAGCAGTGTTAAAGTGATTGATCAAGTTGATGAAAAATAACAATTTGTAAGGTTTTCATCTAACCGTTTTAATTTTTTTCAACTGTCATATGTTAGTTATAATTGTATAAAAAATCCATTTCATTAAAAGAATATAATTTTAACAATTATTTTGGTACTAAGTAATGATTTGTGGTTGTAATAAGGACGTTCCGTAAACTTGAACTTTGGGTCTATAATTTGACCTAAACCAAAAAATCTCTAGATAGATAGATGATAGTGCATTCACAAACAATACTGTTTATAAAGAAATTTTGTAAATAATGTCAGTATTACCGGAAGTGACTTCGAAGTTTAACTGTTTCATTAATAAAATAGTTCTAGAGTACTGTACTATAATTATTTTTATTTAGAAATCAATACATGACATGAATTGCTCGATTCCGAGCAACAGGTTTACTAGTTAATTGTTTATTACATGATTGTTTTAGAATTTTAGAAAAAATAATAAGTTGGCCTATTCCTATATTAACAGTGTAAAAACCATTCTTATAATTTTAAAACTGCCATGCATTACTTGTATTAGTTGTATTGTCCAACGGTGATAAAGAAGGTTACATTACACTGCATTACATTATTGCACTTTTTTATTGCAATTTTTTTTGTATGTGCTGAATGCCTCTACCTTTTTTTACAAAAACGTAGTTACTGGAGACTTCGTATCGTCCCTATGGAAACGGATAGTCTACAGTCTGTTCATTTTGTTTCTGAAATATTGTTCCTAGATAAAGAATTTACTCTTAGGTCCTTTTCTAATAGAAAACCCTATTGTTCTAATATGCGTTTTCCCATAGACACAAGTAGGCCTAAACTATCTAAAATTATGTTTTGGTTCTCAATTTGACAAAACTGGTGGATATATCTTGATTCCAATATACTTTATGCAACCAAAGCTTCGTTACCGGGGTCGTCCTCGATCAAGCAGAGGGGTGGGAGGCGGCGACTAGGCTTTTTGATGGATATGCCGCCAGTGGAGGGGGTACACCGCCAGCAGTCAGAGGTGTCAGTGACGTTCTTTTGCTATTCTAGCCTTTTGTTGTTTGTTGGCATATCGGCCTAAGATCGCAATTTACCGCCGTGTAATTGTCTCTGGCCTCATCAAGCTGAACTTGTTAGAAAACAGTTTCACTTCTAATTAGTTTAATGTGAAATACTATCAAACCTGCACTTACTGCTTTGTATAAATGAGGTAAGTGTTTTATAATGTGCCTAAAACAATATCAGTTTTAGATGTAAGTTTAATATTCATATAACAATATGTAGCATGCCGCAATGCCGCCCCAAAGACAATATTACCTCAGTCAGTGGCGTACGCAGGATTTATTTCCGGGGGCGGGGGAAAAACCGGGGGCGGCGGGGTCCGGGGGCCCTCCACCGAGAAATTTGGCGTTTGGTATTTAAAAGGCTCTTTTAAATACCAAACGCCAATACCAAATACCAAATGGTGTATCTGAGAACACAAAATAAATTCATCAGCACATTGCTAAATGTTCATAATATCCCAAAAAAATGTAAAACTGTGGTTTGCAGCAGTCATCAAATCAGGTAATAAAAAATACCGTACTGGGATGATAAAAAATTATAGATATATTACAATACAGATATCTTAAATATAATTAAGAACATGTATACTATGTATGTATCAATCTATAGCATGTTTGTTAAAAAATAAATAAGATTTCCAAGCTCTTGCGTTGCCTCATCGAGAACGATGTCACGCCAATCCGCTCTCAGGTTTGCCGCATCTTGCGGCTTTCCACTCGCTGTGAATGGCCGTTGTGTGGGAGAAGTAGAGATGAGCGAGAGACGTACGACGCACACGGCAGGGGGCCGAGGGGCAAGGTAGAGGGAGTGAGAGAGAGAGAGAGCGCAGAGCGCGCGGGCAGCTCTGTTCTAACGGCGGCGATGGCAACTACGTAGAGCTGCCAAGACGAGCCGGCACAAGGCGGCCATATGGATGGTTTGTCTCCTTATACATTCAAAGTCAATGCTTGAGTGTTTTAACTTCGAGTTGTCTACCCCCTCTTCCCCACCGATACAAACACACAACGTGCGTGTTTTTTTACTCTGCTGATGAATGATATGATGGTTTCCGGATACGAAAACGAAAACTCACAGACGTTTATCATACTATGCACACTGAAAAGTACCCACTGTAAGTTTTAATAAATTAATGAATGCTTTATTCAAAATATTTAACCTGAAACAAAATATTTAACCTTTACGTTTAACCAGTTGAACGTAACGTTTTCATCGTCGAATATGGGAACGGAAATGTCACAATTCCTAGAAAAGGGCGGTTAAGCCGAACTGTTGTCAAAACAGGGTTGGTTTAAACGATCTTTAATATCTGACCAGTTAGGGCGGATAATCCGATCATTGGTTAAAATGAGGTCGGTTAAGAGGGGGTCTACTGTATTGCCGAATCAGAACGATTCCGAGTTGCCCAGGTGTTCGGCGATCAAGTTGCCGCTTGAGGCCTTATGAGAGTGATGTAGGCGATCGCACCAGTACACGCTCGCATTTACTTGTATTTGTCCAGATTGTTGGTGGTAAAACTGGAGCCAAAACAAGGAGATAGATAACACAACGTAAACAAAGAGAGAGCTACACAAGATAGTATCAGAGAGATTACGCATATGAAAACCATGGGAAAATACGTTGTGATATTGGATTCTAAGAAGCGGCCAGATAAACCGAGGACCGGTAAATCTGAGGCCGGATATGAGGGACTTTTCTGTAGTTGGTATGCCCCCAGGGGTTATATAACACAAATTTTGTAATCTACCAGAATCATTCTACAGGGTGAGTTTCAAATGTCCCCCTCCCTCTAACTTTCCCAAATTTTTTGAATTATCAATCCCGTACTACCCCTAGACATTGTTGGCTGGGTAGTAAGTACTTCATTTTGAGTGGGATGGTGCCATTTTCAGCTGTCATTTCAAAATCCGCCATTTTGGATATAAATTTTTTTTTCAAATGTAAAGGAGGGCTTGTGACTAATCAATTTAAACCAGATTTCTATAACGGTTTCAATGCCACAATCCCTTTAAAAGAAATATTTTCTCATTCTTAAAATAATAAGGCTTTTAAAAATTGTATTTTAAAGTCATTTTAACATTATGCTTTGTATAAACAAGCCCATAACCTCAGAATAAAGCTAGATAATGACAAGTAACCACCAGCAGTCACTTTTGAGCCATTTCCACCAAATATTGATGGATCCAACGCTTGTGGGCTCCACCTTGGATCTCCCACTTTGAAATGAGCTAAGCTATTTCAATTATAAAAATGGTATTGTGATCAATCATTTTCAACTGATTTTTTATGCTGAATCAAATGCTGTAATCTGTTTAGAATTAGAGTATCATTTTTGTATTTGAAATCTAATTTTTTTTAGATGAAAAATAATAGAATTTTGTCAATACTAAAAATTTGTTTTTTGGAAATAGACTGGAATCCTGATATCAGACATGTCAGTATACACCCTTAGTTGTCATACATTTAAACTAAAGACATCCTCAATTAATAGCATGTTTTCATTAACTCTTTCCAAGATGTATGTTCCTGGGAGAATTGCAGATGCAGAAAAAGTTATCATTGATATTGGCACTGGCTACTACATAGAAAAAGTAAGTATCCATCAATAACTCCTGGAACATTTCTGGTAAAAATTCATTTTTCTAGATTATCCAAATACTACAGTACCTCAACTATCCTCAACTATCTAAACCCTGGTATTCTCAATTTTCGGTTAATCCGAATTATAAAAATAAATTAAATAATAATAATAAAATAAATTTAAAATTTATAAAAATATTTTTTTAACAATAAAATATACAGTTAAAAAAAAAACAAAAAGTCACAACAATTTTGAAAGACCAAGCAAAAGAAATCTTGATGAAGAAAACTCATAAATTGAAGAAAACTCCCTTGTCCAGCCATTTTAAGCCTATTATATTGAATACAGTAGAACCTTGATAAAACCTCAATGGGATTTGGGAATCGGTCTGCTCATCAAGAGTCTCTTCTTATTGAGGGTTGTAATATTCAGGTTGTTTTAGCTAACATTTGCATTATTAAGATTAGTGGAATCCCTGCAGTGCAAACTCTTTATAATTAAGTGTATTTTAGAGCGGCACTTGCTAAAAATGTTGGTACTGGTACAGTTAGTCTTATTGTTATTCTTTTCCTATAAATAAAAAGGAATTGGTTTAAAACTTTTGAACTGAAATGGAAAGTTTGCTGGCACAGTTAAACAACAATTTAGGTATAACAAATTAGCTTTATCTCTATGCAGATGACTCAAATCTAATAATATCCAGTACTCCTTTACTTTCTCCCACAGGGTCAGTCCATATCAAGTCATCCAGGCCATGTAATCCACCATCTCAGAATTTGATGAAACTTGGTGATTTTGATCTTTTCACAAACCTACGGAAGAATACCAAATTTTAGCTTCTCATCTCAAACGGTTTATTTTCTTACAGACATTTGAAATTTGTAAAAATCTGCCGTTTCTGTTGTTCCCGAGCTCAAAGATAAACTTGCATAGCTTAAGAAAAAAATTTGTATCTTTGCCATTTTTAGTCTAATCATTATGAAAATTTGCAGTAATATTAAGTAAAGTATGCTAAATCCAGGAAAAAATAAATCTTAAATACTTTTCTATATTTAGGACATTGAAAGAAACTTTTTTTAAATTTGGTTGATATTTTTAGTCCAATGACTGTGTTTTACAAAAAATTAATATCTCCTAAAGGCACAATGATAATCAAGTAAATTTTTTTTAAACTTATCTACATTAAATTTCCTAACATATACAGCAACAAAACACATGGCTTTTTTTATGCTTTGCAAATTAAAAATCTTTAAAAAAATTCCAAATAAAAACATTTTTTTAATGGAAAAATTTAAAAAATCTAATGACCCCCACGGCCATTTGAACCCTAGCAAGGTTTTGGCCTCGCCAACAAGTGCCCTCCATCGTTCCTGATCCCTCGCCTCCTCCAGTTCTGTCCCACTTTGGCCAGATCTGCCCTCATGCTGTCCCACCATCTTCTTCTGGGTCTTCCTGGCGGTTGTCTTCCATCCGGTTTTCCCTCTCCCACCCCTTTTAAAAGGGTACCTTGCTCTCTTCTTAAGACATACCCAACCCATCTTAGCCATCTATATTTTTAAAATTCATAATAGCGAAGGATTTGTAATTATTATTTAATTTGTTGGACTTTTCCTATCGCTTCTAGTGTTTAAACTACACTACGTTTCGAGAGGTATTGAAACTCCTCTCGTTTTCAAGTGACCCTACTTAAAGTTACATTAACCTACTTGTGTTTATTTAACCTACTTTTTTTGGGTTTTTTTGTTTTTTTGACATACAATTACATTCATCAAACATTCAACAGAAATCTCACTCACACAAAATTTCATACAAAACACATTAAACATACTTAATACAGAAAGAAAATTAAAACTAAAACATATTACATGATAAAGGGCACAGAAAATTAAAACAAAAACATATACTTTACTGCCGGCAATGCCTCCAAGCTGGCAGTGGCACGACACGCACACACGTCCACTCACACTCACATACGCAACTCGAATGAAGAGCGTCTGTGAGAGCAAGTGGAGGGGGAGCGGCCCTACCCCCACCACGGGCACAAGTTGACGTCAGCGGTCTAAGACCCGCCTCCATGGTAAATCTCGGGAACATGACTCAGGCATCGGCTGTGTGTTTCCTCCAGGCACCCATATGGGCACAAGTACAGCAATTCCAAAAAATATACAGCACGCCTCCTAGCTACAGGTGGGGAACAGGACGCACAACCCATAGCAGAGTTTCCTCCAAGCAGATTCACGGGCGCATGGATCTTAGGACCATGTGATGGACTCTGGACGCGGGAGCTTCTGCAACAGACAAGTCTGGAGTGGGTTTTGGGGCTATTTTTTGTTCAAAGTGTGATTTAATTAAATGTATCCAAAGTGGCCTAACATCAATACTGCTCTGACTAATTGGGTTTTCATGTAATTTTATTAACGCCCCTTCAACAAACTTCCTTTTGTAGTAATGAGATTCATGGTGTAATATTTCTGCCCCTTCAAAGTTGAATTTATGTTCTTTCTCCCATGCGTGTTTGGCTAATTTCGAACTGGTTGTTTCGCCATTTTTGGTGTTTCTTTTATGTTCGCCAATACGAACTTTTAATGGCCGTTTTGTTTCTCCTATGTATTCACCTTCACATTCACATTTAATACTATAGACACAATTTTTTTTTGAGGCTTGCTCTGAACATTTTGGTTTTACTTTAGTAAGATGCTGTCTTAATGTGTTTGATGATTTGAAGGCAGTTTTGATTTGGTATTTCCTGGCAACCCTTCTTATTTTTTCTGATAGTTTTGGGACGTATGGAATACTTATGAAAGCTTTTGGTTTGTCAGTGATTGGGGACGTATTGAATTTTGTTTGCCTATTCTTTTTGCATTTACTGATAATTTTCTGTGGGTAACCATTTTGCTTCAGTTCTTGGGTAATTTTGTTTAGCTCCGCGTCCAAAGTTTCTTTTTCAAAACAAACAGATTTAGCTCTATCAAAAAGAGAATATGCCACTGACTCTTTCACTGATTCACTGTGATTTGATGTGTAATTTAAGTACCTGCCTGTGTGAGTTTTCTTTCTAAACACTTCAGTTTGAAGGGCATTTGTGTTTTTGATTACGTTTACATCCAAAAATGCTAGTTTGTTGTTTTGTTCCTTTTCTGTTGTTAGTTTAATCGTTGGTGAGATATTATTTAGGTGTTCAGTGAAAATGTCAAGGTTTACATCTCCATGACTCCAGACAGCAAAGACATCGTCCACGTACCTAAGCCACACTTTAGGCCGAATGCAAGCAGAAGCAATTGCTTTCTGCTCGAATTCTTCCATAAAAATGTTGGCAAATATAGGTGGGGGTCCCATTGCCATGCCTTCATCCTGGCGAAATATTTGGCCCTCTAACTCAAAAAAATTTGATTCTGTACAAAGAGAGAGTAATTCCATGATTACCGTTACAGGGAGGTTTGTTCTTGTGTTTAGTGTTTGGTCATTGTTTAGGCGTGTTTCTATTATTTTAAGTGTCTCTTTCACAGGGATGTTCGTAAACAAACTTTCTACATCAAAACTAACTAACTGGTCTGTGTCAGAAATTTGCATGTCTTTTGTAATTTCTACAAAATGCTTTGTGTTTACTACATTTGAACTTGTGTTTCCTGATAGTGGTTTTAGTATGGGCAGAAGAAACCTACATAGCTCCCTACTCGGAGAATCTCTTGAGCTAACAATGGGTCTTAGGGGAATTCCTGTTTTGTGTATTTTAGGGAGCCCATACATGTGTGGTGTTTTGGAATGGTGTGGTGTAAGGCGTTTACGGAGAGCATCAGAAAAGGGTTCTTTATGTTTTCTAAGAGTTTTTTCGATTTTTGTCTCATAGCTTTTGGTCGGGTTTTTATTCAAAAGTGTATATTTTCCAGTTTGTAGGACTTCTTTTACTTTTTGCGAATAATCCTCTTTGTTAATGATTACAGTAGCATTTCCTTTGTCAGCTGGCAAAATCTTCAAGTTTTCATCTTTTTTCAAATTATTTAAGGCCTCTTTTTCTTCCCTAGTAATGTTGGGTTTTGCCGGTTTAACATTTTTTAATGCCACACTCGCCTCACTTCTGAATTGGTCCGCAATTTCCTCAGGGAGCTGGGGGATCGCAGATTCAATGCCAGTAATGAAATCGAGTACGTTTACCGTTTTAGGTGTTACAGCAAAGTTTAGGCCTTTAGACAAGATTTCCAGTTCTCCTGGCGTAAGTGTTTTGTCAGAGAGGTTGACGACCGCGAGAGGGGTTGCGTCATCTGTGGAATTTTCCACTCGCTCAGCTCCACCCTCCGCGACCGGTTTCTCCCGTTCCCTAGCACTAATTTCCTTCAAATGATTTAGTTTCTTGATTTGAGATTGTTTGTTTGATTCACTCTGCCTATTTGCTGATTTATCTAACGTCTTAAGGATATTTTCAAAATCAATACCTATGAGCTCATGTAATTTTTCTGTTTCTAATTCGACTTGAGTTTTGAGTTTTTCTTTATTACATAAGTGAAAGTTGAGCCTATCTGTCAACAGTTTTTGGCTAGCTACACATAAAATCTTTTTTGCTTTGAAACTATAGTAAGGTGATTTAAGTTGAAGACCTTTAGGAATCAAACCTTCTTTTTTGCATTTAGTTAAATACGTGACATGATTGATTTCCCTAGCACGCTTAATTTTTAGTTTTTCTAGTTTCCTAATCTTTTGTCTTGTTCCGGGTCCATACCGTGAATCAACTGTATTTTTAAAATTCATAATAGCGAAGGATTTGTAATTATTATTTAATTTGTTGGACTTTTCCTCCAACACTGCCAGCTGCCACCGTCGTGCTTTCCGTCGTGCCACTGCCAGCTTGGAGGCATTGCCGGCAGTAAGGTATATGTTTTTGTTTTAATTTTCTGTGCCCTTTATCATGTAATATGTTTTAGTTTTAATTTTCTTTCTGTATTAAGTATGTTTAATGTGTTTTGTATGAAATTTTGTGTGAGTGAGATTTCTGTTGAATGTTTGATGAATGTAATTGTATGTCAAAAAAACAAAAAAAACCCAAAAAAAGTAGGTTAAATAAACACAAGTAGGTTAATGTAACTTTAAGTAGGGTCACTTGAAAACGAGAGGAGTTTCAATACCTCTCGAAACGTAGTGTAGTTTAAACACTAGAAGCGATAGGAAAAGTCCAACAAATTAAATAATAATTAGCCGTCTAGCTCTTACATTGGCAGTTATATCCGTGTCCTTATACATTAGGGTGGGCCGAAAAAAGTAAATTTTATCCGATCAAAAACATGTATATCTTAAAAGTTGTATAGTGGTTGAAGTTTGGCAGGACTGCCAAGTGACAGAGAATGCCTTGATTTCTGCTCCACAGTTTTCACTTAATTTTAGTGTTTTGAAACATTTTCTGGGCAACAAACACCATAAAATAGTTCATAATTTTAGCCAGAATACTTGATATATTATAGAAACAGTTTTTTTATGGAAATCTGCTGCCGGCTGCATGTAGCCACTTGAAGGTTATGTCTACTGCTCTGAATCAAGGAAGATATCATAGTGAGGCTTCCTATCTAATTACTAACAAGTCTTTTTTCCAACTAACAAGCATTTTGTGCTCAAATGATTTTCAGCAAAGGATAATTTATTTTTTATTTCACTAACCCAAGCATACACCAGGTAAGACTTACTATAGTGGATTTCTTTGGCTTGCTTTGTCACTTGGCAACCCTAATTTAAAGAACACACTGTCACATTTTTTACATTGCAAAAACACAAAAACAATGCCAGCTTCCCTCAGAAAACAAAAACAAAGTCAAATCTCTCCTAGTAAACAAACACCTACACAACAAGCAGAGGTTTGCAAATCCTGTAATAAAGTAATCTTAGATAAGAAATCAGGTTCGATTGCATGTGACATTTGTAATAGCTGGGTTCACTCTGACAAAGCATGTAGTAGTATTAAGAAATCTGTTTTTAGGCTAATCACTAAGAATGACCCATTTGTTTGTCAATGTTGTATCAAAACTTTCAGTAAGCAAAATAACCCCCTGCCATACAATGTACTCTTAAATGAACTAGACAAAGCCTCGAAATTGGCTGAGTCATTGCTTGATGAGAAGAAAATGCTTGTAGAGCAACTCAACCTGAAAGAAGTCCAGCTGATTGAGCTTAGAGTAAAAGCAACAAACTGTAGAGGGTCAAGTCAAGAACAAAAAAATCATAGCTGGAGTGAGGTTGTTGCCCGGGGTGGGAGGGCCAGACGTGTTGCAAGGGGAGTTCAGGGGACTGGATCTGGAGTAGGCCTGCCTACCGCAAACTATTTTGAGGTATTGGCGGATGTGCTTTGGAGCCAGCGGCCCCTGCTGTAAACCCCCCAAAAATAGCTGGGTTACCATGTTCAGGGGACAACAATAAGCTTAAGAAATTAAAACCTAGGCTGCTCATAATTGGAGACAGTCATGCGCGGCAATGTGGGGAGAGGCTGATGGTCGTGGGAGGTGCCGGGTCGTGCAGTATTTCCAGTACTGTGCTGCCGGGTGCACCCATGGTCACTGTTCTCCGCCGTGTAGAGAATGAGCTGCCTAGGTTGGAATCACAGGATATGTGTGTTGTGGTAGGTGGCACTAATGACGTATCAAAACAAGGTATAGACCAGGTCAAAAGTAAATTAGGTGATATCAGAAATAAGATGAAAAATGAAAGGAATATCATATTTGTGGAAACACCATACCGTATGGACATAGATAATCAAAATGATGGAATAAGAACTCAAAATCAAATAATACAGAGTTTTTGTAAGGAAAATAAGATAGCCTACCTGGGTCTAAACAGCATGCTTGACCGGAACTGCTACACCAAACAGGGATTGCATCTGAACAACCAGGGAAAGCAGGTAGTAGGGAATTTAATTAAGAATTATGTAACCTCACTTGACAAACCTTCAAAAAACGCCAATGCAAAAAAGAAAAGAGAAGTAACCTAACCTCACAAAGACTTAATCAGACAGACCAGCTTCACAAAAATAAATCTCAAAATTTTAAAGCTCAACCACATAGGCCTAAAAAACAAAATGAACTTAATCAGAAAACAGACAATTTACATTTGATACATCTCAATGTCAGAGGCATAACCAAAAAAATAGAAGAAATAGAGGAATTTTTACTAACCGAAAAGCCAGATTTGTTTCTTGTAAATGAACATGGGTTAGACCAAAACAATTTGACAGCCATAAAACTGCAGAATTATGAATTTGTAGCTGGTTACGGAAGGAAAAATAAGCAGCTGGGTGGAGTGGCAATCTTTAACCTCTTGAATCCCGAGTAATTGAGGTAATGCTACTGTGCTCAACCCGGGTATTTTTGCCATTTTGCATGCTTATTTTAAAAAAATGTAACATATTGAAAAACTTAGTAAACATACATAAATATACTTTTTTGTGATCAGAATAATCTATAGTATATTAAAATTACAAAAAAATGTAAAAACTATACTATCACTTATCGGCAAATCTGTTCTGAGGTTATGTAAACATCATCCACTTTAGTGCGAGGCACTAAATGTCCGTCACCACACTGAATACTAATTACCTTCATCGTAATCGTCGTTATAATTAACCACAGATATATCACTTAACCTATCACTGTCTAAATATTCATTAATTTCTAAGAGGACACGACATTCCGGCACGATTATCCATTGTTTACAGGCAACACGCATGTAGCACAAACAAAACATCATCTGTTTTCTAAACACCGTTGCAGTGATGCTCGGAAATATAGAGCAAAACAAAATTTACCACGAGAATCGGCGTTTCTTCCCGATTAGAATGGTACCAGACAAGGCATATTATTCTTCTTCCAGCTGTCGTAGTTAGCGCGGCAAATTCAAACTGCACACGACCGCATATATGCGCCCGTGGGCTACCGGCGGGGCTACTGCGCGGACGCAAATATGCGCCCGAGGGATTCAAGAGGTTAAGAATGTGTCAGGCCAAAATATAAAAGATGTCAAAGTGACGGAATTGGGAACACACCTGATAGAGGAAACAGTTTTTGAGAGCACAGAAATACATTTTTCAGTAGGGAAGTAACGATATACAGTAGCATCAATATACAGAGCCCCATACAAAACCAATTTAGAAACATTCCTTCATAAACTGTACGACTATTTGTTGAAATTGGACATAAAAAACAGACGGATAATAATTGGCTCAGATTTTAATATTGACATATTGGTGAATGATAAATCCCATCATGATTTTAAAACAGTACTTGACAGTTTCAACCTGAGACCTAATATCTTTCAGCCTACAAGAATAACTAAGTCTTCCAGGACTTGCCTAGATAACTTCCTGACCAATTTCAATATAAAGAATTCCTCGGTTATTGAACCGCACATATCAGATCACTGTGCCATATCAATTAATATTAGCCTCCCCCAGGATTCGACTGATTCAATGAAAACTGGCAAAACAGTAGAATACAGAAATAGCACTACAGAAAACTTAGATGAATTAAAGTTTAGACTCAGTAACGAAAAATGGGAATCTGTATATGGGGCAACTGACGTTAATGAAATGTATAATAACTTCACAAATACACTTCAATACTATCATGATATAAGTTGTCCTATGAGAAAAAAGAAAGTCAAAATTAGAGGCTTAAAAAAGAGTAAATGGATGAATAATGAAATAATAACGATAAAAGAAAAAATGTTCGAACAGTTTTCAATCTGGAAGCTAACAGGCCAAATGTCAGAAAAAATCAAATACATAGAATGCAAAGAAAGGTATAAAAACATGATCCAAGAAAGTAAAATACAGTGGGCACACAGCAGCATAGCCAAAGCAAGCAACAAATCAAAGGAATCATAGAATGTTATAAACAGCGTAAGGGCACAAAAAACGGTCGAAAATGAAAATGTCATCCTGAAAATTGAGGACGAAGTAATAAGAAATCCTAAACAGGTGTGTGAAGCATTCAACAAATTCTTTGTTGAGGTTGCGGACACAGTAAATGGAAACAATGCCAGTCCAGTTTTAGCAGGCTTCCCAATGACTTCAAAAATTAGGCCTAATAAAGAATTAAAACAATTCAACACTATTACAGAAGAAAATCTTTTAGAAGTGTTTTCAAAATTGGAATCAAAACACTCTTGTGGCATTGATGGAAGCTTAGATCAATTGTTAATCAGTTGCACAGCTTCTCATGCAAGCCTTTCAAGCATTGATTCATGCACACAATGCTAATCTAATGTCTAATGTCTAATGTCACACAAAGTAAGCCTTGTGATATTTTAAAAACTGATTCAAAATTGATTCAATAGTCCAGTCAATTTACGCGATGACCTCAAAAAAATTGCAAGAAAACATTTTTTGATGGAATTCTACTTAAAAAATTATGAATTTTAACATATCCAAAGTTTACCAAAATCGGACCATGGGAACCTCACTAAAATCACGTTTCAAAATGGCGGCTTTTCCCACCATACAAAAATTTTTGAAAAAAGACATTCAACTGCATTTTGTATCAATGTTTTTCGAGAAATTGACTTTGGACCACCGCCAATCATCATTGGGTGATTGGTTCTAAATTTTGACAGAGTTTACATTTTCGGCCGCTATCTTGGATCCGCTATTTTGGATATAAATATTTTTTTTCAATTATAAAGATGGTGATGTGACACATCATTATGGACTAGATTTTTACCCTGAACACAATGCTGAAATCCGTTTTTGAAAATATGCATTCGTTAAAAAGATATGCTCAAATAAAAATTCATCCCTATTCATTTCTTATGGACGTTTAATTTTTTTAAAGATTTTTTAAGAATTATGTCCTATATCTCCGGTTCTAATTAAGGTATGTAGTTCGTTTTGGTCTTAAAATACTCAGTCAGTTAACGGCTTTTATATGAGCTATTGATCATTAAAATCGAACGACTGCTGGACGAGCTATAAGGCTAAAATCGACACGAAAATCCATTTTTTACAAATTTGTTTTCTGTCAAAGATTCATAGCGCAGGTCCTAAATGGATTAAAAAGCTCGTTCTCCCCTCAAATTACTAAGAAGATTCTGGGCTTTCATATGAGCTATGGCTCATTAAAATCGGACTTACTTAGATTGAATTATGAACCTTTATTTACCATAAAATCTGTTCACTTTCGTAAATTGTATTTAATTAATGACTCCTACATAGAAAACTAACAGAGATTCAAAACAGTTTTATGTTTTAATTAACTCAGTAAATTATTGGCTTTCATTTAAGCTCTTAATCATTTGAATCGGTTGAGTTTGAGGTGAGATATAGACCTCAAACCAACATAAAAATCAATTTTTTCAAAATTTCTTAATTATTTAAAGATTTGTATCTCAAGTCCCAAACATGGCCGCAAGTTGAATTGGTTATGAAACACGCGCTGATCTACTAGCTTTCATTTGACATATTGATAATTGAAATCTGACAAAAATAGGATGGGTTATGTTCTTTTATATCATCTTTGACAAAAAACAAATTTATAAAAAATAGATTTTCGTGTAGATTTTAGCCTTATAGCTTATCCAGCAGTCGTCCGATTTTAATGATCAATAGCTCAAATAAAAGCCTTTAAATGACTGAGTATTTTAAGACCAAAACGAACTAAATACCTTAATTAGAACGAACCGGAGATATAAGACATAATTCTTAAAAAATCTTAAAAAATTAAACGTCCATAAGAAATGTATAGGGATAAATTTTTATTTGAGCATATCTTTTTAATGAGTGCATATTTTCAAAAACGGATTTTAGCATTGTGTTCAGGGTAAAAATATAGTTCATAATGATGCGTCACATCACCATCTTTATATTTGAAAAAAAATATTTATATCCAAAATGGCGGATCCAAGATGGCAGCCGAAAATGTAAACTCTGACAAAATTTAGAACCAATCACCCAGTGATTGGTTCTAAATTTGGCGATGATTGGCGGTGGTCCAAAGTCAATTTCTCGAAAAACATTGATACAAAATGCAGTTGAATGTCTTTTTTCAAAAATTTTTGTATGGTGGGAAAAGCCGCCATTTTGAAACGTGATTTTAGTGAGGTTCCCATGGTCCGATTTTGGTAAACTTTGGATATGTTAAAATTCATATTTTTTAAAGTAGAATCCCATCAAAAAACCTTTTCTTGCAAATTTTTTGAGGTTCCCCATGTTAATTTTCGTAGAATGACTGGCCTACAAGTAAAAACCAATTTTGAATAAATTGAACAAGCCTTGCTAGGCTTGAATTTTAACTTGCCAAAACAAACCTGGTTGCATGAAAATTTATTCAATTTATAAAAATATCCAGTATGTAAAATGTTTAATGAAGTACCTTGTTAAGTACAACAATTGTTTACATCATGTAAGATAAGTGTTTAGTATTCTCCCAAGAAGAACAGGACCGTTACCTGGACTAAAGATGCCATTTACTTGGAAACACCACCTTTAATGATATTAATCAACTTAAAATAAGTAAAATAACAATAAACCATTCATGGCGAGTGCACTAAAAAAAGAAGCAAACTCCCGTCTAGGGAAATTAATTTTAAATATTCAATTACTTTAAGCAAGGCCATCTCTAGTATTAAAGCCACGGTGGTTTAAAGCAAACAAAATATAGGGCCATAAAATAGTATGTTTAAACAAATCAGCTGAAATCTTAGGTGGGAAGTTGCCACCTACTAGCACCGCGACCTTGTTATTAGAGATGGATGTTAATAAATTAATTAATAGATCATGTCCCGGTCATTCAATATAGAATCATCTTGCAGTGCATTATTATTAACAATTATCATTGGGAGGAATATTCTATTATGTAAAAAATGTAACCAAAGTTCCACTACAACAATAATATAATAGGTTCTTAATATTTACATTTTACTTAATATAGAGTAAGAGGAAAAATACTATCACAAAAATTGTTTTTCAAGATATTTATTGTTTAAATTTACAAAAAAACTTCTTTCTTTTACTCAAGTGTGTGTGAGGTCATTTTCAGTGTCTTCTCTCTCAGTCCTTATTTTCTTTCCCCTGAAACATTTAACAAGGACATATTAAAACTGAGGGCATGGACAATATTTTAAGGATAATACTTTTTTTGGATAACACTTTCCCTAAGGTTACAAAAAAATAAAGAAAGGACTGAACCATAAGCTAAAAGGACTGAACCATAAACTAGTTAATATTAAGTATGTAATGAGTGTTTTCAAACTGCCATAAAATATTGATACATTTTTTTATTCATCTGAATGCTTACAGAAATTATAAACAAACGTAACATTTTTAACAACTTACCGTTGTCTTAAAAAAATTAAAATTTTATTGCAATTTATCGATGAGTACTTTTTAAAGGTAGTATTAGATTTTATTCTCACGTGAAATTATCTATGGCAAAATGTCTCACCTACACAGTTACACTCATTATCAGTGAATAAACAAAATCATCAATCAAGTTATTTGAAATCACCTTTTATAGCCATTATTTTATTAAGTTATTCCCATTGATGACTTGCATCACTAAATCTATAATTTTTTGATTTTCTAAAATATTGGATATATCTACAATAAAAAAGGAATGGGAGTCCAACTTCTTCACTGAGAAGTATAGAGTAAATACGCCTTTGGGTACATTAAAGCGAATGCATGCGAACGAGCAGTAATGAACATTATAAGGAAGTATCAGTGGTGTAGTTCTAAAACTAGCCGTGCTGGAGCGGTAATTGGGAGCCAGGGGGGGGGGCAGTCCATCAGTTATAAGTATAACCTCAGTGGTGTTTGTGAAGCGCACTTGAATTCTAGAAATGTTTGTATACACAATTTTTTATACACAACGTACAAACAATTTTTATACAATTGTATACACAAAGTAAAATAGTAAGATTAGACTACACACTTCGTGGAAGCGACAGCGCTCTGGTATTCGACGACACGTCGGCATCGTGTGACAGACAACAAGACAAACCCCATGTCGATTTGTTTACAATGACGTGGCGAGTCTTTACGTTAACCTTGCGCGCAATTACGGGTTAAAATACCGCAAAACAACTTTGAGTTTGTTTAAGACAAGGAGAGTTTTCCTAAACGGCGTCAAACAAATTAACAAACAACAACAAATTAACAAACAAAATTGCCGAACCATAGCGCAATAACTTCAACAAAATCGGT
This sequence comes from Flexamia atlantica, assembly GCA_035578135.1. Classification (NCBI taxonomy): domain Eukaryota; kingdom Metazoa; phylum Arthropoda; class Insecta; order Hemiptera; family Cicadellidae; genus Flexamia; species Flexamia atlantica. The sequence continues at coordinate 191,919,328 of JAQJVK010000001.1, read as the reverse complement.
TGCAGTGTCCAAAGTGGACAACGAGAGGCAAACGTCAAGGGCACGGACATGTTACGGATCTGATGCAAAGCATTTGACGTTTGACGCTGTCTAGTCAAACAGGCCTTTACTGCGATGCAGTGTGACGGAGATTTCCTGGTAAGAGAAAAGATGATCGGTTACGCTAGTACACCGAACCGCAGAAGATCTCGTCACGGGTCGTCAGAGGCCTTGGAATTGCTCAGCTCGGTCGCTGGGATAATTCCAGGGGTCGAGGATCGAAATCACAGTAGTTATCAAATATTCAAATATGAGAGCTCAGTTATATTCAACCTAGATGACATTCAACTTAGGGCAGACTAAATTTGGAAACACCTGCTAACTAAAATGCCCTCTGCTGTTTCCCTAGCTCTGTGAGATAGTCAAGGTTCACACCCATAGTTACCCATAGTTAATGTTTACCCTAGTCAAGAAACAACATTAAACTATTTCACTAGTGCCCAACAATTACAGGAGTAGGACAAACCTTACACTCTGGCTGCACAGCAGGTTTGGACAAGACTAAGCCTATTACAACAGCAGGAAAATCTAGGAATTAAACCAATTATGAAAATCACCAATTACCAATTACTTGGTTACACAGAATTTGGAAAATACTATAAATTGACACTAATCGAAAATCGGCACCAAGATAATTAATTTAATGAGTCTTAGTTACAGCCTAGAGATGAGCAGGATAGGTCTCGGAACCCTATCCTGCGACACGATCAACTTTCAGAAAAGTTTACAGATCGACTTAACACAAATTCAGAAATTACTCTGACGTACCTTTAATACCAAAAGACATTGGAAGATGTCGAATACGACGGCACTTAGCGTAAGTGTCCCGGGGAAGAATTCGCACAAGAACAGAACTCGAATTACGAACCGGTCACTTCCGAAGCGCAGCCACAAGTGAAGTTTCTTATCAGGACCTTGTTGAGCCCACCTTCCGCTGGGAAAACCCACCAGCTGTTGACGCAGTCGACGTTAAGCTGGTTACAGGATCGAAAAAAGCTCTTACGGTTGCATTTTTTTTCGAGCGTCTGTCAGAAAAACAGTTTGGCGCGCTCGGCGAGCAGAAGAAGAAGTCTGCAGGCTGTCAACTATGTCGTCGACGGCTACTCAGAGGTTATGTTTCGCATGTTTACAAACACCGTTTTTAACGAGATTGGTAAAAGAACAACATCCGCTATGCAGCATGTTAGCAGTCAACTGGATCTTCCTTGCAGCCTGCAGCCAAATAGCTTTCACTGTCCGGCTGGTAAATTTAACAACGATGCTCGGGTGTGGTTGCCGGCCCGCATGAAGACGGTGCGCGACCGACACGTCCTCTCGTCTCCACGGTGTCTTGATGGCGCTGGCGACCGCCCGAAGAACATCATACATGTCCTCATTTTTTGTGAGTGGGACCCCGACGATTTCTAAGTTGTCGATCCTGCTATATTGCTGGAGGTCGTGTAGACTGTCGGTGAGCGCGGCGACCTGACGCGACAGGTCGTCACAACGCGACGCGAGGGAGTCACAGTCCTTCCGGAGATCAGCTTTCACCGATTTAATCCCTAAAAGAGAAGCGTCCAAAGACTCCTGCCACTGATCAATACGTTTTTCTATTTCACCTATTTTTCCACTGACAGATTCATTGATTTTCTCTTCCATTTTTGACAGTCTTTGGTTTAGCGTATTTTTAAAATCGCTCCACAAGCTATTGATTGCTTTAATAATATTAGTTTCCTCGTTGTCACTTACACTCGACATTGACGCAGAGTCCTTACACTTATCGCACCTGAAGGGACGGTTTCTAGTAATTTTCTTCGAGGAGCCTAGACCCGCACAGGACACGTGAAGGACGTCACCGCACTTGACACAGTTTATGTTTTCATTCACATTGGCACTACACTCAACGTTGCATCTGGTGCACTTTGATGACATAATTACGACTTCACAAAAATCAAAACACGTATTGTGAAAGTTAACAATGATTAACCGGTCTCACAAGTTTGTAGGTTATGTGTAGCGAGACACGTAGGACCGGGCACGCAGACTAGATATCGCGGAGCTCCTTCCGCATCGGCAGACTGATAATTGCCGGGAACCAACGACGCTTGGTACGGTCGGATGCGGGAGTTGGTCTGTAAACACCCGCGTCGATACCCTCGATACCAGGTCCGATCAGGAACTTTGTATCGGGCCCTGGTGAAGAAGAATCGACTGACAATTTGGCGTATGTGTGTTCCGAGCGATAAGATCTCGGAGGTGCTGCACGAGAACCACGACACGGCGACGGCCGGTCATCTTGGGGTGAAGAAAACTCAAGAGTTGGTGCGGAATACTTTTGGCCGAACTGGCGGCGAGACGTGAAGGCGTATGTAAGGTCCTGTGCTCAGTGCCAGGCTTACAAAGTCTCACAAGCCAAACCGGCGAGTAAAATGTATTTCCGGCAACCCCAAGGGCCCTGGTACGTGGTGTCAGCTGACCTCATAGGTCCGTTGCCTCGGTCCCAGCGTTCGCAACGATTCCTGTTGGTCGTGCAGGATACGTTCAGCAAGTGGACCGAACTCGCTGCACTTCCCTCTGCAACCGCTCACAACGTGGGGACGAGGCTAAAGTCAATCTTGCTGCGCCATGGGGCTCCCGATGTGCTCATCACCGACAATGGCACGCAGTTTGTCTCGAACCTGGTTCGCAATCTGGCGGTGGAATGGGGAGTCACTCTGCAGACGACTGCCCCCTACAGCCCGCAATCGAACCCGGTGGAAAGGCAGAACCGAGTGGTGAAGACTATGATTGCCCAGTTCGTGAAGGACAATCATAAGACTTGGGATAACCACTTGGGCGAGTTCATGTACGCGCTCAACACAGCGGTACATGACTCGAAGGGGTTCACCCCAGCGATGCTCTGCTTTGGCCGAGAGCTGAGACCTCCGCGCGCCCTCCGTGGCCCAACCGTTGAGGCTTCTGATACGCCTGATGATCTCCCGTTGACCGAAGTCCAGCGCAAACGGGAGGCGGAATTCAAACGGTTGATCGAGGATGTTCGGAAAAACCTGAAGACGGCCTATCAGAGACAGGCTAGATACTACAACCTCCGACGAAGGGAGGTGACATATCGGGCTGACAATCAGGTTATGCGGAGGCTTCACATCTTGTCCTCTGCTGCTGATGCCATCGCTGGAAAACTAGCCCCAAAGTATCATGGACCCTGCACCGTGATCAGGACCAAAGGATGTAACCTTTATGAGGTGAGGGATGAAGATTCCCAACAGAGTCACACGGTTCACGTCAAGGACTTAAAACCCTTTTGTCTGCGACGTGATATTTCTGTAAACTGCCAGTTGGTAGTTGAAGCGAAGTGTGCAGCTTTCTGTTCCCCTGGCGTTTTCTGTAAACTGCGTCTGCAGTTGATGCCAGTTGAGTTTCGATTTCCTTTACTCCGAGGAACTTAAAGAACTTTTTTTACTGTTTTTTTCGCTCTGATGTGTGGAGGGGGTGTAATGAGCCTAATTTGTAGGGGGGTAAATTTTGGCTCATTGGTATGACCCATACACTCGTATGCCTCAACTACGCTCGTAGTTACTCGAGTTAGTAGTCGCTCGTAGTAGTCGTAGTTACTCAACTAGGCTAAGGTTACCTGGTGCACGTCGTAAGCCTATAGGTCACTGTGAGCTTACAGGCCAAGGCTTAGGCCTAACCTGTCAGGCCATAACTGGTGTTGTCACTATAAACACCACTGGAACACTCAGGAAAGGTGGTAGGATTGATAAAACAACACATTTTGAAGGGTGGCAAGAGTAAACCTTTGTTGTCGTTGGGCGGTCCTAGGCCTAGTCTGCCGCTACCTGGGTAGCGTCGTTTGGGTGATAAGCAGTGCTTGATTTGCGGCGGAACGGCGTTCCGGGACCTCTTTCTGCCGCAAGAGTAGATTGTGTGTAATCGGCCGGTGTATTTTTTGCAAGAGACGATCGCGTGTAATCGGACGGATTATTTGCCGGAAAATACAATTGCGTATAATCGGCTGGAGAATTCGCCACGACAGAGGATCGTGTGTAATCGGCCGGAGTATTTGTCGTAAGAAACGATCGCTTGTAATCGGACGGACACTTTGCCGCTCAAGACAATTGCGTGTAATCAGCCGGAGAATTAATTGCAAAAGGCGATCGCGTGTGATCGGCCGGAGTATTCGCCACAAAAAGACGATCGCGTAAGATCGGTCGAAGAATTCGCCGCAAAAGACGATCGCGATGATCGGCCGGAGAATTCGCTATTAGAGAGGATAATGTGTAACTGGCCGGAGTATTTGTCGGAACATAAAATCGCGTGTACTCGACCGAATTACCGAAAATAACGAACGCTTAAAATGTACGGAAATTAGGCGTGGAGTGTCGGACAATAATTAACGCTCTTTTATTTAGTCTTGAGCTAAGCCAAACTTTGAAAACGCTTAAAAGACCTGAATACTCGAACAAGGCGTCATAAAAAATCTAAAATTTCTTTGGCCAATTTATTTTTTAGTAAAATAATGCTTTGTTAGTTTTTAATTTACTGATTAAAAAGATTTAGTTGGATAAAATGTGACTTTTTTAATCGACCTAACTATTCACATAGACAAATAATACTTTGTTGAGGGGGAGAATAATAGAAGGGGTGGGGGTTATGTACAAACTGGCAAATTACAGTTCCGGTACCTCAATTTTTACAAATCAAGCACTGGTGATAAGTGTTGGTGTCGTATGTGATATGTCATAATAACTCCGAATAAACACTTAATTAAACCCATCTTTACACTTCTACCGACGTACTTAGTCTATATCGCCTTTGTTGTTCTTTTACCGATCTCGTTAAAAACGGTGTTTGTAAACAATGCGAAACATAACCTCTGAGTAGCCGTCGACGACATAGTTGACAGCCTGCAGACTTCTTCTTCTGCTCGCCGAGCGCGCCAAACTGTTTTTCTGGCAGACGCTCGAAAAAAAATGCAACCGTAAGAGCTTTTTTCGATCCTGTAACCAGCTTAACGTCGACTGCGTCAACAGCTGGTGGGTTTTCCCAGCGGAAGGTGGGCTCAACAAGGTCCTGATAAGAAACTTCACTTGTGGCTGCGCTTCGGAAGTGACCGGTTCGTAATTCGAGTTCTGTTCTTGTGCGAATTCTTCCCCGGGACACTTACGCTAAGTGCCGTCGTATTCAACATCTTCCAATGTCTTTTGGTATTAAAGGTACGTCAGAGTAATTTCTGAATTTGTGTTAAGTCGATCTGTAAACTTTTCTGAAAGTTGATCGTGTCGCAGGATAGGGTTCCGAGACCTATCCTGCTCATCTCTAGGCTGTAACTAAGACTCATTAAATTAATTATCTTGGTGCCGATTTACGATTAGTGTCAATTTATAGTATTTTCTAAATTCTGTGTAACCAAGTAATTGGTAATTGGTGATTTTCATAATTGGTTTAATTCCTAGATTTTCCTGCTGTTGTAATAGGCTTAGTCTTGTCCAAACCTGCTGTGCAGCCAGATGTTTTAAATTATACATAAAAAAGTTTTGAGGTGGGAATACAACCTTTTAATAAGATCCAGAGCATTTTTGATAATTTTACTTAGTATTGCTCAAAAATAACAATAAAATAAATTATATATTTGTATTTTGAGTATATTTGATTTTTCTGCAAAATAATTCAATTTTTAAGCTGATTGTGCAGTCTAAAGATATTATTGTTTGGGGCTATTACTTTACAATAGGCATTGTAACTATTTGGTGGTACTTTTGGGACATACATGTTTACGATAGGACAAAATTAAATATATTTTTAAAAATTCACAAAATTTCAGTTTTTTCCAAAACATCAAAACTTTACACGTTTTGCGCAGTCTAAAGATATAATCTCTCAGGCTTAATATTTTATGCTGTTCATACTAGGCCTACTACACAACTTTTAAGACATACATGTTTTTGATCGGATGAAATTTACTTTTTTCGAGTATCTTATTTTCAAAAATAATTAGCTTTCTCTCCTCTTTTTTATTTAGTAACCAAGTCTCAGCTCCATAAATTAAAACTGGTCTGATGATTGTGTGGTAGACTTTAATTTTTGTTCTAAGTGATAAAATTTTTGAAGTTAGGATTTTGTTACATGCAAAATACTTTTATTGGCCTGATTTATTCTGTTATTTACTTCTTGTTCCTCACTTGTTTTGCTTAAAATTAAGACTCCTAGATATTTAAAAATTTAAATTTTTTCAAATCTTTGCTCTCCAATTGGAATTTCATTAGTTTGGTCTATTGTTAGTTTAGAAAAGTGCATATATTTAGTTTTTTTCGTCATTAATTTGTAACCCCATCCTCCAGGTTTCTTGGATGAAAATCTTTGTTAGTTCCATAATGTCTTCTTTCTTTTCACTTAAAATAACAACATTGTCTGTGAAATCAAGAATGTTTAAGTTAATTCCTATCCTTAGTCCAATATATTTGTTTGTCTAACTTTCTGCAGTGCGTCTTCAATGGCTATATTAAATAAAATTTGTGGAATCTTGTCTCCTTGTCTCACCCCAGTTTGTACATCGAAGGCTTCAGATAGACTACCATCAATTTTAACTTTGCATTTTGACCCCTGAATTGTCATTTTAACTAGATTAATTAGTTTCTTTGGAATTCCGAATTTCCTCATTTCCTCCCATATTTTAGATCGAATTAGACTATCATAGGCTTTGGAAAAGTCAATAAAAAGCCCGTGAAATTCTTAATCATGTTCCCAGTGATGTTATCTTTATAATTGTTTTTTTGTCATTTTCAGCTTTTTCCAATAAACTATTATATATTCTCTTTTCTTTCTTCTTAATAGCTTAGTTGTAGATTTATTAATAGATTGATAGATTTCTCTATCTCTTTCCCGATTGCTATTTAACCATTGCTTCTTCTCCGTGTTTCTATTTTGTATAGCTTGTTCACAGTCCTCATCCAACCAAGGCAATTTCTTCTATTTTCTCTTTTTACCACACACTTCTTTTGCTGTCTCTATTATACTATTTTTGAATGTCTTCCATAAGCTGTCTGGTGGTTTATTTTCTTGTTCAACTTCTGCCCTATCTCCTAAAATTGGAAATCTGTTGTGTAGTTTAGTTGTATATTCTTCCTTTACATGTTTATCTTTCAATCTTTCTATATCTATCTTCTCATTGTTTTTGTTCTTTTTCTCGTTTTCTTAAGCCACTCTTTGTAATATTTTTACTAGCACCAAGTGGTGATCACATCCACAATCTGCTTCTCTGATGGTTCTGACATTAAAAACCTAATTTTATTTTAGTTGTCTACTAATACATGATCTATCTGATTCCTGGTTCTGCTGTCTGGTGAGATCCATGTTTCTTTATGAATCTTCTTTCTTTGAAAGCAAGTGTTCATAATCCTAAGATTGTTGCCATTACAAAACTACAAAGACTTACTCCATTGTCATTTGTTTCTTTGTGAAAACTCTCACTTCCTGCAACCTCCTTCCACATATTTTCTCTCCCTATCTTGGCATTTGCGTCTCCTAAAATAATCTCCATATCATAGTTTGGTATATTGTTTAGCCTTTGGTCCAGCATTTCGTAAAACAAAAGAAAGAAGAAAGAAAAACATTTATTTCTTAAATCACACGTACAGCAATACAATTTCTCCATATAAATAAAAATGGGCCAAAGGTACAGGTTTAAATATAACATGAAAAAAAATTAAACATAGGACACCAAGCTGTACCCTTTCTACGTGCATTTGAGAAATATTACTTTCCTCCAAAGCTTAGCCTGCCTAGAGGCTTTATTAATATTTAACAATATAAAACAAACACAAATACATTAATGTTTCCTAAAATTTTTTCTCTTACAAACTACATATAAACTAAATATATAACTAAATAAACAAACTAGTAAGTAAAATGCATCTTTCGAACTACTGATATTAACTTAATGATGAACAAATATAATACTGTTTGTCCCAAAAGTCCCAGACCGGTTTAATATCTTTTAAAGTAAGCCAGATATCAAAAAGATATTTGGCATACCTTTTTGTACTAAAAAAACTACTTTTGGATGTATGTGTCATTTCTGCCCCTGTCCCCAAAATTGGATTTTGGGGGGGTAGCCCCAAAATTTTAAATGTAAACCCCCATCGTGCGACTGCTTATTTTAAAGGGCTTGTTAAAAGAAACACAATGCCGCAAACCCCAGGTCGATATCATGCTCCAGTCCAAAATGGCGGCCATTCAAAAATTAAAAAATGCCGTCTGTCAATTAAAATTGAGTATTTTCTGTGTTCGGCAATTCATATTTAAATCGAATAAGAATCACCAGAACACATTTTAACTACTTAAAAGACCCAAAAATAATATTTTCTTGTCGTCATCATCAAGGCTCAGCTCTTCAAAATGGTTTTGAGGCGGATGGGGGTTTGTCCAACCAACTCCAATATCAGCTCACATCGTATGACCACTCATTTTAATTTGCTGAGTAAAAAATAAGCCAAAGCTTGTTTCAATGACATGTCAAAAACAAGCAAGATAACTTGTAACAAATAAATGAATGATATTAGTGTCAAAATTATTTAACTAACATACTAATAGATATCCGCCTTGATACGACCTTTGGCTCAGCGGTTATCTTTTAGGAAAACCCCCATACATGAAGTATCAAATATTTGCCACAAAAATAACTAATTTTTTTTAATTTCATTAAAACAAGCTTTGGCTTATTTTTTTACTCATTCAGCATATTAAAACGAGTGGTCGTACAATGTGAGTTGGTATAGGAATTGGTTGGACAAACCCCCACCCCCCAAAAACAATTTTGGAGGGTTGAGCCTTGATGACGAGAAGAAGAAATTATTATTTTTGTGTCTTTTAAGTAGTTAATATGTGTTCTGGAGGTTCTTATTCGATTTAAATGAGAATTGCCGAACACAGAAAATACTCCATTTTAATTGACGGATGGTATTTTTTAATTTTTTAATGGCCGCCATTTTGGACTGGAGCATGATATCGACCTTCGGTTTGCGGCATTGTGTTTCTTTTAACAAGCCCTTTAAAATAAGCAGACACACAATAGGGGTTTACATTTAAAATTTTGAGGGCAGGGGCTGAAATTACACATATATCAAAAAGTAGTTGTTTTAGTACTAAAAGGTATGCAAAATATCGTTTTGATATCTGGCTTACTTCAAAAGATATTAAACCGGTCCGGGACTTTTGGGACACACAGTATATTCACAATTATATTTTGTATAAAGCCTTTTCAAAAACATCTATAATACACAAAGAGAAACAATAAATACAATAAACACTACTGAAAAGAAAAAATGACAAAATGATCAATGAGAAAAAACATAAAAAAACAAACACAAATCTGTGGCACAATGTTAAAGGAAATGTTTTGCAGCAAATTAAGAAAATCATTTAGGACATTATATTAAAGTAGCTCCTCAATATTTTGTACATCAAATAGCCATGATTTTAGCTTTTTTAAGTAAATTTTTATTTTTAAAGATTCCTTTATGGTGTTTGGTAATTTATTGTAAATTCTTGGTGCCAAACAGGACCAAGATAGTAGGATTTAGTTGTAGGATTTAGTAAAATATGTATTGGCTGGTCTCAGTACAACAATATTCCTGCAACCACGAAGCTTAATTTTGTAACCACTATTTTCTCGACAATTTTTGGTTCTTTCATAAAAAATGTTCAGAACCTTAAAAACACGTAAATATCTTAATGGAAGTATTTTCAGTGAACGAAAAATTGGGAATGATTTCTCAAAACGGTTTTCTCTTTTAATCATTCTCATGAAATGCTTTTGTATAGTAAAAATTGCTTAAAGATTTTTCCTTCTGAAAATTCCTGAATTTCCTGAAAACTTGTCTTTGGTGTCTTCATCACTGACTTCTGTTGGTGTATAAAAAGATATCATAGATATATTGCTAAATTTGCCCTTAAACCTAATATTGCCCAATCTTTTGTTCACAGCTTCAAAGCATATCACAGATTCAGCTAACCCTTTGCTTACCGCAAAACCTACTCCTCCATAATATCTTCACAATCTTAGTAGAATCTTCAGAATCTTCACAGCCGTTGTAGTATATAATACATAATAATATACAGTAAAGATGAAAGTCAGGTTGAAATTTAATTTCAGCACATTTAAACCTTCTCAATTTACAACAATTCTTTGTTAAAACTAATTACTTTTGAACACCATCAAAAACTTGATGTCCTTGAAAACTAAACAAAACTGAAATCATCCTATCCTTATAGGGTACAGAGTTTTTTGTTCAAGTAGACGACACAAAATTCTTTGATTTGATTATTGAGAAAAATCTTAGTTATGACAAGTCATAGATCATATTATTAGAAAAATCAATTCTGGATTGCATGCTTCGAAAACAAAATGTCAAGGCTCTGTGAATTGGCAGTTCTGAAAATGTATTTTTCAGAACTGAAAATGATGCCCATGTACAATCTCATTTTGCTTATGGAGTAATTGTGTATATATGGACTTCATTTACAAATTTTAAGCAAATACTAATTTAACAGAAAAGGGTTAAGAATTATGTAGAATTTGAAAAATGATGAATCAGTAAAAAGACGTTTTGGCGATTTAAAAATAATGACTGTTTTTAGTCTTTATATATTTGAATGCTCTATGTTCTATATAGGATTTAGAAGATGCCAAGGATTACTTCAAAAGAAAAGTTGCTTTTGTCACGGACCAAATGGAAAAGATCCAAACCATTGGGGTAGAGAAGAGTAAAATAAAAGAAGGTGAGTATTAATAATATCTACAATGTTTATATATTGACTTCTTACAAGAGAAATAAAAGTTTCTAACCAAAACTGCTTGAGATTTGTAGTTATATTTTTATCACACAGCAATGATGTGTCTTCACCCCGTACACTTACTTTGTTGTGTTCCAAATAAGTTAGTATTTTGAGTGGACGAGAAAGAAAAGGGCAATCAAGTTTTTTTCACCACACTACGACGAAATCATCTGTTTTACAAACGTCAAACGCGGACCAAAACACACTGTTTGCCGCAACAGGACCGAAAACGTTTGGTGCCCTAGGGCTGAAAGTCAGCTGATCGTTCATTTGCTTGAAACAACGTCAGAACATCACATAATTATACGGCATTCAATAGGTTCCAAAGACAGGATAGTTGCGATCATATGATTTTCATAGCTGTGTTTGTTTGAATCATGACAAAGAAGTTGTATCGTCGCTCATAACCTTAAAGTTTTGCTTTTAAGTGAGTCAAATAATAATCAGTTTTGTTAATTATTGAGCGTATATTACAATGTGTAGTGTGGTGAAAAATAGCGTTCGCAGCTCTCGATCGTTTTAAATTCTCGACTTCGTCTCGAATTTGAAACACGATCTCGAGTCTGCAAAACCTCATTTTCGGCCCTTGTTGCGAAATATACTATTGTGTGAGTGGAGTGATTAAGTGCATAGATCTGTTAGTTTTAATAAAACAGTTTTCCTTTAAACTTCCAGCAATAGAGTAATTTAAACTGTAATGTCTCCAAAATACCCCCCCCCCCCCCCGTTGCAGCAGACCTGCCAACTGAGCAAATTTTAGGGATGTGTCGGTACCACTTTTTTCAAAGTCGATACCGGTACCGGTTCTTGACAAGATCGGTTCTTGGTTCTCGGTACCGGTACCATCGGTACCAAGTGTTTGTCACAACGTGTTACATAACGTAATGTACCCTCAAACCTACAGACAATCTGTTGTATGTTACTTTTTTAAAAATGTTTTAATTTTCAAGTTCAAGTTTCACCAAGACATAAAATACTATCTCACCTCTTAATTTAATTGTTTATCCTTCTGTTAACAGACAATATAAAAAATATATACTATGTGAACAAAAGAACAAATTCCAAGGTGGAAATTAACAATTAACAAATTTGTTTCTATTCATAATTTTACAATTTTCATAAAAAATAACCCCATTCCAATTAATTTTAAAAATTACAGTCAAAATCAATCAAGAAAAAGTGCTAAGGTGAAAAATAACAGTTTTCCAAATGAGTTTCCATTGATAATCTTACATTTCCTAAAGAAAATAACCCCATTCCCATTAATTTTAAGTACTATTAGAGTAAAAAGTCAAGCAAGAGTGAAAAAATTTCAGATAAATTTCGAATCAAAAGTAATTTGAGAAACATTATCGACCTTCAATATTAGGACACGGTGGCATTTGTCATCGGCACAATGCCCGCGGCGATGCGCGGTGTGATCGATCGTCTTTCGTAACCGATGGTTACTCCCGCCGACTACCATGGGTACCGAAGTACCGGTACCGACATTTTGACGTCGGTTCTCGGTACCGGTTCTTTTGCCAAGAACCGGTGGTACCGAGAAACGACTTCAGGTACCGGTTCTTTTGCCAAGAACCGGTGGTACCGAGAACCGACTTCAGGTACCGGTTCTTTTGCCAAGAACCGGTGGTACCGAGAACCGACTTCAGGTACCGACACATCCCTAGCAAATTTCAAATAACTTAGATGGAGCCTCAAATCAAGTAAAATCAACTTCAATCCTAAAATGAGTATATAACAATTTTCTCCTCAAGAATAACATGGGAAATGAGTATGCAGGTTTTCTGCTAGTTTTAATAAAACAGGTTTCCTTTAAACTTCCAGCATTCAAGTAATTATTTAAACTGTAGAGTTTCCAAAATACCACCCCGCTTTGCAGCAGACCTGCAAACTAAGTGAATTTCAAATAATTTAGATGGAGCATCTATTATTCATCTGTGAGCAGCACACACTGTTTTTGACTGTAAGTCAAACGCAGATAAAACCGACAGAACTGGGCTTTTGAAGTGAGAAGTCTTATCTGTATCTGTACCTATAGTTTGTTGTAAGATCACTAGTTAATATAATAAATTATCACATTAAAAGTTATTCATTTATTATTTATCTCAAAATCCAAAAGTAAACATAAACAATAAACATGACATGACATTTGGTTAAACTAATCATATGACATCTTCTCTTCTTCATAATCTCAGTCTTTTCGGCTTTACAACCCTACCAGACCTTGTCTTGCAGGGAGCTTGATTAGGAGTGGGATCTTTAGTAGAGGCCATGGGAAGTTTTACACTCGCTCTTGGTTGTTCTACTATCTTCTCGTTCTTATCGTTAGAGTTTCTCGACCGAATATCTGCTTGAATATCTTTTTGACTAAACCTTGGTACTTCAATTTCAAAATTCAACAGTGGAGCAGGCTGCAGAAATACTCTGTTTCGCCTAAAAACTTTACCCTGGACATCAACCAAGTATTCTCTGTTGTTTATCCCTTCCGAAACAATATATCCATATCTCTTCAGGTCTTTTATGAAGACACGCTCGTTTCTCATTAGATTGCTTAGTTCCCGCGCATTGTGTCTTCTGTCAAAATAAAACTTCTGGTTTACCTTATCTTTCTCCCAGAACTTCTTGTGGTCGTCAACTCTTCTCCAATTAGGTTTCAACATTCTTTTATCAATTGGGATGTTAGTTCTGATCCTTCCTCCAAACAAAAGCTCTGCAGGAGACACCCCACTATCCAATGGAGTCCATCTGTGAGCCATCAGACCATCACTTAGATCCTTATTTTCCTTCAAACATTTCTTAACAATTTTCACAGCAGATTCTGCCTGACCATTAGATTGAGCCTGCTTTGGGCTCGAAGTAACCACTATAAAGTTGTATTCCTCAGCAAAGTTTGAAAATTCTACAGACTTGAACTGGGTCCCATTGTCAGAACGCAATACAAAAGGAACGCCGTGTCTAGCGAATACTTCCTTAACACTGCGGATTACAGTGATGCTCCTCATATTTGCCAGAGGAACGGCCTCAATGTACTTTGAAAAATAATCCTGAAGTACAAGGTAGTTTCTTCCCTCAAAATTTCCAATATCTGCTGACACTTCTTGCCAAGGGCCCTCTGGTATTTTAGCCGGTCTCAAAGGTTCTGAAACCTTATCACGGTGCTCTAAGCACACAGGACACCCTTCCACTTTCCTCTTAATGTCAACCGTGATTCCAGGCCACCAAACAGACAATTTTGCCCTCGCAATACATTTGACAATACCTAAATGGCCACTATGAATATGTTCCAGCATTTTGGCACGAGCACTTCTAGGAACAAAGACTCAATGTCCCTTCAACAAAAGCCCACTATGAAACACAAGATCTCCACGTTCCTTGTAAAACTCGGTATGTTTCAAACTTGACCAGTCCCCAGAAGCAATACATTCTTTTAGTGTCTTACAAGAATAATCATTTTCTTGAAGTTCTTTGAGCCTTTTCATGCTTCTATCTGAAAGGTCGATTAATGTGATCACACTAGATACATTTAACTCAAGTTCATCCAAAACATCCGCCTGTTCATTCGGCTCAGACCTCAAAAGGTTCCCTAGAAAGCGTATCTGCAATTAGCATTTGCGTACCTGGAACATGAACCACTTGGAAATCAAATCTAGCCAGCCTCATCCTAAAACGTTGAAGTCTTGCAGTTAAATCATCAATCTGCTTCTCACCCAATAGCTGAACCAGCGGCTTATGGTCTGTTCTCAATAAAAATCGGCAACCAATCAAGTATTGAGCAAATCTCTCACAGGCCCATGTCGAAGCTAAGGCCTCCTTCTCTATTTGCGCATATCGGTTACTTAAAGTTCTTGAAACAAACTGGATTGGCTTCCATGTATCTCTAACTTTCATCTCAATGACTGCTCCTAATCCAAATCTTGAAGAATCTGCTGAAACTCTCAAAGGCAAGTTAGGATCAAACAAAACAAGTGCAGTTGCGTCTCCAATCATTTGTTTAATTTTCCTAAACACATTCTCATGTTCAAAACTCCACAGCCATTCATTTTTTTCATATAACAGGCTCTTTAATGGTTCAGTGGCGGAGGAAAGCCCTGGAACAAACTTCATCAAGTAATTAATCATTCCCATAAATCTTCGTAGCTCTGTCCGATTTGTAGGCGAAGGCAAAGATTCAATAGCCTTTACCTTATCGGGATCAGGTAGGACTGTACCATTATCAATCACATGGCCAAGGAACTTAATTTTAGTCTTCTTGAAATTACATTTCTCAGCATTCAAGGTAAGTCCACTTAGTTCAAATTTCTTTAACAAAGCAATCAGATTCCTGTCATGCTGTTCAGGAGTGTTCCCGAAAACTAGAAAATCGTCCGCTAAATTTATTACACCCTCAAGTCCATCTGCCATCTCAAAAGTCCTCCTCTGAAAGTGTTCTGGAGCAGATGAAATACCGAAAGGCATTCGATTGAAAAAAATCTTCCCAACGGTGTAATAAATGTGGTAAGCATGGCAGACTTAGCATCAAGAGGTACTTGCCAAAAACCGCTGTTAGCATCAAGACGGCTAAAATACTTTGCATTGCCCACAGATTGCTCGTCTACAGAAGGCAAAATGATCTTCTCTCTCTTAACATATTTGTTCAACATGGTATAATCCACAGCCATTCTAATTGACCCATTTTTCTTAGGAACCACTACTATTGGAGGACACCACTCAGTAGGGCCGTCAACCTTAGTCATCACCCCTTCACTAACCATTCTATCTAATTCGGATTTTACTTTGTCTCTTAAATGTAAGGGTATCCTCTGTGGACAACTTATAGAAAAAGGTCTGTAATTTTTCTGAAGTTCAATTGTGAACGGATCTCCTACAAACTTTCCCAATCCATTAAAGACCTTAGGAAAAGAAGTAATTAAGATATTTTCACATGAGACAGTCTCAATATCTCCCGAAATCAACCCCAATTTAATTGCCATACTTCTACATAATAGGGGTTCCCTCTGAGCTTTGATTACATAGGCAACTTCCTCTTCAACTTGTGATTTATATTTTAACTTTAAATTGACACACCCCAAAACAGTTAGTGGAGAATCTCCTGGACCTCTCAAGCGTAATGACGTAGGGAGTAAGTTTAACCTTAACATCTTTACATGTTCCTCTCCCAAGCAAGTAACATCAGCCCCAGTATCTAATTTAAATTTAATAGGACAATTGTTAACTGAACAGGAAACAAAAATCCCTTTACTATGATCAGTTATTTTACTTTTCCTAGGAGCCTTGTTCTCAGCTACAACAATACTGTCGATATTACCATTATCACTATATGAGGAAGATGACTGCTTGTCAACATCATTTATTTCATCAACCTTACCTTGAAATTTACACGCTCCCTTGCTGTGTCCTCGTTTCTTACAAATGTGGCAAGTAACAAACTTAGCCCAACATTTGCCGACTTGATGCGGCCTTTTACCCCCACAATGAAAACATTTAAAATTAGTAGTACCTCGCTTCTTACGACTATTTTCTGCATCCCAAACTAATTTATTTCTGTCAATACGCATTTGTTCCACTAAACCATTCCCTTCCCTTGAAGTACTACAGACTTGAGGACGGAGCTGGAACTGTTCCGCCTGCATTACTCTATCAATAATCTCCTTTAAAGAAAGTTCTTTCATTTGAAGTTGTGCACTCAAATGTTTATCAGCTAATCCTGTAACTAATTTAAGCATTATCATTTTATCATTGTAGCTATTTTTGCACTTTTCACATGACCAGTCACAGCGCCCAGATAAGTAGTAAAGGTCATTTATAAATTCATCAACATTTGTACCAGGTTTTTGAAAATGATTAATAAATCTGGACCGCTCAAAAAATAAATTACTTTTGCAAGAGAAATAGTCAGAAAACTTTTCTTTTACATCATCATAAAACACTCTCGACTCTTCAGGCATTCCTAAAGCATTAAGCAATTCATCAGCTGCAGAACCCATACAATAAACTAACATACTAATCTGTTGAGATTCACATTTATTGTACAACCCAGAGGCACTTCTAAATAACTCAAACTGCCTTAACCAATTCGACCACTCAGCAGGTTCATTTAAGTTAAAATTAGGTGGTGGTTTTACTTGGAAAGTGGCCTCTGCAGATTCAGGCTTTTCATTTGCCTTCCCTGCACCTGATTGTTTCAGAGCTTCTGCCATTATTGCAACTAGGGCATCTAAAGTTTCTTTATCTACAGGCATCTTAATAATTGAAATAGCCTTGCAAAATGTATAATTTACCTTCAAATAATGTGTTCACCGCTGCCACCATGTAAGATCACTAGTTAATATAATAAATTATCACATTAAAAGTTATTCATTTATTATTTATCTCAAAATCCAAAAGTAAACATAAACAATAAACATGACATGACATATGGTTAAACTAATCATATGACAGTTTTATAGATTATGTTAATATCTTTCTATATTCTTCTATATGTTAATATCTTTTTTACCTATCATTTGGCGTTAAATCAGCATCACCACACATGTTATAACGTAAACAAAATAAACTTACTTAACTCTTTATAATTTAAAATTATGAATTAGCTATAAACCCTAATTATAATATCAGAAAATGTTAAAGTTAAAAATCTTTATTTCTTATAGAACATTCTACATTGACTGGCTTTTGAGAAAATCCATATGTCAACATCTAGCATATGGCATATGATGCTGGGGGCGATGGGATGGGAGCGATGTCCTTGACAGAGTGAAGTGCGTGTTCATTTCGGCTCCGCTAATTTCGGCAATAGTTTTCATTATTACTGTTTGATACTTTTTAAAAGTCGTAATTATAGTTGTGTTTGTTTTGTGGAAGTGACCCGTGCAACTGGAACTGAGGAGAAAGGTAATAGGTGCAATTTTATTTAAACTTATTAATATTTTAACCTGAAAGACGTACATGTTTCGTTCGCCGCCAAAGATGCGTTCGGGACCTAAAGGCAAGAAATTGCTTCTATCTAGTGGCAATAGCTCAAACTTGCAGCGCTCGTTATCAGCGCCGTCGTCTACGACTTCCTTGGCCGCCGCCGAAACCACAACAATGCCACTCAGCAACAATGACATTGAACCGGCTCTGCTCGCCGCTATTCAGGCGGCCGTGAAGACAGCTGTGGAGGCGGCCCTGACAACCTTTAAGGATGAAATTCGTAAACTAAAGGACCATGTCTCAAAACTGCAAGAAGAAATGACGAAAACGAACGACAGGCTGACTGAAAGAACTGATGAGCTGGAGCAGTACCAGCGGCGGAACAACATCCGTTTGTTTGGCGTGGAGGAGGCTGCGGGCGAGAACACCGACGAGCTGCTGACCAATCTTTGCCGGAACAAACTTGGTTTTGAGCTTCCAGCAGGTGCCATATGCCGATCACACCGTGTCGGCAAGCGGCAGGATAGGCCGGAGGCTGGCGGCAGGGTGCGGCACCGCCCAATAATCGTTAGATTCACGTCTTACCAGGCTCGGCGGATGGTGTTTGACGCTAAGAAGAAACTTAAGGGCACTGGAGTTACTATCAGGGAGGACCTGACGCAGCTTCGCCAAGAGGTCTACCGGAGAGCGGTGTAGCGACACGGAGTCAAGAACATCTGGACCCAGGACGGCAGGGTGCTGTGGGTCGACAAGAATGGGCAGGGGGGCGTGGCGACGCGCTTGGCGGATGTATCGGCACACTAGATGAACATTACTACACTGCTTCTGGCACTAAATAAATCTATTTTGTATGTTTTTGTAAGTGAATTCAGTAAATGATTTTTTTTACTAAAAAAAAAATATATCAGTCTAATGTATCTTTTGATCTCGTGAAGGGGCTTATATTATGTTAGTTTTTTTCATAAAATTATTTATTTTTTGGTATGCTTTATTCCTTAGTTTTAATTTATTAACTTGACTTACCATTACTGTAACTACTTTTTATATATTGATAAATATTTATTTACATTCAAAATCAAGTGGTAAAATATAATTTTGACATTTCTTTTAATACTGTTGTCTGCTAAGATATTTATAATATATTTATTTTTACAACGATTAATTATTTAAAACAAATTAAATTTATTATTTGCTTGAACTGGTAGTTTAGTTATTTTAAAATTAGTCGTTAGTTTGAGATTAATTGTGCGATATTTTTCTTGATGTGTTGCAGACGTCTTTCTTTCAATAACTGCTTTCCAAGCCATGCTTTTGTGTGTAAACATTTTTTTTTATTAATTCTGTATTGTATGCATTTTCAAAATAATATTTGTTTAACTATACTGTAACTTGTTTCTAATGTTATTGAAGTACATGTGACTTTGTTTTAGTTGTCAAAAGCCTGAAATTAATCATGCAATTTTAAAATATTATTTGGTCGAAAGCTTCTAAATACAGTAGTATAAAACATATTATTTTTTGTACAGTTAATTAGATCACTCATGTATCTTGTTGTATTTTTATTTCTATATTCAAGTAATATTTTCTTTGAGCTTTTCAAATTAATTTTCTTTTTTTCATATCAGTTCATAAATTGTTCTGTTAACATATTTCTTCCCCGATAAATTGTATTTAATTTAAAATGTACTTTTGTCAACATTTGGAGCCGAATTGAATCCAAACATGCTACTTGGTAAGTTTTTGAAGATTTATTTATTTTCTGATATGCAAGAGTGAGTGTATGTGTGCGTGAATGTGTCAGCGACCACGACTGGGGCGTGCGCCTGGGCCATGCCTGCCACGGCGCCGTGACGTGTCGACCTGGGATAATGAGTCAACTTGCTCACGACGCTCGCCACGCCGACCGGCTTATCACTCCCCCCTCACCGCCCTCTCCTACTACTCCTCTCTCTACCACCGACTGTCTCGCTCGCTTCTTATCACCATGTCCTAAGCAACTGAAGGCAGCTCACATTAATGCACAATCTTTGAGTGCTCATATTGATGAAGTTAGAGAAATTTTTCGTTTTAATGATTTTGACTTAATTTGTATTTCAGAATCCTGGCTCAAGCCGAGTGTTCCTTCTAATGATGTTTTCCTGCCTGGATATACACTGCAGCGCAACGACAGGACCGGTAAACCTGGTGGTGGCGTTGCGGTGCATATCAGGGAGGGCATCAAATTTAAAACTGTTCATTCTTCACCTTCTGAATACTCGGCTGGGCCGGAATTTTTATTTATCGAAATTAGTTTATCTGGAGACGATGCCCTTCTTCTGGGAGTCTGTTACCGTCCTCCTAGAGTTGGGCATCTGTTAAATTTTGAAAATGCTCTTTTAAATTTAATGTTTGGTTACAGTCATGTCTTGATCATGGGCGACTTTAATACTGATTTACTATCCACATACCGTAACTGGGAATACAGACAGCTGACGACTATGTTTGACTCTTGTAACCTGACTGTACTCCCACTTGACTCTACACATCATGCTGCCGAGTCTGACACCCTCCTTGACCTAATGGTTGTATCTGAACCAAAAGATATTACTCATCATGGGCAGCTTCCAGTTCCTGCTGTATCTAAGCATGACCTTATCTTCTGCGTGTATTTGATCAAAGCTCCCAAGCCCAAGATTAAATTCATTAAATACAGAGATTTTAAAAACATGGATGACGCCTCTTTTTTGTTTGATGTACAAAATACCCCATGGCACATGATTGAAACTTAAATACTGTTGATGAAATGGTCCTGGAGCTCAGTGCCAACATTTTAAATATTTTTGACAAGCATGCGCCAGTCGTAACTAAACGCTTAACTAAAAGAAAGCTTGTGCCTTGGATGACCCCTGAGATTCGTAGTCTGATGGCAAGACGTGATTGTCTCTTTAGAAAAGCAAAACGTTCTCAAAATCAAATTCAAATGGATGAATATCGACATCTCAGAAATAGAGTCAAACAACTTTTACGCAATTCAAACATCAGATACATTCACAAGCTTTTTGCAAACAAAAAACAGTCATCTAGAGTTTTGTGGTGCAATGTCAAAGGGCTTGGGCTTGGAGGCAGTCTGATACACAAACTGTCAATATCCCCCTAAATGAATTAAGTCAATTCTTCTCCTCATGCAGTCAGAACATCAATCAACATCCAGTAAATAATTATTTAAATGAACTAGTAAATTCACCAAACCCGAATTTCGATTATCCTGTGTTCAATTTCAAACCTATTATTCAGTCTGATGTACTAAAAGCTATTCGTCGAATCCGGAGCAATGCTGTCGGGTTTCATGGTGTATCAGTACGATTTATTAAAGACATTCTCTTCGCCATTCTTCCTACCATCACATTTATCTTTAACACATCATTGAGAACTGGTTTTTTCCCTTCCTCTTGGAAGTCTGCTCTTATTCGTCCTTTAAACAAGATCTCAGCTCCTGTGACTTGCCAGGATTTCAGGCCGATCAGGATTTTGCCCGCTCTATCTAAAGGTCTTGAAAGAATCGTGCACTGTCAAATTACTGACTTCATTAATGAAAATAATATTCTTTCAGACTACCAGTCTGGTTTTAGAACAGCGCACAGTACAGAAACTGCACTTCTTCGTGTGACAGAAGATATTAGACTCGCAATGGAACGCCGACAGGGCACGATTCTTACTCTATTTGATTTTTCCAAAGCTTTTGACTGTGTGAATCACAACCTCCTAATTGAAAAGTTAAGGGCCATAGGGTTTTCTCAAAATGTTCTTAAATGGCTGAGATCTTATCTGTCAGGCAGGCGGCAATGTGTTGAACTTGAGGGCGTGAGATCTGACTGGGAGACTGTGACTTGCGGTGTGCCTCAGGGATCAACCCTCGGGCCCCTGCTATTTGTTCTGTACGTAAATGGCATCAATTCGAATCTGACTAACTGCAAATATCACATGTACGCTGACGATCTACAGATTTATGCTCATTTTTCAACTAACGACATAAATAACTGTGTCGGAAAAATCAATGAAGACATCTCCCGGATCTCTCTGTGGACTGAAAAACATGGACTTAAACTGAACCATGAAAAAACAAAACCTATCATCATTTGTCACTCACGTCTGCGAAACTCACTTGACTTTCATTCTATATGTTCTATTGTGGTCAATGGAATCACTCTCCCTTACTATGACAAAGTGAAAAACCTTCGACTGACTCTTAACTCAACACTTACTTGGGATGATGCAGTAGTAGAAATCCGAAAGAAGGTATTTGCATCAATTCACTTGCTAAAAAGGTTACAAAGTTTTTTACCATTACATACTAAACTGCACCTTGTCAAATCTCTTGTATTACCCCACTTTACATACTGTAACTCTGTGATCAATGACATGACTGTGGCTCTATCTGACATGCTTCAACGGTCTCAGAACTGCTGCTTGAGATACGTTTATGATCTGAGACGCGTGGAGCATGTGACACCTTTTTACATCCAGTCAAAATTATTAAAATTAAATGATCAAAGAACAGTCAAAATTCTTTCTTTAACATTTCCAATTTTAAATACTAGTCTCCCAAAATATTTTGAAAATGATTTCAAATTTTTATCTCAAGTTAGCATGCGGAGCTCACGCTCTGCTTCACTCACATTGCGAATGCCACAACATAGGATTGCAGTGTATGACAGAGCATTTGTTGTGACTGCCTGTCGCCTTTGGAATAATCTTCCCTATTCCATTAAATCCCTTGATAGTCGTTGTCGGTTCGTGGCAGCCTTGAAAAATTTGCTTTTCGAGCGAATGTCCTTGGCTGGCGTGTCCTAGGTGGTTGTCTTGGGCGGGGGTGCTGACAGATGAGTGATTGTTGGTGTGAATGGGTTAAATTGTTTTTTATTTTTGTAATTTAAATGAAAGTATTACAGTTTTTTTACCTTATAGGCCAGTTAATATATTTTTAAGGTCTTATTTTGTATTATATTTTTTTCTTAGCAGGTTAAGTGTAAGAAAGGGCCATGTGGCCCTAACTTTGCCTGTTAAAATAAAGAATTTTTCATTTCATTTCACATGTATTATTGTAAAAAAGGCAGACGTTTTTAGATCCCAATATGTTTTAAATGGCAGACATCTATCTATATATTATTAATACACTACATAGAAACTTTATGCACAATAAAGCTTTTTTATTTTAAGACTTACCCCCACATATTATACATCAGAACACGCGTCTCTATGTGCAGATTCCCGTAAGCACCTTTAGATTTTTAATTGAGGCAATATAACTTGAAAAAGTGCGGAAAACTGATCAGAAAATAATTTGTGTTTTGACCGAAGCGAAAATGTAAACAAATAAACATCTGATTAGCTGTGTGGTATGTAAAATAGCCTATATAGATCACAGACCAAGAAAAAAAATTTAGATATCAAAATAGTTGAAAACACAGCCCAGCTGTTTTTTTTTTTTTTTTTTTGAAAAGGAATAAGACGACAAAAATTTGTTGCGATCAGACACTTTATATTCTTTCAAACATGCCAAGAACGAGTCGACGAAGAAGTTTTATAGCGGTCGGACACGGCGGGCAGGGCCGCCGACAGACATTTTGAGGCCCGGGGCAAAGTTTGAGAGTGAGGCCCCTCAATACAAAAAATCGCAAATAAAAAATAACTTTGTCGGTCAAATAGCTACATTTTTATAATCTGCTGATTACAAAATTTTTGATTTTAAAATGTTGAATATCACAGATCTGTACTAAACTTTTGATTTATGAATTTAAAAAATTCAAAACATTACAAACAGTAAAAGCTGGTATAAAATCCTTTTTGATACGACTACTGAATAACCCATAACTTTGGTTTAAAAGCACTAGACTAAAAAATGTATGTTTCTAAAGCCTGTACCTACGGGTAAAAAGGATTTAAGAAACAGTTTTAAGTTATTATACAAATTATTCACGGACTACCTAACTACTATAAACTACTTTACTTGTTTTCCTTCTGTTTTCCAACTCCCATAATGCCTGTGGTGCGTATGACGTCACCAAGACACAATTTTACAGGTTGTATCCTAGCCCTAGCCTTGGTAAAAGTATAGCTTAAGTCGAAGGTGTAGACTAGTGATAACTACTCCATGACTGGTCAAGATACTTTATTGTGTCAGCTGATGCTACAGATGAGCGCATTCTTTCGGTTTTGCCGATGGCATCATGAGCTGCTTAAATTTTAGTATGGAGGAAACCTGAATTTCTTTGGACCTTGATTCATACCACAGATAAACGATTGCATTCGCTTATGTATTCGTTTATCTGTGTTCATACGTAGCTGAACTCAAACGCAGAGGAGAAACAAAGCTGAAGTTGTTAATAATTGGAAAAAATTAATGTCACGTCTTGAGTCGTAAATTAAATGTTTGTTATTACTATTATTCTTTTGTAAAATATACACCATTTAGTTCAAACTGGACATCCTTTTGTTTGGCCCATCGTAGGCCTGTACAAACACGTTTTGTGATGAATTATAGGGTGTAAACGATTGGTATTGGACGATTGCTGATCTTGGTACGGATTTAGTTAATGCGAGGTCTGGTGCAGGCCTATAACCTCGGGGGGCCCCAGACGAGACAGCCGAAAACCAAATGAAACTGTATCAAAATAAGACAAATGATCAGTTAGGTAATTTTAATTTATGTAACTTACCGTCCGAAGGGCCGTCCGAGGGGTCGCGACTGAGGGGGCGCTGGGCGCCGTGCCGCGGCAATATTTTGTTTGCGATCTTGTAGGTTTGCATGAATTGTGAAGGTATGGCATTGATAGGAATACGAATCTGAAAAATGAGGCTGTAGCTAGGAATTGAGGCCTCTTCTGAGCAAGGGTGTCGGGTTTTTAACCTAGTATCCCTGGTGGGACCCACTTCTAATCCCGCCTCCGTAATGGGAAACCTATCGCGGAAGGCCGCAAGGCTGGATGCATAGGCAAACGAAGTACCACGGGTGCTGGTTACCAGGCCCCGCTGGCTCTGGCTGGGGTCGACTCTCGGTCAGGGCTTGTGGACCAGCGTTTGGGATTGGTCTCGTGGTGATATATGGTTACGAAATGGGCACGGTATGTCCCGCTGGGCTTATGGGGTCACCCCCCTGAGTCTGGTTTACCCTGTTCTAGCTCAAAATGGCGGATTGGCTCTGTCAGAGATTAGGTAGGCCTTGTGCGAAGCTCACGTAGACCTCCACCACTGGTGTGGTAAGGGCTCTTGTCATCCGTGGCAAGTGTTCCTTTAAGCATTTTAGTTGGTGGTCATGAGTTGTCAGTTTGCCCTGGCTAGAGGCTCGGGGGAAACCCCTTCCTCGATGGGCTCGGCTTTGCCGCTGACGAGTGTGATGGTCTTAAGCCATCCCGACAGCCAGGGGCGATGGTCTCAAGCCTGGCTGGGGCCGGGTAAGGCTAATGCTCAGGTACCGACCTAAAGGAACACACATGTGAAATTAAAATGAAATGTAGCTAAGAATAATTCATAACACTATTGGTATCATTAATGTAAATGTAATATAGTATGAAAGTATGTAATAATAATAGTGTAGAGTTAGTACTATGCAAGTTGCGCGCGCATCCAATCATCTGTCGCAGTCAAACTTATTAAAGGCGGTAGTGGGCAGTGTTGCCAGACAGGATTTGGCATTTTACCCGCCAACTCTATTAAAAATCCCCGCTTTGATCCGGTTTTTACGACCTTCTAATCGTAGAAAATGCCGAGGAGCAGTTAGCGTTATTTTTGACGTAACCGTTCCACCGACTAGGCGGAAGTGTATTAGTCCGTGCCGATGCCGTACCGCAGAGAGGACAAATAGAAAAAACTGTGCCGTTCCGTTCCGGTTCCATCCAAAGCTAACTTAGTTGACTGAAGACTGAAGTATAATGATTGAAGGTGAAGCGAAGGCCCTATCTCATCTCTCCCTACCTTGATTCCTGAATAAGGAGAAAGACTTTTACTATCGGAAGTTTTGTATTAAACTATGTTAATATTCAAACTCTGGATTATTAGTTATCATTTTAAAACATCCTGTTTAATAATTCATTATTACGGATTTTTTTTAAGGGAATGGAAACTTCTACAAATATTTAATAGTAGCCTACATAACTAACTCTGTGTAAAGCCAGTTGGCGTAGGCCTAATACAGTAATCCAATTATTGGCTGTGTTGAAATACAATGTTAGTTTAATCTAAAGGTAAACCAAGATTACTGTAAAATTAATCAAACACAGGTCACACTATTCACACACTAGTAAGAATAATAATAATGTGTTGAGTTCCTCTAGCTAATCAAAACACGGCACCAATTCGATAGAAAACCATAACAAAACAACAACAACGATCTAAACTTAACAATTTAACAAAACAAACTTTTGTAGCAAATCATTCTAACTTAAGTGTCGCAAGATGGGTAGGAAAGAGATTAGGAAAGGAAAGAAAGAAATTGCGGCACTCTAATCGAAATAATCAGAATCGCGGCGTCAGTCAACTGTGACCTATTACTAGCAAGTAACTGGAACTTCGGACCAATTGAACTGCTCCTTTGGATGTAACAGATACATGACAAAGTCGCTACTGCGCATGCGCAACCGTTGCGGCATTTTCTACGATTAGAAGGTCATTGGTTTTTCGGCAATAATCCCCGCTAAACCCCGGAAGTACCAAAAAACGGGTAATTACCCGAAAAACAACCTAGTGACTTTCAAAATACCAAAAAATTGGTAGTTTTCTAAAATGACTAGGTAAGAATGGAAATCTAACATCAACAAACAGCACACTAAATACCAAAATATGTCTATTTACTTTGACTATCGTTCTCAAAATCAAGAAAACATATTATTTTTCACATCTAACATGAACATTAGATATATTTTCAAAGCAGACCATACTTCTAAAAACACCCAGCTTTACCCGCTTTATGCATTTATGATGCCGGGAAAATACCCGGCAGCACTGAAACCAATCAAACCAAACCGAACACGTATTACTGACTAAAAAATATCTAGAGTAAAAAAAAAACTTTTAGCTCGTCTCAAATTACCCGGTTTTACCCGTTTTTTTATATCCCCTCGAACACCCCGCACGGCCTCCAAAGTACCCGAAAACCGGGTAAATACCTGGTTTTTGGCAACACTGGTTGCCAAAAACCAGTGTTGCCAAAAACCAATTGAGTGGGTGATGTTGTCAGTCGTTACTGTTGTTGATGCCAGTGACTGGTTTCAGACAGAGACACTTAGTCAATCACGGTGATGTAGGCCTAGTTAGAGTGACAGTGAATATCGATTTAATTCATTATTTCTTTTCTTGTGACAGATATTCTGAACCATTTAATGTTCTTAATTTTGTGCAGTCCTGGAATTACCCTTTCATATATGAATTTTTTTAAGTATGCCATATAAGTATTGTGACTGCGCAAAAAGCTGACATGCGGCTAATACTGGGGGGGGGGGGGGGGGGGGGCACCGCGACCACGTTTGCCCCAGGCGCCGCCAACCCTAGGGACGGCCCTGTAATGTAAGTTTTATAAGTACTAAGTTTTTTATATATCTTCTAATACATATTTTCATTTTGGTCTCCTTCATTTAAAAACTCTAATATTTCATTTTCAGTTTAATATTTAATCATCCTCAAAAATATTCTGAGCTCAAAATGTGGCCCCCCTTCCTTTTGTGGCCCGGGGCAATCTGCCCCCTTTGCCCCCCCCTCTCGGCGGCCCTGACGGCGGGGCAATGTACGGAAAGATGTTCGCACACGGCGGGACAATGTACGGGAAGGTGTGCAAACAGAAGCTTCATACGCGGAGCTGGAACAATTGGTGGAAAATTACACTGACAAAATCACACTAACAAATTCAAGAATTCAGCAGAATTCACTTGGCGGGATGGCATTACCATACCAGAAATGTGGCGCGCTACATTTTCAAGAAGAAAAAAGAGGAAGAATGAAAGGATTTTCATACAAGCTGCCATAAGGAAAAAGTAAATCTACTTATTTCTCAACAAAGCGATTACATTCAAAGTCTTATTACTGGTACCGATAGACTGAGCAGAAACTACAAAGAAAACATTAATTCCATGAACGCTGTGCTCGCAACGGTAAGCAGAAGAGCTATTAAATTGAAGAAAACAATGGCGGAGGGTTTTTCATGTATAAAGTGTATGCAACAATTTATCACTCAATTATAGCACCTTACAACCATGAGGAGATCATTCGTTATATGCTCTGCATCTATGACGGACGTCAAAATTGGTGATCAAGAAAGAATGCTAAACAAAGCAACGGCTCTTGCAGCAATGAGCTCATGCACAGCTTGACTAAACACTTGGTTAAAGTTAATCCCTAAGCGCACATTTTCATCGTGAAGAGGTACGTTCTGAAAAATACTCCTCATGAGCAGCATACACAACTCGGAATGCACATTGTCTGAATCGAAAAGAATATTAGCGCCGATACGACATAACTTCTAATGATGTTGCTATTATTTTTAGAGCAAACGATAGCGAACCACCAAGTGTGAGCGTGACTTGATTATTTACCCGAAAGATAAGCCTCTTAAAAGAGTATATCCTTCAATTTTGCCTCGACCCAATGGCTGACCAGTTGCTTTTTACATATTTTCCATTTGAAGGAAGTGCACAAAGAACATCGCTTACAATTCTGCAATACGCATCCTAATGAGTGGCTATTAGAGACACTTTCAGCACGCTACATCATTCCGAAAACCTATTTTTACAGTAGATTGACGAAATATGTGCGCATAGAAGGTAGCCGATCATTTATAATTTAGTTAAATCGTGCGAATTCGCACGGGTTCACCTAGTTTTATGTTATTTCTCATTTCCTGGTAATTTTCAAGCAATTTCAAAATTTTCCCTAGTCCCTGGTAACAAGACCATCATTTGAGCCTTCTCCCATTATCGTGTGACTTGCAAAATACCCACAATTTCGGCGAACAAATTTCCCTTGCATAGTTAATTATTTATATAGACTTTTGAAAATATATATTTATACGTATGAAAATGAACAAATGGTGTTTTTGACATCAGGGAACCTCAAAACAAAAAGTGATGATGGTCTCAGGCTTAGGTCTTACCATGAAACCTACGGTAACAGCTTCTTCCCTATAGGGGAAATTTCACTTTAAAGTAACCATTGGTAGTTTAAAAAAAATTTCCAATAACTTATTAACATTTCATCAAAATAGAATTGATAAAACATTTTTCAATAAAAATAATAATGTTTAACAAATTAGTATCTTGTAACAAAACACCTAGAATTTTCTTTTGGAGTAGAAATGTGATATGTCTTATCTGTGTCTCCCATACACCTCCACAACAAGCCAAGTCAGCTTTGAGTGCAGGTTCATTTGAATTTTCTCTTTTGGCTAAAAGGCATTCTTTTATTCAATTTCCCCTTGCCCTTCACATCAGATTTTCTAATGCACCCCTGACCTCATTGTGCCTTTTTATGAATAATCGACTAATGAATGATTTCTCACCTCAGGAATAGGTAGAACCAGTCGACCATTGTACCATCTGTCGACCAGAACCAATTAAACATATAGATTCATATTAATAATTTTGATATTACTTCCTTCAATACAATGCATGGAACCTATTTTTGTAACATCCATTAATTAGGATTTTAGTAGTATTTATTAAAGATTTTGTTTGAATGCCTTTATGTAATTATAAGTAGCCCGTTGTAAGGGTTGCAGCACAATAAAATATGGATTAATTTTGTAATAATTTTGATATTATTTCATTCATTCAAGTGCATGGAAATATTTTAAAAACATCATTTAAGAAAACATCATTATCAAGAAGTAAAACTTCAAGTCCAAGAATATTGTCATAACCACACTAGCAGATCATAATGTATTTTAATTTAATTATTTAGGCACATAATAGAGCAAGTATTTGTGTCCAATGTAACAAATGTTCATTTATTTGCAAATGTATTAGCATTAAAAACTTTATTTCTCCTTCGATTATCATAATTAGCAGCTTGTTTCACAAATTTAGAAAGGTTTTAGCGAATTTCCCCTATAGGGAAGAAGCTATTACCGAAGGTCTCTTGGTAAGACCTAAGCCCGAGACCATGATAAATTTTCGTTTTAGGGCCACCAGAAGCAAAAACACCATCCGTCCGAATTTATATATCTATCTATCTATATATATGTATATTTGAAAAATTGATTATTGTGATTAGGGCTACTATTATGTTATAATGATACATAATTTATTAACAGAGTACCCTTTTTTTATATAAAATGTTTTTTAAACAAAAAAGGGTACTCTGTTAATAAATTATGTATCATAATATATATATATATATACCTTTTTTTATATAAAATCTTTTTTAAACAAAAAAGGGTACTCTGTTAATAAAATTTATATATATATATATATATTTGTGCTCACAGTCATATATAATGACTGTGAGGACGATAGCGGCCATAAATATGGTCCCATCTCAATGGAATTTGGTACAGACATGTAAAGTGGTAATCAATTGGACGAGTTCGAAAACTAGCCTGATCGGACCACCGGAAGGGGGGGTAAAGGGGGATAAACCCCTCAAAAAACGGGTTTTTGAGTTTTTTACATGCAAAAATATAAACTATCTGATTTTTGTTTGCACTATTGAATTCAGCTCAAAAAACAAACAATTCAGTATTTTTAATCATTGCTCTATCTCTCTTGGTTACCGAGATATTAGTGGTAAACACAGTACGTTGTCCCTATGTTAACCTTATGGGTAATAAGTAAAATTCTATATCTCGCTTATTTCTCAACACATCTAAATAAAACTTGGTTTGTGACTTCATCTAGATGAGATCTAATGTTTAATAGTTTAAAATCCCTGAAACTTCCATTTCAGTGGCAGCAAACCTGCATACTCATTCCCCATGTTATCCTTATGGGAAATAAAAAAATCTATATCTTCCTTATTTTTTAACATAGCTTAACAAAACTTTTTAAGATCTATTAAATATTGAAGTAAAACCAAACAGTTTTTTTAACACACCTGTTGCAGCAAACCTGCACACTCATTTCCCATGTTATTCTTTTGGAGATTTTTTTTTCTTATGGAGATATGGAACTGGACTTCTGTCGGCAGACGTTTCCACTCATTGGCACTTTACAGAACTCATGACAGTGACCGTATTTCTGGACGAACTCGAAAACTATTACGATAATGTGACAAAAAACAAAACCTATATTTTTATCAGCTACATTAACCTTAACATACTAAGTCAGGTAGATGAGAAGAACGATACTTAAACATTTTAACGGAGAAAGGATTTGTCCGCTGTATTGACAAGCCTACTCGTGTGACTAACGATAGCGCTACCTGCTTTGATCACTGCTTTTTTCACCACAACAACAACAAACATGTACGAGATGCTGTCAGTCACAGTCACACCAATGACCACCACTGCACTGCAATACAAATACAAGTCAAATAATCTAAATACAGCAATTTTTCTCATTCCCGGCAGCATCACATTGACAAAACCATTTTTAAAACACTTCTCTGTTTCAGAAAAGATATTGCTCTTGTCGTATTGTGCCCTTTTTCATTGTCATCTTTTATTTGGCAACATTTTTTGGTGTAATAGCACCAGAGCTAGGCAAGTTCTTTTGAGGCAAAAAAGGCTTTGCGAATAATGGCAGGTATTCCTCAACAAGACATTTTTTCAAGAAGTTTCAGATCATGCCCGTACAAAGTATTCTCATTTATCAAAATATTCTGTATGTAAAAGAGAATAACAAACTATTTTCTTTGAGGAACGAGATACATGGATATGAAACTAGAAACTGCCAAAATCTAAACAATAGCAGACCTCATTTACAAAAATTCTCAAATTCTCATAAATATTTACAAATTCAATGTTTAATAAATTGCCAATAGATTTCTGTAAATTGCCTTTTAATTCTTTTAAACGTAAACTTAATAACTTTCTCATCAACAATGTTTTTTATGATGTAAAAGATTTTCTAGATTTTAGGGGTAGTTTTGTTAGCACTTGATATTTTCTTCATTATTTACGTTTTTATTTTATCCTGACCAATGTATTTTTTATATTATTGTAAATAAAAATAATCTATTTGTTTAGACAATGACCATTACACAATGTAACTTGTGTTTAAAGACAATAAAGATATTCTATTCTATTCTATTCTAATGGAACAGGACTGGCAAACTGTTTTAAATACTGCCGATGTGAATAAAAGCTCAATTAACTTCCACTCAACTATCAGGGACCTCATGCTTAAATTGTAAGCCTTTCATTTGTAATTTTAGATTAAACCATATCAAACCCTGGATTTCAACAGGCCTTATAAAACATCAGCAAGAAATAGGGATAAGTTAAGTAAATTGGTCATTAAACAGCCTTTTAATACAGATTTGAAAAATTGTTTTAAATTATATAGGAACAAAATAAATGTTATAACCAAATTGGAGAAAAAAAATTTATAGACAGAAACTAACTGATAACAGTAACAATCCACATCAATTTTTGAAAATCTTAAATAAATTATCAGGGAAAAGCATAATTGAAGACCAATTTTTTTATTGAAAAGAATGTCAGTGGAGCGTTTTCTTGAATAAACAGTAATACAGTGAAGGGAATAGCTTATGAATTTAATGCTTATTTGTCAACCGTAGGACAGAACTTGACAACCTCTATTGATTATAGCGGGCCACAGGTGGTGAATGACGATGACTTTATGAATGACAGTACTTTTCAATTGACTCCTGTTGTTGAATTTGACTTACTTCGCCACGTGAACAGTTTGAGGGGAGGATCTGCTTCCGGGTGTGATGGCTTTCCTGCGTCCCTTCTAAAGGAAAACGTCGTTTTACTTTCAATACCTCTTTTCTACATTGTTAACCTAAGTAGTTCCACCGGAACTTTTCCATACATTTTTAAAAAGCTAAAGTTTTTTCATTATATAAGGTATCAGACATCACCAACAAAGCCAATTTCAGACCCATTTTTCTCCTTAGTGTTTTCTCCAAGGTCATTGAAAATATTGTAAAAGAATTCATTAATTATTTGGAAAATTATTCAATTTTAACCAACAGTCAATACAGATTCCACTCAAACAAAAATATTTCTGATGCGTTGTTCAATGTAAAGATATAAAAATACAGCTATAAATAACAATAAACAATGCCTTTTGACCTTCTTAGAGTTAGCAAAAGCTTTCGATTCATTAGATAGAGTTAAATTATTATGGAAATTGGAATTGATCGGTAGTAGGGATAATTCATTGTATTATTTCATTAGTTCCCTTTCAAATAGGAAACAGATTGTCACGATATGTCGAGTTGAAAGTTGTGAACATTCAAATGATTATGGGGTTGTTCAGGGGAGCACTCTAGGATCTATACTATTTTTTTAATTTATATGAATAACTTATAAACCTTAACATTGAACGGAGATTCTATCTATTTGTGGATGACACTGCAATTTTTTTTGAGGTGTCTAATTGGGAGGAAGTAAAATGTTTGGCATTAAGAAATCTTGCACGAGTAAAAAAGTGGTTTGATAAAAATTTACTGACTATAAATATATTCAAAACCAAATTTAAGCCTATAGCTTTGAAATCAAATTTAAATACTGACTTTAATAGCCTGAATCTTCATTCCTGTGAGGATTTTTAGTCTCATACCAGCAATTGTGGTGTCATGAACAAAGTTGAATCTTATATATATTTAGGGGTTGTATTTAATAGCAGCATGAATTGGGAAGCTCATGTAGATTATTCAAAAAGTAAAGTTAGGAACAATTAAACGAAGATGTTGTGGTCCGTGCGCCGATTACACGTGACGTAGTTGAAACGTGGTCCGTCGGGCTGCACTTATTTGCGGTGTCGCAGGAGCGCTTTCGGCCTTTCGCCATTATCAACTGCTTATAATAGTTATCAGTTCGCCATTATCAGTTGATAATGGCGAAAGGCCGAAAGCGCTCCTGCGACACCGCAAATAAGTGCAGCCCGACGGACCACGTTTCAACTACGTCACGTAAAGTTAGGAAATTTATTTTTGTTTTTAGACATCTTAAAATAACTCTAAAAAATAATAAAATAGAAAATAATTGTATGCATATTTATACCTGTGTCAGTTATGTAGAAGTGTATTTCAAAAACAATTAAAAAACATATGATAATAACAACATGCTAAACTATGACATTTGACTCTTGTGGTAAAGTCATCACAGTCTCCCCCAATTTTTTTTGAACACTGAAGTCATGTTAAAACGTAACCTGTGAAGCGGGAAGGGAGGCGCCTCTGACGTTGTGGCCTCCACTGCGGTTTAGGAGCTTGAACATCAATTGCTTCAGGTGGTTGATCAGGATTAGCAGCAAGTCTCGCAGGCGGGTCTTGATTGTTCAGGGGATCTTGATGTTTTGGAGCCATAGGGACTTTGAAAACTTGAGTTGGTCCAAACATTGTACTTTTGGGCTTTGCAACCGAAGTTGATCGTAATTGGTCTATGTGACACTCTAGAATGCATCCTGACTTGTCTCAGGAAACTAAGTAAAGTTCCCATTTTTTTTTATTTCTCCGAACTCCCAAACGTTTTTGTTGTTAATGAAGAGGCCTACTTGAACACTCTCCCCCTCCTGAAGAGAATGTGCGAGTGGCGCTTCAAATGAAGATTTTTTTAGCACATAAGGAAAAATAGCGTCCATTCGAATCCTTAGTTTTCGGTTAAGGTGAAGTTCTGACGGTGATTTTCCACAAGCGAGGGGAGTTGCTCTGTATCGCATCAAAATGTTCTGGATCTTCATTCATTGGAATGTTTTCTGTGGTAGCAGATTTTGGGCAGTTCTTCAATGTTTGAACTGAGCGTTCTATCAAAGTTTGTCGCCGGGTGTCCTGCAGCTATAAACTTTTGAAAATTCCGTGTGTTTTGCAATAAACATGGAATGTATCACTTTGAAAAATCGAGGCGTTATCAGATACCAGAACATTTGGGTAGCCATGAGTTGCAAAGATCTTTTCGAACAATTAGATGGTATTTGTGCTGGATGGTGCATCTTTAATGATTTTTATTTCTGCCCACTCGTGCGAGCTGCTTCATCTTCGTTATCCCGAGATGTGTTTCATATAGCTTGTTGAGAACCTTGTTTCGAAGGACTGTTGGGATGTAAACTCTTTCTCTCCGGAAAATAATTCCTTTGACCAAGGTGAATTCAGAGTCAGTGGAGCTTGTGGAGAGATTATGTAGAATCTTATAAAGCACTGGGTCTTTTTCTGTTTTCTTCTTGATATTTGTAGCCGTGATTTCATAGCTTGAGATTTGGAAAATGACTTGATCACAGATTCGATTAACCTCTTCTCCAATTCCTTTGTCTGTAGAAGAGCGAGTCTGTTGAAGAGGAGCTCTTGAAAGACAGTCCACATTTTTCTATGCTCTTTTTGAATACCAGCTTGTAATTGAAACCTGACAGATATGATGCGTATCGCAACAAGCGAGCTGAAGTCATTTGCGGCAGAGCTTTGTCATGCCTGAAGATACGAGATATTAGTTGATTATCTGTAACAAGTTGAAATTGAGTCCCAAATAAGTAATAATAGAAATGAGAAACTCCAGAAATTATGGCCAATGCTTCCTGGTCTAGTTGTCTGTAACTGCATTCAGTAGCAATGAGCGAACGAGAGGCGTAAGCAATGGGTCTCTCGGTTCCTTCAATGGATTGGCTGAGAACCGCAGCTAGTCCGGTCGGTGAAGCGTGTGTGGTGAGGACTAATGATAATTCTGGGTTTAAAGGTACAAGCACCCTGTCACTAAATAGTTCAGTTTTTATTAGGTGAAAAGCTTTCTCACACTCTGGTGTCCATGTCCATTTTTGGTGTTTGCATAGTAGTCGTTGTAAAGGTGATGTGACAGTAGACGCATCTGGAAAGAAACGAGAAGAGTATGAAACCATTCCCAAAAAACGTCTTACTTCTTCAACGTTTGACGGATGGGGCATCTCTTTGATAGCTTGGATCTTGACTGGAGATTTACTTATTTTATTGAATTCTACCACTCGCCCTAAGTATTCAATTTTCTCTTTGAAGAATGAGCACTTTTGTTTGTTTATGTGAAGGTCGAAGTCTGAGAGACGTAGAAGGCAGAGTTGGAGATTTCTTTTGCATTCTTCCATTGAAGAACCGTGACAGATTATGTCATCGAAATAAGCTTCGGTTTTCGGAAGATCTTCCAAGATTTGTGTGAGAATTCTGTTGAATTCGGATGGTGCTGTTTTGATTCCAAACTTAGACGATTGACCCGGTATGTACCCCGATGTGTTGACATTGTCTGGATCATGCAGGAATCTTCGTCGACCTTGAGGCTTTGTAGAGGTCAAGTTTGCAGAAGAAACGAGATCCCTGGAGGCTATCAAGTACTTCATCGATTTTTCGAATGGGATGATTTGCCTGAATGATTCGTTCGTTTACTCCACACTTGTAGTCCACACAGAGTCGAATACTGCCCAATCGACTGGATGCAACAGGAGTGATGATTCCATCATTTTCAAGCATGTTCAGCTCTTTGTTGACTTTGCCGATGAGAGCATGAGGGACTTTCTGCTCGTGATTGAAAACGGGTTTTGCTCCAGATCAATAATGTAGGGACACTGTACAATTTGGAACACATCCGATTTTCTGTTCAAATATTGGAGCGACTTTCTCAAAGATTTCTTCAACATAATTTACTTGAACTAGATGGTTAGTAATGGGTCGGTTTATTTCAGCGTCAACCTCGCACAGTTATATACCCAAGCCACGGATCCATTGTCACCTTTAAACTGTCTTCCCTTATACATGATATAGACTGAAACCCTCCCTTCTGGTGTGATTATGTCACCGGCGTACGAAAAGAAAGCTAAGCTTGATGGTTCAATAGGTATGTTTAATTTTAAACGGTCAAAGTGTGCATGGGGAGAAGCAAAAATTTTGCTCCGCTGTCTACTTCAAAACGCTGAGGCTTTCCATTTATTCTTACAGAGACCATATATTTGTCTGATTCACCCCCAACTTCCAATAAATCAACAACGTCGAAGTTCTGTATTACTGTTTCGACTTTATGTAGTCCGTTATTGGAGGAATCATCACTGGAATAGTTTTTGTCATCTGCTAGAGTATAAGCGTTGGTTGAAGTGCTTTTTCCGGCCTTCCCTAACTTTGACATTAATGTAAGTAATGCACACCTTTGAAACATGTCCACGTCTTGACCAGTCGTCACATTGAAGTTTTGACTTTTTAACAAGGCAGCTTGCAGCAGTTTGATTGCCCCTACCACATCGAAGACAGAGGCCTTCGAGGGCGTAGAAATCAGATCTATCTTTCATTGATTGTTGTTTCCGGTGGCGAGAAGTTCAAAACAGGAAAATGATTGTTTGAAGGTAAGCCAGTTGTCTCTTGATCCTCTTATGAACTGTGCGTGTAGGAATGTATCAGTGATTGAGATTGATTGTTTACATTCACTGTTCGTGCACTCAACTATAAATTCACAATCTAGGAGATCACATCTGAGGTCGGCCACGAATTCGGAAATTGATTATCTTTTTGAAAAATATTAAAGGAATAATTTTGAGCAACAACAACACTTTACTTTTGAATCAGTAGTTTCTTGAAGGCATGCACGAGAGTCTCATATTCGAGTGATTTGAGTGGCTAGTCTGGACCCAAAAACGCAGAGAGGCTGTATTAATGTTCACAGCGAACAGAAGCACATAGTAGTTGAGCAGTTTGTTTTCTGTCAGCCCAGCCTTTCATTGTGTAGTAGTTTTCGAAACGTTCTATGTAGCTGGAAAACTTTTCTTGATGGGCATTGAAGTGTTCAAAAGGAGCTACAATGTGGATAGAAGCATGGCAAATTGATATGCATCCATTTCTCTTGTTTAAGTTGAATGAATCTATGTATAAAATTCTGTGTTTTCAAACTAAAATTGTTTACTTTGTTTACATCGTCGCCAAATAAAATAACTCTAAAATATTAATAAAATAGAAAATAATTGTACACATATTTAAACCTGTATCAGTTATGTAGAAGTGTATTTCAAAAACAATAGAAAAACATATGATAATAACAAGATGCTAAAATATGACATTTTACTCTTGTGGTAAAGTCATCACACATCTTAATGAGATTTTAAACATTAACAAATTAAAACTTTGTTATTTTGTTTACTGTCAATATTTGATAATGAGTTGAATTATTACTTGGGGCGGAGGGTATCGATCTATACTAGAACCACTAAACATTACTAAAAAATCAAACCTGCTTAAGGTAAAGGGACTTTGATATCCAACTCAAAATTTATTTGATGATTTTCGTGTCTTAAGTTTAAGGCAGTTGTATATTAAATCCTTATTACCTTACATATTTAACCATGTCGATGAAATTTTCCAAAACTTTGATTATAGTTATTTTACCTGAAGTTCGCAAACCACAAGAATCAGAGTATATAGATTGAATTAAACTTTTTCAGTCACTAACTCGCCAGTGTTTCCACAGAGTAAAATATAAAATCCCTGCATGAGCGCCCAAAAATTCCCTTGTTATCCCTCAACACTGCGCTCCTGAAAAATCCCTTTTTATCCCTGTGGAAATAAATAAGAGTGTTTTACCTGAATAGAGAATTCAACATATAAAAATACATAGTTTAAGTTAATCTGAGGATCATAGAATGTTAGTAAATAACAGTAATATAAACAAACAATAATTAACAACTGAAATAATCAGGTGTTGGAATATTTTTACTACAATCCCTGAGTTTTAAACTTTTAACCCCTCAATATCGAAACTATACAATTTTGTCATTTTGTATTTCTTGTGTCGCTGTTGTGAGTATTCATTTGTAGCTGAAATTTTTAATTTATTAGTGTGAATAAAACAACCTGACTGCAGTTTGTAAAGGGAAGTGAGTGTTAAAATGTTTTTTTTTCTTGAAAACAGGGACGACTTGATTAATAATTTAAATTAAAACATAAGTAATACAAGAGGTACAACAACTGGCTAAGAACACTGCAAAACACGAAAGTAGTTTGATGACATTTTCAAGTAAAATTACTTCAACAAATTGAGAACACCGTTGTAAAATATTACACAATTTGAGAACACCATTGTAAAATATTACAAATAAATAACGTATAGTGAGGCTAAATTATGTTTTGTCTATTCAAAAATGTTATTTAATTTACTTCTTAAATTATCCCTAGAAATCCCTCAATCCCGCTCTTATCCCTCAAGAACCTGATATTTCCCTGAAAAGGGATAAAATCCCTTAAAGTGGAAACACTGTAACTCGCACCACATATCTCAAATTCCTTTCAGAAATCTTCCTGCTTATCTTCAAAATTTCAATAGTGATCAATTACAGTACACTCCCGATTATCCGTGGTTTTCGGGACCGAGGCTACCAAGGATAACACGAACCTCGGATAATACGGAGTTTACGTGTGTTTTGAGGATGGACTGTAATAAGATCACTTTAAAATATTTTATTAGATATAGTGGTTACCAATAAAAAAGACAATGAAAGTCCTTTCGAGTTGCAAATAATAGAATTGTAAATAAAGACACATGTTTCACGCAATATTATAACGCTTAGTAGGAAACTAAAAACGTATATTTAAGCTTAGAGCTGCCTCGGATAACCCGGAGTCTTGGATAACCGGGGCTCGGATAATCGAGAGTGTACTGTAGCAACCTACAAGAAACATGTGTCAAATTGGTTAACGGAAATTGGAAGGGAGGCATCTGAGGCAGTTATCACATCCGGGTTCAGATAAGACTAGACTAGACTAGACTTGACTCAAGACTAACTTGACAAACGACTAGCAGTTCGTCCCAGTGGTTATTCTCCAAAAGTTCCCCAATCAAATAAAAATCATGCTTCGTCCCTTTATTTTTCTTGTTCTAAGATTTTTTATAGAAATTTATATTTTTAATTACTATAACTTTTATTTACAATTGCCAAGCCAATTAATCTCTGACCAAGACAAAGTTTTTAACGGCTCATGCCTGCGCACAGGATTTCACTCATATGTGTGCGCTAAATTCCAATGTTAATTTTTTTCTATTTTGAACCATTATTATGTATTATCTGATTGTTTCTGGGTCACATCAATATGTAACTTTTTTTGGAATAAATGAATTTGATTTGATTTCTTACTAATAAGCTCATCCCTTGGGTCTATCGTGCACAGTCGGGGATGGGCATGCTTGCTGGCCCTAGTCGGTTAGTCATTGCTGCTTGCCCAAGTGACGTTATTTAAACTTTTTTACACGATGGAAAAACGAAAAACCAAATATACCACGCTCTTTTGTTTTTAATCGCCTGATTATTTTGATATAAAAATATGAAAATTGGTTAAATTTGAGGAAGCTCTGGTAAGTCATACAATCATATATGTTCATGTTATTGAAATATGCTCTGTTGATCATAAATAAATGTGTCAATATATTTTTATTAACCCTCGAGCGGGCGCACGCGGAGTTTTCCTCCGCACGTGTTTTTTTATGTTATAATAAACAGACATAATGGGTGTCGGCGGTCGTGTCCGGCTCCGTACGTTATGCCCCTCATTCCAGGAATTTCCTAAAGCTATTTATACCCCCCATCCCTCCCTTGGTACCTCGTTATATGCAATTCAGGGATGCCGTCTCAGTTTGCGGTGCGCCCTCTCCCCTTACACAGACACTGATACCTATTTTTAAAATTCATAATAGCAATAGATTTGTAATTACTATTAATTTTTTTGACTTTTCCTTTTGCTTTAGAAAAAAAGAAGCGAAAGGAAAAGTCCAAAAATGTAAATAATAATTAATACATATTTTATACTAGGAAATTACTTACTATGATTAATTGAAATATTACACCTATTAAGTTGAACAATCAATTGAATCGACGATGAAATGTGTTTCCTAATGAAGTTTGTCAGCTTTTAAATACAATATTTTGTTATAAAACAAGTAAAATGGGTTAAACTTGTGCAATCTAGTGTTGCGGAGTAAAACTCCGCATGCGCCCGCTCGCGTTTTGCCGGTGAAGCGCCCCCTCAAGGGTTAAATACCAGTGGCGGCTCGTGTGTAGGTTCAATGGTTCAGTGAACCCCCTAAAATAGTCATAAACAATACATTTTTTAAGTAAATAGTAGAAAAGCCCATTGTTAAACATTCTTTTATAAACAACATGGCAAAAAAACTATTTTTACGTCCGGGCAAAGCTCTCACGCAACGCCGGCAGAGCGAGGTTCAGTTCGCCGAGTGAACCCAGCTGGCTGGGCGAGGGGTGTGGGGGGAGCGGGGGGGGGGCTTGCTTGAAAGCAATGGTTAATGCTCTCTGCTAGCAGCGAGCCGAGTGCTGACGACATTGGCCGACCTCTTCCGAAAGAGTAATTTCTTTCCTAACCACTTCTGTTTCAGCAGCACCCTACAGAACACGCGCTGCAAAGCTTGATAATGTTGTTTTAATGGTTCAGGCGATGTTTAAGTTTTTTTATTTAAATATTTTGTGATTTCTATGTTGTTTTAGTTATAAATACGTTTATTTCAGCTATGCGATTATGCAGTTATGTTTTATTTTTAGCTCTGATTATGGAAAGAAAACAATCGGCGTAGCGGCCGCACCAAAGCTTTCTGTAAGAACGTTAATTAAGCTATTGAGCAACGGTAATAACGCTATTGATTTAATTAATTTTGGATTTAACATTTTAATGTACATAGTAGCATAATACAATTAATTTATCATCAAAGGTATAGTGCCTTAATCCTATAAGCATTACACTCGTGTATAAAAGCGGGTATGTCAAGAATTGCAGGCACCACGATTTTGTAAGCATTTAACGTTTTTAAATACTGATTGGCATAAGACAATAACTCTATTGGTATCATGTATATGTTATTAGCTCTGAACCCCCAGTACATAAACTCACGAGCCGCCACTGTTAAATACTATTCACTATGGAGTCGAAATACTGTAAACCAACCCAGTGTCAAACGTGATTAGTTAGAAGTTCAGCATAGCTGGCACTTTGACCTGTCATTGGCTGTGACTCATCCGCTGACTTACAGGGTTGACGATCACCAAACAATAAGTAAAGGGTTAATAGCGATGTTATGGAAAGTCCCTGACACTCTTTATCCTTTGTTTAGTCAGTTGTCAGAGCCCTTCACTAGTGGGTTGTCACAGTGATGCAGTGTTCTTTTTAAACATTCCCAAAGCTTACATACTGTTAGTGTTACTAATAATAATATTTTTATCAGTGATTTAAGTACCATTTTAGTAGGAAAAAGTGATTCTAGTAGTACAAAGTAAATTTATTGAGGCTTATATATGATCATTAAAAACTACTTGAAAGCACATATAGGATTGTATAATTTACTTTGGCTTCCTCAAATTCAACTGATTTTCATATTTTTTTATATCAAAATAATCAGGCGGTCAAATTAAAGCGCTTGGTATATTTAGTTATTCGTTTTTCCTTCAATTAAAAAAGCTAATATGACATCACTGGGGCAAGCAGCATGACTCGC
This sequence comes from Flexamia atlantica, assembly GCA_035578135.1. Lineage (NCBI taxonomy): Eukaryota > Metazoa > Arthropoda > Insecta > Hemiptera > Cicadellidae > Flexamia > Flexamia atlantica. The sequence goes on along the minus strand of JAQJVK010000001.1, from coordinate 191,876,985 downwards.
CGGTTATGGCCGGTGAGCATTGAGCATGCCCATCTCCGACCATGCACAATAGACCCAAGGGATGAAAGAAGCCTTATTAGTACATTCGACTGGTTCTGCCTCCTCCTGAGATGAAAAATATTATTAATCCTATTTTATTATGTTGTTCTCACGTAGTGATGTGGGTTGCTAATAAAATATTTAGAACAATATGTTGAAAATGTTTACACATAAAAAATAAATCCTTTAGAAATTTGCCAATTACGCAGGTTTGCTGCAATGGGGGTGACTTAAGTTTTTTTTTTCTTGATGTGCTAGGTCACTGAAATCGAATGGAGCTTTACGTTTTAGGGACTTGAAATAACTTCACATCCACTTTTTGATGTTTGGAGTATTTTTTTTTACTATGCATAAAATATTTATTTTGCTTGTTCTAGTCCTAATGGATGTGATGGAAAGTAAACTTCAAATCATGGGGGCCCAGCGGCCAGTCACTGCAAGCACATGAGAAACCATCAGTTTACTGCTTTCTTTTTTATTATTTAATTAATTTCTGGATCTTTTAATAATATTTATTTTTGTCAACTGTATGAGTATTGTTTTCTTAATGGTAATTTATTAATGTTTATATATTGAATTAAAATAATTAATATAATGAAGTGTCTTTTTTACCTATTTTTCTTTCATCAAAAAAACGAGACTGATGAGAGATAAAAAACTTCTGTAAATTTGAACATTACCATGAATAATCCTTAATCAAATGTTAATCATTCAATTGCTAACTTCAGAAGAGATCATTATACCTGATGAACATGTTGACGCTTCAGTTTGAGGTCTTGAGGTCTCGGCAGATGAGGAGAGGAAATCATTGATGACATGAAAGTAAACAGAGCCACGTGATTACGCTACTATTGTTGAATTTTCTTAACGCAGAAAATTTCCGCGCATGTAGGGGAGGTAAAACCCCTCCCGTCATTCCTCTTTCCCCTTCAAACTTCGGAACCGATTAGAGGAACTATTACTTTTTCGTATGCAACTGCTATTTAGAAACATGTTTTTAATGTTAACTGTTCATTTGCCGGTTGAAGTTGCAACAGTTTCTTTTCACTATTATTCAAAAGACAGCTGTGAAGAATTGTTGGGTTTCTTATTTAGATCAGAGGATGAAAAGGAAAAATTACGAGTGCAGAAAGGCTTTTTTTGTCGTGCATAATATATGAAATATCAGATTTTAAGGGCGTATTTTTTCATGCTAACCGATTTTTTAACGTTTAGCTTAACAATCATAGAGTGTGCATGGTACATTTTTCCATTTTTGTAGTGGTGAAGAACAAAAATGTAAAGATTACTCACAATTAAACTTGGCACTGCGTGTTTACTAGGCCTAGAAAACATTCACAACGAACAAGTTAAAACTGAACGTTAGGTATCTGCCTGGTTTAGGTTTATTAGTGAACAAATTAGTTAATGCGAATATGAACCAATTATTAGATTATTATATGTAAAATATCAGAAGTTAGGTTGTAACTGTAACGCACATAGTTATGATACCAGATGTAGAGCTTATTTTGTTGTTAAACACCAATTAAAAGTTTTTGAAAAAAGCCTCTTTTCATTTATTAAACAAATTTTCAGCATGGGTCGTTCCTAAGCGCTCTTTCAAGGCCTCAAGCAGCATAATCCGCCAAATGTTTGCAGAGCAAGACAGGTTTACCCTGATTCGACAATAGTGAACTCCCACCATTTTTGGCGTTCACTCCTGCTCGTTATAGATCGCATTCGCACTCGTCAGAACTCGATATAGTAGGCCTAAAGCCCTTAAGATGAACTAGAGCTTATGCATCACGTTTCAGAAAATCCCGCACCGTTTTGCAAATCAACGTTAATTTATCCCCTTAACACTGATGTCTTCTTTTATATGTTTATTGGTTCGCGAGTTTGAATCGTTAAACTAGTGGCACTTTACGTTGGTCTGGTGTGACTGCACCCATTCTCATGCGTGAATGCTAGCGAACTACAGTGAGCGCCTGAGAACATAAGGGTAGGCTACTGTTACTCTTACCGAGTTCTAGGATCAAATACTATTAGTTTAAACCCTATCCCATCATTATATACGATCTGCTAAACGCATAGTTTACTTTATAATTAAAAATATAAACTAATAACAGATTAATTAAATGAAAAACCTAATATAACTTAATACTTGAATTATGCTCTGATTATTTTTGAGATAAGAATTGTAACAGCCATTGTGTACAAAACATTATCCCTTAAAAATAACCATTCACATATACAATGTGTAAATAATCCATTTTTATAACATTATTTGTAATTTGGCTATAGATATTTCTTTTTTTTTGCCGATAGCCTTAATTTTAAAAGCTATCAACAGCTGTTTTATTTTGAAAACCATTTTATTCTTCTCCCGACGATATGAAAACAAATATTCGTTACTAATACAAGTTACAAAGTATTAGGTTCAGGGATTATCGTATCAAAGTGACGTATGTAACAGATGACACGAAACTGTTAAATTAAAAAAAAAAAAAAAAAAACATATTTGCTTCAGCCAATTGTGATCGAGCATGTCACCACTAGGGACTGTGATTGGTTATCACTTCCCCTCACAAGATTCTCCATCTCTCTCGCACAGTATCTCAAAAAGTGGTCCCATTAAGAAAATCGGTCAATAGTTTGGTAGCTAATTCACTACTTAGCCAAAGCAAAGTTGTGGTTAATATTGAAAATAATATTTTGCTACTTTATAGTTTGATTACTGAAGCTTTGTGCGGCGAGAGGGGGGGAAATTTGAGGAGAAACGGCAGGGAAGGAGTGACGTGAAGAATATTTTTTTATGTTTGCTATGACGACAACCAGTTTTACCACACTGTAAAATGTAAACAATGCGATTGTCAGATGTAAATTGTTTATTCAACCTTTTGAACGTAACTAGTACACCTGTTGCTCGGAATCGAGCAATTGTCACGTATTGACTTTAGAGGTACAGTATTCTATAACTATGTTATTAATTGTGTTGTTTAACTTCAAAGTCACTTCCAGTAATAATGAGATTATTTACTAAAGTTCTTTGTAAAAATATTTCTTGTTAATACTGTATCGTCTTTCAGGAGATGATTTGATTTAGGTAAATTACAGACAGTTCAAGTTTATATGGAACATCCTTACTACAACCACAGAACATCACTTAGTACCAAAGTAATATTAAATATAAATATATTCTTATAATAATATAGGTTTTTCACATAACTATAACCACAGAGAAGGTAGAGGTGCCACCTGAACAAATAAAAATAGTTAAATGAAAACCTTACAAATTGTTATATTTAATCAACTTGATTGAGCACCTTCAATACGGCTATTAAATATTTAATTTTTAGATCATTACTCACAAACAAACTTCATATTAACCATTACCATACACTCCAAGAAAATTGTATATCCATCAAGTTAATCTTCATCAAACTTAAATTATTAGTATAAATTAAATAATTACAGGCCACATAATATAAGAAAAGAAACAGTTACCTATTTGAAAATCGACTGCAAGTTTGTTTTTACCACACACGTTTTTAAATAGGTTGTTTTTAAATAGATAATGAAAAAGTAAATTATATAGTGAAAATTACAGCTAATTTAGTAGAGCTTTTGTTATTTTTGTAAAAATTGCTGTAGTTCAGTTTCTGTTACTAATTACAACCCTTCTTAATCTTAACCTGAACTAAAATGGCTCACCAAATCTATTAACTCATAAATGAATGCTTAAAGTCTGTTTCAGTATACAATGATTTCAATTCCAAATAATAACACATGGTATTGCTGAAAAACTTTGTTTACTCTACTCAGCTGCTTTATAGAAATTTGTATTCCCATGTTAAATCTTATGGACATATACAAAACTTTAAGGGCGTCTAGAGCCGTTCCCTTTAGTCTAATCTTCATAAATTTAATTTCTTGCAAAACTACACGCCAATCACTTTCCAACGACACCTGAATTATTAAAATCGGCCCAGAAGTTTAGGAGGAGTAATGAACACAAAAAACCCCCTAGGGAATTAAATAAGTATAGATAGATTTAACCTCACTCTCGTAACATTTTCGTCGCTGTTTTTTTATTATTTTGTGATAGAATTTTAATATTTTTTTCCTTATATTGTATTGTTTATTGTGTTATTGTGTTTGTTTTTGTTTATTATTCTTACCATTTTTGTTGTTTTGTTTAGTTTACTTCTTTAAAGTTTAGTTTCCCTGGTTTGTATTAGGGTTTTGAAAAAATGGACAACACAAAAATGAAGAAAAAAGGCGGTCGTCCAAAATTGCGGGATGAAACTCCATCTCATTACCAAAAGGTCGGCGAAGGTGTATGTCATGTTTTTTTAATAAGATAGAATGATTAAGATAGATTATTATAATTCTGTATATTTTGACAAAAGCAAAAAACAAAGATGTTTGTAAATAAAAAATAATATAACATTAAACAAATAATACCATATGATTTAAGACAGGACACAATATTCTTCCCCCTCTTATAGTGAATGAATGACCTCAGGGAAGAAAAAAATCCTTTAGGTGACCTGGTGTCTGGCGATGTCGTGTCGATCGGCGAAGTGGTTCAGGAAACGTATCCTCATGGTGTCGAGGTTCATCCACAACATCGGCAGGATCGGCAATCTGAGGTTCATATGAAGAGTTTGTAGGTGTTTGTCGGTAAGTAGAGGGATTGAAAAATGGAAATGGTAGTAACATAGATCTAGTGTGGTCTGTTGTGACTTCACTCCGTGTCATAAGTGGATCCTTGGTCTCCTTGTCGGTAAAGTCTTGAGGTGGCATATCAATGACTGTACTAGTTCGTCGCAGTTGGTTCGCGTGTCTCTTCAAAGTGTAACCATTCTCAAGTTGAATTTGGTAGTGAATATTCCCAAGGACCTTCATAACTTTCCCCAATTTCCATGAATCTTTATTACCTGAGTACCAGCGAGCCAAAACCTTATCACCGACTTTAAATTTTCTGGATGGAGACAAATTGAATGTAACCCTTTTGTTACATTTCGGGATTGTGGGTTTGAAAACATCGAGTTGACAACGAATATTACAGTGTAAGTACATTTCGGCAGGTGTTTTGCCATTCTGAAGAGGTGTGGCTCTGTATCTGAACAATATTTCACGAACCTTAGATTGAATAGGTCCGCAATCTGTCATGCGACTTAGCTTGGATTTCAGGGTTTGAATGTATCGCTCAGCCAATCCATAAGTGGCAGGGTGACCTGGTGCTATGTATTTCTGGATTATACCCCTCTGCTTACAAAATGTCTTAAACGCTTCGCTTTGGAAAATCGTGGCATTATCCGAAACAATGATTTCTGGAAAACCATGAGTAGAGAATATGTCTTGGAGTAATTCGATGGTAACTGAAGTCGTTGGAGCATCCCTGATGATTTTTACTTCTGCCCATTTAGATTTAGAATCAACTAAAACGAAAAAGAAGTGGTTTAGAAAAGGCCCGGCATAATCAACGTGGACCCGTTCAAAGTTTTGTTGAGGTTCGTCCCATTGGTGAAGGGGAACCTGTGCTGGACTCTTCTGTATAAGAGCACACTCCCTGCATGATCGAACCAACTGCTCAATGTCTTTGTCAATGTTGTTCCACTAGCAGTGTCTCCGAGCCAATTGTTTCATTTTTACAATACCAACATGAGTACGATGAAGTTCTTGAAGTTCTTCTTTTTGCAAAGACTGGGGAATGCAAACACGGCTGTTTTTTAGAATGACCCCATTTGAGGTACTGAATTGAGGGTCCTGATTTTTTCCCGAGAGTAGGTCATTTAGTAAGTTTGAGAGGTGATTATCTTTTGCTGTTTCTGCAGCTATTATGGAGCTGGTAATTGTCTCTGTAGACATTTGGTGTATGGTCTGATCTTCCATCATTTGAAATTCTTGATCGAGAATTGACTCGACTGAATGAGTAGAGAGTAACGTTTCATGTGTTCCTCGAGAAATACAGTCAACATGTGCATGATGTTCAGCTTTCCGGTGTTCCACTGAGTAGTCAAAGTCTTGAAGAAAAGTCGCATACCTGAGGAGTCGAGCTGATGTGAAAGACGGCAATTTAGTGTCAGGGTGAAAATCCTAGTCAGTGGTTGATTATCCGTAATCAAAGTAAAATGTCGACCAAACAAATACATGTGAAGGCGTGAAACACAAAAAATAATTGCCAGAGCTTCTCTATCTAACTGAGAATAATTTCTTTCAGTCGGTGTCAAGGAGCGCGAAATGAATGTTATCGGCCTTTCAACCCCATTAATCACATGGGAGAGGACACCAGCTATTCCAGTGGGACTAGCATCGCAAGCTAACGTAACAGGAAGAGATGGATCGATTGGCATGAGCACTGTATCGCTCATTATTTCATCTTTGAGTTTCTGAAACGCTTTATGACACTTTTCTGACCAAACCCACTCACTATCTTGACGAAGGGGAAACGTCATTGTAGATAGATTTGGAATGAACCTAGAATAGTACGTCACCATTCCAAGGAAACGATGGAGTTCTTCTGGATTAGTGGGCTCTGGAAGTTTAACAATTGCTTCGATCTTTTGAGGAGACTTCGAAATCTGGTTATAGCTTACACAATAACCCAGATATTGGACCTGAGTCTGGAAGAAAACACATTTTGATTTGTTCAAGTGTAAATCATATTTCTTGAGTCGCTCAAGACATGCAATTAATCGTCCCTTACATTCATCAAATGTCGAACCGTGAACAATTATGTCATCGAAATAAGACATTACCCCATCTAAGTTACACAGGATTTGGTCTAAAATCCGGTTGAACTCACTAGGAACAGTCTTAATTCCAAATGATAACCGGTTTACATGGTAGGTACCACGATGTGTTGAGATGGTTTGAATAGCCTTGCTTTGATCACAAACTTGTATATGTAAATACGCCTTAAAAATATCAAGATGGCAAAAATATTTTGAATTCCTTAAGTTATTAAGGATGTCATCTACTTTCCTTATTGGATAATGAGCTGACTTTAACTGTTTGTTTACGGCAACTTTGTAGTCTACGCACAATCGTAGCGATCCATCAGGTTTGGGAATTATCACTAACGGTGACCCCCAATCACTGGTTTCAACTTAAGTAATTATTCCTGATTGTTCGAGAGTATCGAGTTCATGATTTACTTTGTCTAATAGAGCATATGGGACAGGACGTTCCTTGATAAAAACAGGCTTCGAATTTGGGCGAAGTTCAAGAGAGCATGTGAACCCAGGTTCACATCCAATTTTAGGTTGGAATATTTCATCAAACGTAAGTAAGATGTCCGAGACAATGTCTGATGAATTTACTTCAACGAAAGTACGATGTTGATTTTGTTTGTCTATGTCCTCCAGACTGATCTTAAGGTGTCGAATCCAAGTTCTACCCAAAAGCGGGGAAAATTAATTAGGAACAACGAATAACAATTCGTTAGACTTGACTCCATTATACTCGACTAAAGCGTCAGTCACTCCCAATGGCTTGAAAACACCGGAGGTGTATGAACGGAACTGGACATGGGTTGGTCGCAGGAAAACATCTTTAAGGTCCAATCTTAAGAAATCATGTTCAGGAAGAAGTGTGAGTCCCGCGCCAGAGTCCACTTCAAAGATTTGAGGGTTTCCTGCAATCAGTACTTCAACCAAATATTTGTCACCAGCGGAAAGAGAAGACTTTTCCAACACGTCAATCGTTTGATTAATCGACTGTAAATCTTGAAAGGATGATATCTCGATGAAGTTTGTCGAATTTGAATTAGCATTTGATGATCGTTTCATCAAGGTACTAATGCAGACAGAAGCAATATGACCGGTTTTACCACATGAATTACAATGGAGTCTAGCGGGATTTGTTCGACAATTTTTACTCATATGATTTAAGCGTCCACATCGGAGACAACGATTGTCGAGCCCTAACTGTTGAAAATCTATGTTGCTCCTTAGTTTAGCAGGAGGACTGCGATATTTTTGGGAGCGATGAGGACTACTGGAACGCAACCCAGAGTGATTTCGGGTAGTATTAACGGTAGGGCGTGATTTATGCTGAACTTTGTTTACGTGTTGATCATCTGACGGTGTTTGAGAGGTTTCACAAACTGAATTAAGAGTAGACGGCTGGGTTAAAAACTCTCGACAGTCATTCTTACTTGCTTCAAGGGATAGGGCTTTGTCAAAAATGTTTTCAAAAGATTAATTTTCTGATTGTAAAAGTTGTTCTCGAATAGAGCTGTCTCGTATACCACGTATAAACTGAGCCCTCAAAAACAATTCAGAAACGCCAGATTTGCATGTTGCTACCGGACAGACGAATTCTCAGTCGATTAAGCTATGGCGCAAAGCAGCAACATAATCAGCAATTGATTGATTATCTTTCTGGTACAATGAAAGAAACCTATGTTGAGAAACCAGAACGTTTCGTTTCGGTGATAGGTGTTTCTCTAAAATAGTGATCAGGTCATCGTATGACCTCTCATTTGGTAAACTTGGCGCAACCAAAGACGCAATTAAGTGGTAATAAGTTGAACCTATGGAATTTAGCATCATGTGAGCACATGCCGTTTTGTCGTGAAATACACCTTTCAACGTCAAATAACTTTCAAATCTAGCCTTATACATACTGAAATTACCTTTTGAAGGGTCAAAACTTTCAAACAGGGGAATAAATGCACAATTACTTTGGGATGGAACAGAAGACGTATTTGATTGTGGACCTGAGGTCGTCCGGCTAGTAAGTGTTTCAATCAAGGCCCGTTGTTGAGCGGTGAAGGCATCCAAAATTGTCTGGAACTGGGCAGGGTCCATGATCAATAAATGCAAAATTCGATTACAAATAAGGAAATAACTGAAAACTGAAATAAATACCTGGTATTCCAAGGTTAAATTAACATGACTAATTGAAAATCAAAATCAATTTTTTCCCAAGTCGCCACTTTGTCATGTTTTTTTAATAAGATAGAATGATTAAGATAGATTATTATAATTCTGTATATTTTGACAAAAGCAAAAAACAAAGATGTTTGTAAATAAAAAATAATATAACATTAAACAAATAATACCATATGATTTAAGACAGGACACAATAGTGTACATTTGAGAGGACAAGCGAGAGAACTAGTTTCCAATGTTCGAGACTACTTTGAAGAAGAAAGAAACAACGGTGGGCCTTTATTGTCTCTCGTCCAAGTGGTCGATCTTTCTTCAGCAGCTTTGAAGCTGAAATTCTGTACACAGAAAAAAATACATTGGTGAAATCAACAAAACCTCATTTGTTGAGCATTTTACCAATTGCTGATACAACAAATGGTTTTGTCGGAATTACCAAAACTATTCTGTTGGATTTAATGTTAAAAACACATTTGCTATAAATACCAATGTGCATTGTATTTACAACAAACACATTGGCATTGGCAGCAAAATGTTCCATACATTTGTTATTTTAATAACAATCAAGAAGTTATTTATTTTAACACTAATTTTGTTTGCTATAATCACCAATGTTATGTTATTCCTACAACTAAATTAGCTATCCCAGCCAATGTGTTCCAACCAAATGAAATTGATAAACCGAACAAAACCATTGCATTGCAGGTTGTATATCTACAAAGGCTTTTTGCTCGGTTTACCAATATTTTTTTGTTCCAACAAATCTATTTTTTCTGCGTAACTAATATATGGAAGAGAAACAAGTTTTGTTGACAGTGGGGAACTCGTCAATCCTTTCAACACCACCCAAAAAACGTAAAAGAGCATGTACTTTAACAAGCATAGTTAGTTTTGGACAGGATAGTATGCGCTGACACGTTTATGCTTATGTTCAGCATTTATGACTCAAAAGCATTTTTTTATTCCATTCTCAAAAAATTAACTATTTATCCTTGAGAGAAGCAGGTCTATTTCATGGCAGCAAATCATCCCTTAGAAAAGTTTTAAAACGTCTAGGCTTTGATTATGAATTGTTAAACAGAAGAAAGGTACTGTTGGAAAGAAACGACATCGTTGATTGGCGTTGTAAATTTTTGAGGGCAAGATTTTATAAGGACAAAGATTTTAACTATATCATATGGCTTGATGAGACATGGGTGAACGCCGGTCATACATAGCCGTGTGTACGGATGGTCCGACAATACAGAGCAAGGTATGGTAAAAATTTATCAAAATATTTAAAATAGTATGTATACATAAACTCCAATAATAGGTGTGACCACACTTAGCGCAAATTCACCGATGATTACAATTTGTTCTCGTAGCAAAAAAAGTTGGATAAATGTATTCGCTATTTAAATTAAATAATCAGTAAACCGTTTTACTATGAACATCTATCTTGTTTGTTGGTGTTTTTACCGGCAAACTGCCGATTAGTGTGGACCTCCGACGATCGACGTACAACTGGATCGCGCTTTATCAAAGCTAAATACACACGAAAATCGTTAAAAGATGATTCTATATAAGCAAACCGTGAGAGACACGGAACATTATTTACTTTATGATATAATATATTTAAACTTCATTTCATTCCTAATTCACCAACTGATTTTCTTTCCTAACAATATCTTTCAGAACACCCAATTAGTCAGAACATTGTCTTTTCACAAAATTTCTAGGATCTTTTCAAAGTTTCTAGGAGTCATATTCAAAACTTTAACAAGCTGCCAATTTTGATAGAAACACGTTAGCGACCTCCAACCTCCACCAATCGCCTATTTTTGAAAGCTCTTTAAAATGAGGGGTTACTCAAAAGAGGTTTGCATTTGAAAATTTTGAGTTGCCCCCTAAATCCGCCATTTTTGGGGGACACTCAAAATGTTTGGTAACGTCAAAAAAATTTGGGTTGAGTTAGTATCATTCCCCAAAGGTTAATTGTTTGTCTTAACAAACAAACAAATTAAGGAGGGAGGAACGGACTTCTTTTACACACTGTATTAAATGTACTACTCAAGAATCAAAGTTAAAACTCTTTTACTGGGCGTTTGTTATAAATTAGTTGTTTAATATTTTGATTAGGATTTTTGCGGACATTTGCCATCACTGATTAGTAAAAAACAAGTTTCACGACGTTTCGGGATCTGGAATCTGATCCCGTCTTCAGGTGGAAGAAAACCTAGAACATAACAAGATTAGTAAAACATAGCCAGGAAAACCTGGAGAAAAACACAGCTAAAACAGAGAACTGTAAAAGCAGTCACGAAAACAATAAGCTGAAAAGAAAAACAATACACAAAATAACACAGGAATCACAAGTATCAAGAATCACCAGGCAGGAGAGAGCACGTCCACACCCAATCAGAGCTGAGCTGAGACTGGTGGGAGGAGAGCAAATGGCGGCGGCAACGGAAATGGCGGCGCCCACAGCCAACCAAATCACGGCGCGCTACCGGTGGCGAAAACCTGAAACAGAGACATGTGATATGCAAATTCCGTGTGTCTGTTTGTGTTTTGTTAGTTAATTTTTAACCTGATTTTGCCCCTTGGCCTTGCTACGGGTTAACATGTTATGAGAATTTTGAACAGAATTGTTAGTAATTACCCTATTTTCTGACACTTTATTTTCCCTGTCTTTCAATTCTTTGTTTAATATTGGTAGCCATACTGGCCTTATTTCAAGTGAAGATTGACTGATTGGTTGGTCTGTTAGTTTTATGTATGAAGCTTCAATTAGTTTTCTTTTGAAAAAATGAGGTTCGCGGTGTACTATTTTTGCTTCGTCAAAATTCATCTGGTGATTTTCAGACCAGCAGTGTTGAGCAATTTTTGATTTATCAACTAAGCCCTTCCTCGTGTTATCTTTGTGTTCTTTGATTCTAACATTTAAAGGTCTTTTTGTCTCGCCATAATACGGCCTAGAGCAACTATAAACTGCAACTATTGCAGTTTATTCTGTAAACACAGTTTTTTGATCCCTGAGTGCCATTTTTTGGTTTGGTTTTTACGAGACATTGCCTAAGAGTGTTTTGTGTCCTAAACGCGGTTCTAACTTTGAACTTCCTAGCAACTCTTCTAATTTTTTCCGATAATCCCGGCACATAAGGGATTGACATAGGAACGAATTTTTCAGTGTTTTCTGACTCTTTCTGTTTAGCCCTACGGGTTTTGCACTTTCTTATTACAGATTGAGGGTATCCATTCTTAGCCAAATCTTGCTCTACTTTTTTGATTTCCTGATTTAATCCATCTTGATTTGAGCAAATGCTCTTTGCTCTGTCAAATAGTGAGTAAGCCACCCCTTCTTTGACAGATTTTTGATGGTTCGATTGAAAATTTAAGTACTGCCCTGTGTGTGTCGTTTTTCTGAAAACAGTTGTCCTAAGCGTGTCCCTATCCTTTTCTACGCACACATCCAAAAATGCTAGTTTGTTTTGGACTTCCTCTTCCATTGTTAGGTGGATGGAAGAAGAAATACTGTTAAGATGCCCTAAAAAGTCTTTTAGTTCATCGTCTCCATGCGGAAATACCACGAAGGTGTCATCGACGTACCTCCACCAAATCTTCGGTTTGAGTTGAGCCAAAGACAAAGCCTTTTGCTCAAACTCCTCCATAAAGATATTAGCAAAGATAGGCGACAATGGCGACCCCATGGCCATCCCCTCATCTTGACGGTATAATTTACCCTCTAGTTCAAAATAGTTACATTGAGTGCATAATTCAAGCAGTTCCATAATGACGTTAACAGGAAGTTTAGTACGTTCAGTTAGACTTTCATCTTTTTCGAGCCGAGACTCGATTATTTTTAAGGTTTCAGGAACTGGGACATTCGTGAACAGACTTTCAACATCAAAACTAACCAGCTTATCCGTCTCAGCCAGCACTATGTCCTTTGACTTTTCAACGAAGTCTTTAGAATTTTTTATGTACGAGTCAGTTTTTCCTACCAATGGTTTTAGGATGTCCAGGAGGACTTTAGACAGTTCCCTACACGGTGAGTCGCGAGAGCTAATTATAGGCCTAAGAGGTACATCAGTTTTATGAATTTTAGGTAACCCATACATGTGTGGGATTTTCGAGTGATGCGGTGTTAAACGAGTTCTTTGTTTATCAGAAAAAAACTGTTTATGCTTCCTAAGAGTGCCTAAGAGTGCTTGCAACTTTACGCTCGAAACTTTCTGTAGGATCTTTGTTTAGTTCAGTATATTTACCAGCTTGGAGAGTTTCCAATATTTTCTCTTTATATGTTACTGTGTCCAAGACAACAGTAGCGTTTCCTTTATCCGCGGGCAATATTTTGATAGTATCATCTTTCCCAAGGATAGATACTGCCTTGATTTCCTCTTTCTTTAGGTTGGGCTTTGGGGCAGGAATTTTATTCAGTAAGATGCTGGCCTCACACCGAAACTGATCCCCCTGAGTCTCAGGGAGCTGAGACACAGCGGACTCGTTCCCCGTAACAAAGTCAAGCGCCCTCACTGATTTAGGCACAACAGAAAAGTTCAGCCCTTTAGACAAAACGGAAATTTCATTTGAATTTAAATTTCGTGAAGAAAGATTCACAACCTGATTATTTGCATCATTAATCTGTTCATCATTTTTAGAGTTATTACTAATTTCGACAGGTCTTAATTTTTCTAGCTTTGATTGTTGTCTGGATTTAATATCAACCGATTCTTTGTCAAACCTATTTTGGATGCTTTGAAAAATGTTCTGAAACTCAGAATCAATTAAAGTTGCCAATTCAGATTTCTTATTTTCAATTCTGATTTTGAGGGTTCTCTTTTCCGTACGATGAAAGTTTATTCTTTCAATTAGGAGAGATTTTGAAGCTGCAGACATTATTTTGCTGGCTTTAAAACTACTAAAAGGAGGTTTAATTCTGAAACTCTGCGGTATTAGATTTTCGAGTTTGCACTTAGTGAGAAAAGTTAAATGGTTGGTGTGCCTAGCCAACTTTAGGTGCATTTGTTCAAGTTCACTTAATTGATTACTTACTCCGGGTCCGTACCGAGAATCAATTCTTTGTTTGAAATTCATTGTTGGTGATGGTGATTTTATATTTTGATTAGGATTTTTGCGGACATTTGCCATCACTGATTAGTAAAAAACAATTTTCACGACGTTTCGGGATCTGGAATCTGATCCCGTCTTCAGGTGGAAGAAAACCTAGAACATAACAAGATTAGTAAAACATAGCCAGGAAAACCTGGAGAAAAACACAGCTAAAACAGAGAACTGTAAAAGCAGTCACGAAAACAATAAGCTGAAAAGAAAAACAATACACAAAATAACACAGGAATCACAAGTATCAAGAATCACCAGGCAGGAGAGAGCACGTCCACACCCAATCAGAGCTGAGCTGAGACTGGTGGGAGGAGAGCAAATGGCGGCGGCAACGGAAATGGCGGCGCCCACAGCCAACCAAATCACGGCGCGCTACCGGTGGCGAAAACCTGAAACAGAGACATGTGATATGCAAATTCCGTGTGTCTGTTTGTGTTTTGTTAGTTAATTTTTAACCTGATTTTGCCCCTTGGCCTTGCTACGGGTTAACATGTTATGAGAATTTTGAACAGAATTGTTAGTAATTACCCTATTTTCTGACACTTTATTTTCCCTGTCTTTCAATTCTTTGTTCAATATTGGTAGCCATACTGGCCTTATTTCAAGTGAAGATTGACTGATTGGTTGGTCTGTTAGTTTTATGTATGAAGCTTCAATTAGTTTTCTTTTGAAAAAATGAGGTTCGCGGTGTACTATTTTTGCTTCGTTAAAATTCATCTGGTGATTTTCAGACCAGCAGTGTTGAGCAATTTTTGATTTATCAACTAAGCCCTTCCTCGTGTTATCTTTGTGTTCTTTGATTCTAACATTTAAAGGTCTTTTTGTCTCGCCATAATACGGCCTAGAGCAACTATTGCAGTTTATTCCGTACGGAAAAGAGAACCCTCAAAATCAGAATTGAAAATAAGAAATCTGAATTGGCAACTTTAATTGGTTCTGAGTTTCAGAACATTTTTTCAAAGCATCCAAAATAGGTTTGACAAAGAATCGGTTGATATTAAATCCAGACAACAATCAAAGCTAGAAAAATTAAGACCTGTCGAAATTAGTAATAACTCTAAAAATGATGAACAGATTAATGATGCAAATAATCAGGTTGTGAATCTTTCTTCACGAAATTTAAATTCAAATGAAATTTCCGTTTTGTCTAAAGGGCTGAACTTTTCTGTTGTGCCTAAATCAGTGAGGGCGCTTGACTTTGTTACGGGGAACGAGTCCGCTGTGTCTCAGCTCCCTGAGACTCAGGGGGATCAGTTTCGGTGTGAGGCCAGCATCTTACTGAATAAAATTCCTGCCCCAAAGCCCAACCTAAAGAAAGAGGAAATCAAGGCAGTATCTATCCTTGGGAAAGATGATACTATCAAAATATTGCCCGCGGATAAAGGAAACGCTACTGTTGTCTTGGACACAGTAACATATAAAGAGAAAATATTGGAAACTCTCCAAGCTGGTAAATATACTGAACTAAACAAAGATCCTACAGAAAGTTTCGAGCGTAAAGTTGCAAGCACTCTTAGGCACTCTTAGGAAGCATAAACAGTTTTTTTCTGATAAACAAAGAACTCGTTTAACACCGCATCACTCGAAAATCCCACACATGTATGGGTTACCTAAAATTAATAAAACTGATGTACCTCTTAGGCCTATAATTAGCTCTCGCGACTCACCGTGTAGGGAACTGTCTAAAGTCCTCCTGGACATCCTAAAACCATTGGTAGGAAAAACTGACTCGTACATAAAAAATTCTAAAGACTTCGTTGAAAAGTCAAAGGACATAGTGCTGGCTGAGACGGATAAGCTGGTTAGTTTTGATGTTGAAAGTCTGTTCACGAATGTCCCAGTTCCTGAAACCTTAAAAATAATCGAGTCTCGGCTCGAAAAAGATGAAAGTCTAACTGAACGTACTAAACTTCCTGTTAACGTCATTATGGAACTGCTTGAATTATGCACTCAATGTAACTATTTTGAACTAGAGGGTAAATTATACCGTCAAGATGAGGGGATGGCCATGGGGTCGCCATTGTCGCCTATCTTTGCTAATATCTTTATGGAGGAGTTTGAGCAAAAGGCTTTGTCTTTGGCTCAACTCAAACCGAAGATTTGGTGGAGGTACGTCGATGACACCTTCGTGGTATTTCCGCATGGAGACGATGAACTAAAAGACTTTTTAGGGCATCTTAACAGTATTTCTCCTTCCATCCACCTAACAATGGAAGAGGAAGTCCAAAACAAACTAGCATTTTTGGATGTGTGCGTAGAAAAGGATAGGGACACGCTTAGGACAACTGTTTTCAGAAAAAAGACACACACAGGGCAGTACTTAAATTTTCAATCGAACCATCAAAAATCTGTCAAAGAAGGGGTGGCTTACTCACTATTTGACAGAGCAAAGAGCATTTGCTCAAATCAAGATGGATTAAATCAGGAAATCAAAAAAGTAGAGCAAGATTTGGCTAAGAATGGATACCCTCAATCTGTAATAAGAAACTGCAAAACCCGTAGGGCTAAACAGAAAGAGTCAGAAAACACTGAAAAATTCGTTCCTATGTCAATCCCTTATGTGCCGGGATTATCGGAAAAAATTAGAAGAGTTGCTAGGAAGTTCAAAGTTAGAACCGCGTTTAGGACACAAAACACTCTTAGGCAATGTCTCGTAAAAACCAAACCAAAAAATGGCACTCAGGGATCAAAAAACTGTGTTTACAGAATAAACTGCAATAGTTGCTCTAGGCCGTATTATGGCGAGACAAAAAGACCTTTAAATGTTAGAATCAAAGAACACAAAGATAACACGAGGAAGGGCTTAGTTGATAAATCAAAAATTGCTCAACACTGCTGGTCTGAAAATCACCAGATGAATTTTGACGAAGCAAAAATAGTACACCGCGAACCTCATTTTTTCAAAAGAAAACTAATTGAAGCTTCATACATAAAACTAGCAGACCAACCAATCAGTCAATCTTCACTTGAAATAAGGCCAGTATGGCTACCAATATTAAACAAAGAATTGAAAGACAGGGAAAATAAAGTGTCAGAAAATAGGGTAATTACTAACAATTCTGTTCAAAATTCTCATAACATGTTAACCCGTAGCAAGGCCAAGGGGCAAAATCAGGTTAAAAATTAACTAACAAAACACAAACAGACACACGGAATTTGCATATCACATGTCTCTGTTTCAGGTTTTCGCCACCGGTAGCGCGCCGTGATTTGGTTGGCTGTGGGCGCCGCCATTTCCGTTGCCGCCGCCATTTGCTCTCCTCCCACCAGTCTCAGCTCAGCTCTGATTGGGTGTGGACGTGCTCTCTCCTGCCTGGTGATTCTTGATACTTGTGATTCCTGTGTTATTTTGTGTATTGTTTTTCTTTTCAGCTTATTGTTTTCGTGACTGCTTTTACAGTTCTCTGTTTTAGCTGTGTTTTTCTCCAGGTTTTCCTGGCTATGTTTTACTAATCTTGTTATGTTCTAGGTTTTCTTCCACCTGAAGACGGGATCAGATTCCAGATCCCGAAACGTCGTGAAACTTGTTTTTTACTAATCAGTGATGGCAAATGTCCGCAAAAATCCTAATCAAAATATAAAATCACCATCACCAACAATGAATTTCAAACAAAAAATAGTTGTTTAATTATTCAAAAATAATAAAAACTAGATTGTTGCATTCCCTAGAATGTATTATTACTGTTCATGTAGAATTTAACCCATTACAGTGGCATGAGAAAGGCACAGAGCAAGGCCACACTAGTGTGGCCTTCTAGTTTCTTCTAGTTTCTTTTAGGGTTCTTTTGTTTTTGTAGGGTTGGCGTATACTTAAATAAAGTTGTCACGTAGTGTGAACAGTTGTCATAATATACACAGTATTTAGTTGTAGTTATAAATAGTAAGAATAAGAAGTAAGTACCTGGTAGACCGAGCCTTGCATGTTTATCAGTTCATCATATTACTATAAAATATTTCAGCGTCTTAAAATTTATAAATAAAAATCTTTTTATTACTCTATGCAATATTTATGCCACACGCTGTATTCTCCCTAGATGGCTGTTGTTTGCAAACAGCTGTTATGATTACTTAATTTGTTTACACTTTCCTTGTTTATTTCGTTGCTATTACGGCAACTCATAAGGCCAATGTTAAAATTTTACAACTTTAAAATTAGTTTTATTACGTTATTAGATTTTCTCCGGCTGAGTTATCCGCATATAACACATTTTTGAGTCATAAATTACTTATTTCCAGACTTTGAAGGAAATCCTCGGAGCCGTTTTAAGCGAATTTTCCCTATAGGGAAAAAGCTGTTACCGTAGTAGTACTCATGGTAAGACTTAAGACCCAGAACATGATAACTTTTCGTTTTGGGGCCCCCAGAAGCAAAAAATACCGTTCGTTCGAATTTTTTTATACAGGGTGTCCAACTTAAGTATGCCACCATTGGTATTTCAGAAACTACTGGATATGGAGGAAACTTTAAATTGGGGACTTCACCTACTTTTTTAAGACATTTAAAACTATTAGTTCCATTTTCTCCTAAATGGCCACCATTTTCCAATATGGCGGACAACTTTGATTTTTCTTATGGAACACCTTGTATTTTATGGTGTATTTGGATTCTACGCTTAATTTTAAGAACTTTTTACTCTGACATTTTTTCCTAAACGCAATGGTTAAGGAGATATAAGCCATTACATTAAAGTTTGATTTTTCCCCATTTGAAATGCATTGTGTCCATTTTAACTGTGCCATCCCATGCAATTCTTATGGAGTACAAAACTATTCAAAATTGCTTATTACCATGAGTGAATATCGACTAAAACCTATTTCTATGATTAAATCTAAACTAATACCCCCGTTGCAGCAGTCCTGCATACTCAGCGAATTTCAAGTGCATAAATAAATAATTTAAATGAAGTCTCGCATCAAGTAAAATCAATATACATTCAAAAGAAAGCGTGCAAAAATACTCTCCTAGTGGCTTTTAAGATCAACAGGCTATAAAAAATAATAGCCTATACTTGGCACGAAAATGCAATGTTCAAAACTTCAAAACAGCTGGCTTTTCCAATTTAATCGTATGGGGAAATGACCAGCTGTTTAAGTTTGAGTAAAAAATTTCATAAACATCATCAGTAAAAATCTGTATTCGCTATAGTACATTTATTTGACATATTTAGTTATCTGGCCTTTAAGTAAGCCATATGTCTGTATCCACCATGTGGCTTTGAATCAAACATCAGCTCACATGTTTTAATGTAAACAAAGCAGACGTTTTAGATCCCAATGCTACTTCCCAATGCTACTTAAATGGCAGTTATTTTATGTTATTTTTTGTTATCTAGCAAACTTTAAGAAATTGCAGTACTTTTCCTGAGTCCCTGACATTAAAACATTCAATTTGAGCCCTGTTCCCTCATCCTGTGATTTGCCAAATGCCCACAATTGGTATTCAAAAATAAATTATTCTTCATAAGATTAGTATGGAAAAATGCAGGTTTGCTGCCACAGAAATTTGAAAATGAGGTATTATAGGCTACAATCCAATATATCTAAACTATATAAAGCCACATAACATGTTTTATCAAGATATACTGAGGAATAAGAAAGCTACGGTATCCAATTGCACTTACCTCTCATAAGGTTAACATTGGGAAAGAGAGTACACAGGTTTGCTGCCTCAGGAATTTGATGATTTGGATATTTTAAGCCATAATCAAGTAGATATTAACTGTATGAAGCCTCATGCCATTTCTTATCAGTATATTTTGAGAAATGAGCGAACTACACAACTTATTTTATTACCCATAAGGTTAGCATGTAGAATGAGTATGCAGGTTTGCTGCAACAGGTATGTTAAAACTGGTTAGTTTTAATTCATTATTTAGTATATCTTATCTAGAAGAAGCCATATACCAAGTTTTGTCAAGAAATGTTAAAAAATAAGTAAGATATAGAATTTTTTTATTTCCCATAAGGATAACATGCGGAATGATTATGCAGGTTTGCTGCCACAAAAATTGAAATTTCGGGGATTTTTTACTAAAATACATTATATCTCATCTAGATGAAGCCACAAACCAAGTTTAATTAAGATATGTTGAGAAATGAGCGAGATATAGAATTTTACTTATTCCCCATAAGGTTAACATTGGGACAACGTACTGTGTTTACCACTTTCAATATCTCGGTAACCAATGGACATAGAGCAATGATTCAAAATACTAAATTGTTTGCTTTTTTGAGGTGAATCCAATGGTGCCAACAAAAATTTGATTAATTTCATTTTTTTATGTAAAAACCCCAAAAAACCCATTTTTGGGGGGGGTTATTCCCCCTTTACCCCCCCTTCCGATGGTCCGATCGGGCTGGTTTACGAACTTGTCCAATCGATCACCACTTTACATGTCTATACCAAATTTCATTAAGATCGGACCATATTTACGGCCGCTATCGTGCTCACAGACATATATATATATATATATATATATATAGATAGATAGATAGATATATATAAATTCGAACGAATGGTGTTTTTTGCTTCTGGTGGCCCCAAAACGAAAAGTTATCATGGTCTCGGGCTTAGGTCTTACCATAAGACCTACGGTAATAGCTTCTTCCCTATAGGGGAAATTCGCTAAAATGTCAAATTTATTCCAGCCACCTACTATATTTTTGTCAAATGACACTTGAGCTACTTGCGTTGTACAACCGCCCGAAGTACAATCTTGTATTCTCTTAAAATGGTTTATCCGTTTAATAAATAAATGAATAAGACCTTTCTGAAACTAAAATCTTAAAACGCATTATGGACATTTCATTTCGGGTACATGTAAATCCACTACAAACGGAGTTACAAAATTCAAATTAATTAGGTGATGAATATTTCAATTATACCATTGCAACAATAATTTTGCATTATCAATAGGTTAGAGACCCGGTCTTCGATGTGATTGAGAAAGGTTTGGGAAATATGTTTTTTGGCCAAGGCACTTAGGCCTACCATCTACTTTTTCTTACAGTTTTCGGTCTATTTTCAAAAACGTACTAAATTCATGTTGATGTTAAGTAGAAAAGCCGCTCTTAGCGTATTTTTTGTTTTATATCCCGGGTTATGTCTCATTCTCTGTATTGGCAAATGGGAGAAAGCAAAGTCACACCATTTGCCAAACATGAGGGAAAAGTTTTAGAGGAAACGTTACACATTCCCACTTCAATCTAGGGTGGAATTACTAGCTACACCTTAAGGGTGCATAGGCGGCTCCAGACTGGATTTTCTGGGGGGGGCTAGCGCATTATAAGGTTGAAACAAATGCCTATACCAAAGGCGTTGATAATGACATTGAATCTGTCGAAACATCGTCTTCACAAGATTTATTCTCGGATTTAGTCATTTTCTTTAAAAAACAATTAGTAACACGACGCATCTATACACTTTTAAATCGTCACAATACTACAAAACATTACAAAAAAACATTGTAATTACACAAACATTACACATTACAAAAAACATTACACATTACATACATCGGTATACGTGCTTTAGGTGCAATAGTAGAATTAATACAACTAACTATGAAGTGCGAGAGGGAGGGAAATTACACTTATCCAAGCAAGCGCCAGGCATGTCCCTCAGAAAACAAACTAAAGCCAGCGAATATTATTCACAGGATCCCACTAAGTATATCATTAGCCGGAGCATTTTTTTGTCATGACGTCATTTCCTATTCGATGAATCATTTGGTTTGTTGTTGTTTATTTCTTGGCCAAAAAGTTTATAGATTGTCCGCTAGATAGTAACACTTAGAATTTGGAATTTCGGATACTTCGGAACTCCTCGTGTATTTTCGTCTGCCTTTGAGGGATTGGCCTCTCGCTGGCGAATGATAAGTATAAAACTTTCCCTCCCTTTAATACTTCACAGTTGTATTAATTCAATTCGAGTATAACAAGGGATAGACAGTGCTACCAAAGTGACGGTTGACACGAGTATTCTATGGCCGATATCTGGCAGAGAGGGTGGGAACTTAAAGTGAGACATGCAGTTTATCAGCTGCGCCCCCCTCGCCGCAGTAAAAAGGATCAGAATTTTGAGTCGTCATCAAGAACGAACGACTCCCTTCCCTTGTTCCACGCAAGAGTAATGATTCAAGAACCGTGAACAACAATGACTTGGCTCTCAGCTCTTGCACCTGTTTTTTTTTTTCGTATTATCTGTTTTCGACTTCTAGTAACAAGTCCTAATTAATGTTCGCCAATGAACCATAACACAATATTTTACTCGACTGTCAATAAACCATATCTCAACATTGAACACGAGACAATAATCAGAGAGCAAATTCTTCAAACGATATTAAATAAATATAATATGGAATTAAAACCCATTAAAATTTCCCAGTCGAACATAACTACTTGCTTTAAGTAAGTTCTAATTTTATTGAAAACCTTATTTTTCACTAAAGTTTACATTAAAAATAACCTGCAACTTACAACAATTAGTGATTCAAATCGAGACACATGCCAGATTTATCATAAGTGAATTAAGAATACTATTTCAATCAATAGGCTTACCAAATAATATTAATGTAAACTTCACTAGACTATTTTTCTCTATCAACCAGTGTCTAGGCCAAGTCGATTGGTTTCGAAGATTGACTAAAAGACATCATTTAACATCATCTAGTACAGTCATTTAAGTCAAAAGAACTAAGTTTGGTTGCCTAAACTAGTTGCCAACTAAGTTTTGATTAATATGGCCAAAAGCGATGTTAATATGGCGACCGGCAAGAACGACATGCTTGGAAAGCCGTTCATGATTAAAGAGCTTAATCAGAAGAACGGGAGTCGTTCGTTCTTGGCGACGACTCAAAATACTGATCCTTTTTACTGCGGCGAAGGGGGCGCTAACATCGAGCGAACGCAACTTTTGAAGAAGCAGGAATACGCGAGAACAGCCTAGTTGTGTACAGAACACGCTCTTTTAGGTTTCATTAATTTTTAATACGTTGCCTTATGCAAATATTGTCATGTTAATTTTCGAGTGATATTTGTTAGGTGCTAATCTTTACTTGACATAGACCTCTGTGAAATTACACTTCAGAAACGGTTAATAATAGTGAAAACATTGGTTTGATATGAAAATGAAAATTCCTCCAAAAAATTAGTTCAATGTTCAGGAGATCTGGGGGGGCTTTGCCCCCCCAAGCCCCCCCTTCGGCTCCCTATGTAAGGGTGTAATTGTACGCCAATGGCCTACAACCCAAATCAGTCCATTTGATAACTATTCCTAAAAATTGTTCATGGCATAATATGAGTTTAGTTGAAATAAGTAATTTTTTCAGCGGGCGAAGCTGCGGGTATATCTGCTAGTTTATTGTATATGATGATGGGCTATGATGAACTGGATTCATAATAAAAATAAGCAAAAGGGGAACAGCTGATTAATATTTAACAGCTGATTAACAGTAAAAAGATAATTTACAAATAAATCGGTTGTTTTAAATGAAGATGTTTATTTGTCCGTGAAACAGCTTTTTGCTGCCAATCAGCTGTTTCGAGTCAATCAGCTGTTTAATGCAAATCAGCTGATTTCATTGTTATCATTTTTATGATAAATCCAGTGCATTATAATCATTTTCATTTACAAAAAAAAATTTCTCTGATTAAAAACACATTTGAAGAGGAAAATATCACATGTGTGGTATATTTGTAATCAGGAAAAAAATATCTTTCCAATAAAAAATGAAATTTTACATGTTGGCATTTAAAAATCTGAACTTGAGCATTACTCTCAGAAAACCATAAATGGTATCACATTTATGACTGAATATTTAGATTCTACGTAAAATTTCGTGTAAATTTGACCTCACTTACAATCTTGTACCTTAAAAAATAAGGGAGTTATGGGCAATTTTAGTTTTGGGGCCAAAATGGTTTTTAGAGCGTAGCGAACGAGTTTGGTCGAATATTTTTAATTGCTCACCACCATTTTATTTGTCTTTTTATTACGCATTATTTTGCTAATTTAACCTTTCTTGTATCTCTTATAGTTTACGAGATCCCAATGGTGTGCACAAAAAATGAACATACTGTATACAGGGTGTCCGGAAATTATGGTAAAATATTTAAGTATATGATAGTACAGGTAAAAATAAGAAAAAAAGTTCATATAAACATAGGTCCAAAAGTGCTTCGTTTTTCTGAATAAAAACATGGTCCTTTAGAACAAACTGTCAGAAATTTCCATGTTTTTATTCAGAAAAGTTAATATTTCTCCGTTATTAGTAATCCGATCATCATAATCTTAATATCAGCGTTGATTGGATTAAATTATAATTTTTCTAAAATTTACGGTTTTTAAGATATTTAGCTTTGAAAACAAAAATCAATCGCCATTTTGATATGGTACAAAGTAGAAATTTGATACTTCTTACAAAAATAGGTCTTAATAGTGGTCATCCATGTACCAAGTTTGAAGTTTATACGTTAAGAGGTTCATGAGATATGATTAAATATGTAAAAATCACAAACAGACACACAGACGGAAAACGAAGCACTTTTGGACCTATGTTTATATGATTTTTTTTTCTTATTTTTACCTGTACTATCATATACTGAAATATTTTATCATAATTTCCGGACACCCTGTACATTTGTAGGTAGCCGGATCGATCCCGAGAAAAGTTAGTAGCTTTTTGAAGGGTTGTTTCTGGAGCTAGCTGCCATTGGTTGTTGAATTAACAATCCTGTCTAAGGAACGTGCCAACCTTAGTCAGTAACAAGGCTACAAGATCGCGCCATTATCATCACGATCATCACACTCATCCTTCACTCATGTTCAGGGTAACGTCCTCGATGAGGTACCTGTCTTATTAAGAATGATTAAATGATTATATATCTATATATATGTTTGTTAACATGATAGCGGCCATAAATATGGTCTGATCTTAATGAAATTTGGTACAGACGTGTAAAGTGGCAATCACTCGGACGAGTTCATGAACCAGCCCGATCGGACCACTAGAAGGGGGGTAAAGGGGGATAAACCCCCCCAAAAATGGGTTTTTTGATTTTTTTACATAGAAAAATAAAATTAATCGAATTTTCGTTTGCACCATTGAATTCAGTTAAAAAAAAACAAACAATTTAGTGTTTTGAATCATTGCTCTATGTCCATTGGTTACCGAGATATAGAAAGTGGTAAACACAGTACGTCCCAATGTTAACCTTATGGGAAATAAGTAAAATTCTATATCTCGCTTATTTTTCAACACTTGGTTTATGGCTTCACCTAGATGAGATTTAATGTTTATTAGTCTAAAATCACCAATATTTCCATTTTCGTGGCAGCAAACCTGCATACTCATTCCCCATGATATTCTTATGGAGCTTACAAAAACATGTCAAAATCTCCCTATGTTGGCTTGCACTATACATTCTTTATTTGAAATTCGCTGAGTGTGCAGGTCTGCTGCAACGGGGGTATTTGAGATCGTTGTGCAAGCAAGCAAGCATACAAGAACGGACGGATGATAACATTGCTCATATAAGAGTATAGGATAGGATAGATATAATAATAAATTTAGCCGATTTAAGGGCTAATAAAGACACTTTTATTTCATTTCAGGAATTGTGCCAGCACCTACTGGTAAAGGGGATCGAATTATCCTTCTGCATGCTGGCAAATCAGATGGATTCATTTCGAACTGTTGCCTTTTGTTTGCGTCCAAAAAACCAGCGATTATCATGAGGAGATGAACCACACAACATTCGAAAACTGGTTCAAATCCTCACTTCTGCCGAACTTGTCATCACCTTCAATTATCGTCATGGACAATGCTAAATACCATTAAAAGATTTTTGACAAAGTCCCTACGACCGCTGACCTAAAAGCGGCCATTTAAAATGGTTAAAAGACCATAACATTGACAACCCAAGCTATTTCACTAAGGCGGAACTTCTAAATTTGGTGCAGCAACTTAAACCACAAACCCCCAAGTACATCATTTTGACGAGTTGGCCAAGCAGAAAGGGCACACACCATATTGAGACTGCCACCCCATCACTGCCATTTCAACAGCATTGAACTGATCTGGGCACAAATTAAAGGGTTCGTGGCAACGAACAACAAGTTACTGCAAATTAATGGAAAATGGTTGTTGACCATACGAAGAAAATTATCGAAGATGCTTGGAAATAGGAAGGGCTCAACGAAAACGCAGTTGAACAATGAATTGTAAGTTTAAACAATGATGACGGTGACAGCAGTGAAGATAATGATGCCAAAGAACCTGAACATAATCCGCCCAGCCCTGACACCGAGGCAGACGAAGAAGACGATATATTCTATGTAATATATAAAGATAATTTATTCAATTAACGTCTTTTTACACAATGTAAAATGCCTATTGACAAAGAATACCAATACATAAAATTTATAATCAATTAAAATTATTATAGAAATGATTTTTCAGTATTTGAATTGAGAATTTTACTGCCGTTAAAGCCAGAATATTGAGAACTTTTCCGTCCAAGTTAAATTTTTTCCAAAATTCTTAGACAAATTCCGGTATGGTCCCTCTTGCACCGATTAAGACTCCATATAATTCAAATTCTTTTATATTGTATTTTTCGGTGTAGTAGGAGACAGTGTTTTTATAAATCTTAATGTTTTCAGCATTACCATCTGTAGGTTGATCTACGCCGGTCTCAAACCTAACAGTTGGATCTTATTATGATGCCTCGACTTTGTTTTTTGTCAATGATTATGATGTCACTCGTTGAGCCATTTATTTCGGTGGCAGTCACTTCTTCATAAACTTCGTATTTTCTTGTAGCTCTAAACTGGTCTGGAATAATTCTTCTGATTGAGTGATGTCTTGTGTTTCGAAGTAAGTTACTGTACGGACATTTTCCAAGAACATGGGCTAAAGTTTCAGGTATGTATTTCTCAGTGCCGGAAAAATGCCGGCACTGGTGCCCATCCTTGGACCGTCCGTGTAAGCTACGAACCCCAGCCCAATCGGACTACCAGAAGGGGGGGTAAAGGGGGGCAAACCCACCCAAAAAATGGGGTTTTTGAGTTTTTTACATAGAAAAATAAAAATTTTCGAATTTTTATTGACACCATTAAATTCAGCCCAAAAAAACAAACAATTTAGTATTTTGAATCATAGCTCTATGTCCATTGGTTACCGAGATATTGAAAGTGGTAAACACAGTACGTTGTCCCAATGTTAACCTTATGGGAAATAAGTAAAATTCTATATCTTGCTTATTTCTCAACACATCTTTATAAAACTGGTAAATGGCTTCTTTTAGTTCAGATCTACTAAATATTGAATTAAAACCACCCAGTTTTAATATACCCGTAGCAGCAAACCTGCATACTCATTCCCCATGTTATTCTTATTCTTATGAAGCTTACAAAAACATGTCAAATCTCGCTATGTTGGATTGAAATATGTTGTTTTGCATTTGAAATTCGCTGAGTATGCAGGTCTGCTGCAACGGGGTTATTTCATCTTGAGGTTGTGAATTATATTTATTCATAATATTACTACGATTGATGCTGTGGTGAGCTTTAGATGTATGGATAATCAATCCATTTGTATTTTAGCGAATTTCCCCTATAGGGAAGAAGCTGTTACCGTAGGTCTCATGGTAAGACCTAAGCCTAAAACCATCATAACTTTTCTTTTTGAGGTCCTCAGATGCCAAAAACACCATTCGTTCACTTTCATAAATATATATATATATATCTATATATCTATATATCTATATATATCTATATATATATCTATATATATATGTGTCTTTAAGCACGATAACTTGCGCAAAAATGGTCCAATCGGAATGAAATTTGGCATAGACGTGTAAAGTAGTAATTATTCGGACGAGTTCGTAAACCAGCCCGATCGGACCACCGGAAGGGGGGGTTAAGGGGGGTAAACCCCCCCCAAAAATGGGTTTTTTGAGATTTTTACATAGAAAAATAAAATTTTTCGAATTTTTATTGGCACCATTGAATTCAGCCCAAAAAAACAAACAATTTAGTATTTTGAATCATGGCTCTATGTCCATTGGTTGCCGAGATATTGAAAGTGGTAAACACAGTACGTTGTCCCAATGTTAACCTTATGGGAAATAAGTAAAATTCTATATCTCGCTTATTTCTCGACATATCTTGATAAAACTTGGTAAATGGCTTCTTCTAGTTCAGATCTACTAAAAAATGAATTAAAACCACCTAGTTTTAATATACCTGTAGCAGCAAACCTGCATACTCATTCCCCATGTTATTCTTATGGAGCTTACAAAAACATGTCAAATCTCGCTATGTTTGATCGAAATATGTTGTTTTGCACTTGAAATTCGCTGAGTATGCAGGTCTGCTGCAACGGGGGTATTTAAAGTTTTTCCACGTCTGCAGTTCCACATTCTTCTTCATTTCTCCGAGAGAAAGATCAATTTCAATATTTCTTTTAAGGGAATTATCGTTGTAACCAGCATTTGGCTTTACATTTTCTGGTATCTCACTAAAATATAAATTCATATCAGCAATTTTATTGTGGTTCTTCTCTTTAATCACATTTTTATTTTTTATACAAGTTAGTGTGGGGAGGGAGTTCTTGATTAGTCGATAAGATGTCTTCGTTAAATGATATATTATTTTAAATAATTTTAGATTCTCTTTATGAAATAACTTGCTCATATATTTTTGAAACACCAAACTTGGATGTGAATCTTTTTTCATCACAAATATCTTTATTTTCGATTAAACAGGATGAGACTATTTCCGAGTTGTGTATAACATGTGCGCCACATTCAGTGTGAGACGTCTGTCTATAACATTTTACTTCTTTAACGTCTATTTCAGTATTTCTATTGAAATATTGGTAAACATTTTAGCTAGTATATTTGCATGTTGATGGTTGTGTGGTGACAAGGAATCTATGTCATAACAATTCAGACTTGTTTTACTCACAACAATTAATAACAGAGACCAATGACATCCTTTGTCCATTTGTTCTGAGGTTCTGCTGTTAACACAGTTTAAAAAATATTTATATTCTTTTAGTGCCAATCTATCAAATATGTTCTTCAGTCATTTACACTCGTTTTCTATCTTTATAATATGACTTACAGCAGGATTTACTAATATAAGACAATTATCAGGAATAATCAAATGATTGTCCCACCATGTCTTTATCTTACTATCATTTAGTTCAAACCATTCGTTGCTGAAGTTATTAGATGTTTCTTTACTATGACGTAATTTATTAAGTGGTTCACATGTAAAGGTTTATTGTCAGAATTAACTAATACGTGATCACTCTCCCTTCTGTAAACATAACTCTTTGGTAAATAAGGTGTGCCATCTAATTTTCGTAAACCGCTTATAATGTTTGGATCAGCAACAAGTATATTCGGATTATATTTTACAAATTTAAATCTCTTATCTTTATATTCAAACTGATTCAATTGTTCGCAATACTGTATGATTTGATCCATAATAGCCACATCGGAAGGCAATTTCCCTGGTAAAACATTAGATATTTTCTTTTATTTCCATCAAACGTATCTGCATCTATATTAGTGATAATTTGTTGTTTAATTACTACATCATGATCATCTATTGCAGGGCTAACATTTGTTAATTTCTTATCATAAAAACCCCAATTTGATTCTTGTGTTCCAGGGAGTTTATAAAGGTTAGGCACTTGTGCATAAATAACAGCATCATGCTTACCTTCCCCAGCTTTTAAATTACAAAGTTTTTTATTTTTACAATCCCACATGTTTTCTTTTGATTCTAAAAATTCATATTTTTCATTTCCTTGTACAAAACCATTTTTATCCCTGATTAAAATCTGTTCTAATGTTACTGCTTCGTTGCTTTTTTCTGCTTTTTCTAAATTACTTAATTTATGTTTATTGGCATCCCAAACATTATCCTTTAATTCTAAAAGTTCATATTTTTTATCACCCTGTACAAACTGCTTATCCTTTTTTATTAAAACTTGTGCTAATGTGGGCACATCGTCTGGCTTATCGGCTTTCTCGACATTACTAATTTTATGCTTCTTCGCGTTCCAGTTTTTATCTGATAATTCTAAAAACTCATACTTACGTTTTCCTTGTACAAAGCTATCACCTTTTCTCATTAAAGTTTGCCCGACAGTTGACATGTCATTATCATATTTACCGTCTTCTACAGAAACAATTTTATAATATAAAGCATCCCATTTATTTTCTATTAATTGTAAATTTGGAAGCTGGGCACTCCTAGCTTCTGAATGTTGTGAATATGGGTTGTATAGACGATAAAATTTATCTATAAACATATCTTTTTATAAAAAACAAAAAGTTTTTTGTTTTATTAAAATTA
This sequence comes from Flexamia atlantica, assembly GCA_035578135.1. Classification (NCBI taxonomy): domain Eukaryota; kingdom Metazoa; phylum Arthropoda; class Insecta; order Hemiptera; family Cicadellidae; genus Flexamia; species Flexamia atlantica. The sequence continues at coordinate 191,846,583 of JAQJVK010000001.1, read as the reverse complement.
ACTTAATAAATAATTCCACTTTCACGTAATTCTTCTATAATTGAATTAATTTCGTTATCAACACCCGTATTTCCAGCTTGCCTTGATAACCAAAGTAATTTTAATCTATCTACAAGCTCATTAGGGTCATTCCAATAAATATAGTCAATTTTACTACCGGTTACTTCTCTTAATCCCTCACCAGACATAACTTTGTTGAATAGGGGTTTAATTACATTTGTATATTTATGATATTTGTTACTCGATATTGCCGCATCGGACTTGTAACCTTTTAAATGGCCATTTGTAAGCTCTAATATTTCTTTATAGGTTTTTAAATCACATTGTGTACACTCCTTAGGATCTTTGAGGGTTAATAATTCCCAAAGACCTTTTGTACCTTTAAAAATTTTATCTCCTATTGGTATGTCGTCGTTAGCAATTTCAACCTCTTTGTCACCGATATAAAATTTATTTCCCTCACGCCTAATACCGTATGTAGTATCTGTTATGTTACTTTTATTAAGATAATTTCCTAAATATTGTGATGCCAATAGGCCAAAATCTAATTTTAATGGAGTGGAAGGTATTAGTTGTGGTATTTTAGAGGGTGGTTTAGGTAATGAGGGCATGGGAGGTGGTTTAGGTATTGAAGATATAGGTACTATTTGCATTTAATTATTTATGGAATTTTTAGCAGCAGTTATATTTTTTAATTCTTGTAATGGTTCGATTAAAGGTTGAAATGTTTGAAACCTCTCTTCAGCCTCTAAAAGTTTACCTCGTTTTAATGCTCTGTATTTTTTCCTAATTTGATTAGCAGATTCAATTAATTCTTTTTGAATATTAGATTTCATTTTTTATTATAGTTTATTTATTTCATTTGTCAATGGGTTGTATTCAAATACTTTATCATGTATTATAAGACAGTAAGCTGAAGTATTTTCCGGGACATTTTCATCTGTTTCAATCTCTACTTTTATATCAATTACTCCCTCTTTAATAGCTTCATTTTGTCTCGAACAATCAATAACAATTAGTGGATATTTTTTAATGAATTCACTTCTACTGATCATAGGATCTGGTAGGGTATTATAATAACTTTCTCTGAATCTAACAAGCATCTCATAAGCCTTGGACACATCACCCTTCTCGAAATCTAAATTAAGATAATTGTAAGGGTAGTATTCAGAATTTAAGAATACTTTTAAATTTTGAAATTTACAATGATCAAACTCATCACTTTTCTTTCGAGGTTTATTATCCCTATCTGTTTGAAATCCAAATATAATGTACCTAGGACTTTCAAGATGTGATGAAGTTTTTAAACTCCAAGTATTTCTTGTGGTCTATGGGAATGAGGGGTATTGATGGAGTTCGAAGCTTCTAAAAGCGATTTGTAAATTTTTATTTTGCAATGACAATTTTTGCAATTGTAATTTTTTACTATCAGATTGTGTAATATGGGGCATTACCCATTGAATTGATTTAAGTGTAATTTTAGGAAGTACGTCTGCAGTGCCAGAAGAAGGTACATTAGATGTTGTAAACATACAATTATTATCATTTTTAGACCGTTTTAATATTAATTCCTGTTTAACATTCACTAAAACTTTATTAAAATCTTCAAAAACACCCATTAATAATTCCAACGGAATACACGTACTAAATTTACCATTTTTATGGAAATTTTTTAAATTTTCATCTGTATCAAATGCTACATTTGTTAATTTACTGGTTTTATTGTAAGAGCATAATATTTTCATGAGACTTGTAATTCCTGGATTTCTTACTAAATCAATTTGTTTTCCAGCAACTTCATACCTAATTTCATCAAATAAACATGCAAATGCATTATTTATTAAATGACCGTTATCTTTATTCTCTATTTCTCCCTTTATATATAAATAACTTTTACAGGGGAGTGTTATCAAGTCTTGATTGTTAATTGTTAAAATTATCTCGTCTGAATTATTTATAGCTAAAGTATTATGTGGCACGTATGCATGATTTGTAATTTTAACAATACTATCATCAAATGGGGATTTCCCGGTAACGTCTAGAAAATCTGTTTCCATTTTTATATATAGAAAATTTTAGTTTTAGTCCAATTGATTGCAATAACCTTGCATTTTGCATACTAAGTATACTATGTTTATTTTTATAAAATTCTCATATCTTTTTTATATAATCTTTTTATGTGGCATGTAATTGTAGTCTCTTCACCATTAAAGTCAATGAGTCTATCATTTTGGTCGGCAAATGTTATACTAATTGCGTCTAAAGTTTTTTTATTTACAGGAAAATAAAAGATATTTTTGGGGACTTCAATTATTTTATATCCAGGTGGAGCTTCTGGATAAAAGCTGTGTATGGTGTGTGATTTTTCACCATTTAAAAATGATCCGTTTGCGATATTACACTTTGCTCTAATTACATTAACATTATTTATGTTAATTTTATTTACTGACTTAAAGGCAACAAATGGTGTAGAATAACCTTTAAATCCCAGTAACATACTGCCTAAACATGGTTTTGTAAAATCAAATGCATAAGGACTCACAATTATAGCTTTCATTGTTCGATTATCAGCGGTTAGTACAAAACTTGGAATTGATTTATGTATTTCTTTGGCTAAATCATTGACCTCATATGATCCCTCGGGAATTTCTATAATTTTTGGATTTGGTGCATAATAAAATATATCTTCGCCTTCCTCAATAGTTATTGTACTACCCTTATGACTATTTAACTTTGGAATTAAACCCTTATAGGGTATAATTTTATCATTTAATTTTGTTAGAGTTTCCTTATCAGTTACTTTAATAATGATTTTACCATCTAGAGCTTTATTTAATTTATCTATGCTCATCGTGCCCTTAGGAGTTACTAATTTCTGTATTTCATAATATGTTAAGGTATTAAAAGGTTTTTTAACATTAAATATTGAATTATAGCTTTGAAAATCTACTAAACCAATTACATAATCCCCATCCAATTCAATTGGAGGAAAGAAGACAGACTTTAACTCTGCCTCTGTCCCTGTGAATGTAATCGTAAATAAATCCACCCTTTTTTATAAACTATTTTTTTTTTAATAGTAAACATAATTGTCCACAAATAGAAGTGTTTATATCTTGAATTTGGTCTGTTGTGTAGTAAATGTTAGAAGGAGTGAAATAATTAATTACCTCTTTTGGAGGTTGAATACCAAATGGGTCGAAATAAATCACAATATTCTTATTTTTACGGTAAGCTGTCCAATGAGTACCTTTATTATTATCTAAATTAATTATTCCGCATTCTTTTACCTTTGGTCTTTGATTCTTTAGTTGACTTTTGAGATATACACCGCGAAACTTTGGGATTTCCCTTCCGGCTTCTAACAGTTGGAAGTTGTCCATATTTTTTATTTTGAAATTTTAATCTCATGCCTAATTTTGCTTTAGTTTTCATTAAGTTCGTAATAGCATAAGCAATGGCTTTCTCAGCTAAGCTAGCATCCACGCTAAGCTTGGCTTTAACTCTACTCCACGCCTGTTCTGCTAATCGCATATCTGCCTTATTTCGTGACGCCACATCATGGTGATTGGCATAAAATATGTCATGTTCTTTACAATAGGAGTCTAATTTGTTTTTAACAGGTAAGTTCTTGGAAAGGTCTGTTTTTGGCCCGCAGTAATTAGTTCCTGGAATCGTTATACTAAATGGAAGCTTATCAATCAAAGTGTTTTATAAGCCACGACCTCTGTATGGTTTTAAGAATAATCCTTGACCTGTTGTCCTCTTTTTCTTTGTCATTTTTATATAATATAAAAAATGACATTCATTCAACAAAAGAGGAAATTTAAAATTGTATACACAGAAAAAGAGAATAATAATAAGAAACAAGAATTATTTCCTAGTAATATACGTTGTATTATCTGTGGCCAAGTGGGTGTGGTAAAACAGTTGTCTTTTATAATTTAACTGTGCAAAAAGAAGGTATAAAATTCTTCAATGTATATATAGTATCTAAAACTTTAGAACAGGAAAAATATAAAAAATTAATTGAAGTTTTTAATTTATGTGGAGATGACGTAAAATTACACACTTTTTCTGACTGTGAAATTACACCAAGTGACGTAAAACCACATTCTGTCATAGTTTTCGACGATATAAACTGTCCAAATATCAGTAACTTTTTTGCTATGGGTAGACATAGAAATATTAACAGTTTTTACTTATGTCAATCATATAGTAAAGTCGATAAATATATAAGAGACAATGTAAACTTTTTAATATTGTTTAAACAAGACAATTTAAATTTAAAACATATTTACAATAATCATGTGGGAAATGATTTCACTTTTAAACAGTTTAGAAACCTATGCCACCAGTGTTGGGACAAATCAAAATATGCATTTTTTACTATAGATAACGAGAGAGGGAAAAATAGTGGAAAATACAGATTTATGATTGATTTATTCTATAGTGACCCAATGCAAGGGTGCTGACAGAATCTGCTAATATATATCTTTTATCATCATTATAAGATAGTACTTTTTTATACATTGTAACAGTCTTTAAATTTATGGTTACTGGACTGGATTCTGGTGACTTTTTCGTATTGGTCTTCTCCCGTAATCAGGCAGTTTAAGTAATGCTGATGTCGTAAAAAATGGTTTTGAGTTGCCTTATCTGCGCCTTTGGCCTTTTTAACTTCTAAACTTGAATCTCGATTATTTATCCATTGTAATGGGATATATGAATATAATTTTGGTCGTAAACCACAATATTCATACAATATATCTCCATTCATCTCGTCTTTAAACTTGCCCATTTCTTTTTTATTTTTATCCGAGTATAAGAAATGATTTTTATTATATCCTGAGGTGTCAAAATAATACAGGTCATCTTCGATTTCCCTATAAAAATCGTCTGTGTAAATAGCATAAAATAGCGAATCTGTGTCAGTCATAAGCAACTTTTTATGTTTAAATTTTGACATGTAATTATAGTGAAAATCATACATTATTACTTTACTCATATCCAAAATCGTCATGCCTAAATATATTGGTTTATCCAATTTTACAATTAGTTTATTTAAATGCACAGCATGTAAATTATTATCAAATTTCTTACTACAATCAAACCTTGGTTTTGTAACATATTTTGGCAACTTTGACTCATCAACAAGGTGTATATCACGAAATTTCCTTTTATTCATTATTGTTCTTCCAAATAAGCTGTTGTTTAATAATTTATAAAAGTCCTTTTCAAAATCATTTCTTGCACACTTTCGTTTTTCTATATTAAAATTAATGTATGGTGCCATCCATGTTGATTGTTTAAATTTAAGACTCATATGATATTTCGTTACTATCAAACCTAATTGTTCATATTTTTGTAAAGTTTTGTAATGAAGGATGTAATTATTTTTATTTTTTAAATTGGGAATTAACTTCCCATTCATCCTCTCTGGTGCCAAGGGATAGTCATTGTGTAAATCATGTAGGTTTTTAGGATATTCTAAATCAACTTCTAAAATAAACCCATAATTATCTCGTGTTTCCGATTTGTACATCTCTAATGATACCCAGTTAAATTCGCCCACTGGTAAGGGCTCACACATCGCTGTACTATACAGTGAATTACAGTCTAAATAAATTAAATATATATTATCTTTTTTAGGGTTATAATGCTCCCCCATATATTTATTATTACTCTGGGCAAAACGGGTTGATATCATAGAAATACCACCTCGAATGGCACTTTCTATAAATAAGTGCTTATTAATATCTTGTAACAGTTCTAGTTGTACTCTTGTCTTCCTTAAACATGCCTCCCAGGTGAAACCGGGGAGAGAGTATGTATGACAGGGATCAATTTGATAATCACTAAGACACAACTCCCTGAATGTCTCAAATACATCAGCTAACAGTAAAACATCGGTTTCCAAATATAAATCATGATATTGTTTTAAATTTTGTATATTAAATTCCCTCCACACTGTTTTTGCATGTTCATATTCTTGTTCTGAAATATGCTCTTTAGTTAATGAGCTGTAAAAGGCTTCTGTTGGAGGGAGTTGTGTTTCTAAAAATTTTGTGGGACCTGTCATATATTCATATGGAAACACACCTTTGCATTGTAATAGAGGATGATGTACAAATCGGAAACTATTTAGATTGAAAGCTAATTTATCCAATGATAGAGGCAGGAAATTATAAGAATCCAGAAATACTAAATTATCTATAGAAAACGAGATATATTTTTCCATATCTTTCGCGATTAAGTTTATTTTATGATTTTTAAGTTTTCCTAAATGTTGCATTATCAAGTGCCCATCATAATTTTTAAGATTATGGAATATTATAGGGATTTTCTTTGTTTGCTGGTAATTTAAATTTCAGGAATTATGAGCTGCTCCCCTAAAGTTAATATATTTAATTGAGTGGTCATGATCCCTTACTTTATTTTCATTTAAAATACCATGGCATACATGACAGTGAGTAGCATTTTGATAGGCCAATTCTTGATCTAAAGACATATTAATTGGAAATATTATTTCCCTTTCTTGTTTAATATGCTCATACATATTTAATAATTTATTCAAAAACATATCAACAACATTATCTCCACTTTACAATTCTTCATGGATTATTCTATGATCCTTAACTACTACAAATGAAAATCCACTCGGTATATGTTCATTTTCTACATTTATAAAACACTCAAAATCTGCATATATCACATAAGGCACTTTAATTTCGAATTTATAATCAGTAAATTTTAATATTTTATTTTTAGACATTTCTATTCTTTGAGGATTAAAGTTATTGCAATATTTTAAATGAGTGTATTTAATCTGTCTTTATTATAAAATCGTTGCAAACATAAGTAGCAATAGAATTTAGTATTATTATGTTTGGTAGTTCGTAGCAAAAGTTTATTGAAATCACGAATCAAACAATAGTGTGTAACACGACCTCTCTGTAATAACAAGAGGTTTGCATGGAGTTTTTTTAATTTCCTTTGTAATTCTTAATGGATAAATTAGCTTCCCTTCAACCCCAAAAACATTGACACTAATTTCACTCTGTCTCTCAAACTTGTCTATGTCAGATAATTTTACTGGATAATGTATATTTTTCATATTTAACTGATTTTCATAGCAGAGATAATTAGAAGCCCTACTTGCACTTTCCTCAGCACTATTTTTTGGATAGATAGCGGCTAAAATACTCCAGAGAAAGCATTTATTATCTTTATTTTTTATATTTAAAATTGCATGTTTTGATTTTAATTCCTTTGGAGTTGGGATGTATGATTTTGGCAAGAATGGTAAATATTTATATACATGTAATTCCCATAATTTAGTATGGTCATAAACCCATCCTGATCCCTCTGCACTAAATTTTGTAATTGAATTTTCTATTTTCAACAGAGAATCATAAATTTGCTTTTTTATTTGTGTTTTCGATTGTTAAATTAGTTAAGCTTCGAAAAATAGCTTCACAATCCTTCTCAACAACTGTTTCCCCACCCTCATTCACAATATATTTAACAAATTTAATTCTTCGCAATAATATCCATTTAATAGGCAGAGGGCATGATATTAGAGTATTTAATAATTCCCTGTCAACTGACTCTCCATTGAATTTAAATAATTTATATAGACTCTTGTCACAACGAGATAAGTGTCTTTGTTTATTATGTTTAATAACCATGTTACAATTTTTACAAGTGTCATGATCAAAGATCATGTGAAGTTTTAATGATTTTATATCACTAAATATTTGATTACACTTCTTACAAACAAATACAACCATTTTATGTTCTATTTTATAATGTTTTTTTAAATTACTTCTATTACAACACTGCATTGAACATATTGCACATTGATTTTTATCAGCGCGTTGTGATAAACACACCTTTTCCCTCTTATCACAACGAGATAAGAGTCTTTGTTTGTTACGTTTAATAACTTTGTTGCAATTTTTACAAGTGTCGTGATCAGAGATCATGTGAAGTTTTAATGATTTTATATCACTAAATATTTGATTACACTTCTTACAAATAAATACAACCATTTTATGTTTTATTTTATAATGTTTTTTAATTACTTCTATTACAACACTGCATTGAACATACCTTACATTGGTTTTTATCGCTGCACTGTGATAAACACAAGTCAATATCTTGCGGTTTCACTACACATTCACGAGACATCTGTGTTGAAATGGTGAGTGCATTTTTGGTGGGTCTATATATAACCTCGGTTAAAATTTTAAAATTTTATTGGACTTTCACACAGGCATGGTGGTCTAGTGATTAGTGTCTCAGCCTATTGTGCATGAGGTCCCGGGTTCAATTCCCGGACCACGCTTTTAAATTTTTATATGTTCAATATTATATTAAAACACATCATCAGGGTTTTACACTTCTAAGGAATAATTTAATAATAAAAAATTCCAAAATTATTAAATATATCTCAACCACAGACATAAAGACAGAACAGAATAGGCCGACATAGTTCCTCATAGAACCGCTAGAATGTATTAGCATCTACCACAGGCCCCACATAGTTCCTCATAACACCACCAGAGTGTAGGAGCTTCTACATTCCATCATAGCTCACACCCAATACTATAGCTGTTGAGCCATGACAGATGTACTGGCGCGGGCTCTAATCAACCCAATTAGTCTCAATACATATACAAAAGTTAGTGATTACATAAGTTAGTAATTACAATAAATTAGTGATTACATATACAAAAACATATGCAGTAAGAGTACAGGTCGGGATCAGTTTTGCACCGGTCAGTTTTGCTAAGTCGGTGCAAAAACTGATCCCGCCGGTGCACAAACATTTTGAGCAAAATCTTTTAAAATTTTGGGCTATTTTGGCGTTTTTTTCTCATATCCCTTATTTTGGCCGAAATCTTTGACCAAAATCTACTCATTTGACCGAAATCTTTAAAATTTTGGGCCATTTATTTTTCCAATTGTGGGTTAAGTGCCGTCTCTTTCTCATATTACCACTACTATTGTCTTCCCAGCAGGAGGAGATGCTTTCACAAAGTTGATTAGGAGCAGTGTTTATCGATTTATTTTTACGGAATCCGTGTTGACATGGTGATAGGAAGTTTAAGTTGTTCAGATGTTCCATGATTTGGTTATGAATTGTTTTCTCCAGATATTTCATAAGTGTGGGTAGAATTGAGATTGGTCGGTACTTTTAAATTAATTTGTTATCGCCTTTTTTGTATTTGGTATCAGGGGTGCCCAGAAGGGGGGTATGGCGCAATTTGCGCCATCAAAATTTTTGGGGGTATGATTTTTTGGGTGGAATGTTTTTGTGAGGAATTTTAAACCAGAAATAAGGAAAAATTACTAACAAATAAATGATCATAGCCACACGCAACAGTTGAAAGTACTGTTTATTTATCTAACCATTTCATCAGGGTTGCCATCGTCATATATTCAAGTTCGCCATGTAAACCATCCCCGGAATCTCTACGTCAATCCATAATTGTTAAATTATTTTGAAGGGCGGTTGGCAATGGCTCGACTGGCATCCTTGCCTGACATCGGGCCCATAAAATACATGGTGTCAGACAGGGTCTGTAGCCCTAGTCGTTAGCAATGTTGCCAAAAACCGGGTATTTTCCCGGTTTTCGGGTATTTTGGAGGCCGTGCGGAGATTTAGCGAAGATTAAGAAAAACCTGGGTTCAACCGGCGATTTAAGACTTGGGTTGAGGAAATTTACTCAACAACCTGGATCAATATAAAAAAGGGTCAAATCGGGGATTTTTGACGAGGTACAAGGATATTTTTAAACTCTAGATACAGTATTTTATGTTTTGAACGAAAGTTGATTATGTATTTGGTATGGTGGTATTGGTTATTTCGTTGCAGTGTTACCAGAAACCGGGTATTAGCCCGGTTTGCGGGTATTTTGATGGCCGATCTGGGACTTAATCGAGAGGACTAAGAAAAATCGAGTAAAATCGGGGATTATAGACATGAGCTGAAGTACCCAGCATCCTGAATACATAAAAAAGGTTAAAGCCGGAAATGTTTTTAATTATGGTTTGCTTTGCAAATATCCAATGTCCATATAAGGTGAGAAAAATAATTTGGTTTTATGGTTTTAAAGAACATTACTTGAAGTAAATATAGACATATTTTAATCTGTAGTGTGCAGTTTATTGATATAATATTTCCCTCCTTACCCAGCAAGTTTAGGAGACTATCCGGTTAGGGGTTTTTTTAAGTCATTATGTGGTTTTTCGGCTAACTACCCGGATTTTGGTGCCTAGGGGGATTTTGCAGGGAATAGTGCCGAAAAACCGAGTAAAAGTGAGGATTATTAATGGAGTTTGGGCGTAACATGCCAAATCCTGTGTAATGCAATATTGGCCGTTAGAAATAAGATTATAGCAACAGCAACAGTCACTCGCCAGTCGTATAAAGCACGGTTGGTGTGCCTGCTTGCCTGCTGTGAAGCAGTTTTACAATTACAGTAGACGCCCTCTAGTTCGGCTTCGGTTGGTCGGCCGCCGGATGGTCCGGCCGGTCCTAGGATGGTGACTCATATCCGTTATATCGCTCCGCTACACCGCAGGAGAATGATCTTCGTCAGGATTTATCCTGAATGTTAAGTTTCCGGCGTAGAATTAAACTATGTCAGTTTAATTTTCGGGCAGGCTTGATGGACACACTTGACCACGAATAAACGATGTTGTTATCCTTTCAATATAAGGACTGCAGTGGCGTACGCAGGATTTATTTTCGAATGCTTTTTTTTGGTTACCGGGGGGCCGGGGGTATGGAATACCTGGGGGGGAATATCCTGGGGTCTTCCCCCGGAAAATTTTCTTAAATTACAACTGTAAATTCTTGTTTTTAGGCAATCTAGAGGCATAACAACAAACAGAATAACACCCGAAATTTGAACTGATTTGAGGCTGCTCACAGATTAAATTCTGAAAATTTTAGATCATACTAGAAGAACCCGTGGCTTCGCTCACGATTACAATTAAACATACAATATCACCCATCAGTTATATAGTTTTGCTTTCCCATTTATTTTTCTTGTTGTAAAGTCTACTTCTTTGAACATATCAAATGTACATCCATAAAGCAAAAAAAGTTTCTAGAAATCCGCTCTTAGTAAGGAGGTCTGCTACGACGGGGGTATTCTATTCCTGTATAAAGTGCCTGTCTATACAAAACGTCACCCTTGGCTTTTTCGACAGCACTTTGAATCTGCTCGCATATGTTACCCTTAATTAGAACTTTATTATGCACCCCCGTCGCAGCAGACCTGCGTATGTGCATGTCTTCACGTGTATGCCTTCTTGAAGGAAGGATATAGGATTTCAACTATTTCTTTCCTTCATGAAGGCATACACGTGTTAGAGGAACCATATAGAACATGGCTTGAAATTTTATTCACTGTAAAAGATCATTTTCTTCAGGTTTTAGGGTCTACCTTGAACAAAAATTACAATGCCAATCCAGCAATTATTAAAAAGGGCTGACACGTTTTTAGACTCTATATTGAACAAAAAGATTGAATGAGCCGTCCCGGCAATTTTTTTAAAGTGCTGTAGATAAAACTGATTCTTTACAGTAGCACACTCTTCCTCTTTAAATTGCAGTTAGTTGTCATAAAAAGATGTCCCTCAAGTATAATTGATCAGTGATCACTGAAGTCCTTCAGTAATCAGTTATTTATTTTATGTTATACTACATACCAACATTTTATATAGTGTATTGCACTTTGAAAAAATGCAAAAGTCTAATTCATTAACCACCTGGCACCAAGTAACAAATCTTCATGTAAACAAATACAATTAAATAGCAGAAAGAAATACCATTAATTTACATCACCTGTTTTAAATTTTACTTTCATATGTTTTGTTAGTAAACAAATCTAACTCAACTTCCTTCAAAATCCCTGACATGGGTACCTTTAAGACGGTCCCAGGGCTAAGCCCTGAAAGTTATCACGAAATTGAAGGTGTATAAACCTACTCCATGAAATTCTACATGTATCTACCAAGTTTAGTGGCCATTGGTCCAGCGGTGTCTGAGTTTATCAGTGCCAAATATATAAATATATATATATATATATACCAACATCCTCTTTTATACTTATAGATAGGAATTTTAGCAAATAAAAATGGTTTTACATAATCAAAGAAATAGCATATTTATATAGTAGGCCTAACATTAAAAGACAGTTGAGAAAGTAATTCGAGAATTATACGTTCTTAACCTTGGAAAAAATATTTTGTTCTATTTAATCTTAAAATAAAAACTATAACTCGCATTCTCATTTATTGCACACCTCGGGCCTTCTGGACCTGAAATATCCGGATCCTAGATTATCCGAGCGAGGTTGAATTAGAAAATGCAGGTTGTCTCACCTCTGTAGTGTTTCTCAAGTCCCAGATCGCAACCGCAAAGCTATGATGTACATGCAAACATCGAATGCTATTAATAACCACATAATAGTGGTATGTCGAATGGTGGAAACCACCGGAAAAAGTTTGATGTCCGAAATTTGACAGACTTATCACAAATCTGCCTAGATTTGACGGCGAGTCTTGGTTTTCACTCAATGTAAGCAGACGATTTTCGTCTGCCGCGATGTTGCTACGAGATCGTCCGACAGACGAATAGTGTAAAGTACACGGCCGTGAGAAGACGACAATATTCGAATGCCACATTTAAACATCGTGATTTTTTACCATGAATATTTAACGTAATACGATGAGTCTGTTGCCACATCTGACGGTGGCAATGACAACAATATCGCGGACACCATTAATGGCCAATGGCCACTGTTGTCATCAAGAGTTTTTGCTTGCCTTATGTTCTGCCTACTCCCGCAATTTACTCACGATAACCGCAATAGGTAAATATACCCTAATCCAATATGTAATCCCCGAATCAATTATCTTTAAATAATAGAATTTAACTATTTAAAAACCTTATATAGAATATAGAAGTTTAGTGAGTAATTAATGTGAAGCGTTCTCTGTTTTACGTTTTACAGCAAGTTTAGTAATACCACCACCTTCATTATAAATTTCCCAACATCCCCAAAAATTTCGGGGGGGAATATATCCCGATATCCTCCCCCGGGGTACGCCCCTGAGGGATCTCGTTATATCCTGATGAATTTTTAGGTGGAAGTTGGCTAAAGATTTTCTGAAGTTCTTTAATGGTGACTTTTCGAAAATTGTCCAAGCTAGGAAGATTAATTGCCTAGTTGTGGTTGGTGTCGGAGTTTAGAGTAGGTCTTCAGATTTGGTTCCTTGTGAAATGAAGAAATTGTTTAAGTCGTTGCAGATTATTTCAGGATCTTTTACAGTTTTACTATTATCCACTAGGAAGTTGAGAGTCTCGTGTCGTCATTGTTTTGATGTTTTTTTCTTTCTTTGTTTATGGTGTTCCAGATTTATTTATATTGATTAGGAACCTGTAGGCTAATCTTGTTCATAGAGTGTTCTGCTTTCTTCCTCTTTATTTCCAGGTCATAAATTCTTTTAAGTTCTACAAAAAGTTTTTTATCGTTGTCTGAGCCAGTAATGGTGTACTTATTCTGGGCATTGGTTAGGCTATTTTTTGAGTTGTATTTTCATACCAGAAAAATGATTTATTTTTTGGCCTAAAAGATTTGGAAATTTTAGGCATGATTTCATCCATCTCAGATTTAATTATTCTTATAAAATTATTGTATTTTTGCTCAGCAGATTGACAGTAATACACTTCTTCCCATGTATTTTTTCCTAAATTTTGTCTTAAAAGTTCCAGGTTTTCGGGTGTGGTGGATCTAAACGTCCTATTTAGGGGAGTGATTGGTTGTGGAGAGAAGCTTGTTGTTTGGCAGATAATGGCTTCATGGTCCGATAAGTTATTCTGGCTTGTGTTAGCTGATATTAAGTGTGGGTCGATATTTGTTGCACATCCATCCAAGCGGTTTTTTGAGATGGGGTTGATTCTGGTATAAGATGTTTTAACTAAGTAGGCCTATAGGCTATGTGAATTTAACAGGTTTTGAAAGTTTATGACATTTTTGTCTTCATTGTTTTGTAACTTAATGTTTATATCACCAAGCATGATAATTTGTTTATTTTTACTTGATTGTTGTTGTAGAAAGTTGTCAATTGATCCTGTAAAAGGTTCCAAATCATGATCAGGAGATCTATAGCATCCAACTATCATTATTAGCTTTTCTTTCTTTCTTGTAAGTTCTAGTGCAGCTGTTTCAACTAAAAGTTATTGACTAAAGTTTTGAGTTTCGATCTTATTTATTGATGCATGATTAAGAGTGCTTTTAGTATAAATAGCAACTCCACCCCACAGGTTTTGTGTACGTGAAAAATCTGCTATTAAATTATAGCCTTCTAAGTTTATTGGTGCTACTTTTCCGGGCCTATGGCCGTGCTCTGTTATAATGACAACATCGGAGTTTAAATCTCTTATTTCAAAAGATAATTTGTCAATTTTGCCATCTAATCCTCTTTATATGTTTAAATAGTATACTGTCAATCTGGTTTTTGTTAAATTTTTAGATTTTCCTTGAGGTTTGTTGTTTAAGCCTAAAGTATTGTATTTTACTTGTGTGTCTATGTTTGGGATTGTATCATATCTCCCTGAGAGTTTGGGTGGTTTTTCGGGTTCTCAGATGGGTTAGTCATAAGTTTGGGGTGAGATTGGTTTGATCAGTGTTGTTTGTTTCATGATTGGCACTCTGAGAGGGACTTTCAGGTTCTGAGGTCTCTGTCACAGATATGTCAGTTTTAGTGAGTGGATTTAAGTCTAGGGTGACAGTTTTTGAGGGCCTGCTAGGTTTGTTCGGTGACTTCATTGAGGCGGTTTGATGTCTCGGGTAGGAAGGTTGGTGATACTCGGCTCTGTAGTCCTGTGTCCTCGGGGTACGCCAGTCTTCCGATATGATGGTATATGATATTCGGGTCTCCGGTGGTGAGTGATAATTTTTTATCGTGCCCTTTTAAGAAAAACATTTGCGAAAATTGTTTTAGTAGTAGAGAAACAGGAATTCAAGAACATGAGAGGTGCGAGGAGGTGCGAGGCGTACGAGACGTATGAGTGCAAAGTCCAAGGTCATCGCTACGTCATTATTTCTCGCGCGCGCCACGAGCGCAAAGTCCAAGGTCATCGCTACGTCATTATTTCTCGCGCGCGCCACGAGCGCAAAGTCCAAGGTCATCGCTACGTCATTATTTCTCGCGCGCGCCACCACCGTTGCGCCGTTCGCTCGGCTCGAGCGCGCCGGTTCCTACTAGATTCTGCCGCCCTGATACTTCGGAAGAATAAAAAACGGAATAATTCGATATTCGATTGTCGATTTCGATGACAAGTTCCGTCCCAAATCAGAACATTTGACCCAACACCATAACAAGTCCACACTTATAAAAAATAAAATAATTAAATAAATTGCATTTTTTATACCCTAAGCCTCTTAGCCTCTTTAACATATATATCCTGACAGACCTTGACAAAAAAAATCAATTTATAACGCTTTAAAACATAATTAACATTTCTTACGGGTAATTTTATCTCCCTCAAACGTCCAACAATCCTCTAGATTAACTTTAATTCCTATAGTATCACCGATATTATCCAAAACATCCAACTCACCAATGTCCATTAAAGCATCAAACACAAACTCGTCACTCCCTAAAATTCTAACTGACTTCGGATCATTAGGGTCAAATTTAGTTCCATAAACTGTAATAACCTCCCCGATCGACTTGGAAATAGCAGCGTCGTGAATCGCATGCAATTCTTTTAAATACTCTCCATCCACAAGGTTCATTTTACCTATTTAAGCGCCCTATTTAACCTCACATAGCGTCCTTTAGCGGGCATATTCAACCCAATTTCCCGTCATTTCTCGATTTTCAAACTTAAAAAATAAATACAATTAATTTGAACAGTTTGATGTTTTTAATTTACAGATGCATGTTAATTATCGTTACAAGAAAAATCTGGCCTATATAGTTGGGACACGATTTGTGTCCCAACCAAATCTGAGCGATTTTGGTGGGACCAAACCTTAAAGCGCCCTATTTAAACCCAACAACCCTAACTTTAAGCACCCTATTTAACCTCACATAGGGCCCTTGTCATTTCTCAATTTTCAAACCTAACCTAAGGCCCCCTATTTAAACCCAACTTTAAGCGCCCTAACCCAACTTTAAGCGCCCTATTTAACCTCACATAGCGTCCTTTAGCGGGCATATTCAACCCAATTTCCCGTCATTTCTCGATTTTCAAAATTAAAAAATAAATACAATTAATTTGAACAGTTTGATGTTTTTAATTTACAGATGCATGTTAATGATCGTTACAAGAAAAATCTGGCCTATATAGTTGGGCCCCGATTTGGGTCCCAACCAAATCTCGCACTTTTTACCCATCTTTGTCCACAACTTGAGTAATTACGATGCTCATCTGTTCGTCAAGTTATTGGGATTCGAACAGAACAAGATAGCGGTCTTAGCCACGACTGAAGAACGATATATATCTTTTGAACTCAAAGTAGAGGGTGGAGTAAACTTGAGATTTTTAGACTCATTTAGATTTATGAACTACAGCTTAGAAAGTCTCGCGAATAACCTGACCAGAGATAAATTCAAACACGTAGCAAAGTTTTTCGAAAACGACAAGTTAGATTTAGTTTTGAGAAAAGGCATCTTTCCCTACGATTTTATGGATAGTATGGAAAAATTCGACTACCCGTCTCTGCCTTCCCAAAAAAATTTGATAACGAATTGAATAAGACAACTGTTAAAGATTAAGATTACGAGCACGCGCGTAAAGTGTGGAATGAATTTGAGATTAAAAATATGAAGGAATACACGCTTTTGTACAACAAAACCGACACACTGCTATTGGCCGACATAGTTGAAAACTTCCGTGAAGTGTGCATGGACACTTACAAACTCGATCCCGCTTGGTATTTTACGAGTCCCGGTCTGGCTTGGGACGCCATGTTAAAAAAGACCGGTGTTGCTCTCGAGTTATTGACTGATCCCGACATGGAACTTATGATCACCAAGGGCATTCGCGGCGGAATTTCTCAGTGCTCCCACAGATATACTAGAGCCAATAACAGATATTTACCAGATTACGATCCTGAAAAGCCCGAAGAGTATCTCATTTATTTGGATGTAAATAATTTGTACGGATGGGCCATGTCGAAGTATTTACCTCAGAGCGATTTTAATTGGGTGGGTGAAGATGAATTACGAGTTATCGAAAGTGATCTGCAAGATGGAAATTGGATCGACAACGAATCCGCATATGGTTTTATATTGGAAGTAGATTTGAAATACCCCAGGAAATTACACGACTCCCACAAAGACCTCCCGTTAGCACCAGAAAACAGATGCCCTCCCGGTTCGAATCAGAGAAAGCTTTTAACGACTTTATACGATAAAGATAAATACGTGGTGCACTACCAAAACCTACAGCTCTATTTATCATTGGGCATGGAGTTAAAAAAGATCCACAGGGGCATTAAATTCCGCCAATCGGCATGGTTGAAAGAATATATCGATATGAACACCGATATGAGGACAAAAGCGACCAACGAGTTTGAGAAAGATTTTTATAAACTGATGAATAACGCGGTGTTTGGTAAAACGATGGAGAACATACGTAAGCACGTAGACGTACGTCTGACCACGCACGACAGGCAAATTGACAAACTAGTGGCCAGACCGAACTTTAAATCCGTTACCGTTTTCGCAGAGACATTGGCGGCCGTGCATATGGGTAAAACCAGATTATACTTTAATAAACCGATCTACGTAGGCATGTCAATATTAGATATTTCGAAGATAGCCGTTTATGACTTTCATTACAATGTCATGAGACCGAAATATGGCGATAAAGCCAGAGTTCAGCACACTGACACGGACAGCCTGACTTATAGCGTCAAAACAAAAGATATTTATGAGGATAAAAAAAGTATGATCGACCACTTCGATACCAGCGATTACAAAGCAGATAACCCCTATAACATGCCGCGTGTGAATAAAAAAGTAATTGGCAAATGGAAAGACGAACTGGCCGGTGATGTTATGAATGAGTTCGTCGGGTTACGTTCGAAAATGTACGCCTACGACTCTGAGGGGGAGAGGAAGAAGAGGGAGGAGGAGAAGAAGAAGAATAAGAAGAAGGGGGATAAAAAAGAAAAAGGTGAGGGGATTAAAAAAGCTAAGGGGATAAAAAAGAATGTCGTTGACTTTCTGTCGATAAAAGACTATAAAAACTGTTTGTTTGATAAAGAAGTGATAAAGAAGACCATGAACACCATTAGAAGCAAACACCATGATTTATATTCGATCAAACAGCGCAAGATAGCCCTCTCCCCCTCTGATGATAAGAGATTTATCTGTGAAGACGGCGTGGAGACTCTTCCCTGGGGCCACTACAATATCCCTATCGAGCATCTGATTAATATCGAAGCGAATGCCGCACTGGACATGGATTAGAAGGTACGAGTTTGTTTATATTTTAAATACTTATACATGACATATTTCGATCATTACTAAAAATATTATTTTTTTTCCTCCTTATAAAGGGGTAACGAATCGTTACCCCCTTTGAATTATCGATTTTATCATGGATAAACTATTTTTTTCCTCTTCGAATTGCAAATTTTATAATTGATAAAAAAAATATTTATTTAAAACAAAGATATAAATTCAGTACTAGACTTTGACTAGAAAATATGAGTTTTTTTCTCTAAAAACCTTTAAAATGACTCATTTTTGAATAGTTTTTAGGTGGGCCCCAATATGGGTCCCACCCCATTTTAGGACCCCTATCCAACAGAAAGGGTCCTATTTGTTTTGAATTATCGATTTTATCATGGATAAACTATTTTTTCCTCTTCGAATTGTAAATTTTATAATTGATAAAAAAAAATTTATTAAAAACAAAGATATAAATTCAGTACTAGACTTTGACCAGAAAATATGAGTTTTTTTCTCTAAAAACCTTTAAAATGACTCATTTTTGAACAGTTTTTAGGTGGGACCCAATATGGGTCCCACCCCATTTTAGGACCCCTGTCCAACAGAAAGGGTCCTATTTTAGGATTTCCATGTTTCTCTCATAACGTATGACGATAATTATGTTTCGTCATAAAGAAGTTCCCTGTCGAAGGTGGGAACTTTGCCGTAGTGATAGGGCTTTCCACTTATACCCACCGACACTTAAAAAAGAAAAAAATTCATCTTCAAATTCTAAGGTAAGATATATGTTAATTAAAAAAAATATTTAATGATTTTCTAACCCTTTATATCGTAGAGTTTATGTTTTCAAAAATATATATACATCTCAAAACATTCTAATTAAATTCCTTTCCAAATCGTAAGTGAAGCCGATCTCCGATACAACTACCACGTACGCTGTGGTCCCCTGATCCGCCACCGGACTGGCGACGGCGTTAGTAAAGTCCAATTTTATTTGAATATCTTTTCTTTTACTATCAGTGGAGAACGGGTGGTGATGCGTGTCGACTTCCAACAACGGATACTTGTCTACAAAATCGACATCGTTTAAATAAACATCTTCATCTCCGAATAACACCTGCCTGATTGAGCAATAACTCCCGTATAAAATACTATAATGTTTATTATTTATCGCCAAATTTTGCTCCTCCTTCGGATACCGTTGTCCGTTGATTATAACGTGGTAGTTTTTTATGTTTACAGCGTTGAATCGGCTCGGATCCTTCTCTTGATTGTTTTTACGGCTGGTCTGTAAACCTATGATTATAAACAGCGGGTTGGATATATTCCGGTACATGTTGGATATGTCGAAGCTATATGAAGAGCCCGACACAAAGTTTTTTTCTATGCACTGCCACTGGTAATACCTGTATGTTAAATCGCCCTTATCACTCAATCGTTTTAGTCCTTGTATGAGTGGTAATTTTTTTATTCCTTCATAATCGACTAAGGGTACTTTTAACACGAAACTCGTGATTTTTATCTTCGCCTCGGCCGCCGTTTTTTCGTTAGCGCCAGTACCCTCCTTCCAACGGTATATCGCGTCATCATCTTCGTTTCTTGTAAAAATTATTTCAAAACCTCCTTTGAATATCGGATATCTCAGAGCGTCGAAAAACCCAAGACCCAGATGTGACAACGGGCCATAAGCTTCGAACCCACCCACCCCTTTTTCGAATTTAGATTTGAATCCCATCGTATAATGAGTGCTCTCACCCGATTTACTATATGTTGTTAGAGCTTTAATTGTACTTGTGATACCGACTTCATCAACACAGTCTATCAATTGAGTGTGTTTTTTTAATTCGATTCTCTTAAACAAAAATGCCGGGAAATTATCGATCAACTTGATAGGATCCGCCGCGTCGTACTTCGTATCATCCGCTTTTTTCACTACTTCCCCCTGTATGTGATAAAATATCTTCCTGTCATAAAACGCGTCTCCATGGTCAAAATAGAATGTCGTAAACTTATTCGGTGAATTGAAATTTAAATCGGTCACCGGTTGGATGGTATTGAATTCGTACCGCTCTATCTTATCAGACGCTTCCTCGTAATACTTTTCCATATCTATATTTAGATTTTAAGTTTTTAGTTTCGAATAAAAAAAATAAAAACACGATTTAAACTTAATAAAAAATATACTTTTAAAATTGTCGGATAAATAAAATATTCATCTCCTACTGAACATGCGCATATATTTCTTCCTATCCGATGCCAAACCTAATTTATTCACATGAACCTTAAAATCCGCACCATTCGACAATTCACCACCTTTAACATTATTTTCCTTTAACGCTGACAAACATCGTCTTATGTGTTTAGCACCTTCCGGCCGAGTGATCAGTTTTTCGATCTCGTTATTTATAAACTTGACGATCCCGATTTTTTCGTTATTAAAATTATTATTTCCCGCTTCCTCCTCGGCTTGTATAAACTTTATTCTCTCCGACAACTCGTCATAATCGTCTATATATTTATATTCCACGGGGTTGCTCGTATCCACGAGTAGACCTTTGCCGGACGAAGACGGCTTTTGTTTGAGTTCTTTCCATATGTCACTTATTAAATTCTTCCATTTCCAACCACCGCTCGCCTTGGGTCTGGGTGAGGTGGGATCGTTGTTATGATGTAGAGCGTGTGTTTTGATTAAAATATCTTTATATTTTTCAAAGTCCTGAGAAGTGAACGCGCCTATACTTATGAGTCTCTCCTTCGGTGTCGTACCGACCGCGGCTGTGGATTGTACACCGTGGATCTCCGCTTTGGTCAAGAGTGACCACAATCCCTCGGTGCCGATATATCTATCCATAGTTCTGTCTAATATTATATCGTTGTTTTCGATGGATATGGTTTGCGATCCGATCGCGAGTTTGCTATTCGCGAAATCGTAATAAACGCCGAAACTCATATCGTTACAGTTCGAGAGGTATTGCTTTGCGATATCACCAATTTCCTCGTTTTCAGTGAATTCGCGGATAGAACGATTCTGTAATTCCTGCGAAGTTTGCGCCGGTGATAAAACTGTAGACGCATCGAATACGTCTGGGTCCTCGATTGGAGTTATCGTTTCGTCCGCTTTATCTACCGGTCTACCAAGTGTTTTGTCCACTTTACCTACAGGTCTACCGGGTGTGCTCGACGTTCTAGGTCTGAACTGTCCGACAGTGGGGATGGGTCTTCTCAAAATGACACGGGGTTTTTTCTCTGTCTTTAAAGTTTCCGTCTGTTCTTTTATAGCTTTAACTACGGGTTCGTGTAACTTCTCTTGTTCGCGAACCTTTTCGACTTCCGCTCTTCTAGACGTGTCGAATTCACTCTTTAATCGATCTTCCAATTTATCCAACCTCTTAGCCTCCGCGACGGTAATCGGTTTGTTTTCACGGTGAGGAGGAGGCGCTAACAATTGTTCTTTCGGTTTGGCATTTACTAACACAGGGTGTGAACTGAAAAGCTTTCTCCTTTCCTCAGCTTCGCGTATCTGATTTTTCTTACTGTCTTCTAACCATTTTTCTTGTAACTTTTCATATTTTTTAGCCATTCGTACGTCGGCATCGTCCGGCCACATCTTATCGGCCATCTTCTGTTTTTTCACCAGCGTGCCGATGATCTCCTTATCATCGCTTTTCCTCTTCATTATATTATCTATATATATAGGTTTCGGGTTCAGAGTTTCGCTTTTCAAAATAAAGAAAAAAATAAATTTAAATAAAAATCTAAAACGATGCATACATGTTGTTTTTATAAAATATAACGTTTACAAATCGATTATTAAAAACGATGCATATACTTTGTTTTTAAAAATAAAACGATTCATATACACTGATCTTAGAAAATAACGTTTACGAATCGATTATTAAAAACGATGCATATACTTTGTTTTTAAAAATAAAACGATTCATATACATTGATCTTAGAAAATAACGTATATGAATCGTTTATTAAAAACGATGCATACACATCGATTATCGTTCGATAACATCGTTTAACTCGTCTTTTAACTTGAACATGCATTTTCCGTTGTGCGCTTTCTTAGCGGTGTTTATTGTCAAAAATCCGAACGGTTCGCTCCAACACTTTTGACACATCTTTTCGAATTCATCAATCGTCATGTCCGATCCTACGAAATCGTCATAAATACGTTTCGTGTAGTGTTTGTTTTGTTTGAAGACGCATAGCAGGTTGACGTTGTTCCGTATCACTTGCATGTCGACTTTACCGTAGCTCTGACTGAGGTAGACGCAGGACAGTTTTTTATGTCTACCTCTGATGAAGTAGTCTTTTATCGCTTCTTGTTTTTCCATCAAACAGTCGTCGAACACCACGAGGGAGTTTTTCTTGCACTCGTCCAGTGGGGGTAAATCTTCGCAATTGTTAAAAAAGTATGCTATCTTCTTATTCAACTTGTTTTCAGCATCTATGTACTTTTCGCGTAATTCTACATAAGCCGGCTGTTCTATAGACTTACTGAATACATATAAATTTCTAAACACGAGACCGCGCGGATTATAAATAAAATTCAACAACAAGTTTGTTTTTCCACAGCCCGAGGAGCCTACTATCAGACAACGTAATGGTTGGGGTAGAAGGTTATCTTCGATCTTCTCTTCGTAATACGGGACGATATCCATCACTCTCTATGAGGAAAAAAATAATGCACCGGTTAAGAAAAGAAATAAAATAAATTACGAGAAATAAGAATTTATTAGGATGGGAAAATGTTTACTATTTATTTTCTCAAATCTTTGAAGAATTCTTCTACTAATTCTATGAAATTATACGGCGTGATTACAACATTATTGCGTGATTTATGGGATATATTACGGTATCTCATGATATCTTTTACACAGTTCAAAACGTTTATACTGTTCGGCACTTCATCTTTGTAAAACAAAAGTAAATAACCTTCATCGATTTTCTTTTTATAAACCGTAGAAAAATACCGATCTTCAGTTCTTACACAGTAGTATGTATAAATACCGTCTGCATAAGAATATCGTTTAAAGACGGCAAAGACGTGTCTTAGGTTCGACTTTTGAGGCATACAAGCTACTTTAGGTTTCATGTTTTGTATCGTATTGTTTAAACGACGATTTTCATTTTCCATATGATCGATCGATTCCATGAGCGTTACAATTTTATTTTTGAGTTTGTACTCACCGTATTTACGGATGGAAGGCAAAACGTCTTCGAAGACCCAACGTTTAAAGTCATTCGCCGATGGTAACCTCGATGAAAATATTAATTCGTATAATCCGGGCTCGGATATGTATACTTCTAAGCTTTTATTATGTGATAAGGGGTGGGACCCAAATTGGGGCCCAACTAAATCGGCCAGATTTCTCTTATAACGATCGTTAACGTGCGTTTGTAAGACCTTCTTCAGATTGGAATATCCTAATATTTCAGCCACATCTTTACCCTTAAACCACGAGTTATCGTCATCATCGAAAATCACTGTAACCTTTTGATTTTTAAAAATGAATTTACTCGCGATATCGTCCATGTAATCCTCATCTGTGTTGGACACATCAGAATTATAAGACGATGAAGAACTTTCGTCGGAAATCTCATCACTCGCAATATCCATATTATTATTGTTATTCATTTCGTACCTACTATAGAAAAACAACCGATCGAACGTTAATGTTTTATTACGATCGAAAAAATAAAAAAAAAATAAATTATATAGTTCGTACGATCGGAAACGTGTTTATTTCACCACAACATCACTTCCGACAATGTTTTTTAACGAGGTTAATCAGGTCGAAATCGTCATCGTGAATTTTTATACATTTGCTTTTACGGTTAAGTCCTAAATTAGGATAAGTCGATATTATAAATAACGGTCCTAAATTAGGATGTGTTAAGTCCTAAACTAGGATAAGTTGATATTTTGAATAACAGCCCCAAATTAGGACGTGCAGGTGGGGTTAGGTGGTAATGAAAAATTAAACCATCTACAGCAGACGGGTTTGAAAGTTAATGAAAAATCAACATTTTTGGACTGATTTAGGTGGGACCCGATTTGGGTCCCACCCCGTTTTAGGGGGTGGGACCTCCTAAAACAGGGTGGGACACGATTTGTGTCCCAACCCTTTTCGAGCGATAAAAGCTTAGTAAGGCTTATATTACAAAACCACGGGTCTAAAAATAAACAATTACGAGGACCTGTAGTTTTAAGGGGTCTATATTTTTAAGTGTTTTTTTTAAATAATCAAAACTCCGTCTTTTGCAGTTCCCTCTCGTAAAAACCACCGATTACTTCTTCACCGTCTAGAGCCTCGATTTTGTACGTGACGGGTTTGGTGTTTAAAACTTGCGCGATTACAAAAATTTCGCTAGTCCAGTTTTGTTTATATTTATTTCTAAATACGACTTTACTCGCTGTTATACGGACTCTGTCTCCGACGTCGAATTTCGGTTTTTTACGCGGCACTTCACTTTCGAGCTCCTGATACATTTTCAACAGATCGGACTCGTTGCTCTTATTGACATCGGCCGGACGCATTTTTATCGTGCTGTGGTAATCGTGTTTGTTGTATTCGTCGGTGAGCTCTTGTAAGACGTCGTACCATTTGTGCGAGTTTCTCACTTGGAATTTGACTCTGAATTTATCGTTTAACGTCCTGTGGTATCTCTCGATTATCGCCGACTTTTCCTCGCTCTCCGTATGGTACATTTTTATGCCGTGTTTTTTGAGCATGTCGTTAAAAGGTTTATTTTTAAACTCTGTCCCCTTATCCGTGTGCAGCAGTTCGGGCGTAGTGTGACCGTCCTTTTTCGCTCTCTCTATTATCCTCTCAAAAGCGGCCGTCACTACTGCGCCGTCTTTTTTCTTCAACGGTTCGGACCAGACGAATTTGCTAAAACAGTCTATCACGTTTAAGATGTATTTGTACCAGTTGTTCTCTCTGGCGAATTGTTTCATGATGAGCAGATCCGCGGCCCACAGATTATCCAGACATTTCATGATTATCCTGCGTTTTATAAATTTTTTCACTACCGGTTTGTGCAGTTCTTTCGCCTCCACCACTTCGGGCGGCTCTTTGATAAACGAGTTTTTAACGCCGCCGCAGACCGCGCAATCGGAACTCGCCAACCATCTTTTATTTTTCGTTTTCACAATTTTCATGTTCTCCGACGCGGTCTGTGTTTTACACGTGCGACAGTAAGAATTCATCTCTTATATTAATGAAATTAAATTTTCGTTCGATAGAAAAAAATATCAATCATTTGGCAAGTTTTAATTTTTTATATGAATTCAAAATATTAATTTTTATACATAGATAATGGGGAATCACAAGAGGAAAATAAATTTGACCAAAGGTCAACTGAATAAGCTGCGGATAGCTCATAAGAAGCTTAAACGCGCAGTGCTTACTTTAACAAAAGATCAATTAAAAAATGGTAATACCGAAGTGTCACTCGATGGTGATCAAAACAAACAAGTGGAAAAAGCGTTGAAAAACAATAGAGGGACACGGTTGATTTTTGATTATTCGCAGTTGAAGGAAATGATCGATGGAGGTCTTCTGAAGGAAGTTTTGGAACTGGCTGAAAACAATATTTTGTATTTTAAGAAATTCGCCTCACCTCTGATAAAGAATAAAGTGGCGCCTGTGTTGAAGAATGATTTCGTGCCGTGGTTGAAAAATTTAATAGACAATGAACTGGACGAATTGATTAATAAAGATAAAACCGGAGCCGGTCTGGAGAAACGTGTAAGCAGAAAATTGCATAAGACTCTTAAAGATATTAGAGAGGATAAAAAAACTAGTTCCGCTGTCCATGTCCGAACTGGAGACATGGGCCAACAAGTTGAAAATCAACAATTTCCGTGGTGTTTTTATGCGAGAGTGTTTACCCGACAAGCCGCGCAAAAACGAGTGTGCTATTATTAATCTAGGTGATCTGGAGTCGGGCGGCACGCATTGGACTTGTTATACGAAAAAAGGTAATTATGTCATATATTTCGATTCGTTCGGTGAGGCGCCTCCACCTTTAGAATTGGAGAAATATCTAAACATGACTAAAGGTATTTTTTATAATCATATGAGATATCAAAATTATGACGATCCCCCGATATGCGGTCATTTATGTTTGGAGGTATTGCGACGTTTTTCCAGAGGACAGGATTTCAATACGATAGAACGTGCTTTACAAAACGATAAATACACATTTTTGAGATGGTTCGAATAATTTTATTTTTTTTCTCCCTCGCTCTTAATAAATAATCTTAACCGCAATTTAAAAAAGTATATATAGAGAAATGGTGTATTTCAGATTGACGGGTCAGAGTCCGCATTTGCAATTGAAGCTCGAAAACCCCATACACTTGAAAGAGGACGTGCGTTATTATCTAGCGCTCACGGGGTTTTCATTTCATAACTATTTTTTATAACTTGAACGAGGAGGCTTCAATTACTTTTGCTGTGGGGGAGGGTCATCCTACACTAACTTTTGATGTGGAGTTTTGGGATTTGAAAACTATGCAGAGAGAAATCAGGGAATTCATGAGGATTAATAGGTTTACACCGGCGATAGATGTGGAAAAGTTTAAGATTTTTCGAGACCCACAGTCTAAGATATGTATCAAATCTCCAGTCAAGTTCCATATAAACAACGAGCTGCGACGGTTTCTCGGATTTGATGAATTGAAAAAAGATGAAACCTTATTCGAATTACAGTTTACAGCGAACAAGATTTTATCAATATATGAGGAGGAAAGTAAATTACAAATCAGACCGTTCCACATGATCGAAGTGCATTGCGATTTAGTCGAACATTCGTATGTCAATCACGCGGAGCATCGGCACAGACACGATTTCTCCTCGTTGTTGTATCACTCGAGTCCGCGAGAACACAGAGATCAAATTTACGAGAAACCGTCCGTTTTAAATTACATACCGCTCAAACCTAACACGCAGACGATAAGAGAAATCAACATTTATCTGACGGATGAAAACTACGTTCCCCTGCAAAACGCTCTGCCCGATTATATCATTTATTTAAAACTAGTCGATGAGTCGGAATTAAATATGAATTAGTTTTCGTCAAAAGCGATGATTTATTACATCTTTTGAAACGCTCTCAATTTTTTATTCGACTATGAAAATATATTTTTATATATAGACGAAGAAAAATGGAAGTGGAAAAGGATTATTTTAAAGATATCCTCGACGAAGTGAATGGTAATTCTTTCGCGAAGATAAGTGATTTAGAAATCGATAAAAAATATTTGGTCAATAGCATAGAAAGAATTCATTATGCTTATGGTCTTAGAGTTTTGGTTACATGTGATGATGTGCGGTTTCAACTACCCGAGAGTTGGAACGAGAGAATGACTACGAAAAACATAAACGCGCTATTGAAATCGGACCAACCGTTGTATGTGGTGTACCATGGAAAGATCCCATTGTTGAATGATAAGTTTAAACACGATATCAAGTTTGTGAGAGATTGAATATTCGTTATTATTATTTGATTATACTTATTATTTTATTTATGATTTAATTTTTTTTTCTCGTTCCTGAAATGTATTTTTGCACAACAGCTTAATAATTTATGTAGTGCGAATATAAGCGAATGTAATATATAGGTAACAAAAATGGAGTCTGTCACTTTTAAATATTTCAAATTGTCAGAGTTTCCTAAAATAGGACCCTTTCTGCTGGACAGGGGGTCCTAAATGGGGTGGGACCCATATTGGGGCCCACCTAAAAACTGTTCAAAAATGAGTCATTTTAAAGGTTTTTAGAGAAAAAAACTCATATTTTCTAGTCAAAGTCTAGTACTGAATTTATATCTTTGTTTTTAATAATTTTTTGTATCAATTATAAAATTTACAATTCGAAGAGGAACCCGTCAGAGGTTCACCGGACGCGGCCGGTTGCGATTTGAAAAGCGCTTATGACTATGTAGTACCCGGTCGCGGTAAACAGTTGATAAAGATGGACTTGTCCTTTCAATTTCCCCGCGGATGTTACGGTAGAGTAGCACCTCGAAGTGGCTTAGCTGCTAAGCATTTCATCGACGTGGGCGCCGGCGTGATAGACTTTGATTATACAGGCGATTTGCGTGTGTTGTTGTTTAACCATTCGGATGATGATTTCATCGTTAAAAGAGGTGATCGAATCGCTCAGTTAATATTGGAGGTTTATAGAAACGATGTGCCGGTAGACGGTGGAATCGATATGCGGAATACGGAACGCGGAAGTAATGGATTCGGTTCGACCGGTGTTTAATGAATTTTTAATTACATACGATGATTTTAATTATTTAATTTATTTTTTATTTTTTTTTATTTTTTTACGTCTGAAATATATTTCTGCAAATCGGTTTAATAAAAAACTCGGTTGGAATTTAAATTATATACTATATAGGTGAATAAAATGGAGTCTCATAACATGATTATTACTCTGGAAGGAAATATCGGTGCGGGTAAAACTACTTTTGCCACGGGCTTGTTTGATCGGTTTAAAAACCTAGGGTTTAAAACCGTACACATACAAGAGCCAGTCGGCGCATGGCGGGATTTTCACGGTACGAATTTATTAGACCTCTTGTATAAAGATATCGATAGATGGGCCTTCACTTTTCAAGCTAACGCGTTAATGTATATGACGGAGTGCGATAAGAGAGCCGTTGAATATGCGAAGAAGGGTTATATCGTGATTAAAGAGCGCTCCTCGTTCACTGTAAGACATGTTTTTAATGAACATTACAAAAAGTTTATGACGCCCGCTGAGGTTCAAATTTTAACGGATCTAAGTAATAAGTATGTCGATCCGCGTAAGACTGCATTTGATGAGGGCGGTGTTAAAGATATTACCTTGTACTTGCGGACGAATCCAACAACATGTTTTGAACGTAAGTTAATAAGAAGGCGTCCGGAAGAAGTAGGTAAAAAGAACCTTGTGGATGAAGAGTATTTAAAAGAATTGCATGCGATTCACGAGGCTGCTATTTCCAAGTCGATCGGGGAGGTTATTACAGCTGATGGAACTAAATTTGACCCTAATGATCCGAAGTCAGTTAGAATTTTAGGGAGTGACGAGTTTGTGTTTGATGCTTTAATGGACATTGGTGAGTTGGATGTTTTGGATAATATCGGTGATACTATAGGAATTAAAGTTAATCTAGAGGATTGTTGGACGTTTGAGGGAGATAAAATTACCCGTAAGAAATGTTAATTATGTTTTAAAGCGTTATAAATTGATTTTTTTGTCAAGGTCTGTTAGGACATATATGTTAAAGAGGCTAAGAGGCTTAGGGTATAAAAAATGCAATTTATTTAATTATTTTATTTTTTATAAGTGTGGACTTGTTATGGTGTTGGGTCAAATGTTCTGATTTGGGACGGAACTTGTCATCGAAATCGACAATCGAATATCGAATTATTCCGTTTTTTATTCTTCCGAAGTATCAGGGCGGCAGAATCTAGTAGGAACCGGCGCGCTCGAGCCGAGCGAACGGCGCAACGGTGGTGGCGCGCGCGAGAAATAATGACGTAGCGATGACCTTGGACTTTGCGCTCGTGGCGCGCGCGAGAAATAATGACGTAGCGATGACCTTGGACTTTGCACTCATACGTCTCGTACGCCTCGCACCTCCTCGCACCTCTCATGTTCTTGAATTCCTGTTTCTCTACTACTTGTTTTCCTTTTTCAAAAAGTTTTTGATTTTTTTATTCGATTGACATTTGAAGATTCATAGATTAGCCATGTTAATGCAAAATCTTGTGTATATATTCAATGATACAGCATCTTTCATGTAAGAACACGAATTTTTGTCACTGACCGCAACCAACATAAAAATGAAAATTAAAAATATTAATGTGATTTGATAAATATGTTTTGCTGTAATTAGATTGCAATAAACAGCTCATTAAGCCTTTCGTAAATATGGTATTTCTAAAAAAAATTAAAAAACTAAAAAAATCTGAAAAAGCTAAAAAATCTCTTTAAGTTTGCCTAGCCCCAAGCAATCGTCCCTGATATATGAAAAACCTTAATGTTCTCATAGGGGCGTCTTTTATGTGTGTGAATATAGTTTTATATGATGATATATCAATTTTTGTATTTTTTACAACCCAAATCATGAAAGGTGCGGTCAGGGACAAGGGGTGTGGTCTGGAAAAAACGAGAATTGCCGGTCGATTTACTCAGTTTATTTAATGCCTTATTTGTTTCAAATTATTATTTTAAATTATCCGTGGCACTTTAATGGGCCAATACCCTGGTTATTTGGGAGTTGAATGTACTCTATTCCACAAAAATTTATAATAAAATATAAGCATTACCTTCAATATTTACATATTTCAAAAACTACAATTTTACTTTTCATAAATCCTTCAATTGTAATGTTATAAGATAAAATTGTGTTTCACTTCAATTGAATTGTGCAATTTACAAAGAAATTTATAATGATTTTCACGACTGCACCCCAGTACAATCGATAAGACGGTTGTGTCGTGAAGAGATGGATGTGATCGTCAGAAAAATGCGGTCGTGAAATCACAATATTTGGCTCCTTTCTGCTGGTAGCCCTGCACCTCGTGTTTGAGAAGACAAAGTGGACTTCTAGGTTAGCATAGCAATTAAAATATCATATCAACAAAAAGTAACATGGTGACTTTAACACCATGTCTACTGTAACAAACGACTAGTACGGTCTTGGACACATCAAAATTACCAAAAACACAAACTTACCTTTATCAAACTTGATAAGTTTAAAAACAAAGAAAAATCACTGGAGCAACGTCAAACACGCCCGTTCACCTCTGTCTCTTCAAACCAACTGACTCTATCGTCACCAGGCACGCCACTGTCGTGTTCCAAAGTTCCAAATTTTGCCGTTACGGTCGGGACTTAAAATCGAGGGACAGACTTATTTTGTCGTAATACTCAGTTTGCAATAAATAAAAAATTATTAAATACTCTTTTTTGCAAGTTTAATAATTAGTGATGATATAAAAAAACAGCATTGTTTATTCAAGCACGCATAATTTTTCTAAAAATAGCATGAAAGTTGAAGAATGGGCCCTAGGGACAAGTTACGGTCGTGAGATTCGTGACTTTGAAAATACGGAAAAATATCTAGAACCCATTAACAACCAAATAAATATTTGCAAAATGTTGCCCCCGTCCCAAAAAATATTAAAACACATGATATGATACTAAAAAACCAGTATCTACGAAATAAGAGGCCAGGGACATTAAAGGGCACGATAAAACATTTTCACTCTGTTTATCTTTATATTAATTGGCAAGCATTTTTCCCATGAGGTTTTTGTACTCCTTTTTTCTCAGTCTGTGTGCAACGTAGCAAAAATCTAAGAACACTGATAAAATTGTATTTTTCTGTAGATGTGCAGAATCCCATTGAAATTTATATTAGTCTTTTAGAAATGTAGAAAATTGAATTTAAAATTTCAAAAAAATTAACATTAGCCTTATGAGTTGCTGTTTTGGTGATATTATAACAACCAAATGTAAACAAAGTTAGCATCATATGTAGCTGTTATCACATGCTATTTTTCGTAGAGTAAAGATTTGATGTAGAAACATTAAGCCACAGTTAATTGGGGCATGGAATAAAAATATAGAATTTGATTGAATTCAGGACTACTTAGAAAAGATTAAGGATATAATACTCAAATGTGTTCCATTTTACATATAAATGGAAAAAATAAAGTTTACTTGCTTAAATAAGATTGAGATACAAATTTGCTGATAAAAAGGGAAGAACAAAGTACATTAAGTTCCTACCATCCAATGTACTAACTGATCGACATGCAACTGGCAGGGCCAGCGACGCCGTGACCGGGGGGGGGCAAGTGCACAGGGGCCTGGACCAAGGCCACACTACACTACAGGCCGGAGTCTCCCCCCCTCCTCCCTGATGCCACGTCACAACACCGGCCGAACCCCTAGCGCTGTGTTGGAAATAGCAACTAAAACCATATGAAAATCGTAAACATTTACCAAAAAAATATGACATTAGAACATCGAAATGAAAACAATAAGAATCAAAACTGTCAAATTTCCAATAAGTCATCTGATGAAAAGTAAACAAATTTCTTGCCTGTAATGTTTACCGGTTTTTAAGTTTATGAGATAAACTCTTGTTTTCTTTAAAATTATTTTCGACCGCATTTGGTTATTCATTGATTAATGCAGATTCGAAAAAATATTGGTTTCTAAACGAAAACTTAAACGAATTACTTAGGGCACGATGGTTTTAAGAGTGCGACAGCGAATCGCCATAAGAGTACATTATAAAAGCGTCTGCGACTCCGTCTGATAATGTGACGTCACCACTAAAGGACTCCGGCCTGTAGTGTAGTGTGGCCTTGCCTGGACTCACAGGGGGCCCGGATCCACATGAGATTAGTAAAAATGGGGCCCAGAATCGAGAAAAGTAAAAAAGGCGGGTTTCTCAATTGCACAGGGGCCCGCAAATCCTGTCACCGGGCCTGGCAACCGGAGTACAAATGGACACATTATATTCAAATTTTGTTTTTATTAGTGGATAATGGGTAAAATATAAATTACATTTTAGTGATAATAATAGAAAGAGAGGGAAGGAGGGACAAAGTTCCAAATGGTAGGAAATAAGGGAGGAGAGATGGTAAGAAGAGAATGAAGGAGAAAAGGAGGGAAAAGTGGAAAGAAGGTCAGAAGGAAGGGAAGTAGAGAGTGAGGGAAGGAATTAATGGAGGGAGGGAGAGAACTGTGGTAAGGGGTGTACAGGATAAACTGACATGATGACTGAAGTGTTACTTTCCTCTGATTCAATAATCATTCTTAAAAAAATAAACATGTAATCTTGATAAAATAGTCATTATCTTTTAGTAAAATACTAATTACTAAAAACCATGCCATAAGCCAGAAGTGAAGTAAATAATTAGTCAAGGATTGAGAATTTCTCTTTTGGTTTTGGCCCCCAGATTGGTTATAGAATGTGTTTACTGGAAAAATGTACCATATGAAATGTATTTAGAAACGCATTGGTATACCTATATGCGGGGATCATTTACAAAATTAGCTATCCCTTTGTCACTTTGAAAATTGGTCGAATTTCGACCACTGGCGATATCTAGTGTTTATGAACGTAGCGCGGTAGCGCCGAGTTGGGAGCAGGTGAATTTAAGAGCTTCATTTATGTGAATGATAAAGTTGTCTCTCACGTCCCTACGGAAAGGTTTGCCATTTAAAAACCCCGATGCTATTGTAACGCTTCGAAGTTAAGAAATCCGAGAGTTCTGTGAGGAATAAATGCAGGACTTGCTAAGCCTTGATCAAGGCCACATATACAGGCCATGCTGCAGGATTTATGACGTTAAATTAGTAGGCGGTCTGAAAGTCTGGCTCAGGACTCACAGCTGTGCTGCTCATCAGTTACTTTGAAATCAAAACAATAAAACGTAAATAAACAAGTAATTTTTGACGTTTAGTGATGAAATGATAACAGAAAAAACGTAAACAAACAAGGAATATTTGACATTTAGCAATAAAATGTAAACATAGGATGTTAGTTCCCTTGTGATGTAGTTGTGTGATGTGGCGCAGCGCTGGGATCGCTGCAGCATGGCCTGTATTTTCAGTGAGGCCTTGCCTTGATCCAGGAATCAGATCATGAAAATGTACAGAATCTTCGTAAAGAAGTAGTCGACAACGTAGCTCCTGGTCCAGGTGGAGTTTCAAAACAAACAAAAATATAGTAGAGGGTCAACAAATAAAAAAGTAAAAACTCAAGACACCTAATATAATGCCATATTTTTTCAGATTTTTTATAATTAATTTTTATTTTAGTATAAAATTAAAATTAACTTACGTTTTTATAATGTAACAAGACTTGTCTTGAAAACGTTGAATTTTTTCACTTCTCCCATCTATTTCAGCAACATTTATTTGTCAAAAAATACAAACAATTGACACGACCTCAATGGTGGATTCATATTCAGCTTTAAATTTCTGATAAAATGATATATAAAACATAACAAATAATGTAAGGAGTAACAGAAAACTTTTTTAGAAATTTGCAAAACTTCAGACCTCAGTTTCCTAAAATTTATGTTTTTAATACGGTACTTCAAATTCAAACATTTATAGCTCAGACATTTTTTAAGATACAGTATCTTGAAAATTCTTTCACCAGTTTGTTTGGTGTTTAATGCAGATTAAGGATATAGGCCTACTAATAACTCAATTTCGAAAAAATGGAAGTTAAGGTCCTTCTTCACTTGGTGGGTCAAATATAGTAGTAACGTTACTACTATTTTTTCTTAGACTGTACTTTGATCTTGGCATGATGGCAATGCTGAAGAGGGATGGCGGGCTATCGTTCTATTGGCGTACGGTGGATGAAAGCCACTATGAAAGCTTGTCTTCTGTGGTTTTTTGTTGTTGTGCCTTGAGTCCAGTAGTCTAGTGTCTAGTTAACTCTATATGGAATATATGGCTATTATCCCTAAATACTTATTGTAAGATCTGATTTTTAAAGTGGAAATTTTAATCCACAAGTAGGATTTGACTTTACAAAGGAACCGTTGGGTAAGGTTAACTTAGATAATTATTTCCACTGCGTGTACGCTCTAAGGATATGTTTCCAAAATTTAAACATTTATGTATGCTACAAGTAGACAACAACAACTCGCCAATTAAGAGTCTAGGTTTAATATCATTAATAAAGTATAGGGCTAACTTATAAGCTTATATGAATTAACAAATTCTCAGTACCTAACATGTATCTTATGTACCATGTTTCTTGAGGTTACAGGCAAATCAGGCCAGTTAAGGCCTATGTCAGTGGTGTTAGAAAAACACAACTCGCCAATTAAGAGTCTAGGTTTAATATCATTAATAAAGTATAGGGCTAACTTATAAGCTTATATGAATTAACAAATTCTCAGTACCTAACATGTATCTTATGTACCATGTTTCTTGAGGTTACAGGCAAATCAGGCCAGTTAAGGCCTATGTCAGTGATGTTAGAAAAACACGACCTCATTGCAATGGCAGATTTTAAACAGGCTATAAGACTCTCCCTTAGATAGACATTACCTGATTTTGGGGATGGCCTGATTAAGTACCACTCTCAAATTAAAAATTTGGTACGTTAACCAAGCATTTTCTGGTGCTCCTCCCAAAATTAAATTTGTCTCCAAATGTAGGAAATAATGAACTGATTTTTTACCCTTTTAGTGCCAAGGATCACTCAGAGCGACGTGCATTCTAGGTACTACCGCTAGTAACTTAAGCCTTTTAGTGCCGAGGATTGCTCAGAGTGACGCGCATACTAGGTACCACTAGTACCGAAGATCGCTCAGAGCGACGATGGGTCCAGCTGCATTAAATACCGGGATCACTCAGGGTGACTTTTACATTTTTATACATATAAAATTTATTTTTTCGCTTTTACTGGCTGGACTTTGTGCCAAACGCATTTCTACAAACCAATATTTCGTTTTATGTCACTTTTCTCCTGAACTGTGTTTATGGTTAGCTGAAATTACATAATGAAATGCAAACAGCTGCAGGTAGATAAGTAGGTAGGTAATTGTTCACTCTACGGTAGGCCCGGTAAATGTTCACTTTACGTACTCCTCCCGAAAATGAATTTTTTTTCAAATTGTAGGAAATTTTACGCTGATTCTGGAAATGGTAGTCGTTTTCTGCGGAAAAAGGCCGGAAATCGGAAAAACTGGAAAACACTTTTTATGGAAATAGGTCAAAAATGGGTACTCAAATTAACCGGGAGAGTGAGCTGAACAAGAATATGCAAGAATTTTCAATATCCGGCAGATATTAACGGAGATACGGCCGGAAAAGCTGAAGAAAAACTTTGCCAAAAATATATCATGTGGGTATTCAAATTAACGGAAATTGAGGGCTGAACAATATTAAGAGAGAATTTTCATAATCCAACATGTGGTAACTGAAAAAATTAAAAATATCAAATAAGTTGATACATTATTTTTGTTAGGTTGTCATAGGTTATATATAACAACCTAATTCATTTTTTATGAATTAGGTAGATTAAGTATGGTTAGGCCTGTGTTAGTTTGGATTGGATAAGGTCAGGTTTAGTTAGGTAAGGTTAGGTTTGGTTACATTATGTTAAGTTATATTAGGATTCGTTTAAAATTCTATTGTAAAGTAAAGATAAGGTTGGGAAAGTGAAAACATGACAAAAAATATATTACTCTAACAATAACAAATACAAACTCTGCCATTAAAACATATCTTATTTAAACCTAACCTATCCTAAGCTAGCCTATCCTAACCTAACCTAACCAATCCTAACCTAACTCTTACTTATCTAAACCAACTTAATATAGCACAACCTAAGCTTAGCAGCTACCATAAATTGAGCGAAACCATAACAAATTAACAAAAAATAACTCATTTTGTGTAAATCTTCAGCTTTTCCGACACTCTTCTTGCTGTAATTCCTTTAATATGCATCGGATCTAAAAAATTCTTCCATATTCTTGTTGAACTCGCTCTCCTAGTTAATTTGAGTACCCACATGGACCCATTTCTGGGGTGACAAGTTTTTTCCGGTTTTCTGATTTTCCGATGTTTTCCGCGGGAAAAACTATTATTTTCAGAATCAGCGCTTCATTTTCTACATTTTGAAAACAAATTTTCAATTTCGGGAGGAGCACCCTTAAGTGAACATTTACCAATAAATAAACCATGCATTTCGTTTGGCGTAAATGCAACTTCGTTTGTGTAATTTTTAGGCTATGTTTTGTTTTACCTATAGGGTTATTATTGAAATATAGTTTGTATTTTGATATTGTGGATCTTTTCAAATGTTAAATGATGTTTCTAGTGTAAATATGAAATACGAATACTGTTTTAAGTAGGTTGCTTAGTGACGTTGTTCAACTCTGCATTGTTGCAAGGTTATCGTTTAATTTTGTCAAATTCATAACCTATTACAGTAAAATGACGTTTTATACATGGTTTTTACTTGTTTTTTATGTAGTTTGACACAAAACTAATAAAGATTGCATCAGAGTAAAACCTAAATATGTTTTTTTTAGTGGAACAATAATAAGACAATGCAGTGCGAGGCCCCCCTACCTAACTCTTGTACCTTGTACCTTGCCTCTGACCGCTGCGGCGTTGGAGTTGTCAAAAAGTGCCCGTTTAAACGGGGACACTATATTGATGATTTTGATGGTGAAATTGTTAGTAAGTAGTAGTTAGTAGGGCTGACATGTTAATGGGGGCTTTCTTACCTTAATGCTGTGCTGAAAAAGAGAAAAATTCTTCCAATGAATAGAAAGAACCATATATTTTTCATTGATACTGAGGACAAGCCTTTAAAAAATGAGGACAATCTACAAAAAAGGAGGACATATTAAAAGTGGGGACTAAAGTATGAATTTTTAAAACATTTGATACATTTATCAATGTTCATGAACATTTAAGCGAATATCCTCTGGAATAAGCTATTAACGTCGTTTTAACAGACTGGACAAAAAATATCCGTTCACCGGGTAACCTCAGAAATCATATTAATTTTTAAATCAATTGATAGCTGTTTATGTGATCTTTCTGTACATGAAGTGAGATTATCGTGAAAACACATTTTTACCTGCAAAAATCAGTTTCAAAATTTAACAGGGGCTATATGGGAAATAGTATTTTCATTTTTGGAGTTTCCCTTAAGGGGAGTTGGCACCTTTTTGGGGTCAAAAAATCATTTTTTATTTTTACATGTCATTAAAATCTCCGTTTAATTCCCTTTAAAAAAATATATAATATGGGTAAGAAAATATTATTATTGTAAAAAAATTATAATATAACATATGACACGATATTTTTAGGCTGATTTGCTGAGTAGTATCCTTACTCACTTATAGTTGTAGGAAAAAATTGAAAAATAGAAAAATTGGGAAAAAGATTTTCAAAAAACAAAAATTAAAAAAAAACAAAAATTTTCCAAAATTAGAAAATTACATTACAGAATTGGAAAATTGGAGGTCAAAGAAGAAGAAACCTACTGTCCTGGAGGTTTTTAGTGATAGTGACATATGCGCTACGTTTAAATGTGAATTTCCGAAACCTGTGTTTTTTTATCTTAGGTACATTTACTTTAAAAAGTATTAAAGATACATCATTGAATTTTTTTATGCATCTTAAGGACTACCTAATGGAATTACCCTAGCAGTTTAAAGAAGGTAGGTTGCATAGAAAAATTTTTATACCTATCTATAGAAAGATAAAAATAATAATATCTTTTTGAGTAAATTTTGATTTTTTTTATAAATACATAAATATTTGGTTCGAAACAATAATTTTGGTACAGCATGTTTATAATATTTATAATGTTTATAATAGTTAAAATCTGGTAAAAATTTGGTGTTGATAGCTAACATAGGTGAGGAGATAATGGTACCTATAGTTATGCTTGTTAGCCCACTTAATTACATTGAATTCGCAAAGGGTACCAACTCCCCTTAATGTAAATTAGGAAATAGCAGGGGCCCTAAGATCGATCCCGCACATTGCTTTTCTTTTCTGTCACATCTGACTGAGATAGCGAGTGATTCATCATAGCAGTCTTCGTTAGACTTCTTAGACGTACCTTTAGGTTTAACAACAAACGTGTCACGCATAAGCGCATCCCCATGATCTTTGCGCTCTCGCGCCCTTTTGTGGTATTCTGAACCACTTAGTTTCTTCTTTTCACTCATGTATATCAATTCCACTACTGCAGGCTGCGAGAGACTCTGAAGTCTTAACATTATCAAAGCGCATAATGACAGATAAGAGAACATTCTATTCTACTAACCATATTTATCTCCTAGAAAAACAGAAAAACAGGTGTGGCAGTAAGAAAGGACTAAGGAACTAAAATGCTCTCTATTTCGAATTTCGACATTCCAAAACATGGTCCACATCAAGGTTGCGATACATACGCGCCATATTCCCGAACGAGCCAAATCTTCCCAACATGATAC
Source organism: Flexamia atlantica (assembly GCA_035578135.1). NCBI lineage: Eukaryota > Metazoa > Arthropoda > Insecta > Hemiptera > Cicadellidae > Flexamia > Flexamia atlantica. The sequence continues at coordinate 191,807,063 of JAQJVK010000001.1, read as the reverse complement.
AGGTCTTTATCATTTGTGGTCTCAAGAACTAGGTCTGACAGGGTAAAGCGGTAGTACAAAACCGCACCAACAAATAGCTTCAGTGACGCTGCTGATACTATTCTTTCGCTGCTGAAAGAGGGCGCAGGACTTTCTAGTTTGATTTTTTGAAATCTTAACTAGGCTGCAGCCTAGTCAGCCTAGTGGTTAATCAGGCTCTGATTAGAATCATAGCTTTATGTCCATTGGTTACCAAGATATTGTCAGCGATATGTACAGTATATTGCCCAGAAGTTAAAACCTTTTAAGAATAACTACCGTCAAATGGGGCTACTTTGAACATGGGGGCTACTTTGAACAAAAACTACAAAATGTTTTCTACAAATATTTTGAGTATTCACAATTGGTTTTTTAATAACATTAACATATTAAATTATTGTTCAGAATGTGTATTTTTAGAAAAACATAGTTAGTTGGTTAAAAAAAATTATTCAGCACTTTGAAAAACTAAAAAATAATAAGTTAATACAAATTTTGTTGATTTTTTTAGTCTCAAAATTGTGTCTGTAGATCCAAGGGTATGACTCTAATTTGCTAAAAAATACATTACAGCTAAAGGCTATATCAATTGCCTACTTAAATACAAATTTTCATAAAATTTATTTCATTTCTATTCTTTTTTTTTTAAACTTGCATGTCATTTTTTCGGGAAACTGGGGTTACTTTGAACAGCTGATTTTAGTGGCCTGAGAAGGAAGATTGTGATATCATTGACTCAAATGACATTATCAAGGTCCTACCAGAACCTACAACCAACAACAGAGGTATTATTAGGTTTGGTGGCCTCTCCTTTGATTTATTTCTTTATTTATTTCATTTTCAACGGCTGACGCCAATACATAAATAGATACAGTCAAGTGAAAACATGCATAAATATAATGCAGAACAAAATTCCAAGATGCAGTTGATATTTTACAATATATGAATAAATAGTTGATTAAATGATTCTTAAATTGAATTACAGGGAATAGGACTACCATGCAAATAACAATGTAAATACAGTGCAACAACTAACGAGAACCAAGTAAACAAGTAAGCAAAGGCAGTGTGGGTAAAACATGAACAAACATAACTCTAAGATTCATTAACTACAAAGCTAAGAGATAACAATTCTTACAATAGAGAGGAACAAAATTGCATAAATGAAAATGACTAACAAACATTAACAAAGTAAAGGACTAGTGCAATAATCATATCAGAGACAAGCAATCAAGCTGTTATTTTGATGGATTAAACATAGTGAAATTTAACATTAACAATAATGGTAAACTTTTAAGCTTAAAAAAAATTGTGTTTGTTTTAAAAATTTTAATTTTTGTTTTGAGTTAATAATTTAGTGTTTTTACTTTATAAAAATATATAGAACAATGGAAAAGTGTATTTTTTATAGTGTATACTTAGAATAGAAACCTTCATGTCAAAATAAGGTACGCACTTTATAAATAAATAAATAAAACTGTCTTTATTCATCCAGCGATTTTCAGTTACAACTGCTTTTCAAAATAACTTTCGTCAATACATATTATTCTAATCATACAAAACAAAAACAAAAACAATAATATATTGTAACAACAATAATTAAAATCTAACAATAACAGAACAACATAACAGTCAAACTAACTTTAAAAAAAAAAATTAATATTCTTCTTAAAAGAACCGACTGCGAGCTCTTTGAGGCTCGCCGGGAGTCCATTGTACAATGACGGGCCGAAATAGGCAAAGCCCCTCCTGCCAACCTCACGACTGATCCTCGGAAAGTGGAGGAGCTTGTCTTGCCGGGTGCTACGCAATGCGACATCCTGCTGATGGGAGAGTTTGTCACAGAGGTACTGAGGCTCTCCAACAATGAGAGCTTTGTGGACCAAACAGCAGGTCAGCACTCTGCATACGGCATCCATGAGGAGTAGACGTAGGGCCTCCCTGAAAGGTGACACATGGTCACGGCGGCTGAGGCAGAACACAAACCTGATGGCGCTGTTCTGTACCTTTTGAATCCTCCCCATATTTTCTTTGGAGATACTATTGCAGTATGCAGGATAACAGTATTGAAAAACTGATAGAATCAGCGACTGCACAAGCTGAACTTTTGCTGCCTCTGGTAACAAATTTCTGAACCTGTACAGCCCCCTCAACCTGCCAACGGCATGCTGGATAGTCTGACTGATGTGGTCCGAAAAAGAGAAAAAGAGTGTCACTGTCCAATGTGACACCGAGAGTTTTTAGGCTGTCACTTATTAAAAGTACTTCACCATTTAACATAATGGTCAAGGCTCTCTCGTTAAGGGACTGTACAAGATTATGTGGAGCTAGGTAAATCACACTGCATTTCTTTACATTCAACTTCAGGCCATTTTTGACGGACCAACAAGAGATTTTCTCTAGGTCATCATTTATGCAGCCGATCGCATAGTCAACCGTCTCAGGCCAGTAAGATAACTGAAGCTGACAATCGTCAGCGTACATGTGGACCGTGCAATGCTCAGCCATTCTTTTGTACCGGACGGGACAAACTTACCATGCTTTTTACTTTCATAATAAAATTTCATTTAAATGACAACCTTTAATTTAACTTTGGCCATGTGTGTAGTTTCAAAAAGAGTTGATTTACGTCGTTATCTAAGAGATAATTTAAAAATATTTCTAGGGTAAAAGCAGTTTGAGTTAGAAAATTTGTGTTGAACGGGACATAAAATGGAACAGTGTGGGAGCTGTAGTTCTTTTTGTTGTTATTTCAGTTCTATTAAAGAAGTCATCACAATAATAAATATTCAGAATAATTATGAGGTTGTATAGCTTATTATAGTGTATTAATTTTGGCAATCAACATGATCAAATTGAAGAAATAATTATTTTTCATTTGTAACGGACGGGACGTAACGAACGGGACAAAAAGGCACAATCAGAGAATGAAGGTATTTAGCCGTACTGCATTAATAAATATAAACAACCTTGTTATAATTAATACAGTAAAACCTTTTTAAAGTATAGCAGGTAAATAAAACAAGTTTTTATGCAAAAAAACTTGTTTAATGTCGGTCACTTAACAAAAATGTATATGTAGCTCATGGTACTTTCAACTAAACTACTTAAACTTATCATAAAGCACTTCAATTTGACGAATTGTTTTCTTGTCTATTCCAAAATGACGACTAGATACAGGGAATGGAGGGGTTTCAATTTTCATCAAGACATCTTTATGTTCAATCGTTTGAATGTCAGGTCTTGTTGGCCAAACAAAGTTTGCGCCACTTTTTGCCATAAAGTTCACAGAAAGGAAGTTGTCGTCCTTTCTTTCAACCACACCTGCAACAATTCATGTTTTGTATCACTTGTGGCATAAACTACTTTTAGCTTTTTTTAACTTCAATAAAATTGTTGGACATTTTACTATACCGTAACCTCACACTTTGTCACATCTCAGTACAAGGCAGCTAGAATAAAAAATGTTCCTTGCTAGGTTCAGTTTAAAGTATCATTAACATTAAAAAGGATAAATGACTGATTATATTTTTCTATTTTATTGAAATAAATTTATTTACCTGGAAACCAACCATCGTAGATTACTACAACCCAATCTCCTTCTTCTATATCATCTGTGTTGTAGGCAGGGCCGCCGAGAGGGGGGGGCAAAGGGGGCAGATTGCCCCGGGCCACAAAAGGAAGGGGGCCACATTTTGAGCAGAGTATATTTTTTGTGGATTATTAAAAATTAGGATATTTAAATGAAGAAGACCAATATGAAATGAAATATTAGAAAATACATAAAAATTATAGTCTTAAAAACGTGTACCAACTAACTAAAATGCCCTATATTTGTCTTATTCTGATAGTTTCATTTGGTTCTCTGACGTCTCGTCAGGGGCCCCCGAGGTTAGGCCCGGGGCCCGGGTTAGGGCTGCGCCAGACCACACATAACTAAATCCGTACTAAACTAGGCCCCTGTCCCTGGTCCAATTAGCTGTCCCCAAAAATTCCTCACAAAACGTTGTACAGGCCTACGATGGACCAAGGAAAAGGATTCCTAGCTAAAACTAAACGGAGTATACTGTATTTTACAAAGAATAGTAGTTACAACATTTACGTGACATGACTTGTTTTTCAGAGAGGAGTAACTTCTTCATCTTCGTTTCTCCTCTTAGTTTCAGTTTTGCTACGTACGAACCATGATCCAATGAAATGCAGTTTTCCTCATTCAAAACTTTAAGTAAATCGTGATGTCATCACTTCATCAGCTACTAGAAGAATGCAGCTTGACCGAAGTCTCCAGCTGGTACGATGAAATATCTTGGCTAATCAGAAAGTTCTTATTACTGGGAACTCTGATTTAGGATTTACGGCTTTCATCCAATAAACATGCTATAGCTAGGATACAACACCAAGGTCTGTAAATTAGAAGAGAATCCACAATCTGATATTTACTGTCAGGTTGTCTTATTCCATCTCCAATATGACCTGTGGATCCAAGCCTGTGACGTCAATGATAGACCCATATCCGGATCTAGGCAGCTCTATTAGCATAAGGGTAAAATATAGCCTCAAAGGAGGTAATAGTAATATGCTTCCTCTGATTAGTCAAGAGTAATAACTTTTTTCCAGCTGGAGATTATTAGGTTTCCGGTCTACAGAAGACGTCAGGATTTGTTTACATTTTTGAGTGAGGTAACCTATGTGTACCATTCTTCTCTTCTCTTCTTCTCTTCAGATCTTGGAATACAACCGGATAAATTGTCTCCTGATTACGTCACACAGGTCTTATGGAAATATAGGAGTTAATTAATAAGAGAAAAACCAATAAAGGGGTTTAATTAGGTAGTCCTCAATAACTTAGAACTGTTTCTTTAATTCTTTTTAACCCTAAGTACAGGCTTCTTACAAACATTGTTTAGTCTGGTGTTTCTAACCAAAAGATTCATTAGGCATATTAAAAATAATTTTACCTAATTTTACAGTTTGTTTCCTAAATTTAAATAAATTTACAAATCAAATGTTTACCACAGGCCTACGATTAAATTGTTTAGTTTTGTATAAATTAAGATAATATTCAACATTTTTAGAACACAAAAACAAATTTTTTTTAGTCATCAGGATCTACGATTTTAGCTATTCAAGAGACAACAGTTTTTTGTCTACGATTTTTATCTATTGAGGGGCCTCACGCCCAAACTTTGCCCCGGGCCTCCTAAAGTCTGTCGGCGGCCCTGGTTGTAGGTTTCTGGAACAGTTTCCTCCTCGTGCACTGTTGGCCATTCCTCGTCTGATTTATCACTGCTGTACACATCACTGTATCTCAGTCTCTTTCTCACTGAAGATTGTAAAACTTTAATTTTGGTTTCCTTGGAAACTGCTGTCTGGCGTGCATATATATGTGATTCGTCTGCTCTCCAAAAAGTGTGTACGATTGGATGCCAGTTATTTCCAAAGCCCTACTAAACCTTGCATCCAAGAGGGGTCTGTTGGCCTCGACATCCTCTTTAGGTGTGTAGAGGATAGTTATCTTGTCACATTCAGTGGTGGCACACTTATAGAAATCCTCGGCGGAATTCACCAGCACTTTTCTGCTCTTTGTAGCGATCCAGACTTTTCCTTTAACCACTCCTCCTACACCGTCTACAGCTCCTTTTCCATGACTCGCAGCAAAATGGTTCCATGTCAATTTCAAGCCAAGATCATCCTCCAGAAAGCATAGATTTGATATGACATAACGGCTTTTAAACTGAGCTGCACAATTGTCAGTAAATATATGGATCCTTTCAATTCCAGTTAAATCATGGTGGTCAAAAATACATTTCATAAAAGTCCAGACCGAGTATTTTGAATGTGATACGGTAAGTCGTCACTAAAACCGCATACGAGTCAGTTGTATTTTTTCCCCAAACCACAAATGTAAAGATGGAAACTTGGCTGTGCTGCCAATGCGCGCTTTGGATTTCGTCCTGGTGTATAATGGAGTAATTCTCCACGAAATCAAATTGTACGACTACCGTAGTTAATTTTCAGTGAGGTCTTTCTTTAACGTTTGAAAATGCAACGACTGTTGTTTCTTCACAAAACAATGAGTTTTGAACTTAAAAAGCAGGCAGTTTATTTTCATGATAGCATTTTCTAGTGAAGATGCTTTTTCAACTAAAGTGAGCCTTTCGACTTCATTCCATTCCTTCCATTGGATGATTGCGTTTAGATTAATATTGAATTCATCGGAAATCAAATCCAAAATGTTAGTTTTGCATCTTTTGCACTTATTCACCATGCAGGTTTCTTTGGATGTGTCGCAACACATATCGTCAAGTAATTCGTGGTAGTTTGATGGAAAACCTGGTTCTTGAATTTGCTTTGCAATCGCACTAAAAATAGAAGAAAAATTATAGTGGTACTTGCATACACATACGTTATGTGGCATCTGCGATACAGGCAAAATGTCTTCTGGGCGCAGTTTGTGAAATTTGCTCTTCGAAATGATGGAGTTTTCATTTTCTAATTTGAACATTTCGAATGCCTTACCAATGGTAACCAGCATGTGGCGTATCTGGACCAAACTACGTTTCCCAGAGACAGGATCCTTGACTGATTTCTTATCTCGCTTTCCTGGTGCTTGTCTTGACACTGCATCACTTTCATAAAAAGCAAGAACCTTCTCAATTGTATCACTACTTATTGATCGGTTACCAGAGCTTGATTTTTCACCAGGAAAGAGATCTTCAGCTACCTTAGCTAGCCTCTCTTTAACACTATCCCTGAGGATCTCTTTAATGACAGCGACCTTCTTGGAAGGACTGAAGGGGAGCGACTGCTTCACTTTCTTTACAGCTTTCCTCAGAGTATTGGGGCTTGTATAGGAGCCCAGTCTAGTAGAACTTGCAGCCTGAGTAAATTTATTTTTTTCTCGTTGTTTTCTCTTGCGAATTCGCTCCTTCTCTCGGTATTCATTTTGCAATTTTCGGTCAGCAAGTCAAGTTTTTTTTTTAGTTTTTTCAAGTCCTCTTTTTACTTTCTTCCTTTCTCTATCTTTCCTAAGATGTTCTTCCCAATCCAATAAATCAGCTTTTTTCTTTCTTTCACGCCACTTCGTCATGCGACTTCGGTTAGTGGGTGGCATTTCCTGTGAAAGTAACACTAATTAGTTTAGGCTAAATACATGTTTATATTATCCTGAACACACCCCTAATGGAACTGTTAATTACTAGATTGGGGAAGATTCTTTGTCAACGTCACCTCATCATAAACCTAACCTAACATATTGCTCCATTAGGAGTTTTTTTTGGGAGTTCCATTAGGGGTGTGATCGGTATAATATGTAATAAGTAACTTGTATTGATTTACATACTTTGGTATATGATGGCCCAATTTGGCTTGGACCTACTTAGAAAATATTTAGGCTTTACAAGTATAAATATTACAACTGCAAACATCTTGGAAAATCAGATGTATACAGGTTAAACAAAATAGGTCCAAGACAACTGTATTGAGGTACACCTCGATCCTTTATTAGCAACTCAGATGTCTCATTACCCACTCTGGTGACCTGCGCTCTGTGACTTAAGTATGACCTGAACCAATTCACTGCTTCTCTGCCAAACCCGTAATAGTGTATAAAAGTTCATGGTTTAGAGAATCAAAAGCTTGTGAATAGTCAAGCATGACAACTGTACTGTATTTGCCCTCATCTTTGGCTCTGAACAAATCATCAAACATATTCACTAAGGCTGTGCATGTGCTGTGGTTCTTTCTAAACCCAGACTGCAGTTTTGGCAAAATACATTCAGTATTTAAATAAGGCATCATTTGACGAATGGCAGCTTTCTCTAATAGTTTTGAAAAGGCAGGCAGTATTGATATTGGCCTTAGCTGTTCCACACTTTTCGGAATCACAGTTTTAGGGAGTGGATGCACTATACTATTTTTCCAGTTTTCAGGAAATCTCCCTTCTCTCAGTGACTCATTTACAAGGTGTGTAATGGCCGAGATTGCAAAGGGGCTCACTGTTCTGATCATATCAATGGAAATTAAATCTCTACCCACTGCGCCAGATTTGATTTCTTTCATGATTTCTATTATCTCGTTTTCAGTGACAGCTCTAAAATGAAATGTGTGTTCAGACTCATTGAATCTATTGTTTGTAAAATGATTTATAAGTTCTCTGGGGGTGTTTACATCAGGGCGTTTTTTCTGAAAGTAGCGGTTTATTTCATTTGGGGTGATTTCAAGCGGCAAATCGATGTCATAATTCTTCCCCAAAACATCACACCGCTTCAAGGAAGACCAGAATTCTCTTGGGTTCTTGCTGTTTCCAAGTTTGTCGGAGAAATATTTTTTCTTTTCACTCCACAGCAATACTATTTAATGAATTTATTACATTTTTATAATTTTGCCAATCTTCATCATTCCTAGTCTTCCAGTATTTATTTCTCAATTTGTTTTTCGCCTTAGTCATCCTTTTTATTTCAATCGTTCTCCATGGCGCTTTTTTCTTTGTCACCCTCTTACAAACAATTGGAGCGTTCTTGTCATATATTTTCCTTATGTTTGAGGTGATGAATTGTTCTACATTTTCAACCCCTTGTATTGATAGTGCACCATTCCAATCAATTTCTGAAATTTGATTAATAACACTATCCGGTTCAAAACTGGAAAAATCTCTGTATGTAATAAACTTGGCTTTCTTTTTGTCTTTCTGACAGGTGACCTCACAATAAACAAGCTTATGATCAGTAATTTTTACACCCCTGTGATCTTTGATACTTGATGTGTCTATTATGCCGTTCCTCTTGACCTCAACTCCCTTGTCCACTATAATGTGGTCTAACAAGGTGGCCGAGTTTGCTGTCACTCTAGTTGGCTCATCTATTAATTGAATAGTACTTTAAGAGGCGGCTTAGGTACTTAGTCTCGTAACACACATTATTCATAAAGTCAATATTATTGTCTCCTAGATATATCACTGAGTTTACTTCAGTGCCAGGTCAACAAAAAGGGAATGAAACAAAGTTGAAACAAACTTTTTTATTACTACTAATTAATTTAAAAAACTAAAATGAAATCATATTAAAATGTTCATTGAAACCCCCTCTTTTCAACAGTGTATCAAACAATCCCCTGCAATTAATGGTTTGGATTCAACAATGGTTTTATTTTTTTGTTCAAAGTAGCCCCATTTATGGGGCTTTTTGGTACACTTGTGTCCCATGGTTTTAAAAATCCAAAAATAGGCCTACTTATCTTCGTTAAGAAAATATTTATTATAATACATTTTTTCTGTATCAAAGTAGCCCCATTTGATGGTACTGTGTTTTATCTCACTTATTTTAGCGAATTTCCCCTATAGGGAAGAAGCTGTTACCGTAGTACTCATGGTAAGACCTAAGCCCGAGATCATGATAACTTTTCGTTTTGGGGCCCCCAGAAGCAAAAAACACTATTCGTTCATTTTCATAAATATATATATATCTATATATATATATATATATATATATATATATATACATATATATCTATATATATATATATATGTGTCTTTAAGCACGATAACTCGCGTAAAAATGGTCCAATCTTAATGAAATTTGGCATGGATGTGTAAAGTAGTAATTATTCGGACGAGTTCGTTTAATCCAGCCCAATCCGACAACCGGAAGGGGGGGGTAAAGGGGGGTAAACCCCCCCAAAAATGGGTTTTTTGAGTTTTTTACATAGAAAAATAAAAATAATCCAATTTTTGTTGGCACCATTGAATTCAGCTCAAAAAAACAAACAATTTAGTATTTTGAATCACTGCTCTATGTCCATTGGTTACCGAGATATTGAAAGTGGTAAACACAGTACGTTGTCCCAATGTTAAACTTACGGGAAATAAGTAAAATTCTATATCTCGCTTATTTCTCAACACATCTTGATAAAACTTGGTAAGTGGCTTCTTCTGGTTCAGATCTGTTAAATATTGAATTAACACCACCCAGTTTTAATATACCCGTAGCAGCAAACCTGCATACTCATTCCCCATGTTATTCTTATGGAGCTTTCAAAAACCTGTAAAATCTCGCTATGTTGGATTGAAATATGTTGTTTTGTACTGGAAATTCGCTGAGTATGCAGGTCTGCTGCAACGGGGGTATTTTACTGTAACTGCCCTAAACTAACTAGTTTAGTGTTACAGTATTATGGCTTAGCCTAAATGTGCCGTTTTCAAATTTCTGTGACAGCAGATCTGTGCATTTTGAAGCATTAAACTGGTAGGAAATAAAATACTAAGCCCATTAATTATATACATATCTAAGAAATTGGATTATAGTTTCTAGTTATCTACTAGACATTGGCTCTAAACAACTCCATTTTTAACATTGCTTTAACTGTAAACCTTAATGTACAATGCCCATATTATTCTCTTAGGGACCACAAAAAAATGTCATATACAGTAGAGTCCCGCAAACCCGGAATTCGATAACCTGGAATTCTGGATAACTTGGAAAGCCTACCAGAGCAATAAAGTGCACTGAGATTCAAGGCCAGAGCATGGTGAGACACATATAAAACAGTTTTGGTTTTACTTTAAGTTTTTTTGTAACTGATAATGTAGTTTTTGTATTTTTTACTATGCAATAAATAAATGATTTCTTATAGAAATAATAGAAATTATTCTTATTTTTTCTTATTTTTACTTATTTCCCGATAAATCGGAAATTTCACAAACCCGGACACCGTTCGGTCCACATTAGTCCGGGTTTGTGGGACTCTACTGTACCGCTTATGACGGATTGAATTTTGTTTTTAAGCACTTTAAATTTGCTGAGTAAGCAGGTTGCCGCAACAGAGAAATTTTATTTTTCTACTGTAGCAAGTTTTGTACGTTTGTTCAAAAATATTGGTAGGCCTATACACTCAAGTGCAATTATTTTCCATAGCAATTACAAGTAGGCTCTATTCACATATTCCTTTTGTCTGCAGCTCGTTGCCCAAGAATGTGAGGAACTCCTCATCGTCTTTCATCAGCAGCAGTGAAGGACACAAGTCCCGAGTCCAAGTCTCGCTCGAGATCAGGTCACACCCCACGTCTACCATTGTCTACAAGACCCCCCTACAGGTAACATTCTATTGATAAAAATAACTTAATTGGTCTTAAACTTATAGGCTGACACATAAAGCCCCCCATATACCTATCAAACAGTTGGTCAAGCTCTTGTAATATTCTATTGATTAAAATAATTTAACTTGACTAACACTTATAGGCTGACATGTAATGGACTTAAACTTAGTAGAGGCTGACACTTATAAAGGCCCCCATACACCTATCAAACAGTCGGTCAAGCTGCTTATGCTTGAAAAGTTCTGTTGGGTGTTCTTGTCTCCACAATATGCTCTCCAAAATCCTCACAAAAGTTTAACAGTATGAGCATTTCTTTTTTGGGGGGCTTTAGGTTTTCTTGAGCTTGATCTCAATCCGATCCTTTGAAGGCTTGCCAAAATTTTTGACTGTCTACGGAGGCTGTCAACTGAAATCAAAGAATATGTCCGAGTTCATAAATTATCTCGCCTTAGAAATATTTTACAACAACTAATGTATATTTGCAAATAACATATCTAGTTGAATGCAGTAATGGAACCTACAGAGTGACCACCGGTACCCTAAAAGTGATCTTTCAGGGTGTCTACCAGTCGGGAATTCGGGAAAATGTCGGGGATTTTGTAAGGTCGGGAATAGTCGGGAAAAAGTAATGAATTTTAACATTTGGTCGGGAAATTCGAATTTGGCCGTAAAACAAAAGGAAATAGTCGTTTTCTTCGTTATTGTCATTGTCTCGGCCGGAAAATCTCTCGAATGAATCACGGCAGACAAATTTTTAGCTATATCTCGACCAGAAAATCTATCGTTTTTACCGCTGCCGCAAGTTTCTCGGTCCTAATATAGCTGTAAAATCGCTCGCTCGTTTTGCGACCGACAAGTCTCGCTGTTTACGCGGCCGACAAGTCTCTCGCTCTTTACGCGGCCGACAAGTCTCTCGCTCTTTATGCGGCCGAAAAGTCTCTCGCTCTTTACGCGGCCGACACATCTCTCGTTAGTATTGCTACCTTAAAATTGTGCGCTCTTTCCGAGGCTATCACATCTATTGGCCACATGAAGGCCAGAAAATCTATAACCTGGCCGGCAAATCCCGCGGTCGTTTCGGGGTCAGCAAACCTCTCGGTCACATTGGGGCCGTCAAATATGTCGCTGTTTTTGCGGCCATCACATTTTTCGCTTTTATTGCGGCCAGAAATCTTTCGCTTATTTTGCGGCTGGCAAATCTCTTGGTCGCATCTCGGCCGATGATCTCATTCCTCTTTTCGCGAGCGTTAGCATAGCCGCCTCTAACGAAGGCCGTGGCGAGGGAGAACTGGCAACGCCGCGCTGGGTGCCTAGCATTTCCCGCCACTCCACTGTATTTGCATGGGGATTAGCGAGCTTGCTCTTGTTTATACGCTTATTTGTGCGAACATTTCGTTTGTTATTTAGTTTATGACCACTACAGTGACAGACGGCGATGCCGAAAACTTTGTTGTTCCAAATTATAAATGTCAAGCTCAATTATTAATGATAAACAGCCTCTAACTTATGTTTTTAAACGTATTCACCTTCAGACCCTTTCACAAGTTTAGTGGATAAAAAGTTAGCATTTTTGCAAGTTTTCCTTATGTGGCTATCAATTTGGAAAACAAAAGATAAACCAAATCCAGAAAGAAAATTCTTAACTGATAATAAGCCATACGGTGCACTCAATCACTCTATGAAGCTACAGTATTTGACTTACGTTTTACGGGAGATTATAATTAATTAAAATTGTAGGGATTAATAAATTTTAGGTTTGAAAACTACACCAAACCTTCATATAGGCTATATTAACTGTTAAATTTCAGACGGATCAGTTAGAATCCAGATTTGGTCAATACCAACCGTAAACAGGGGGGAATTATAATATTTCAGCTACACAAGTGATGGAAGCCGAGAAGAAAATACGCTTAGAAAGTGAGCTTGGTCCATTCCATTAGGTACGGGGAAATTAGGTTTTATAAAGAAGTGATGGCATCCTCTATTGATTATGGCAGAGATAGCCTTTCTTCAGGGGAAATTTTAAACCAAAGTTAAAGTTATTCTTGAGGATACATTAATTTTATGATATCCTAGAAAAGAGTATGTTGAGAAATCCAGTTTGATGAATCAGGTTTAATCTATGCTCGTGGGTATATTGCATTTAAGCATTGCCGAAAAAAAATTCGACGAAAGCTTAAACTTACTAAGAAAAATGAAAATCCCAATGATTTATGAAATTAACAGAGGCAGTCTTTCAGTACCTTCTGATTTTTTTTCAATGTGTAAACATGTTGTTGGGATTGTCTATATTTTAGTTTCGCATGAATATGAAATTTTTTTGATGGTACAGACAAAAAATTTTGTCCGGAAATTAAGTTTATTGAGGATTTCTTCTGTGTTAAAAAGAGTTAATTAAAGGTTAAGGACTTTGTTTCGAATATTTTCCTTAACCTTTACATATATACATTTTACATGCATATATGCATGTAACCTTTACATGCATACATTTTATTAAACAATTGACACAAAAGTGAGAAACGAGAAAATGAGCTTTCATAATAATTGTGGAAATATTGTCATTCCTACTTAGATTTAATATAGTTGGCTTAACTGATTTTACTAACGAAAATTTTTATTATTTGGTCACGGTACTAAATGGCGTAAATGAATTATAAAATGCGTTAATATTGATTCCCTCGCTTCCATCTTTAGAAAATCAAATGAAATGTGCACAGTAAAATAACTAATTAAGTATTTAATCACTTTAACACTGAAGTGACCTCGAGGTTGTCAGCATTACGGCGCCCGGGGCAAGCGTAGAGTAGTCAACCGCTCCAGCGGCAGCGCGGCGTTGCCACTTCGAATACCGCGGCCTTCGTTAGAGGCGGCTATGGCGTTAGACCTCTTGGTCGTATTGCGATAAGAAAATCGCTCGATCTTTTCGCGGACGGAATATCTATCATTTATACCGTGGCCGGAAAGATTGTCGGTCTTTTTGCGATCTGAAATCTTTCGCTTATTTTGCGGCCGGCAAATCTCTTGGTCTCATTGCGGCTGATGAGTTCCTTACTCATATTGCGACCGGAAAATCGCTCACTCGTTTTAGGAATGAAACATTTTTCAGCCGATTCGCGGCAGACGAGTTCCTTGCTCTTTTAGCGGCCGTCACATCTCTCGGTCGTATTGCGACTAGAAAATCGCTACATTTTTCGAGGCCAGATATATTGTAATTTATAACGCAGCTGGCAAATCTTTTGGTCTTATTGTGGCCGGAAATCTTTCGCTTGTTTTTCGGTTATCAGGTGGCCGATTGTTTCTTGATAGTATTGTGTCGCTTACTCGTTTCACAGCCGTAACATGATTCGGCCGGCAAATCTCTTTGTCGCATCGTCAAATCGTAGTTGGCAGAACTGCCTGTTAGAAGTGAATGTGCACAAGTTGTGCTCCTCAGTTTTTTAGTGATTTATCCAGTTTTAATTGAAAATTGTGCATTTTAAATTATACTAAGTCACACAATTTGTGCTGATGAATGGGGGTGTGCGTTTTGTTTTCTTAAGGCAGCAGATGTAACCCAGGTATTTTCAATTTTAACATAAATTGTTTGAAGAAAATCTGCAATAATTACTGGACAAGCTGATAAGAAGGGTACCTGATAAGGAAAGGTCCCTTGAACTTTGGACTATGTCTCTCTCTCTCTCTCACCTGCTCCAATTTGACTCAACTCTTATCTGATCAAGTGACCTTTGAAGCTCAATCCTACTTCCTTGTTTATATTTACATTGACCCAGCTGATTTGTTTACTGGTTTGTTTACATTAGAAGATAGTTAATTAATTCACCTGATATCTTGGGGCAAAAATTTTTTCACCTTTTGTCCAAGAGGGTATACAAAGAAGAATTAATGCATTATTATTAAATACATAAACAAGGCAATATTTTATATTTTTTACTAACAATAAGCATTAGAGAATGGTTGAAGAGAATAACAGTAAACTACCAAAAGGGTGGAAAAGGGAAGAGGTAGTGAGGAAAAAAGGTCTGAGTAAGGGGAAAATCGATATTTACATAAGATCCCCTCGAGGGAAAATATTTAGATCAAAAAAAGAATTATCTAAGTACATACTTGAAAATAATTTAACCTGGAAAATAGAAAATTTTAATTTTTCTGGAAAATCACCTCGAGAAAATGAAACTGATAACCAAAATAAATCCCAAAGTCATGGTGTGCCTATTTTTAATCCTACTACTGAAAGTAGTATTGGTATGGAGAGCCATTATACTGAAAGTAGTCTAAGTACTGTGTCTGATCAGTCTGATTCGCAATCACACTTAGACGTGCTTTCAAGTGAATCGAGCTTAGAATTTAGTGAACACAGTTCTCCTGCCTCTCATGAAAACCTTATCATACATAACGATGTATCTAAGCCAGAGACAAGTGAACCCAGCACTCCCAGTTTTACAAACAAACCTAGCTCACCGGATCAGCTGGAAAGCTACCATAAGCACTTTTTGGTTAACAAAAATCAGCTCTCAAATGAGTTACTAGGACCGAATTGGCTTACTGACCTCACAATTCAGAAGTATTCACAAATCATAAATGATAGATTCTTAAGTCTGAAACCCTGTATAGTTTTAAACCCCCTAATAGTTCATGCAGTAAAGAACTTAGAAGAATTTACTTACTTGTTAGACCCTCTGAATGTAAGATCTAAGAACATAATTATCATGCCAGTAAATGACTCGCAAGAACTAAACAAAGAATGTGGAACACACTGGAGTGTTCTACTATATAATGGGAATTTAAATACGTTTTATCATTTTGATTCTTTGAAAGATTACAATTTACCATCAGCCAAAAAAGTTGCAGATAAGCTATCCATATACTTGGGGGGTGATACATCCTCAGCTAGCCTTGTAACAGTTAACTGTCCTCGACAGCCAAACAATTTTGATTGTGGTATCTTTACCTGCTGGTACATCGAGTCCCTGATCCATGACATACTTGAGGGAAGAGCCTTTGATATTGAGTATATACAACAATCGGCCTTGACAAACCAAGAATTAATCACTAAACGTTCACTATTGGCATACTTTCTACTCAACCCCTCTTCTTTTGATGACGATTCATTTTTCTCATTATTGATTCAAAAACCAAACAAAAAACAGCCTTCTGAATTACAAAACAACCAGACAGGGTTGAATCCAACTATCAATAGCAGCAAAACAGACTGCCAAACTGTCTTGCCACACCCAAACATTGAAAATAATCTGAATACGCACTCAGAGCTCCCCTGGACTGAGGTAAAAACAAACAAAAATATTAGCTCCAGGAAAATGTACTCAAATCCAATGATTCAGACCTACAACAGCTTTCAAGTCCTCCAAAACTCTGCTAGTGACAACACAATGAGTCCTGTAGGTGTTAATGCTGAAACTGTTGATGTACAAGTAAATTACTACAAAAAGGAAAACAACTCAACAAAGAAGAAAATAAACAGCCGAACAAAAATCACAGCAAATGTATATAAAAAGAATAGACCCCAAAACCAGTCAGCAGTTATTCGCCCTCAACGAACCCAAATTAAATTAACTCTATGCTCTGACAGCCAGGGTGCAAATATAGCAAGCAAAATTGAAAGACTAAGCTCAGGGAGACTAAATGTCTACGGGTATGTCAGAGCCAATACGACACTATTACAAGTAATAGACTCAGCCCATATTGAAGATAAATCTCCTGTGGTGATTTTAGGAGGTACTAACGACAGCCTAAACAATAATTTGGAAGACATTTATAAATCCCTAGAAAGCAAACTAAAACTAATCAGTCGAGAAAGAACAGTGTTTTTAACAACGATTCCAACCAGGTATGACATTCCCCTCAATCACACTACAAATTTAGATCTTAATGTTGTAAATAATTACATAACCGAGTTGGCCTTAAGAATAGATAATGTTTACCTTGTTGATATTGGTTATCTGAGTAGGATTCATTTCACCAAACATGGCCTCCACCTCAACAGTGATGGGAAGACTAAACTAGCTCTTACTATTATTCACACTGTTACAAGATGGTATTCCCAAACTAATCGATTATCTCATGTTTACAATGAACCAACTAACCCAACTAAAGGAAGTTTTTGCAGTAATTTGCCTACTGAATCTAGCTCCACAGGAAAAACTTTCTTAACATCTCTAACAACAAACATGAACGTTCAAGATATTCATATAATAGAGGGAAATATGAGGGATGTCATCCATAAGTATCGTAATGAGGAGAGTGTAGCTTTTGCACACTGTATATCGTCAGACTTCTCGGACGACAGACAGATGAGCAGAGGTGTGGCACTTGTTTTTAGAAAACAGTTTGGTAAACCCCGCCATTCCGACTACTGTAATAAGAACCTCACATACCAGAAAACCAGCTGTGGAGCAACAGTTTATAGCCTTGTTACTAAGCCAAAATACTATTTGAACTCAAGAAATTTTCCGGAATATAACAGTTTGTATAATGCAGCTTTTGAACAATTATCAGAAGATTTCAAAACAAAAAATCTAAAAATACTCATCTGTTCGGCAATGGGCTGCCTTCGGGACCGTATTACTCCTGTTCATTTTGCAGAGAACATAAAAAAATTCCAACAAAATACCAAAGCCTCAATCATTATTGTAACATACAAACACAGCCTCAAAAATCTGGGAAGAAGTCAACCTGATCTTACCTCAACCGAGCTCCAGGGTCAACCTGACCCCAAGCTGATGACCTCAAATGACTCACAACCTCCAACTGCAGATCCAGAGCTACCAATTACCACACCTCAGTCTGCGACTCATCCGCCTAATCAACATCAACTCCCGCTGACTACACTTGGAGGAAATGGTGAAGAATCTGTGAGTGTTTGTGGTGAAAGGTGCATGATCTCAACTGCGTTGAGTGATAGTGTAAATATTTCACCAGTACGTGTTGCTCCTGAAGTTAGTGCCAGTGTTTTGCCTGTTGAGAAATCTAGCTCTGTGAGCAATTGTGCGCAAGTGAGTAGTAAAGGCAGTGATAGTTTTTTAGGTGTTTAAGAAATACTAAGTCCGATTTATTGAAGAATTGTTCAAATAAGAATTTTGTAAATAATAGTGATATTCACAGCAACATTAGTAGAAATTTGAAGATATTTCACCATAATATCCAACACCTGGAATCTCGGATTGACACATTGGAATTGGTTTTGGATGAAATTGAAAGTGATGTATTGGTGTTGACTGAACATAAAATGAATGCAAACGAAATTAATAGGTTAAACATAAAAAATTTCAAAACAATATCTTTTTATACTAGGAATTCTTTTCAGGGGGGAGGAGTTCTAATTTTAGCAAACCCGAAATTGCAGGTGAAAGAGAAACAAATTCCAGCTGTACAGAGTTTAAACAAAGATAAGGAATTTGAATGCGCTTTAGCTGAAATAAAAATTAGTAATCAAACTATATTACTTGCAGGTGTATATAGAAGCCCCAAAAAATGTTTATGTAATGCTTTCATGGAAAAATTGAATATTTTACTCGAAATTGTAAATAAAAATTACAGACATGTTATTGTTGCTGGGGATATCAACATTAATGTTTTAGAACAAAATAAGGAAAGTAAAAAGTTGAATTGCATTTTAAAATCACACTCCATGTACTGTGCAGTAGATTTTCCTACGAGGGTTTGCAAAACAAAAAAAAGTGCCATTGATCAGATTATGACGAACATTTCAAAAAATAAAAGTACCGTTACAGGTTTCATAACTGAACTTTCAGATCATTATGGTCAGTTATTTGAATTAAGTAATTTAAAAGTGAATAACTGTAAAAGTAAAAGTTTAACTTTCACTCGTAGGAAGTACACGGACACAAGTAAATCAAAATTTTTAAAATTGTTATCTGAGGAAAATTGGCAACAAGTTTACAATGCTCAGGTTGAAGTTAAATATGATATATTCCTTTCCACTTTTTTGTATTATTTTGATATTTGTTTTCCGTTGTTAAAATGTAGGCAAATATCTAATGGTAATAAGTGGGCAACACCAGAAATATTTCAAACTAGAAACAATATTATAAGTTTGGGTCAAATAAGCAGATCCCTTGGTAGTGCAGATGCAAAACAAATTTTTAAAAACGAAAAAAAGAATTTGAAAAACCAGATTTTATGTGCAAAACAAAATTATTATAAAAAGGTAATACGTGACTCAAAAAATGTATGTAAAACAACTTGGAGAATTATAAATGAGGAAGTGGGAAACAAAAATGAAACTGAACAAAACATTACATTGAAATATGGAGAAAGTTTAACGGAGGATCCAAAATTGGTTGCCACATTATTGAATAACTATTTTGTTAAAGTTGTAGAATCTGAAATTTTTCCAAAATTAAATTCAACAAATATTAGTAGTTTGACTCATACAACAAATTTTACAAATCAATGTTTTATCCCCAAAACAGTTACGGAAAATGAAATTATAGAAATAATTTATTCCTTAAGCAACAAATTTTCTGCAGGATATGATGATGTTCCTGTGCCGATTATTAAAATTGCAGCAGATGTATTAAAAAAACCATTGGCACATATTGTAAATTCCTCTTTTATTTCTGGCATTTTTCCTACAAAACTAAAAATATCAAAAATTAAACCTTTATACAAAAATGGCGACCCCAATTCAGCATCTAATTATCGCCCAATTTCCTTACTTCCATCTTTCTCTAAAGTTTTTGAACGTGCTATGAGTAATCAGCTTACCCAATTTTTAGAAATCAATAACCTGTTAGATGATGACCAGCATGGGTTTCGTTCAGGCAGGTCTGTTATAAGCGCCAGTACAAAATTTTTGGAATCAGTTATAGATTCAGTTGATGCCGGTGAAACTGTTGTTGGAATTTTTATGGACCTCCATAAAGCATTCGATAGTGCATCCCATCAAAAGCTTTTAAATGGTTTAAAATCTCTGGGCGTTCAAAAAAGGGCATATTCTTGGTTTGAGTCTTACCTTCAAAATAGAATGCAGTATGTAGAGTTAAGCTACACAAATGATTTTAATCAGAAAGTTAATGTTCCCTCTTCTTTAGAAAAATTAGACCATGGTGTTCCTCAAGGGTCGATATTAGGGCCGTTGTTGTTTATTTGTTACTTAAAGGGAATGCCAAATTTAATTGAATCTGGTAAAATATACTTATATGCTGATGACATCAATCTCAAAATTTCAAGTAAATCCGATGAAAACGTTGAAAAATCGGCATTTGAACAACTTTAATTAATTAGTCAATATTTAAATAATTTAAACCTTGCAGTGAATCCAGTCAAAACGAATTATATTCATTTTAATACAGCACAAAATATTCTACGTAACAAACCAAATATATTTATTGGCAAAAAACATTTACAAGAGGTGAACAATACAAAATTTTTAGGTCTAAAATTGGATCAAAATTTAAATTGGGACTCTCATATTGAATACATCTGTAAGAAAATTTCTTCCGGATTATATGCTTTAAGGAGAATGTCAAAGATTTGTCAGGAAGATACTTTAAAATCAATTTATTTTGCATTTGTACACTCTCACATTTATTTTGGGCTTGTATTGTACGGGGGTACCTCTCTACAAAATTTAAATAAAGTTTTAGTATTACAAAAGCAAGCAATAAGAATAATTTTAAAACTAAATTGGTCGGACTCCGTAAAAGAACTTTTTCCAAAATTTGGCATACTTACCGTTTTTGCTCAATATATATTGGAAGTAAGTGTGCATGTTAAGAGCCATTTCCTGAATCTGCCTACCTTGGGATCTACTCATGATTATTTCACCAGGAATAGAAACAGAATATCATATAGCACGCACAAACTTAAATTTCTAGAGAAAAAACCTTCATATGCAGGAATTAGATTTTATAATAGTTTGCCTGGTGTAATAACTGACATAAAAGACCTTCCTAAATTTAAAAGAAAATTAAAATGCTATCTACTTTCAAAACCATTATATTCTTTTGATGAATTTTTTGTATAGGGGCCATGTAAATTATTTTTGGTATTTATGTTTCCCTCTAATAAATGTAGACATGTGTTTATTTTCATTTTGTTAGATGTAGTTAGTTTAAGAAATGACGCCATTCATGTACACTCAGTTGTATGTATGAATAAAGAATTTTTGAATTGAATTGAATTGAATTGAATCTCGGTCGTTTATACCACGGCCGGGGGCCGGAGAATCTCTTGGTCACAACGCGGCCGGAAAATCATTCGTTCTTACCGCAGCCGGAAATCTCGGTCGCATTGCGGTTGGCAAATCTTTTGGACTTATCGCGGTCATCGTGCTCATCTTTTGGCGATCTTTTGCTTGCATTGCAGCTGTCAAAATGTAGTTATTGAAAAATATTGTACTCAAGTATTCGTTATAGGAGGCAATAGTCATGTTTCTTATGGTCGGGAATTTTTTTATATTGTTGGGAAAAGTCGGGATAAAGTCGGGAATTTCATATAAGAAATTTGGTAGACACCCTGTCTTTTAAAAAATGAGGTCTTCTAAGTCATCTAAGGGGCGGTTTCAGGTCCCGAGTTTAGTTAATTAGTAACTATGCTTTCAATTTGAGTTCATTAGGCAATTTGGTATTCAGGAAGTAAACATAAGCTGAAGAACTCTTGTTTTCTAGCATATAGAGTTTTGATAACTAAAATTTAAGTCTGAAATGAATCATTTATAGCAGCCTGTCAGTGACATGTCAAAGTACAACCACTTAAAATCCTGGCTAACACAAAAATCGGTACAGCTGAGCAATAAGGATGGGGGTGTCCCCTTCTGTTTTTGAAGTCAATGGTGAAACGTTTCTTCTATTAATGTTTCTGTTTCCTCAACATAGGCAAATGGCTGTAATTGGCTACCATTTGCCAACATACTCTTTTAATTTGCAATAAATACTGAAATTTCCTAACAGTTTTATATTGGGTTTCTAATAGTTTTGCATTAAAGTTACTAATTGTTTAGTGTTGATTTTTGAAGCCTTGTAGTTAAGATTATAACAAACTGTGATGCTCATGTTGTAGCATAGAACTGTTTTAGACAATATTTGTTGAAAACATAAACTAGACAATAAAAATACTTATTCTCAAGAAATAAATATGATATGCATTAACCCTCCATCTGGCAGCCAATACTCTCTGTACTGGCAGGCCCTTTTTACACAGGTTACTTTAAAGCTGAATAAGTTATGTTTTATTGAATAAAAGTATATACTATTATGTATTTTCTTTTTCAGGACATTACAGGGAACAATCATACAATATTGATGGATCCAAAATTCTTTTTTAGAACTGTTTATTTGTAAAAACATAAAAAAAATCAAACGACTACTGTTTGCCAGTGGGGGAACCACTTTAAAAGACAGGGCTTGTAGCGAGTTATTTTTTTACTTTTTTTGTTAATTATTTTGCTCTTGGTTATTTTTTGTTATTTGTTTTGGAATTCGGTTAATTTTGTTATTTATTTTGGAATTTTGGTTTTTTATTTTTTTCAACCTCAAGAACCGCTACAAGTCCTGTTCACAGTATTCTTCTGTCAGACAAACTCATAGCAGCATCGCGGCAGACGAATCTCATCATCCTACATTGCGTGAAAACCAAGACTCGTTGCATGAAAACCAAGTCTCGGTGGGTGAAAACAAAGTCTCGCCCTCATATCTAGGCAGATTTGTGATAGTCAGTCGAGATCTTATTTTTTATCAAGGTCAAGAATGTATTATCCCCAATATAACGCTGGTTTTCTAATTTTTAGCAACATTTTTTGTTTACAAAAGGTTTTTTGTTATTTTTTTCTTATTTTATTTTTTTCAACCTCAAGAACTGTTACAAGCCCTGAAAAGACTACCCGGTAGTTGTTTGCCAGATGCAGGGTTAAGATCTTTTTACAAAATGAATTGTTGGAATTGTACGTCTTAATTAATAATATTGGTCATTATTATTATTGGTTTTAATACCGTACGATATGTTACACCATAGAGAATAATATCATATCTGACTATGCTCTCAAATGAATATAATATATAAAGCTATTTTAAATGTTCCTTCCTTGCAAAGCACAGTTTATTTTTTATTTTTTGTAAGAATTCTAAATGCTCATTCCTCTTTAATTGATTGTTGATATAACCCCTTCATTATTAACAAAGTCAAAATATCAATATTTTCAAAGGCACATTTTTATACTACTAGCATTGATGTGTGTATTGTTGAAGCCAATATTACAATAAATTTTGTGTGCCATACTTAATTAAATATATTTTTTAATTATCTTTTTAACACTTTGATTTTTATCTGCAGGTGTAACAGATGGCTTGCCGTCGACAGACTTGCTTGGTTTCCAGTGATGAAGAGGATGAAGATGGAAACCTTAAAGAAGTACCACCTGGTAAGAGTAATACTGTACCACAGGGGGAAGTTGTATACCTACCTGAAGACACCTCTAACTTCAAACCTGAAGGAGAAGAAATAGATCGTCAACTATCAAAAGAAAGGGGAAATGTTTCTGGGACAAGCATTAAGATCAAAACCATTGATTCCTTAAGGAATACTCCTGGAAGTAACAATAGCAGTTCTGAAAATGTTGGTAAGAGCAGTTCTCTTAAAGCGGATAATCTTATGCCCCCAACTGTAAAAAGAGATAATACTAACATTGTTCAAAATAACAGTTTCAAAAAGGCCAAATATGCCAGACAAGCCACTCCCATTTGTGATGCTATCATGAAAGAGTATTCAAAAAGGCAGAGAATCATAAAACAAAAAGGAAGTGCAGGAACAGCAGAAGTAAGCGATACTCCTATTCAAGAGCTTTTAAAAAAAGCAAAAGACAAAGGAGGCACAGAGGTAAATGTTGAAAAAGAAGTTTCCTCTAAAAATACAAATGCACAGGCAGTCAAAGTAACACCTAGTGAAGAAACTCGAGAAGAAAAAATCAATGATCCTCTAATAATTGTAAAACAAGAAATTATAGATGTAAAACCAGAAGTAGTTTATGTTCCAGTTAACTCAGCTGAAGTAAAACAAGAAAAATGTGATTTAGTACCTTCAAGCCCTAGCAGTAATGAAAGTCCAAGTGTTCGTGGTCGTGGTCGGGGTCGTGGTCGAGGTAGGGCAGGGAAATGGAGCTCTCAGAGAAAGAGAAAGTGGCAAATTAGCGATGATGAGGACGATACGGATGAAGATCCAGATTTTGATCCGTCAACAGACAAAATCACAACCAGGCGAGTTACTCGATATAATAGAAGAAGTGCTAAATGTGACGACACCCATGAAAAAGATCAGTGTGTCGACCAAGTAATTGAATCACCTGATTTTCATACTTCTGAATTATCAACAAATCGTGAATCTTTAGTACTAATTCCTAAAGATAGAGCTATAAATGTTGCAGAACGTTTGAAATCTCTTGCCGAAAAAATTGCAGATGTCTTGACAAAAGATCCGTCACCAAACATCAATAGTGAAGCAGAAAAATTATTACTCACCACTCAAGAGCTTATTGAATTGCAGAAAAAATCATTACAGAATTCTGACAAAGGGTCTTTACCTGGTAGCACAATAAAAATAAAACAAGAAATGATTGATGAAAGTGAAAATAACAATGAAACAAATTCCCTAGCTTTGGTTGAAAATCCAACAACTTCTACAACCAATCAGCCAAAACAAAATGCTGTACAAATTTATAATCAGTTGCAGAAGCATGAAGCAGCCCTTCAGAAGAAACTCTCTGAAAGCATTCCAACTAATGACCAAGTTTTAAATATAACAGAAAGAGAAACACCAACTAATTTTCAAAACACTGGAAGTGTCATTTCAGGTCCTGTAAATATAAAGGAGAAGTGCACTTTCATTATGGATTTTTTTACATCTTATCAAGAAGTTTTTGATGAATATACAATAAATCATGAGATTCCCAAGCTTTCAGATAGCATTATGCTCTGTTTCAGTGAGCTTACAGAGTGCATTCAGAGAACCAAAAAAGCTGAGGCTATTAAGTCTTTGGATGTTAGACAACAAGAAATTAATATGGCCAAACAGTCTTACTTGAAAACAATAGTCGATGCAGGAGAATCATTTTTCCCAATATTCAATAATATTGTTGGCAAAATTTCAAGAACTAAAACAAGTAAAGCTCTTATTAATACTCTCATGTTAGCCATAGCAGGTTCATTATTTATGAAAACCCAAAAATTGAAGAGTAATATGCATAGATTCAGGAGGGTGTTGCTTTTTATGACCAAAGCACATAACCAATACCATCCACTTGTCAGTCAAGTCCTTCAGACACCCGAAAATGTTTTTGACAGTGAAACCAAGCTTATAAAGCATTTGCTGAAGTATTTTCAAGCACGCAAATTTTTGAAGATTCCTGCAGAGTTTTTTTGTGCTTACCCTGATGTCAGTTTCGAGGAAGATAAGCAGTACCAAGTAGAGTTATCTATCATGGATACCGCTATTTTGGAGCACATCAACTCTGTTGTTAATGTAGTTGATAGACCAGTTGAAAGTACACTAGGTCAGAATTATAATCATCCTGAAATGCCATCCTCAAGTACTTCAAGTGCGATCAGTCAATTAAGACGATCCAATATCACTTCTGAGTTAATAGAAGCTTTGCGAAATGAAGGTGAAGGAAACACCAAAAGGATCGAAGAAAAATTGGATTACATTTTGAATGTATTGAGTGGTAATGTTGAAAGTCTTGGGATTAATATGAATACTTCACAAAACAAGCCAGCAAAGGATCAGACGAGACATGGAAAAGAAACTGTTCGATTAAACAAACAGCACACTTCTTTGAATTTCGATGTGCGAGTTAACCTTGGAAAAAGAGTTCCCAATGTCCCAACAGTGAAGTTGAGTTTAAATCAAGAAGTAAATACTTCAATGTCAGTGAAGCCTAAAATTTCACAGAGTCAACAGCCTGCTTCTTTGTCTGATGATAAGGGAATGCTGCTAGCTCAATTACTGGAGGAAGATCATGTTGGATTAGATAGTTTGTTTTCTTCTTACCTAAAATCAAGCACTGAGAAGTCCACCGTTAGAATAAAATCAGAACCTTTAGATATTGCTGAAACAACCATTGATTCAGCCCAACCACATTTAATCCCTATCAAACTTGAACCAAGTGAGGTTTTTTTCACAGAAATTGGGGCAGAACAACCAAATACACTTTCTGTTTGTGAACAACCCTTACTAGAAGACCCTATTTTCAATGATTCGTTTACTGAAGAATATAACTTTACCAAAACTGAACAAGATTTTAGCGATGTTGATCCTTTAACGTGATTGTTTTAAAATCAATGAAGATGAAAATCTGAGCAGTTTAGAGTAGACTTGTAATTAATTTGTTTGTATATATCACTTTAGCCTACATTTTATTTAGAAAAGTAACGTATTCTTTAGGTTACAATCAGCAACCGAAGAGTAGCTCATGTTGGCAAAATCCCATAACAGTTTTTGCCGGCCAGCCATTTGTGAGTGGTGGGAGGTAGTGGCTGGGGAGAAGTGACTGACAGGCCACACCATGCAGCAACTGCACTGCTTCCGCCTTGCATGGTGCTGTCAGACCCGAACATTTTAGTCTATGTAGAAATTACTTATCGAAGATCAGATATGAAACTCGTACCTAAAAAAAATCTGACCAACTTTTTTATGTAAGAAAGACAAAAATACCTGAAGTTGGTAGTTTTTTTTATTAAGTCTTACCGAAAACAATTTCACACCGTTACATTCATAAATTTATGTAAATATAAACTCATAAGGTTCGAAAAACAAATATATTTTACAAACAATTAGTTGCGTGTAAACGAGCGAAGTGTATGCTGAGGGCTGCCCTGCTGTGTCTTGACATTGACGTCGTGGAGAGTGGAAGTAGTCTAAGACAGTAGGTGAAATTTCAAAGGCATGAGCTAGCCCCAGGTGGGACAAGTGACACCTTGGGCCATTGGTTTTTGAGTATAGAGAAGGCCAGTCTGTGTTTTTTTTGTCTCTGTATACAATATTTAAAGTTTTGATTTGTATTTTAGCACCATACCAGCTTACCACTACTTTGGGCAGTAATCATCCTACAAAATTGAAGCATCTTTTAAATTGAAAATAAACGGTTAAGGGCATTTCTCTTTCAGCTTTACTTTAATGTTGTAGATTACTTTACTAATTTTTTTTTAAATTCTAGATAAGATAAAACTGCAACTTTTCTTACTGAAGTTTTCAACCTTCCATTAATTTGTAAGAGGCTTGTAGCCTACCTCTCAAACTCAATTGAAATACATGGCTTGTATAAACATCCTTATTGCAATGAGTATGGAGTCAATGTAAAAAGATGCCTTTTATTTAAATTGTGAAGATCCTATTGCAAACATGACTGAATGATTGAATATAATAACAACTTTATTTCTTTAAGTTGAATGGACACAATCCAACCTAAAAGCAACAAATAACAAACACACAATGAACAAAAAAGAAAATGTCAAGATTAGAAGTTCAATTTAATTTACAAATTTTTAGCTTGCTTTAAGAATTAGCTAAGGTACTATTTTGATATAATCCACTGAGCTTTCAATTTTATAATAGTGTAATTGTTGCATATGCAATACCTGCGAATTATTTTCCTTAAATATTATATTTCTTTTTCCCTGTAAAAGTTGAAATATAATTTATAAATAATTGTTATCTTTTGCCTACGTTGATGAATGAAAATCCCTCTCAACCTTAATTTGATCCAACAAAATTGCTTGTTTAATCGAAACACATTGGTGCCCTAACAAAATTGTCGACCTAGTGACTTAATTTGCATGAAATCCAACTTATCAATTGAAGGGGTCCCCCGTAAAACGTTCTTAACGACAAAATTTCAAAATCGAAGATATTCAGTGAAAAAGGTTGAGCTACACTGTGGTATATTTTGTTTTGAAGATATTTGAGTTGGTAGCCCTGGTTTCGTCTGTCAAAGTTTGCGTGCTTTGTGAGATTGCACGGACTTTCTGGGTAATAGTAACGTTCTATTCGCCGAAAGATGGAATCCCCGCCGGTCGTTGCGCTGTCACCCAAGGACCAAAATCGCGAAAATAAAAATAAAAGACGTGAAGTAAATATTGGAAAGTGGAAGGATAAGACCAGGATTGAATATAGAAAAGTTGGATTACCCTATGTTTCAAAAAATAAGAAGCCAAGGCCTGGAAATTGCCCCCAAAAGAGGTGGGTAGAATAACGTTTTAAGCACCAAATGTGGATAACTTTTAGCAAAATGACGTATCACGTTTTATTAACAACATTACGTTTTTGTACTTTAACATCAATAAAATTGTTTTATATTTAGTTTTATTTTTGTATCTATTGGTATTCCTACTCTCCCTCATGTTTTCTCCCAAAGTAGAAGAGCAGTCCGTCAGAAAACGTTCCAAGCGCCAGTCATTTAGAACGTTATAACCCCTAAAAAAACACGTAAAATGTTTTAAAATGCTTGATGGCAGGTACAAATTCAAAATAATGCTACATTATGATGTTATAAATAGGGTGTTAAAAGATTATACATTATTATAAGTTCTAACCTTAAAAAACTGTAAATTTTAGAATTAAACTTTCCTACCTAGCTAAGGGGGGGGGGGGGTTTAGGGTTTGAATTCCTTTTCAACCTAGTTTTGATTACTCAAAACTAGGTTTTTGTCGTTTAGAACGTTTTACGGGGGACCCCTTCAATTATTCATATGGTAAAAAATATTTTACAAGTCAAATACATTTTAAATAAAATGCTATTGATTTATTTTTTAATGTTTCTTATATTTGTTTGAATATTTTTTAACAATAATTAATGTTCTGTACAGTAAGGTTTGGTCTCAAGGTTTTATTACTCACAGTGATTTTTGTGTTTCATCTATCAAATTTATGTTGACAATTACTTATAAATGTCTTAGTTAAAAAATATAATGTCAGTAATTTGTAATGTGTAACATGTCAGTAATTTATCAAAATGTAATTAATGGATTTTCAAGAATCGTTCACATAATGTCTGAGATGTTATTGTTTTATATTTTGTCTGTTCTTTACACCCAAATTATCTTTTTATATATAACTAGGGGACCCATGCGCAAATTGCGCATTTTAATATTATTTCTGTTAGTGGGAAACTCACCTACAGTTAAAATAAATTGCATGGCTTCAACTCACCTCTATTGATCAAATTAACCTTTTCAATTGAGATTTAAAGATCTCACCAAAATAAACATAGGCCTAACTGAACAAACGCTCACACACTATTCATCAACCAAGCACTTGAGTAGGATTCATCCAATATCGCACAAATGTAGGATATTGGAAGATTTTCTAGCCGGCCCATTTGCAAGTGCGCATTCCAATATTTTTTCTGATTTTCAATTAGTTTTTGTCTCATCACTTCTCTGATCTTGCCGTAGTTTGTGCATATTTTTCCCTAATCGTAATGTTTTACAGTTGCGGACAATCTATTTTTGTTTACAATATGACTTAATACCTTGGGGGCCCATGCACAAATTGCGCATTTCAGTATTATTTCCGTTTGTGAGAAACTCGCCTACGATTTGAAGAAATTGGAAGCTTTAAACTCGCCGTTATTAATCAAGTTAACATTTTAAGTGAAATTTAAAGGTATAGCATAAACAAATAAAAGCTAAGCTGAACAAACAAACACATTGTTCATCACCCCATCACTATGTATTTTGTCTTCTGGCGCAGCAGTAGTATACAGGAAGTTTTTCTTCTCCTATTCATCATGCCCTTACATTATCTTCGCGGCAAGTAGATAGGTGGTGCAATGTCCCTCGGATGTTCTATTAGTCTTTGTCTCTCGGAAGTTCTCAGATCTTGTCGAATGTTACAGTTCGTATGTTCTTTCCCTAATCTCACCGACTCGGTTTTCTCTTTGCCTTTTACTTCTTTCTGTACCATAAAGAATGATTTTCCTGCCTCAATAAAGTACAATTATACAATAAAAGCTACAATTATATAAATTGTTAATTGAAGAATTAATATTAGTGAAATATAGGCTATCTATTTTTGTTTGCAATCTGACTTAGGTTAAAAATCAACCTGAAGGCAATCAGCTGTTAAATTACGATCACATTTTAAAACCGTCATAACGCAAGTTGGTCAGCACAGGAGCGTTTAAAGCGCCCTCTAGAAATAAATCAAAGGCTTGGGGGTCGAAGTCGTAAAAGAAATTCCCATTTTAATTATCAGTCGCAGGTGCGCTACATTATAAGCTTTAAAATGACACCTCAATCGTAAAAATCGGTTAAGTAGTTCGGCTGAAAAAGGGATCTAACAGAAAAAAACCTTATTGTATTAAGTATATAGATTATGACATTTAAAAATTGGTTTATGTTGACTCACTTTAATGCTTACATATTATATCTCCTTATGTTATGTTTAACAACAGACGATTTTAGACCTTGTGTTAGTCTCAGTGAAGCCTGGCTATAAATATTAATGTTCTGTAAACCTGGTTTTTGCAGAAATCCAGAGTATAATCCAAAGTATAAGTAGTTGACAGCTATAAGCGAATTTCCCCTATAAGGAAGAAGCTCTTACCAGTTCAAATGGTACCAGCTCTCATGGTATAAAATCTATTTCATATTATTACACATACGTATGTCTGTATGTATGTATGTGTGTGTGTGTGTGTGTGTGTGTGTGTGTGTGTGTGTGTGTGTGTGTGTGTGTGTGTGTGTGTGTGTGTTAAAAAGCACAATAACTCCAGACAAAGAAGCACAATCTCATTTGGACCATATATGTAAAGTGGTAATTATTGGGGGAAGTTTATAAACCAATTGATTGCTTTACCTGAAAGGGGGTGGGAGGGTTGGGTTTCCACTCCATAAACTGGTGTTGTTTTTTATATTTATCATGTGAAAATAAAAAAATAATTTTTTTATCATTTAAGTCACCTGAAAAACCCCATAATTTTGTATTTGGTATCATTGCTCTGTGTCAGGTTAGTTACCTGCATATAAACAATGGTAAAAACAGTGCAATGTCCCAGTGCTACCCTGATAGGAAATAAACTACATTCCATATATTTTTTCTAGACATATCATAGTAAAACATGGTATTATTAAGACTAGATATTTATCTAGTTGAAATCTACTGTGTATTCGCCTAAAATCCCCCACTTCCTGAGTTCTCCATGGTAGAAAACCTGCCGCAGACCTGGGGAAATAAGAAAATTAAAAAAGGAAATACGCTTAAATAGGTTTTTATTAACCCTTCCTTGGCTTTGAATGGTGAATCTGTTATATTTAATTTGTTCTGGACTAAAAAGAAAGCGGATATATCCGTCTGGGAAAGTTTCTTTTCTAGGAGTAAGGCAGATATATCAGTCCAAAACACAAAATTATCAAACATGTATTACAAAAGCAATAATCGTATTGCCCCAAGAAGGGGTTTTAGCAGTTGGTGGTAATGTTTAATCCCATGCATTTTTCAGCTACCTATTTTTGTCAGAAGAGTGCATGAACAGAGTGAAAGTATCAGTTTGTGCTATGTCATTTTAGTGAGTTTGCGTTGATGTACGGTTTTGTTTTGTAATTTATTTATTAATGACTAATCCAACCAATCCTAAACTAATTAATTGAAGAGGTAATACTACAAAATACATAAAAATACTTTCTTAATTACTATAGTAAGTAATCATTTTAACATTTTCTAAAGAGTGTGTTCTTGTGTTTAAACATCAAACTGATATTAATCAAATTTCTTTTTAGGTACTGTGTATTTTTCAGCCTGTTGTAGTTTAATGCTGTTTTTAGTAGAAAATCCTCTATATTTCTGATAGAGAACAATTAAAACAAAAAAAATACTAAAGTTCTCAAATATATCTGTCCTCAGCCCAGAATAGTACCAAGATTATTGATAAGAACACTTGGACATATGTCTTTCTTTAGCAATGTAGAGCCATGGGCGGATTTAGGTCTTAATTTTTGGGGGTGCCAGGTCTCCTTACTTATGTAGTATTGTATGCTCAAATTCAAATATCAAACTCCAATTCAAATAGTCTGTTTGGAGGCATACTCCAAAAAATATCTGTTTATTTTACCTGACAACAATCCCTGTTGTAATTTATGTAATTGCTTATTCAAAGTTATGTAGAAATTTGATTTCCCTTTTTCTGCGAAACAAAAGAGCAAAAATCAGGGGGTGCTGGGCACCCCCTGGCACCCCCGGAAATCCGCCCATGTGTAGAGCACAGAAACAGCGATAAACCAGACGTTTATTATATTCTGGTGGCAAATGGTTAATAGAGGTGCAAATTGTAATTTTTTAAAATTACTTTATAAGTAAACAAATTACAGATTATCAGGTCTTAGAATCCAAAAATTAAATATATTATGCTTGTCAAATTTACTTATTTTACTATTTACTGGTGATGAGTTGAAATATTTAGTTGAAATCTGAAAATCAGTACATGAGACTTTATTCAAGGAATTCTGATTAGCTGCTATAATGATGAACTGTGTGTTTTGGCAGTGACTACCAAACTGTGCTGCCTACGTCGACTCTTGATAACGCAAACCTCGGTAACTTATAATCTTCGCTATCTCAAATTATTTCCAATTCCCTAGGAGGAACCTGTCGAAGTCAAAACAGGGTGTCTACCAGTCGGGAATTCGGGAAAATTCGGGAAAATGTCGGGGATTTTGTAAGGTCGGGAATAGTCGGGAAAAAATACTGAATTTCAACATTTGGTCGGGGAATTCGAATTTGGCTATAAAACATAACGAAATAGCAGTTTTCTTCGTTATTGTCATCGTCTCGGCCGGCAAATCTCTCGAACGAATCGCGGCAGATAAATTTTTAGCCACGACCAGAAAAGCTGTCGCTTATTCCGCTGCCGCAAGATTCTCGGTCCTAATACAGCTGTAAAAACGCTCGCTCGTTTCGCGGCCGACAAGTCTTATTCTACGCGGCCGACAAGTCTCTCGCTCTTTACGAAGCCGATAAGTCTCTCGCCCTTTACGCGACCGACAAGTCTCTCGCTCTTTACGCGGCTGACAAGTCTCGCTCTTTACGCGGCCGACAAGACTCGCTCTTTATGCGGCCGTCAAGCTCGCTCTTTACGTGGCCGACGAGTCTCTACGGTCTGTACTCGGATTCTCTCGCTCTTTACGCGGCTGACAATTCTCGCTCTTTACACGGCCGACAAGTTTCGCTCTTTACACGGCCGACAAGTTTCGCTCTTTACGCGGCCGACAAGTCTCGCTCTTTACGCGGCCGACAAGTATCTCGATCTTTACGCGGCCAACAAGTCTCTCGCTCTTTACGCGGCCGACAAGTCTCTCGCTCTTTTCACGGCCATCACATCTGTCGCTTTTATTGCGACTGGAAATCTTTCGCTTGTTTTGCGGCCGGCAAATCTCTTGGTCGCATCTCGGCCGATGACTTCATCCCTCTTTTCGCGAGTGTTAGACCTCTCGGTCGTATTGCGGCCAGAAAATCGCTCACTCATTTTGGGACCAAAACATTTTTCGGTCATCTCGTGGTAGACAAATTTTTTGCTCTTTTCGTAGCCGTCACATCTCTCGGTCGTATTGCGATAAGAAAATCGCTCGATCTTTTCACGGACGGAATATCTATCATTTATACCGTGGCCGGCAAGATTTTCGGTCTCGTTGCGATCGGAAATCTTTCGCTTGTTTTGCGGCAGGCAAATCTCCTGGTCGCATCGCGGCCGATGAGAACCATACTCATTTCGCGGCCATTACACCTCGGTCATATTGCGGCCGGAAAGACGCTCACTCGTTTTAAGAATGAAACATTTTTCGGTCAATTTGTGGCAGACGAGTTCCTTGCTCTTTTAGTGGCCGTTATATCTGTCGGTTGTATTTCGACAAGAAAATCGCTATTTTTTTCAAAGCCAGAGATATTGTAATTCACAACATGGCTGGCAAATCTTTTGGACTTATTGCGGCCGGAAATCTTTCACTTGTTTTTCGGTTGTCAGGTGGCCGACTGTTTCTTGATCGTATTGTGTCGCTTACTCTTTTCATAGCCGTTACTTGATTCGGTCGTATTGCGGCCAGCAAATCTCTCTGTCGCATCGTGGCTGTCAAATCTCGGTCGTTTATACCACGACCGCAGAATCTCTTGGTCACAACGCGGCCGGAAAATCGCTCGTTCTTTCAGCAGCTGAAAATCTCGGTCGCATTACGGCTGGCAAATCTATTGGACTTATCTCGGTCATCTTGCTCATCCTTTGGCGATCTTTTGCTTGCATTGTAGCCGTCTAAATGTATTTATTTACAAATATCGTTCTCAACATTCGTTTTAGGAGGCAGCGGTCATGTTTCCTATGGTCGGGAATATTTTTTAAATTGCCGGGAAAAGTCGGGAAAAAGTCGGGAATTTCATATATGAAATTTGGTAGACACCCTGCAAAATAAAAACAGAAACCATGCATGACTCAGTAATAATTTTACAGTTTTATTTTACCTCAAGTCGAAGGAAAGCAAAAATTACCTCTAACTCGAGGTTCAGTAGCTAAGTCAAATTAGCTTTTCACTTTATCTCTTTAAGTCAAAGTTTACCTCTATTCTTGAAGTTTACTTAATGGACCTCTGTAAGTCAAAACTCCGGCATACAGGTTGCAATGAGCCATACATATCCAGTAAAGCGTCACATTCTTTACCTCTAAAACTCAAATTTTCATTCAGCTATCTGGGATATATCTGGAATTCAGCTCGAACTACCTCCCTAATTGAAATTAAGTAAGAATTACCACTATAACTCAAGCTAGAGGTAACTCAAACAAAAATCTTAGTCCTGTCTCATTTCGAGTTAAAGAGAGATGACTGTAATCAAATTAAAATCCTTATTGCACTTTTTACAAACTGAGGCCAATCCACATTCATGTTTGACTATAACCCCAGTTTAAAAAATCTCTGAAGAGAGATAAATTCATAATTAATGCATCTCAGTATTGTTAAAAGGGCAATTTTAATTGGTTCTTTTCAGTGATTGTTGGATCAGAATCAGTCAAAACCAGGTGGATCTCTGAAATCATGTTCTCTTCACTGTATTTAGTCGAGGAAAAATGTGCAAAAAACACCTAACCCTGAAGAAATTCCTATAAGGGAGATTTTTGCGTTTTTCTGTCATATTTTATGTGCTGATTAACATACTAAAAGTTTACCAAAGTTTGACCACCGGAAGTGCCTCATTTTCAAGATGGCGTCCAAGAAGGTGACAATAGCATTAAAGATGTAGGAAACAAATGCCATAGGTGATGTATAAATGAATCTGGTGTCATAATACCACTGCCGATAATTGAAGGGAGGTATGAACTTCAGTTTTTGTAGGTTAAACAAATCGGCCGCCATCTTGGATCCGCCATATTGGATGAAGTAATTATTTTCAAATGTAAACATAGTGTTGTGACACATCATTTTGAACTAGATTTTCACGCTGTTTACAATGCCGAAATCCGTTTTTGAAAATCTTGACACGTTTTCAAGATATACCCAAACAAAAATTATTCCCTATATAATCCTTATGGACGTTTCGAGCTTGGAATATTTTTGGGGATTTTTTTGGACTATTTTCCTTATAGCTCCGCATGTAATCAAAGTACGTTGTTCGTTGTAGTCTTAAAATATTCGGTAGTATTTTGCCTTCCACATAAGCAACTTATCAATTGATTCAGATTCATTAGGGATGAGCTATGATACCTTTATTAACCATAAGATGAGATTTTTCTAAAATGATACTGTCAATAAAGGATTATAAGTCAGGTTAGACCTGTCCGATTTTCATGATCAATAGTTCAAATGAAAGCCAATCAATCACCAATTCATTTAAGACCTTAAAAAGGATTGTATCTCTTTATGAACTTGAGATATGAATCTTTACTTAAGGACCAAACCCTAAAATAATTACAATTTAATTTGAATAAAGGATTATTACTCTTCTTAGAATTGACTGATTTTCAAGATCAATAACACAAAAGAAAGCCCATAGTTTGCCATTTAATTTAAGACTTTAATGAGAATTATGTCTCACTTAGAGCATAAGATATATGTCTTCAACTGAAGATTGAATGCTAAAAATGCTAAATTTTATGTTAAATAAAATAACATATCTTACAATTGTCCTATTTTCATGATCAATAGCTCAAATAAAAGCTAATATTTTACTGATCATTTTAAGTCCAGAAAGAAGTTTATATCTTATTTAGAATCTGAGATATACAATTTTTACTGAATATTGAATTTAGAAAAATCACATTTTATGGTTGATAAAGGTATCATAACTTAACTCTAATGAATCTGAATCAATTGATAAGTTGCTTATATTGAAGCCAAAATCCTACCGAATATTTTAAGACTGGAACGAACAACGTACTTTGATTACATCCGGAGCTATAAGGAAAATAGTCCAAAAAAATCCCCAAAAATATTCCAAGCTCGAAACGTCCATAAGGATTATATAGGGAATAATCTTTGTTTGGGTATATCTTGAAAACGTGTCAAGATTTTCCAAAACGGATTTCGGCATTGTAAACAGCGTGAAAATCTAGTTCAAAATGATGTGTCACAACACTATGTTTACATTTGAAAATAATTACTTCATCCAATATGGCGGATCCAAGATGGCGGCCGATTTTTTTAACCTACGAAAACTGAAGTTCGCACCTCCCTTCAATTATCGGCAGTGATATTACGACACCAGATTCATTTATACATCACCTATGGCATTTGTTTCCTATATCGTTAATGCTATTGTCACCTTCTTGGACGCCATCTTGAAAATGAGGCACTTCCGGTGGTCAAACTTTGGTAAACTGTTAGTATGTTAATCAGCACATAAAATATGACAGAAAAATGCAGAAATCTCCCTTATAGCATTTTTTTTCAGGGTAAACCCCTATTTTTCCTCGACTAATTCCTCGAGACAGAGGTTTTTTAGATATTGATTATCGATCCCATATTTTTTATCAGAAACATTTTACCTGTATGAGTACTAGAACTTATTATTGCGGGAACTTCTGCAATGCTGAACCATATTTCCATTTTAGCGAATTTCCCCTATAGGGAAGAAGCTATTACCGTAGGTCTCATGGTAAGACCTAAGCCCGAGACCATGATAACTTTTCGTTTTAGGGGCACCAGAAGCAAAAAACACCATTCGTTCGAATTTTTATATATCTATCTATCTATCTATCTATCTATATATATATATGTGTCTGTCAGCACGATAGCGGCCGTAAATATGGTCCGATCTTAATGAAATTTGGAACAGACATGTAAAGTGGTAATCGAATGGACGAGTTCGTGAACCAGCCCGATCGGACCACCGGAAGGGGGGGTAAAGGGGGATAAACACCCCCAAAAATGGGTTTTTTGAGTTTTTTACATATAAAAATAAAATTTATCGAATCTTTGTTGGCACCATTGAATTCAGCTCAAAAAAACAAACAATTTAGTGTTTTGAATCATTGCTCTATGTCCATTGGTTACCGAGATATTGAAAGTGGTAAACACAGTACGTTGTCCCAATGTTAACCTTATGGGGAATAAGTAAAATTCTATATCTCGCTTATTTCTCAACATATCTGGATAAAACTTGGTTTGTGGCTTCATCTAGATGAGATCTAATGTATTTTAGTCTAAAATCCCCGAAATTTCAGTTTTTGTGGCAGCAAACCTGCATAATCATTCCCCATGTTATCCTTATGGGAAATAAAAAAACATTCTATATCTTACTTATTTGTTAACATTTCTTGACAAAACTTGGTATATGGCTTCTTCTAGTTAAGATCTACTAAATAATGAATTAAAACCAACCAGTTTTAACATACCTGTTGCAGCAAACCTGCATAATCATTCCCCATGTTATTCTTATG
This sequence comes from Flexamia atlantica, assembly GCA_035578135.1. Classification (NCBI taxonomy): domain Eukaryota; kingdom Metazoa; phylum Arthropoda; class Insecta; order Hemiptera; family Cicadellidae; genus Flexamia; species Flexamia atlantica. The sequence continues at coordinate 191,769,075 of JAQJVK010000001.1, read as the reverse complement.
GAGATTACAAAACATGTAAAATCTCGCTAAGTTGGATTGAAATACCGTTTGTTGTGTTGCATCTGAAATTCGCTGAGTATGCAGGTCTGCTGCAACGGGGGTATTTTCTGCTAGGATCTTCATCTTGTGCTTCACTATGATTCACGCAAGGTCTAACTTCACTGAATAGTTTTAAGTATAATTGTTTGATGCAATGTACCTTTATAATTACCATGCAAATAGTTGTTTCATAACAAATCAAAATTAATTATTTAGTAGTCCTACTGTAATAAACTATTTTATTATTTTAAGTAGAATGAGAGTTACGACTAAATCATCTTAACAGTCAACTTTCTCAGGTTCTAGCCATGCCCAAAAAGCCTAAGTGGGTACAGGTTGTGATATAATTTTTTTGCACAACGGTGATGATAATTAATTTATTGACAGTTTGATTTATACTATGACAAACTATTTAATCTCTGACAAAAATTTGGATATTGCTTTAACCTTGTCCAAGGACGCTAGAGGGCTGTTGTTAATCGACCTCCCTCCTAAATTATTTGGAGAGCACCCCAAAATTTGACTTGCCTTTTTGTCACAAATATCTCAAAAGGACAAACAAAGTAGTTTAATTAATTCCATCCACAACAGCCATGTGCACAGAACGGTGTTTTAAGGCAACATTTCAAACAATAACGTCAGCGCTTTAAAACCCTTATCCAGTTGCATGGTTATGAGCAGGGCCAGAACTAGGCAATTTGTCAGTGAGGCAAAGGCAAATTTGTCGCCCCCTGTTTTCCAATATTTCAAAAATATACGCAATTGTTTATAAAGTGTGATGGGCAGAAAACATTGAAAATTATGATAGGAAAATTATTGGAATATGTGTTTGTTCTCTTTTAGATCATACACCAGAGCATATTTTAAATTATGGTGGAATTAAAAGGAATTCCACTAGGCGACATAGGTGCACCCAGTATTTTACTTTGGGGGAGACGAAACTACCAGGGGGTCTGGGGGGTATGGAATACCCTCCTGCGAAGAGGGGGGTCCGGGGGGCGTATTTACAACCCCCCTACGGACTTAGCCGGTGGTTGAGTCCAGTTGGGGTTTGTTGTGCCCCGAGCGTCGACGCCCCGTTAGCTGTAACAATCCCCCTACGGATTCAGCCGCTCGCGCTCGGCGCTAGTCACTTAGTCTGGGAAAATGTTGGCGCTGAGTTTGGAACCCGATATCTCTGAAGCAGATCATACAAATGTGCTGAAATAAACCAAAAATGAAGCTGATTTGAATGAATTTTGCGAGATATTATTTTGTAAATTTAGAAAGCGGGATATTTTAAAAACGGCGCCTTATATTAGTGTGTCTTGTTGTTTCGCTAAAAAATGTGAAGTTTAAACTTATATTATCAAAGTAACCGCTTGAAAATTATATTTTACTTTCAAAAGAGTGAGCACAGATTAATTAAAAAGGTATTTCCTGAGTTTCAGAATTAAATTTCTTTTTTTAGCGAATTTCCCCTATAGGGAAGAAGCTATTACCGTAGGTCTCATGGTAAGACCTAAGCTCGGGACCGCTATAACTTTTCGTTTTGGGGCCCCCAGAAGCAAAAAACACTATTCGTTCGAATTTATATATATATATATATATATATATATATCTATGTGTCTGTTAGCACGATAGCGGCCGCAAAAATGGTCCGATCTTCATGAAATTTGGTACGGACATGTAAAGTGGTAATCAATTGGACGAGTTCGTGAACCAGCCCGATCGGACCACCGGAAGGGGGGGTAAAGGGGGATAAACCCCCCAAAAATGGGGTTTTAGAGTTTTTTACATAGAAAAATAAAATTTATCCAATTTTTGTGGGCACCATTGAATTCAGCTCAAAAAAACAAACAATTTAGTATCTTGAAACACTGCTCTATGTCCATTGGTTACCGAGATATTGAAAGTGGTAAACACAGTACGTTGTCCCAATGTTAACCTTATGGGAAATAACTAAAATTCTATATCTCGCTTATTTCTCAACATATCTCAATAAAACTTGGTAAATAGCTTCTTCTAGTTCAGATCTACTAAATATTGAATTAAAACCACCCAGTTTTAATATACCTGTAGCAGCACACCTGCATACTCATTCCCCATGTTATTCTTATGGAGCTTACAAAAACATGTCAAATCTCGCTATGTAGGATTGAAATATGTTGTTTTGCATTTGAAATTCGCTGAGTATGCAGGTCTGCTGCAACGGGGGTATTTCAATATGTCGTTGATATTTTAACAGCGTGTGTGTCACTAGTTGAAAAGTTGATTACTGGTTAACCAGATTTTTTTATAATCTTTTAAATGTTTACCACTTACGTTGATATGAATAAATCACTACGTTGGTATTTATAGACGTAATTTAAATTGTAGCCTTTGTAATATCATTTTCATGTTTAGCACCGCAAATCTATTAATTGTTCACATTGTTTCCTCGCTTAAAAATCTGCGAATATTTTAATGCGAACAATAAATTTTTCACGCAGTGCTGCAGTAACTATTTTTAGAACCGACCCTGAACCTGCGGCGTAGAAATTCATAGACGTGACTACTGGACTACGAAATCATATCGCTAGTGATGTAACTTTTACGTATTTATTCACCTGTTTCAATGATCAGTTGTTCAATGTAAAATGTTCTTCTTCCCTCTTTACCTGATCGTTTTGAACAATCTGCAATTAGCTGTTTGTTATTACAAAAACTTTTGGTAGTTTACAAACTCCCTAATTCAAGAAATCAAAGAAAAGGGATTTCTTAAATTTAAAGGTTCCTGTCCTTAAGGTAAACTGTCCTTCGAAAAAAAAATTATGAAATCTTGGTCTTGTTACAGTTCTGGATCAGGCAGTTGCCTTCTTCTTTCTTTCTTCTCCAAGAACTTCGCTACCAATGGCTTGGGTAGAAGAGAGCTGTCCATAGGCGGATTTAGGTTGTAATATTTGGGGGTGCCAGCTCACCTATGTGCTATGTATGCTCATATTCTAAATCACACATTTTAAGTTATATTTCAAAAAGCTATTCTTTTATTTAGCAACTACCCCCTTAAAATCTTTGTTACAGCTCATTTGAATCATGAAAAGTACCTATCATTTGTAATTTGTATAATCTAAATCACACATTTTAAGGTAGTATATTTAAAGAAGCTATTTCTTTTATTTAACAACAACCCCCTTTCATTTTTTGTTAAGCTCACTTGAATCATGAAAAGTAGATTTGTATTTGTAATTTGTATAATGAAAACTGCTAGAGTAATATTATTGATCATCGCAAGAAAGACATTTTGAGACTTTATAAAATGCATATTTGTTATTAAAGCACATTGTTCTTAAAAAAATTTGAGTTTGTAAGCAGTTTTGATACGTATGTTTGACGAAAAAATATGGAATTGAAAATTGAAATTACAATATTAATTACGTGACATTATTTTGAGACGAACTGCAATAAATTTGTAATAAAACGATGGAATGGAAAATAAATTAATCAAACAAAACCTAAAACCAAATAAAATTTGATCGAAATCATATTATTGTTTTCAAATTATGAAAATATTCCTGGAATGCTTTTTTCCATGTAAAAAGTTCGCAAAAAATCAGGGAGTGCCAGATACCCCCCAGGCACCCGCAGAAATCCGCCCATGAAGCTGTCCCAACTCCATTGAGTGCAATGCACATTTTAGAGTTGTGAGCTTCCCGGACAGGCTAGATTATTTGTTTGGCCAAAGTCGTATGTACTGACATTGCCCTTTCAGGTGGTGTCATATACTGCCCTTTCTGACTTTGTGCGGAGTCAGAGAAATATACAACTGCACCACCTGAAAAAAAAATTATGAAATCTTGGTCTTGTTACAGTTCTGGATCAGGCAGTTGCCTTCTTCTTTCTTTCTTCTCCAAGAACTTACTTTCTTAAGACTGAGTGATGTTTAAATACCCCCAAAAAGTGGTACAGCTTTCCAGTGGATGATGTCATACTAGACGAAGAGTTCTCATTGAGTTGCTTAGACCACTTTAAAAGATTTGCTCAAAGTTATTTTTTGAAGTAGTTTGTAAATTCCATCAATCATTAAAAAAATGCCGGGACTACCCTTAGCCACTGGGCGAAAAAATCTCAGCACTGGGCGACATATGTGTCGCCTAGTTAACATGTTATTTTATGCCCTGTCATACACAGTTGGTAACTTTTACATTTTAAAGAAAACTGTAATCAGACTCCAAATATAATTCAGAGCTTTTCACGTTACAATGAAAATTTGGAAAAAATGTATTAGGCCCTAATCTTAAATCTCTTATAGAATCTCCATAGAAATCTTATAGAACTCTTATAGAAATCTCCATAGAATTTTAAAGAAGATATGTAAAAAAGTATTCGTTTTGAAATGTTTTTGTTTCGTTGAAATAAAAACATCAAGATTTACAGTGACTTTCCAAAAGTTTAAACACCATGCGTTTTAACAGCTGCTGATATTTTAGTCTTTTTTACAACAAATAAAATAATACAAATTCGTAGCCTAGATTTTGTCAAAGCTTATATGTGATATAAATGTGTTATCAGCGACTGACTTGACCAATGACAGTTGACCGAATACGGCCAATACTGTATTAATTTGGAGGTTAGAACATTAAACGAAAACTAGGGGCTTGTAGGGGCAAAAGCCCCTAAAAATAAAATACAAATTAATGCTGGATATTCAATGCTTCTTTCACACTCACACCTCGGTAACAGTTTGACGAAATTAAACTTTTAAAGAGTAATGTTAAAGATGTCTGATACATTTGCTAGTATGTACAGTACACCTCGGATTATCCGGATTAATGTGGTGGAACACCGATCCGGATAACAAAAAATCCGGATATTCCGAGGTCATTACAATATCGCCTAAATAGCGATCGCATCCTCCTAAATTGATGTTGCAAACGGCGTACCAAGACTACAAGTTAATCTTTCAAATTTAACGGGGGTTTAATTTTGAAACAAATTGAAGAACTAAACTTTATTATGAATCATACGAATGTAATGTTAACTTTTACCGTACTTACAACTTAGGTTTGAAATAAAAAGCCAGATTAAAAAATTTAATTTATTAAGATTAAATAATCATGTCTCAAAATAACTCAAACTTGAATGAGTTGAAATAATCATGACGGAACTTAAAGTAAGTCAAAATTTATTACATTAACCCTTATTAAGAAATAACATAACACATCAAATGTCAGCAATAAACAATTTCGCAAAATTACCATAGCCTACACCTTTGTTGATTACAGCTAGCGCCCCAGCTAGCAATCCAGAAAACTACGTTCACGAAAATGCTGTAATTTACTGTTTTGTGCAATGTGGTTCCTTCAATTATTATTGTGATTCCAAATGCGTACAGTAATGTACTGTATTTGCATTTTACTTTAAGAAGCCACATTTCCCCCATAAACTCGCTAAAATCATGTTTTTGCCGTGATTTTATTTTTTTAATTTCTCGGTTGGACCGGTCCGGATAATCCGAGGTGTACTGTATCATAATTTTAAGAAAGGGCGTTACTTCAGTATAGTAAAGGGCTGAATTTTTTGGAACAGTGACGTCATCCGTCGTTCTCAAAACAAACTCAGTCCACTTTGCTTACAATTAAACATATGGACATATTTTGCAGAAATTCTTAAGGTTAACCACAGACTGTAGCACTTAATTTATTTCCCAAAAGATAAGCAAATAAATCAGGATGAAAAATCAGAAAATGGCCTCCCGTTGACGACTCCACGCTCCACGTTGGATACTTTGGCTCTACTTCATAAGGAAGTTAGGTTTGGAGACCATGAGTTTGGTGAATAGTTAATATTAAGGATTTTTTATGGTGGCCCGGGTGTAAATACTGCTTTGTCTTGGTAGATTCAAGATTAAATATACTTTTGATTAGCCAAATTTAAAGAAGAACCTTTTTGGTAGGATCAAAACTAAAGTTTATGTTAGATTCAATAGCTTTTAGTGCAGCACTCTGTTGTTCCTCAGTCAAAACTATGACCATTTCTGACCGCACATAAAACTGGTACAGCTGGGCCCTAAAAGTGATGAATGAGGTCTTCTCTGTACCTATAGCCTGCGCTTATTCGATTGTGTAAATGTTACAAATCACTTGGCTTTAAATCAGCATCAGCTACTACTACATGATACAATGTAAAAGTCGTATTTAATTCCTCTTGCTTTTTAAGGTTGAGATCTCTAAATTATAAAAACAAAAAATTTAAAAGGAAAAAAAAACAGTCGTGTTATAGTACGTTCAACCTATTTTGCTGGATTTTAAATAAACCATATATCAACATCTAGCATGTGGTTTTAAATCAAGTATAAGCAACACATGTTTTAATGTGAAAAAGCAGACGTTTTTAGATTTTAATGATTTTTAAATGGCAGGTATTCAACGTTATATCTTATTTTCTGATAAACTTTAAGAAATTTCCGTATTTTTCCCGAGTCCCTGGTATCAAGACCTTCTATTTGAGCCCCCTCCCATTATCCTGTGACTTGCCAAACTCCTACAAGTTCGCCGCAAACATTTCGCCTACATATATATTTATATCGACCATTAGACATTAAATCGGCATCGTTATAACGTAAACGAAACAAACACACTTAACTCTTTATAATTTTACATTAAATGTATACTCAAAGTCGTAGTTATACGTCTGAAAATATAAAAGTTAAAATATTTATTTGTTGCAGTACATTGAAAATAGTTAGCTGCCTTTTGAAAAAAAACAAATAACATCTAGCATATGTCTTTGAACCAAGCATCACCACAAGGCCCCACTGAAAGTGTGGCCTTGATCAGCACCACATGTTTGAATGTAAACAAAGCATACGTTTTTAGATCCCATTGCTTTTTAAGTGGCAGATATTTTACGTTATTTCTCCGTTCTCGGGGAATTTCAAGCAATTTCATTATTTTTCCCGCCATCACGGAATAGAGGCCTTTAATTTGAGTCCTCTCCCATCTTTCTACAACTTGCCAGACGCCCACAATTTTGACGCAAAGAATCGCCTTACGAAATTAAATATATGATTGAAAAGTCGAATTTTGTCTTCTTCAACATGCAATGTCCAGTTCGCGCACTATATCTTCGGCTATGGCAGTCGGCTGGTTGCAAGGCGCGGGATGGAGAGGGAGTACTTTTCTGAAAAGACAGCCCCGCTGTTCGTCAAACGTTGTGTTCGTCAATATCATACGTTGAAAATATCATATGAGACGGTTAGTAGCGCAAGAGCCATAGCCGGAGATATAATGCGCGAAATGTAGTAATTTGAGATTATAAATTAAAATGAGCAATTAATTGTTAGCTGCTATACAACAACTGTTGGAAATGTGGAGTTTGAAAGAGAGCCTGGAATGACGCTGTTAGAACGGATACTCTTCGAGTATCCTATAAATGGAGCAAGGGAAGTGAGAGATGGAGTACGCACACGCATTTTCTCCTTGAACTAAATGCCCAACGCCCAATTGGGGCAAAATGCCTTTTGAGGCGTCCATTTTTCTGCACTTTTACACTCGATCCGCCCCCACCTGGCCCACAAATACCTTATGTCCCAAAAATGATGTCGCACTTTTAACTGTTCATAATTACTGTAATTACTTTGTTTATTCATGATCGTCGACCAATGAAACTTGTGCCGTTTGAAATAGCAGATTATAAAGTTTTGTTTCCAGTCATTGAGCAACGTGTTGTATAACCATTCTTTGATATGTAGCTAATCGTTTTATTAAAATGAGAGTACCATATATTTGCATAGACATGCGTTGAAGGTAATTTTTAAGAGTGATTGCAAAGTAACTGTAGTTTTAGCTTGTCTTCAATGGAAATCCTTTTCAGAAACGCAAAACGTATCCGTTGATAATGCGAGTAGCTTATTAGACAATAAGCGGAAAGGTAGACCCAAAACTGGAGGCGAAGCTTAAAAATCACAATGCAAGAAGTTAAGAAAAGTTGGTGCGAAGTACGAATAAAATGTTCCAAAGTCCACAAAACAATGTTCAAGTCTCGAATAAACCGTAAACACTGGTTTTTATGGTCTTGCCGATATATTTGTATAGCACGATAAAATATTTTACCTTTTATCCACACACTGCAAATTGTTGTATTATCTGATTTCATAATAGTATATTTCGCAACAAGAGCCGAAAATGAAGTTTTGCAGACCAGAGATGTTTTGCAAATAACGATAGATAGCTGCCAAACCCTTTTGGCCGAGGTCTGGACGCTATTTTTCGCCCTACTACACAATGAAATTCTCCCTTTTTACATGACATTAAAAATCTGATTATTCATTTGACACCCTTGAAAAAAAAGTTTGAGGTTATTAGCTATGGAATAATTAATAACCTTTCCATAGTTATAGGCCCGCATTACACTATCATATATTATATAAAAGATTGATTTGTCCAATCAGAATTAAAGTTGTTCGGAAATCAGCTGGTTTGAATTTGATTGGTCAAATCAAATCTTTTATAAAATATTTATTTGTCCAATCAGACAAAAGTTTTTGTTTTGAAAATCAGCTGGCTTGAATTTTGATTGTTTAAATCAAATATTTTATAAAAAAATCTTTTATAAAATATTTGATAGTGTAATGCGGGCCTAAGCAATCACACCAATGAAACCACACCAATTCATCACATGATCGCAAATATCCTGTCTTTGGAACCTAATGAAAACCGTATAATTTTGTGATGTTCTCACGTTGTTTCAAGTAAACAAATTATCAGCTGACTTTCGGCCCGCTGGCGGAAAAGACCTAGTTTCGGCCACCAAATGACGTTCGTAAAACAGATTATTACGTCGTAGTATGGAAAAAAATCTTAACTACATCGAAGATGGTATACATCGAAGAATGGTAATAATAGGTTGCTTAATTACCGAAAACAAAACTTAATATTCTTCTCTTTTAAACGGTTCAAGTTTGATTGGTCTTCGATCATGAATGAACTTGAAAGTGTAGGGCCTAACATTATTTTTGGGACACGGTTATAAATATTTCTTTATACAGTAAAATTAATTTTAGAACATATACACTCTCAAATCACGTCACTGTAATTCTTTTGAATTTCTTTGTATCCTTGCCAAAAATCTTTAATATATATATATTTTACTTTATTTTTGCCGCCCCCCTAGTTCCGGCCCAGGTTATGACTGATATTCAGTGTTACGATATTCAATTAAAAACTGTTGTTTTATTTAAGCCAGGTCGTTTCTTAAAAAGGGAGAAAACATCTAGATTAAATGGTACATAGATGTAATAATCATGTAAAACAATGTCTTATTAATTTTTTCTATACCTATCGTTAATTTTAAAAGTTTAAATAAAGTATAGGTATGGTAATGTAAATGCTTTTTGTGTTTTAAAATTTTGTTTAACCATTGTTTTTCTTGATATGCATGTATATTTTGAAGATCCAGAAGAAATTGTAAGCTAAAACATGAATGTAAATATATGTATATATGTTTTTTATATCTTACTAATTGTTATTTTTTATATCTTTCCTTTCTCCCTCTCCATACATAGTATATGCAAAAGTTCCCTGCAAAATTTAAGAATTTGAGTTGTATCTCTAGACGTTTTTCCTTTTAGCGAATTTCCCAATAGGGTAGAAGCTGTGATCGTAGTACTCATGGTAAGACCTAAGCCCGAGACCATTATAACTTTTCGTTTTGGGGCCCCAGAAGTAAAAACCACCATTCGTCATTTGAGTATTTGTTAGGGGTGTGCGAGTGCTCGATTATCGAGCTTTTTCCGAGCCAAGTTTAGACTACTCGACTCGACTCGAAGTTTGAAAAAAACTCGGAAGTTCCAGTCGCCGTTTACCCGGGATTGTTACGCGCGTTCGCATTTTACGGCCGTTTTCACACAGTCATGAACAGCAATCATAAAACTTTTGTTATTTTATTGTACTTGAAATTGAAGTGTTTTTAATTATTAATATCAATAAATTTAGTTTAGTATTGTTTCCCTATCCACAATTTGAGATATTTTCTTACCCTAGCTTTTCAGATCTTTTCTGTTCAATGAGACGGATTTAACTTTAATTTTTAAACCTACAAATATATGTTACAAATAGGCCTATTTTTTAAAGCAAACAGATGCGGATGTTGCTTGGTTTTTAACTCCTCGGACTGAAAGTTTAATCAAATATTGAATAATAAATAATATAATACAGGCAGCCCGCGTCACTTCGTGACTTTAAAAACGGCATAATAAAATAGGCTTAGTTTTAACGTTTATTGTGTATGGGCAGTTTTGCAGCGCAAACACATTTCAAAGAGAAATTGTGCATTGGTGTTATTATTTTATTTTCTAGATGAATTGTGTCACTGGAATAAAATTTCCATTTGCTGAACAGCTCCCACCTCCAGAGCACCTGAGTTACATGTGTTATTTTTTAAGTTTTTTTTAAAATAAAGGTTCAGGAAATTAAGATGATAACAGACTGTTGGTCCTGGCTTTAGGGGGCCTACTTTATCTTATGGCGAGAATAGATGATTTTCTCTTGTCTTATAAAAACATAAACATTTTAAGAAATAAAAATCATAATGTGGATGAATATCAACTGCCTTTTTTAATCCCCGCATTCTGCGGTATATCTGTGTAACTATTTAAAATTTTGAACATCTGTTATGTCATTAACAAATGTTAATTGGAAAAAGTTCACTGGTTTTGCAACAGATAGTAGCACTTTCGCTGAAATTTCAAAAGCCTCCTGTGCGAAGGCTTTTCATGGGATATTTTCCAAACCTGCAAATCTAGAGAGTGATAGCTTTCATTTGATACCAAATATGTATAGAAAAATTAATTTCTAGAGGTCGATATGCTCTGGACAAAATCCCAGAAATTCTTTTGATAATATAGATTATATGTTAAGAGTGACCTTAATTGTCGTTTCATTTAATTTGAAAACAGGTTTAGTTTTAACTCATAGGGACACTTCCCAGTTTAATAAATAAAAGATATTACATATTATGTGTTCAATAATAAGTATGATAAATATTAACTTCTACTATTCAAAATACTCGACCAGAAAAAACTCGAAACTCGCGAGTATTTTTAAAAACTCGACTCTACTTCAAAAATCACTACTCGCACACCCCTAGTCATTTGGATACATATATAAATATATAGGGGCGGCTCCAGGGGGGGGGCCGTGCCCCCCCCCCGAGAGCTCCGAATTTTTTTAAAATTTCAAACCAGGTTTTACTAAAATTCATTCTTGTGTATATGAAATCATTTTTGACCCAATATCGGAAAAGCCGTTGTATACAAGATTATCGAAGACGAGGCTTTTTTATTTCTATGTAATTGTTACTTATGTACACTTAATTCAAGCTTAAATTTTTTGTTCAATATTAATAGTAGGAGACATTTTAAGTTGTTAGGTTGGCAGCGCGTCACGATTTGCCGCATAGCCATCTCTATTACTAGAGATGGCCATGTTTGCCGCCATAATTTGGGTTTGGAAAACATTATTTATGACGAAAACAAAACAATATACGTTCATTATGAAATTAGCGCTTATTTCCTGTGTGTATGGATTGAAATAATTGTATTATTACCAAGACCATCGAGTAAGTGATTGATCCGTTTGAATACTATCTGGCATTCAATACTTATTTGGCCTATACCATATTACTTTAGTCTCAACTAAACGTACAATCATAACAAAGTTGGAGGTCATTTAGCCTGTCTTAGTCCTATTTAAAAAATGAACAAATTATTTAATCATTAAATTAGGGACCGTCCATAAATACTTAACGCCCTTACGGGAGGAGGGGGGTTTCGTCAGCATTATGTACCGTTACAAAGGAGAGAGGGGGGCTTCAACGCAACGTTAAGCACCTATTAAACCTTAATAATTAATTTCATACATTATTCCAATAAATTCAAATTATCTTCAAAGTACAAAGTTTTGACTTTTTGTGGGGGGGTGGGGATGATAACCCCCCACCCCCCCACAAAAAGTCAAAACTGGGGGTGATAAACCCCCTCAAAAGTTACGAAACACTGTACGTGTTTCGTAACTTTTGAGGGGGTTTACTGCCAGCGTTACTAGTCCATTAAAAGGGGGGAGGGGGAGGGGTTTCTGATAAGGCCGATTTTAGCGTTACGTAATGTATGGATGGCCCCTTAAGTAAAATTTTTAACAAAGTGTTAATAATCTCATAGTCAGAAGTGTTAATAAACACGTATTTGGGGGGACAAGGGCGTACCCAAGGGGGGAAATCGGGATAAATCCCCCCCCGAAATTTTTGGGTTATGGGAAATTTTTGGGAAAATTAATATCTTGTTCACAATTAAGGTGGGGGTATCACTAAACTTGCTATGAAAGAGAGAACACTACACACTCACTAAACTTTAATAAGGGGTTTAAATAGTTAAATTATATTATTTAAAAGATAATTGGTTCGGGGATGATATATTGGATCAGGGTATTTTTACCTATTGAGGTTATCGTGAGTAATTGGTGGGAGTGGGCCTATAAGAACGTAAGGCAAGCAAAAACTACTGATGAAAACAGTGGCCATTAATGGTATCCGCGATATTACTACCATGCCCATCGTCGTCAGATGTGGCAAAAGTCTCATTATATCACGTGAAATATTCATGGTAAAAAATCACGATATTAAAATGCGGCATACGAATATTGTCTTCTCAGGGCCGTGTCCTTTACGCTATTCGTTCGTCGGACGATCTCGTAGCAGCATCGGGGCAGACGAAAATCGTCTGCCTACGTTGCGTGAAAACCAAGTCTCACCGTCAAACCTAGAAAGATTTATGATAAGTCTGTCAAATTTTGGAGATCAAACTTCTTCCGGTGGTCTCCACTATTTGATGTACCACTAAAAATGTACTATACAATTATAAAAGAGAGCAACCTGATGATACGGTAATCTGTGGACATTTATGTTTAGATTTTTTAACAAAAAGCGTTAGTCAACTTTAAGATGTCTTCCTATACAGTATCATTAACTGGAACTTCATCTACTTTGCGAAGTGTTCTTTTCCCTGCGTTACGTTTGGAAAAAGATAAATTATGGGAAGCCGCATTATTAGATATAACAACTTATAATTCTATTCCCAACGTTACTGAAAATGTTAATGACAAAATACATTATTACAAAACAAAAGATAAAAATACAAACAAATATTCAGATATACAAGTATTTAGTTTACCCACTGGAGCATATGAAATTGATGATATAAATAAAGCGATACAAAATCATATGGGAAAAGATAATATAACAATAAAAGGAAATAACAATACTATGAAAGCTGAAATTAAATGTAAATATTATATAGATTTTAGCAAAGAACATTCAATTGGTAGTTTATTAGGATTTCCTAAAACAACAAAAATTTTAGAACCTAATATTAACCATTCAGGTGCTAGAACTGTGACAATAATGAAAGTTAACAGTATAGATGTTACATGTAATATTATACATGGTTCTTATAGAGATGGTGAAAATACTCATATATTGCACACATTCTATCCAACGGTCGCTCCGGGTTTTAAAATTGTGGAAAAGCCACAAAACTTGGTGTACCTACCGTTAAACACCAGTTTTATTTCAGATATTGTGGTGAACATACTAGATCAAGACGGAAATCATATTGATTTTAGAGACGAACCTATAACTATACGAATACATATAAAATCAACCGTATAACAATGGGGTTATCATTTAAAAAGAAAGAGCTGACTGGTAAACAAGTCAGTAGCACTTCAGCTATAGAAGGATTAACAAGTGATAACATTCGTTTTCTAGAAGAAATTGGATTAAAACTTATTAATAATGGAAATATTGGATATAGCGCAGGGTCCGACATTCGACGAAACCTTATGGGAAAAGGAATATCATACGCACAACCCTTACGCTTCATCAAAATTAAATAATAATGATGAAATTAGAATTCCCATACAACAACAAGATATTTATACACTTCCATGTGAAAGTTATTTGTATATCGAAGGAAGAGTAACAAAAAAAGATGGAAACACTGCAAGTACTGTTCCCTTCATAAATAACCCCATGGCATATTTGTTTGATGAAATAAGATATGAAATTTCCGGAGTTACGGTAGATTCAACAAAAAAGGTGGGAATTACAAGTACATTAAAAGGATTAGCAACTTTAACACCGAGTGAAAAAAATATGCTGGCCGCTGCAGGATGGGTAGCGCCCGTTTCCAATACAATCACTCCAAACAGTTCAGGCAATTTTGACTTTTACATTCCTTTAAGATTACTTTTAGGTTTTGCCGAAGATTACCAAAAAATAATAATAAACGTAAAACAAGAATTAGTTTTGTTAAGATCATCAAACGACAAAGATATTATTATGGCGCCTGATGCAACAACGGAAGCTACTTTAGAATGGAAAATGCAATTAGACAAGATTGTTTGGAGAGTACCGCATGTACGGTTAAACGATCAGAATAGAATTTCATTATTAAGAACTTTAAAATCAGATCGTGATATCGTAATACCATTTAGAAGTTGGGAGTTTCATGAATATCCGGTTTTACCGGAAACACAACGTCATACATGGACTGTAAAAACTTCTACTCATTTGGAAAAGGCAAGATATGTAATATTTGGATTACAAACAAAAAGAAGAAATGAAATAACTAAACATGCTGGTGAATTTGATCATTGCAAACTTACAAATTTTAAGGTGTTTCTAAACTCTCAATTCTTTCCATACGACAACTTCAACATAAACTTTACAAAAGAGAGGTTTAGCGTTTTGTACGATATGCACGCAAGATTCCAAAATTCATATTATGGAAAAACAAACACACCTTTATTAACGCCAAACCAATTTAAATCTAACTATCCGATTGTTGTAGTTGATTGTTCTAAACAAAATGAATCTGTAAAATCTTCCAGTGTAGATATAAAAATAGAAATGGAATTTGAACAAAATGTACCCAAAGATACATCTGCTTATTGTTTAATTTTACATGATAAAATTATTACATATACACCTTTAACCGGAATTGTAAAAGCAGTTTTGTAAAATGAAAAGAAAAAAAATACCCCCACCACTCGGTTATAATAGCAGGAGCGGGAACGAAAATTGTTTAGTTTACTGTCTACAGTTGTATGGGTAACATCGTCTACAGCATTATAAACAAAATGAGTTCTTTATCAGTTGTACAAGGCGTTTCCGAAACAGCACCTTTATTGGATAATGATGATAAACATTTTGAAGAAAATATTGTAAAGGAAATTGATGACTTTTTAAAGTTTGGAAAACAAAATAAAAAGTTGGAAAATAATAAAACAAACGTAAGAAAGAAAAGAAAACTTGAAGAAAATATTCCACCAAACATTTTAACTGAAGTTTTCCTTCGCATCTTTTATCCTATTTCATCTTGCATGAGTAAAAGTGTGTCGATAGGATTGGTAAAATCATTAGACTACTCTCCCGCAGTAATACTAAGCCATGGAACAAAGATGGTTTTATTTTCAGAAAATGCTTGGGATTCCTTTTTAAAACATCTACATCTTATTGAATGTTACTTAGCCAACAGTTTCTTTGGAAGAAAAACTAACATTCGACTTTTGGATTGTGACAATGAAATTGACATTATTAAACATCGTGGTCAACAACAAGTAAGAATTAGAGACTCGCCACAATTTGAAAATAAAATTCTACTAACACTTGATGAATTCTACATTTTAAACTATGCAACATCACCTATTACCAGGTATATGAAACAATTAGTATTTTCAAGCTCTGTTATTTAGGAATATCTGGTAGATGCATGCGAAAAACAACCAGAAAGCACTTTACAATACGGACCAATAGATACATCCATCTTTAATAGAATACCTCACGAAGTGGAAATGTGGAGGCAGTTAAGAAACTTTGAACCTTTTACTGAAGTTGCAACGGAAGCTACAGAAGAAGACACCAACAACAACAACAGTACAGAAGAAGAAACCAACAATAATACAGAAGAAGAAACTTAGCTAGTTTAAAAACTACAATGTAATTTAACAAAAGAATAAACCGTGGGGTAGGCCTACTGGGGATGGTGCCCACGTTAAACATACACCAACGCGCCTACAACTGTACGGCCTGGTTTATATATCTAACCTACCGTGGTGTGGAAAACAGTTGATCAGCAGACACCGTGATGAGCAGACAGGATGAAGAAATGGCAGCAAAACCTTGTGTAATTGAATTTCAAGCATTTCGCGGAAACGATGATAGATTTATCATAAAAGAATTGGTAATTTTGGATTTGCTTACACAAGTAGCATACCCGTTTTTATTTGAAGCACCGTGTTCTGTCCATGAACTAAAGTCAAAAGCTAAAATAACAAACAGATGGCTAACAAATAATTTTCATCATATCCATTGGTATGAAGGTTTCCTACCGTACAACAATGTACACAAAATTATGTTTCATTTTTGCAACCAATTTACACACATATATACCAGAGGATTGGAAAAAAAGAATTGGATACGACAGTACACAAACAAAGAAGTTTTAAACATAAAAGTGGACAAAACATTTCACTTTGATGCTAGAAATATTTGTGTTTCTACAATAAATCCGAAACACAACCAATCTCAATGCGCATTACAAAACGCGTATCACTTGGCTGCTTACTTACAACAACAAACGGAAGAATGTAGTGGGGGTTCCGAAGGTTATATAAACGAAGAGGCAACACACCCCGAGTATCAGTCTAACTCCATACTCCGAACAGACAACATCTCCTGTGAAGGATGGCATCACAACAGTTTCTCCAATGTTTAGTTGAACAATTCAACTTGCATTCAAAATCAAATACTCTAATTATCAAGAAATGTTCAGAATTAAAAGAACAGAAACATTATATTGTTCATGAAATGAAGAAAATTGATACAACGCATGGAGACGCAGTCGTCGCATCTTTATCCGATGCAGCATATACACCGGGTGATGAACCAAAGTTTCAAGTATATCTTCCAAAACGATTCGTCCAGTTGCTGCAAAATGAAGATCTGCGGTGAATTCAACCAGGATCATTATATTTGGTGTCACACGGAATGAGCGGAAACAACTCTACGGAACTTACTCTGCACATCGCACAAAAATAACTTTGTAAATATTGTAAAAAAATGTTTTAAATAAAAAGATAAAAAACAACATATCAGTATATGTTTTTATATACTGATATGTAGTATTTTTTTAAAACCTCAAACGGATGACCTTGAACTTTTAATCGATAGTATTATTCGATTATTTTATTCGATAGTATATTCGATTATTTTATTCGATAGTTTTATTCGAATACTTTACATAAATACGAAACTTTAACGTTGAGAGGCTCAGTTCTGTTTAAGACAAGCTACAACCAACATGTCATCCAAAAGAAATAATCTAACACTTATAACTTATTGTTGCAAAGAAAAATGTTTTAGAATACCTGAAGATCAAGTTGACGGAAAAGCTTGTACAAAATGTAATTCTTTCTGCTATTGTAAATGTAGTTGCAAAACATATCAAAAGAACCGGTTGGATAGACTAGAAGAATTGCAACATCGACTCGGTCTATTGTGGCAACGATTAAATTCAAAGTGATTAAACAAACACCTGCCATTACCCCCACCACTACCCCCACTACCATCGGAGGTACCCGCAGCACCGGCTTTGCAATAGTCATTCCTGCTACACCTCTCGTCGAGTAAACAACTCTAGTCATGTCTCTCAACATTCGCGGGATTCACTACAACACTATCAATCTTACAACCTACAAGGATTTGGAAATTTTTAGTGAAGAACTAAAACAACTTATAACCACTGGGTTTGGTTTATCTTTAGAACTTTATGCAACAAACAATCAAAACGAAAAAAATGTGTTTTTGCCAACTTACAACAACAAGAAGAATGAAAATAAACAAGAAATTTCAGCACCGACAACAACTTACTTTTCAAATTTGGGAGCAAACTTTACTAACTTGTAAAATAATACTTTTGTAAAAAAAAAACAAATAAATAAAAAAAGAAAATATCTTGCATTTTCGGATTTTCCGAAATTGCAAGATCTTTTTTAAAAACATCCCCAACCGACCTTGACACACTTCCGCCCATTTAAAATTTAAATACCCAGCACAGCAGGGCATTTAAACTTTAAATGCCCACCCTACACGTCACAGCTGATGACGTCACTTCCGGTCACGTGACCGGAAGTAGCTGTAAAAAGAATTGACTGGCTGTCAAAGTTTGATTGGGCCAGAAACGCCACCTCGCCACTACTTCAATTTTATTATTATCCTTCAATTGACTGTCATTATTGTTGTGAATTCTATAGTTTTTGTTAAAATTTTTTAGTCTCGGCTTCAATTCTCCGGGGGGCTTCAATTCTTCGGTGAGGGTTTTTCTTTTCCGCCTGCTATTTCTGCTGTCTGTTTCTTCATTTTTTTTTAGTTTTGTTAGATATTTTCAAATTTGTCTGGATGGCCAAAACATTTGGATTGTTATGAGGTTCCTTTGATAAGATAGGTTCTGGTGTTTTTTTCTCCGCTATTTATAGTTCCAGTTGGTTTCGTCACAAATTCCAAGACATTGTAATGTCCATGGTCGACATTCCCCGTGAATATTAAATTGTGAATGGTCACGCCTGAGCCGTAAACATAACTAATTTGGTCATTTATGTGCACTCTAAATGTACATTTATGGTAAATTCAGCTAATGGCGTGCAATTCTGCATGACCAAATATTCACCATCTAGTGACATTAGATTGTAGTAATCATTTTTAAACGTTATTAGTACTCTATAAGATGTATCCCCAACAATAAAATGTTCATACTGTTCCCAGTGATTCCATATGTAGCACACACCTTTACTCTTTTTAAGTTTATGTTGGTCTTGATTCCCAAACATTAAAATTTAATGTTTAAATTTCTTATTTAATAAGAAACAGCACGAAACAAACAATTTCCATCGCCTACAATGGGCACAATCTTTTTCTCACTGGTTGATGTCATTTTATCTCAGTGAAATAAATAAATGAATCAGGAATAAAATAAAACTACTTACACTATATTTTACACGAAAATATTTTACTCAAACAGTTTAATTCAAAGCAAGTTAAACAAAAACTGTCACAAAGCGTCACAACTTCGGAAAACGCTGTAAGACAGGATGTTCACTTTTAGCGGAAACCGGTAGAAACGTCAGTGTTTTATGCAGTGTGGTGGCAAAAGTGTACCTAAATGATGAAAGCACAGCATATAACCATTTACAGTTTTGCTAAATATCTTTGGATGATCCAATGTGTAAAGTTGTAATGAGTACGTTTATAGATCAATCCCAAATGCCAACAGAAAAAAAATATTTCACAGAAAATACAATGATTTTAGTATGAATGTCTGTCAGAGTACCCCTTAAAACAATAATGCTGCTTCTTTCATATACAGATTCTCTTTGGGTCTTAGCTTAAAGCTTAAACCTTAGGTCTAACCTTGGGACTAAATAATCTGAGGCCTCATTACTTGGTCTTAGATCTTAGTAGCCTAATTAAAGTGTTCTATTAGATTAAAAAACATCAGAAATAAGTAGGCCTAAAACTATAAATTTGTATTCGATTAAGCAGTGAGGTATCTACACTTTCTGTCGCCCAGGGCAAAATCGGAGTTTGGCGCCCCCCCCCCCCCATCACCAAACACAAGAAATATATTATATTTTTAGTCTTTAATGTGTCGGAAGAGCAATTATTTCGTACATCATAATATGATTTTATTTAATGGTTCTTATGATTTTTTATAACCGATGTTCATAGGCTACGATACAGCCAAACTAAGATCGTCATTGCCATAATATGACCGAGAAATTTGCCAGCCGCTGTAAAACCACCACAGCGGCCAGCGTCAAACCACCACCAGCGTCAATGTGTCTACCATATTTCACATATGAAACTTCCGGCTTCTTTTCTGACCTTTCTCAAATACTGTATTTCAAATCAATTCCCGAACAGCGAAATCGGCCATGTTGCCTTCTAAAACGAATACTTGAGCCCAATCTATGTAAAGTAAAATACAATATTATTTTACGGCCGCAATGCGACCGAGAGATTTTCGGTCGCGATATGTCCCAACATAATTAACAGCCGCAATGAGACCAAGAGATTTGCTGGTCAAAGAAAAATAGCGATTTTTTACGGCCGAAATACGACCGAGAGATTTGCCGGCCGTGGTGTATACGAACGCGATTTGACAGCACCGATGCGACCGCGGAAGGTGAAACCGGCCGTGACAAAGGGCAAGCAGTAGTTGCAATGCTACACATATTTGCCAGCCGTGGTCTAAACGACAGATTTTTCGGCCGCAATGTGGTCAATAAATATGACGACCTCGAAAATAGCGAAATACTTGTCAGCAGTGAAACAACAAAGGAAGGTGCCTGCCACCAACTACTGATTATCTGTTCAAGATACGGCCAATAGATGTGACGGCCGCGATAAGAGCGAGAGACTTGTCGTCCATAATGCGATTAAGAGATCTGCCGGCCGCAAAACAAGCAGGCGATTTTCCGACCACTAAATGAGCGAAACAAGCGAGCGGTTTTCTTGCCTTCAAATGACGAGAAATGTGACGGTCACGAAAACAGAGACAGGTTTGACGGCCGCGATGCGACAGAGATTTTCCGGCAGTGATATGCTACTGAGAGATTTGCCGGCCGCGAAACGAAAAATATCACTTTAAATTATTTTTTTCAATTTTTACCTAACCGGAGCCCGCCAGTTGGGGCGCCGCTGGCGCCCCCTACTGGCCGGCGCCCGGGGCACGTGCCCCCGCTGCCCCCCCCTAGATCCGTCACTGCGATTAAGTGGTTTATAAAATGTTCAAGAAACAATTCATTCGAGAATTTTCGAAGGCCTAAAGACACTGTAATTCATATAAAACTTAGTTTACCTAAAATAAATATCAGTATTAGTAAAAAACAGATCTTAGTGACGCCATTTGTGTCGACGTATGAAAAAAGTTATCAGCGCTACGCGGATTTGAACCCGACTCGGCGAGTTGGGATCCAGACATTCTATCGGTACTGCCGCAGTGGCTTGCGCTGACGCGGTCAAAGGAAGCATGACTGTCTACTTGTTGGGGAATAAATCAATATGTGCCGATAATTTCCTTAACACACACAGGATTTTGAGCACGCGTCGAATTAAAACCGTTGCATTATTACTGAAAAAAGTATTACTGAAATCGGGGTTAATATGAGTTTTAAAGGTAAACTGCTAGGCCTACCGTATAATTGTCTTGGCTACATTTAGTTAGATCGATAAACTGCTAGGCCTACCGTATAATTGTCTTGGCTACATTTAGTTAGATCGACTGCTAAGTTTAAATTACTTAAAATTAGTTCCTTATTACGCTAAAAATGGAGCTTACTATGAATGTAAACCATTAAAAGTAACCCGCCTTTAAAATTAATTTGCCATTGTAGTAATGTCTTTGACCGTTAATGGTTGCAATCAGCTGTTTCATATAATTAAGTAACTTTAAATGTATAGCTCAGCCAAATTTAACAATCAAAACTTGTTTTTATAATTTACTAACTATAGGTAAACTTGTTTGGTTGAAATAATTTAAAACTGGATTATTATCCCTTTTATTTTAAAATATTTATACACGTTTTTGGGTACTGGCCATAACAAACCAAATACTTCTTGAGCGTTCGCTCTTCTTCTGTCGATAGACAAAATAGCTCGATGCCGTTAAAATCAGCTGACTGAAGAACTGTTAATTAAGATTATTGCAAAGGTTTAGAAATTTCGATTTTTTTAAATTTAAAAAATCAAGATAATGTAAAATTAAGTAAAACCTGCAAATATAGATAAGTTGAGCTTTTATTTGGTACAAACTGCATGTAAATCGGTCCAGTGGAAGTCTCAGATGAACTGTCTGAAGAATTTAAAAAGTTGACTTTCTTCCCCATGTTAAATCTCCATAAGAAAAATTTATTTTTCATTTTTTACCTATTTAACGTAATTTTTTTCAAAATACGAATAAAACCTGCTAATATAGGACCGAAAAACTTTGTTTTGGTAAAACCCTCATATAAATCGGTCCAGTAGAAGTCTCAGACGAACTGTCACAAAGTTTGAAAAAGAGGACTTTTTCCCCACGTTAAATCTCCATAAGAAAAGTTTATTTTTCATTTGTAACCCAGATAACGTAAAATGTTTCAAAATACAAATAAAACCTGCTAATATAGGACCGAAACTCTTTGTTTTGGTACAACCCTCATATAAATCGGTCCAGTAGAAGTCTTAAACGAACTGTCCCAAGGTTTTTTCCTTACGGCTTTAAATATATAGATAAGGTTTCTTGGATAAAATTCAGAAAAAAGGCCTTATTACCTGATCTTTATTCAGTCAGCCTGTCTGTACCTAAAGGGTTTTTAAACATAATTTAAAACTCGTTTTGAACCTTTTAATGAATCAACTTTAAACCTCGTGAATGTATGGGGTCTTCAAGGACCTCTTAATTATTGAGTGTCAATTTTCTGTTGTTCGGTCAATGTAATATTTTTAAAATAGAAGCCACTTTATTTTTCACTCTAACTCTAAAAAAAACTATGAACCTCATTTAATATTTTTCTGAGACAATAATAATCAGGGCCGCCACGAGGGGGGGGTCAACGGGGACAGTTTGCCCCAGGCCCCCGGCTCCCAGGGGCCCGGCCCCGCAAGAATTATACTTATTTGTATAAATACCGGAATACCGTTGAAGATTTTGTGAAGGAAAAAACCTTTGCACATTCAGGAAATAAATATTGTAAAAAATCAATTATTTAAAAGAATATTCAAG
Source organism: Flexamia atlantica (assembly GCA_035578135.1). Lineage (NCBI taxonomy): Eukaryota > Metazoa > Arthropoda > Insecta > Hemiptera > Cicadellidae > Flexamia > Flexamia atlantica. The sequence continues at coordinate 191,746,205 of JAQJVK010000001.1, read as the reverse complement.
TGAGAAGATCTTCCCGGGCTAATCTTCAGTCAGTGGATTAGTTGGAGGAATAATTTTTTTGAGTTTTGTTTTCACTGGCACCACTGACTCGGTCCTTGTCACCACAGAGAAGCCTTTTCCACACGTTCTCGACTCGCATCGTCGCGTTGTGTCGGGATCGGGACCGTGTGTCGTCCGATTGTATAGAGTTGGTGCCAAATCTTAAAGCCGTCCATAGGCCCAATGCTAAAATTAACATTAGTCTTACGGACGGTCTGGGCCTTAAGATTTGGCACCAGTTGTACCTGTTACTTTTTGATACTGCTTACTGCTTACAGTGGATTATATTGTTTTTGTACGATTTAAGAATTCGGTTTAATGTACACGTACAGAAAACGATAGTGAACAGTGAATCAAGACTTTATCTTCACTGCAGAAGCTTTGCAGAATCATAATCCAAAGGATAGACCAGGCTGAATCAAGCAAAGAATTAAGAATATACCAGAAAACAGTCATTGGTGGTGAAATAAAACTAGATTGAAGTGTGAGCTCAGCTTCAAAAATCCTTGATAAAATATTTTGATAAAAGACTTCAACCAGGGTTTTCCAAAATTTAGTCCTCCCTACCCATGGCAGTTTTCGTTTTTCTGCTACACTTTGCGGCGACTTTTGGAACTTCGGCTCTATAAGAGCCCATGCTTAATCAGAGCACAATTTGCGATGTAAGGTTTCGTGCGGACCCATTTAGCGCCCACATTTTTTAACATATCCATACTATGCGATAGCCTATTATTTAAATAAATAATACTCTAAAACTACTGGAATTACTTTTTATTTTTTGAAAAAGGTCATAAAACACGCTATATTAATGTCCAAAGGTGACTTTTTTTAATTGAGTATAGAAAAAAACTATTTAAGTTATCGAAATTCCAAAAAGCAATTATAGTAGTTTGGACATTTCCCGTTACAACTATATTACATTTAAAATTTTACCTTATCTCATAGGGCGCCTCTACATGGCTCCACGTGAGAGCTGTTTTTTGAAAAATTTTGCTGGGTAGGAAGGACTCTTAAGACTCATTTTAGTTTTGTTAATGTCCGTTGCCTCTAGGGAACCGCATTCAGTAAGATGGCCTTATAAAAAATAAGTTATGTTCCGCAATGGACGTTAATAACTCAAATCACTTAATAAAATTAAAAGGAATTATTAGGAGATTTAGACCATAACTCTCTTTATTATATTAATAAATTTAGTTCAGATCTAATCTATTTTACATGTTTTTTCTGGAGTCATGATTGGCGTACCCGTTAATACGAGGTTAATTTTAGCAAAATGCGATGAATATCATAGTATATTATGTTGTCATAATGTTAAGGTCGATGTAAAATAAAACTTTCTGTACACAAATAGTATTCTGGTTTATATTAACTATTGTATAAATTATTTATCTTAGGCTTCACATTTTAACAACAAAATGAGTAAATACATTAGATACATTAGATACATTTAGATACATTTGCTGAAATGGCGACCTACCCAGGTAGGTATTTTAAGCCAAGTATGAATGACAGATGAGTGAAGGATGATTGTGGCGCGATCTTGTAGTCTTGTTACTGACTAAGGCCGACATATTCCTTAGACAGGACTGTTAATTAATAGCCCAACAGCCAATGGCAACTAAGGGACCAACATTTTTACGTGGGATCCGAACCACGATTTCGCCTCGGTTAACAATTTACGAACTGGTCTAATTATGAGGATGATCCCATGAACGAGTTCTCAATAATGCGGACGTTAATCCCCACTAAGGAACACCGCGTCCACAAACCATCGCTCATAACTATCCACAATTTGTGACCTCCAAGTAGCTGGATTACAGGACACGCCACCGTAAATGAGTTTACGAGTACAATAGTTATTTTAAAAAGTGTTATCGGAGCATGCACATATATATGTTTGATTGATGCAAATTTCCGCATTTGTAAAAAGTGATTAGTTATTCGACATGACAGCAAGGGCCCCCACCAGAAATTTAGCCCCAGGCCCCCAATCTCCTCGTGGCGGCCCTGGAGATAATCTCAAAGTTAAAAGATATATTTTGTCGTAATGGAATACGAGCTACTGTTATTGCTGATAACATATGCCTTTCAGTAGTTATGAATTAAAATGTTTCACTCGGGAATGGAATTTTGAGATTCATACTTCAAGTCCTTACGACCCTAAGAGTAACGGACTGGCAGAAAAGGGTGTTGACATTGCCAAGACAATTTTAAAGAAGGCTTGGGGAGAGAAAAAAGACATTCAATTATATTTGTTGAACTACAGAAATACTCCACGGGCAAGTTTGAATGTATCACCAGCACAACTTCTCATGAACAGAAATCTTCGATCCAAACTTCCAGTACAAAAAGAAAAGCTAAAGCCTAGAATTGTTAATGATGAAGTGTACGATAAGATGAAAGAAAATCAGTACAAACAAAGGATTTATTATAACAGTCAATCAAGAAAACATGAAGTATCTTATGAAGAAGGTGATAGAGTATGGGTACAACATGTAAATGATTCCAGTTGGGAAAAAGGGACTGTGGAAAAGAAACTCTCACAACCTCGGTCTTACCTGATCAGGATGGAGAAAGATGATAAAGTTATTTGTAGAAACATTATTCATTTAAAGAAACGAAAAGAAGGAAGAGAAGAGCAAAAAGATAAGCAATAAAATGGAAATGAGGCAATTGCAACAACCGATGTAAAAAGACGCTGTAGAAGAAATAGATGTCCACCCAAGCGTTTAAATTTGAAAAAAAGGAACGTGTTATATATGAATGTCCTTATTGTCTGTATTTATTGTTAATTATTTTATAACACATGATCAAGTGTTATTTGTTTTTGTTGATATTCTGTTAGCTAAGATTATAATGTCTGAAATAAAACTAAACTAAAATAATTGTTTTATTGTTTGATTTATTAATTTACATCACTGCTAGAGAAATCCAAGCAGCCCGCTCCTCTGCTAGAGAAATCCAAGCAGTCCGCTCCTCTGCTAGAGAAATCCAAGCAATTCGCTCACCTGCTAGAGAAATCCAAGCAGCCCGCTCCTCTGCTAGAGAAATCCAAGCAGTCCGCTCCTCTGCTAGAGAAATCTAAGCAATTCGCTCCTTTGCTAGAGAAATCCAAGCAGTCCGCTCCTCTGCTAGAGAAATCCAAGCAATTCGCTCACCTGCTAGAGAAATCCAAGCAGCCCGCTCCTCTGCTAGAGAAATCCAAGCAATCCGCTCACCTGCTAGAGAAATCCAAGCAATTCGCTCACCTGCTAGAGAAATCCAAGCAGCCCGCTCCTCTGCTAGAGAAATCCAAGCAGCCCATTCCTTGCTAGAGCAATCCCAGCAATCCGCTTACCTGCTAGAGTAATCCGTAGCATAATCACCCAATCATTAGCATACAACATACAACCCAATCCTGCTAGTGCACACCCAGCAGTCCCTACGTGGCAGTGATGAATTGATCTTCATCTGGCAAGCCTCGCTTTGCTAGAACTGTGAGATCCTTTTGGGACGCTTTTGCTCACTCTGTCTGAGCCACCTTCCTTTTCCCACCAAACCTGTCCCTCGCCTTCTGACCCCTGGAACGTTCCCAGCACACCGCTGAAGCTATCCCCGTCACAGTACAGTAATTCAGTGGCGTACGCAGGATTTATTTTCGGGGGGGGGTACACCGAGGGGCGGGGGGTTGGTATGGAATAGCTCCCAAAGGGGGGTTCGGGGGCCCTCCCCCGGGAAAATTTCATAAATTAAAACTGTAAATTCGCGTTTTTAGGCAATCTAGAGGCATAAAAACAAACAGAACAACTCCCGAAATGTTCACTAATTTGAGGCTGCTCACATTAAATTATGAAAACTTTAGATCAAATTGAAATTTTAGCAAAATGATTTTAACAATCAAAGAAATAGCATATTTATATAGTAGGCCTAACATTAAAAGACAGATGAGAAAGTAATTCAAGAATTATACGTTCTTAAACTTGGAAAAAATGTTCTATTTAATTTCAAAGTAAAAAATATATCTCACATTCTCATTTATTGCCCGCCTTGGACCTTCTGGGCCTGAAGTATCCACATCCTAGATTATCCGAGCGAGGTTGATGAATAGAATTAGAAAATACAGGTTGTCTCAGTTCTGCAGTGTTACTCTGGTCCCAGAACGCAACCGCAAAGCTATTATATACACGTAAGCATCGAAAGCTAATAATAATCACATAACAGTGGTATGTCGAATAGTGGAGACCGCACCGGAAAAAGTTTGATCTCCGAAATTTGACATACTTATTACAAATCTGCCTACATTTGACGGCCAGACTTGGTTTTCACGTAACGTATAGGCGACTACGAGATCGTCCGACAGACAAATAGCGTAAAGTACAAGGCCGTGAGAACTTGAACTTACTTTTTGAACTTACGAATACTGTATAAGACGAATATGCAGAATACGACAATATTCATATGCCGCATTTTAACATCGTGATTTTTTCACGTAATGTAATGATCGAGTCTTTTGCTACATCTGACAAGTCGATGGCGATGGCGACAATATTGTGGACACCTTCGATGGCCAGTGTTGTTACCAGGAGTTTTTGCATGCCTTATGTTCTTATAGGCCTACTCCCACCAATTACTCACGATAACCGTTACAGGAAAAAATACTCTAATCCAATGTATAATCCACGAATCAATTATCTTTAAAATAAGATAATTAAACTAACTATTTAAAACCCTTATAAAAGTTTAGTGATACCCCCACCTTCATTATGGACGAGATATATATTTCCCAAAATCCCCAAAATTTTCGGGGGGATATATCCCGATATCCCCCCCGGATACGCCCCTGCAGTAATTAGTAAACTAAAGTCGTGTTTCGTGTGTTATGCGTGAAGAAGTGTATAGTGTAAAAGTGATAGTTTCAGTACTTAAAATTAAAAAAATCACACTTCATTTAGACAATCTAAATAGGGCCCAAAATTACTATCACACAACATTCATTCCGGTCCATTCGTCAAGTCAAAGTTTATCCTGGCGATATTTCCTCCTTTAACAATCTAAACATAGACAAAATCAAATAATATTAATTTACTTCTTCAAATCATAATTCAGCATTAGATAGGCTTAATTTAATTTTACAAAATTAACACTTTTCAATTTCCGCTATAGGCCTCATCAGGCCTATAGCGGAAATTGAAAAAGTGTTAATCATAAATTTAACTAGCTTTATTTACTAAATTCAAAGTACGAAATTTAAAATTCTAAATTCAATCAAAATTAAATCAATTCAATTTCTTATGAAGACATGAGGTTTCATGACATAACAGGAAGTACTCGCAGCGTCCATTTTCACTTCACTTCCGGTTGACTGCAACTTTCATTTTTCAGTTTCATGCTAATTTCAAGTCGATGAAATGGATTTTTCTAACATCTAATCTTTTGGGACTTTGCACCAAAACAGTAGAATCACTGATGAAATAAATGATCTTGTAAGGCCCAGCATATCATGAAGCTATTTTTTTGTTTAAAAATTTATTTATTTTGCTGCTCAGAAAATGTGTTCTGACATAAACTTCTGAATTTGCCCATTCGGTGGAGGTACAGACGGAAGTAGCCATGACCTGTCAGGAACTGGGTGAGGTAAAGTTCACCTCTCCGTGGTCGCGTCAAACCCACGGTTCCTGATGAGGCGACATTTCCACGTTCCGGTCGTGTCTTCGTCCCATCGACGCTGCCAGGCGGCCATTGTTCGGCCACGGGCCAGCTCGGCAGCCTCTTCCCGATCCATCATGGGGGGGGCCCAGATGGTCTTCCTCTCCTGTGCCAGCAGATCGATTGGGATGACTCCCGCAATGACCAGCACAGCCGCCTGCGAGACCGTGCGGTACGAGGACGCGACCCTGACCGCGTCGCGTCTCTGCATGCGAGTCCGGTATTTCTTCACCTTCGTCGCATCCGCCCAGATCTCCGCTCCGTAGGGCATAATGGCCTGTGCCGTCGACAGCAACAGCCTCCGTTTCCCCTGACTCGGTCCTCCGATGTTAGCCATCAGTCTTCCGAGGCAGGACGTCACTTCGGCCGCTTTGTCGCACAGGGGTCCCAGCCGCTGATGTGGTCCCAGTAGGTGAGCTTGTTGTCCAGCACCACCCCCAGGTACCTGGCCGTCCTCTGCGTCTCGATCACTTCGGTACCCACCCGCATCGGAATGATCGTGGGTATCCGCCTCCTCGTCAGCATGACTATCTCCGTTTAGGAGAGAGCCAGCTGAAGGCCGTGATCGTGCATCCAGCCTTCCATCAGGCGCATGACTTGATTCAGCCTCATTTGGGCCAACTCCGCGTTTCGTTCAGTCATGACCGCCGCCACGTCGTCGGCGTATCCCACGAGGAACGTTCCGTGTGGCATCTCCGTGCGAAGCAAGCTGTCATACGAGACATTCCAGAGATCCGGCCCCAGCACCGATCCCTGGGCTGCCCCAGAGGTAACGGCCCTGGTTACGAAACCCGGTCCGTCTCGTACATTAGCCGCCGGTCCGTCTCGTACATTAGCCGCCGGTCCGTCTCGTACATTAGCCGCCGGTCCGTTATGTAATCTCTCACCATGGCAAGGAAGTACCCAGGTAACCTGAATGTTCTTTCCAGTGCGACCAGAATGTCGCACCACCGTGCCGAGTTGAACGCGTTCACGCCTGATCCGTTCGTATCACCGACGCTACGACCTCCGAGATGGCGCTGAGTGTCGAGTGGCCCTCTTTGAACCCGTGTTGTCGGGCCGAGAGGTCCCCTGCCGCTCGCACAGCCTCTCCGATTCTCGGTTTCAACAACCTCTCCATCAGTTTTCCTGCCATGTCCAGCATGCACAGAGGACAGTACGATGATGGAGCGTCCGGTGGGCCCCGTGTTTTGCTCAGAATGACGAGCTTGGCCAGTTTCCAGCGGGATACGAACACTCCCGCTTTCAAGCAGACGTTGTACATGTCCAGAAGGAGCTGAGGGCGGCATTTCGCCACCAGTTTCAGCACCTCTGACGATACGTTTTCCGGGCCAGGGGCCTTCTTGTTCTTCATGGAGCTGACCGCTCTCTCCAACTCTTGACGCGTGAATAGTGGGACCTCTTCGGCGATCACCCGCAAAGGGGTGTCGTCTCTAACCCGGTGATCCGGGAATAGTCCATCCACGATGGTCCGCAGCTTCTCAGCCTCCATCGGCACGTACCCGGGTCCCTGTGCGAGTTTCCTCATGAGCAGGTTGTACCCCTGTTCCCAGGGGTTGCTGTTCACGTCCTCGCGCAGTACGCTCCAGCACCGCGCCTTGCTTTGTCTGATCGCTTTGACCAGTTCTCTTTTTGCCGCTCTGTAATGGCTCGACCTCTCCTCCGCTTCGGGTCGGTCCCGGGAACGCTGGGCTCGCTGCCTGAGTCTCAGGCGAGTTCGCCGCAGCTCGGCAATGCGGTCAGTCCACCAGTACACCGGGCGCTTTCCGGTACGTGCCTTCTTGCGGGGCATCGACGCGACGCAAGCGCGAAGAATGAGGCGCGATGTGGCTTCCACCACTGCCTCCGCGTCTACCCTGCTTGGCTGGTCATCCGGCATCTGGGGGATGTCCCCTATGCTATTCTGCAGAGCCTCTGTCAGCCTCCGTTCATCCAATCTCGCCAGGTTTCAGCCCAGCGAGCGCCGGCTTTTGCTGCCATTACCTTGTCTTCTTTCGACCAACTCGAAGGTGATGTATTCGTGATCACTCCCCAAATGATTGCCCATCACCCTCCAGCCGACGATTCGGGAAGCCAGACCTTCCAATGCCAGGGTCACGTCCGGGATCGATTCCCCGAATCCCGGCCCCCGTTGGGTTGGCGTGTCCCCCTGGTTCATTGTCAGCAGCCCCAGCCTGTATGCCATCTCCAACAGCAACCTTCCTCGTGTATGTGGTATCCCCCACTCACTCGCTCTGGCGTTGAAGTCGCCGGCCAGGACACACGGACCGGCGATCGCTCGGATCGCGTCTTCCATGGCCTCCAACTTCTCCGTGGAATGCTGTCATTCGGGGAAAAATAACAGCTCACGAACGTGACTCCATTGCTTGTGATCCGGGCGAAATTTTCGCCGATCCAGTGGGATCCAGTGGGAAGTGTCTTTCGACGGGGACCACTCGCATGTCGGGCACCACAGCGCAGCCCATCCTGTGCGGTCAGGGATCCATAGTGGACCTTTAGCCCTGTGAGGCTCGCTCATGAAGACGAAAGATGTCCCCACCTTCCGAATGTTTTGGTCCACCAGGGATCTTGCCGCGATGCTCCCATTTAGGTTTCTTTAGATGACCCTCAGCGTCCGCGCCTGTCAGTCTTCTTTGAGTCCAAGAGGTCTCTGTAGGACCGACAAGCGCCGGAGCCTTGGATATAATCCGACGGTCGGCCGTCGGTTGCCTTCTTGCAGGCTTCGGACGAGGGTGCCTGGCTACAAGTGGACGACTTGTGCCCGACACCACCACACTTTCAGTATGCCTCGCTGCGATATGGCATTCAACATCTTCATCACAGTGGATTTCAAGCCTTGGGTCCCCCGGAAGATAACTTCCGGAAATGGAAACAAAACGGTATTAACCTAGAGCTAGAGAAAGAGGAAGTAGGAGGAAGAAGGGAGAGTAGGATAGATAGAGAGAGAAAAAGAGATACTAACTACAAAAAAATTAACACATTGAACCCTAGCCCCGAGTGTAGGCTGGACATGGGGCTGGCTAGTGGTCAGTAGTCATTGTGTTAACACATTGAACCCTAGCTCCGAGTGTAGGCTGGACATGGGGCTGGCTAGTGGTCAGTAGTCATTGTGTTAACACATTGAACCCTAGCTCCGAGTGTAGGCTGGACATGGGGCTGGCTAGTGGTCAGTAGTCATTGTGTTAACAAAAGATAGAAGGAATGAGAAAAAAAGAAGGAAAGAGAAAGCGAGAAGGACAAGAAAGTAGTTTGCTGGGAAGTAGGTAACAGAGGAAAGGATTAGTATGAAATGAAAAAATAAATGCCTCGCTGCGGTCCGGACTGTTGCACTCTCGTCGAGTGTGGCCGTAATCCAAACAGTGGAAGCATCGTGGGATCTCTACTCGTCTGCGCACCCGGCAGACAACCCACCCGACTTTGACCTTGCCCCTTTGCAGGAGCTTCTGGCCACTTGAGGCGTCGAGATCGACGACCGCCAACCTCTGCTTCCGGGAGTTGGGCTTAGTCAGGAAGGCCTTGAAGTCTCCCGACTCATGCCCGGCTTCAGAGCGCCACTCACCTCGTCCTGTGTGGAGGACGAATCGAGATCCATGATCTCCAAACGCAGACGAAGAGCGACGCTCTTGAGCTTGTCCCCGGCGCCGAGCGCCGACTTCACCGACTCGGCAAATTGGGTCTGACCGCGGCCAGAACCCAGCTCGATGAGCACGCCGCCGTCGTTGGTCCTGCGGAGTCGGCGGACTTCCACACCCGACTGCTTGGGTTGGACGTCCCTCCGCAGCTTCCCAACGACGTCTGCGTAGGACCGACCTTGCCCCGGTTTGATGATGAGGACGTGCCTCATCTTCGCCCCAGAGCTGGTCCCCTTCGGCTTGTTTGCCTTTACGTGGGCACCGCGAGGGGGCACCTCTTGGGTGGCAGCCTGCCTCTTCTTCTCCCTCCTCCAGGCGGACTTTGACTTCACCTGAGTGAAGCCATCATCCGCCGTTTTTGGGATCGGGTGCTTTCTGTGGGAGCGAAGCTTTGGTGCTCCCACCCGCAGCTGCAGGCGTCTGAGCACCCTTCGGCTTCCCACCATTCCTCTTCTTCGGAGAAGTCCTGGTCTTCTTCATCTCCTTCGGCGTCGAGGGGAGCATCTGGGGTGAAGTCATAGTAGACTTCTCCATCCCAGACTTCTGCACCACCTCCGGCATTGAGAAGGACGTCTTGTACCGCTTTTTGGGCGGTGACTTCTTGGTCGCTCTTTCAACGACCCGGCGTTCAGTTTTGAGGGCTTTTAGCCGGACTGTCCGCGTCTCTTTCATTTGCTGACGGCTTCCTCGATCTTCGCGACAGCCGTCCAAACACAATTGCTGATGTTCTTTTGGATGGCCATCGCATCGCGGATCTGCTCCAGCGCGGCCACGATCTCAGCGATTGCCTCGTCCTCCGCAAGGTCGCAGTCGTCGACCTGCCTTCGGACGATGCAGCCAACTCTGAGTCGTGCGGCCCGAGTGGCGGGGATTCGTCCCACGGGCTGCTCGGATGCTGCCGCTTCCGATCTTCATTTTTTGGGGTCCCGGTCTCCATGGCTACCGTCTGCCGATGGTCCAACCGCCGTGGCTTCGGGCACCGACTTCGAGGCATCGGCCCTGGAGTCCGGGGACTTGAACGGGGCTGGGGGAGGCGCATTGATCACCAATGCCTTCCCACCCCGTGCATTTGAGCACTTCCGCGGCTTTAGTCAATAGTCAATAGTCAATATCTCTTTATTAAGTCATACAGTAAATTTTAAATGAATGGCGTCATTTCTACATATATAAACTATAAGATATTATCTTACCAAACTTTAACATCATAGTCCTCTCCTACTCAAAAAATTCTTGAAAAGAATATAAAGGTTTCTCTAAAAGATAGTTTTTTAACTGTTTTTTAAATTTAGGAAGGTCTTGCAACTCTGTTATTCTCTTGGGTAAACTGTTAAAAAATCTAATACCTGAATAAGACGTTTTTTCCCTAGAAATTGTAGGCTATGTACATCGAAAGATATTTTTTTCTATTTCTTGTTGAATAATTATGTGTAGATCCCAAGGTAGGCATGCTCGGTAATTTTCTTTTATATGCAGACTGACTTCAAAAATATACTGTGCAAAAACTGTCAGAATGCCAAATTTAGGAAAGTACTCTTTTACAGAGTCACATGGTTTTAATTTTAAAATTATCCTAAGAGCCCTCTTTTGCAAAATTAGTATTTTGTTTAAATTTTGTACGGCAGTCCCTCCATATAGCACTAAGCCAAAAGTGATATGGGAATGAATCAACGCAAAATATATTGATTTCAACGTATCTTCCGGGCAGAGTTTTGCCATCCACCTCAGGGCGTATAAACCGGATGCCATTTTATTGCAGATGTTTTCAATATGAATATCACAATTTAAATTTTGATCCAAATTTAGGCCTAAAAATTTAATATTGTTCACCTCTTGTAGCAATTTGTTACCAACAAATATATTTGGTTTATGGTATTGCTTATTTCGAAGTGTATTAAAATGTACATATTTAGTTTTTACCGAGTTAACTGCAAGATTTAGATTATTCAAATATTGACTAATAGATGAGAGTTGTTCGAAAGCGAATATTTCAATGTTTTCTTTTGATTTACCAGAAATTTTGATGTTTATGTCATCCGCGTACATACATATTTTACCAGATTCAATTACATTTGGAATTCCCTTTGGAGCCCTTCCGGACGTCGAAGGGGTCCTCTTCACCCTCGAGCTCCGGCCAAAGGGCGACGGGTCGCCCCCTCCCGGAACCCAGATGTAAACTTTAATCTGTTTAATAAAGCGTAAATTCAATACCTTGATATTGTACGGACCACCATAGTCGATACCGGTTTATGAGAATGGTTTACATGGGTTGATACGACAAGAAGGTAATTCTCCTATCAATGGAGCATTAAATCTTGGTCTGTGTTTGAAACATGTTATGCACTTTTGTATTCTAGAACGGATGACGTTTCGTGCACATAGTATCCTAACAAAACGTGATACAAGAGCTTGAACAATTTGTGGACCTGCATGAAGATGTTTCAAATGAAAATAATCGACAATAAGGTTCGTAACATGATGTCGTTTGGGTAAAAGGATAGGATGTAGGTAGATCATAAGGTAGATCTGAATGCGAAAGACTTCCTCCAACACGAATTAGGTTATTGGAATCAATGAATGGGTTTAGTCGTTGAATATGTTTGAACATACTTTTTGTTGATTCAATAACTTTAGTTCTTCAGCAAAACTGGCTTGTTGCACTAACTTGAATATTTTTACTCGAGCTTCATTAAGTTCATTTGTAGAAAGGTATCTATAATGAAGAGAAGATTTGCGACAATTGCCTATAAAGCGTAGTAAAAATGCCATTATACGAACTAACCTTATCAAAGATAAAAATTTAGTAAGAAGGGACCATTCTTGGGAAGTTGAAGTAGTTAATACTGTCAGGGGTTTGGTTTAAGTTCAAGACTAGAATCCAATGGAACTGTTGTAAACTTAGGGTTTGGCCAGGAGCAGGATGGTAATGAAAGCCAAAAGGGACCATTCCACCAAAGTTTATGATCAACTAAATGAGACAGGAGTAATCATCTGAAGGCACAGTCAGCAGGATTTTCCTTAGATGATATATGTCTCCTTGAATCTGTAGGTACAATTTCTTGTGTTTATCAACACGATTAGCCACGTAGGTCTTAAGTCTATAAGGAGGAGTTTGTAACCACGTGAGAGTAATAGCAGAATCACTCCACAAATAAATGTTTTTCGATACGAGTAGTTCTGAAAAAATGGATTTAATGTGAGAGACCAATTGAGCCAATAAATGTGCAGCGCATAATTCAAGTCTTGGTATGGTAACTCGTTTCAGTGGCGCAACACGGCTTTTTGCCATCAATAAGTTTAAGGAAACAGATTGATAAGATTTTTCACACTTTAAATACGTTACGGCTGCATAACCAGCTTTTTATACATCACAACATCCGTGAAGTTCTATTTTGCAAGTCGACGACAGCTTCAGTGATCGAGGTATCGAAATGAGGGATAAACATTTAATGTCATTAGTGAAAGATTGCCATTGGTTTTGAAGGTCTGATGGCAGTGGAGAATCCCAAGGCAAACCTTTTGACCAAATTAGTTGCATAAAACATTTGGCCATCATTATGAATGGAACGAGAAATCCACAAGGATCGTAGATCTGAGCAATCGTACTAAGTACAGAGCGTTTGGTAGGAGGTTTTGTTTGATCGGGTGATTGAAATTTATAATAAAAAGCATCAGTGACATGAGACCATTGGAGTCGTAAGACAGTAAACTGCGGTGTTTCTAAATTTTCTAAAAAACGTAGGATTTTCTAGATGGGTACCAGGTAGATTACATAACAACTAAGATGAATTAGAAACCCATTTACGAAGTTGAAAACATCCTTTCTTTAGTAGAGAGATTAGTTGAGATTGAAGACAAAGTGCTTCGGATTCAGTGTCAGTAGTGGGCACTTGGGGCTGCTGGGTCAATCAAACTTTTTGACAGCTACTTCCGGTCACGTGACCGGAAGTGACGTCATCAGCTGTGACGTAGCTGTGACGTGTATGGGTTGGTATTTAAAGTTTAAATGCCCGGCTGTGCTGGTATTTAAATTTTAAATGTCCGGAAAAGGGTCAAGGTCGGCCGGGGATGTTTTTAAAAAGTATCTTGCATTTTCGGATTTTCCGAAAGAGTTTGTCCGAGAAAGTTTTGTTTCTTTTTACAAACTGTTTCTTAATTGTTGTTTTGTTGATTTTTGTTTCTATTGAAATATTATATTAAAAATGGAATTGACAAGTTATCAAGAAAATATCCTGCTACAAAGTATCCAAATAAAGATGCAATTACATAAACATAAACTTTAAAAAATAGTGAATGTTCTTTCTTTTTATCTGTTAGTATTTCCTGAACAAGGTAACCAAAATTGTAACCACATAAAAATGAAAGTAGGCAAATAACAAATTTAGACGGGTTCACAAAAGCTAAGTTGTAAAGTAGCGAATTTCTTTCTTCCTCCATTGTTGAATTTTTAGTCGAAACCAATTAATGATAACATTATTGCTTGCGCATCAGAACTAACAGTTGATGAAATTTCATTTACTTTTAGACTTGTAGTAGTTTCATTTGTAGTAGGTAATTGTTCGGAAGTTGATGTAGATGTATAAGAAACAGTATTATCTTGAAGCTCAGAGTCCATGTGTGCTCGGGTAAAGAGCTGAAGCGGTCGATGACCCCCCCCATCAATGTTGACGGGGCGACCCCCCCACATCAATGTTGATGGGGCGATTCCCCCCGTCAACGGGGGACTTGATCTCGTCGCCGTTAGACTTTGGAGCTTGGTCGACGTACACGGTGGCAGTGGATATTACAAAAATGCTCTAAATCTATCGTGCGGGTACTCAAATTACGCGGAATGAAAAGACAAACAAAAAAGGTCCAGTAACATTTTTCGATAAATCCAATGGCATAAAAGTTATAACGCAAAAACTAAAGTTTCAAAGTCATTTAAACTTTTACAAAAATGATCTTGAGACTTAGAAATGTTTGCTAACTCTTTTGTTGACCTTGAAAATAAGTAGGTCAAGGTCATTCAATAATAAAAAGAAAATGGGGGTGTACGGTTTTACAGAACCGTACACACCCGGAAACCTAACAGAAGAAAAGCTAATTTACAATAAAACCTGCCTAGAGTTTAAAAAGTAAAAAAAATAGTTAGTCAGCGCAGCGTTACACATAATGATTACAGTGTGAGCTAGACATAAGCCATCCATCACACTTCACCATAAGCGCACAACGCTGAGCTAAAAAGTAAAAAATATCTAGTCAGCCCAACGCTGCACAGAATGATTACGGTGTAAGCTAGACATAAGCCATCCCTTACACCTCACCATAACCGCACAACGCTAAGCTAAAAAAATGTTATACAAATATGTTTTTTATTTCCTAACACTAAATGAGCCAGCGACTCACCATAAGGCGAAAATCAACTGGGGTCCAGCGAAACTCCGGAGGTAGGCGAACTACCCATCCAGCACGTATAGAGGTTGTAAGTGACCCGGTCTTCTGGCCTTAATCATTACAAAAGCGGAGTCGGTCTACCATAAATTAATTGGTCTTCCCGAATTCCAAAAGAAGGAAGGAAAAAAGGAAAGGAAATTGGAATTGAAAGGTGTCCCTAACTAAAAAGGAGCACAAGACAAGAGAGGGAATGCCCTCAACAAGCTTGTTGGAAAAAGGAAGTTGGAATAGGAAGGTATTAAAAACATATCATATAACATTCTTAAAAACAAAATATTACTTTAAACTTAAACACTCCAGGCAAAATATATTGTAAGTAAAAGAAAGATTTTAAATTAATTCTAACTACCAAACCAGCAAACTAAAAACAAACTACAAACCCTAGGGTATCTACAAGCACAAACAACTACCATGCTTAAACTACCATGCCTTAAAATTAATCAGTCCTACGTCAAGATGTTATTATACAAATAACACCAAGATATTTTCACCAAACAGCAAAAATGATAAAATGTTCAGGGCGCCTTCTGAACATGTTACCACCTCACTGTCTAGCGAGCAACTGATGCCGAAGCACAAGCGTAGACCCCGGACCCGAACTCAGCTCGAGGTCATCCCCCCCCCTCCCAAACCACAGGAGCCTTGCAGCGAGTTTGGTTTGCATCATTCTTTCGCCACTGTTAAAACAGGCAACAACATTTCTTTCTTTATTTTACTTTACATGGGACTTGTAAAATTTTAAGTGTTAAAACTTCCCAATAATTAATCCTTTTGGACTTAGAAATTTTTTCAAACATTTGCTTTAACATTTATTTTATAATATTAAGTTTCTTTTTTGCTGCGAGTTTGGTTTCCATCATTCTTTCGCCACTGTTACAACAGGCAACAACATTTCTTTCTTTATTTTACTTTACATGGGACTTGTAAAATTTTAAGTGTTAAAACTTCCCAATAATTAATCCTTTTGGACTTAGAAAGTTTTTCAAACATTTGCTTCAACATTTATTTTACAACATTAAGTTTCTTTGCTGCGAGTTTGGTTTCCATCATTCTTTCACCACTGTTCCAACAAGCAACAACACTTCTTTCTTTATTTTACTTTACATGGGACTTGTAAAAGTTTAAGTGTTAAAACTTCCCAATAATTCATATTTTAGGACTTAGAAAATTTTTTAAACCCATCATTCTTTTGTTACTGTTCCAACAGGCAACAACACTTCTTTTTATTTTACTTTACATTGGACTTGTAAAGGTTTTAAGTGTTAAAACTTCCCAATAATTAATACTTTAGGACTTACAAAGTTTTTCAAACATTTGCATCAACATTCACTTTACAACGAGATTTTTTGTTTAACTTGCATTATTTGACCTTGACACTTAGATGTCTTTTCAAACTTACATTGGATGATCTTAATACTTAGAGGTTTTGAAATATAAAACATTTAGCAGTTATTTACACTTTTTGTGTTTAATACAAAAAAAAGGTTTTTTTAAAAAACTTGCATTATTTGACCTTGACACTTGGATTTCTTTTTAAACTTACATCGGATAATATTAATACTTAGGGGTTTTTAAAATAAAAGAAATTTAACTGTCATTTACACTTTTTGTGGTGGGAGGAAAAGTGGTCGGGGTAATGCTATAAATAGAGGTAGTTTTAGAGTGGTTTTCATTATTACGCCAACTTTTGTGGAGAGAACACCTACATCATGTATTACTGCATTAGTTGCGAAGAATCTTTTGAAGATGAAATTTTACTACAAATACACAAAGAAGTTTACCATAACAACGAAACAAACCAAGAAACAAACCAAGAAACAAATAACAATGCAGAAGAAGAAGAATATTTGGAAGATTTAGATCAAATACTGGCTACCGTACAAATACTACAAATACACAAAGAAGTTTACCATAACAACGAAACAAACCAAGAAACAAACCAAGAAACAAATAACAATGCAGAAGAAGAAGAATATTTGGAAGATTTAGATCAAATACTGGCTACCGTACAACAACAACTAAATTCAAGACCAAGTGTTATTCAATACGCACCCGAACCATCTTTGGATGTGGACTTATACGCCCGAGCTTTACCAGGTAGTGTAGTAACTCATTTTAAGATTGACAATGCTCAATTGCAACTTGCACAGTTTATTTGAAAAGCAAAAACATTAGTAACAGAAACATTGAACAATGAACTAAGAAGATTAAATTTTATAAAGTTTGGAATATTATTAGGTACTGTATTTACAAATTTTCAGAAAGGACCATCACCAAGAGGATTTTTAACTAAAAACAAAACCATCAAGTTTGCATCAGATATAAGCTCAATTATGGATGGTTGTTTTGAAGAACTTTTAACAAAATTACAAGAACATGAAGGAAGAGGTTCTGGATGGAGTTTGTTAAGTATAACAAGCTTAGATGTAAGAGTTCATAAACATGGATATGGAATGAGAGGTAGTAGTTATATTGTTTTGCCAAAGAAGATTAGAGTAACCAAATCTTGTGTTAACGTACAAAATGAAGATGCTGAATGTTTCAAGTATGCAATGCTAGCAAAATTTGTAACAGATAATGTGAAACGACCGAGTGGAGCATACGATGAGGTTTGCTATAACTATAACTTTCAAGGCATGACTTATCCTGTTGCAATTCAAGACATATCAAAATTTGAAAAGAAAAATCCTTTTGCATCTGTAAACATCTTTGGCTTAGATTCATCCAACAATGTCTACCCCTTACGTATAACACCAACCGAACGCAGAGATCATACTGATTTATTATTAATAACAAAAGGTGATATTTCACATTATGTATATATTAAAGATTTTGAAGCTCTAGTTTGCAAACAGTTATCAAAACATAAAGAAGAAAAACCACTTATAAAAGATGTTTTTGTTTTGTAAACAAACCTTTAAGAAGAGGTGGTTCAGAATGGTTGATGGAACATCAAAAATTATGCAGTGGAAACTATGAAGTAAGAATTAAATTACCACACCCTAGCAGATCGCAAGTAAAATTTGACAAAGTTATCCAACAATACAGAATTCCAGTTGTAGTGTATGCGGATTTTGAATCTTCATTGCTTCCACTTGAACAAGAAGAAGGAGAGCAAATTACAAGCAGAACAAAGTATCAACTTCACAAATCAAACAGCTATTGTTTAATAGTAAAATCCACTCTGTCTGAAGAACATCTTCAAGAATATGGTTTGACATCTACACCGAAGATCTATCGTGGAGAAGAAGCAGCTCGATACTTTGTTGATGATTTATACGACATCGCTGGGAGAGTGGAAGCAATGTATAGCTATGTGGTTCCTATGTCACCTATGACACCGGAAGAACTTTATCTTTATGATTCGGCAACAACATGCTATTTGTGTAACAATCAATTTACAGAAACTAAAGTTAAAGTTCGCGACCATGACCATCTGACAGGAGCCTACAGAGGTGCAGCTTGCAACGGTTGTAACATCAACTACAAACTACCATCTTTTATTCCTGTGGTTTTTCACAATCTTAGCGGATACGATGGACATTTTATCATTCCCGAATTAGCAAGAGACAACGGTGAATTAGATGTTTTGGCACAAACTATGGAAAATTTTATAAGCTTTTCAAAAATGGTGGGCAAAATTAAACTTAGATTTGTTGATTCTTTTAGATTTATGCCTTCCAGTCTTATGAAACTTTCTAAAAATTCAAGAAGACAAAATTTAATAGAAACAAGCAAAATTGTACCTGCAGAAAAAATGGATTTGGTTCTTCGGAAAGGAGTTTTCCCGTATGATTACATCGATGGACTACATAAATTTCAAGAAACATCACTTCCTCCACCAGAAGCATTCAAAAGTAAACTTACCGCTTCGGACATTTCACCTGAAGACTATCAACACGCATGCAGAGTTTGGGACGAATTGGAAATGAACACTCTTGGAGATTATTCTGACTTTTATGTAAAACTTGATGTGACCCTTCTTTGCGATGTGATGGAAGAATTTAGAAACACTTGTTTTGAAGCCTACGGATTAGACCCTCTGGAATTTTTTAATAAACCTTTTGCTTTGTTAATGAAAAAATATAAGATAAATCATTATTCCACAAATTCTGAGAAAAAGGCAGCTATAATTGAAAGATTTAATAGAACCTTAAAAGGTGCATTGTATAAAATGTTTTCGAAAAGAGGTTCTTACGTATGGGTTGATATCTTACCAAAATTAATAAGCGATTACAACAACAAGTTTCATAGAACTATCGGTATGGCACCTAACAAAGTGAATAAGAAAAACGCTAAACTAGTTTTACAACGAATTAAAAAGAATACACAGCCAAAAGCGGAACAAAGAAAACCAAGAAAATTTAATGTAAATGATAAAGTTCGAATTAGTAAATACAAAGGAGTGTTTACTAAAAAATACCTGCCCAATTGGACAAACGAAGTTTTTACAGTGTATAAAGTACAACCTACTGTACCGGAAACTTATATTTTAAAAGATAATTAAGGTAATTTGTTACAAGGCGGTTTTTACGGACATGAATTGTTAAAGTCAACAGTAGGCGATGTCTATCTTGTTGAAAAGGTGTTGCAAAGGAAAAAAGACCAAGTTAAAGTACGTTGGTTGGGGTTTGACAAAACTGAAGATTCGTGGATACCTATAAAAGATTTGATTTAGCTTTAAATCAACTTATTTACTCTTCTGCCTTTGGATAAGATGGAGATTGTTCACCATAAAGATAAATTTAATATTAATAACATTGATGATTTATCTGTAGATAACGTTAAAATCAACAATGGTAAACACGGCAGTTTATTTCCAAACACTGTACGATGTATAGTAAGCGGTCCTTCAAACTGTGGCAAAACTAACGTTGTGTTTAACTTAATTACAAACACAAAAGGATTGCGATTTCATAACCTGTATATTTTTTCAAAGTCCTTACATCAACCGAAGTATCAATTGTTGGAAAAGATCCTGACTGATGTGCTTGATGTTAACTATTACAAATTTAATGCTAGTGATAGTGTTTTGCAACCAGACCAGGCTAAGCCGTATTCTGTATTTGTATTTGATTATGTATCTAGTGAAAATCATGATACTATTAGAAACTATTTTGCCATGGGAAGACATAATAATATTGATAGCATATATATCGGACAAACATATAGCAAAATTCCAAAACAACTAATTAGAGACAATGCAAATATTTTAGTTTTATTCAAACAAGACGATACAAACCTAAAACATATATACAACGATCATGTAAATTCTGATATGTCATTTGAAAAATTCAAAGAGCTTTGTGGAAAAGCTTGGGCGGAAAAATACGGATTTTTGGTAATTATGAAAGATAAAGCTATAACAGAAGGTCGTTACCGCATAGGTTTTGATAAATTTGTTTTAATACATTAATTAACAACATTATCGTACAAGTCTCCATGGTGTAAACATGGTTAATCAGGAAAAGCTATTAAAAGAAATAAAATCACTTAGTGATTCTATTAGACATAAAAATAGAGCGTTAAGATTAGGAATAGGTGAAAGAGAGAAATTTCTGGAATCAACATTTAAACCTATTACTGAGCCATTAAACCAATTAGGGCAAAATGTTAAACCTTCAACATTTAATTTTTCCGGAGATGCTATTTTACCCATTTCAAAATTTGAACAAAAAGATGAATTTGAAGGTGATACAAGTTTTACGCAAAAAGGAGAAACAAATGAAGAAGAAAGCGAACTAGGTGAAGAAACAGATGTTTTAACAGAAAAAGAACGTTTTTCTACAAGCGAAGAACAACAAGAAGAAGAGTCTATTAATCCATCCAACATGAGCAAATTAGGCTCGGATATTGCGTATAAAGGGCGGCTTGCAAGACAATTTGTATTAAAAATGTTACATTCTGCACAGCCAACTCGAAAATATCATACTTTTGGTGCTAGAATAGAAGAAAATGGGCTAATGATTGGAGATAGCAAACTTGATGTAGATGAACATGATAATATTACTATAAATAATAAACAATACAATTGTACAAAAGGATTGTTTGAACTTATTTTTAAACCGAAACCTAATCAATATACTAAAAAGGATTTAAACATTTTTAAACAAATACTGGAGGATTCAAATGCGCATGAGAAAAATTATTCTAAAAATTTCAATGTTCATAGAAATGCATCAGAAAAATATAAAACTATTATTGCTAAACTTTTCCCACCAAAAAGAAGGGAACCCATAAAAAGAAAATCATTATCTTCTGCTGAAATAAATATTTTACATAAAAGGAGAAAAACAAATCAATCAAGTTTATCAGGAAAAGGATTATTGAAAAACTTGTATGATACTAATATAATATACTACAACGATATAAACAAATTGGTTGATAGAATGAAGTTGATATATGAAGCTAAACAAGCCGGACATAGTGGTTTAGAAAACGAATGGGTAGCTTTGGTCGGCGAATTGCGAAATCGAGGAGTAATTGCATAAAAATATGAGTATATAGAATACAAGTATAACCGATTAAACATTCAGTATAACCATGAGTGTGGATAAGTTTGGACGGTATTCCGAAACTGGAAGCAAATCAGGATCTTATGGAAAAAGAGGTGGTTTACCACTAACATCCGATGGAGATTATGATATAAATAACAAACGTTTAAAGTTTGTAAATGATCCAAAAGATGATAATGATGCAGTAAATTTCAAAACTCTAAAAAGTGAAACATTACCTAGCTTAAAGCTTCAAAATGAAGCGTATAACGCTAATTTTTATAGAATTATAAATCTTCCAAAACCCATAGATAAAAATGATCCGGTAAATAAAGAATATTTAATGTGGTACATAAACCAAACCTTAAGATATGATCCTAAAAGTAATAATAAAGTATGTGATGCAAAAGATCTTAGAATAGCCAATATAGCAGACCCTGTTAATGATCAAGATTCAGTTACAAAAAAGTATTTACATTCAGTCATCCCTGAAAAAACAGATGAATTTTCCTTTTACAACTTTGTAATACAAGATATTGTAGACCCTAAAGATATGAAAGATGCTGTAAACCTTCAATATATTACCGATTCTTGTATTACACATGATATTAACACAACTGATTGCAAAAATAAAGTGTTAACTAACGTTAAGGAAGGAACTGCAAAATCAGATGCAGCTACAATAAGTCAAATAATAAAATCAAAAAATAACAAATGGGATGCTGATGCAAAAATAATTACTAATGTTAAAAAAGGGTCGGATGAAACTGATGTAGCAACAATTGGACAAGTTCCTGTATATCAAGAATATGAAACAGGTCGTCAACAAGTCTTTGATTGCAAAGGGAGACCACTAGTTAATGGTTGAACAGGAATAGCAGACGGTGATGTAGTTACAGTAGAAGAATGACGTAAAAGAAGCCTAAGAAAAGATCGGCATAAGGAGTATTTTAATTGTGAATACTTGCGATTAAGCGCCTTAGATGACCCTCGCAACTTTAATGATGCTGTTAATGTAAATTACATTGTAAGACTAATAAGCGTAGTATTATATGATGTGTATAACACAATAAACCCTATAAAATCTGATCAAAAACTACATTGGGTTAAACAAAATGTTATGGAAAAATATTTTTTAAATAAGGAAACTAATACTTTAAGATCTTCTAAAAATAATGATGAAGAAGATACAATCATACCGCAAGGTTGGAGAACACTTTATTACCCATAAACAAACATACTTTTACATGTTTATTATAAATAAACAATGTCAAAGGATAAGTGAATCATTCATTATAAAGCATTTATAAAATAAACAACTATTGACATTTCTTTTCACTATAAAAGACCATGTTGAAAGTTCAACGCATCAGTCATAATCGACACGTTATAAAGAGAGGAAGAGGAATAGCATCAACAGCACTTTCTCTTATTACTAAGCCGTTTGGAGCTATAGTTAATAAAGCTATCGATTTATTACCTGTAGAACTACATTTACCAGGAGGTTATCAATATTGTGGTCTTTGGAACAAAATTGAAAAAAGACTTGCTAGAGGAGACCTTGGAATAAATAAACTTGATCAAGCCTGCAAACAACACGATAAAGCATATTCAAAGTTTGAAGATACTAAAAATAGATCAATAGCGGATACAGCACTTGCTGAAAAAGCTTGGCAAAGAGTAACATCCAGTGACGCTAGTATCGGTGAAAAAGCAGCAGTTTTAGCGGTATCAGCAGCAATGAAGGGTAAAACGATGTTTGGAGGTGGAAAGAAGAAAGGAGGTGGAAAAAGGAGGAGAAAACCTGCAAAGAAACGTGGAGGAAATATAAGAAGAAAACGACGATCCACCGCAGGTAAAAATAAAAAGAATAAAACAATATGGTCAATGATAAAAAAAGGAGGAGGATTATACCTAAGACCGTATCGTGTATATTAATCAGAAAAAACAATTACTAATTTCAAATAAAGAATTAACAGATAAAGAATTAATTACTTATGTTTCTTGTTTAAAAATTCCATTTTTTAGAGGAGTGTTTAAGAAAGATGCATTACCTGTTAATATTTGGAAAAATGAATCCGGAATAGTAAATTTAGATAATAGTAAAGGATCAGGCACTCATTGGGTATGTTATAAAAAACTAGGATCAACTATTTACTACTTTTGATAGTTTTGGTAATCTCCCACCACCAAAAGAACTACAATATTACTTTAAAACAGCTAAAAATGTACTATACAATTTTAAAAGAGAGCAACCTGATGATACTGTAATCTGTGGACATTTATGTTTAGATTTTTTAACAAAAAGCGTTAGTCAACTTTAAGATGTCTTCCTATACAGTATCATTAAGTGGAACTTCATCTACTTTGCGAAGTGTTCTTTTCCCTGCGTTACGTTTGGAAAAAGATAAATTATGGGAAGCCGCATTATTAGATATAATAACTTATAATTCTATTCCCAACTTTACTGAAAATGTTAATGACAAAATACATTATTACAAAACAAAAGATAAAAATACAAACAAATATTCAGATATACAAGTATTTAGTTTACCCATTGGAGCATATGAAACTGATGATATAAATAAAGCGATACAAAATCATATGGGAAAAGATAATATAACAATAAAAGGAAATAACAATACTATGAAAGCTGAAATTAAATGTAAATATTATGTAGATTTTAGCAAAGAACATTCAATTGGTAGTTTATTAGGATTTCCTAAAACAACAAAAATTTTAGAACCTAATATTAACCATTCAGGTGCTAGAACTGTGACAATAATGAAAGTTAACAGTATAGATGTTACATGTAATATTATACATGGTTCTTATAGAGATGGTGAAAATACTCATATATTGCACACATTCTATCCAACGGTCGCTCCGGGTTTTAAAATTGTGGAAAAGCCACAAAACTTGGTGTACCTACCGTTAAACACCAGTTTTATTTCAGATATTGTGGTGAACATACTAGATCAAGACGGAAATCATATTGATTTTAGAGACGAACCTATAACTATACGAATACATATAAAATCAACCGTATAACAATGGGGTTATCATTTAAAAAGAAAGAGCTGACTGGTAAACAAGTCAGTAGCACTTCAGCTATAGAAGGATTAACAAGTGATAACATTCGTTTTCTAGAAGAAATTGGATTAAAACTTATTAATAATGGAAATATTGGATATAGCGCAGGGTCCGACATTCGACGAAACCTTATGGGAAAAGGAATTCATACGCACAACCCTTACGCTTCATCAAAATTAAATAATAATGATGAAATTAGAATTCCCATACAACAACAAGATATTTATATACTTCCATGTGAAAGTTATTTGTATATCGAAGGAAGAGTAACAAAAAAAGATGGAAACACTGCAAGTACTGTTCCCTTCTTAAATAACCCCATGGCATATTTGTTTGATGAAATAAGATATGAAATTTCCAGGATTTACGGTAGATTCAACAAAAAAGGTGGGAATTACAAGTAAATTAAAAGGATTAGCAACTTTAACACCGAGTGAAAAAAATATGCTGGCCGCTGCAGGATGGGTAGCGCCCGATTCCAATACAATCACTCCAAACAGTTCAGGCAATTTTGACTTTTACATTCCTTTAAGATTACTTTTAGGTTTTGCCGAAGATTACCGAAAAATAATAATAAACGTAAAACAAGAATTAGTTTTGTTAAGATCATCAAACGACAAAGATATTATTGTGGCGCCTGATGGAACAACGGAAGCTACTTTAGAATGGAAAATGCAATTAGACAAGATTGTTTGGAGAGTACCGCATGTACGGTTAAACGATCAGAATAGAATTTCATTATTAAGAACTTTAAAATCAGATCGTGATATCGTAATACCATTTAGAAGTTGGGAGTTTCATGAATATCCGGTTTTACCGGAAACACAACGTCATACATGGACTGTAAAAACGTCTACTCATTTGGAAAAGGCAAGATATGTAATATTTGGATTACAAACAAAAAGAAGAAATGAAATAACTAAACATGCTGGTGAATTTGATCATTGCAAACTTACAAATTTTAAGGTGTTTCTAAACTCGCAATTCTTTCCATACGGCAACTTCAACATAAACTTTACAAAAGACAGGTTTAGCGTTTTGTACGATATGTACGCAAGATTCCAAAATTCATACTATGGAAAAACAAACACACCTTTATTATCGCCAAACCAATTTAAATCTACCTATCCGATTGTTGTAGTTGATTGTTCTAAACAAAATGAATCTGTAAAATCTTCAAGTGTAGATATAAAAATAGAAATGGAATTTGAACAAAATGTACCCAAAGAGACATCTGCTTATTGTTTAATTTTACATGATAAAATTGTTACGTATACACCTTTAACCGGTATAGTAAAAGCAGTTTTGTAAAATGAAAAGGAAAAAAAATACCCCCACCACTCGGTTATAAAAGCAGGAGCGGGAACGCAAATTGTTTAGTTGACTGTCTACAGTTGTATGGGTAACATCGTCTACAGCATTATAAACAAAATGAGTTCTTTATCAGTTTTACAAGGCGTGTCCGAAACAGCACCTTTATTGGAAAATGATGATGATAAATATTTTGAAGAAAATGTTGTAAAGGAAATTGATGACTTTTCAAAGTTTGGAAAACAAAATAAAATATTGGAAAATATTAAAACAAACGTAAGAAAGAAAAGAAAACTTGAAGAAAATATTCCACCAAACATTTTAACTGAAGTTTTCCTTCGCATCTTTTATCCTATTTCATCTTGCATGAGTAAAAGTGTGTCGATAGGATTGGTAAAATCATTAGACTACTCTCCCGCAGTAATACTAAGCCATGGTACAAAGATGGTTTTATTTTCAGAAAATGCTTGGGATTCCTTTTTAAAACATCTACATCTTATTGAATGTTACTTAGCCAACAGTTTCTTTGGAAGAAAAACTAACATTCGACTTTTGGATTGTGACAATGAAATTGACATTATTAAACATCGTGGTCAACAACAAGTAAGAATTAGAGACTCGCCACAATTTGAAAATAAAATTCTACTAACACTTGATGAATTCTACATTTTAAACTATGCAACATCACCTATTACCAGGTATATGAAACAATTAGTATTTTCAAGCTCTGTTATTTAGGAATATCTGGTAGATGCATGCGAAAAACAACCACACAGCACTTTACAATACGGACCAATAGATACATCCATCTTTAATAGAATACCTCACGAAGTGGAAATGTGGAGGCAGTTAAGAAACTTTGAACCTTTTACTGAAGTTGCAACGGAAGCTACAGAAGAAGAAACCAACAACAACAGTACAGAAGAAGAAACCAACAACAACAATAATACAGAAGAAGAAACTTTGCTAGTTTAAAACTACAATGTAATTTAACAAAAGAATAAACCGTGGGGTAGGCCTACTGGGGACGGTGCCCACGTTAAACATACACCAACGCGCCTACAACTGTACGGCCTGGTTTATATATCTAACCTACCGTGGTGTGGAAAACAGTTGATCAGCAGACACCGTGATGAGCAGACAGGATAAAGAAATGGCAGCAAAACTTTGTGTAATTGAATTTCAAGCATTTCGCGGAAACGATGATAGATTTATCATAAAAGAATTGGTAATTTTAGATTTGCTCACACAAGTGGCGTACCCATTCTTATTTGAAGCACCGTGTTCTATCCATGCACTAAAGTCAAAAGCTAAAATAACAAACAGATGGTTAACAAATAATTTTCATCATATCCATTGGTTTGAAGGTTTTCTACCGTACAATAATGTACACAAAATTATGTTTCATTTTTGCAAACAATTTACGCATGTATACACCAGAGGATTGGAAAAAAGAATTGGATACGACAGTACACGAACAAAGAAGTTTTAAACATAAAAGTGGACAAAACCTTTCAATTTGATGTTAGAAATATTTGAGTTTCTACAATAGATCCTAAACACAACCAATCTCAATGCGCATTACAAAACGCATATCATTTGGCTGCTTACTTACAAGAAAAAGAAGAATGTGGTGGGGGTTACGAAGGTTATAAATACGAGGAAGCAACACACCCCGAGTATCACTCTAACTCCATACTCCGAACACACAACATCTCCAGTGAAGAAGATGACATCACAACAGTTTCTCCAATGTTTAGTTGAACAATTCAACTTACATTCAAAATCAAATACTCTAATTATCAAGAAATGTTCAGAATTAAAAGAACAGAAACATTATATTGTTCATGAAATGAAGAAAGTTGATACAACGCATGGAGACGCAATCGTCGCACTTTATCCGATGCACCATTTACACCAGGTGATGAACCAAAGTTTCAAGTATATCTTCCAAAACGATTCGTCCCGTTGCTGCAAAATGAAGATCTGCGGGAAATTCAGCCAGGATCATTATATTTGGTGTCACACGGAATGAGCGGAAACAACTCTACGGAACTTACTCTGCACATCGCACAAAAATAACTTTGTAAATATTGTAAAAACATGTTTTTAATAAAAAGATAACAAAAACAACAGATCAGTATATGTTATTTATATACTGATATGTTGTAATTTTTTAAAAACTCAAACGGATGACCTTGAACTTTTAATCGATAGTATTATTCGATTATTTTAATCGATAGTTTTATTCGATAGTTTTATTTGATAGCTTTATTCGAATCTTATATAAATACGAAACCTTAACGTTGAGAGGCTCAGTTCTGTTTAAGACAAGCTACAACCAACATGTCATCCAAAAGATATAATCTACCACTTTTATCTTATTGTTGCAAAGAAAAATGTTTTAAAATACCTGAAGATCAAGTTGACGGAAAAGCTTGTACAAAATGTAATTCTTTCTGCTACTGTAAATGTGGTTGCAAAACATATCAAAAGAACCGGTTGGATAAACTAGAAGAATTGCAACATCGACTCGGTCTATTGTGGCAACGATTAAATGCAAAGTGATTAAACAAGCGTCTACCATTTTTTTATCCCACCACTACCCCAACCACTACCCCCACTACCGACAGAGTTACCCGCACCACCGGCTTTGCAATAACCATTCCTGCTACACCTCTAGTCGAGTAAACAACTCTAGTCATGTCTCTCAACATTCGCGGGATCCACTACAACACTATCAATCTTACAACTTACAAGGATTTGGAAATTTTTAGTGAAGAACTGAAACAACTTATAGCCACTGGGTTCGGCTTATCTTTGGAACTTTATGCAACAAACAATCAAAACGAAATAAAATTTGTTTTTACCAACTTACAACAACAAGAAAAATGAAAATAAGCAAGAAATTTCAGCACCGACAACAACCTACTTTTCAAATTTGGGAGTAAACTTTTCAAACTAAATGTAAAATAATACTTTTGTAAAAAAAATATAAATAAAAAAGAAAATATCTTGCATTTTTGGATTTTCCGAAAATGCAAGATATTTTTTAAAAACATCCCCGGCCGACCTTGACCCTTTTCCGGACATTTAAAATTTAAATACCAGCACAGCCGGGCATTTAAACTTTAAATACCAACCCATACACGTCACAGCTGATGACGTCACTTCCGGTCACGTGACCGGAAGTAGCTGTCAAAAAGTTTGATTGACCCAGCAGCCCCAAGTGCCCACTACTAGTGTCCGCTCCAGAAATAATGTTATCCACGTATGAGTGGTTTCGCAACACCTGAGCAGCTTGGGGAAACTCGTCTCCATGGTCATCAGCAAGTTGATGCAATGTCCTGATGGCCAAATAAGGAGAATAGCTGGATAACAACAACTAATCAAGTTGGTAAGTTTATAAAGGAATAATATACAATATATACAGACCAGACTGACTATACAAATACTGATATTCTTGTTGCCACCATTTACAACTAAACATGTGAAGATTACAGTATAAATCAACATAAAATTTTGCAAGGCTGGTAAGCTTATGATTACCACGGATAAATCAAACATTAAAGACAATAGTTTTCCAAGCCATGCTTAGGTTATAAAGACCATATCCAGAGAGTAAGGACAACGTGATAATAATAGTAATTATTTTACACGTTCTGTAAAATTCTTTTAAATTTTGTCAGACTAAGTATGTAGGTCCGACAGTTTTACATAAATACTACAAGTTCTGTAATGTATCAAATTTTAATATCCAGGCTTTGCAAATTCTTATTATTTTCTGTAAAATTAAGTGTGTAAGTCCAACGTACATTTTTTACACAAATATTACATAACAGGGTACATTGGATTAGTATTACACATGTACTTGCTTAGGTTAACAACATGTTAACATTAGAGGTAGATCAGTTAAATTTTTTACCTATATTTATAATTTCATCCTTTTACATTATACTAGGCATTAGCTTAAAACAAACACATATCCAATTATTATTTAATAAATCGATCAACAAAGGCAGCAAAGGCAATAGGTAATAATATTTTACCTATTTATATAATTTTACAGCTTAAATTATACAGGGTAGATAGGATTATTACGTAAAATTTTACACATGTACTGCCTAAGGACTATCATAAAACAAAACGTTTTGATTAATTGACCAATAAAAACTAAAATCATTATTTTTACCTGTTGTTTTACCCTATAATTTTATAATTTAAATTTTACAGGGTAGATAAGAATAAATTTTACCAGTTACAAAATAATAGTAATTATTTTACTCATTCTGTAAATTCTTTTAAATTTCTGTCAGACTAAGTATGTAGGTCTAACAGACAGTTTTATACAAATTCTACAAGTTCTGCAATATATCAAATTATAATTTCCAGGCTTTAGGCTTTGTAAATTCTTATTATTGTCTGTCAAATTAAGTGTGTAAGTCCAACGTACATTTTTTACACAAATATTACGTAATAGGGTACAATGGATTAGTATTACACATGTACTTGTTTAGGTTAACAATATGCCAACATTAGAGGTGGATCAGTTATTTTTTTTACCTGTATTTGTAATTTCATCCTTTTACATTATACCAGGCATTAGCTTACAACTAACACATATCCAATTATTTAATAAATCAATCAACAAAGACAAAAGTTAATATTTTACCTGTTTATATAGTTTTACAACTTAAATTATACAGGGCAGATAGGATTATTATGTACAATTTAGACATGTACTGGGTAACTGGGTAAGGACTGTCATAAAACAAAAGTTTTAATTAATTGGCCAATAAAAAAACTAAAATCATTATTTTTTTACCTGTTGTTTACCCTGTAATTTTATAATTTAAACTGTGCAGGGTATATGGGAATACAATTTAGCAGTTCCACATATATTATTCTAGAACAACGACATGTCCAAACAATAGACAGATAAACATTAAACAGTAAAGTTTATATTCTTAGCTACTTTATAGTTTTATTATTTAAAATTTACACAGTAAACAAGATTAATACATATAATTTAGACATAGACTTGCTAAAGTTAACAACATACTTAAATTATAAACAGATCAAACAATAAAGAGCCATGTTCATTTTTTAGCCTACATTTATAATTTTACAATACAAAATATACAAAGTATATAACAACAATATATAGGTTTTTACAAATATACTAGCCCAGGACAACTACATATCCAAATATTAAACAATTTGGACTATCAAAAGCAAAGTTGGTATTAATCAATTATTTATAATTTTATAATTTAACATATACAGTGTAAAGAGAAATAATATATGCATTGTACACATGTTTTAGTAACAACATACCGAAATGCAGACAAATCAAATAATAAAGACAAAAGTTAGTATTTTTACTTATTTTTGTATTTTTATAATATAAACTTTTTGAGGTAAATAGAAATAACATATACAATTTACACATGAGCTTGCTTAGGTAACAACATACCTAAAATATAGACAGATTAGATAATAAACACCAAAGTTAGTTTTTTAGCCCATTTTTCCAATTTTATTATTTAAAAGATACAGGGTAGATGGGATTAATATGTGCTGCTTACACATGCTTTTTGCTTAAGACTATGACATCCAAATTATAGACAAATCAGGAAATAAATACAAAAGTCAACTTTTTTAACTGTTTAATAATTTTATATTTTAAAATATACAAGTTAGATAAAAATAACACATGCCATTTACAGATGCACCTACTTAGGTTAACAACATATCCAAATTATAAACAAATAAAAAAATAAACAACAAAGTAAAATTTTTTAGCCTATTTTGTAATTTTATGATTTGGAATATACAAGGTAGATATAATTAATACTTGCTATTTATACATTCAATTACCTGACTTAACAACATACCCAAATATTAGACAAATCAAACTATAAACATTACAGTTACTATTTTTGACCTATTTTATAATTTTATATCTTAAAATACACTGAGTAAATAGGATTATTATATATAATTTACAAATATACTAGCTTAAGTTAACAACATACTCAAATATTAGACAAATCAAAACTATAAACATCAAAGTTAATATTTTTGGGTCATTTTATAATTTTATATTTTAAAATATATAGAGTAGATAGGATTAATATATATCATTTACAAATATACTAGCTTAAGTTAACAACATACCCAAATATTAGACAAATCAAGCAATAAATAGCACACTGAGAAAAATCACTTTTGGCCTATTATCTATTCCGACAATAAGTATATCTGATTGCATTGATTATATTGGGTTTCGTAACATAGTGTAAGTTACAGATATAAAATATTTTAAACGGACATAACCTTTTCTTCGTAAGAACATAGGAAATGTTTGTATTTCATATAACCCTATATTTATTGGCTTATATAAAAAAATCAAACTTGTTGTGACTTTGGAACATATACGTATGACTCCTACAAAAATAAGGCTTATATCTGGAATGTATGACGTCACAACTTTGGATGTACAAATTCATTTTGGATATAAGCTTTGTCTTTAGCCGCCGTTGTAATATCTATTGCCGAAATCAAAGATTTATCATAACGTACAACTCATACAGTTATGTTGCATGTCCTTTCCTGTGATACTTAAACTCCCTTGATCTATAGTTGGATCTGTCACTTACGTAGCATATGTTTAAAACCAACAGCTGTAATGGTTGTAGTAGATGTACATATTTTTACTATTTAAGATATAGTAGTTGTATTTTTCAGTCAACTATACATGTGTAACAGATTTATGGTTTTGTACGCTGCCAATATATACTGTGTCTAAACCAGACATAGTGATTTTTACGGTATAGTTATTGTTATATCTCAAATTGAAACCTAATATTTAAAAACAAAATCTAAATATAGCCAGCTGAGATAGTTAAATCTGAACCACACATATAATTTGACTGGAATTACTATATTACAGTAGCTTGGTGTTGAGTTATATATCAATCTTACATCGTGCTGCTTGTAGTTACTCGTCAGTCGGTGAATCGGAGACCGGGTGAACTGAGGCGTGTGTCGTGTGAAGTGTGTAGTGTGTAGTGTGTCGGGTCTGCTTCTACTTGTGCTTCACGTGTGTTGTGCTGTGTTGTTTGTTTGTTGTAATCATTACTGATATTTTGTAATGAAACCGATCAAATCACCTGTGAAATGTTGACCACTCGGAAGTTATATGGTACTCCATCGACGTTTTTTTTCTGTTGTAGAAAGTACTGTAATATTGTGAGTTTTTCTATTTTATTCAAGGTTAGGACGTGTAGTTAGGATAAAACTCTTGCACTTTTTGATTCAACCATTCTTACGTGGTGTAAGTATAGAAGATATCAGTAGAAGTATTTTTGCACGAAGAACCGACCTCAAATTCATGAACACCCCCATTCCACCGAATTTCACGTATAGGGGGGGGCTTGATTTTACAACTAAAAATCATCAAAAAGCAAACTGAAATACAGGTTAAGCAATTAATTATTTATTTAGGATTTTTTATTTTATTAAGTTCAAATGTTTATATTTCATATTTAAGAAAAACAATTATACCGACGGATGAAGTTATTATGGAAGGGCCTGTTAATTTTCCCTATGTTAACATTGGAAGGACAAAAACACCTTTTGGCTTATCAGAATGGGTAGAATCATAGAAT
The DNA here is from genome assembly GCA_035578135.1 of Flexamia atlantica. Taxonomy (NCBI): domain Eukaryota; kingdom Metazoa; phylum Arthropoda; class Insecta; order Hemiptera; family Cicadellidae; genus Flexamia; species Flexamia atlantica. The sequence continues at coordinate 191,712,845 of JAQJVK010000001.1, read as the reverse complement.
TATACTACAGTATGATGATCGATTTTTCTTGGTTCGTTACAGTAAATGTTTTTTTCTCAATGAAATAGCGAGAAAACGAGCTAAACTGGGAAAACGGCTGTATCTTTTCGAGGTAATTGTTTTGATAATAATAATTTACCATTTGGAATAAAATTTCTGTGCGTAAAAGTTTTTGACCTAGAGAACATATTACATTTAGCTATAGCCTCAAAACGCATTTTATTGAGGAATTAGACTTCCGCATGGGAAATTTTGTTGTTCCAATATTCAATAAAAACTATTAATTTTCAAAAGGATTAAATTCAAATGGTTTTATTAAAAGAACCTTTCAAATAAAAATATGTTCTTCATGATCGGAATAGGCCTACTGTTACTGGAGTCATAGTGCAATTTATGAATTTATGACAGCCATCTTAAATGGCAGATATGAAGGTGTCCTTCACGAGTTAAGGCGCTTTGTTCGGATAAAACTACTTCTACTGGTATTCTCTATACTCACCAAGTTGCTAAGCTGTACCAAAGAGTGCAGGTCTGGTGAAAATTTACGCTAACCACAGGTACTGTAAATATTTAAAGTTTTTTATGAAGCATTATATTTTATTTGTTTTCCTGATTTTTTGTGAGCAATAAATAAACTTTTTTTTCAAAAGACTGTTTTTTTTATTTTGCTTCCTTTTCTTGAGTGTTGATTAATTAAAACAACATCGTTTTTATGTGGTTAGTACAAATTATTTGCTAAATTTATAGTGGTTTATTGATTTTTAGTTTCATTAATTAATCATTTCAACTTAAATTTACAAAGCAAAGTAATATTTTATCTGTGGCTGTTTGCAAACAAATTTGATGAAAAATCTGAGTGTCAATAGATTGAGAAATCATAGATGATTTTTTTATCGATCTATGTTTGAATAGGTGTTAAAAACTAATGCAGTCCTTTAGTAATGACAATGGTATCCTGCCTCCCATACCTCATTAAGCATTCTTCATGTTTAAAAGAAAAATTACAAGGGATAGTATTGTTTCAAATCCCGAAAAAAATTAAAATTTTTTTTGTGTTTATCTGTTTGTGTTTTCAATTAAAATTTTAAAAACAAATAAGTACATTGACAATTTTGAATATTTATTTGTTGGTTAATATTTTACCTAAAATGTATGAACATAGGCCCATAGGATCTTTTTTCGTTCATGGAAGTACTCAATATGGCAATTTTTAAAACCAGGTAAATTCTCCTAAAGTTCAGTTGTCACTGTCTACTCAGTAAAAATCTTTCTTTATACTGTTTTTATAGGGGAGAAAAGAGCGATAAGAAATCATATTAATTCGTTATTCAAAACTTTAAAGATCAAAGTAAATGCATGTTAATTTTACCACAGAAAGACTATTCATAAAGACACTGATTTACAACAAAATGAGATAAAAAAATAGATAAAACTCTTCGTCTAAGGTGATCAATGCTTATTTCAGTACCATATCCCACAGTTTTTCTCTCAAGTTCTTTACATTGTCGATCTTCTTGACTTCAAGATCTTTCCAGGAGGTTTTGTCAACAATAACCCATTTGTTTACAACCCATGAATACATTTTATAAAATTATGTAACTGTACTTTTTTCCAAATCGTATTGGTCTTATCATTAATTGTAGCATTTACCTTCTGCTATTTGTGACAATCTTACATAATTTCATTAAAAAAAGAAAAATCATTGGACAGATTCACACTGATTGCATAAAACCTCACTGTTTGTGATATTAGGACTGGTATTTTTCACTAGTATAGTTGGATTTTGTATTTGATAGGAAACAGTAATATCAAAGTAATCTTTTATCAGTCATATAAAATAGGATATGGTTAGCAATAACCTAGTTATAAACACTTCTGGTAATTAATTTGTGATGGAGTAAAATAATTTAAGTGCCTTTATTTTTTACTGTTAACATTTTTACTCATCAGTTGTGGCTCAGTGTCCCTGCCATTTTTAGAAATCCTATAAAACTCGGACGTTGAAAAGATTTAAGCAACGCAAAGAAAATTCACATTACTTATGGAAATATTTACAAGTGATGGTAAGACTAATTGATGCTACATGATATGTCTAACATTCAATTGAAGTAAATTTTCCATTAACATTTTCTTGGATTTAATGTTTTAAAGTAAAATTTTTACTTGATTTTCACAATTAGCAAAGACAATACCACAAATTACAAGTAGAAACATAATAGTAAACAAATATAGTGACAAATATAGAATAACAGATACAGCACCTTTCTGACGGGGGTCGCTATTCATTATTTCCGTTACAGAGACAAGTATAACAGATACAGCACCATTCTAACGGGGTTTCACTATTCATTATGTCTGTTACAGAGACAAGTGTAACAATTCTACTTGCTCTTTGTGGGGACTGGCCATACGCTATGTCGGAATTAGAGAGAATTAGTCATTGTTACACGCATTTCTAGATCTGAAAATATGATAGCTTGTAACTATTTCAAGAGTAGCCTATAATATAAACAGAAAGGAACTGCAAGTTATTGATATAGTCTATTTCCAAATCAGTCACTTCTTTATATATATTACCACTATTGGAGAGCAAGGATGATGACGTGTTTAATGACGTCATTGTTCGTGTTTAGATATAAGTTTATATCTGTTTCGGAATTTTTCCTCCAGTTCTGTTTTAGACATAACTAAACGTGAATGAAAATAGTGTCTGCTGCAGACATTTTATGTCATTTATTTTTCTCAGTGCAAAGTTGATAATATCGCCCATTTTATAATTTTACCATTTAAAATATACAGGGTAAATTTAATTAATATATGCTATTTCCAAATTCACTTATTTAGCTTAACAGCATATCCAAATATTAGACAAATTGGACAGTAAAGTCCAAAGTTAGTATAAAAGGGTGATATTATAAGGTATACCAGGGATAAAAAATATGACAGTCAAAAAAATTACTCCATAAACGGATACCCTTTTGGCTTCAGCCCAGAAATATACTACATTTGGGAGTGTGCTCCCAAACACATCCAGTTTTTAATATTTTTAATATTTTAGAATTCTGTATCATGTGAAACAAATCAGAAATTATTTTAAACAAATTGACAACACTAAAGAAGCCAAGATAATAGGAAACTAAATAAACCTACAAATGTTAAGATACTGAGGATGGTCTAGTGCTAAAACATGTCTAACAACACATTTAATGGATTGAAGACATATGTAAAATTAGATTCATACCACATCAATCCATAGCTACAAATCATTTCTAAGTATGTAGGTCCGACAGACAGTTTTACACAAATACTACAAGTTCTGTAATATATCAAATTATAATTTCCAGGCTATATGTGTAATTAATATATACCATTTACATATGCACTTGCTCAGCTTACCAACATATCCAAATATTAAACAAATCAGATACTAAAGACCAAAGTTAGTATTTATACATATTTTTTTGTAATTTTATATTTTAAAAGTTATTAGTTATATTTAATTAACATATCGAATTTACAAGTTCACTTGGAAGTGTAAGAGTAAACATGTCACTACAATACTTGCTTATAACTAGATATTTAACAAGAGACAGCCAATAACCATTTAAATATTGGTGTAAGGAGGAATATAATTTTTAATAGAGGAGTAAATGTATAGTAACTCAAAAATATACTAAGGCAGTGGGAGGATTTTTTTGACAATTTTTGAAAAGAGACAGCCTATAAGTATGACCAATAGGCGAGTATGTGTCTTGGAGTAAGGAGGAGAAGAGGCAGAAAAATTTTATTGCAGCTAGTTTTTCTCGAGACCCCTGCACTCCTACTACTAACATACAGAAATTGATGATGGATTAAACCTTAACAAAATGTAGCTTTTATATAGTGCGTGTGACCTTAAAAAACTGACAAAACAACCATAAAGCCATGATGAAAGGAATCAAATTATAGATCAGCTGAAACAACGTATACGTTTTTGAAACTAATTACCCTCTGCTTGACTGATGAAATTGAAAATGTAAACAAAAGATCATTCATTACAATTATACGGGCATATTTCAAACCTTTGACTCCGCTAAAAAAACCTTAAAACCCAGAGATTTTATAATTTAAGGATTTCTTTATAAATAGATCACAGTATTAGATTAGGCTAACACAGCAAAGTCTGTTGGTGACTAAAAAATTACCCTAACACCCTCTTTTTGTCTTGCGGGGAAAATTAGTTTCAAGGCTCAACCATAAAAGGCAGCACGCTCTTCAAGCTTTAAACTATAGATGTCGAATTAGATTAAACGCTAAGTCATCGAAACAGGCGTAATTAACCTCCCGCTGCCGAAATAAATATGGTTCCATATACTGAATTTATGATTAAACAGATTAGGTACTAAAAATAAACTAAATTTAACTTTTATATAGTACATAGTTAAGTCCATAAAATAAATCAACAAAAGAATAATAAAACCGTGATGAAAGAAATCAATGTATTACCAGTTGTAACAGCGTATGTACATTTGTGAAGCTAAACTGCCCAGCTGATTGAATGAACATTGAAAATGCAAACAAAAGATCGTCCATAACACTTTTATATGGGAAAATTTGAAAACCTCGACCTCCCCAAAAACCCCTTAATACTAAGAATCATGTAAAATATCCTGTCTTAGCGGATGCCTACGCCCTAAGAGGAACATCCACGCAAAGTTTCAAGCCTCTAGGTCTAGCCTTGTATTAAACTTCAAGCCTAGCAGAACCCGTGGCTTCGCTCACGATAAAAACTATAGCCTAACCTTGATATGAAGAATTTTGAGGACTAAATAACAAATATTTATGTCAAGGAATATGTTATGTCGAGATATTTTTATGTTTTATGGCGGAGTGTAGATTAAAAAATTATATACCTACCACAGATAGTGAAGGGTTTATCAAATTTTATCAAAGGGTTTATCAAATCTGTCAAAACAGACAGCTGATTTTATCAAATTATAAATCAGCTGTAACAACGTATCCGTTTGTGAAGCTAATTACCATCTGCTTGATGGAATAAAATTGGATATTTAAACAAAAGATCATCCATTACATTAACATAGGAAATTTTCAAAGCTTCAACACCACTAAAAACCTCGAATTTTGAAAAATCTGTTCTTGGTGAAAGCCAACACTCTGTAAGGAACGTCCATGCAAATTTTCAAGGTTCTAGGTCAAGTAGTTTGGGCTGTACAATGATAGGGCAGTGGTTTTTGACAAAAATATAGTAGAGAAGACAGTATAATTATAACTTACAATCAGGGATTTGTATAATTTATAAATGTTTACATTAATAGATCAAAGAATCATCTCATGACAGCACATTCTGTTTGTGACTAAAAAACCACTATACTTTTCTCTTTCAATCTTGCTGGGATTTAATCTCAAGACTCAGCCACAAAAGTTAGTATGCTCTTCACGTCTAAAACTATGTACGTCGAATTATACGGAACGCCAAATCATCGGATAGGCATAGATGTAATAAAAAATTATTAGGAACGCCTTCAGGAAAAACGATAACTCCCGCAACCGAAATAAAGATGGTGCCACTTAACTAATTAACGGTGGATTTTATCTAAACTAAATGTAACTTTTATATAGTACATAATTATGTCCTTTTGATAAATCAACAAAAAAATGAAGCCATGATGAGAGAAATCAATTTATTATCATCTGTATCAACGTACAGTATACATTTCCGAAGCTAACTACCAGCTGATTGTTTCATGAACATTAAAAATGTAAACAAAAATCGTCCAACTCACTTTTATATGGGAAAATTTGAAAACTTCGGCCTCGCAAAAAAACCCCTTTATACTACGAATTTTGTAAAATCCGTTCTTAGCGGATGCCTACGACCTGAAAGGAACGCCCACGCAAAATTTCAAGGTTCTAGGTCGTATAGTTTGGGCTGTGCGATGATAGGTGAGTCGTATTTGACAAATATATAGTAGATTGGTGTCTTGTAGTTTCGCATTAAAATGTGAAGTTTGAACTTTTATTGTCAAAATAACCAACCTTTTGAAAAAATATCTCTCTTACTTTAATGGAGTGGGGACTGTCTCATTAAAACTGCATTACCTGAGTTTCAAAATTATATTTTAAAAATCTTTTCCAATTTGCCATTTATTCCTAAACAGCGTGATTGTTGGTATTCAAAAAGGAAAGTTATTCAACACTAAATCATTTTCGTTACTTTTTAATGCTGAGTTACTGGATTACTGGTTAACCAGATAATTGTTTTAATAGCTCTTAAAAGGTTTATACTAGAGTTGACATGAATAAATCACTACATCGGTACATTAGACGTAATGGAAATTGTAGCCGTTGTTATTCTATTTTAATTGCATTGCACCGCACATCTATTAATTTTTCATATAGTTTATTAGCCTAAAAATTGCCGATATAATAGATTTAATGAACAATACATTTTTCACGCACCCTAAAATTGTGTCTGAGGTCTGCATTTGGAACTACTAAGGCAGTGTTGCTCGAGCACAATAATTTAACATTTTTGGCTCAAAAAGAAAGTTTTAAGGGATGTAAACAAAAAAAATTTAGAAACTAAAAAGGTCACGATTAAAATAATTTAACAAAGAAGATTTATGTTGGGACTCCTTTTTGACAAATATCTATTATGTGCTCCCTGCAAAGTGGGTCATTTGGTGTACCTGCCAAAAAATTAATTCACAATAGTAGTTTATGCAACGATTGTATAATGAATGTCTTTAAGCCACGAGTGAGATGTAAGTTAGAACACGAGCGAAGCGAGTGTTCTAAATATCTCACGAGTGGCTTAAAGGCATAATACAATCGTTGCATACACTATTTTATCTACGACCAACAATATACGACAAAATTTCCCCCAAAGTTAAACAAAACTCATGACTTTTAATAATGATGGAATAGGTCAACTAAAAGTTGAGGTTAGGCAAATAAGCAGACTGAACCATGAATCGTTGTGGAACAATCAGCTGATGGGATAAGTAAACTCAAACATGAATCGTAATGCAACAATCAGCTGATGTGCGAATTGCGTAATTGTTATTATGACACTACTTCCGTCAAATGCCGAGCTCTCATTGGTCTAGAACCAGTACTCTAAAGTGACTCCAGTACTCTAAAGTCGTCATTAGAGTACTGCTTGGTTTTTGGTGTTTTAATGTATATCATTATAATGTTTATTGTAATACCATAATTGGTGCTTATTGCAATGGTCGTAGATAAATAATCTTATCTAATTTAAAAATTGAAGGGGTCCCCCGTAAAACGTTCTAAACGACAAAAACCTAGTTTTGAGTAATCAAAGGTTGAAAGTTGAATTCTAAAATTTACGGTTTTTTTAAGGTTAGAACTTATAATTATGTATATATAATCTTTTAACACCCTATTTATAACATCATAATGTAGCATTATATTAAATTTGTACTTGCCATCAAGCATTTTAAAACATTTTAGTGTTTTTTTAGGGGTTATAACGTTCTAAGTGACTGGCGCTTGGAACGTTTTCTGACGGACTGCTCTTCTACTTTGGAAGAATACATGAGGGAGAGTAGGAATACCAACAGAAACAAAAATAAAACTGAATATAAAACAATTTTATTGATGTAAAAGTACAAAAACGTAATGTTGTTGATAAAACGTGATACGTCACTCTGCTAAAAGTTATCCACATGTGGTGCTTAAAACGTTATTCTACCCACCTCTTTTGGGGGCAATTTCCAGGCCTTGTCTTCTTATTTTTTGAAATATAGGGTAATCCAACTTTTCTATATTCAATCCTGGTCTTATCCTTCCATTTTCCAAAATTTACATCACGCCTTTTATTTTTATTTACGCGATTTTGGTCCTTGGGTGACAGCGCAACGACCGGCGGGGATTCCATCTTTCGGCGAATAGAACGTTATTACCCAGAAAGTCCGTGCAGTCTCGCGAAGTATGCAAACTTTGGCAGACGAAATCAGGGCTACCAACTCAAATATCTTCAAAACAAATTATACCACGGTGTAGCTCATGTCCTGGAGAACCTTTTTCACTGAATATCTCCGATTTTGAAATTTTGTCGCTTAGAACGTTTTACGGGGGGCCCCTTCAATTGTATTCTGAATAAATGAACATAAAATGTATATGTGGTCCTTCCATTTTCCTGAATAATTAAAAATTTATCGTTAAAAATCCAGAGATTACCGCACGCTTCGCCACCGCTATAATATCCGCCTATATCGTGCTAACGCAGACAAAAAGCTATAAAAAATTTGTATCATTAACTTTTTCTAATAATTATTTATTTATTTATTTATTTATTAGGCCTACTATTTTTTATTGCTAAACTGAAAAGTGAGTCAGTAAATTAACAAAACAATATCGACTCATCATCAGTATACAAAATTAATCATACTTCACAATCTGGATGAAATTAGTTACTGAGTGTAGGCCTATCAGTTGCTTTTACAACAAGGAAAACTATCAGGATTTAATATCAGAACAATGATCAAAGTTAAACAGATGATTGTTGTTTTAATAGTAAGCTTTTTGACAACTCTATTGTACAAACAAACGAGGGATAAACGAAATTTTCAATTCGCATCCTGCACTGAGCAAGCGATGGTGGTGGGGGGGTGCGGGAGGGGGCGGCAGTACGCTGAATCCGCATGGGGATTGTTGTGGCTCGCACGCGTGGGCGTAACAATCCCCCTACGAGTTCGGCGCGCTGAACCCGTAGGGGGATTGTAAATACCCCCCGGGCGGCAGATTTTGGGGGGCGGCAAAAATCTGATTAAATAATCCAAAAATTTAATAATTACTAAACTGATTTAATTATACTTAGAAATTCTGGAGAAATCCACTGATGAGTTTTTAGAGTGTGCATTAAATTAATTTTTGTCAGTAAAAACATATGTTTTTAACTATGGATGGACTGTAAAAGTACAGAAAAAATAGAAGCCTTCTAGTTCAAGGACAAAATGCGTGTGCGTACTACTTTCTCTCATTTTCCACCTTCCCTTGTAGGGTGATCAGACATCCGTTTTTAGGAGGATAAGCGTCCTTCTTTTAACGAACGTCCTCCTGTCCTCCTGGCTTTAAAATATATCCGGCTTTTACTACAACCAGGCCTAAGTGTAATGACGCATCGCACAGCGACGGCACAAGCGAATGTGGACAATACATCGATAGTAACATAGCATTACTAATTGTTATCCTTTAAAAAATGGAAAATTAAATGCATTTTTGACTCTGCTGACAATGAGTATCAATTGGTAAATTAAAGACGAAAGCGTATTTTTTAATTTATGAGCTCTATTTGTTTTGTAACAGAAACAATTTGAGTGAATTGTTTTATGAATTCTTCATACAATAAAGAAAATATATTTTGTTAAAGATATGATGACAATTATTTTGTACTCCTATTGTATACTTTGGGCCTTTAATGAAAGTTATTATCAGAGTTATATTAACAACTGTCCTCTTCTTTCTGTAAATGTCCTCATTTTTAACCCAACTGTCCTCCCTGAAAAGTCTCCATCTGGTCTCCCCGCTTAGGAAAATCCAAGACTTTCTGCTCTGACAACGTTGAATAGGCTTTCTTTCAAACAACATATAATTTTCCAATAATTGTTTGGCAACTAACGGTTGCTCATTGTAATTTATGATCTCAGATTACTACATCGCATTTTGAAGAAGATAAAATTCGGTTTTTTAATTTTTGTTTATTTTGCTAACCTCAAAATTCATATAGTATTGGCCGTATTGGGTCAATTCATTCTTTAAGTCAGTCACTGACGAACTTTACAATTAAAGATTTTTTCATGATTACGATTTTATACTATTACTAGCTGATCAACACGGTTTTACCCGTGGAAAAACAGAAAAACTTCCTTGGATTCATGATTTCATGTTAAGGTTGCCATGACAACTACATGAGCTACCCTATACTTTAACATTGAAACTTTGATGTATCATAGGGCGTAGCCCTGAGAGAATTTTTAAAAATCCGTTCTTAGTGGATGCCTATGCCCTGAGAGGAACGTTCATGCAAAGTTTCAAGGTTCTAGGTCAAGTAGTTTGGGCTGGGCGATGATGGGTGAGTGGTATTTGACAAATATATAGTAGAAGACTAGCAGAACCCGTGACTTCGCTCACGATAAAAAATTATAATCTAACCTTGATATCAAGAATCTAAATGGACTGAATAAAAAAAGGTTATATTAAGGAATATGTCATGTAGAGGTATGTTTATGTTTTATGGCAGAGTGTAGGTTAAAAAATATACTAGATAACACGTAGCTAGAAATCGTAATAAAAGAATCGTAGTAAAAGAATGAAGAATAATCAGCCTACATATAAACTTTTAAAGTTTAATGAAAGGGCCAAATTCATTAACAAAATTATAGCTTAGCTACTGAAACTTTTAAAGTTAATTTTATCTACACAGCAGGAGTTTCCGGTAAACGTTAACGATTGGGAACACCTTCATTTCCTTCCCCATGTCCTCTTTTTTATAAAATGTATATTTTAACACCGGCAAAAGATCAAACTGTGCTTACAGCAACATATAGCTGACCGAGAGCAAACACTGGCACGTAATGACTTCCTTTGTTTAGCGATTGCCGCCAAAACAGAGATTGCAGGGAACGGCTGTCTTTATAGACATAACCTCTCCTTTGTGGCAAAAACGCGTAAATGACGCATTATCTCTACCAGTCTTTTCATTCTTCAAATCCAACCCGCCGCAATGAAAACATTTTTAGTTCATTGGTCTGAGGTTGGAAGGAGCATCAAATGGTGCATCGGGAGGGTGATGCCAGCGGTCGCGATCGTGTTCTCGCCGATTCCTCCGACCGGTCAATGTTCGACTTCTTCTTATCAATGGCATTATAAATGCACTAAATCCAAAAATAGATTTTCTCAGAGTAATATAACTTCAAAAACACTATAACACTATTAAAAACACTATGAGATATTGTAAACTACATTGTAAAACTGGTAACTGCAATGTTTAAGAGCTTTAAAAACTTCATATAACATAACCTAAATTACATAATAAATCTTTTAAAGAAGAAAACTGTTGAAAACAAAGCCAAACCAGCCGTAAAATTAGTATATTTCATTACAAGGACCTAAAGTGACGCTTTTCGTACAAGGTCAAGTTTTACAACCGAGGCTCTAAGCCGAGGTTGAAAAATGACCGAGTAACGAAAAGCAGCTTTAGGTCCGTGTGATGAACTATATTTTTCGTTATATTGCTCAATACAATACGTAAACTACTTAAGAAAACCAAAATGTTACAGCTTGTTTACCTTTAAAGATGCCTTCAAAAGATGCCACCGTCTTGTTCTTGCTATTTGAAGCAATCAGCTGATTGTCTGTTTCATTTGTGTTAGGGTAGACTGACAACAATGAACAACTATCGACGTATCGAACGCATGTAATAATCGATTAGTGAAATGAGCGAGTTTCACAAATTGATTGAACTGACAACAATGAATGTTTCGATAATAACGATGAATGTTTCGATTATTTGTAATCGAATGAATATTGTTCGATTTTACGACGTACTCGGCACTTTTTGACTTTTATAGTCCTAGGACTATAAAGAGTCAGCTGGTATCGAGTACATCAGCTTTTAATTCCAAGGAATAAAAAGAGTGTATTTAGGTCCGGAAAACATGCATTAAAAACATCTGTTTTTGAAGCAGTATAACGAAATAGTATATTACGCAACTAGTGCGGGAAGTAAGTGTTTACGTGCGAGCATGATAGTTCACGCGCGACGCTTGCGGAGCGCGGGAATTTCATGCGAGCAACGTAAACACCTTCCCGGATGGGTTGCGTACGATAGTTTTCGCAACACTACCAGTAACAAATATACAGGGTAAGTAAAAAACAACACATCTATAAAAGTCAAAAGATTTAAAAAATATTAATTAAATTGTAGAAAGAAAATACGAACAAAACTATATTTATCTAAGGGGGGGGAGATAAAAAAAAGCGTTATCTCTGCTGTTCAGCGACCGAGTAGGCCTTTCTAGGAATACGTCTTATCGTCACACAGACGGCAACAATTGATTAAATAACAATGCTCTTTATTAACTTATCGCTATTAACTGTAAGTAGTCGTAACCTGGGAAACCAGTTTAGTTACAATTGAGATATGGTCGTCATAGTTAAAATGTGTATGTTGTGTTTATGTATAATGTATGTAAATTGTGTGATGTAATATTTTTTTTCTTGAGTTGGCAACATTGAGCATTTACCGCACTCGTGCGGTAAATGCTCAGTTCAAACTCTTTAGCGCACTCCAGCTGATTTGTTACCTCACTACAGCTGATATTTGCCACACGGCGACTTCCCACACTGAAACGGGAGCGGAAACCGGCTACTTACTAGTGTAGTGTTGCGAAAATAAGTTTATCTGTAGAACTATTTCAGAGCTTGGCCATATGTTCAGTTTGTAAACAAAACTGAGCTTGCTCAAATGTCGATGAATAGCGCCACTGTTCTGAAACTTCAGCCCTTTACTGTACTTTAGTGACGCCCTTTTTTAAAATTCTTAGACTTGTTGACAAATTTACATAAAAATCCCTTTAATTTGACACCTCAAACGTTAAAATCCGCCCAGCCGTTATTGCGGTTGGACTGTGAAAAGAAAACCGCTTGCGTATTAATATACAGGGTGTTTACGAAAAACTTTTACAGACTTCGGGATATCGTTACTTACATCAAAACTATGAAAAAAGATTTTGTAAACATGGGTCCTAAAATGCTCGGTTATCCGTCTGTCGGTCTGTATGTGTTTTTAACATGATTTTGCTACTTTGTACCATTTCAAAATGGCAGCCATTTTTATATTTTAAACCTTAATATCTTAAAAACCGTAAATTTTACGAACATTTTACAAGACACAAAAAAGTTGCATAATTTTATTTCCTACAAAACCATATAAAGATCATAAAGATAGAACCACAAATAACGGAGTAATTGCAATTTTTCTAACAAAAAATGCGAATATTTGCTATAACTGTCATAAATAAGCATGTATTCTGTTAGAATAATTGCAATAACTCCGTTATTTGTGATTACATCTTTATGGCCTTAATATTTTTTGTATGAAATAAAATTACGCAACTTTTTTGTCTCTTGTACAATTTTTGTAAAATTTACGGTTTTAAGATATTAAGGTTTAAAATATAAAAATGGCTGCCATTTTGAAATGGTACAAAGTAGAAACTTGATACTCCGCACAAAAATAAGACCTATTAGTTAGTATATACGTACCAAGTTTGAAGTTGATATCTCTAGTGGTACCAAAGTTATGCAAAATCATGTTAAAAACACATACAGACCGACAGACGGATAACCGAGCATTTTAGGACCCATGTTTACAGGAACTTTTTTCTTAGTTTTGATGTAAGTAACCATATCCCGAAGTCTGTAAAAGTTTTTCGTTAACACCATGTATAGATACCACATTAGATAGTGTGTTTTCTTTTCACCGTTATAACTCGAAAATGGCCGAATTGATTTTTAACATAAAAAGTGTCGATTTTAAGGTACTTATTTGTAGATTTACCATTACGTATCTGAATTTTCTAGTAGGGCATCAATTAAGTTCAATAAAGGGCTGAATGTTCAGAGCAGTTGTGGTGCTATCCGTCGGCAGTTTTTCAAACTCGATTCACTTAGTTTTTAACTTAACATATGGGAGGTTAGTAATAGTTTTAAAGATCAACCACTGATTGCACTTATTTTTCCGCGAAAAGCCGGGACACCATCGAATTAGATGAAAAAAGAATTTGTTAAATTATTGTAACGGGCATTATTGTAATTGAAAACATAAGGGCCGCCCAAGGAAATAACTATAACTCCCGCTGCCTAAATAAAGATGGCATCACATAATGAGCTTACGATTAAACATATGAGGTACGAAACTAAACCAAATGTAACTTTTATATAGTACGAATGACCTAACAAAATCATGAAAACAACCATAAAACCATGATGAAAGGAATCAAATTATTAATCAGCTATAACAACGTATCAGTTTGTGAAGCTAATTACCATCTGCTTGATTGAATAAAATTGGAAATGTAAACAAAAGATCATCCATTACATTTACATGGGAAATTTTCAAAACTTCATCCCCACAAAAAACCTTTAAAACTTCTAATTTTCAAAAATCCGTTTTTGGTGAGTGCCATCACTCTGAAAGGATCGTCAATGCAAATGTTTAAGGTTCTAGATCAAGTGGTCTGGGCTGTACGATGATAGGTCAGTGGTATTTGACAAATATATATAGTAGAAAAGATAGTATGATTATAACTTACATCAGGGACTTGTAAAATTTATATATTTGTACATAAATAGATCAAAGAATTATATAATTACAGCACTGTTTGTGACTAAAAAACCACTGTGCCTCTCTCTTTCAATCTTGCCGGGACTTAGTCTCAAGACTCAGCCACAAAAGGCAGTGCGCTCTTCAGGCTTAAAACTATATACGTCGAATTATATGAAACGCCAAATCAACGGAAAGGCATAGATGAAATTTAAGAAAATATTAGGAACGCTTCCAGGAAAAACGATAACTACCGCTACCGAAATAAATATGGCGCCACTTAACTAATTAATTCTTAAATCCTGAAATTAATAAACAAGTACTCATTTGAAACTTGGAAAATTAGCTCTATAGCTCTATTTACATTTTTTATAAGTCAAAACAAAAACATTACATCATCTGATAATATTATAAAATAAACAAATAGAAAGATGGTTTCAAACAGAAGCAAGGAAATATGTGAATACATAACAATTACCCGCCGCTAAAAAAAGCACTGTGTTATGGCTTGCAAATATAATCCTTTAAGTAGCCTGGACGACGCCTTTCTCTCCTCCCTCGCTGAACCTGACAAGAACCATTTCCATCCCCGGGTTGGTGTTGAATCATCAATCTTGGAGGGTCTGCAGGTTCATGAATCTTGGGAGCTAGATCTTGAGAAGGTGCTCCATGTAACTTACAAGGAAAATTGAATAATATTGGTCCATTTTTCTGTTATTGTTCTGGATGTTGCTCCTTACATTTCGATGTGGCACTTCAGTAGAAACTAGCTGATCAATGTGGCGTTTTAGGACACGTCCGTTATCAAGTTTCACTAAATAATGTCGAGAGCCCAGGCGCTTAATGACTTCCCCAAAAACCCAGATGTCCAAATTATCCTTGTGTAGACGGACTTGTACTCTATCTCCTTTATGAAAAAAACGAGGTGGGCTAGAGAGGATTTGTGATTTCTTTTGTGTAGTTGGAAAAATTTCATCTAACCTTATTCTTAGTTTTCTGTTAAGGTACAGTTCTGATGGAGAAGACCCACATGCAAGTGGTGCGGCTCGATAATTGTAAAGAATACGTTTCACTATCTCTTGAACTGTCCCAGATTTATTAGCAATTGCTTTTAATCTTCTCTTGAATGTTTGTACGTTGCGTTCAGCAAGTCCATTGGTTGAAGGATGGCCTAGTGCAATCAGTCGCTGTAAAATCCCTCGATTTTTACAATATTGTTTGAAACTGTCACTAGTGAAAATTGAGGCATTGTCGGATACAATTTCAATCGGATAACCATGCGTACAAAATATGTCTTATAACAAGGTTATTGTAGCTTGAGTTGTTGGTGCATGTCGAATGACCCGTACTTCTAACCACTTTGATTTTGCATCAACACAAAGTAAAAAATAGTTTCCATCTATTGGTCCCGCATAGTTTATATGGAGACGTTACCAGTTGTTATCTGGGTCATCCCAAGGGTGCATCGGAGCTTTCGGAGGGTTGTGTCTGATAAGTGCGCATTCAGTACATCCACGAACCATTCGCTCAATGTCTTTGTCCAGGCCTTCCCAAAATACATATCGTCTTGCTAATTGCTTCATCTTTGTAATTCCAATATGACAGGAATGAAGCTCCTTCAAAATAGCTCCTCTGAGACAATGTGAGATAACAATCCGATCCATTTTGAAAACAATGCCATGAGAAACAGAAAAGGCTGAATCTTCGTTCTCTGTTTGTAGGTCCGTTATGAGTTTCTGGAGATATGGATCGGAGGATGTTGCTTCAGCAATTGATTCAGCAGTAATTGAGGTGCTGGATACATGGAAAATCGAATCCCAGTGTATGAGATTATCTTCTTTGTTGATAAGCATGTCCATGGTCATTGTGGTACTTGTTACTGTGCTCGAGAGAGGCAGTCAACATGTTGTATCTCGTTTGCTTTCTTACATCGTAATTCATAATTGAATTGAGATAAAAAGGAAGCGTACCAAAGTATTCTGGAGGATGTCATTTGAGGCAATGACTTGTTATGTGCAAAGATTCGAAAGAGAGGCCTGTTATCAGTTATCAAAGTGAATTTTCTTCCAAAAAGATAGTTGTAAAAACGAGAAACACCAAAAACCACAGCCAGAGCTTAACGATTTAACTGGCTGTAGTTCATCTCTGCTTGAGAAAGAGCTCGAGAAGCATAAGAAATGGGCTTCTCTTCCCCGTCCACTTCATGACTGAGTATCGCAGCGACACCCCCTGGGCTTGCATCTGTTGTCAGTGTAACTGGTAAATCCGGATCGAAAGGAACCAAAACTCGATCACTGCACATTTCGGCTTTCAGTCTGACAAATGCTTTTTCACACTGGGGGGGGGTCCAGCTTAATCCATGACCCTTAGTCTGGAGTTTCCGAAGTGGATAAGAAATTGTTGAGTAGTCCTGGATGAACCGCGCGTAGTAAATCAGTATACCCAAGAATCTGCGAACATCGTCAACGTTATGAGGTCGAGAAATTTCAGAAACAGCTTGGATCTTCTTGGGACTCTTCCTGATGGTGTTTTTCGATTCAATGGGTCCCAGATATTCAATTTCAGTTTTGAAAAATGAACACTTGTTTTTGTTCAAATTAGATCATATTGAGATAATCTTTGTAAACACAATCGAATATTTCTCTTGCACTCCTCTAAGGTAGAGTCATGTACAACTATATAATCAAAATACCCCCGTTGCAGCAGACCTGCATACTCAGCGAATTTCAAATGCAAAACAACATATTTCAATCAAACATAGCAAGATTCGACATGTTTTGGTAAGCTCCATAAGAATAACATTGGGAATGAGTTTGCAGGTTTGCTGCTACAGGAATATTAAACCTGGGTGGCTTTAATTCAATATTTAGTAGATCTGAACTAGAAGAAGCTATTTACCAAGTTTTAACAAGATATGTTGAGAAATAATCGAGATTTAGAATTTTTCTTATTTCCCATAAGGTTAACATTGGGACAACGTACTGTGTTTACCACTTTCAATATCTCAGTAACCAATGGACATAGAGCAGTGATTCAAACTACTAAATTGTTTGTTTTTTTTGAGCTGAATTCAATGGTGCAAACAAAAATTCGATAAATTTTATTTTTCTATGTAAAAAACTCAAAAAACCCTTTTTTGGGGGGGTTTATCCCCCTTTACCCCCCCCTTCCGGCGGTCCGATCGGGCTGGTTCACGAACTCGTCCAATTGATTACCACTTTTCATGTCCATACCAAATTTGATAAAGATCAGACCATTTTTGCGGCCGCTATCGTGCTAACAGACACATATATAATCAATAAAGTTAAATGTATGAGGGCTACTAATATTATTATTTTTAACATTTCAGAACACAGTACCCTGTTTTAAAATTATTTAATTAGACCAACATGTTTCTATAAGGTTTTTTTATTTATATAAGGTTTATATATTTATATAAAAAATGTTTATATAAGGTTAGATTAATTTTAAGACCGTGACCATGGCCTAAAGCTTCGAAACATGTTGGTCTAATTAAATAATTTTAAAACAGGGTACTGTGTTCTGAAATGTAAAAAATAATATATATATATATATATATATATATATATATATAAATTCGAACTAATAGTGTTTTTTGCTTCTGGGGGCCCCAAAACGAAAAGTTATAGTGGTCCCGAGCTTAGGTCTTACCATGAGACCTACGGTAATAGCTTCTTCCCTATAGGGGAAATTCGCTAATATACTGCACATTTAGGTAGGCCTGTTAGGATTTGTGATTCCATTTTTTTGAACTCTGACGGAGCCGTTTTAATCCCAAAACTGAGGCGGTTCATCTTATATGTTCCTCTATGGGTAGAAATCGTTTGTATTATGCTACTTTGAACATCAACAGCAAGGTATAAGTATACCTTTATACTTGCTGCCTACTTGCTTATACTTTATACTTTTGCTTTAAGTTTATACTTTTGCTTTAAACAAGTCTAACTTGCAAAAGTATGTAGAATTCCTTAGATTACCAAGAACATCTTCAATTCTTTCAATCGGAAAGTTGGCAGAAACCAGTCGGTCATTAACTCCACATTTATAGTCCACACAGAGTCTAACCCCACCATCTGGTTTCGGTAATACCACAAGTGGAGAACCCCAGTCACTTGTAGCAACCGGTGCAATGATGCCTGATTGTTCGAGGGAGTCTAATTCGCGTTCAACACGTTCTCGGAGAGCGTAAGGACAGCTCTCTCTCTAGTGTAAATTGGTTTTACATTTTGTCTAAGTGTCAAAGAGACCTTGTAGTTTGGAATACAACCAACTTTTTCTTCAAACACACTGGGAAATTCTGCTAAAACATCTACAGAGTTCAATGACCATGGGCTCTGGGTCAGGATTCTGGTTTTCTTGACACACCATTTCTTTGTCAATTTGCCTAAGTTCTAAGCTCAACCCTCTTATCCAATCCCGACCAAGAAGAGTATCGTGACCTGGGGGCACAATGAAAAGTTCCCCCAACATTTGTTTGATTTTGTACTTTACATTAACGTCAACCCTCCCCCTACAAGGTACTACGTCATTTGAGAACGCTCTAAATTTAATTTTTGAAGGTCTAATGTCATTTATAAGCTTTAATTGCTGTAACTTATCCTCAGAAATTATTGAACATTTAGCACCTGAATCTACTTCCATTCTTAATGGTTTTCCATCCAAATAAACAGTGATAATGTATTTTTCGGGATAAGTGGCAAGCTCATACAAATCAACTACATTTGTGATATCGTTTACACCAAAAGATTGATCTTGAATATGCGGGTCACTTTGATCAGAGTTGTAATTAACCTGGTTAGAAACAGTTGAATTTGCCATTAAGGATTTTATACATACCTTAGTACGTGTCCTTCTGCGGAGCACAGGTGACACCGCAATTTCTCCCGGGCAATCTTACACTCATTGGATTTATGAAATTTATTTCCACATCGAAAACAAAGGTTCTCAATATCCAAAGAGCGATAAAGATTCCGAGGGTGTTTTGAAGGCCTCAAACCCTGTTTGGTACCACGAGGTGTTGTGTACTATGAGGACGTACTGCATTTTTCTCTATTGGCGGAGACTGTGTAACTTTATTCACACCACTGCTTGAGGAATCAAAATGACATAGTCCAGAGTTCACGCTCTTGTTACCTAATTCTCTACTTTGGATTCGTGAAGCTTAAAATTAGCTCTATTTACATTTTTCATAAGTCAAAACAAAAACATTACATCATCTGATAATATTATAAAATAAACAAATAGAAAGATGGTTTCAAACAGAAGCAAGGAAATATGTGATTATATAACATTAATGGTGGATTTTATCTAACTAAATGTAACTTTTATACAGTAACAAATTATGTCCTTGAAATGAATCAACAAAAAACAATAAGGCCATGATGAAAGAGATCAAATTATAATCATCTGTAACTATTTATGTACATTTGCGAAGCTAACTGCCAGCTAATTGATTGTTTCATGAACATTAAAAATGTAAACAAATACCCCCGTTGCAGCAGTCCAGCATACTCAGCGAATTTCAAGTGCATAAATAAATAATTTAAATGAAGTCTCGCATCAAGTAAAACCAATATACATTCAAAAGAAAGCGTGCAAAAATACTCTCCTAGTGGCCTTTAGGAGCAAAAGGCTATACAAAAAAAATAGCCTATACTTGGTACGAAAATGCAATGTTCAAAACTTCAAAACAGCTGGCTTTTCCAATTTAATCATATGGAGAAATGACCAGCTGTTTAAGTTTGAGTAAAACATTTCATAAACATCATCAGTAAAAATCTGTTTTCGCTATAGTACATTTATTTGACATATTTAGTTATCTGGCCTTTAAATAAGCCATATGTCTGTATCCACCATATGGCTTTGATTCAAACATCAGCTCATATGTTTTAATGTAAACAAAGCAAACGTTTTAGATCCCAATGCTACTTAAATGGCAGTTGTTTTATGTTATTTTTTGATTTTCTAGCAAACTTTAAGAAATTACAGTACTTTTCCTGAGTCCCTGACATTAAAACATTTAATTTGAACCCTTTTCCCTCATCCTGTGACTTGCTAATGCCCACAATTGCTATTCAAAAATAAATTATTCTCCATAAGATTAGTATGGAAAAATGCAGGTTTGCTGCCACAGAAATTTGAAAATGAGGTATCATAGGCTACAATCCAATATATCTAAACAATATGAAGCCATATAACATGTTTTATCAAGATATGTTGAGGAATAAGAAAGCTATCCAATTTTATTTACCTCTCATAAGGTTAACAATGGGAAAGAGAGTACACAGGTTAGCTGCCTCAGGAATTTGATGATTTGGGTATTTTAAACCATAATCAAGTAGATATTAATTGTATGAAGACCCATGCCAGTTCTTATCAGGATATTTTGAAAAATGAGCAAACTACATAACTTTTTTTATTACCCATAAGGTTAACATGGAGAATGAGTATGCAGGTTTGCTGCCATGAAAATGTAAAAATAGGGTATTTTAGGCCATAATCCAGTATATTTCACTAGATGAAGCCACATATAAAGTTTTATCAACATACGTTAAGAAATAAGGAAGATATAGAATTTTTTATTTCCCCTAAGGATAACATGGGAAATGAGTATGCAGGTTTGCTGCCATAAAAATGGAAATATCGGGGATTTTAGATTAAAATTCATTAGATCTCATCTGAATGAAGCCACAAACCAAGTTTTATTAAGATATGTTGTGAAATAAGCGAGATATAGAATTTTACTTATTTCCCGTGTGGGGGGGAACAACGTACTGTGTTTACCACTTTCAGTATCTCGGTAACCAATGGACATAGAGCAATGATTTAAAACACTAAATTGTTTGTTTTTTCGAGCTGAATTCAATGGTGCCAAACAAAATTGGATTATTTTTATTTTTCTATGTGAAAAACCCAAAAACCCCATTTTTGTGGGGTTTACCCCCCTTTACCCCCCCTTCCAGTGGTCCGATCGGGCTGGTTTTCGAACTCATCCGTGTAATTACTACTTTACACACCTGTGCCAAATTTCATTCCGATCGGACCATTTTTGCGAGCGCTATCGTGCTTACAGACACATAGATATATATATATGTTCTGAAATGTAAAAAATAATATATATATATATATATATATATATATTTATATATATATATATATATATATATATAAATTCGAACGAATAGTGTTTTTTGCTTCTGGGGGCCCCAAAACGAAAAGTTATCATGGTTTCAGGCTTAGGTCTTACCATGAGACCTACGGTAATAGCTTCTTCCCTATAGGGGAAATTCGCTATTTTTATATGGGAAAATTTGAAAACTTGACATCGCCAAAAACCCCTTTAAACTACGAATTTTGAAAAATCCTTTCTTAGCGGATGCCTATTCCCTAAAAGGAACGTTCCTGCAAATTTTCAAGGTTCTAGATCTAGTAGTTTGGGCTGTGCAATGATAGGTCAGTGGTATTCGACATAGTAGATTTAATCTTTTATTGAAAACTAGCTGTCTCGACAGACGCTGTCCTGTCTTCTTTATGAATAATTTGCTTTAGTCTGAATAAATATCATAAATAGTCATATCAACAACATAGCTTTTATTCTAAAACTTTTTTAATAAATAATATTATTAGTTTTATTTTCTGGCGCAAAAATAATTTTGTCGGTGTTCCGACACGGGAACAGGCGACTTACAATTGGCCATGTGAAAATCTTGGATTTTAAAGGTTGATTTCACTGACATTCAACCACTGTCCAAGAGATTAATTAATGAACATTGACATTGCAAATGCAAGCTGCACTGGAAATTTTAGCCGCTTAAAGTCAAAGGGTGTCGTATCATTTATCATTGGGGATACGTGGAATAAAAACGTTTTCACCTTTGTAGTTCCCTTGCAAAATCGTTGCCTCAATTATGTTGTTCATTATTTTTTTCACCGTCAGCTGAGTGCCGTTACATACGTGGTGTGTTGTGTGTTAATGTTCCGCAACATAATAACCGACTTTTAGTTGAATGTATCTCCTTCATTATCGGGAATTTAAGCTGATATCAAAAATCGATTTCATTCGGTTCTATCCTCTCAACCAACCAAATAAGGATGTGGCAACCCGCGGTTTTATTTAATTTTGTTGTTGTTGGGTTTCTCTCACCTATTTTTATCCCAGGAATCTCGTTCAGTGCAGTCAAAATACACGAAGACACACAAAACACAAGCACAAACACGAACGATGTCCCGGGATTACTCCTACGTTTCGCGGGACCGATAAAAACGTCCCGCTTCGTCAGGGAGCTGACTTTTTAATTTTCGATCGCGCCTGGCGTATTCGCGTCGAACGCCGAAACACACTGACCAAACACACCAATGCATTTAAATCAGCATTGGTGGCAGCCCGAAGATATACGTATTCCACG
Organism: Flexamia atlantica; assembly: GCA_035578135.1. Lineage (NCBI taxonomy): Eukaryota > Metazoa > Arthropoda > Insecta > Hemiptera > Cicadellidae > Flexamia > Flexamia atlantica. The sequence goes on along the minus strand of JAQJVK010000001.1, from coordinate 191,690,066 downwards.
AAACTGAGATTTGCCTGGTTCAACCTGATAATATCACTGATATTATGTCAGTGATGTCAATTTTAGTTGGCCACTGGCGCAGTATATACAGGGGCTTCATTTTTAAACCTAAAATCATTGTAATTTGCTGCCACGGAAATGTAAAAATAGATTATTTTAAGCCATAAACCAGCAGATCTCAACTAAAAGAAGCCGCATACAAAGTTGTATTAATGTAAGTCAAGAATTGAGCAATATACAGAATCTATATTATTAATTCTGTAAGCGATTTTTTCAATCAAAATTGTGAGAGTTTGACAGCTCGCAGGATGATGGGAGATGGCTCAATTGAAAGGTCTCGGTCCCAGGGGGTCGGGAAAAATATCAGATTATGTCCAAATATACCAAAAAATGAGAATAACGAAAAATATCTTCCATTTAAAAAGCATTGGGATTGAAAAACGTCTGCTTTGTTTACATTTAACATGTGGTGCTAATCTATCTTCTTCTATATTATTAATTCTGTAAGCGATTTTTTTCAATCAAAATTGTGAGAGTTTGACAGCTCGCAGGATGATGGGAGATGGCTCAAATGAAAGGTCTCGGTCCCAGGGGGTCGGGAAAAATATCAGATTATGTCCAAATATACCAGAAAATGAGAAATAACGGAAAATATCTTCCATTTAAAATGCGTTGGGATTGAAAAACGTCTGCTTTGTTTACATTTAACATGTGGTGCTAATGCTTGATTCAAAGCCATATAGTAGATGTTGACATGTGGGATTTTTTTCAAAATGGCAGCTCACTATGCACGTTCAATGTACTATATCCAAAAACATTTTAAATTTAAGATTTTCTGATTTTATAATAATTAAGGGTTTGAGTTTTTTCATAATTTAAAATTATACAAAGATAAGTATGTTTGTTTAGTTTATGTTATAACGATGCACATTTAATAACAAATTATCTATATATATATATATATATATATATATATATATATATATATATATATATATATATATATATATATATATATATATAATTACGTAAGGGAAATTTTTGCGCCGAAATTATGGGCGTTTGGAAGGTCGCAGGATGAAGGGAGGGGGCTGAAATTAAAGGTCTACATCCCAGGGGCTCGGGGAAAATACTGAAATTGCTTTAAGCTTACTATAAAATGAGAAATAACGTAAAATAGCTGTCATTTAAAAACTATTGGTATGTATGAAGGTCTGCTTTGTTTACTTAAAACCAAATTCTAGATATAATCATAATTTTGTGGATCCAAAAGCCTATTTTCTAAGAAGGTATTTGGAACTATAGTAAAGAAGGATTATGCTTAGGGGCTAATAGCCCTTCAAGCCTCTAGTCATATATTTAATTTCGTAAGGCGATTCTTTGCGTCAAAATTGTGGGCATCTGGCAAGTCGTATAAAGATGGGAGAGGGCTCAAATTAAAGGTCTCTATTCCGTAATGGCGGGATGAATAATGAAATAGCTCGAAATTCACGAGAAAACGAGAAATAACGTAAAATATGTGCCATTTAAAAAGCATTGGTATCTAAAAACGTCTGCTTTGTTTACATTAAACATGTGATACTGATACTTGATTGAAAACCATGTGGTAGGCTAGATATCAATATAAGCAGGTAGATTCAGTTTGCTGTGAAGGTATTTTGTACTATAATAAATAAGGATTGTTTGAATTTTCCCTCATTAGGGGCTTTTTCCCTCCTAGTTCTACTTATTTCCATAAGGCTAACATAGGGACAACGCACTCTGTTTACTATTTTCAATATCTTGGTAACCAGTGGACATAAATCAGTGATTCAAAAAACTAAATTGTTTGTTTTTTCAAGCTGAATCCAATAATGCCAACTAAAACTTGGTTATTTTAAATTTCAAGGTGAAAATTCCAAGAAAACAATATTTGGCCACCATTTTCTAAGATGGCGGCTTTATTAATTGTTGCACAACAATATGTTCAATACAAAAATTATAGATCTTTTCAAATCATACAACTTTTGTATTTAGTTACCTAATGTAAATTCAATACTAAAAAAGTCCCAGTCAAAAAACTAATATTAGCGGCCATTTTTCCAAGATGGCGCCTATATTTGTGAGTTTACAATAACAAAGTAAATATAAAAAAGGTAGATTATCAAAATTCCTGCAACTTCTCTTCGGTAACCTTTTTAGTAAGATAAATAATTAAGCTGCACCAGCCAAAAAATACTTTTTGGCAGCCATTTTCCAATATGGCGGCCGTTAAATATAAAAGTTATAGGCCTTTTCAAACCAAGCAACTTTTGCACAAGAAGTTGTTTTCTAAACTTAATAGTTATCATGATATAGCTCAAAAACAATATTCTGGCCGCCATTTTCCAAGATGGCGGCTTGAGCATAAGTTTTATTTTCGAAAAAGTGATGGGGTTTCAAAAATAACATATCGAGGAACATATGGTAAAATGTCCCACTTGGTTACCCGATTTTTTGAAAAATATTTAAAATGACTGGTATATTACGGCAACTCGTAAGGCCAATGTTAAAATTTTACAACTTTAAAATTAGATTTTCTCTGGCTCTGGCCGAGGTATCTGCATAGAACACGTTTTGGAGACAAAAATAACTTATTTTAAAAATTCGAAGGAAATCCTCGGAGCCGTTTTTGAGATAATTGTGCAAACATACAACCAAGCAAGCAAGCACGCACGCAAGATAACATTGCTCGTATAAGAGTACAGGATAGGATGGAATTGATTTTTATTTAGTACGTGGTGGACCGAGCCTTGCTCGGTGTTATTTCATGTTCATCAGTTCATCCAGTTGCTATAAAATATTTCAATGTCATAAAATTGATAAATAGAAACCTTTTTTATTGCTCCATGAACTCTTCACCCCACTCACTGTATTTTCCTTGATGGCTGTGGATTGCAAATAGCTGTTATGATTAGGGCAAGGCGACACTAAAAAAACAGGCCGTAATGCTCAAATTAACATATGATTGTAAGCGATGGCTATGACGTAATGAATCGTTTGTGATCAGCTGCTTGCTCCTTAACCAACGTCAGTCTGAACCATTAAGTGTCATCGTAGCTGTTGTGTAAATACAAAAACGGATCCACGTGCATATTTTATACTCAACACAATATGTGTTTCTAAATTCGAAATCGACAAATTTTCGCACTATTACTCAAACCAAGGTGTCTTCAAATAGGCTAACAATTTTATAAACTTTGTAATAGTTTGCTCCTCGGTGCATATACATTTAATCATTAAGTCAAAATAAAAACATGTCCAAAAAACTTTACAATTGTTTGCTCTAAATTTTTTTTACAAGCTCCCTGTTACTGCTAACGTCAGTTTTACTCTTTAGTATACCCACTAACAACGTCAATTCGACAATTAATTTTCACGAAAACAATACTTTCTCTAAATATGTATAGAGGGGAGAAAGTAAAAAAAGAGAACATATTTATGTACTCAACTATTTAAAAATATTTTAAATCCTATTAAAATAAAATAAAACTATTTTGCTTGAAACAAATAAATGTTTACTTTTTTATACAAGGGTGGATTAAAATCTATTCTAATAGTCTGGTCGGCGAGCTATGTGACCTTGAAGCAGGGTCCGACTCAAATGTTATGATTCATTCTAGTACTAACTACCTATTTGATGTACTGAACAAGAACTCTTTTCCACAGTCATATTTAATTAAATATGGCTCAAATGAGAACTATAGATCACTTGAGTGTTTTAGGACCAGAACGAATAAAGGGACGTATTTAGGACCTAAAATATTACTCTTTTCTCGCTCTTACAAAATTTAGCAGTGACTTTATGTCCATGATTGTTTATGAATAAACAAACATTAAATAGCTTTCGTTTTTTAGGTACAATCTTAATTCTAAACCATTTTCAAGCACCACACACTTTTTCCATCCCAGCTCCACTTTTGATCTCTGTGTCACAACTTGCAGGCAACTCTGATGATGATAGTGATGGTTCATTTTTGAAGCGAGAGGGAACCGCGCATCATTAGTTATCTTTATACGATCGCGTTTGATGGTAGAAGTAGATCCTTCAGAACGACTGGTTACATTTCCTCGATCAATATAACTCTCTTCAAAACAATCAATGCCTACCACTGACCGTTTTATCGGTGTGAAGGTGGAGCGTGATGGTATCGAATTTAACCACTGCTGTTTTCGTGTCTCGTTTTTAGGAACACTGAATACTAAAACACTAGTAGTTATGGTGTTGCTGAAGCAATCAGGCATACAAAAGGATGAAGGCATTTCCTACATCAATTGTGAATTCTATAAGGTCACATAAAAGGTTATGATTTTCAGCATATTATCAAAACAAACAACAAATAAACGATTACTTGGAAATTAATTACGTCATTCCCATCGCTTACGATCATATGTGAATTTGAGCATTACGGCCTGTTTTTTTAGTGTCGCCTTGATTAGGGCCTACTTCATTTGTTTACACTTTCCTTGTTTATTTTGGTTGCTATCATGGCAACTCATAAGGCCAATGTTAAAAGTTTACAACTTTAAAATTCGTTTTATTACGCTATTAGATTTTCTCTGGCCAAGTAATCTGCATAAAAGACATTTTTGAGATAATCGTGCAAACATACAACCAACCAAGCAAACATGCACGCAAGATAACATTGCTCATATAAGAGTATACATAGGAAGATGTAGATACTGTATTGTCAGCAGCTGTTGAACCGCCATTTTCAAACTTTGGGAAATCACAGTAAGCCCCTCGTGAACGGGAACGGCGCCCTTCTCGCTGATTTGTTTCAAAGTTAAAACATTTTGAACTAATTAATGTAATGTTGTAGACCCACATACATTTACATAAAAATTTAATGTACTTCGTACTTTTACTTTCTTTGAGAAGCAAAATTCACTTGCTTTGAGAAGCAAGACTTCAAAATTATGTAGGCTTAGTCCTAAAACTTTTTTCAAAACATTGAAACGTGAAAAGCTACAAATTGATTTTGAAGTCTGCTTACACTTTCTATTAGTGCATTATTTAAAAGAGAATAATCACAAGTTACAATAATTTTCCAATCATAATTAATTTTAGCGAAATTCCCCTATAGGGAAGAAGCTGTTACCGTAGTACTCATGGTAAGACCTAAGCCCGAGATCGTGATAACTTTTCGTTTTGGGGCCCCCAGAAGCAAAAAACACTATTCGTTCATTTTCATAAATATAAATATATATATATATATATATATATATATATATATATATATATATATATATATAGTGTGTGTGTGTGTGTGTGTGTGTGTGTGTGTGTGTGTGTGTGTGTGTGTGTGTGTGTGTGTGTCTTTAAGCACGATAACTCGCGTAAAAATACTCCAATCTTAATGAAATTTGGCATGGATGTGTAAAGTAGTAATTATTCGGATGAGTTCGTAATCCAGCCCAATCCGACTACCGGAAGGGGGGGTAAAGGGGGGTAAACCCCCCAAAAATGGGTTTTTTGAGTTTTTTACATAGAAAAATAAAAATAATCCAATTTTTGTTGGCACCATTGAATTCAACTCAAAAAAACAAACAAATTAGTATCTTGAATCACTGCTCTATGTCCATTGGTTACCGAGATATTGAAAGTGGTAAACACAGTACGTTGTCCCAATGTTAAACTTACGGGAAATAAGTAAAATTTTATATCTCGCTTATTTCTCAACACATCTTGATAAAACTTGGTAAGTGGCTTCTTCTAGTTCAGATCTACTAAATATTGAATTAAAACCACCCAGTTTTAATATACCCGTAGCAGCAAACCTGCATACTCATTCCCCATGTTATTCTTATGGAGCTTTCAAAAACCTGTAAAATCTCGCTATGTTGGATTGAAATATGTTGTTTTGTACTGGAAATTCGCTGAGTATGCAGGTCTGCTGCAACGGGGGTATTTAATAATGTTTTGTGCTCTATCACACTTTACAAAAAATAAGCATTGGCCTATGTTTTAAATATTGGGATCGAGGGGGCGATAAATTCGGCTTTGCCCCCCCCCCTGATAAATATCTTAGTTCTAGCTAGGAGGCAGGTTAATCGGAAATCTAAGTATTCTTCTCATACTAAGTATGAAATCCAAGTTTTAAATTTATAATCTATTACACTAATTCCCTAAGGGATCCCTGATTCCATTTCTTGTGCACTGCAAAACACCTTTAGTTATGAACCGATTTTGATGATTGAGGTGTCAAATTAGAGGGAATGTTCTGTATAAGTCATGGAAATATTCTTGAGAAAACCCATTATTTTACATTCTGTCACTTTGATATTTATTTACAGTTTTTGTTTATTGTTTCCTTTCAAGTCCACAACTTATGAAAGCATTTGTTGGATTTTTAATATTCAGTATTAGGAAAGTTCAAACCTATTGTATAAAATAAGTCAGTTAAAAGAAATAGTTTATTAATTGGAAATAAAACCCCAATAAATTAAATTAATACATTTCGCCGACGCCAACACATACTGTATTCACTTCTAAAATATTCCTAAAACAAAACTTTTAGGACCACGACAATAATCCACCGGTCTCTTGATGGAGCCAGTCAGAAAAATTATAAAACGATATGGCCGGTAAAGTTATGAAGGAACTGTAGGTAGTTGTTAGTTTAGAAGATCATCTCGGATTGTGTGTTGTGCGCTAAGGTTGTAAGGCAGTTGTAGGCTTGATTAGTCCGTCTGATTATAAATCACTTCTCCGCTTCGTTGAAAATTCTTAATTGATTAATAAACTTCAAAACCAAAATTTCAAAAGCAACATTGTCAAACTCAACGTAATGTTTTGATGTATAGTTCTAAAAACGAAGTATGAAGCGAAGAGGCAGAGTAAGATGCGTTATTTGCCACGTTGTGGACGTTTGTGGTAATTGTTCGGCACATGTTTCTGCCGAGCAGCTGTTCGCTGTGCAGTTCCACAATATGATTAATACAGAGAGAGGTGTGATCTCAGCAACTTGTGCTGTTGTCGTCGAACGCTTGAGCGACAAACAAATCTCAATGCATCTCGGGTGAGTTTAATAACTTTCCTTTCTCGATCTATAGCGTTTGATGACTTTTTTATTGGTTTTAAAAGAGATAAATTATTGCTTCCTTGGTTTGATTTATCATATTCGATTCGATGATACTTTTAATAAAAAAACTAAATTATCTCTCCGTTCAGTGCAAAATTCCGGTTTGCGAAAGTTACTTTTTTCCACTGAGTTCGAGCGATAAGAGATCTCAGAGCGCACGACTTTTCCTCGGTTGACGTAACACCTCACTTTCGATTCAATCCACAAAAATTTACCGCCCTAAGCTGTGTGTTTCCAAAGAGGAGGCCCCTCCAAGAAAATAAACTTGTCGGGGGAACGTAGGTAGGCCTATATAGCCAAAATATTTAGCAGTATCTATAAAAGATTTACCTAATTTTACTTAATAACTTAATATAGCTTAATGCATAAATTATTTTTTTAGACTGCGGTCAAAAGACAGGCACATGATTTCCCCCAAATGAAGATAATATACAGAGTGTCCAACTTAACTGTAGCACCATTAGTATCTCAGAAACTATTAGGTTTAGAGAAAAATTTAAATGGGGGATTTCACCTACTTTTTATAAAAATTAAAAATATGAATTCTATTTTCTTGTAAATGTCCGCCATTTTCCAATATGGTGGACAATTTTTACTTTTCTTGTTTAACACCCTGTATTTTATGGTGTTTTTGGATTTTAGGCTGGATGCATGGGATGGCATACGATTGGCTCAGTTATGGGCACAATGCATTTCAAATGGGAACAATTCAATCTGTACCTGCTGATATCTCCTTAAAGGTTGAGTTTAGAGAGAAAATGTTAAAGAACAAGACGTTCTTAAAATTAAGTTTAAAATCCAAATTTAGCGTTTCAAATAAAAAGTAACAAATTTTAATGGAGTTAAGTAATGTTTTAGGAAAGTTTGAAGTAGTCTTGTTTCCCGGTTTTGGGGGTATTTTGGTGAAGGCCCATAGCATTGAATAACGAGAACTGGGCAAGTTAATTTATTTAATTACTTCTTTACTTACACAACAAACGCAGATCCATTATTACATTGTACCATACTGTGAATTAACATTTCGAAATTTCTCCTTAAATAAGTCAATATAGAATTATCGTTTAAGTATCAGGAGACAACTTGTAGACGGCTATCTTGACACGAATGACACTTGAATGATAGCGTCCAACCAATGAGCCAAAGAGCCAATGAGCGTCCAAAAAAAAGCCAAGGCTACTAACACAACACAGCAATCTCGACAGCACGCTTTTCACGTATGTTTAGTCAGAGAGGAGTGACTCCAGATGGATATAAAGCTCTTGGAAGTTGTTGCTATTAAATTATAAGTAAACAATAAACAATTAATTTTGTACTCCACTTATCATGCCCCACGGTATAAATTCTCCAAAATATTGAAAACCTTTCCTGTCTCGATAATCCAACCAGTTGCGTAACAGAAGGGCCCTCTGTTAATGTCAATTAATGCTAATATAATAGCAATTAATATTAGGATTGCTAAGGTAAGACCTTATATTATTAACTGTATGCAAGCAATCCAGAGGCTAACATGATTGATGATACAAAGAAACTCCACAGATTCGTATTCATTGCCAGACTAATTTTCCTTATTTTTCGGATTCAGAAAAATTCGGATTTAACCTATAAGTAAAGGTTTTTAGAGTAGGTCTACCATTTCTACACCAAAAGAAGTTGAATATTTATCTTTCATAAAGCTACTTCTGTCATTTAATTGATGAAGTCGTACGACTTTTCCACCCGTTATTCACATCTTTGGTAAATCCTGACATTTACCCGCTATTGGTAAATGTGATTGTCTTTTTCGGCCGTTCACAACATTCGCCAAGTTGCAATATTTCTGAAATTTTCTGCGATCTGTAAATATGCGTGCAACTGTTTACTCGGGCGCACCGGAATTGCGCACTAAAATTCAGGTAGTCACCGGAATAGCGCACTTGATCGAGAGACAGCCCCGACACACACCGGTATTGCGCACTTATTCTTCCGAGACATCTCTCGGTTAATTAAGCAAGGGTGAAAATTAATAACAGCAAGTTCATCAACAAGCATTAAACCTAAATAGTGGGTGAATTTTATATCCAACACATTTTGTAAAATTTAGTAGGTCAATTTCATTTTGACTCATCTTATCAATTTTGTTTACAAGAAAGGCTTTTCTCTCACAAGTTTTCTTTCTGCTCTTGAGGGCATCGCAGGTGTTGAGCCGGACATAGGTGTCTGTCTGCATACATTTAAGGTTTTTTTCAGGGCCGGCTCTACCATGTAGGCGAACTAGGCGACCGCCCAGGGCGCCAGGGCCTGAGGGGCGCCGAAGGGCGCTGAGCGGCCCCGTTTTTTCATAAAAGAAAGGCGCAAATAAATCACTTTTATCATGGGAAAGAAAGTCATAAAGGTAGCCTAAACTTCAATTTATATTTACATCAAATTTTATTAAATGATAAGTTTATAATTTGGGAATAGCTCGTGGAAACATGCTCTGCTTGTTACATTTTTAAACACTTTCAAACTACAAACTTATCTCCAATAGTGGAAAATACCACCCTTTAAAACTTATGATTATATACCAATACTATAAGCATGCGACATTCACTATAGGCGCCCACGCCATTATACAGTAGTTTCTTTTTATCTTGACAGCCGAATTTCAAGACCGGTCCTCTGTAGTCCACTATTTTCCTAATGCTGACAAGTAATATGTTTTTTTTGTAAATTATTGTTCTAAATAACTTGCGTAAGAGTTTTTTAATTGGTTCAGTTTTATATTAATTATATTATTTTTATTTGATAAACTGTCGAAATCATATCTTATTTATATATCTAAGTGCCTATACTCAGAAAAATATTATCTATTTTTTCCAAAGAACCCAACTCCATTTCAATTCTATAAAGCATCACTTTATGAGCACAATTTTTCAGATGGTATCATGTTTGTTGTAGACTCAATGTACAGTCCTGAATGAAGTACAGTAAAAACGTAGGAGCCGGAAATTGACAATTAAGTACTTTCGGCTTGTTTTTAATTAAGTATATTTTTCATTTAGTTAAAATATTAAAATATTTAATTAATATTTAATTTTTTCTCACAAATTTATTTTATTACCTACGACATAAGATTTTTTTCTAGCAATAAGACTTGCACAAATCACGTTTTTAGTCTGAAATAAGTTACATTTTGACTTTGACTAATACTCTAGACTGGACTGACGCAGTTGTAAACACATGTAGAAAAGTGTTCGCTGCTATACACACACTGAAAAAAATGCAGCGATTTCTACCCTTTCACATAAAACTCATACTGATCAAAGCACTTGTCTTCCCTCACTTCAACTACTGCAACACCGTAATTAACGATATGACTTTGCTTTGGCAACTAAATTGCAGCGTGTTCAAAATTATTGCATCCGGTTTTTATATAATCTTCGACGAGATGATCACGTCACACCATTTTATATTCATGCATCTCTTTTAAAGCTTTCTGATTTAAGACAAATTCGTATAGTTCAGATCACTCACTCTATAATTAATCTTGGGGTTCCAAATTATCTTGCAGAAAAATTCGAATTCTCAAGTGAAAGAGGCGTGAGAAACACCCGCTCTGGCTCGTTAACATTACGCATTCCCCGTCACAAAACAACAGTTTTTAATAAATCTTTTATTGTAACAGCCTGCCGTCTCTGGAACTCTTTGCCAAACGAAATCAAATCTATCGAAAATCGTTCGCGGCTGATGGTGGCGTTGAAAGAGTATTATCTCAACCAGATGATCGTGGCGTGGCGGGATGGCGTGCGTTAGGCCTGGCTGCAGCAAGATTTGTATGTGTGAGTGAATGTGGTCTCTAGGGATTTATTTTTTTCTTCATTATTGTTAATTTTTACTATGATATATACCAGTTTTTTTTTATAAGTATTTGTTATTGTAAATTATTTATAATCATGTAATTATTATTAGTGGTTAACTAATAATAATTAGAAAAAAGAAGAAAGGACCATGTGGTCCTAATGTTCGCCACAGTAAAGAAGCATTTTCATTCATTCATTTGGACGATTGACCACCACCCATGTTTCATTTTCTTTTAACGAATCCAATTCTTCTTGAATCGCTTTTAGCCACTGATTCTTATATTTTGACTGCATCACTTCACAGTACTATTGTGGATATTCAGATTCTATATTCAATCCAGTACAAAGTAACCACTTGTATTGTATCATATATACAAAGTCGCCACTTGTCATCCATGATGGTTTCTTAGTTTCACGTTTACATCTCAATATTTCTGGATTTCCTTCGTTATCACTATCATCTTCAACATCACTTCCTCCAGAACTGTACGTTTGGTTTTCCTCTTCAACGTTACTTCCTCCAGAACTACTCATTAGGTTTTCCTCTTCTTCTTTGTCAAAACTTTCTTTCTCTTATTAAATTTCACATGATGACTTCACATTGCTTTGTTCTGTCAGACTTTCAACCGTTTCACTGTTGTCACGTAGATTGCATACAACTTTAGGTTTGAATTTCACATCATGACTTAAAACAATCTTTCTCAGAGTCGGTATCCATACTCTATAGCTATAGCCATCTTTATCATTCACATAACCCACCATGTGTCTAAGAACAGCCTTGTCATCAAACTTTGAGCGAAAGTTTTTGTTGACGTGAACATAGCATTCTGTTCCGAAGATCTTCAAATGTCTGAGACTTCCTACTGGTCGTCCGTACCACAGTTCGTATGGAGATTTATGTTCTACTGAAGATTTTTCAGTACGATTCAAAATATAAGCTGCGGTGTTACACGCTTCTGCCCAAAGTGTCTCTGGCAGTTTGGTTGGATTCAACATAGAACGTGCACACTCGACGATTGTTCGATTATCCCGTTCTGCTACACCATTCTGCTGAGGAGTGTAAGGAGTTGAGATTAAGTGTTCTATGCCTCGTTTCGCGAACTCGTTTCACGAATCTGAAGAACGTCGTTTCAGAGACGTTCTTGTGTCGAAACTGTGGCCACATAATCTGTGGATTATGAAGGGATTTTACTATTGAAATAATTAAAAGTAAGAAAATACATTCACTGGATAAAAACTTAATTTATTCAACTTCTTGTACAAAAGGTAAACATTTCAGATCATAACATTAAGATCAGCTGATTGTTTTACTTTTATATTAACAGAAAAAAATCAGCTTAAATAAATTAGAGTAGGATTCACCTAAGTTGGCCAAAGCATGTACTAATCATCTCATCAAAAAAATTAAACAAGTCACATCGAAAACATTGTTGGTTACACATGGTGTTTGTTTACATTTTCTCCGAACTGTCAAATCGCCACGTTGCGTTTGTTTACAAGTTATTTATAGATTATAGGATGTTTACAATATCGCCTATTTTTAGAATTTTCTATTTTCATTCAACCTTTTTCCATAACTGTTAAGTTTAATTTGATTATATTTCTTGATTTACACGTATTTTAGTTTGTCTAACTGCTTGTTTATTTTTTCCTGGGCATATTTTAATAAGTTTTTACCGCAATATGAAAAGTTCGCTTGTCAGATGCTCTCTTGCAAGCAAGTAGTACTGGCTATTCATAAACTCGCCTATTTTTCTTTGTAAATATTATTTCATAAGAAAATCTAGGACTATTAATCATGCCGCATCCATGACACATCCTCTCCCTGTTAAAACATACTTAACTTGGAAAAGCCCCTCAGTAATATTTTAAGTTGCGCAAGAGAACTTCCAGTTGCAATATTGCATCAGAACTTTCCCTTTACTGCAAGTGCTATACTAAAACAGAAGTTCGATGACAATGTTTTCAGCACAGCTGGATTTTATGGTTAAGTTTGTAAGAAGATAATGGTTTGTTTACTTTCGTTTTGGCCTTAGGTGACTCCTACTTTAATTGTATAAACATCATGGTCAAAAAATTCAACTCATGTCAATTAGTTCTCAAGAAAATGTTCCTTATGAATAAAAAACTTAATTTGCAGAAAACTGACCAAGTTTAAATTTGAATATTTATATGTTGTCCGTATTTGTTTTTTAATTGCCCAATTTTTTTACAATATGATGAATTAATGAGTTTAAAACCAAATTAAAACTTACCTCCCCCTATAACCCTATACAAGGGTAAAAAGAAGCAAAACAGGTTTCCACTGAACTCCCTATCGCTCCTCTTACCCCGTGGCGTCGCTCCAACTAAATTTCAGGGGGAGGTCACCATACTTGCCATACTATAGAATGGTTTGCGCACGTTGGGTGCCGTGGGAGCCTTGACACCACGGTAGGTCTTGAAGGAGCTCCAAAATAGCCAAACCAAAAAGCAAACATTTCGAGTTTTATTTTATAAGTTAAGTTAATGATTTGTTGTTGTTGTTATTGTTGTTGATACAGAACTCTGGGAATTTCCCAGCTAATGTATCAATGAGGATAGGCAGAAAATACATCCGTCGCAGCAGACCTGCGTACTCAGCGAATTTCCATTCGTCCAATATTATATATATTTTTAATTCTTTATATGGACACATATTTATTGAAATTTATTTTAATGACGAATTTGTGTATGGTTCTTATTTTTTTAATTTTAAATATTTTTGTTTAATATTACAAATCTTATATATTAAAAACTTTTGTAAAACTAATGACAAATCCTAACCGTTACTGGACCGGTTTACATGTGGGTTGTACCAAAACAAAGGTTGTCGGTCTTATATGTGCAGGCTTTATTTGTATTTTGAAAGTATTTATGTTATTTGGGTCAAAAAATAAACTTTTCTTATGGAGATTTAACATTGGGAAGACATATATATGTCTGTTAACACGATAGCGGCCGTAAATATTGTCCGATCTAAATGAAATTTGGTACAGACATGTAAAGTGGTAATCACTCGGACGAGTTCGTAAACCAGCATGATCGGACCACCGGAAGGGGGGGCAAAGGGGGGTAAACCCCCCAAAAAATGGGGTTTTTGAGTTTTTACATAGAAAAATAAAAATAATCCAATTTTTGTTACTGCCATTGAATTCAGCTCAAAAAAACAAATAATTTAGTATCTTGAATCACTGCTCTATGTCCATTGGTAACCGAGATATTGAAAGTGGTAAACACAGTACGTTGTCCCTATGTCAACCTTATGGGAAATAAGTAAAATTCTATATCTCGCTTATTTCATATCTTGATAAAACTTGGTAAATGTCTTCTTCTAGTTGAGATCTACTAAATATTGAACTAAAATCACCCAGTTTTAAAATACCTGTAGCAGCAAACCTGCATACTCATTCCCAATGTTATTCTTATGGAGCTTACAAAAACATGTTAAATCTCGCCATGTTGGATTGAAACATGTTGTTTTGCATTTGAAATTCGCTGAGTATGCAGGTCTGCTGCAACGGGGGTATTATTATTCTTTTGTTGATTTATTTTATGGACATAATTATGTACTATATAAATGTTACATTTAGTTTAGTTTTAGTATCTAATCTGTTTAATCATAAATTCAGTATATGGGAACATATTTATTTCGACAGCGGGAGTTGTAATTATGCCTGTTACGATGACTTGGCGTTTAATCTAATTCGACCTCTATAGTTTAAAACCTGAAGAGTATATGATCTGGAATTCCGGATCATATACTCGTTATGGGTGATTTTAATCAGCCTGGCGTAAATTGGATTGACTATGATGTATCCGACGCTGTCCCCAACATGCAAAATGTTTCCTCTCTTTTTCAAAACCTAGCAAGAGTATATGACTTAAAACAAAGCAATACTGTGCGTAATCACAGAGGAGTTATCCTGGATTTGGTTTTTTCATCAGTTCACACTCTGGAGGTGGTAAGAGTTGAAGATTCACTCGTGAAGATAGACAAGCACCACCCTGCACTGACTTTTGGCTTGGACGTTTCTTTCTCTACTGATGGGAATGCCAATGTAAGAAACATTTTTGACCATCGGAGATGTGATATTTCCCTTGTTATGAGTAATCTTGCTCGTCTCAACTACCCTGTACCACAAGACCTCCAGCATATTGAAGAATCTTTTGAATCATTTGCTGAAATCCTTGGAAACATAATACGATCCTGCACTCCAGTAAAGAAAATAGGTGGTACTAGCTTCCCAAGGTGGGTTTCATGCGAGTTAAAGCAGCTTGTTATATTGAAAAAAATTTTGCATAAGCGGTACAAGCTATCTCTCTCAAGCTCTGACCATGAAGAATTTCGTAGGGTGAGGCGCAGATGCAAGGAATTGGCTCGGGTGTGTCACCAAAACTATATTCAAACTATTGAGGAGAGCATTCCAACAAATCTGAAATCGTTTTGGTCCTATGTCCATGGCTTAAAGAACTCGTCGGCTTTTCCAGCTCGCATGACATTTAATGGCTCCGAGGCATCGGACGCCAATGGTAAATGTGATATCTTTGCCAAGTACTTCTAACCCGTTTTCAATTAGGCTGATGTGCCCATTCCTGTTTTTGACTATGGCTTGAACATTTCAATCTCGAAGTGTGAGGTTTTGGCTACTGATGTCCAGAAGAAGCTTCAAGATAAAAGTGCAGGTCCTGATGAAATACCTCCTGTTGTTCTGAAGGCATGTGCCCCAATACTTGCTCCTCATCTTACCTTGTACTTTCAAGCACTTCTGTCAGCTGGCGATTTCCCTTCTGTATTAAAAATGAGTTACGTTGTCCCCATTTTCAAGAGTGGTAATAAAGAGGATGTGAAAAACTATAGGCCGATAGTCATCCAACCGGCTTTGGCTAAAGTGTTTGAGAGCATAATATTGGATTGCTTCTGCTTCCAACTTGGTAAATATATCTCTTCAGAGCAGCATGGTTTCTACAAGGGACGTTCAACAGCAACCAACCTTCTGGTGTTTCAGGATTATGTCATGAAGACCTTCACTGAGTCCAAACAGGTGGACTGTGTGTACTTGGATTTTAGCAAAGCATTTGACAGGATTAATCACTCCCTACTCATTGCCAAGCTGAAAGGGTATGGATTATGTGGTCCACTGATTCGGTGGATAGAGAGTTATCTGAGCGGTAGAGAGCTGATGGTCAAGTGTGATGGAGGAATGTCTAAACCTTTTCCTGTACTGTCTGGAGTGCCTCAAGGCTCACACCTGGGACCACATCTTTTCACCCTTTTTATAAATGACATCGAGAAGGTTATTTCTGCAAGGTTTTTGTTATTTGCAGATGATATCAAAGTATTTAGTAGTGTGAGTTCCTCCTTTGCTCAAGATGTCCTGCAAACTACCTTAGACAGTATTGGCCGTTGGTGTACATTGAATGCTATGGATTTGAATGTGTCTAAATGTCAAGTCATGATATTCTATCGCTCTAAGAATTATTTGAAGTTTGATTACAAGGTTAATGGTACCAGTCTCACAATTGTAAACAAGGTCAGAGACCTTGGTGTTATCATGACCCCTACACTCAGCCCATATGAGCATCTCGTGAATGTTGTAGCTAAGGCATCATCCATGCTAGGTTTTATTTTTCGTACTACAGGGGACCTGAGATCGCCTACCACCATGGTCATCCTCTTCAAGGCATTGGTTCGGCCTTTACTCGAATATTGCTCTGTGGTCTGGTCGCCTTACCAGCTTGGACACAAAGACATATTAAACAAAATCCAAATGCGTTTTATCAGGATGTTGGGGCTCAAACTTGGCTACCGTTACCTGGACACCCCTGTAACTGCTTTCGAGGCTGAACATTTTCTGCAACCCTTGGAAGTGAGACGAAAGTATCTCGACCTACTCTTCCTCTACAGATTGGTCTGTGGCAACCTTGACTGTTTTGATCTACTTAATGTCATCAACATCACTGTCCCAAGAGGAACACGACCTAAATCGATATTCTCAAGGAGATATCATACAACCAGCTATACCTATCAAGGCTCCTGAGGGCTGGTGGGGATGCATCTACCGTTGATTTCTTCTGTGTTTCTGTTGTGGCATTCAAGAAGAGCGTGATGAGGCACCTTGCTGAGATCGAGTCCCGAACATCAGGTCACTAATCTTCGAGCATGGAGTGGATCTTGTGGTGTGTAGTGTGTTGCTTTTGTTTTTGTGGTGCCTTTAGAGGGCCACTCCCTTGTTTGAAGATCTTTCAGTGAGAATATGTTAGTGTTTGATGGTGCCTTTAAAGGGCAATAATCTGAGTGGTGAGTCCTCAAATCTCTACAACATCAGATGTGTGTTAATGAAATTATATTGAATTAAAATATTATATCCCAGACAAAATTATATTGTCAAATGCTTTAGATCCATTGTTGTTATTTATTTATGAACTTGTTATTTTTTTCTATCTATTAATTGGTAATGAGACTATTTATTGCTATTCATAATTTGTTATTTATTAATTGTTAATGAGACTATTTATCAATTGTTAATGAGATTGTAGTTAGCATTTTTAATGATATTGTTGATTTTTTTTCAAATTCTATTAGTAGTAAAATCATAAATATTATTATATTACCTGTTATCATTATTATTATTATTGTTATTGTTATGATATTATTACTCGTTGTTAAGGCAGCATGTTTCCTTTAAGTTATCTATCACAAGTTATTTGATACTAGTAAACCCATTGCTCGAAATCGAGCAAGTAATATGTATTGATTTCAAAATAAAAATAATTATGGTAGTGTATTCTACAAGTATTTTATTAATTATATGGTTGTACTTCCTGTTATACTGATATTTTTACAAAAGCTGTTTAGACTAAATTTCTTGTGAATACTCAATCATCTTTAAGGAGATGTCCATGTTTTTTAGTGTTTTCTTCGAATATTAAGAGCCCTTCAAAGGAGTTGGCTCGACCTGCCGCCACATATATACAGTAGTCCATGAGAAAGTACTGGGGAGGGAAGGTAAATTCCAACTTTTGCGATGGATTCACCCTGAGCCTAGTCATAGCGAGTGCTGGAATTACTGGAAACTGGGTTCTTTTTATCATACAACATCACTAAACACAAAAAGAATAGTTAAAATTATATTATTTACATTTTTAGATCATTAAACATTGCATGTTGGTTAGCATTTCATAGTTGATATAAATGAAAGTAATTTACATTGTCATTTAATTTTCTTTTAGGCAATTGCACACAAACACTTCACATTAACATTAACCAGAAACTCCAATCAATTTGTATACTCAACCAAGTTCATCAAGATGAAAAAAAATGATAACACATAAATTAATTATTATTTGAAATACCCCATGCACCATATGAAAGAAAATGAACCAAAATAAATTTTTATTTGAAAATCGACTGCAAATTTGTTTAGGGTAAAGAAGAATTAAATTATGTTTTGTAAAAAATAAAGTTAGGCTAGTTGGTTTTGTGCGTTTTACGTTATTTTTGTAAAACTTTCTGGAATTCATTATATGTGACTAAGAGCTGCTTTCCACAAATCTAGTTCTATTTGAACTTCAGAAATTAAAGTTAAGTAAAATTTGTATTTTCCTGATCAGATGGTTTAAAATTTAAACATTAGAATATCCATATGGTTTACATTACTCACGTTTATTTTAAACCTTAATTGGGGAAAGTGGCCCTTAGTAGCATTTGACCCGTCTTAATCTAAAACTGAACTAAAATGGTTCAATAAATCTACTCATAATAAATGTTAGGTCTGCTTCTTTTTCTTTTATTTCTCTTTATATCTATAGAATTTATTCATAAGAGTTCATTTTTTCTTTTAGCATTTTTCTTTGGAATGTTGTACATGTGATTCAAATGTTTTTAAAACTGAATCCTGACCTTAAGTATGTATTAGGATAATAGTTTGGTTATTTACATCTTTCATCACATCTTCCATCAACTGAAATGGCTCCAGCTCTACATGTAATGGTTTCAATTTCACTAATAACATATGGCTTTGCTGAAAAACTTTGTTTGCTCTAATCAGCTGCTTTATTTGAAATTTCTATTCCCATATTAAATCTTATGGACTATTATGAAACTTTAAGGGCGTCTAGGGCTCTTCCCTTTAGTCAAACTTTTTTAAATTGTATTTCCTGCAAAACTTCAAGCCAAGCTCTTTCCAATGACACCTAAATTATTAAAATCGGTTCAGTAGTTTGGGAGGAGTCTTTGTAACAAAAAAACTGCTCGTGTATTAAATAAGTACAGATATTATATGCTATGCATGAATTATTTATGTAAGTTAAGTTATAGCTCTAATTTTTCTTATGGAGTTAATACTTTTGTTAATAACTATGCATGTCTTTTGTAACTTTATAATATTATATTGTATTGAAATTGTGGATACCGTTGTTGAAATAAATAAGAGCATACCCCTTTTTTGGTTGAGTCTTGAAACTAATTCCCCGCAAGACTGAAAGAGGGGGGTACGGTAATGTTTTAGTCACCGACAGACTGTGCTGTAACAGCTTAATCTAATTCTGTGATCTATTTATATAGTAATCCTTAAATTATAAAACTCTCTGGGTTTTAAGGTTTTTTTGGTGGAGTCAAAGGTTTGAAATATTCCCCTATAAATTTAATGGATGATATTTTGTTTGCACTTCCAATTTCATCAGTCAAGCAGAGGGTATAGCTTCTCAAACGTATACGTTGTTTCAGCTTATCTATAATTTGATTCCTTTCATCGTGGTTTTATGGTTGTTTTGTCAATTTATTTAGGTCATACGTACTATCTAAAAGTCACATTTAGTTAAGGTTTCATCCATCATCAATTTATGTACATTATCGGTTTAATCATAAAATGTGGCTCAATATTTATTTAGGCAACGAGAGTTACAGTTTATCACTAAGGGCGTTCTTAATGTATTCATCCCCCAAAATAGTTTGGCGAATTCCTTTTTCATCTAATCCGAGGGTTTCCTGGCTTTCTACGGAAAAAATAAGTGCTACAGTCTGTAGTTAACCTTTCAAAATATATTGAAAATCGCCCATATGTTAAGTTGTAAACCAAGTGACTCAAGTTTGTAACACTGTCGACGGATAGCGCCACTGTTCCGAACATTCAGCTTTAAAATCGGTTCTGCCGTTTTTGAGTCATGGCTGAGAAAAGAAAACCTACACTATCTATTGTAATGCGAGTAAATCTGTTTTTTTAAACTACAACAACGCCATAGCACGTAAACAGACCTCTACATTAAATATTCCCTTATAACCTTTTCTTCGTTCAGCCCCTTCAGATTCGTCAAATATAGGTTACACCATAATTTTTATCGTGAGCGAAGCCACGGGAACTGCTAGTATACTATAAAAATTTGTGAGTTTCTCTAAAATTAGCTATTTTAGGTAGTAATACAAAAGGTAAAATCAACAGAAATTTCAAAGATTTTATTAAAATTATGACTTAAGTTCGTTTCGCCTTACTGTAGGCCTATATTGCAAGGTACTTTTATTCAGTTCGAAAATTCTGACGTGTACCACCACGTCGGGCTGAACTTGTTCAATAGTATCACTTGATTGTATTAAATTAGGCCTCACTTGATTGTATTAAATTAGGCTAAACTTAGTGGGTTAATTTTTCTTAAAATCAAGTGATAGATTAAAATCAGATTTTTAAATTTTAATAAATTAGGCTTCATTGCTTATTTATAAAATTTTAAATATAACTACACAATGTTTACCAATAATGTAAATCTCACAATTACTTATATTTAAATGCATCCTTGCTCAATTCGATTACGGTATTTATTTTTAACTTAAGAACTTAAAACTTTTTAACAAATTGAGACGAAATTGTTCCCGATTTTAATTTTTTAAACAATGAAAGATATAGCCTAAACAAAATGTTTTTCATCTAACCGCTGCTACAAAAACTACACTTTTATATCACATTGTAAATTAAAAATTGAATAAATATATTGATAAAAAATAGATAGTCCAAGTAATGTTAAATTTTCAATCCAAAACATTTGATCACATGTTACAAAAATTAGCACATTTTTACTCGTGCCAGCCATTGCCCAGAGTGCAGCGGCTGAAATCAACGATCAGTCCTCGGGTGCGTTTTGCGTATTTCGGCCAGTTGTAATGCAATCGCTATGAGTTTTACATCCCCGAGTTCATAATTTTTCAAAGAATACAATCTTATTCTTAACTCTACACGAGTAACCAGTTACTCGCGCTGCTCAGTGGTTATTTATGGAACATTAATTCAGTTTTTTATTGTTGCTGTTCCATAACACGAAGTATACACATTTTTTAAATCCTTTTGTCATATAAATATGTTATTAGCGTTCCTAGTATAACTTACTATTGAATTCGTAAATTTTTTAACCTGTACAATCAAATATGGTTATTAGTTTTTTTTATTTTTCGTTGGGTCACTTCAGAAACGAATCCTGAACTGCAGAATGATAACAAGGTCGTCTTAGTTTCTGTGATGGTAACTAGAATGCAAGAGCTTCACCCTCAGCTGATATATCGCGCGGGAAATGTTGGCTTTGCCACATGTAACCTGTTACCCTTGACGCACTGGAATAAAGATCAGGTTATAATTCTACCGCAGCGAAGTTGTTAAAAATATAGCCTAATCTCTTTTGTAACCCTGTACCATATTTTAGCCTGATAAAAGCAAAAAAAGGTCCAGTTCAGGGATAAAAATCTTTAGCGTGAAATCACTCTCCTGGCGAAATCTCTAGTGACGAGTGCCAAACTAATTTCATGAGTGCTCAGTTTCTGGTTCTAGAACATCTGTATGAATGAGCAGTCTCCTTTTAAAGTCAATGGTAAAAATAATTTTGAGGTACAGTTTTTGCATTACATCTGGCTACCTATGGCTGATTCAGCTGGTTGTAAGGCAATGGGGAAGAGGGGTACTTTTCTGAAATCAATGTTCCACAGCCCCGCTGCTTGTACAATGTTGTGTTTTACTATTAATTATCATTATGTTGAAAAATATCATAGTAGCCTTAGCCAGAGGTGAATTGTGCAAACTGTTGATGGTAAAAATTGCCTGTAATATAAAGAGGGATATGGAAAAATTAAGTTTTCCTATAGGCTGTTGTAAAAGAATATAATAGGCGTCTTGAAATTGTGATCCTCTAAATTATTTAAACTGCTGATTCACTATTTACCTTATATTGGGAATCAGCTGTTTAAGTAATTTTGAGGATCACAAATCATATCGCCTAGTACAGTTGTCCCTGAATGTAATCAGGGCTCTTAGTGCATCGGGGACAATCAACTATGCCTAAATGGATGCGTTTGAATAATCAAAATTAGGCTACATTAATTTAGTTTAAGTCGCTACTCAAGTAGCAGGGTATTATCTGTGGGCATACTTGACATGTGTAATAAAAAATATTGTTTTGAATATGTTGTAAAATTAATGGACTAGAAAAGTATATTTAATCATTCATGAGCTTTATAGGTGAGGATAATTAACAAAGGTCTGTAAAATATAATTTACATTGGTAAATGTAAATTATATTTTAACCTATTCTTTTGTTACTACATTTTAACATACTTGTTTTAGCGAATTTCCTTAAAGGAATAAGCTATTACGGTAGCACTCATGGTAAGACCTAAGTCCGAGACCATGTTAACTTTTCATTTTGGGGTCCCCAGAAGCAAAAAACACCATTCGTTCGAATATATATATATATGAATCTATGTGTCTGTTAGCACGACAGCGGCCGCAAAAATGGTCCGACCTTTATGAAATTTGGTACGGACATGAAAAGTGGTAATCAATTAGACGAGTTCGTGAACCAGCCCGATCGGACCACCGGAAGGGGGGGTAAAGGGGATTAAACCCCCCAAAAATGGTTTTTTTTAGTTTTTTACATAGAAAAATAAAATTTATCGAATTTTTGTGGGCATCATTGAATTCAGCGCAAAAAAACAAACAATTTAGTATTTTGAATCACTGCTCTATGTTATTGGTTACCGAGATATTAAAAGTGGTAAACACAGTACGTTGTCCAATGTTAAATATACGTCATGCTATATCTTGATCAATGAACTCTTAGGTATTCAAAATAAACACAACTGGAGTATTCACCTGACAATTTAAACTTAATCATTTGTTCAGAGTTGTGTTTAAAAAATCTCCTTAAATCAGGTTAATGGGTTAATCTTAAGTTTTGGAGGGTAAAATTATAAATGATACTGGACAACGTACTGACTTTAGCACATCCAATATCCAAGCAACGGATTGACGTAGAATAATAATTCAAGATGCTAAATTGTTTATTTTTTTAAGCTGAATTTAATTTTGACAATTAAATTTACGTAAAATTATTTAAAATTTGTTAAATCTTGAAAATAAATTTTATTTTGCCAAAAAACCTTTTTATAGTAAACCTATCGTGCTGGTTTTCGAGCTCGAAGTCATGAATGTCTCTTTACACATTTGTTCCGAATTTCATCGCGATCGGGCCTTTTTTACTAAAGTTATCGCGCCTACGGACAGGTATATATATATACATATATATGAAAATGAACGAACGGTGTTTTTGGGGTCTAGGGACCTCAAAATGAAAAAATAACATGGTCTCCGGCTTAAGTCTCACCGTGCCGCCTACGGTAATAGCTACTTCCCCATAGGGGAAATTCGCTAAAAGAAAGAAAAAAAATCAAAAACAGAAAAACAAAACAAAAATGGGGGAGTTGGAAGGATGATGTAAGTCCATACATCAGGAGAGGTTTGTTTGAAGGGTGCTGGAAAGAAGATAAAAGGAAAGGCTGGGCTGAAAGGTCAAGGTGAAAAGTCAAGGTTCATTTATCATACGTGATAAATGAATGAAGCAATAATAATGTTTGAGTTTAGCAAATAGGTCAAGATTTTTCTGTGAGCATCTTTTTTTTACCTCAGACACAGGTCATTATTTTCCGTCAAATCCGAAGTCCGTAACAAACCTTGCGATCCTCTTGACGATGGTTACCTGTTCTTCCCCTAGGTCACTCATGGGTAGGCCATGGAGTCTAGTGTGCAGACCCTGTAGGGCTAGGCACTCAAGCCTCAGTCAGCTTTTCGTCCGGACGGTCTTGAGCACCCTGACTGGGACCTTCAAAGATTTTTTTCTAAAGAAATTAAATATTTCCCGGTAATAGATAATGTCTTTCAAAGACGATTTCATAAAAATTTATCTGTTTAAGACTATTAGATGAAAGCTTGATATATATTCTTGCTCGTAAACCGTATTTTTTCTTGTCTGTGTGTTCCGGGTAAGGTAAAAATATTCTGAAAACCAACCGAGCTAAAACTTTTATCTGGTAAATATTGCATCGACGAATACTGGCTCATTACAATACCCATACTATTACTAAAAACCCATCTAAAGCTCTTTTCTTCAATATTAAACAATAGCCTTTCTTTAAGCCTTTACAGTTTGCGATATTTGTTTGTGGGGGATGCGTATACGCAAGGGGCGCAAACAAGACTTTCACTTTGCGAATAGCCATACATGATAAATACCCCCGTTGCAGCAGACCTGCATACTCAGCGAATTTCAAATGCAAAATAACCATTTTTCAATCCAACATAGCGAGATTTTACATGTTTTTGAAAGCTCCATAAGAATAACATGGGGAATGAGTATGCAGGTTTGCTGCAACGGGTATATTAAAAATGGGTGGTTTTAATTCAATATTTAGTAGATCTGAACTAGAAGAAGCCATTTACCAAGTTTTATTAAGATATGTTGAGAAATAAGCGAGATATAGAATTTTACTTATTCCCCATAAGGTTAACATTGGGACAACGTACTGTGTTTACCACTTTCAATATCTCGGTAACCAATGGACATAGAGCAGTGATTCAGGATACTAAATTGTTTGTTTTTTTCGCTGAATTCAATGGTGCTAACAAACATTGGGTTATTTTTATTTTTCTATATAAAAAACTCAAAAAACCCATTTTTGGGGGGGTTTACCCCCCTTTACCCGATAGTCCGATCGGGCTGGTTTTCGAACTCGTCCGAATAATTACTACTTTACATGGCTGTACCAAATTTCATTCAGATTGGGCCATTTTTACGGCCGCTATCGTGCTTAAAGACACACACACACACACATATATATATATATATATATATGAAAATGAACGAATAGTGTTTTTTGCTTCTGGGGGCCCCAAAACAAAAAGTTATCATGGTCTCGGGCTTAGGTCTTATTATGAGTACTACGGTAACAGCTTCTTCCCTATAGGGGAAATTCGCTAATAAATGAAGCAATAATAATGTTTGAGTTTAGCAAATAGTTACATTCCATCGCTTATTATAACCATCCACATTCCGTGACCTCCATTTAGCTGGATGTTTTATATTTAAATGTTTTATATGGTGATGCTACAGTTAATTTTTTAACTCGAATCTATTTGTTTGCACAATATTTTTGGCAAATATTTGATACTCCCATTACAAAATCAGAATTTATGTTTCAGGAGCTCACAGCCATTAAATGCAATGAAAGAGGACTTTCAAAAGCACACAACGTTTTTTGGTGAAACAAATCCAGACACAGGACAAGATGAAACCAATAAAACTGAGGCCGGGTCATCGATCGGTAGTAAAGAAGAAAGTGAACAATTTGTTGGTAATGAATGTGACAAAGACTTAACAAACAAACAAGACGTAGTCAAACTTTCAAGAGAAAATGTGTTTCATACCAGTCAATCAGAGACACCACCGAGGAAAAAACGAAGAAAAGAAAGAGAAAGTGTTGAACATTCAATAGTCAAACAAAATCAGTCATCGAATTTACCACTGTCTGATCACACTAAAAGAAAAACCAAAAAAATGGCAGAGATGCAAGACTTCTTAGAAAGAGAAAGAAATGTGTCTCTTTTAAACGACCTATGTAAATCAAAATTTGGGGGTTTACGTAAAAAAATGAAAAAACATGTACCGTTATCAGATAAACACTTATCTGCCTCAAGTTATGATCGATTAAACTATTCTTTTAGTTCAGAGACAATCAACTCATATGATACTGACTCTATTGATGCATCAAAGGAGTCGGATATTTCCCATCTCTATCCAAAGATCACATCTT
Organism: Flexamia atlantica; assembly: GCA_035578135.1. NCBI lineage: Eukaryota > Metazoa > Arthropoda > Insecta > Hemiptera > Cicadellidae > Flexamia > Flexamia atlantica. The sequence continues at coordinate 191,664,006 of JAQJVK010000001.1, read as the reverse complement.
GTGGAGAAGAACCACAAATAAAAGGATTTCAAGATATCAGTGAAAATAAAATGCCTAATGAAGCTACTTCAATGAACGTGTGTTTAGCCTCAAATGAAACTAAAGATAGTAATTTAGAAATTAATGAAGATAATGGGAATTTTAATGATACAGTGGAATGTGAGGAGTCGGCAGAGACAAAACTATATAATCCTTCCCTTATAAAAAAGGAGATAGAAATTGGAGACAGTAGAACCTGTATGAACGAGGAAAATGAATCTTTTGGTCTCAACCTGTTGATAAGCGATGTAAAGGGGAGTGCCTGGATTGATCCTGACTGTTATTCGTCAGATGAAAGTGCATTAATAATAGATGAGAGTGTTGACACCCATGACACATATTTTTGTGATGGAGACCTCCGAGAATCTTTAAAAAAGAATAGTAAAACGTCTGAAAACAATTTATCTAAGAGAGTCACTAATACAGAAACTCAAGGTCGAAGTCCTTTAGAGCACTCTGAATTCCAGTCAAAAATTAATACTCCCAATACAACCATTAAATCAGGATCCACATCAGACTCAGTCAATAGCCACAGTAGTCTCAGCCAAAGTAGTGAACGCCCACAACTGCACAAAGCAGTTCAATCTCCAACCATCAAAATTCAATCGCCCTCTCAAATCAACTATAAAAATCCAAAAGTTGATGACAAAAATCAAAACTCTATTGATTGCTATGTGATTGAGGTTCAAGAAGAAGTAATTCAGAAAGATGATCCATTTCAACGTCCAAGTTCTTTAAAAGACGCACCAATCCGAAAAATAAAACTTAAGAAGGTGGACAAAAAAGAAAAAAAAAGTACCAGTGTCAAGCAAAAGCCAAATCCCTCCAGCTCAAAAAGAAATGGAAACTCCAAAGACTATGGACGAAAGCCCTCTTCCACCAATACTGACCTCAAAGAAGCTGATGTAATAATAGATCTTGATAACTACGTAGAGACACAAAAGGAAGATTTAACTGACAAAGATGCTGAAAGTGCTAAGAAACTAAAAAATAACTCACAACGAATTCCTGGGAACACTTCAGAACAATTAAGTAGTCTATCGAATGTCAATATTGTAAGTTCCTCAAAAAAAGACTCAAGCTCAGAATATTTCTCAAGCCAGAGTTTTACACACCATCAGCATAAAGTCAAACAAAAGACGGAATTTAATGTACTAAGGAGACACTTAGAAAGTGGAGATTTCAATAGGAAATTTACAACGATAAGAGATCTCAGGACAAGTAAAACCAGTTTTAATACAGGTGAGCCTCTTGGAATAAAAGCTCGAGGACGGGATAGAATCATTCCTGATGACAATCAGACATCAGGATCACATTTTTACTCATGCGATACAGATATTCCATGGCAAACTCCATTTGGAGAGTTCAATAAAGTAATTTCCGTTATATACAGAGAACTTTTGACCCCCCATTCCCAACATTTGATGGGGCAATTAACAGAAATTTTATACCTTGTGATTAGTGAATCAGTTAGATATTCCGATAGATGTAAAAAAGCAAGATTATTGATGTCTGCAGAACTTGTTGTTGAAGAACAGGTATTGGCTCATAGAGACTTTCAAGCAAATACAATATTTTATGGAATGTACTTTACCCACCTATTCAAAAATGTGGTGCAATGTTTTCCTGAAACAAAAGAGTTTCACACTTTCATGTACTTAGCTTTATTTGTAAATTTTGCTAGAAGACTTAAGTCTAACTACAATGTGCACTCCTCTTATTTACACATCGCAAGGAAACTTGTCGTGTCTATGTTGAAAGCTAATTCTTATGATGACATCACAGTATTTTCGGCTATCTGCAAACCTGACCCAGTTTTTGAAACAGATTTTATTTTGGTTTCTCAACTCATTGACTCTTTTGCTGGATTCATAGAAAAACCTTTCCTTCGAGAAACAAATTATTTGTTACAAAGTTCTCAGTATAACCATAACTTTAAGCCAACAATGATTCCATCAGGCCCCAGCAGAAAAATATTACACCCAGAATTTCCACCTACACGACTTAATGTAATTCCCACAGTTGTCGATCCCACTCAAAATACTTTTCAATCGCAATTACACTCTTTCTCTTTCCAAACAAAACAACATTCAAAAGAAGAGACACACTTACAAAATGATCACACAATTCTGTTCAAAAATACAAAGTTTGCCTCTTCTAGAGATCCACGGGCATGGGGTCACTCCTTTGAACTAGAAAAAACAAACGACGGAAAATCAAGGTCCCAAACAAATCTTGTGACTGAGCCTCGTACTCCAGTAACTCAGGACATGGTGTCTGCATGTTCTGCAACTTCTCTTCTACCATCCACGCCAACTTCTAATTCAGATTCTACTCCGAGAACTCCCTTTACATCTGACTCGCCTTCGTCAAAGCCAGTGTCTACCCCTGCAAACTCTTCTGCTGTCCATCCCGCCACATCAAGTTCGGTTCCAAGGATGGATTTAACATCTGCAACTACGTCTATTCCAACAGCTAGTCCAACCGATTTTAGTGAGAGTAGTATCTCTGAAAAGACTCAAGCAAGTAACTCTCGCGTGACATCACAGTCTGGGTTTGAAGAAAGTAAATCGACTGACGTCCACGTCTGGAAGCCTACAGCAATTCGTCCAAGATTCAGACCTTGTTTGCCTTACTATCCACCGGCACCATTATTGATAAATACTTTGATATCTCCTCCGACATTCGGAAATAATTGCTTATAAAAACCAAACTATCGTCTTAGGGAATCACACTGCTGAATGATTAGATTAGTTTACCATATTTTTTCTGCTTTACCGAGGATTTTGTATTAAATAAAATATTGATAGTGCAATCTGATGATGGGATGTAACTTAAATAATGGAAATTTGGCAAATCAATGGCAGCACGGTACTTATACATTATACCGCCTACGTTCTCGCATCGATCTTTTTAACATTCAGACTAAAACTTAGATGTTAATGTTTTATTCAGTTCTTTAAATTGCACTTTTTTAAAATGCTTCCTTACATTGTTGCCTGTACCTTTGATGATATAAATAAATAACAGACCTCCCATTCTTATGGCCCAGCTGTAGGAAGTTTTAGGTGACCCAGAATTGAATTTAACATAGTTCTATTAATAACTATGAGAGGGTGCTTCTGTCAACCCAGTTTGGCTATTTAAATTTAAATTAAATTTAAATTATTATTATTATTTAAATTTAATTTTTGTTGTATGCTAGATTTTGTAAATCAATAACTAATTGGCTATTGTTTGTTTTCTGCGTCACTAAATGATATTTTTCCTCTTCCTGATACATATAATAATTAGTGACATCAGTACAATCTGTTGGTGATGCACTATAACTAGGAGCTCTTGTAATCATGAGTCACTCAAAACCTAGCACACATTTGATAATGCAATGGAAGGTCTGCTTTAGATTCAAAGTCAAAAGTCATTTTACTTAAAATAATAATAATAATAATAATAATAAAATCATGAAATACAGAAATGATTTTGAACTCAAGATTGAAAGATAATGGGTTTAGTACCAAGATGCCAAGTTGGGTTTGGACTGCTTTACCAAAAGGGCTTTTGGAGTCAGTTAGTAAATCAATTTGTACAGCTTAGGAAAAGCAAATAATTAAACTATCAGGCCCTTAAAATGATAGATTTGTGTATACTATACCTTTTTATACATCCCTTATGACCAATTATTAGTTTGAACGCTCACATTACTCTTGAAAGAGAAATTTTATGGATTATGTTTGGAGAAAGTTTCAGTCGTAGTGATTATAATAAGACAAAGAATGGTTTGTTTTAATATATACATTCATTATACTGCTTTAAATATGCAGTTTGATTTTGTATTATTTAGTCAACTGCACCTGTTTTGTATTGCTTTTGTTATGTCCACAAATGTGTTTGTACAAATAAATGACTTACTCCACAAAGACTTTTGCTTAACTTACACGGTATTTCCAAACTTTCTGTGTAGTGCAAAAAAATAGTATTGGATTCTAGAAATTTTATTTGACAGACTGAAAATTGGTTAAGAGGTTGTAGAGTAGGAGTCACCTAAGTTGGCCAAAACGAAAGTAAACAAACTATTATCTTCTTACGAACTTAAGCAAAAAATCCAGCTATGCTGAAAACATAGCTAACGAACATCTGTTTAGTATGGCACTTGCAGTAAAGGGAAAATTCTGACGCAATATTGCAACTGGAAGTTCTCTTGCGCAACTTAAAATATTACTGATGGGATTTTTCAAATTAAGAATGTATTATCACGGAGAGGGTGTGTCATAGATGCGGCATGACCAGTAGTCTTATATTTTCTTATTTAATAATATGTATGAAGAAAAATAGGCGAGTTTATGAATAGTCATTACTACTTGCTGCAAGTCAGCATCTGACAAGAAAGCTTGTTTCATATTGCGTTCAAAACTTATCAAAATTGGACCAGGAAAAAATAAAAAAGCAGCAAAACAAACTAAAATAAATGTAAATCAAGAAATAGAATCAAATTAAACTTTCCCGCTATGTAAAAAGTGTGAATCAAAATAGAAAATTCTAAAAATAAGTGATATTTTAAACATTCTATAACCTATAAGACTGCCATGAATGACAACAAAACAATATTGTAAACAAACGCAACGTGGCGATTTGACAGATCGGAGAAAATGTAAACAACAACCATGTGTAACCAACAATGTTTTCAATGTGACTTGTATAAAAATTTTTGATGAGATGATTAGTACATGCTGTGGCCAACTTAGGTGAATCCTACTCTACATACAGCTGGGATCAATATACTAAAATTACAAAAAAAACTAACTTGGGCAACATGCCGCCATGTTTAAAAATGACCGCCATTATGGACCCCCTTGTATCACATGATAAAACATACCCCCGTTGCAGCAGACATGCATACTCAGCGAATTTCAAATGCTTAGATGAATCGTTTAGAAGGAGTCTCTAATTAAGTAAAATCAACTTAAATCCTAAAACGAGCATACAACAATTTTCTTCATAAGATTAACATGGGAAATGAGTGTACAGGTTTGCTGCCATGAAAATATGAAATTGAGAGATTTGTTGCAATAATCCAGTAGATCTCAACTAGATAAAGCCATACCAAGTTTTAATCAGATGTGTTGAGAAAATGAGCGAGATATAGAAATTTAATTATTTCCCATAAGGTTAGCATTGAGACGACGTACTGTGTTTACCACTAGTGGTATCTCGGTAACCAGTGGACATGGAGCAATGACTCAAATACTAAATTATTTGCTTTTCAACCTGGACTCAAAGGTCTAAACCAAAATTTGATAGTTTTCTTTTTGATATGTAAAACCCCCAAAACCCACTTTTGGTTGGGTTTTTAGGTCAATCTCAATCCTGCCGGTGCTAAGTAAAGTTTTTGAAAAACCTTCCATGCACAGGATGCTAAATATTTTTGACAAACACAAAATGTGTTCAAAGATCAGTTTGGTTTCCAAAATGGAAAAACAATAGTTGACGCAATCATCCACTTAGTGGAAATGATTGTGAGTAACTTGGACAAGCACAACATGACACAAAGTGTCTTTCTAGACTTGTCCAAGGCTTTCGACTTTGTTGAACAAAACATCATCCTTGACAGATTGTGGAATTGCGGAGTACGTGGCTTACCACACAATTGGTTGAGGTCATACCTCTCCGGAAGGTCACAAGTTCAGGTCAATGGAGTGACTTGACTTCACATACAGAAAACATGAGATACAAAAAACATGAATACAAAAAAACAGGTGAGATACAAAAAACAGAAAACATGAATCCTTAGGGATCAATTCTCGGCCCCCTCTTATTCCTAGTGTATGTGAATTATTTAAATTCTCTCATTGGAATTGGAAAAATTGTTCAGTAAAAATTGTCCAATTGTTCAATTGGAGCGAATGACACGACCCTCTGTTTTAATTCAGACAAAACTGAGCAAATTGAAATTTCTTCATTTGAGGGAATAAACTCCTGCATTCAACACTTTGAAAACAAAAATTTAAAAGTCAATCCTTCGGAATCAAACTGAATGGTATTTGGAGGCAGCACCTGCTCACCTGCAGCTCTGTATTCATGCCTTCGGACTGCAATCATAGACGATACTACCATTGAAGAAGTTGTAATGAAACTAAACTTTATATTAATTTTTCCATATTTCACCGTTTGAGTTTTTAAGTTTCATTACATTAATTTAATTTTGGATTAAATGAGGTAGACCTTCTTGTCATTGTTGCTAGTTTTATTTGTTTTCTTCCATTTACATTGCTTTTAAATTTTTTTTTCAAAATGCATGTCATATACTTTAAATATTAGCATGAAGCATGAACCCTAAAAAAAGAACAAATTTAATAGTTTTCTTTCAAACAGAATTGAATAATTTTATTATTTAAGCAGACAAAAAAAAATAGATGAACTAATATTATATAGAAATCTACATACCAGTTATCCTGGGCACAAAATAAAAATTCAACAATTCATAGCAACTACATCACATCACTTTCAACTGACAAACTGAGACCGAAGCCAAGAAAATTTAGTATTTATACCCCAGCAAAGAAATGTTCTAGTAGCTTCTGAAGAAGGATTGCCCTGATTGGTGGATTTAAATCAACCACGACAACTTCTTGCATTAGTTCATCTTTACAAACCAATATTTATGTTTTAACATGATTAGAACAGATGGTCTGCACTTCCTGAATGTGAATTTAAACTTAAGTCTTTACCTTGTATATCTATTTATAAATTTTGTTTTCATTTACAAGAAATAAAAATATTGTAATAAAATTATGTTTATATTTTGATTAGGATTTTTGCGGACATTTGCCATCACTGATTAGTAAAAAACAACAAATGGTAGTATTCTTTGTTTGTTTTTTACTAATCAGTGATGGCAAATGTCCGCAAAAATCCTAATCAAAATATAAAATCACCATCACCAACAATGAATTTCAAACAAAGAAAAATTATGTTTGTATTAATAAAAATATATTTCACCAGTACAATTCTCTCCCTCAAAACAAAATTTATAAAATTTGGAAACTGTCCTGAAGAATCTATGATGGATGGCTCATTTAAAATACAAAATAGAAAATATTTTTAAAAAAAGTGTCAAATTATCTTCCAAGAAGAACATGTAGCTCAAGATGCATCGGATGCTTCAGAGCCGAGTCAGAGGAGCTGATAACGCCGGAAGTGGTAACTGGTCTAGCAGCAAGAGAAATCAAATCAATCGGCCAAGCGAAAGCGACAAGCACAAGCAACACCACCAAATAAAATGTGATCTGTGAACTAATTTAAACTGCAATTAGCAAATAATTCAAATAAATCAATACATTCTCGTCCTTTTTTATATATAAGTGATTCACAAGTCATTGAACTCAAAAGCTGCAAATTCAATTAAAATACACTGTTAAAAAAACATTATATTATTGCAAATTTGTATCTCAAGTTCTTATAATGTTTTTAGAAAAGAACAAACTCTTTAAACTTCTAATGTTTTTATGATAGATAATACTTGGTTTAAAAATATTTCATTCATTCTTTGGGGTTTTCCTGCTTCCAGCTCAAACAAAACAATTGTTATCTACATCCTTGCCTTTGGAAAGTCAGTCCAGTTCCCCAATTGCAACCAGTCTGTCAGTAGTAATAAAACAGTAAAAGTAATTTTTAAGTAAAAGTAGGGCCCTTTTCTGTTTGTGAGAGTGTGAAAAGTCTAAGTGTGTTGTGTGTTAGTGTGATAGTGTGTTAGTGTGGTAGTGTGTTAGAGTGATAGTGTGAGAACAAAGATATTTATAATAACTTTCAAATTACAACAAATTTTGGTGAGTCTACGTATTACCTTTCCTGTGAATATTTTGCACCAAAGAAATTACATTTTGCTTTACGAGAAAACATTAATTCAAACAAATCAAATCATTTCTTAAGAAATCACATCTTGAAACAATCTTACACTACATACTCACATGGGTTCCCATTTGAAAATAAAATAAACCTCATTTGTTAATAACTCCTTATTTACATACAAGTCGACTATCCGGATTCAATGATAAATTTTTATTTTCTTTGTCCCTTCTTTATCTGTGAAATATTTACTTTCTTCACCACTGAAAGATCTGAAATACTTTGAATTAACACAGTTACAGGATTAATAAAATAAATTATAAGGTCCCAAGTATCTTAAATCTAATTTGCTTTGATACCCATCTACCTTTTTTGACAACTTCTTATTTTCTAAATATACTTTCATCCCTACTTTAAATGGATGCTTGACTCTATCTTCGGAATACCTTTGCCTATTTTTATTGAACTGTACAGATCTTTTTAAGTTTCTGATGGCTATACCAACCTTGTTTCTTATCTCATCAAGTTTTAATTTTTCATTCACCAGCTCATTTATGTTCCATAATTTTGATAATGCATGATTTGGGGGGTGGTTAAACATTACTTTAAATGCATTTGTTTCAATACTATAATTATATGCTGTATTAAACCCTTGTTGCAGTAAAGATAACTCACTGTCCCATTGATCTTGCTTATCATGATAATAGGCTTTCAGAGTACTTTTTAAGTTCCTTAAATACCTCTCAGACCTATTTCCCCTTGGTTTGTATGGAACTAATTTATGATGAGATATTCCATACCTGAAACAAAAATCTCTAAACACATTCCCTTTAAAACAGCTACCATTATCAGATACAATGCACTTACAACTACTGAAATTCCTAAAAATAACATCATCAATCTTATTTACAACAGTATTTGCTTTGCAGTCTTTCAAAGGTATTAACCATGTGTACTTAGACACATCATCTAAAACAATTAAAATATTATTGTGGCCATATTTCTTCGTTCGAACTAAAGGTCCAAAAATATCCACATATAGTTTCTCCATTGTTTCAGAGGCATGAGTGGCTACTAACTCCCCTTCATATCTTCTCTGCACCGGCTTCGCCATCAAACACAACTCACATTGGTTTACCTTTCATTTAATTAAGTTTATCAAGTCTGGCCTATAAAAATTTTCACACACTTTTGCTAATGTTCTCCTAATACCAGGATGTCCACCAAATACACTTTTATGAAAATAATCAAAATCCATATCTACCAAAACTTTAGGCAACTATATCTTAGGTTTTATAGAACAGTATTTCGCGAAACAACTTGCACTAGTGGCAAACGTTCTCTAGGTATTTTCCCACCCTCAAATTAATTCCAACTCGTTTTGGTTGTGTACACGTCGTGACAGAAAATCAGGAGAAACGGAATAGGAAGTTAGGAGATCGTTATCGTGGTTTTGATTGGCTGATTCAGTGAAGAAGAAAACCATGTTTTTACAACGACAACTAACTAAAGTGCTTCGAACTAACCCTCTCCAATAAGCTTACCACTTGGCTCCATTTAAGTGTCAGACCGGTGTATTTACCATAGAGTAATAATGAACTTCGTAAAGAGATGGCACTCCCATGTTAACTCGGTGGTAAGGAGACAGCAGCGCTATCTGAATAATGTGCAACGAACTAAAAAGATCGATGCGATATATCGATGGTCATCGATGCTACATATCGATCGTCGTCGTCTGCTTTGCTTATATTTTCGTTTTCTTGTTTTGTTTGCTAGACTTTCAATTTTAATGACTTTACCGGTTTGTTTAGATTAAGTGCGTTTGCCGCTAGTGCAAGTTGTTTCGCAAAATACTGTACTGAGTGATTCTTATTGTGCTTAAAGCGATTGATAGAAAATAAATACGTAGATCTTTACATAAAAGCACTTAATAAAAATTTACTTAGTTGATTTTTATGAAGTGCTTTTATGTAAACATCTACGTATTTATTTTCCATCAATAGCTTCAAGCACAACATGAATCACGCAGTACAGTATTTCACGAAACGACTTACACTAGAACAACTTTCTGCAAACGTACTTTAGGTATTTTCCCACACTCAAATTAATTCCAACTCGTTATGGTTGTGTACACGTCGCGTCGTGACAGAAAATCAGGGGAAACGGAACGGGAAGCAGATCGTTATCGTCGTTCTGATTGGCTGAATCAGTGAAGAAGAAGAAAGTCATTTTTTTACAACGCTATCTGAATAAATTGCATCGAACTAACCCGCTCCAATCAAGCTTACCACTTGGCTCCATTTAAGTGTCAGACCGGTGTATTTACTGAGGAGCGAGCGATTAAGTCTTTGAAAGTCTTTGGATCGAGCGCAAAAGTCTTTTGCGCTCGCCACGTGATTACTTGCACGCTCGCCAGCTGATTTTGCATTGTTACTCAGCGCGTAACATCACTCCTTTCCGTTTCCGACTGGGCTCGATTTGTTTATAACCTCAAACTGGCGCATTCAGCTACAATGGGCGCGTTCAGCCGCAGTCATCGGTGACTAACCGGTTACCATAGTCACTAATAGGCAAATCCACCGCATCTTGACAATCAACATGTCCGGTTACTTACCTAATCCACCGTAAACACAACATCGGTGGATGCACATCAATGATCGGTAGGTGGCACATCCACCACTAACGTTCATTCAACCGTTCACCCGTTGAACCGTTCAACCGTTCACTACCGTTCCGTTTTTCCGTTCACCACCGTTCTATAGGATGGTAGATTACCCACCGGTGGCTGCGGCTGAACGCGCCCAATGGATGTAATAAGTGATGACGAATTCGGACTTACTCCACCTGATATTAGTGAATTAGTGAAAGAAGTTTCATTAAACTTATTACCTCGTAAATCTATAGAAACCTTTACGAAAAGAATAAAGAATATATGCAATCATGATGGCGCATTCAGCTACAGTGGACGTGAGTAACTGTGATTGTATTTATTGTTTGGGAAATTAAATCTGCAGTTGTAGGAACATTTTAGTATGTATTTCGCGTGTAAAGCATCTTTCTCGCTTTCGCTAAAAATACCTGCTGTTATTTGTTTAGCTCAAGCGAGAAAGACCTATTTTACGCTCTTAATACATAAATAACTACAGTATTCCAAGCGATTCGATGAGACGTTGCATGGCGTACAATGCACGGCGTGCGGGGCACGTACGTGAATAATCACCTTAAAGGTTAAAGGTGTGAAGTAGATACTTTTTATTCAGACTATTAGAAACCCAATTTTAAAGGTTAAATAAAATACAAGGATTAACTTGCAAATTTCAGTATTATTAATGCTTAACAGAAAATCACATTACATTGGCACATGGCAGCCAATTCATACCATTTCAGGGAAAACGGAAAATTCATCAAGGAGGCGTTTGATCTTTTCATGTCAATCTGTGATGGAGGGACAACTTTAAGTTTGTAATTAAGCATTTAAAAACGTATATTTCATATAAATTATTGAACTGATCAGTCTATTAGCGAATTTCCCCTATAGGGAAGAAGCTATTACCGTAGGTCTCATGGTAAGGCCTAAGCCCGAGACCATGATAACTTTTCGTTTTGGGGTCACCAGAAGCAAAAAACACCATTCGTTCGAATTCATATCTATCTATCTATCTATCTATCTATATATATATATATATATATATATGTGTGTGTGTGTGTATGTCTGTGAGCACGATAGCGGCCGTAAATATGGTCCGATCTTAATGAAATTTGGTACAGACATGTAAAGTGGTGATCGATTGGACAAGTTCGTAAACCAGCCCGATCGGACCATCGGAAGGGGGGTAAAGGGGGAATAACCCCCCCCAAAATGGGTTTTTTGGGGTTTTTACATAAAAAAATTAAATTAATCAAATTTTTGTTGGCACCATTGGATTCGCCTATAAAAAACAAACAATTTAGTATTTTGAATCATTGCTCTATGTCCATTGGTTACCGAGATATTGAAAGTGGTAAGTGGTTCCGATATTGGAACGTTGTCCCAATGTTAACCTTATGGGGAATAAGTAAAATTCTATATCTCGCTCATTTCTCAACATATCTTAATTAAACTTGGTTTGTGGCTTCATCTAGATGAGATATAATGTATTTTAGTAAAAAATCCCCGAAATTTCAATTTTTGTGGCAGCAAACCTGCATAATCATTCCCCGTGTTATCCTTTTGGGAAATAATAAAAATTCTATATCTTACTTATTTTTTAACATTTCTTGACAAAACTTGGTATATGGCTTCTTCTAGTTAAGATATACTAAATAATGAATTAAAACTAACCAGTTTTAACATACCTGTTGCAGCAAACCTGCATACTCATTCTACATGCTAACCTTATGGGTAATAAAATAAGTTGTGTAGTTCGCTCATTTCTCAAAATATACTGATAAGAAATGGCATGAGGCTTCATACAGTTAATATCTACTTGGTTATGGCTTAAAATATCCAAATCATCAAATTCCTGAGGCAGCAAACCTGTGTACTCTCTTTCCCAATGATAACCTTATGAGAGGAAAATGCAATTGGATAGCTTTCTTATTCCTCAGCATATCTTGATAAAACATGTTATGTGGCTTTATATAGTTTAGATATATTGGATTGTAGCCTATAATATCTCATTTTCAAATTTCTGTGGCAGCAAACCTGCATTTTTCCATACTAATCTTATGAAGAATAATTTATTTTTGAATACCAATTGTGGGCATTTGGCAAATCACAGGATGAGGGAACAGGGCTCAAATTAAATGTTTTAATGTCAGGGACTCAGGAAAAGTACTGCAATTTCTTAAAGTTTGCTAGATAACAAAAAATAACATAAAATAACTGCCATTTAAGTAGCATTGGGAAGTAGCATTGGGATCTAAAACGTCTGCTTTGTTTACATTAAAACAAGTGAGCTGATGTTTGATTCAAAGCCACATGGTGGATACAGACATATGGCTTACTTAAAGGCCAGATAACTAAATATGTCAAAAAAATGTACTAAAGCGAATACAGATTTTTACTGATGATGTTTATGAAATTTTTTACTCAAACTTAAACAGCTGGTCATTTCCACATACGATTAAATTGGAAAAGCCAGCTGTTTTGAAGTTTTGAACATTGCATTTTCGTGCCAAGTATAGGCTATTACTTTTTATAGCCTGTTGATCTTAAAAGCCACTATGAGAGTATTTTTGCACGCTTTCTTTTGAATGAATATTGATTTTACTTGATGCGAGACTTCATTTAAATTATTTATTTATGCACTTGAAATTCGCTGAGTATGCAGGACTGCTGCAACGGGGGTATTATTTTGAAATTTGTAAAATTTATAGCCTACATTTCAAATAACGTAAAATTGAACCAAAAATTTGTTATCTTTTCAGCGAGCGAAACCGCGGTTATATTTACTAGTCTTTACATAAGATTGACTAGCAGCCCGCGTCACTTCGTGACTTAAAAACGATTTGGTAAAATAGGCTTTAGTTTCATGTTGATTATGTATGGAGCTTTGCAGCGTAAAATACCTTTCAATGAGGAAGTGAGTGTATTTTTACGAATTCTTTTTTCTAGACTGATTCTTTGTGTCATAGAACTGGAATAAAATTACCAGTAATTGAACTTCTCATCGGGGCAAACTTGAAAAAATAACTTATTACTTTAGTCTTGAATCTTCAATATGTGTAATAAATTCCTCACATAATATGAGAAGTTCATTTATTTCATCTTTTTAAAAAGTATCTATGTATACGTTCTACACTTTGAAATTTTTACAATGCAACAATATTCATTTTGCACAAAATGGGTGTTAGTTTACCTGGATTTTCATTACGTACTTGGCGCATCTCCATGTCTCAGTTGTAGAGTTTTCTTTTCAAAAGTATTGAAGCTTAATGTTAATTCTACACAACATCTATGCGTCAGTTTCTTGCATTCAGCTTTGTTAGGCATTAACAAAAAATGGTAAGAAGATGGACAAACCACTGATCTACAGGTAGTGGCGAGGTGGCGTTTCTGGCCCAATCAACTTTGACAGCCAGTCAATTTTTTGACAGCTACTTCCGGTCACGTGACCGGAAGTGACGTCATCAGCTATGACGTAGCTGTGACGTGTTGGTGGTGGGTATTTAAAGTTTAAATGCCCTGATGTGCTGGGTATTTAAATTTTAAATGGTTGGAAGTGTGTCAAGGTCGTCCGGGGATGTTTTTAAAAAAGATCTTGCATTTTCGGAAAATCCGAAAATGCAAGATAATTTTTGCTTTTTTTTACAAACTATTTCTTAGTTGTTGTTTTGTTGATTTTCACTTCTGTTAAAATACCATGTAAAAAATGGAATTGACAAATTAACAAGAAAATATCCTGCTACAAAGTATCCAAATAAAGATGCAATTACATAAACATAAACTTTAAAATATAGCGAATGTTCTTCCTTTTTATCTGTTAGCATTTCCTGAACAAGGTAACCAAAATTGTAACCACATAAAAATGAAAGTAGGCAAATAATAAATTTCGACGGGTTCACAAAAACCAAGTTGTAAAGTAGCGAATTTCTTTCTTCTTCCATTGTTGAATTTTTAGTCGAAACCAATTAATGATAACATTATTGCTTGCGCATCAGAACTAACAGTTGATGAAATTTCATTTACTTGTAGACTTGTAGTAGTTTCATTTGTAGTAGGTAATTGTTCGGAAGTTGGTGTAGATGTAGAAGAAACAGTATTATCTTGAAGCTCAGAGTCCATGTGTGCTCGGGTAAAGAGCTGAGGCTTTAATGACGTGTGGTAGCCGTGTCCTACTGTGCATCAGGAGTTGTTGGTGGTGGGGGGTCGTTTGGTTCATGCACTGAAATGTAGATGGAATCATAACTTTCTGGAGGATGTACTAAAATTTGTTGTATAGGATCTGCATCAATAGGAAAACTTTGCGTTTCAATGCAAAGTCCATCTTTAATAAAAGAAACATATAAAACAGAACTCATGTTTATTTAGATGTTTACTCTGCGAGTTCTACCAGCAAACTGATGTGTCAGTAGTGGCACTGCAACCTCCCTTGACATGTGCAGCCTGGAACATCTGCTGCACACCTGCCCTCCCCCACCACCATGAGAGACTCCTCGCAATTTTTGGATTTGTAGTGTTAGTTCTAACGTAGGTGTTGTAGGGTGAATATCTCAGTACTAAACAATTGTTTTTAACATTTGGCTTAAAATACTTATTTAACTTTGTAGGAGTTACAATATTTTTAAAGATGCTACTTTATTATCTTTTCTTAATACTTAGTTAAAATATTTAGTTGAAGAAATGCAAAACTAAACTACACTTGCGATTAAATATAAACTCTGTTTCTTAACATTTAATTTAAAATTGAAATGTTAGGGTGATGCTACATATGTTGCACACCGGCCTTCCCCCACTACCATAAGAGACTCCTCGCAATGTTTTCGATATTTAGTTTTAGTTGTAATGTAGATGTTGTAGGGTAAACATCTCAGTAGTAAACATTTGTTCTTAACATTTAGCTTAAAAATATTGTTTTGAAATACTTATTTAACTTTGTAAAAGTTACGATATTTTTAAAGATGTTTTATATTTTAATTAATATGTTTCCAAACCTTATCATGCGAGTTTTAAAAAACAAACGAAAAAGGCGAAATAAAACCAAGGAATAAAACCAACGAAACTTGCGCTGAATGAAACGCAAAAACTGGCAACTTTTACTTGACATCATCACTGGGCCGGGTTTATTATCCTGGTGACCTCGCATGCTGCCGACCTTGTTGCGTAACGGTTGCGCAACAGCATCGGTCGACCAGTTGGCAATACAAGCTGTTGACCTTGGAACATCTGCTGCACACCTGGCCCCCCCCCGACAGCAACGCTTTGGGACTTAGAGGTACGTGGACCCCTTGTTAGTCACCAAGGGTTGAGGCCCTAAATTTGAAAGTTTTATGGCGGTCCTTATAAGGACCTTTTTTACCACCAGGGTGGACTTTTGGAGGAGGAAAAGGAAAAAGGGTTTTTATTTTGACAATTTTATTTTGATTTTGTTACCTTGTTTTGTAAGTTCAAGGTATTTTGGGTTTATATAAATGGAAAGATGTTTAGGTAGGGTAACAATATAAATTTTGGTTTTTTCTTTATTGTATAGGTAAAAGATATTGGATTTTCGTTTGATGATGTGATATTTGGTGTTTAGTCTTAGTCTTTTTAGTAATAGTTTCTGCTGGGGTAATTGTGGTAAAACAGGTGAAAGAGGTGGTTCGGTGTTGAGTTTGATGCCAGTGAGAATGTTTTTCCCAACTGGCTGAAAAGGATTTAGAGCAATTGTAGATGTGACATCGTACCAATCACGATTGTTATTAGATTGAAGAACTCGATACCCCAGCAGTTGTAAACGTGAGAAACAATTGTACCAGATTTTGAAATACTGGGAGCGGTTTATGTTGAAGCAGGAGTTGTTAGGTTGGTGGCAAAGCGGAGAATGAACTGTTGAGTGTAGGATGTAACCATCTGCTGTGCCAGCTGACGCAACAAGGTCGACCAACCGGCTACTACAAGGTTGGCGGCGGGCCGGCGTCAGTGGTCGGGTCAACAGCCTCCGCTTCACCAGAAATAGAAAGGTGGCTCAGTGATAATGTAAAAATAAAATTTGTCAGTTTTGCATAGTAAAATTTATACCGTTAGTTTGATTATAAAATGTTGCCGGATTTTTTGTTAGGTTTATTATTATTATTTTTTTTAGTTTTTGGGTAAAGACATTTATTGGTCGGTGGTTCGTTAGTTTTAAAGCCTCTAGAGGAACGTCAACCTCACCACCACGCTAGAGGTCACTCTTTTTAGTGTAAAGAGGTTCCCACAGGCCTAGACCAAATAAACCTGTGGTATGGAGAAACCCGTACTTATTAGTTAAAAAAGATTTATTTTTAATTTGCCACCGTCCTTTGTAATTTTTAAATGTTTAGGCTTTAGAGGAACACGCATTTTTTTAGGCAGGTTGATGATAAAAATTGTATTCTTTTCTTCGTTCAGGATGTAAATTGTTTTTTTTTTGTTTTTTCAATTTTGTATGCGATGTTTGTTTTGAGCCGGTTGATTTTCAATTTTTTGGATGGTAGTCTTTTATGTGGTACGGGTTGAAATGGATAGGGGATTTTGACGATCAGTGAAGGACGCGGAGTTTCTTGATTGGATGATTGAGCGGGCGGAGACAGTTGAGCAGGTGGAGTCTGAGCAGGCTGAGACAGTTGAGCAGGTGGAGTCTGAGACAGTTGAGCAGGTGGAGTCTGAGACAGTTGAGCAGGTGGAGTCTGAGCGGGTTGAGTCGGTTGAGTTGGTTGAGCGGGTTGAGTCTTATGAATCAAAAAATAATCTGATAGGAAATCTTCGCTTTCAATTCATGTTTTTTCTTCAAGTTGATATTTTATGGTTTTTTCAATTTCTTGTTCAAGCAAACCTCGTAGGATAGAAGCATCATGGCCGGATGATGAGGATGAGAAGTTCATAATGGAAAATATAAAAGAAAAATGTAAAAAAATGAGAATGTAAAATTTAACAGCGATGGTGGCAAGTGGCAAGTGGCAGAATGACAAGAGGTGGTCAAGTGGGGTTATTATAGGCAGCAGACACGGCAACCTTGTAGTCAAGGTAGTGTAAGCGGAAGCTACCGGCTCGGCGTCCAAGGTGAACTAGGTGGCAAAGTCACGGCAACGCCCCCCCCCTTTGGTCATCGACCGCGGCGCGGTTAAGGTGAAGGTCCGCCTCCGTCCCAGCAGGCGGACATGTCAACCTTCAAGTCAAGGCCGCCCGCCTTCAGCTCGATGATATAGGCGAGCGCGCAACGTTTCGCTTTAGCATTACGGTGAAGGTGTAACTCGTGCTCTCATGAGCAGGGTTATGCTGTAACGTAATGTTCGCCATGGTGTGAGGGATGGCTTATGTCTAGCTCACATCGCGTTCGGTTATTGTAGAAGAGGCGCCCTTCTATAATGATCGGCCGCAATGGCAATCCAACTACCTTTCCATTTCCTGCGTGGTTTAGCTATCAGGGGTAATATTATGGTGAGGTGTGTGGGATGGCTTATGTCTAGCACACACCATAACTGTAATATTACGTAGGATAAGACAGGGGTAGTATTATGGTGAGGTGTGTGGGATGGCTTACGTCTAGCACACATCGTAACTGTAATATTACATAGTATAAGATAGTATAAGATAGAATAGGGGGAACGTTAGGTAGGGGTTAAGATATGATAGGGCGGTGAGGTGTGTGGGATGGCTTATGTCTAGCACACACAGTAACCGTTGCATGTTAGCATTTAAGGGGTAGAATAAGATATAATAAGGAGGTGAGATGTGTGGGATGGCTTATGTCTAGCACACATATCCCGTTAGCATAAGATATAATAAAGTAGTATAAAATAAAGTAGGGACCCCACGCTTCCCCACCCCCCTTTTTTTATAAATTTTAAATGACCTTGACCTACATT
This sequence comes from Flexamia atlantica, assembly GCA_035578135.1. NCBI lineage: Eukaryota > Metazoa > Arthropoda > Insecta > Hemiptera > Cicadellidae > Flexamia > Flexamia atlantica. The sequence continues at coordinate 191,645,616 of JAQJVK010000001.1, read as the reverse complement.
TGGTTGACCTACTTTTTGGACTTTAAGATTTTTAAATGACCTTGAAACTTTAGTTTTCGCGTTATAACTTTTATACCGTTGGTGTTATTAAAATGTTACTGGACTTTATTGTAAATAAAGTTAGATTATTTTGCGCAATTTGAATACCCACCTGATAAAATTTGGAAATATATTAAGATTTTTTTTTAGTTTTTGCGTTATAACTTTTATACCGTTGGTTTGATCGAAAAATGTTACTAGACCTTTTTTGTTTGTCTTTTAACTCCGCGTAATTTGAGTACCCGCACGATAGGTTTAGAGCATTTTTGTAATATCCACTGCCACCGTGTACGGCGACGCAGTTCTAAAGTTGAACGGCGACGAGATCAAGTTGGCGACCCCCCCCCCATCAATGTTGACGGGGTGCCCCCCCATCAATGTTGACGGGGTGCCCCCCCCATCAATGTTGACGGGGTGCCCCCCCCCTCGATGGAGGGGTTAATTTTTTTTACCTTGACCTTGACCTTGACCTTGACCTTGACCTTGACCGCGGTCGATGACCCCCCCATCAACGGGGGGGGGGCACCCCGTCAACATTGATGGGGGGGGGTCGCCAACTTGATCTCGTCGTCGTTCGACTTTAGAACTGCGTAGCCGTACACGATGGCAGTGGATATAACAAAAATGCTCCAAATCTATCGTGCGGGTAGTCAAATTAAGCGGAATTAAAAGACAAACAAAAAAGGTTCAGTAACATTTTTCGATTAAACCAACGGTATAAAAGTTATAACGCAAAAACTCAAAAATCGAGGCTATAGCCTTGGGCTCACAGTATATATAAGGTGTGCTGTAGTCTTGTGGTTACATTTGCCATGGAATCCCTCATGATCTTTGGTGCTGTGCACAACTTTGTCGAAGCCAAAAAAGTACTATGGTACATAAGAACGTATCATAGCAATCTGAAGTGTATTAGTGGAGTACTTGAAGCTGTTAAAGCAGACGGTACGAAAATCTGTTGCACTTCGGATTCTATGGATTACGAAGGACTCGAAACATGGGTCCTTTATTATGTACAATTTTGTACAAAAATTCACATCAAATTTGACACGGACTAAAGGGGTTTTCTAGGAGGAAATAAAAGAATAGATACCAACAATGCATGTTGGTAGCTATTCTTTTCATTCTTCCGCTAAGATTTAAATGACCTTGACCTACTTATGGACTTAGAAAATTTTCACTACAATTGACCTTCAAAATAAGTAGGTCAAGGTCATTTAACTTTAAGCGGAAAAAAGAGAGGAACAGTGTTATTAATTAACACTGTTCCTCTCTTTTTTCCTAAAAGGCAGGGGGAGAAGTTCCGTTAATGTCTACTTTTATGTGGCAGAATCATATCCATCATCATCTGATTCATTTTGAAAGTTGATGTAATCTACATCAACCCAAAGATAATGGAATCCTTGTTCAAAAGCCATAGTATCAATGTATGTTTCAAGTGTTGAAAACCAATTCGGATCTACCAAAGGGTTGATGGTAACAAATAAACGTTGATATGTTAAATTTACCATTCTTTCCTCAGTAACATTAATCGTAAGAAAATTAACATTCTGGAGGACATGGATTAAATTTAACATAAATTGAATATGTTGTTGAGGAGTGCAAAAAACATTGTAAAACATACGGAAACTTTCCATGATGATCGGTGAGGGAAGTGATGCCTCTTCACATAATCCACGGTTTATATATACATTTTCCCCACCATAAAGTTTTAAAAGTGGGTCAAGGTCATCTGAAGATACCCTATGAACGGGGAACAGAGCAGTAAGTGGTTAGACCACAAACTGCTCTGTTCCCCGTCCCTATTTAATTTCTCATAATTATATGTGTTTATAAACACATACAATTAATTTCGTATTTTGCCAGGGGGAAGAAACCGCAGAGATGACATTTTTCTTGAGGTGCCGGCATTTGTAGTTTATACCCAATTACTCCGCTTCTATAAGCAATAGTTCGATAAAGCTCTTCCCCCGAGCCGGCAAGAGGAAGCGCCTGAAAAAAAATTATCAATTTAAAGAAATTGAAAAAATATATATTGTTAACAAAAAAAAACAATGCAGTTTATGAAAAAACGTACCATGTGACATATGGCACATATTCTGCCAACATTTGGCCCTTCAAACCAAATTTTGGTTTTGTAGACGCATCGTCTTTTATGCTCATAAATGAGCTCTCCTTGCAAAATTGGCGGCAGCGGCTCTGACACCCTTCTGATATGCCGAAGCATAGGGTTATCGGTGCAGATCCGCTGCAGACACAACTCGTACAAGGAGCTCATAGTTATGGTCTGGCTATGCAAACCTCAAAGCTTTAAATACGTACCAATCAACTTGATGGCGAAGGACTCCCCCCTCCCCCCCTGGGTTTCCAGTATATATTGAGCGGATAAAAGCTTTATAGAATTAATAGTTTGCCACATTTTGAATCAACAAAACGTTATGGAATCTTTCCAAAAATACCTGATTGATCAAAAATTAAGTAGAAACCGAAGGGAACAAAGAAGACAACACAGATTAAAAAAAGCTTTTGAAAAATTAAAATTAGATGTACCGGAAAGTCAAAAACAAAAAGAAATTAACAGACAATCTATAATTCAAAATGCAATAGATTACATTAAAAAATTGGAAGAAGACTTGAAATCACCAACATTTAACTTAGAACAACAAGAATTTGAACAATCCGAACAGAAATTTGTACAAGAAATAGAAGAATTCCAACAATTCGAACAGAAATTTGTACAAGAAATAGAAGAATATCTTCAAACTTCGCAAAATTTAAACCAAGACATTTATGAAATTTTGTATCAACCTTTTGAAACTGTTTCCTTGCCAGTGTTAGAAAGCTTGGATGAATATTTTTTTGAGCTCGAAAAGTAGAGGGGGTAAATGGGTGGGGGGCTGTTATAAGAGCAAGGTAAACAGAGTAATCTTTACTTTCTTAGGATCCAGCGCTATGGCAGGTACTTCGTCTTTGTCCAGGTCTTCTTCCTCGTCATCAACAACATCATCATCATCTGTTGTTTCTATTGTAAAACAAAAATCTCCTTCTCCAAAAAAAATCTTCACTGAAAAAATCTCCTTCTCCAAAAAAATCTTTACCGAAAAAATCTCCTAACAAAATTTCTGAAAAACTTCAAAAACTTCAAAAATTAAGAAAATCCTGTTTTAAGAAAGAACAATGTGCAAATATTTTAAAAAAAGGAGCGAACAAAGGTGAAAGGTGTGTGAAATTGTGTAGTGTAAATGAAAAATTGTGTAGACTGCATAAAAAACGTGAACCTTCCGAAAAAGTCAAAATTCAACCTTCTAAAAAAGTCAAAATTGAACCTTCCAAAAGTGAATTGCCAGAAAAAACTGAACACTATAAAAGAATTAGAATTAACAGATTGAAATTAAACCACAAATATGTTTTTGTAAAAAAAGATCAGTAATAGGGATGTTGTTCTTAGATGTTGTAATGAACTCTACATGCTTAAACTACCAGGACATCTTCAAATTCCAAATATCAGTAATGTTCATTATTATTTAGTAAGAAAATCTCCATCTGATAAAATTAAATGGTCAAAGTAAACACAAGTGAAAAAGACAAAAAAAATTGGAGCGGGGGAATAGACCACTTTGTAATTCCAAAAGAATTACTTAGCGGTCTATTCCCCCGCTCATAGGGTATTTTTGAATGACCTTGACCTATTTTCAAAATTTAAAATAAAGGGGTAGTATCTTATAAAAGCGGGATAACAGAATGACTTTTTAGGATCCAGCAACATGACAGGTTCTTTTTCATCATCCAGTTTTAGAAAAGAACAATGTTTATATATTTTTAAAAAAAAGGACCAAAAAAAGGTAAAAGATGTGTAACAATGTTGTTGTGAATCAAACATTATGCGGTGTGCACAAAATATATTTTCATTTGTTAAAATTGTGAGGTTAATGTAAAAATAATAACAACAAAAAAAATAGGAGCGGGGGAATAGACCACTTTGTAGTTCCAAAGGAATTACTTAGCGGTCTATTCCCCCGTTCATAGGGTATTTTTGGTGACCTTGACCTACTTTTGACACTTAGAAATTTTCGCTAACTTTTATCGACCTTGAAAATAAGTAGGTCAAGGTCATCCAGAACTTTTTTAAAAAAAGGGGTGTACGGTTTTACAGAACCGTACACCCCCGAAAACCTAACAGAAGAAAAGCTATTATACAATGCAACTTATATAAAAATGACCTTGGGACTTAGAAATTTTCGCTTACTCTTTTGTTGACCTTGAAAATAACTAGGTCAAGGTCATTTGATAGTTAAAAGAAAATGGGGGTGTACGGTTTGACAGAACCGTACACCCCGGAAACCTAAAAGAAGAAAAGCTAATTTACAATACAACCTGCCTAGAGTTAAAAAAATAGTTAGTCAGCGCAGCGTTGCACATAATGATTACAGTGTGAGCTAGACATAAGCCATCCCTCACACTTCACCATAAGCGCACAACGCTGAGCTAAAAAGTAAAAAATATCTAGTCTGCCCAACGCTGCACAGAATGATTACGGTGTAAGCTAGACATAAGCCATCCCTTACACCTCACCATAACCGCACAACGCTAAGCTAAAAAAAATGTTATACAAATATGTTTTTTATTTCCTAACACTAAAGGAGCCAGCGACTCACCATAAGGCGCAAATCAACTGGGGTCCAGCGAAACTCCGGAGGTAGGCGAACTACCCATCCAGCACGTATAGAGGTTGTAAATGACCCGGTCTTCTGGCCGTAATCATTACAAAAGCGGAGTCGGTCTACCATAAATTAATTGGTCTTCCCGTATTCCAAAAGAAAGAAAGGAAAAAAGGAAAGGAAATTGGAATTGAAAGATGTCCCTAACTAAAAAGGAATACAAGACAAGAGAGGGAATGCCCTCAACAAGCTTGTTGGAAAAAGGAAATTGGAATAGAAAGGTATTAAAAACATATCATATAACATTCTTAAAACAAAAATATTACTTTAAATTTAAACATTCCAGGCAGAAATATATTGTAAGTAAAAGAAAGATTTTAAATTAATACTAACTACCAAACCAGCAAATAAAAAACAAACTACAAACCCTAGGGTATCTACAAGCACAAACAACTACCATGCCTTAAAATTAATCAGTCCTACGTCAAGATGTTATTATACAAATAACACCAAGATATTTTCACCAAACAGCAAAAATGATAAAATGTTCAGGGCGCCTTCTGAACATGTTACCACCTCACTGTCTAGCGAGCAACTGATGCCGAACCACACGCGCAGATCCCGGACCCCAACTCGGCTTGAGGTCATCCCCCCTCCTTGCTTACCCCCTCCCAAACCACAGGACCCTTGCTGCGGGTTTGGTTTCCATCATTCTTTTGCCATTGTTCCAACAGACAACAACATTTCTTTCTTTACTTTACATTGGATTTGTAAAAATTTTAAGTGTTAAAACTTCTCAATATTTAATATTTTAGGACTTTGAAAAATTTTCAAACCTATCATTCTTTTGCAACTGTTTAAACAGGCGACAACACTTCTTTCTTTATTTTACTTTACATTGGACTTGTAAAACTTCCTAATAATTAATACTTTCGGACTTAGAAAAATTTTCAAACATTTGTTTCAACATTTACTTTACAATATCAAGTTTCTTTTATAATGCCTCCAACAGACAACAATTTTCCTTTTGGATGTACAATTTGTGAAAAAATATATAAAATGGTTGAACCAGAAGATTTAACGGATGACGAAAGTATTTTTGAAAATAGTTTGATTCCAGTAGAAGATACACCTGATGCTACATCCGATGTTACATTTGATGCTACGTCTGATGCTACAACTGATGAAGAAAATATTTTGGAAGTACCAGTAGCAATAGGTGAAGAAACACCGTTAACACATGTTGTAACAATTGACTATGATCCAGTACAATATATACATGCTCTTGTTCGGCGACGTTTGTTTCCGGCATCGGACACGGAGGAAGATGAAAGCGATAACGATTTGGAAATAACATATTTAAACAACAGCAATGATGATGACACTTACGACGCATAAAATGTATTATTTTGAACTTAAATTATTTGACCTTGGCACTTAGATTTTTTTTAAACCTCCATTATTTGACCTTGAGACTTAGATTTTTTTTAAACTTCCATTATTTGACCTTGATACTTAGATTTTTTTTAAACTTCCATTATTTGACCTTGATACTTAGATTTTTTTTTAATACCTGAATTATTTGACACTTAGATGTTTTTTTAAACTTGCATTATTTGACCTTGACACTTAGGAGTTTTGAAATATAAGAAATTTAACTGTTATTAACACTTTTTGTGTTTAATACAGAAAAAGTGGTGGGGGTAGTGCTATAAATAGGGGTAGTTTAAGAGTGGTTTTTATTATTACTGCAACTTTTGTGGAGAGCACACCTACGTCATGTATTACTGCATCAATTGCGAAGAATCTTTTGAAAATGAAAACTTACTACAAATACACAAAGAAGTTTACCATACCAACGAAACAAACCAAGAAACAAGAAACAATGCAGAAGAAGAAGACTTGGAATAATTAGATCAAATGCTGGCTATCCATGAACAACAACTAAATTCAAGACCAAGTGTTATTCAATACGCACCCGGACCATCTTTGGATGTGGAATTATACGCCCGAGCTTTACCAGGCAGTGTAGTAACTCATTTTAAGATTGACAATGCTCAATTGCAACTAGCACAATTTATATTGAAAGCAAAAACATTAGTAACAGAAACATTGAAGAATGAACTAAGAAGATTAAATTTTATAAAGTTTGGAATATTATTAGATACTGTATTTACAAATGTTCAGAATGAAACATCACCAAGAGGATTTTTAACTAAAAACAAAACCATCATGTTTGCATCGGATATAAGCTCAATTGTGGATGATTGTTTTGAAGAACTTTTAACAAAATTACAAGAACATGAAGGAAGAGGTTCTGGATGGAGTTTATTAAGTATAACAAGCTTAGATGTGAGAGTTCATAAACATGGATATGGAATGAGAGGTAGTAGTTATATTGCTTTGCCAATGAAGATTCGAGTAACCAAATCTTGTGTTAATGTACAAAATGAAAATGCTGAATGTTTCAAGTATGAAATGCTTGCAAAATATGTAGAAGATCATGTGGAACGACCGAGTAGAGCATACGATGAGGTTTGCTATATGTATAACTTTCAAGGCATGACTTATCCTGTTGCAATTCAAGACATATCAAAATTTGAAAAGAAAAATCCTTTTGCATCTGTAAACATCTTTGGCTTAGATTCATCCAACAATGTCTATCCCTTACGTATAACACCCACCGAACGCAGAGATCATACTGATTTATTATTTATAACTAAAGGTGATATCTCACATTATGTATACATTAAGGATTTTGAAGCTCTAGTTTGCAAACAGTTATCAAAACGTGAACATCCAAAAACAACTTGTAAAAGATGTTTCTGTTTTGTAAACAAACCTTTAAGAAGAGGAGGTTCAGAATGGTTAACAGAACATAAAAGATTATGCAATGGAAACTATGAAGTAAGAATTAAATTACCACACCCTAGCAGATCACAAGTAAAATTTGATGAAGTTATCCAACAATACAGAATTCCCGTTGTAGTGTATGCAGATTTTGAATCTTCATTGCTTCCACTTGAACAAGAAGAAGGAGAGGAAATTACAAGCAGAACAAAGTATCAACTTCACAAACCAAACAGCTACTGTTTAATAGTAAAATCCACTCTGCCTGAAGAACATCTTCAAGAATATGGTTTGACATCTACACCAAAGATCTATCGTGGAGAAGAAGCAGCTCGATACTTTGTTGATGATTTATACGACATCGCTGGGAAAGTGGAAGCAATGTATAGCAATGTGGTTCCTATGTCACCTATGACACCGGAAGAACTTTATCTTTATGATTCGACAACAACATGCTATTTGTGTAAAAATCAATTTACAGAAACTAAAGTTAAAGTTCGCGACCATGACCATCTGACAGGAGCCTACAGAGGTGCAGCTTGCAACGGATGTAACATCAACTACAAACTACCATCTTTTATTCCTGTGGTTTTTCACAATCTTAGCGGATACGATGGACATTTTATCATTCCCGAATTAGCAAGAGACAACGGTGAAATAGACGTTATAGCACAAACTATGGAAAAATTTATAAGCTTTTCAAAAAAGGTGGGCAAAATTAAACTTAGATTTGTTGATTCTTTTCGATTTATGCCTTCCAGTCTTATGAAACTTTCTGAAAATTTAAGAAGACAAAATTTAATAGAAACAAGCAAAATTGTACCTGCAGAAAAAATGGATTTGGTTTTTCGGAAAGGAGTTTTTCCGTATGATTACATCGATGGACTACATAAATTTCAAGAAACGTCACTTCCTCCACCAGAAGCTTTCAAAAGTAAACTTACCGATTTGGACATTTCACCTGAAGACGTTCAACACGCATGCAGAGTTTGGGACGAATTGGAAATGAACACTCTGGGAGATTATTCTGACTTTTATGTAAAACTTGATGTGTCCCTTCTCTGCGATGTGATGGAAGAATTTAGAAAACCTGCTTTGAAGCTTACGGATTAGACCCTCTTCATTCTTATACTTCTCCAGGACTAGCTTGGCAAGCTATGCTAAAAGAAACAAAGTGCAACCTTCAATTATTAACAGATATTGACATGGTGTTGATGATCGAATCGGGCGTTAGAGGTGGATTGACCCAAAGTGTTACTAGACATGTTAAAGCTAACAACAAATATCTTCCAAACTACGATAAAGAAAAACCATCAATGTTCTTAGGATATTTCGATGCCAACAATTTATACGGATGGGCCATGTCTAATCCACTTCCTTTTGGAAACTTTGAATGGGTTAATCCAGACTCTATTGGTGATATTTCGCAAATTTCAAAAGACGGAGACACCGGATACATATTGGACTGTGACTTTGAATATCCAGAACATTTGCATGATCTTCATTACGATCTTCCGCTCCTTGCAAAAACAGAAGTTTCACCAATTGGCAAACATCCAAAATTAATGATGACTCTTGAAAATAAACAAAGATACGTAGCTCACTTTTGGGTTGTTCAACAAGCACTCCAATTGGGTTTACGTATAGCCAAAATTCATAGAGTTTTAAAATTTTCCAAATCTTGCTGGTTAAAACGGTACATTGATTCAAACACCAGAAGAAGAGCAGCTGCAACATCAACATTTCAAAAGGACTGTTTTAAATCAATGAATAATGCGATATTTGGAAAAACATTGGAAAACAAAAGAAAACACAAAAATGTTAAATTAATTACAGATCCTTTAAAACTAGAAAAACTTGTACAAAAACCAAACTTTGGAACATCCGTTATTGTCAATGAAAACCTTGTGGCAGTATCTATGAAGAAGACAAGCGTGAAAATGGATCGTCCGTTGTACGTTGGAATGTCAATCTTGGATATTTCCAAAACCCACATGTATGATTTCCACTACAACAAAATGGTCGCCTTCTACGGTAGAGATAACATCGGAATCACCTACATGGACACGGACGCTTTCATCTACTGGATTCTTACTGAAGATATGTATTTGGATCTTCGAACATTTGTTCACAAAAATGAATTTGATTTTAGTGACTATCCAAAAGATAATTTAAATTATGACAATGATCGGAACAAAAAGAAACTTGGAAAATTTAAAGACGAAGCAAATGGAATTTTACTGAAAGAACTTATTGCACTAATGTCAAAATTGTATTCACTACAATTGCATAAAGAAGAAAACAATATTATTAAAAAAGCTAAGGGTGTAAAAAGTTTGTATCTTAAGAAGAATGTAAATTTTGAACACTACAAGCAATGCTTATTTGAAGAAACGACTATAACTGCAAAATTCAACACCATCAGAAGTTTCAACCATTAACTGTACAGCGTAACAGAAGTGAAAAAAGCACTCTGCTCCAATGATGACAAACGACACATTCTTCCAGACAAAATTCACACTCTACCATTCGGCCACTACTCTCTCAATCCTATCAATGAGTAAAAAGAAAAAGAAAAAAAGAAAAAAAAGAAAAAAGGGGAAATCACAGCATGCTCGCTGTGATTTCTCCTTTTTTAAATATGTTGAAATGACCTTGAACTATAAAAGCGGATGCAGAAAAAGAAACAGTCAATACTAACTTGACTTTGTTAGTAAAATCATCATGACAGAGTTAAAGGAAAAGATTGTTAATGAACTTCATAAACCTGCAAGAATAAAGTTTCCACGAATAAATACTGTTGTAAAAGGAATAAATGATTTATATCAAGCAGATTTAATTGAAATGCAACCGCATAGTAAAATAAATAAAGGATTTAAATACATACTTACGATTATTAATTGTTTTACTAAAGTTGCAGATGCTTTGCCATTAAAAGACAAAACTAGTAACAGCATAACAAAAGCTATGGAAGTAGCTATAAAAAGAGATAAAAATAAAATAAAACATTTACAAACTGATGATGGGAAAGAATTTTTTAATAAACCTTTTGCTTTGTTAATGAAAAAATATAACATAAATCATTATTCCACAAATTCTGAGAAAAAGGCAGCTATAATTGAAAGATTTAATAGAACCTTAAAAGGTGCAATGTATAAAATGTTTTCGAAAAGAGGTTCTTACGTATGGGTTGATATCTTACCAAAATTAATAAGCGATTACAACAACAAGTTTCATAGAACTATCGGTATGGCACCTAACAAAGTGAATAAGAAAAACGCTAAACTAGTTTTACAACGAATTAAAAAGAATACACAGCCAAAAGCGGAACAAAGAAAACCAAGAAAATTTAATGTAAATGATAAAGTTCGAATTAGTAAATACAAAGGAGTGTTTACTAAAAAATACCTGCCCAATTGGACAAACGAAGTTTTTACAGTGTATAAAGTACAACCTACTGTACCGGAAACTTATATTTTAAAAGATAACAAAGGAAATTTGTTACAAGGAGGTTTTTACGGACATGAATTGTTAAAGTCAACAGTAGGCGATGTTTATCTTGTTGAAAAGGTGTTGCAAAGGAAAAAAGACCAAGTTAAAGTACGTTGGTTAGGGTTTGACAAAACTGAAGATTCGTGGATACCTATAAAAGATTTGATTTAGTTTTAAATCAACTTATTTACTCTTCTGCCTTTGGGTAAGATGGAGATTGTTCACCATAAAGATAAATTCAATATTAATAACATTGATGATTTAACTGTAGATAACGTTAAAATCAACAATGGTAAACACGGCAGTTTATTTCCAAACACTGTACGATGTATAGTAAGCGGTCCTTCAAACTGTGGCAAAACTAACGTTGTATTTAACTTAATTACAAACACAAAAGGATTGCGATTTAATAACCTATATATTTTTTCAAAGTCCTTCAACCAAAGTATCAATTGTTGGAAAAGATCCTGACTGATGTGCCTGATGTTAACTATTACAAATTTAATGCTAGTGACAGTGTTATGCAACCAGACCAGGCTAAGCCGTATTCTGTATTTGTATTTGATGATGTATCTAGTGAAAATCATGATACTATTAGAAACTATTTTGCCATGGGAAGACATAATAATATTGATAGCATATATATCGGACAAACATATAGCAAAATTCCAAAACAACTAATTAGAGACAATGCAAATATTTTAGTTTTATTCAAACAAGACGATACAAACCTAAAACATATATACAACGATCATGTAAATGCTGATATGTCATTTGAAAAATTCAAAGAGCTTTGTGGAAAAGCTTGGGCGGAAAAATATGGATTTTTGGTAATTATGAAAGATAAAGCTATAACAGATGGTCGTTACCGTATAGGTTTTGATAAATTTGTTTTAATACATTAATTAACAACATTATCGTACAAGTCTCCATGGTGTAAACATGGTTAATCAGGAAAAGCTATTAAAAGAAATAAAATCACTTAGTGATTCTATTAGACATAAAAATAGAACGTTAAGATTAGGAATAGGTGGAAGAGAGAAATTTCTGGAATCAACATTTAAACCTATTACTGAGCCATTAAAACAATTATGGCAAAATGTTAAACATTCAACATTTAATTTTTCCGGAGATGCTATTTTACCCATTTCAAAATTTGAACAAAAAGAAGAATATGAAGGTGATACAAGTTTTACGCAACAAGGAGAAACAACTGAAGAAGAAAGCGAACTAGGTGAAGAAACGGAAGGTTTAACAGAAAAAGAAGGTCTTTCTACAAGCGAAGAACAACAAGAAGAAGAAGAGCCTATTAATCCATCCAACTTGAGCAAATTGGGCTCGGATATTGCGTATAAAGGGCCGCTTGCAAGACAATTTGTTTTAAAAATGTTACATTCTGCACAACCAACTCGAAAATATCATACTTTTGGTGCTAGAATAGAAGAAAATGGGCTAATGATTGGAGATAGCAAACTTGATGTAGACGAACATGACAATATTATTATAAATAATAAACAATACAAGGGTACAAAAGGATTGTTTGAACTTATTTTTAAGCCGAAACCTAATAAATATACTAAAAAGGATTTAAACATTTCTAAACAAATATTGGAGGATACAAATGCGCATAACAAAAATTATTCTAAAAATTTCAATGTTCATAGAAATGCATCAGAAAAATATAAAACTATTATTGCTAAACTTTTCCCACCAAAAAGAAGGGAACCCATAAAAAGAAAATCATTATCTTCTGCTGAAATAAATATTTTACATAAAAGGAGAAAAACAAATCAATCAAGTTTATCAGGAAAAGGATTATTGAAAAACTTGTATGATACTAATATAATATACTACAACGATATAAACAAATTGGTTGACAGAATGAAGTTGATATATGAAGCTAAACAAGCCGGACATAGTGGTTTAGAAAATGAATGGGTAGCTTTGGTCGGCGAACTGCGAAATCGAGGAGTAATTGTATAAAAAATATGAGTATATATAATACAAGTATAACTGATTAAATATTCAGTATAACCATGAGTGTGGATAAGTTTGGGGGGTATTCCGAAACTGGAAGCAAATCAGGATATTATGGAAAAAGAGGTGGTTTACCACTAACATCCGATGGAGATTATGATATAAATAACAAACGTTTAAAGTTTGTAAATGATCCAAAAGATGATAATGATGCGGTAAATTTTAAAACTTTAAGAAGTGAAACATTACCTAGTTTAAAGCTTCAAAATGAAGTGTATAACGCTAATTTTTATAGAATTGTAAATCTTCCAAAACCAATAGATAAGAATGATTCGGTAAATAAAGAATATTTAATGTGGTACATAAACCAAACCTTACGATATGATCCTAGGAGTAATGATAAAGTATATGATGCAAAAGATCTTAGAATAGCCAATATAGCAGATCCTATTAATGATCAAGATTCAGTTACAAAAAAGTATTTACATTCAGTAATCCCTGAAAAAACAGATAAATTTTCCTTTTACAACTTTGTAATACATGATATTGGAGACCCTAAAGATATGAAAGATGCTGTAAACCTTCAATATCTTACAGATCATTGTATTACACATGATATTAATACAATTGATTGCAAAAATAAAGTGTTAACTAACGTTAAGGAAGGAACTGCAAAATCAGATGCAGCTACAATAAGTCAAATAATGAAATTAAAAAATAAGAAATGGGATGCTGATGCAAAAAAGATTACTAATGTTAAAAAAGGGTTGGATGAAATTGATGTTGCAACAATTGGACAAGTTCCTGTATTAAAAGTATATGAAGACGGTAGTCAACAGTTTGATTGCAAAGGGATACCACTATTCAATGTTGCAAAAGGATTAAGAGACAGTGATGCAGTTACAGTAGCACAAATGCATGAAAGGGAACATATTTACTATAATCTTTTTCTAAGAAAAGATATTGGTAGGCAGTTTTTTTATTGTGAAGACTTGCGATTGACTAGCTTAAAAGACCCTATTAATTTTACTGATGCTGTTAATGTAAATTACATTGTAAGACTCTTAAGTGTAGTGTTATATGATATTTATAACACAATAAACCCTATAAAATCTGATCAAAAATTACATTGGGTTAAAAAGAATGTTATGGAAAAATATTTTTTAAATAAGGAAACTGATACTTTAAGAACTTCTAAAGATGATGATGATGAAGAAGATACAATCCTACCACAAAACTGGAAAAAAATTATTTACCCATAAACAAACATACTTATAAATAAATAATGTCAAAGGATAAGTGCATCATTCATTATAAAGCATTTATAAAATAAACAAGTATCGACATTTCCTTTCACTATAAAAGGCCATGTTGAAAGTTCAACGCATCAGTCATAATCGACACGTTATAAAGAGAGGAAGAGGAATAGCATCAACAGCACTTTCTCTTATTACTAAGCCGGTTGGAGCTATAGTTAATAAAGCTATCGATTTATTACCTGTAGAACTACATTTACCAGGAGGTTATCAATATTGTGGTCCTGGAACAAAATTGAAAAAAAGACTTGCTAGAGGAGATCTTGGAATAAATAAACTTGATCAAGCCTGCAAACAACACGATTTAGCATATTCAAAGTTTGCAGATACTAAAAATAGATCAATAGCGGATAGAGCACTTGCTGAAAAAGCTTGGCAAAGAGTAACATCCAGTGACGCTAGTATCGGTGAAAAAGCAGCAGCTTTAGCGGTATCAGCAGCAATGAAAGGTAAAACGATGTTTGGAGGTGGAAAGAAGAAAGGAGGTGGAAAAAGGAGGAGAAAACCTGCAAAGAAACGTGGAGGAAATATAAGAAGAAAACGACGATCCACCGCAGGTAAAAATAAAAAGAAACAAACAATATGGTCAATGATAAAAAAGGAGGAGGATTATACCTAAGACCGTATCGTGTGTATTAAACAGAAAAAACAATTACTAATTCCAAATAAAGAATTAACAGATAAAGAATTAATTACTTATGTTTCTTGTTTAAAAATTCCATTTTTTAGAGGAGTGTTTATGAAAGATGCATTACCTGTTAAAATTTGGAAAAATGAAACCGGAATAGTAAATTTAGATAATAGTAAAGGATCAGGCACTCATTGGGTATGTTATAAGAAATTAGGATCAACTATTTACTACTTTGATAGTTTTGGTAATCTCCCACCACCGAAAGAACTACAATATTACTTTAAAACAGCTAAAAATGTACTATACAATTATAAAAGAGAGCAACCTGATGATACGGTAATCTGTGGACATTTATGTTTAGATTTTTTAACAAAAAGCGTTAGTCAACTTTAAGATGTCTTCCTATACAGTATCATTAACTGGAACTTCATCTACTTTGCGAAGTGTTCTTTTCCCTGCGTTACGTTTGGAAAAAGATAAATTATGGGAAGCCGCATTATTGGATATAACAACTTATAATTCTATTCCCAACGTTACTGAAAATGTTAATGACAAAATACATTATTACAAAACAAAAGATAAAAATACAAACAAATATTCAGATATACAAGTATTTAGTTTACGCACTGGAGCATATGAAATTGATGATATAAATGAAGCGATACAAAATCATATGGGAAAAGATAATATAACAATAAAAGGAAATAACAATACTATGAAAGCTGAAATTAAATCTAAATATTATATAGATTTTAGCAAAGAACATTCAATTGGTAGTTTATTAGGATTTCCTAAAACAACAAAAATTTTAGAACCTAATATTAACCATTCAGGTGCTAGAACTGTGGCAATAATGAAAGTTAACAGTATAGATATTACATGTAATATTATACATGGTTCTTATAGAGATGGTGAAAATACTCATATATTGCACACATTCTATCCAACGGTCGCTCCGGGTTTTAAAATTGTGGAAAAGCCACGAAACTTGGTGTACCTACCGTTAAACACCAGTTTTATTTCAGACATTGTGGTGAACATACTAGATCAAGACGGAAATCATATTGATTTTAGAGACGAACCTATAACTATACGAATACATATAAAATCAACCGTATAACAATGGGGTTATCATTTAAAAAGAAAGAGCTGACTGGTAAACAAGTCAGTAGCACTTCAGCTATAGAAGGATTAACAAGTGATAACATTCGTTTTCTAGAAGAAATTGGATTAAAACTATTAATAATGGAAATATTGGATATAGCGCAGGGTCCGACATTCGACGAAACCTTATGGGAAAAGGAATATCATACGCACAACCCTTACGCTTCATCAAAATTAAATAATAATGATGAAATTAGAATTCCCATACAACAACAGGATATTTATACACTTCCATGTGAAAGTTATTTGTATATCGAAGGAAGAGTAACAAAAAGAGATGGAAGCACTGCAAGTACTGTTCCGTTCATAAATAACCCCATGGCATATTTGTTTGATGAAATAAGATATGAAATTTCCGGAGTTACAGTAGATTCAACAAAAAAGGTGGGAATTACAAGTACATTAAAAGGATTAGCATCTTTAACACCGAGTGAAAAAATTATGCTAGCCGCCGCAGGATGGGTAGCGCCCGATTCCAATATAATCACTCCAAACAGTTCAGGCAATTTTGACTTTTACATTCCTTTAAGATTACTTTTAGGCTTTGCCGAAGATTACCGAAAAATAATAATAAACGTAAAACAAGAATTAGTTTTGTTAAGATCATCAAACGACAAAGATATTATTATGGCACCTGATGGAACAACGGAAGCTACTTTAGAATGGAAAATGCAATTAGACAAGATTGTTTGGAGAGTACCGCATGTACGGTTAAACGATCAGAATAGAATTTCATTATTAAGAACTTTAAAATCAGATCGTGATATCTTAATACCATTTAGAAGTTGGGAGTTTCATGAATATCCGGTTTTACCGGAAACACAACGTCATACATGGACTGTAAAAACTTCTACTCATTTGGAAAAGGCAAGATATGTAATATTTGGATTACAAACAAAAAGAAGAAATGAAATAACTAAACATGCTGGTGAATTTGATCATTGCAAACTTACAAATTTTAAGGTGTTTCTAAACTCTCAATTCTTTCCATACGACAACTTCAACATAAACTTTACAAAAGACAGGTTTAGCGTTTTGTACGATATGTACGCAATATTCCAAAATTCATATTATGGAAAAACAAACACACCTTTATTAACGCCAAACCAATGTAAATCTAACTATCCGATTGTTGTAGTTGATTGTTCAAAACAAAATGAATCTGTAAAATCTTCCAGTGTAGATATAAAAATAGAAATGGAATTTGAACAAAATGTACCCAAAGATACATCTGCTTATTGTTTAATTTTACATGATAAAATTGTTACATATACACATTTAACAGGAATTGTAAAAGCAGTTTTGTAAAATGAAAAGGAAAAAAAAATACCCCCACCACTCGGTTATAAAAGCAGGAGCGGGAACGAAAATTGTTTAGTTTACTGTCTACAGTTGTATGGGTAACATCGTCTACAGCATTATAAACAAAATGAGTTCTTTATCAGTTGTACAAGACGTTTCCGAAACAGCACCTTTATTGGAAAATGATGATGATAAACATTTTGAAGAAAATGTTGTACTCTCCCGCAGTAATACTAAGCCATGGAACAAAGATGGTTTTATTTTCAGAAAATGCTTGGGATTCCTTTTTAAAACATCTACATCTTATTGAATGTTATTTAGCCAACAGTTTCTTTGGAAGAAAAACTAACATTCGACTTTTGGATTGTGACAATGAAATTTACATTATTAAACATCGTGGTCAACAACAAGTAAGAATTAGAGACTCGACACAATTTGAAAATAAAATTCTTCTAACACGTGAAGAATTTTACATTTTAAACTATGCAACATCACCTATTACCAGGTATATGAAACAATTAGTATTTTCATGCTCTGTTATTAAGGAATATCTGGTAGATGCATGCGAAAAACAACCAGAAAGCACTTTACAATACGGACCAATAGATACATCCATCTTTAATAGAATACCTCACGAAGTGGAAATGTGGAGGCAGTTAAGAAACTTTGAACCTTTTACTGAAGTTGCAACGGAGGCTACAGAAGAAGAAACCAACAACAACAGTACAAAAGAAGAAACCAACAACAACAATAATACAGAAGAAGAAACTTTGCTAGGTTAAAACTACAATGTAATTTAACAAAAGAATAAACCGTGGGGTAGGCCTACTGGGGATGGTGCCCACGTTAAACATACACCAACGCGCCTATAACTGTACGGCCTGGTTTATATATATCTAACCTACCGTGGTGTGGAAAACAGTTGATCAGCAGACACCGTGATGAGCAGACAGGATGAAGAAATGGCAGCAAAACCTTGTGTAATTAAATTTCAAGCATTTCGTGGAAACGATGATAGATTTATCATAAAAGAATTGGTAATTTTGGATTTGCTTACACAAGTAGCATACCCGTTTTTATTTGAAGCACCGTGTTCTGTCCATGAACTAAAGTCAAAAGCTAAAATAACAAACAGATGGCTAACAAATAATTTTCATCATATCCATTGGTATGAAGGTTTCCTACCGTACAACAATGTACACAAAATTATGTTTCATTTTTGCAAACAATTTACACACATATATACCAGAGGATTGGAAAAAAAGAATTGGATACGACAGTACACAAACAAAGAAGTTTTAAACATAAAAGTGGACAAAACATTTCACTTTGATGCTAGAAATATTTGTGTTTCTACAATAAATCCGAAACACAACCAATCTCAATGCGCATTACAAAACGCGTATCACTTGGCTGCTTACTTACAACAACAAACGGAAGAATGTAGTGGGGGTTCCGAAGGTTATATAAACGAAGAGGCAACACACCCCGAGTATCAGTCTAACTCCATACTCCGAACAGACAACATCTCCTGTGAAGGATGGCATCACAACAGTTTCTCCAATGTTTAGTTGAACAATTCAACTTGCATTCAAAATCAAATACTCTAATTATCAAGAAATGTTCAGAATTAAAAGAGCAGAAACATTATATTGTTCATGAAATGAAGAAAATTGATACAACGCATGGAGACGCAGTCGTCGCATCTTTATCCGATGCACCATATACACCGGGTGATGAACCAAAGTTTCAAGTATATCTTCCAAAACGATTCGTCCAGTTGCTGCAAAATGAAGATCTGCGGGAAATTCAACCAGGATCATTATATTTGGTGTCACACGGAATGAGCGGAAACAACTCTACGGAACTAACTCTGCACATCGCACAAAAATAACATTGTAAATATTGTAAAAAAAATGTTTTAAATAAAAAGATAAAAAACAACATATCAGTATATGTTTTTATATACTGATAAGTTGTATTTTTTAAAACCTCAAACGGATGACCTTGAACTTTTTAATCGATAGTATTATTCAATTATTTTATTCGATAGTATTATTCGATTATTTTATTCGATATTTTTATTCGAATACTTTACATAAATACGAAACTTTAACGTTGAGAGGCTCAGTTCTGTTTAAGACAAGCTACAACCAACATGTCATCCAAAAGAAATAATCTAACACTTATAACTTATTGTTGCAAAGAAAAATGTTTTAGAATACCTGAAGATCAAGTTGACGGAAAAGCTTGTACAAAATGTAATTCTTTCTGCTATTGTAAATGTAGTTGCAAAACATATCAAAAGAACCGGTTGGATAAACTAGAAGAATTGCAACATCGACTCGGTCTATTGTGGCAACGATTAAATTCAAAGTGATTAAACAAACACCTGCCATTACCCCCACCACTACCCCCACTACCATCGGAGGTACCTGCAGCACCGGCTTTGCAATAGTCATTCCTGCTACACCTCTCGTCGAGTAAACAACTCTAGTCATGTCTCTCAACATTCGCGGGATTCACTACAACACTATCAATCTTACAACCTACAAGGATTTGGAAATTTTTAGTGAAGAACTTAAACAACTTATAACCACTGGGTTTGGTTTATCTTTAGAACTTTATGCAACAAACAATCAAAACGAAAAAAATGTGTTTTTGCCAACTTACAACAACAAGAAGAATGAAAATAAACAAGAAATTTCAGCACCGACAACAACTTACTTTTCAAATTTGGGAGCAAACTTTACTAACTTGTAAAATAATACTTTTGTAAAAAAAAAACAAATAAATAAAAAAAGAAAATATCTTGCATTTTCGGATTTTCCGAAAATGCAAGATCTTTTTTAAAAACATCCCCAACCGACCTTGACACACTTCCGCCCATTTAAAATTTAAATACCCAGCACAGCAGGGCATTTAAACTTTAAGTGCCCACCCTACACGTCACAGCTGATGACGTCACTTCCGGTCACGTGACCGGAAGTAGCTGTCAAAAAATTGACTGGCTGTGAAAGTTTGATTGGGCCAGAAACGCCACCTCGCCACTACTATCTACTGATGAACTAATATCTAAATAAAATTTAAAATAGCCATTCACTGCGAAAACAAATTATTCAACTCTCATAATGGCCAAGGAATTAAATTTCCAAACTGACCCGCTTTTTTGTTTCGCATCTTAAAGACATGTTTGGCAAATTTTTATCCAAGCTAATAACATAAATTTCTATGAAATGCATTCATTAAATAGGCATATTGTCATTGAAACATTTCAAATTGGAGTTAAATGGGCAGGTTAACCCTTAACACCTAAATATCTTTCGCATTCCAAGTACATTTAGAAAATACAGGTTTTAAATTTAAAATGTCTTTTTAACTCTTGTCTTGAAATTTTTAGGTTAATAATCAACTAATATTTTAAAACTTTAAACATTCAATCATTCATCGTGTTGAAACATGTATAAATGTAACTGTCATAGTTTGTTAGAAAATCCCAATTCCAGAGCACCTCCTAAGTTCTTATGTTCCTTTTTTAAGTTTGCTTTTTATGAAAAGAAATACAGTAAATTGATATGATTACAGACAGTTGGTCTTAGTTTCAATAGGGCAAATACTCTTCCTTATTTTCAGTTGTCTTAAAAAACTTAATATTTTAAGAAATAAAAATCATATAATGTGGATGATTGTTAACTGACTTTTACTAGCACTGCATTCTGAGGTGTGTCTTTGGAACTATTTCATATAGTACGTGAGGTTAGCGTAAAAACCTTGCACTTTTTGATACAGCTTAGCCACTTTGTATGTGTATAGAAGATACCTGTAGAAGTATTTTTGTCCGAAGATCCAACCTTGAATTCGTGTAGAACACCACCATATCAGCCATTAAAGATGGCCGCCATTACATTCATAAATCGCTCTATAACTCCGGTAATAGTATTCCGATCTTGATAAACATTTTTTTATTTGAAAGATTATTTTAAAATAAAACCTTTTTTGCGTTTAACATTTTTATCTTAAGTTAATAGTTGTCATTGTATATTTGAAAAACGAAATTTTCCATTTAATTCCAAGGGAAAGTCTAATTCCTCAATAAAATGCGTTTTGAGGGGCTCAACAAGGCTATGGCTAAATTTAGAATATTCTCTAAGTTGAAAACTTAAACGCACAGAAATTTTATTCCAAAAGGTCAACTATTATCAGAATAATGGCCTCAAAAAGATATACGTACAGGCCATTTTACGAGTTAGCCTAGTTTTTTCGGTATTTTATGGAGTAAAAAACTATTATTGAGGTGAAACCTGAATAAAAATGAATAAAAATAACTAAACGACCGAGAAAAATCGATCATAATAGTATAATTCTAGTTTTTCATCCATTTTGAAGGTCCAAAAGAAGTTTTTGGTCGCCCCATGTTAAGCATAAGGAAATACCCCCGTTGCAGCAGACCTGCATACTAAGCGAATTTCAAATGCAAAACGACATATTTTAATCCAACATAGCGAGATTTGACATGCTTTTAGTAAGCTCCATAAGAATAACATCGGGAATGAGTATGCAGGTTTGCTGCTACAGGTATGTTTAAACTGTTTGGTTTTAATTCAATATTTAGTAGATCTGAACTAGAAGAAGCCATTTACCAAGTTTTATAAAGATATGTTGAGAAATAAGCGAGATATAGAATTTTACTTATTTCCCATAAGGTTAACATTGAGACAACGTACTGTGTTTACCAATTTCAATATCTCGGTAACCAATGGACATAGAACAGTGATTCAAAAGATTAAATTGTTTGTTTTTGTGAGCTGAATTTAATGGTGCCAACAAAAATTTGATAAATTTTATTTTTCTATGTGAAAAACTCAAAAAACCCATTTTTGGGGGGTTTACCCCCCTTTACCCCCCCTTCCGGTGGTCCGATCGGGCTGGTTCACGAACTCGTCCGAGTGATTACCACTTTACACGTCTGTACCAAATTTCATTAAGATCGGACCATATTTACGGCCGCTATCGTGTTAACAGACATATATATATATAAATTCGAACGAATGGTGTTTTTTGCTTCAGGGGACCCCTAAATGAAAAGTTAACATGGTCTCGGACTTAAGTCTTACCATGAGTACTACCATAATAGCTTATTCCTTAAAGGAAATTCGCTAAAAGGACAGGCTCAGACTTTTATCGTAATAAATACTTTATCCGTCGGTAGGAATGAATAAAAATTCGTGAACATATTTAACATAAACATTTGAACGACATAGCCTAAAAAATCTAAGATAAATAATCTCTAAACAGAATTTATACGTGTTTTAAAATGAATTTTAGTGGTAAAATTAAGCCTCGCTGCTAGCGCCCACTGTGGAATTCGGCGCCAGCGTGGCTGGTGCTAACCATACGTATTTGAGAGAGCTACGCCGAATCCCTTCAATTAAAAAAGCATAATAATTATGAAAATAATTTTTTAAAGCCTTGAAAATGTTTAACTTAAATATCGTAAAGGTATAAAACAAAAATATCTAAAATAAAAGTTATTTTTAGCAGTTTAATTGAAGAGATTTGGCGAAGTGCTCGTGAACACGCATAGTCGGCGCTAGGCTCGCTTGCGCCAAGTTTTTATCTATGCCAGCAGCAAGGCTGAATTTCACTACTATCAATGTATACAGAACCCTATACATTGCTACTATATACTGTGTTGCGATTATTTTCCCACAGGGGACGCTAGCAGCAGAGCATAATTTTGCCACTAAAAATCATTTTAAAATACGTATAAATTCTGTTTAGCGACTATTTATCCAAGAATTTTTTGGGCTATATCGTTCAAATGTTTATGTTAAATATGTTCATGCATTTTTATTCATTTCTACCGACGGATAAAGTGTTTATTACGATAAAAGTCTGAGCCTGTCCTTTTTCCCTATGCTTAACATGGGGCGACCAAAAACTTCTTTTGAACCTTCAAAATGGATGAAAAACTAGAATTATACTATTATGATCGATTTTTCTCGGTCGTTTAGTTATTTTTCTTCATTTTTATTCCGGTTTCACCTCAATAATAGTTTTTTTACTCCACAAAATACCGAAAAAACTAGGCTAACTCGGAAAATGGCCCGTACGTATATATTTTTGAGGCCATTATTCTGATAATAGTTGACCTATTGGAATAAAATTTCTGTGCGTATAAGTTTTCAACCTAGAGAATATTCTAATTTTAGCCATAGCCTTATTGAGCCCCTCAAAACGCATTTTATTGAGGAATTAGACTTTCCCATAGAATTAAATGGAAAATTTAGTTTTTCAAATATACAATGAAAACTATTAACTTAAGAAAAAAAATGTTAAATGCAAAAAAGTTTTATTTTAAAATTATCTTTCAAACAAAAAAAGGTTTATCAAGATCGGAATACTATTACCGGAGTTATAGAGCAATTTATGAATGTAATGGCGGCCATCTTTAATGGCTGATATGGGGGTGATCTACACGAATTCAAGGTTGGATCTTCGGACAAAAATACTTCTACAGGTATCTTCTATACACATACCAAGTGGCTAAGCTGTATCAAAGAGTGCAAGGTTTTGGTGAAAATTTACGTTAACCACACGTACTAATATCTTGATCATCTGTTTTGTTACAAACAAATGTGAATTGGAGAAAGTTCACAGGTTCTAACACAGATAGTAGCACTTTTGCTGAAATTTCAAAAGCCTCCTGTGTGTAATGGGATATTTTCCAAACCGGCAAAAGGCACATCTAGAATAAAAGCTTTGATTTGATACCAAATACGAGTAGAAAAATTAATTTATAGGGGTCGATTTGCTCTGTACAAAATCTCAGAAATTCTTTTAATAATATAGTTGACCCTTTGGACTCTGGGAAGGAACCCGATTGAGTTAGGACGAAATAGATGGCTTAAAAACCTTATCCGTGACATTTTACATATTTGTACCAAGTTTCATGGCAAACAGTCCAACGGAATACGAGTCATTAAACGTGAAACATGTATAATCAAACTAACAATTTTTTATGAGTATAGTTGAATGAATGAATGAATGAAAATGAATGAAAAATAGCTTTATTTCCAAATAAAATACATATCTCATTTCATACATTACAACACAATTGCGCATTATGAAACAGTTTATTTTTATAATTTAAATTATTTTAATCAAGGATAAATACATTAATTGGATTAGGTTGTAATGTTTTTCTTAAAAAAGGAAAAAGTCTACCTGGGCGGTTAGCCTGTGCGTAGACTGTGAGTTGCAAATCAGAGATGTAATTAATTTAACACGAGAATATTTAAGTAATCTATAGAAATTAAATCAAGCGGTGCATTTAATAAATATAAATTAAGATTTGTTGACAAATTAAAAGTAAAATTGAGCGTGAGAACCCGGAACCAAGAAAGGACGGTGGAGGCGTGATTGTGGGGGGGCGGCGTGATTGTGGGGGGGGGGAGCGGGATGCCTGAGTTTCAGGCAGAGATCAACGGTCAGGTCGGGCCCGGCGCGATAACGGCCTCGGCCTCCTCCGAGCTCAAAGTTAGAAGCCACTCCACTACACGTTTTTTAAAAGAGGAAAGAGAGGTTATATTAAAAAATTGCGCGTTTTTGTATTTCTGATGCATGTTACGATAAATAATGTTTGAAATGTGATATGAATTTGTTAGAGAAAAGGTTTTCAGCGATTGAGGAACTACAATACCTAGATTGCTGGCAAAACGGGTGTTATGAGAATGCGTTATTCTATCAAATATTGTCTCAAAATTTTTGTAGATATGGACTAGCAAAAATTTAATGAAAAGTTGACGTACGGTTAAGATGCCAGTTTCAGCAAAAAGATCGTTTGTAGGATATCTTTTGAACTTTTTAAATGCGACTTTGAGAATTAATTTTTGAATGACAAAAAGTGGTTGTAGAACAGTTTTATACGCACCGCCCTGCGTTGTATAAAAGTTATTCAAAACAATCTTTTATCCAATACTTTCATCAAGTATTATTGACAGATTTTCTAGCCCACTTAATGATGAATAAGACTACACAATATAATAATAATAATAATAATAATAATAATAATAATAATAATAATAATAATAACACTAATAATAATAAGACATATTCGTAGAATAATATTAGGTAATAGTTGAACGAACAGCCGTTGATTTACGAGAACTAATTAAAAAAGTCAACAGCAACAATGAATATTGACCCGGTATATTTCCATGGTCGGTCAAAATGGATTTGAGCACAGGGGGTACAAATCCGGGGGGTACAAATCCAGGGTAGGACTTAGGATGTGGCCACGGGGGGTAAGATTTCGGGGTCGTACTTAAGAATTTGACCACGGGGGGTACAAATCCGGGGTAGGACTTAAGGATTTGGTGACGGGGGTACAAATCCGGGGGGTACAAATCCGGGTGGTACAATTCCGGGGTGGGACTTAAGAAGCCAGGTTTAATTGGATTTATATCAATTATGCAACTGTTCAGCCAACCGTGAAATGTCAGTTGATTAAAATACATAATAATTTATCCCTCCTAAAAGTTCACGGCCGAAATTGTAGCCCCCGTCCTGTTACGTCAAAATGACGTAGTGTTTTCTCTGGGGGGTACAAATCCGGGGGTACAATTCCGGCGACCCCTTAGTAGCGTGTAGGGTCGCCGGACCCGTAGAGTAGGGTAAGGTGTGACACGCAGGGGTGGGGGTGTGGCGCCAGACGTTTCCTATTGTGAAATCCTGCCAGGTCAGTATGGTAAACTGGTCAATTCAACATTTCTTCAGTCTCCACAAAGCAGTTCGTTGCCGACCGAAAGGTTGCACTTCCTCTGCTTAAACAAAAGGTAAGCGCCCCCAGGCATTGCTAAGGCAGTGGCGGCACCACCGCGCTGCTATGCTGCGGTCTCTTGCCAAAGCTTGGTTGACAATAGGTACAGATGTACCGACCGTGGAGCTGTTTCGACGTTGTTACGTCTCATCAGGTACAGATAGACAGCAGATTCCAGCTGTCACTGTACTACAGCGAACTCAGAAAAGAGTTCCTTTGAAGCAGGAGAGAAGAATAAACTTCTACTTGTATTCCACGATGTTTTCAATCCTCTACACGATCGGTTCCTGGAAATTTACACCCTTTAGTCTATTTTTGTCTTATTTTGTAAAAACTGTGTTCAGTCCCAGCTAGGTTTACTTGGCGACGATGTTGGCCAATTCCTTCGGCGAGCTGACGCCCCACCATCGTCAGCTCGCCGAAGGAATTGGCTACATCGTCGCCAACAAGTAAACCTAGCTGGGACTGGACACACAGTTTTTCTAATTTTGTCATTATAGTTGGAACAGAAAGTCGTGTGCTGTCCTGCTGTCCTGCTCCTCTGCTCATTAAGTTGCAGAACAATTGAACAATGATCATTTCTGTTGTTATGGACAAGCTCCTGGATGACCCGCCTGTACTGCTCGCAACGACCAGACTCAGCGGAATGCTTGACCTGGTCGCCCTTCAAGCCGGCTTTTGTACACAAGACATAGGAGAGCGCTGCATTGCACACGCTGGCCCTGTGGTCCTGGCCGCCGCACTTGATGCAGAGCCTGCTTCTATCGGGTCAAGGGCGGGTTAGCGAACCCCAGACTTTTAAAATATCTGGAGGCCACGAGCTTCTCGCGCACCCGACAGATCACGTACCAGACCTTGAGGTGGCCCTTCTCCAGGGGCTTCGCAGCAGCTCTGGCTCCCAGCGTGAGGATTGCTACCTTCTGACCTCGAGCATTCGCCTTTGAGACGAAAGTATTCACGTCGACGTTGTCGCCGATGGCGGATTTAACGGCTGCAGTTACCTACGCCTCGGTCGTCAGCTCGTCGAAGTCTCTCACCTCCAGCGTCGACTTGGGTCCGAGAACGTGGACGGTCGCGTTCGTCCCCAAGATGGTCTTCAGGTCTTCGCTGAACTAACTTCGCGGACTTACTTTGATAGGCGTCACAGAGCTCGAGCAAAAGATCGCCGGCTCGGGTCTTCCTCATAGCCTTGATAACAGCGCCCTTCTCATCGGGCTTCACATTACTGCGAATTTCGCCCAGCACATAGGCGTAGGATTTTCCCTCCTACGGCTTGATGAGAAGAGCATCAGGCCGCTGCTTGCGGGGTCTCTTCTTTGACGCTGTACAAGTTCCTTTAAATAATAAATTAATACAATGAAATCTAAGTTTTATTTTTAGTAAGTAAAATCAACAATAACAAAAACACGTATGATAATATAAATTTAAAATGACAATAAATGTTGCCAGCCATAACATCTCCCTCTTCAAAGGTTCAGTTTCAGAAGAGGTTTTACAATCCGCCCTGATCTTGTGGTGTTAGTTGTAGAAAGTCTCCAACTAACACCACAAGATCAGGGCGGATTGTAAAACCTCCCCTGAAACTGAACCTTTGAAGAGGGAGATGTTATGGTTACCCCCCGGATTTGTACCCCCCGGATTTGTACCCCCCGTGGTCAAATTCTTAAGTACGACCCCGAAATCTTACCCCCCGTGGCCATATCCTAAGTCCTACCCTGGATTTGTACCCCCCGGATTTGTACCCCCTGTGCTCAAATCCATTTTGACCGACCATGGAAATATACCGGGTCAATATTCATTGTTGCTGTTGACTTTTTTAATTAGTTCTCGTAAATCAACGGCTGTCCGTTCAACTATTACCTAATATTATTCTACGAATATGTCTTATTATTATTAGTGTTATTATTATTATTATTATTATTATTATTATTATTATTATTATTATTATTATTATTATTATTATTATATTGTGTAGTCTTATTCATCATTGCCCTTGGTAGGCTTATGCCCAATGTCGGCGGTCCTCGCTCCTGCAAGCGCCGCCTGCTCATGACTGCCGTCCAGTCAGTCTTGCTGTACGGGGCGGAGGTATGGGCTCACGCACTCGAGAAGCGAGTCTACCGAGATCGGCTTGCCCGAGTCCAGCGCCGAGGAGCTCTGCGGGTCGCTTCGGCCTACCGCACAGTCTCCGAGCCTGCTGTGATGGTGATCGCCGGAGTCATTCCCGTCCTCTTCCTCGCGAGGGAGAGGCAGGCGATTTACCGGAGGAGGCCTGAAGTGGGCCGGGAAACAGCTGCCAGGGAAGAGCGCGATCGCAGCTTCGACTCTTGGCAGCGCGACTGGGAAGCCGAGCTGAGGGGACGTTGGACCTTCCAGCTCATACCTTCCGTCCGACCATGGGTGGAACGGCAGCACGGCGAGGTCGATTACTACGTGACCCAGTTTCTTTCTGGGCACGGGTACTTCCGAGCCTATCTGCACCGGATGGGCAAAGTCGCCAGCCCGGACTGTCTGTATTGCCCCGGCATCCCAGACACGTCCGAGCACACTTTCTTTCAGTGCGACCGTTGGCACGTCCGCCGAGCCTCGCTTTCATCTGAGATCGGCGTGGTCGTCAGCCCAAACAACATCGTCGGAGCTATGCTCCAGGGAGAGGGCAACTGGAACTGTGTCCAGCACTACGTCCAGGCCATTCTTCGGGCGAAAAAGGTCGTCCTCGATCGGCCTTAATCCTCAGCTTTTCCCCAAGGAGGTTGCCCTAGTGGCGTAATATCAAAGGCCTAGCCCGAAGTAATGTGTGAAACAGTTCCAGGCTAGTGTCCTCGGTGCCGAGGGAGGTGGTTTAGTCGGTAGTTCACGGGACATCGAGCTCGTGGGAGTCCGACACTACTGAGGGGACAATGAGCCCCTCAGTGTGCGTAAATGCATTCCACCTCCTACCCAAAAAAAAAAAAATTCATCATTCACTTCACTCACCGCCGCCGTCCGATCCCTACGACCCAGAAGAGCGCCCGGTTCCGATGGCATTCCGGCGGAGGTGCTCAAGCTCGCTGCGGAGGTGAATCCAAGGCTTCTGCTCGATATGTTCAACGCGTGTCTGGCGGAAGGCGTTTTCTTTTCTTCGTGGAAGGTTGCCCGCCTTGTTCTTATTCCGAAGGCGAAGAGCACACCGGGGACCCCTTCTTCTTTCCGACCCCTGTGTATGCTCGACACGGCCGGGAAAGTGCTTGAGAAGCTCCTGCGTGTCAGGCTGACCGAGGCCATCGTCTCTGCGGGGGACTTGTCCCCGCAGCAGTACGGCTTCAGATCCGGTCGCTCTACCATCGACGCTATCCAGGAGGTAGTTGAGGCAGTGCGGAGGGCGGAGGACCACAACCACTGGTCGCGCCGCGTGGTCCTTCTCGTCACGCTCGACGTGAAGAACGCTTTTAACTCCGCCAGGTGGAGCGATATGCTGTGGGCGCTTGAGCAGGGACGTAGCCAAGGGGGGGGGGGTCCGTGGGGTCCGGACCCCCCCCTTCCCGCTAATTATTTTATTAATTATGATATATATTCAATTCAATCACGAATTACACTTCCTATTTTTTAAGTGCATTTCGCAAAAATAATATAAGCAATACAAAGGCAAGAGTGTTAAAAGAATCAGGGTGACAGGTAACTCATCAAGAATATTAGTTTATAGAAACAAAATTCAACCGTCCGATTTTTATTCCAAAAATACAAACTCCTCAATTCCTACAAAAATTGTCTTACCGCAATTGAAGCTGACGTCTGCTATCTTTCCAGCTACGTTCCCAGGCCAGTTCTTAGAAGCAGACGATTAAAATTATTCTTATCTTACTTTCGTATTTCTTATTTCTTGCCTACCTTTTTACATAAGATTAGATTATTTACAACCACTGATGAAGTCCACGTTGGGAGAGTCATTTATAATCGACTCTTCACCATAGTAACAACATGCGTTTTATTGTGTGGCATATGTTACGTGTAATGTTTAGAAAGAAAAATGAATGCTTTTATGATAAGGAAGAAAATAAGTAGGCTACATCCAGTAAAATGAAAGGGGTGAGAAGTAAAAAAAATTACAAACGATTTTAATTATACAAGAATTTTTAATTTTTACAAGATTCCATTCTTGTAAAGTAGGACCCCGATGCGACTATCTGGCGGATCAATGAAGGTCTTAAACCGTAACTGACGATTAATTACTGAATACACTTTATGAGAAATATAAACTTTAAAAATTGCAGTCAAACGAATGAGTGTTGAATGTAATTTGCACGCATCTTAATAATGATTTAATAAAAATAAATTTATAATCTGCGTTTCTAAAGCAGAAAAGAGTTTTATATAATCAAGAGTTACCGTAATGAAGGCAAAATAAATAATATTGACCGACAGCTCGACGAGATACGCAAGATCCAATCCTATCTTTATTCATACATCCATGGCTGTCGCTTTGCGTACTCACAACGCAGTATCCTACTGGTCCGGTGCCATAACATAACACACTATACAAACCTCATGATTAGGGATCGGTCACAAATTGCAAACTAGCCTAATCCATCACTGTGCACGCTAGACAATAACAAGTTTTGAGTGAAAGGGAAGAATTGTTGATATATGTGATAATGCAAATAACACCGAAACACGTTATTGGCAACAGTTTTTAAGTCACCGAACCTTATTATGAGGCATTTCATTTACACAACTTTTGAATTGATCTCTTCTACAAATAAAAATTGCAATTACAGATAATTACCCGCCTGTGATTGACTTACAACTTCTCCGGCCCGAACCTACTCTTTACTTTAAAAAAATATTCTTTGAAATGCAATATAATTGGTGCATTTTAAGTTTTACAAGGAGATAAAATATAATCAAAAATAAATAATTTCAAATATTTTACGTAAACATTTTAAATTATTAATTTA
Organism: Flexamia atlantica; assembly: GCA_035578135.1. Classification (NCBI taxonomy): domain Eukaryota; kingdom Metazoa; phylum Arthropoda; class Insecta; order Hemiptera; family Cicadellidae; genus Flexamia; species Flexamia atlantica. The sequence goes on along the minus strand of JAQJVK010000001.1, from coordinate 191,614,435 downwards.
TATAAAAAGATAATGACACCTTTTTGAAAATGAATTTATTATATTTAAGGTGCTAAAGTAGCTAATTAATTGTGGTATTTGATAACTATGTAAGTCTCAGTGCTGTTACGCGGGTCGAATTTTACTATTATTGTATACTACCACTTGAGTTGTAAATACTATCCTGTTATTTACTGACCAATTCTTTCGTATTTTAACATCGGAGTTTAATATTATTTGTTTATTCTTAAATTGTATGGATTTAAGTGTCAGTAGTGGGCAAGTGGCGTTTCTGGCCCAATCAAACTTTGACAGCCAGTCAATTTTTTGACAGCTACTTCCGGTCACGTGACCGGAAGTGACGTCATCAGCTGTGACGTAGCTGTGACGTGTTGTTGGTGGGTATTTAAAGTTTAAATGCCCTGCTGAGCTGGGTATTTAAATTTTAAATGGCCGGAAGTGTGTCAAGGTCGTTTGGGGATGTTTTTAAAAAAGATCTTGCATTTTCGGAAAATCCGAAAATGCAAGATATTATCTTTTTTTATTTATTTGTTTTTTTTTTACAAAAGTATTATTTTACAAGTTAGTAAAGTTTGCTCCCAAATTTAAAAAGTAAGTTGTTGTCGGTGCTGAAATTTCTTGTTTATTTTCATTCTTCTTGTTGTTGTAAGTTGACAAAAACACATTTTTTTCGTTTTGATTGTTTGTTGCATAAAGTTCTAAAGATAAACCAAACCCAGTGGTTATAAGTTGTTTTAGTTCTTCACTAAAAATTTCCAAATCCTTGTAGGTTGTAAGATTGATAGTGTTGTAGTGAATCCCGCGAATGTTGAGAGACATGACTAGAGTTGTTTACTCGACGAGAGGTGTAGCAGGAATGACTATTGCAAAGCCGGTGCTGCAGGTACCTCCGATGGTAGTGGGGGTAGTGGTGGGGGTAATGGCAGGTGTTTGTTTAATCACTTTGAATTTAATCGTTGCCACAATAGACCGAGTCGATGTTGCAATTCTTCTAGTTTATCCAACCGGTTCTTTTGATATGTTTTGCAACTACATTTACAATAGCTGAAAGAATTACATTTTGTACAAGCTTTTCCGTCAACTTGATCTTCAGGTATTCTAAAACATTTTTCTTTGCAACAATAAGTTATAAGTGTTAGATTATTTCTTTTGGATGACATGTTGGTTGTAGCTTGTCTTAAACAGAACTGAGCCTCTCAACGTTAAAGTTTCGTATTTATGTAAAGTATTCGAATAAAACTATCGAATAAAACTATCGAATAAAATAATCGAATAATACTATCGAATAAAATAATCGAATAATACTATCGATTAAAAAGTTCAAGGTCATCCGTTTGAGGTTTTAAAAATACAACATATCAGTATATATAAAAACATATACTGATATGTTGTTTTTTATCTTTTTATTTAAAACATTTTTTTTACAATGTTATTTTTGTGCGATGTGCAGAGTTAGTTCCGTAGAGTTGTTTCCGCTCATTCCGTGTGACACCAAATATAATGATCCTGGTTGAATTTCCCGCAGATCTTCATTTTGCAGCAACTGGACGAATCGTTTTGGAAGATATACTTGAAACTTTGGTTCATCACCCGGTGTATATGGTGCATCGGATAAAGATGCGACGACTGCGTCTCCATGCGTTGTATCAATTTTCTTCATTTCATGAACAATATAATGTTTCTGTTCTTTTAATTCTGAACATTTCTTGATAATTAGAGTATTTGATTTTGAATGCAAGTTGAATTGTTCAACTAAACATTGGAGAAACTGTTGTGATGCCATCCTTCACAGGAGATGTTGTCTGTTCGGAGTATGGAGTTAGACTGATACTCGGGGTGTGTTGCCTCTTCGTTTATATAACCTTCGGAACCCCCACTACATTCTTCCGTTTGTTGTTGTAAGTAAGCAGCCAAGTGATACGCGTTTTGTAATGCGCATTGAGATTGGTTGTTTCGGATTTATTGTAGAAACACAAATATTTCTAGCATCAAAGTGAAATGTTTTGTCCACTTTTATGTTTAAAACTTCTTTGTTTGTGTACTGTCGTATCCAATTCTTTTTTTCCAATCCTCTAGTATATATGTGTGTAAATTGTTTGCAAAAATGAAACATAATTTTGTGTACATTGTTGTACGGTAGGAAACCTTCATACCAATGGATATGATGAAAATTATTTGTTAGCCATCTGTTTGTTATTTTAGCTTTTGACTTTAGTTCATGGACAGAACACGGTGCTTCAAATAAAAACGGGTATGCTACTTGTGTAAGCAAATCCAAAATTACCAATTCTTTTATGATAAATCTATCATCGTTTCCGCGAAATGCTTGAAATTCAATTACACAAGGTTTTGCTGCCATTTCTTCATCCTGTCTGCTCATCATGGTGTCTGCTGATCAACTGTTTTCCACACCACGGTAGGTTAGATATATATATATATAAACCAGGCCGTACAGTTGTAGGCGCGTTGGTGTATGTTTAACGTGGGCACCATCCCCAGTAGGCCTACCCCACGGTTTATTCTTTTGTTAAATTACATTGTAGTTTTAACCTAGCAAAGTTTCTTCTTCTGTATTATTATTGTTGTTGTTGGTTTCTTCTTCTGTACTGTTGTTGTTGTTGTTAGTTTCTTCTTCTGTAGCCTCCGTTGCAACTTCGGTAAAAGGTTCAAAGTTTCTTAACTGCCTCCACATTTCCACTTCGTGAGGTATTCTATTAAAGATGGATGTATCTATTGGTCCGTATTGTAAAGTGCTTTCTGGTTGTTTTTCCCATGCATCTACCAGATATTCCTTAATAACAGAGCTTGAAAATAATAATTGTTTCATATACCTGGTAATAGGTGATGTTGCATAGTTTAAAATGTAAAATTCTTCACGTGTTAGAAGAATTTTATTTTCAAATTGTGTCGAGTCTCTAATTCTTACTTGTTGTTGACCACGATGTTTAATAATGTCAATTTCATTGTCACAATCCAAAAGTCGAATGTTAGTTTTTCTTCCAAAGAAACTGTTGGCTAAATAACATTCAATAAGATGTAGATGTTTTAAAAAGGAATCCCAAGCATTTTCTGAAAATAAAACCATCTTTGTTCCATGGCTTAGTATTACTGCGGGAGGGTAGTCTAATGATTTTACCAATCCTATCGACACACTTTTACTCATGCAAGATGAAATAGGATAAAAGATGCGAAGGAAAACTTCAGTTAAAATGTTTGGTGGAATATTTTCTTCAAGTTTTCTTTTCTTTCTTACGTTTGTTTTATTATTTTCCAACTTTTTATTTTGTTTTCCAAACTTTAAAAAGTCATCAATTTCCTTTACAATATTTTCTTCAAAATGTTTATCATCATTTTCCAATAAAGGTGCTGTTTCGGAAACGTCTTGTACAACTGATAAAGAACTCATTTTGTTTATAATGCTGTAGACGATGTTACCCATACAACTGTAGACAGTAAACTAAAATATTTTTGTTCCCGCTCCTGCTTTTATAACCAAATGGTGGGGGTATTTTTTTTTCCTTTTCATTTTACAAAACTGCTTTTACAATTCCTGTTAAAGGTGTATATGTAACAATTTTATCATGTAAAATTAAACAATAAGCAGATGTATCTTTGGGTACATTTTGTTCAAATTCCATTTCTATTTTTATATCTACACTGGAAGATTTTACAGATTCGTTTTGTTTTGAACAATCAACTACAACAATCGGATAGTTAGATTTAAATTGGTTTGGCGTTAATAAAGGTGTGTTTGTTTTTCCATAATATGAATTTTGGAATCTTGCATACATATCATACAAAACACTAAACCTGTCTTTTGTAAAGTTTATGTTAAAGTTGTCGTATGGAAAGAATTGCGAGTTTAGAAACACCTTAAAATTTGTAAGTTTGCAATGATCAAATTCACCAGCATGTTTAGTTATTTCATTTCTTCTTTTTGTTTGTAATCCAAATATTACATATCTTGCCTTTTCCAAATGAGTAGAAGTTTTTACAGTCCATGTATGACGTTGTGTTTCCGGTAAAACCGGATATTCATGAAACTCCCAACTTCTAAATGGTATTACGATATCACGATCTGATTTTAAAGTTCTTAATAATGAAATTCTATTCTGATCGTTTAACCGTACATGCGGTACTCTCCAAACAATCTTGTCTAATTGCATTTTCCATTCTAAAGTAGCTTCCGTTGTTCCATCAGGCGCCATAATAATATCTTTGTCGTTTGATGATCTTAACAAAACTAATTCTTGTTTTACGTTTATTATTATTTTTCGGTAATCTTCGGCAAAGCCTAAAAGTAATCTTAAAGGAATGTAAAAGTCAAAATTGCCTGAACTGTTTGGAGTGATTATATTGGAATCGGGCGCTACCCATCCTGCGGCGGCTAGCATATTTTTTTCACTCGGTGTTAAAGATGCTAATCCTTTTAATGTACTTGTAATTCCCACCTTTTTTGTTGAATCTACTGTAACTCCGGAAATTTCATATCTTATTTCATCAAACAAATATGCCATGGGGTTATTTATGAACGGAACAGTACTTGCAGTGCTTCCATCTCTTTTTGTTACTCTTCCTTCGATATACAAATAACTTTCACATGGAAGTGTATAAATATCCTGTTGTTGTATGGGAATTCTAATTTCATTATTATTATTTAATTTTGATGAAGCGTAAGGGTTGTGCGTATGATATTCCTTTTCCCATAAGGTTTCGTCGAATGTCGGACCCTGCGCTATATCCAATATTTCCATTATTAATAAGTTTTAATCCAATTTCTTCTAGAAAACGAATGTTATCACTTGTTAATCCTTCTATAGCTGAAGTGCTACTGACTTGTTTACCAGTCAGCTCTTTCTTTTTAAATGATAACCCCATTGTTATACGGTTGATTTTATATGTATTCGTATAGTTATAGGTTCGTCTCTAAAATCAATATGATTTCCGTCTTGATCTAGTATGTTCACCACAATGTCTGAAATAAAACTGGTGTTTAACGGTAGGTACACCAAGTTTTGTTGCTTTTCCACAATTTTAAAACCCGGAGCGACCGTTGGATAGAATGTGTGCAATATATGAGTATTTTCACCATCTCTATAAGAACCATGTATAATATTACATGTAATATCTATACTGTTAACTTTCATTATTGTCACAGTTCTAGCACCTGAATGGTTAATATTAGGTTCTAAAATTTTTGTTGTTTTAGGAAATCCTAATAAACTACCAATTGAATGTTCTTTGCTAAAATCTATATAATATTTAGATTTAATTTCAGCTTTCATAGTATTGTTATTTCCTTTTATTGTTATATTATCTTTTCCCATATGATTTTGTATCGCTTCATTTATATCATCAATTTCATATGCTCCAGTGGGTAAACTAAATACTTGTATATCTGAATATTTGTTTGTATTTTTATCTTTTGTTTTGTAATAATGTATTTTGTCATTAACATTTTCAGTAACGTTGGGAATAGAATTATAAGTTGTTATATCTAATAATGCGGCTTCCCATAATTTATCTTTTTCCAAACGTAACGCAGGGAAAAGAACACTTCGCAAAGTAGATGACGTTCCAGTTAATGATACTGTATAGGAAGACATCTTAAAGTTGACTAACGCTTTTTGTTAAAAAATCTAAACATAAATGTCCACAGATTACCGTATCATCAGGTTGCTCTCTTTTATAATTGTATAGTACATTTTTAGCTGTTTTAAAGTAATATTGTAGTTCTTTTGGTGGTGGGAGATTACCAAAACTATCAAAGTAGTAAATAGTTGATCCTAGTTTCTTATAACATACCCAATGAGTGCCTGATCCTTTACTATTATCTAAATTTACTATTCCGGTTTCATTTTTCCATATTTTAACAGGTAATGCATCTTTCATAAACACTCCTCTAAAAAATGGAATTTTTAAACAAGAAACATAAGTAATTAATTCTTTATCTGTTAATTCTTTATTTGGAATTAGTAATTGTTTTTTTCTGTTTAATACACACGATACGGTCTTAGGTATAATCCTCCTTCTTTTTTTATCATTGACCATATTGTTTGTTTCTTTTTATTTTTTCCTGCGGTGGATCGTCGTTTTCTTCTTATATTTCCTCCACGTTTCTTTGCAGGTTTTCTTCTCCTTTTTCCACCTCCTTTCTTCTTTCCACCTCCAAACATCGTTTTACCCTTCATTGCTGCTGATACCGCTAAAGCTGCTGCTTTTTCACCGATACTAGCGTCACTGGATGTTACTCTTTGCCAAGCTTTTTCAGCAAGTGCTCTATCCGCTATTGATCTATTTTTAGTATCTGCAAACTTTGAATATGCTATATCGTGTTGTTTGCAGGCTTGATCAAGTTTATTTATTCCAAGATCTCCTCTAGCGAGTCTTTTTTCAATTTTGTTCCAGGACCACAATATTGATAACCTCCTGGTAAATGTAGTTCTACAGGTAATAAATCGATAGCTTTATTAACTATAGCTCCAACCGGCTTAGTAATAAGAGAAAGTGCTGTTGATGCTATTCCTCTTCCTCTCTTTATAACGTGTCGATTATGACTGATGCGTTGAACTTTCAACATGGTCTTTTATAGTGAAAGGAAATGTCGATACTTGTTTATTTTATAAATGCTTTATAATGAATGATGCACTTATCCTTTGACATTGTTTATTTATAAGTATGTTTGTTTATGGGTAAATAATTTTTTTCCAGTTTTGTGGAAGGATTGTATCTTCTTCATCATCATCATCTTTAGAAGTTCTTAAAGTATCAGTTTCCTTATTTAAAAAATATTTTTCCATAAAATTCTTTTTAACCCAATTTAATTTTTGATCAGATTTTATGGGCTTTATTGTGTTATAAATATCATATAATACTACACTTAAGAGTCTTACAATGTAATTTACATTAACAGCATCAGTAAAATTAATAGGGTCTTTTAAACTAGTCAATCGCAAGTCTTCACAAAAAAAAGACTGCTTATTTAAATCTTTTCTTAGAAAAAGATTATAGTATATGTTTCCATTCTTATGCATTTGTGCTATTGTAACTACATCACTGTCTCTTATTCCTTCTGCAACATTGACTAGTGGTTTCCCTTTGCAATCAAAGTATTGTTTACCGTTTTCATATTGTTTTATTACAGGAACTTGTCCAACTGTTGCTACATCAGTTTCATCCAACCCTTTTTTAACATTAGTAATTATTTTTGCATCCGCATTCCATTTGTTATCTTTTAATTTCATTATTTGACTTATTGTAGCTGCATGTGATTTTGCAGTTCCTTCCTTAACGTTAGTTAACACTTTATTTTTGCAATCAATTGTATTAATATCATGCGTAATACAATGATCTGTAAGATATTGAAGGTTTACAGCATCTTTCATATCTTTAGGGTCTCCAATATCATGTATTACAAAGTTGTAAAAGGAAAATTTATCTGTTTTTTCAGGGATGACTGAATGTAAATACTTTTTTGTAACTGAATCTTGATCATTAATAGGATCTGCTATATTGGCTATTCTAAGATCTTTTGCATCGTATACTTTATTATTACTCCTAGGATCATATCGTAAGGTTTGGTTTATGTACCACATTAAATATTCTTTATTTACCGAATCATTCTTATCTATTGGTTTTGGAAGATTTACAATTCTATAAAAATTAGCGTTACACACTTCATTTTGAAGCTTTAAGCTAGGTAATGTTTCACTTCTTAAAGTTTTAAAATTTACCGCATCATTATCATCTTTTGGATCATTTACAAACTTTAACCGTTTGTTATTTATATCATAATCTCCATCGGATGTTAGTGGTAAATCACCTCTTTTTCCATAAGATCCTGATTTGCTTCCAGTTTCGGAATACCGTCCAAACTTATCCACACTCATAGTTATACTGAATATTTAATCAGTTATACTTGTATTATATATACTCATATTTTTTTATGCAATTACTCCTCGATTTCGCAGTTCGCCGATCAAAGCTACCCATTCATTTTCTAAACCACTATGTCCGGCTTGTTTAGCTTCATATATCAACTTCATTCTGTCAACCAATTTGTTTATATCGTTGTAGTATATTATATTAGTATCATACAAGTTTTTTAATAATCCTTTTCTTGATAAACTTGATTGATTTGTTTTTCTTCTTTTATGTAAAATATTTATTTCAGCAGAAGATAATGATTTTCTTTTTATGGGTTCCCTTCTTTTTGGTGGGAAAAGTTTAGCAATAATAGTTTTATATTTTTCTGATGCATTTCTATGAACATTGAAATTTTTAGAATAATTTTTCTTATGCGCATTTGTATCCTCCAATATTTGTTTAAAAATGTTTAAATCCTTTTTAGTATATTTATTAGGTTTCGGCTTAAAAATAAGTTCAAACAATCCTTTTGTACCCTTGTATTGTTTATTATTTATAATAATATTGTCATGTTCGTCTACATCAAGTTTGCTATCTCCAATCATTAGCCCATTTTCTTCTATTCTAGCACCAAAAGTATGATATTTTCGAGTTGGTTGTGCAGAATGTAACATTTTTAATACAAATTGTCTTGCAAGCGGCCCTTTATACGCAATATCCGAGCCCAATTTGCTCAAGTTGGATGGATTAATAGGCTCTTCTTCTTCTTGTTGTTCTTCGCTTGTAGAAAGACCTTCTTTTTCTGTTAAAACATCCGTTTCTTCACCTAGTTCGCTTTCTTCTTCAGTTGTTTCTCCTTGTTGTGTAAAACTTGTATCACTTTCATATTCTTCTTTTTGTTCAAATTTTGAAATGGGTAAAATAGCATCTCCGGAAAAATTAAATTTTGAATGTTTAACATTTTGTCCTAATTGTTTTAATGGCTCAGTAATAGGTTTAAATGTTGATTCCAGAAATTTCTCTCTTTCACTTATTCCTAATCTTAACGCTCTGTTTTTGTGTCTAATAGAATCACTAAGTGATTTTATTTCTTTTAATAGCTTTTCCTGATTAACCATGTTTACACCATGAAGACTTGTACGATAATGTTGTTAATTAATGTATTAAAACAAATTTATCAAAACCTATGCGGTAACGACCATCTGTTATAGCTTTATCTTTCATAATTACCAAAAATCCATATTTTTCCGCCCAAGCTTTTCCACAAAGCTCTTTGAATTTATCAAATGACATATCAGCATTTACATGATCGTTGTATATATGTTTTAGGTTTGTATCGTCTTGTTTGAATAAAACTAAAATATTTGCATTGTCTCTAATTAGTTGTTTTGGAATTTTGCTATATGTTTGTCCGATATATATGCTATCAATATTATTATGTCTTCCCATGGCAAAATAGTTTCTAATAGTATCATGGTTTTCACTAGATACATCATCAAATACAAATACAGAATACGGCTTAGCCTGGTCTGGTTGCATAACACTGTCACTAGCATTAAATTTGTAATAGTTAATATCGGGCACATCAGTCAGGATCTTTTCCAACAATTGATACTTTGGTTGATGTAAGGACCTTGAAAAAATATATAGGTTATTAAATCGCAATCCTTTTGTGTTTGTAATTAAGTTAAACACAACGTTAGTTTTGCCACAGTTTGAAGGACCGCTTACTATACATCGTACAGTGTTTGGAAATAAACTGTCGTGTTTACCATTGTTGATTTTAACGTTATCTACGGTTAAATCATCAATGTTATTAATATTAAATTTATCTTTATGGTGAACAATCTCCATCTTATTCAAAGGCAGAAGAGTAAATAAGTTGATTTAAAACTAAATCAAATCTTTTATAGGTATCCACGAATCTTCAGTTTTATCAAACCCCAACCAACGTACTTTAACTTGGTTATCTTTTAAAATATAAGTTTCCGGTACAGTAGGTTGTACTTTATACACTGTAAAAACTTCGTTTGTCCAATTGGGCAGGTATTTTTTAGTAAACACTCCTTTGTATTTACTAATTCGAACTTTATCATTTACATTAAATTTTCTTGGTTTTCTTTGTTCCGCTTTTGGCTGTGTATTCTTTTTAATTCGTTGTAAAACTAGTTTAGCGTTTTTCTTATTCACTTTGTTAGGTGCCATACCGATAGTTCTATGAAACTTGTTGTTGTAATCGCTTATTAATTTTGGTAAGATATCAACCCATACGTAAGAACCTCTTTTCGAAAACATTTTATACATTGCACCTTTTAAGGTTCTATTAAATCTTTCAATTATAGCTGCCTTTTTCTCAGAATTTGTGGAATAATGATTTATGTTATATTTTTTCATTAACAAGGCAAAAGGTTTATTAAAAAATTCTTTCCCATCATCAGTTTGTAAATGTTTAATTTTATTTTTATCTCTTTTTATAGCTACTTCCATAGCTTTTGTTATGCTGTTACCAGTTTTGTCTTTTAATGGCAAAGCATCTGCAACTTTAGTAAAACAATTAATAATCGTAAGTATGTATTTAAATCCTTTATTTATTTTACTATGCTGTTGCATTTCAATTAAATCTGCTTGATATAAATCATTTATTCCTTTTACAACAGTATTTCGTCGTGGAAACTTTATTCTTGCAGGTTTATGAAGTTCATTAACAATCTTTTCCTTTAAGTCTGTCATGATGATTTTACTAACAAAGTCAAGTTAGTATTGAGTGTTTCTTTTTCTGCATCCGCTTTTATAGTTCAAGGTCATTTCAACATATTTAAAAAAAGGAGAAATCACAGCGAGCATGCTGTGATTTCCCCTTTTTTTCTTTTTTTCTTTTTTTTCTTTTTTTCTTTTTTTTTCTTTTTTTCTTTTTGTTTTTACTCATTGATAGTATTGAGAGAGTAGTGGCCGAATGGTAGAGTGTGAATTTTGTCTGGAAGAATGTGTCGTTTGTCATCATTGGAGCAGAGTGCTTTTTTCACTTCTGTTACGCTGTACAGTTGATGGTTGAAACTTCTGATGGTGTTGAATTTTGCAGTTATAGTCGTTTCTTCAAATAAGCATTGCTTGTAGTGTTCAAAATTTACATTCTTCTTAAGATACAAACTTTTTACTCCCTTAGCTTTTTTAATAATATTGTTTTCTTCTTTATGCAATTGTAGTGAATACAATTTTGACATTAGTGCAATAAGTTCTTTCAGTAAAATTCCATTTGCTTCGTCTTTAAATTTTCCAAGTTTCTTTTTGTTCCGATCATTGTCATAATTTAAATGATCTTTTGGATAGTCACTAAAATCAAATTCATTTTTGTGAACAAATGTTCGAAGGTCCAAATACATATCTTCAGTAAGAATCCAGTAGATGAAAGCGTCCGTGTCCATGTAGGCGATTCCGATGTTATCTCTACCGTAGAAGGCGACCATTTTGTTGTAGTGGAAATCATACATGTGGGTTTTGGAAATATCCAAGATTGACATTCCAACGTACAACGGACGATCCATTTTCACGCTTGTCTTCTTCATAGATACTGCCACAAGGTTTTCATTGATGATAACGGATGTTCCAAAGTTTGGTTTTTGTACAAGTTTTTCTAGTTTTATAGGATCTGTAATTAATTTAACATTTTTGTGTTTTCTTTTGTTTTCCAATGTTTTTCCAAATATCGCATTATTCATTAATTTAAAAAAGTCCTTTTGAAATGTTGATGTTGCAGCTGCTCTTCTTCTGGTGTTTGAATCAATGTACGGTTTTAACCAGCAAGATTGGGAAAATTTTAAAACTATGAATTTTGGTTATACGTAAACCCAATTGGAGTGCTTGTTGAACAACCCAAAATGAGCTACGTATCTTTGTTTATTTTCAAGAGTCATCATTAATTTTGGATGTTTGCCAATTGGTGAAACTTCTGTTTTTGCAAGGAGCGGAAGATCGTAATGAAGATCATGCAAGTGTTCTGGATATTCAAAGTCACAGTCCAATATGGATCCGGTGTCTCCGTCTTTTGAAATTTGCGAAATATCACCAAGAGAGTCTGGATTAACCCATTCAAAGTTTCCAAAAGGAAGTGGATTAGACATGGCCCATCCGTATAAATTGTTGGCATCGAAATATCCTAAGAACACTGATGGTTTTTCTTTTTTTATCGTAGTTTGGAAGATATTTGTTGTTAGCTTTAACATGTCTAGTAACACTTTGGGTCAATCCACCTCTAACGCCCGATTCGATCATCAACACCATGTCAATATCTGTTAATAATTGAAGGTTGCACTTTGTTTCTTTTAGCATAGCTTGCCAAGCTAGTCCTGGAGAAGTATAAGAATGAAGAGGGTCTAATCCGTAAGCTTCAAAGCAGGTTTTCTAAATTCTTCCATCACATCGCAGAGAAGGGTCACATCAAGTTTTACATAAAAGTCAGAATAATCTCCCAGAGTGTTCATTTCCAATTCGTCCCAAACTCTGCATGCGTGTTGATAGTCTTCAGGTGAAATGTCCAAATCGGTAAGTTTACTTTTGAAAGCTTCTGGTGGAGGAAGTGACGTTTCTTGAAATTTATGTAGTCCATCGATGTAATCATACGGGAAAACTCCTTTCCGAAAAACCAAATCCATTTTTTCTGCAGGTACAATTTTGCTTGTTTCTATTAAATTTTGTCTTCTTAAATTTTCAGAAAGTTTCATAAGACTGGAAGGCATAAATCGAAAAGAATCAACAAATCTAAGTTTAATTTTGCCCACCTTTTTTGAAAAGCTTATAAATTTTTCCATAGTTTGTGCTATAACGTCTATTTCACCGTTATCTCTTGCTAATTCGGGAATAATAAAATGTCCATCGTATCCTCTAAGATTGGGAAAAACCACGGGAATAAAAGATGGTAGTTTGTAGTTGATGTTACATCCGTTGCAAGCTGCACCTCTGTAGGCTCCTGTCAGATGGTCATGGTCGCGAACTTTAACTTTAGTTTCTGTAAATTGATTGTTACACAAATAGCATGTTGTTGTCGAATCATAAAGATAAATTTCTTCCGGTGTCATAGGTGACATAGGAACCACATTGCTATACATTGCTTCCACTTTCCCAGCGATGTCGTATAAATCATCAACAAAGTATCGAGCTGCTTCTTCTCCACGATAAATCTTTGGTGTAGATGTCAAACCATATTCTTGAAGATGTTCTTCAGGCAGAGTGGATTTTACTATTAAACAGTAGCTGTTTGGTTTGTGAAGTTGATACTTTGTTCTGCTTGTAATTTCCTCTCCTTCTTCTTGTTCAAGTGGAAGCAATGAAGATTCAAAATCTGCATACACTACAACGGGAATTCTGTATTGTTGGATAACTTTATCAAATTTTACTTGTGATCTGCTAGGGTGTGGTAATTTAATTCTTACTTCATAATTTCCATTGCATAATCTTTTATATTCTGTTAACCATTCTGAACCTCCTCTTCTTAAAGGTTTGTTTACAAAACAGAAACATCTTTTACAAGTTGTTTTTGGTTGTTCACGTTTTGATAACTGTTTGCAAACTAGAGCTTCAAAATCTTTAATATATACATAATGTGAGATATCACCTTTAGTTATAAATAATAAATCAGTATGATCTCTGCGTTCGGTGGGTGTTATACGTAAGGGATGGACATTGTTGGATGAATCTAAGCCAAAGATGTTTACAGATGCAAAAGGATTTTTCTTTTCAAATTTTGATATGTCTTGAATTGAAACAGGATAAGTCATGCCTTGAAAGTTATACATATAGGAAACCTCATCGTATGCTCTACTCGGTCGTTCCACATGATCTTCTACATATTTTGCAAGCATTGCATACTTGAAACATTCAGCATTTTCATTTTGTACATTAACACAAGATTTGGTTACTCGAATCTTCCTTGGCAAAGCAATATAACTACTACCTCTCATTCCATATCCATGTTTATGAACTCTCACATCTAAGCTTGTTATACTTAACAAACTCCATCCAGAACCTCTTCCTTCATGTTCTTGTAATTTTGTTAAAAGTTCTTCAAAACAATCATCCACAATTGAGCTTATATCCGATGCAAACATGATGGTTTTGTTTTTAGTTAAAAATCCTCTTGGTGATGTTTCATTCTGAACATTTGTAAATACAGTATCTAATAATATTCCAAACTTTATAAAATTTAATCTTCTTAGTTCATTCTTCAATGTTTCTGTTACTAATGTTTTTGCTTTCAATATAAATTGTGCTAGTTGCAATTGAGCATTGTCAATCTTAAAATGAGTTACTACACTGCCTGGTAAAGCTCGGGCGTATAATTCCACATCCAAAGATGGTCCGGGTGCGTATTGAATAACACTTGGTCTTGAATTTAGTTGTTGTTGATGGGTAGCCAGCATTTGATCTAATTCTTCCAAATCTTCTTCTTCTGCATTGTTTCTTGTTTCGTTGTTATGGTACACTTCTTTGTGTATTTGTAGTAAGTTTTCATTTTCAAAAGATTCTTCACAACTGATGCAGTAATACATGACGTAGGTGTGCTCTCCACAAAAGTTGCAGTAATAATAAAAACCACTCTTAAACTACTCCTATTTATAGACTACCCCCACCACTTTTTCTGTATTAAACACAAAAAGTGTTAATAACAGTTAAATTTCTTATATTTCAAAACTCCTAAGTGTCAAGGTCAAATAAAACAAGTTTAAAAAAAACCTCTAAGTGTCAAATAATGCAGGTATTAAAAAAAATCTAAGTGTCAAGGTCAAATAATGGAAGTTTTAGAAAAAATTCTAAGTCTCAAGGTCAAATAATGGAAGTTTTAAAAAAATCTAAGTGCCAAGGTCAAATAATTTAAGTTCAAAATAATACATATTATGCGTCGTAAGTGTGATCATCATTGCTGTTGTTTAAATATGTTATTTCCAAATCGTTATCGCTTTCATCTTCCTCCATGTCCGATGCCGGAAACAAACGTCACCGAACAAGAGCATGTATATATTGTACTGGATCATAGTTAATTGTTACAACATGTGTTAATGGTGTTTCTTCGCCTATTGCTACTGGTACTTCCAAAATATTTTCTTCATCACTTGTAGCATCAGACGTAGCATCGGATGTAGCATCGGATGTAGCATCAGATGTATCTTCTACTGGAATCAAACTATTTTCAAAAATACTTTCGTCATCCGTTAAATCTTCTGGTTCAACCATTTTATATATTTTTTCACAAATTGTACATCCAAAAGGAAAATTGTTGTCTGTTGGAGGCATTATAAAAGAAACTTGATATTGTAAAATAAATGTTGAAGCAAATGTTTGAAAATTTTTCTAAGTCCGAAAGTATTAATTATTAGGAAGTTTTACAAGTCCAATGTAAAGTAAATAAAAAAAGAAGTGTTGTTGCCTGTTTAAACAATTGCAAAAGAATGATAGGTTTGAAATTTTTTCAAAGTCTCAATATTTAAAATATTAAATATTGAGAAGTTTTAACACTTAAAATTTTTACAAATCCAATGTAAAGTAAAGAAAGAAATGTTGTTGCCTGTTGGAACAATGGCAAAAGAATGATGGAAACCAAACCCGCAGTAAGGGTCCTGTGGTTTGGGAGGGGGTAAGCGAGGAGGGGGGATGACCTCAAGCCGAGTTGGGGTCCGGGATCTGCGCGTGTGGTTCGGCATCAGTTGCTCGCTAGACAGTGAGGTGGTAACATGTTCAGAAGGCGCCCTGAACATTTTATCATTTTTGCTGTTTGGTGAAAATATCTTGGTGTTATTTGTATAATAACATCTTGACGTAGGACTGATTAATTTTAAGGCATGGTAGTTGTTTGTGCTTGTAGATACCCTAGGGTTTGTAGTTTGTTTTTAATTTGCTGGTTTGGTAGTTAGTATTATTTTAAAATCTTTCTTTTACTTACAATATATTTCTGCCTGGAATGTTTAAATTTAAAGTAATATTTTTGTTTTTAGGAATGTTATATGATATGTTTTTAATACCTTTCTATTCCAATTTCCTTTTTCCAACAAGCTTGTTGAGAGCATTCCCTCTCTTGTCTTGTACTCCTTTTTAGTTAGGGACACCTTTCAATTCCAATTTCCTTTCCTTTTTTCCTTCCATCTTTTGCATGGTAAAACCAATAATGGTAAAACCGGCTACCGCTTTTGTAGTGATTACGCTCACCAAAGCGGGTCACTTACAACCTCTATACGTGCTGGATGGGTAGTTCGCCTACCTCCGGAGTTTCGCTGGACCTCAGTTGTTCTGCGTCGCTAATGGCGAGACACTGGCTCCTTTAGTGTTAGGAAATAAAAAACATATTTGTATAACATTTTTCCTAAATTTAATTAAGCAACTTGCTATTTCAAAATAACATTTTTGTTTTAGCTTAGCGTTGTGCGCTTATGGTGAGGTGTGTGAGTTCGCTTACGTGATGATCACACTGTAATCATGATGTGCAGCGCTGGGCTGTCTAGCTATTTTTTTTAAACTAAATTTTATTTCTTTATTTTTTTATTTTTATTAATTCTTAAACTCTAGGCAGATTGTATTGTAAATTAGCTTTTCTTCTTTTAGGTTTCCGGGGGTGTACGGTTCTGTAAAACCGTACACCCCCATTTTCTTTTTAGTTATCGAATGACCTTGACCTACTTATTTTCAAGGTCAACAAAAAGACTTAGCGAAAATTTCTAAGTCTCAAGGTCATTTATATATAGGTAGATTTAGCTTTTCTTCTGTTAGGTTTCTGAGGTGTACGGTTCTGTAAAACCGTACACCTCCATTTTCTTTTTAATTATTGAATGACCTTGACCTATTTATTTTCAAGGTCAATAGCAGTTAGCGAAAATTTATAAGTGTAAAAAGTAGGTCAAGGTCACCAAAAAATACCCTATGAACGGGGGAATAGACCGCTAAGTAATTCTTTTAGAATTACAAAATGGTCTATTCTCCCGCTCCTATTTTTTTTTATTTCATTTTTACACTAACCTCACAGTTTTAACAAAAGGAGGTATTTGTTGTGCGCACTGCATAATGTTTGATTTACACAACACATCTTTTACCCTTTTTTAATAATATACGAACATTGTTCTTTTTAGGATTAGATTCTAAAAAGTAAAAAGTCATTTTGTTATCCCGCTTTTATAAGAAATTAACCCTCCATTGTAAATTTTGAAAATAGGTCAAGGTCATTCAAAAATACCCTATGAGCGGGGGAATAGACCGCTAAGTAATTCTCTTGGAATTACAAAGTGGTCTATTCCCCCGCTCCATTTTTTTTGTCTTGTGTTTAATTTGACCATTTAACTTTATCAGATGGAGATTTTCTTACTAAATAATAATGAACATTACTGATATTTGGAATCTGAAGATTTACTGGTAATTTGAGCAAGTAGAGTTCATCACAACATCTAAGAACAACATCCCTGTTACTGATCTTTTTTACAAAAACATATTTGTGGTTTAATTTCAATCTGTTGATTTTAATTTTTTTATAGTTTTCAATTTTTTCTGGCAATTCACTTTTGGAAGGTTCAATTTTGACTTTTTTAGAAGGTTGAATTTTGACTTTTTTTTCGGAAGGTTCACGTTTGTTATGCAAATTACACAATTTTTCACCTACACTACACAACTTCACACACCTTTCACCTTTGTTCGCTCCTTTTTTTAAAATATGAGCACATTGTTCTTTCTTAAAACAGGATTTTCTTAATTTTTGAAGTTTTTGAAGTTTTTCAGAAATTTTGTTAGGAGATTTTTTTGGTGAAGATTTTTTTGGAGAAGGAGATTTTTTCGGTGAAGATTTTTTTGGAGAAGGAGATTTTTGTTTCACAATAGAAACAACAGATGATGATGTGAAGATGATGTTCTTGATGACGAGGAAGAAGACCTGGACGAAGACGAAGTGCCTGCCATAGCGCTGGATCCTAAGAAAGTAAAGATTACTCTGTTTACCCTGCCTTTATAACAGCTCCCCACCCATTTACCCCCTCTACTTTTCGACGTCAAAAAATATTCATCCAAGCTTTCTAACACTGGCAAGGAAACAGTTTCAAAAGGTTGATACAAAATTTCATAAATGTCTTGGTTTAAATTTTGCGAAGTTTGAAGATATTCTTCTATTTCCTGTACAAATTTCTGTTCGAATTGTTGGAATTCTTCTATATCCTGTAAAAATGTCTGTTCGGTTTGTTCAAATTCTTGTTGTTCTAAGTTAAATGTTGGTGATTTCAAGTCTTCTTCCAATTTTTAATGTAATCTATTGCATTTTGAACTATAGATTGTCTGTTAATTTTTTTTTGTTTTTGACTTTCCGGTACAACTAATTTTAATCTTTCAAAAGCTTTTTTAATCTGTGTTGTCTTCTTTGTTCCCTTCGGTTTCTACTTAATCTTTGATCAATCAGGTATTTTTGGAAAGATTCCATAACGTTTTGTTGATTCAAAATGTAGCAAACTATTAATTCTATAAAGCTTCTATCCGCTCAATATATAGTGGAAACCCGGGGGAGGGGGAATCACCTTCGCCATCAAGGTGATTGGTACGTATTTAAAGCTTTGAGGTTTGCATAGCCAGACCATAACTATGAGCTCCTTGTACGAGTTGTGTTTGCAGCGTATCTGCTCAGACAACCCTATGCTTCGGCAAATTAGGGAGGTGTCAGAGCCGCTGCCGCAAATCTTGCAAGGCGAGCTCATTTATGAGCACAAAAAACGGAGTGTTTCTAAAACTAAAATTTGGTGGGAAATGCCAAATGCTGGCAAAAAAATATGCGGCCTATGTCACATGGTACGTTTTCATTAACTGCATTGTTTTTTCTATTTACAATATATTATTTTATTAATTTTCTTTAAATTAATATTTTTTTTAGCGGCTT
Organism: Flexamia atlantica; assembly: GCA_035578135.1. Classification (NCBI taxonomy): domain Eukaryota; kingdom Metazoa; phylum Arthropoda; class Insecta; order Hemiptera; family Cicadellidae; genus Flexamia; species Flexamia atlantica. The sequence continues at coordinate 191,595,684 of JAQJVK010000001.1, read as the reverse complement.
CCTGGTGCGAATCCGGATCAAGAACTGTACAGATACCTGAAACATGCATCTGAAAATGTAGGATACAAATTGAAGACGCCGATAACGCAATGTGGTTGGTTTCCTCTGGAGCAATATGATATTAAATGTATGTGTTTATAAACACATATCAATAGAAGAAATTAAATAGGAGCGGGGAACAGAGCAGCTTGTGGTTTAACCACTTACTGCTCTGTTCCCCGTTCATAGGGTATGTTCAGATGACCTTGACCTAGTTATTTTGAAGGTTTATTGTAACTTAACAAAAATTTTCTAAGTCCATAACGAGGTCAAGGTCATTTAAATCTTAGCGGAAGAATGAAAAGAATAGCTACCAACATGCATTGTTGGTATCTATTCTTTTCTTTCCTCCTAGAAAACCCCCTTAGTCCGTGTCAACTTTGATGTAAAGTTTTGTACAAAATTGTACATAATAAAGGACCCATGATTCAAGTCCTTCGTAATCCATAGAATCCGAAGTGCAACAGATTTTTGTACCGTCTGCTTTAACAGCTTCAAGTACTCCACTGATGCAATTCAGATTGCTATGATACGTTTTTATGTACCATAGTACTCTTTTGGCTTCAACAAAGTTGTGCACAGCACCAAAGATCATGAGGGATTCCATGGCAAATATAACCACAAGACTGCAGCACACCTTATATATACTGTCGGTCCAAGGCGGTGGCCTCCTATGGCGACCTAGTTAACCCAATGGAGGGCGTTGTCCTTTGCCATCAAGGTGATTGGTACGTATTTAAGGCTGTGAGGTGAGCATAGTCAGCCCATAACAATGAGCTCCTTGTACGAGTTATGTTTGCAGCGGATCTGCTCAGACAACCCTATGCTTCGGCAAATTAGGGAGGTGTCAGAGCCGCTGCCGCAAATCTTGCAAAGCGAGCTCATTACTGAGCACAAGAAACGTTGTATATTTAAAACCAAAATTTGGTTTCAATTGGCAGATGGCGAGAAAATATGTGCCCTATGTGACTGGGTACGTTTTCATTAACAGTATTGTTCTTTTCTATTTACAATATATTATTTTATTAAATATCTTTAAACTATTTTTTTAGGCTCTTCCTTCAGCCGAAGAGGGAGAACCGTTGCATAGGCAGATGATATACCGATTTGGAATCATAGGATACAAACTGGAAACACCAAGACCGCAAGAATTGTGCCAGCTGTGTGGATTCTTCCCATTTGCCAAATATGAACTTAAATGTATGTGTTTATAAAAATATATTATATGTTTATAAAGACATATCAATAAAAGAAATTAAATAGGGACGGGGAACAGAGCAGTTTGTGGTTTAACCACTTACTGCTCTGTTCCCCGTTCATAGGGTATCTTCAGATGACCTTGACCCACTTTTTAAAAACTCTATGGTGGGGGGAAGTGCATATATATAAACCGTGGATTAAGTAAAAGACAACATTTCCCTCATCAGCATGGAAACTTTCCGGATGTCTTACAATGTTCATTGCACTCCTGTACAACATGTTCATTTTATGTTAAATTTAATCCATTTTCTTCAAAATGTAAATTTTTTTGCAATTTCTGTTACTGGAGAAAGATGGGTAAATTTAACATTAGAAACTGTCATGGTTACAATCAACCCTTTAATAGATCCTAATTGGTTTTCAACAGTGGAATCATATATTGATACTATGGCTTTCGAACAAGGATATCATTATCTTTGGGTTGATGTTAGTTACATCAACTTACAAAACGAAACAGATGATGATGATGGATATGATTCTGCCACATAAAAATAGACATTAACGGAACTTCTTTCCCTGCCTTTTAGGAAAAAAGAGAGGAACAGTGTTGATTAATAACACTGTTCCTCTCTTTTTTCCGCTTAAAGTTAAATGACCTTGACCTAATTTTGATAGTTAAGAAATATACGAAGTAAAAAATAATAGAAAATGTACATTTTTTTTTAAGTTTTTGCGTTATAACTTTTACACCGTTGGTTATATCGAAAAATGTTACTGGACCTTTTTTGTTTGTCTTTTAATTCCGCTTAATTTGACTACCCGCACGATGGATTTGGAGCATTTTTGTTATATCCACTGCCATCGTGTACGGCGACGAAATCAAGTAACCGGTTTTGCCGGGGGGGGGGGTTTCCGGGGGGATGCGGGGGGGGAGGTTTCCCGGGGGGATGCGGGGGGGGGGTTTCCGGGGGATGCGGGGGGGGGGGTTTCCGGGGGGTGTTTAAAAAAAACCGACCACCCAACCCCTTTGGAAGTGGTTGGGGGGTCGGTTAGGTTAGGTTAGATAGTGACCAAGGGTTGAGGCTTTAACAAACACCTAAATATTAATAACCAACGCGAAAACTAAACTCACCATCAACAGAAATTAAAACATTTACAAAAACCCAAATGTTAAAAATAATAATTATTTAATAAAAGATACAACACAAAACTAAAATCTTAGGTTATTTAAAACTTTAACAAAATATTTAAGTCTCAAAAGTAGAGTTTTAAAATCAATCAATATATAAGTCAAACAAGTAAGTCTTTTGAAATTAAAATATCTAAGTCTAAAAATAGGTCAATTAAAATAATTCTAAGTCCGAAAGTAGAACAATCAAAACTAGGTCAAGGTCATTTAAAAATTATAAAAAAAGGGGGGTGGGGAAGCGTGGCGTCCCTACCTTATTCTACTACTTTATTTCTATACTACTTTATTATAACTTATGCTACCCCTTAAATGCTATCATGCATGCGGTTACGGTGTGATCATCACGTAAGCGAACTCACACACCTCACCGCCCTATCATATCTTAACCCCTACCTAACGTTCCCCCTATTCTATCTTATACTATGTAATATTACAGTTACGGTGTGATCATCACGTAAGCGAACTCACACACCTCCCTATAATATTACACCTAACTTAATATTACAGTTACGGTGTGATCATCACGTAAGCGAACTCACACACCTCACCGTAATATTAACCCTGACAATTAAACCACGCAGGAAATGGAAAGGTAGGTGGATTGCCATTGCGACCGACTATTATAGGAGGGCGCCTCTCCCACAATAGCCGAACGCAGTGTGTGCTTGACATAAGCCATCCCACACACCATGGCGAACATTACGTTACAGCATAACCCTCCACGTAAGCGGACCAGTTACACCTTCACCGTAATGCCAAAGAGAAACGTTGCGCGCTTGCTTATATCAGCGAGCTCGAGACTCGACCTCGCTAGCGAGCCTTGACTAGTAGGTCAACGTGTCGCTCTGCCGGGGCCGGTAGCCTTGGCCGGGTCGCTAGCCACCGCTCTCACAACTTCGTCTGGCCTACTTGGACCTGGTCGCTAGCCTCAGCTTTCACTACCTTGACTACAAGGTTGTTGTGTCTGCTGCCTATAAGAACCCCATTCGCCCGCCTTGTGTTATTCTGCCACTCGCCACCATCGCTGTTACTATCCATTCCCACGTTTTTAACCATTTTTCCTATTTTATTATATTATCCATTTTATTATTCTTTTTATATCAACATGAACTCCTCTGCATCTTCTTCATCTACCCCCATTCTCCTGAGTCTGCTGCAGAAACCTCTGCAGCAGAAACCAACTACAATTCCGGTATCTATTGACCTTTCTTCTATTTCGACTGATTTTCTTCTAAAAAAACCAACTTCTCCCGTCCTCTCCTCCTCCATTAACGACATAATAGCTGATGCTGTTAATGAAGATCAACCCCAATTATTTCAGAATCCCACACCAGTTACAGAAACATCAACGCCGCAAATTGAAGAGATTCCCATCGCTCCAATTTGTGACGACATTTTAACTGAAGACTGGATGGAGTTGTGCGGACTGCACCCTTCTTCTACCCCCCAACAAATTCAACCCGCACCAATCAAAGAAACCCCCACCCCCCAAACAATTCATCCCGCACCAGTAAAGAACATTAGACTGAAACAATTCAAGAAAAACCAAAAATATACAATCTACAAAATTGAAGAAAACAAAATTTATGTTTACAATGAGGAGAGGACGAAAATTTATGTACTTACTACACCAAAAACAAAAAGAATAAACATCCCATCAAATCCAAAATTCCTGATTGTAACAGCGCAGGGTGAACGATTAAAAATAAACATCACAAATTAAACCCTTTTCTTCCTTCCCCTCCTCATACAAAGTCCACCCTGGTGGCAAAATCGGCCCTTCTAAGGGCCACCCTAAGACTTTCAAATTTAGGCTTAAGTTTAAGCCTCAACCCTTGGTGACTACAAGCGGTTCATATACCTCTAAGTCCCAAAGGTTGAGTCAATAGCGGGGGGCTTTCGCTAAAGCCTCAACCCTTGGTGACTAACAAGTGGTCTGTGTACCACTAAGTCATAAAGGGTTGGACGCTAAAGCCTCAACCCTTGGTGACTAACAAGCGGTTCACATACCTCTAAGTCCCAAAGGTTGAGTCAATAGCGGGGAGCTTTCGCTAAAGCCTTAACCTTTGGTGACTAACAAGAGGTCCGTGTACCTCTAAGTCCCATAGGGGCTTTCGCAAACCACCCCTTGTTAGTCACCAAGGGTTGAGGCTTAAACTTAAGCCTAAATTTGAAAGTCTTAGGTCGGCCCTTAGAAGGGCCTTTTTTGCCACCAGGGTGGACTTTGGAGGTGGGAAAAGGTTTTACTCGGTAATATTTATGTTTAACTTGGCACCTTTTTTATTTATTATCAAGTGTCGAGGGTTAAGGGGAATAGGAATTTTTTTGGGAATGTCAATGACATAAATTTTGGTTTTTTCAGAATTAAAAATGAAAATAGAAGAAGATAAATGTCTTAAGATTTCATATTTTCGGTTAAGTTTCAGTTTTTTTAGATGAAATTTTTGCTGGGGTACGTTTGAAGATACAGGTGATAGAGGTGGTTCGGTGCGAATTTTGGGTGGTTCGGTGCGAATTTTGGTGCCGGTAAGAATGTTTTTCCAAACTTGCTGAAAAGGTTTTCGAGCAATAGTGGTTGTAACATCATACCAATCACGATTGTTGTTCGATTGAATAATTCGTACCCCAAGCAGTTGAAGATAGGAAAACCAGTTATACCAAATCTCGGTATACTCGGAGCGGTTCATTGTGAAATTGAAGTAGGTGTTGTTAGGACGGTGGCAAAGGAAAGAATAACTTGTCGAGTGTAGAGTGTAGAGTGTGTTAAGCAATCAAGGACTGGTATGCCAGGTGATGCAACAAGGACGACGACCTGTATTCGCGGGCCGGCCGCAAGCGAAAGTGCGGCGCAAGGTCAACCAGTTGTATTGCTAACTGGTCGGCAACAAGCGAAAGCATGCGAGGTCAAACCCGGCCCACTCGGTCTCGTTTATCTTTTAAAACTCGCATGATAGGGTTTGCAAACATATTAATTCAAATATGTTGTAAAAATTTTCTTACGATATTTTGTTACAAATATTTTTAAGGCAAATGTTAAGAAACCATGTTTCTATTTTAATCGCAACTACAGTTTCGATTTCTTTAACTAAATATTATAACTAAGTATTAAGGTAATATAATAAAGTAGCATCTTTAAAAATATTGTAACTTGTACAAAGTTAAATAAGTATTTTAAGCCAAATGTTAAAAACAATTGTTTAGTACTGAGATGTTCACCCTACAACACCTACGTTAGAACTAACACTACAAATCCAAAAATTGCGAGGAGTCTCTCATGGTGGTGGGGGGAGGGCAGATGTTCCGAGCTGCACATGTCAAGGGAGGTTGCAGCGCCACTACTGACACATCAGTTTGCTAGTATAACTGGCAGAGTAAACATCTAAATAAACATGAGTTCTGTTTTATATGTTTCTTTTATTAAAGATGGACTTTGCATTGAAACGCAAAGTTTTCCTATTGATGCAGATCCTATACAACAAATTTTAGTACATCCTCCAGAAAGTTATGATTCCATCTACATTTCAGTGCAAGAAACAAACGACCCCCCACCACCAACAACTCCTGATGCACAGTAGGACACGGCTACCACACGTCATTAAAGCTTCAGCTCTTTACCCGAGCACACATGGACTCTGAGCTTCAAGATAATACTGTTTCTTCTACATCTACACCAACTTCCGAACAATTACCTACTACAAATTAAACTACTACAAGTCTACAAGTAAATGAAATTTCATCAACTGTTAGTTCTGATGCGCAAGCAATAATGTTATCATTAATTGGTTTCGACTAAAAATTCAACAATGGAAGAAGAAAGAAATTCGCTACTTTACAACTTGGTTTTTGTGAACCCGTCGAAATTTATTATTTGCCTACTTTCATTTTTATGTGGTTACAATTTTGGTTACCTTGTTCAGGAAATGCTAACAGATAAAAAGGAAGAACATTCGCTATATTTTAAAGTTTATGTTTATATAATTGCATCTTTATTTGGATACTTTGTAGCAGGATATTTTCTTGTTAATTTGTCAATTCCATTTTTTACATGGTATTTTAACAGACGTGAAAATCAACAAAACAACAGTTTGTAAAAAGAAACAAAAATTATCTTGCATTTTCGGATTTTCCGAAAATGCAAGATCTTTTTTAAAAACATCCCCAAACGACCTTGACACACTTCCGGCCATTTAAAATTTAAATACCCAGCACAGCAGGGCATTTAAACTTTAAATACCCACCCATACACGTCACAGCTACGTCACAGCTGATGACGTCACTTCCGGTCACGTGACCGGAAGTAGCTGTTAAAAAATTGACTGGCTGTCAAAGTTTGATTGGGCCAGAAACGCCACTTGCCCACTACTAGTGTCAAGTTAAGTTAATGATGCCTAATAAAGTCTACCAAGCTGTATCTACTACCTCACTACGCATAATCTCGTGCACTCAAATTTATGACTCTCTCGTCAAAAAAATGGGGGGGGGGTCACGTCGTCTGGACCCCACCCATCCCAAAATCCTGGCTACGTCCCTGGCTTGAGCATACGTTCCAAGTTCCCTCCTACCTCCTGCGTATGTTGGAAGCGTATTTGTCAGACCGCGTTCTGTTGTACGACACGACCGAAGGTCAGCGGCGCATTCCCATCACTTCCGGGGCTGCGCAGGGGTCCATTCTCGGACCAGATCTCTGGAACGTGTCTTACGACAGCTTGCTGAGGCTAGACATGCCCGATGAGACCCGCCTCGTTGGCTATGCTGACGATGTCGCTGCCTTGATCGCTGCGAGGAACGTCGAGCAGGCAAAACTGAGGCTCAGCGTAGTGATGGCCAAGGTCAACGGGTGGATGCGAGATCACAGCTTGTCCCTGGCTATCAGTAAGACGGAGATCGTCGTCCTCACCAAAAAGAGGATTAACACCGTGTTCCCGGTGCAGATAGGTGACGTCACACTCGAGACTAAGCCTGCTGCAAAGTACCTGGGAGTCATGGTCGATAGCAGACTGTCTTTCGGCGAGCAGATCCAGCGCGCCGCCGACAAAGCCGGTAAGGGTGTCGCTGCCCTTGGTAGGCTTATGCCCAATGTCGGCGGTCCTCGCTCCTGCAAGCGCCGCTTGCTCATGACTGCCGTCCAGTCAGTCTTGCTGTACGGGGCGGAGGTATGGGCTCACGCACTCGAGAAGCGAGTCTACCGAGACCGGCTTGCCCGAGTCCAGCGCCGAGGAGCTCTGCGGGTCGCTTCGGCCTACCGCACAGTCTCCGAGCCTGTTGTGATGGTGATCGCCGGAGTCATTCCCGTCCTCTTCCTCGCGAGGGAGAGGCAGGCGATTTACCGGAGGAGGCCTGAAGTGGGCCGGGAAACAGCTGCCAGGGAAGAGCGCGATCGCAGCTTCGACTCTTGGCAGCGCGACTGGGAAGCCGAGCTGAGGGGACGTTGGACCTTCCAGCTCATACCTTCCGTCCGACCATGGGTGGAACGGCAGCACGGCGAGGTCGATTACTACGTGACCCAGTTTCTTTCTGGGCACGGGTACTTCCGAGCCTATCTGCACCGGATGGGCAAAGTCGCCAGCCCGGACTGTCTGTATTGCCCCGGCATCCCAGACACGTCCGAGCACACTTTCTTTCAGTGCGACCGTTGGCACGTCCGCCGAGCCTCGCTTTCATCTGAGATCGGCGTGGTCGTCAGCCCAAACAACATCGTCGGAGCTATGCTCCAGGGAGAGGGCAACTGGAACTGTGTCCAGCACTACGTCCAGGCCATTCTTCGGGCGAAAAAGGTCGACCTCGATCGGCCTTAATCCTCAGCTTTTCCCCAAGGAGGTTGCCCTAGTGGCGTAATATCAAAGGCCTAGCCCGAAGTAATGTGTGAAACAGTTCCAGGCTAGTGTCCTCGGTGCCGAGGGAGGTGGTTTAGTCGGTAGTTCACGGGACATCGAGCTCGTGGGAGTCCGACACTACTGAGGGGACAATGAGCCCCTCAGTGTGCGTAAATGCATTCCACCTCCTACCCCAAAAAAAAAGTCTTATTCATCATTAAGTGGGCTAGAAAATCTGTCAATAATACTTGATGAAAGTATTGGATAAAAGATTGTTTTGAGTAACTATATTCATAAAAAATTGTTAGTTTGATTACACATGTTTCACGTTTAATGACTCGTATTCCGTTGGACTGTTTGCCATGAAACTTGGTACAAATATGTAAAATGTCACGGATAAGGTTTTTAAGCCATCTATTTCGTCCTAACTCAATCGGGTTCCTTCCCAGAGTCCAAAGGGTCAACTATATTATTAAAAGAATTTCTGAGATTTTGTACAGAGCAAATCGACCCCTATAAATTAATTTTTCTACTCGTATTTGGTATCAAATCAAAGCTTTTATTCTAGATGTGCCTTTTGCCGGTTTGGAAAATATCCCATTACACACAGGAGGCTTTTGAAATTTCAGCAAAAGTGCTACTATCTGTGTTAGAACCTGTGAACTTTCTCCAATTCACATTTGTTTGTAACAAAACAAATGATCAAGATATGAAATAGTTCCATAGACACACCACAGAATGCAGTGCTAGTAAAAGTCAGTTAACAATCATCCACATTATATGATTTTTATTTCTAAAAATATTGAGTTTTTTTAAGACAACTGAAAATAAGGAAGAGTATTTGCCCTATTGAAACTAAGACCAACTGTCTGTAATCATATCAATTTACTGTATTTCTTTTCATAAAAAGCAAACTTAAAAAAGGAACATAAGAACTTAGGAGGTGCTCTGGAAATGGGATTTTCTAACAACCTATGACAGTTACATTTATACATGTTTCAACACGATGAATGATTGAATGTTTCAAGTTTTAAAATATTAGTTGATTACTAACCTAAAAAATTCAAGAGTTAAAAAGACATTTTAAATTTAAAACCTGTATTTTCTAAATGTACTTGGAATGCGAAAGATATTTAGGTGTTAAGGGTTAACCTGCCCATTTAACTCCAATTTGAAATGTTTCAATGACAATATGCCTATTTAATGAATGCATTTCATAGAAATTTATGTTATTTGCTTGGGTAAAAATTTGCCAAACATGTCTTTAAGATGCGAAACAAAAAAGCGGGTCAGTTTGAAAATTTAATTCCTTGGCCATTATGAGAGTTGAATAATTTGTTTTCGCGGTGAATGGCTATTTTAAATTTTATTTAGATATTAGTTCATCAGTAGATCAGTGGTTTGTCCATCTTCTTACCATTTTTTGTTAATGCCTAACAAAGCTGAATGCAAGAAACTGACGCATAGATGTTGTGTAGAATTAACATTAAGCTTCAATACTTTTGAAAAGAAAACTCTACAACTGAGACATGGAGATGCGCCAAGTACGTAATGAAAATCCAGGTAAACTAACACCCATTTTGTGCAAAATGAATATTGTTGCATTGTAAAAATTTCAAAGTGTAGAACGTATACATAGATACTTTTTAAAAAGATGAAATAAATGAACTTCTCATATTATGTGAGGAATTTATTACACATATTGAAGATTCAAGACTAAAGTAATAAGTTATTTTTTCAAGTTTGCCCCGATGAGAAGTTCAATTACTGGTAATTTTATTCCAGTTCTATGACACAAAGAATCAGTCTAGAAAAAAGAATTCGTAAAAATACACTCACTTCCTCATTGAAAGGTATTTTACGCTGCAAAGCTCCATACATAATCAACATGAAACTAAAGCCTATTTTACCAAATCGTTTTTAAGTCACGAAGTGACGCGGGCTGCTAGTCAATCTTATGTAAAGACTAGTAAATATAACCGCGGTTTCGCTCGCTGAAAAGATAACAAATTTTTGGTTCAATTTTACGTTATTTGAAATGTAGGCTATAATTTTTACAAATTTCAAAATAGACTGATCAGTTCAATAATTTATATGAAAAATACGTTTTTAAATGCTTAATTACAAACTTAAAGTGTCCCTCCATCACAGATTGACATGAAAAGATCAAACGCCTCCTTGATGAATTTTCCGTTTTCCCTGAAATGGTATGAATTGGCTGCCATGTGCCAATGTAATGTGATTTTCTGTTAAGCATTAATAATACTGAAATTTGCAAGTTAATCCTTGTATTTTATTTAACCTTTAAAATTGGGTTTCTAATAGTCTGAATAAAAAGTATCTACTTCACACCTTTAACCTTTAAGGTGATTATTCACGTACGTGCCCCGCACGCCGTGCATTGTACGCCATGCAACGTCTCATCGAATCGCTTGGAATACTGTAGTTATTTATGTATTAAGAGCGTAAAATAGGTCTTTCTCGCTTGAGCTAAACAAATAACAGCAGGTATTTTTAGCGAAAGCGAGAAAGATGCTTTACACGCGAAATACATACTAAAATGTTCCTACAACTGCAGATTTAATTTCCCAAACAATAAATACAATCACAGTTACTCACGTCCACTGTAGCTGAATGCGCCATCATGATTGCATATATTCTTTATATTTCTTTTCATAAAGGTTTCTATAGATTTACGAGGTAATAAGTTTAGTGAAACTTCTTTCACTAATTCACTAATATCAGGTGGAGTAAGTCCGAATTCGTCATCACTTATTACATCCATTGGGCGCGTTCAGCCGCAGCCACCGGTGGGTAATCTACCATCCTATAGAACGGTGGTGAACGGAAAAACGGAACGGTAGTGGACGGTTGAACGGTTGAACGGGTGACCGGTTGAATGAACGGTAGTGGTGGATGTGCCACCTACCGATCATTGATGTGCATCCACCGATGTTGTGTTTACGGTGGATTAGGTAAGTAACCGGACATTGTTGATTGTCAAGATGCGGTGGATTTGCCTATTAATGACTGTGGTAACCGGTTAGTCACCGGTGATTGCGGCTGAACGCGCCCATTGTAGCTGAATGCGCCAGTTTGAGGTTATAAACAAGTCGAGCCCAGTCGGAAACGGAAAGGAGTGATGTTACTGTTGTGGCCTGGAATCGATATTAATAAAAACATAATGATATATTTTAGAACATGTAAAAACTCCGTTTTATTTCATCCATTGAAAACTTAAAACTGTAATCATAATAATAACAAAAGTACTCAGCTGATATTTAAAAAACCATTATATGAACAGTCTTTTAGAAAAGATATAACAATTCTCCCACGCTTTAATTTCTTTGATTTAGGTACAATAGTCTTCAAGGTGTTTCGGGGGCATCCTAATTCTTGTAGAGCGACGTAGTTCTATATCTTGCGTTTGCTCACGATTTGGAGTATCTGATTGGTTTGTCAGGATGCGCTGATGCTCGTCGTTGAGGGTTGTTCGTTGATGAATGACAGGCAATAGCATAGGTATAGGTGTGGACGGAGAATCTGATGATATATTGTCAAAATCAAAGGTGACGGTCTTCTTTTTGATTTCAGTTTTTCTTAGCTGATTTATATGCCTTTTTACTTCTACATTTGGTTCATCGAGGCTGATTATGTAATGAAGTCGTCCTAAACGTTTTTTAACTGTTCCAAGCTTCCAAGTAGGTTTGTTGTTGGCATAATGTCGAGCTAATACTCGATCTCCCACGCTTATTTCTCTTATCTTGTATGTTGAGGTAGAGTTTCGCTGATAGGTGAGAGGTCGAAAAGCATCTAACTGATTACGGATATTACGTTTAAGATACATTTCTGCGGGTGTTTTGTTGTTGGCTAATGGGGTTGAGCGGTAGCGAAACAAGATTTCCCGTATCTTACTATGCATGGGTTGGGGGTCATCAGTCATACACTTTAGTCTATTTTTGATGGTTTGCACATTTCTTTCAGCCAAACCATTTGTGGCAGGATGACCCGGAGCAATATGTTTTTGAATGATTCCATTCTGTGTGCAAAACCTTTTGAACTGATCACTGACGAATATCGATGCGTTGTCCGACACCAAGATGCATGGAAAACCGTGAATAGCAAAAATGTCCATTAATAGTTCCATTGTCGATTCAGATGTTGGTGGATTTCGACAGGGTTTCACTTCTGCCCAACGCGATTTGGCATCAACTAAAATGAGATAGAAGTAACCTTGAAAAGGGCCGGCGTAATCCATATGAACCCTTTCCCAGTTTTCCATGGGTTCATCCCATGGGTGAATAACAACTTTAGGTGGACTTGTCTTGACTTTGGCGCATGGTTCACACGACCTTGATAGGCGCTCTATATCCCGATCGATACCTTCCCAGTATACATGTCGACGAGCTAACTGCTTCATCTTGGTCGCACCAATGTGAGTCCTGTGTAGTTCATTTAGCACCTTTGGCTGGAGACTCTTTGGTATAACTATACGCTGACCTTTGAAAAGAATTCCACTTTCTATTGAAAACTCAAAATATCTTTTCGTGTCCCTGTCAATCTCGTCTCTCAACTTATGAAGTTTATCATCTGAATCAGTTGCCTCCCGGATCGTCTGAGCAGTTATAAATTCTGAAGAGATTCTATTTATGGAAGCTTGACATACTGAAGCGACTTCTTCATTCATAGCCATGTCACAACTTCTTGATTTCTGGGAAACAGGAGCCCTAGAAAGACAGTCTGCATTAGTGTTGAGGATACCTTGTTTGTACACCACTTCATAGTCAAATCCCGATAAGAAGCTAGCATAACGAAGAAGTCTACCTGATGTCATTGCTGGTAACTTGCTGTGATGGTGGAAAATCCTAGATAATGGTCTGTTATCAGTTTCTAACTTGAAATGACGGCCATATACATAGCTGAAGAAATGATCGACGGAAAAAATTATTGCAAGGGCTTCGCGATCAAGCTGAGAATAGTTGCGCTCAGCTGGAGTCAATGAACGAGAGGCAAACGCTATTGGTTTTTGATCACCATCTACTTCATGAGAAAGAACGCCCGCTACTCCCACCGGACTTGCATCACAAGTTATTACAAGAGGTAGGACTGGATTATAGGGTATGAGCGTTCGATCGCTGGAGATTTCATCTTTCAGCCTAATGAAAGCAGCTTCGCAATCAGCAGTCCACTTGAATTTTTCATCCTTCCTTAACAATTTCCGTAGTGGATATGTGATGGTTGAATGATCCGGCAAAAATCTGGAGTAGAATGTTACCATACCCAAAAATTGCCGTACACCATCTTTGGTGATTGGCCGTGGCATATCTTTGATAGCTCGAACCTTCTCAGGACTTTTAGAAACTTTATTGAATTCAATAACATGTCCCAAATATTCGACTTTTTCTTGAAAGAACTTGCACTTGGATTTATTGAGATGAAGGTCATGTTGTTCAAGTTTTTTGAGACACAGTTCCAGATTTTTCTGACACTCTAACTTTGTGGCTCCATGCACCAGAATGTCATCGAAGTAGGAAATCGTCTTGGGTAATCCTTGAAGTACTTGATCGATAATTCTATTGAATTCACTTGGAGCTGTCTTTATCCCAAAAGACAATCGATTCATCTTATAAGTTCCTCTGTGAGTCGAGATTGTTTGTATTTGTCTGCTTTCTTCATCTACAGGAACGTGCAAGTAAGCCTTGTACAAATCAAGGTGACAAAAATAACGAGATCCCTGAAGGCTGTTGATTATATCTTCGAGGCGTCGAATGGGGTAGTTAGCACTGACTAACTGTTTATTTACTCCAATTTTGTAGTCGACACATAGCCGTACGCTACCGTCTGGCTTTGGAATAACGACTAAAGGCGAGCCCCAATCGCTTGTTTCAACTTTCGAAATTATGTTTTGAGCTTCAAGGCTGTTTAACTCTTCTTCAACCTTTTGGCGTAGAGCATACGGGACAAGTCGATCTTTGATAAACACGGGCTTTGCATTTTCTCGAAGATTTAATGACACAGTGAAGTTAGGGATGCATCCAATTCTTTGTTCAAACACAGTTGAGAATTTTGAAACAATTGCCTCAACATCTCCAACTTTCATCAGTACTTGAAAAGAACCATTGTCGTCCGGTTTGAGATGATCGAGCTCATCAAGTTTGATGTTGAGGTGACGTATCCAAGTACGTCCCAATAAGGCATCATACTCCTCAGGGACAATGTACAGTTCTTCAGTAGATTTAACACCCTTATATTCTACCATCACTTGAACTTTACCATCACATTGAAAAACGTTTCCAGTGTATGAACGGAACGCTAGTTTTGTAGTTTGAATTTTGTTCGGGAGATTCAATCCGTGGAATTTATCACGTGGAATAAACGTGAATCCTGTACCTGAATCAACCTCAAAATCGATTGAGTTTCCTTCTACATTTACGGATGCTACATACTTATCCAAATCGGTTGAGCGAATATTTTTATGTTGGTAAACATCGATGATTTTGTTAACATCAAAATCGGCTAAACAGTCGTCCCCTCCATCACTTTCGGTGTCAGAAACACGATTTGTAGACTGCAAGGATTTTCGATCACGGCCGTTTAAAGTTCGTTGAGCGTCCATCAATGTTCGAATACATACTTTCTTAACATGGCCTCTTCGATTGCAGGATAAACATTTTAAGTCCCCTGGGTCAGTCCTGCAGTCTTTTGCAAAATGATTACTTTTACCACACCTCACGCACAAATCTTTTATTCCAAGTTGTTCAAAGTCAACTCGACTTAAAGACCTAGAAGCCGGACGTGAAGAAGCTCGAAACTGATTATCAGAGTTACCCTTGGACCTGGATCGACTTGAAATTGAACTAGAACGGTTTCGGATGATCTTCAGAACATTTGAAGTTGATTGATCTTCTGGTTGCAATTGGCCCGCAATATTTCTACTGTCTAGTCTAGATACTTCAAGCGCTAAAGCTTTCTTTAGAACTTCATCAAAAGATAATGACTCTGATTGCAATAACTGTTCCCTAATAAAATTTTCCTTAATACCACGAATAAATTGTACTCGCATAAACATGTCAGTGATTGGAGAAGCACAATTACAAGGAGACTTGAATTCACAATCAATAGCAATGCGGCGTAAAGTCGAAACGTATTCTGTGATACTCTGATCATCAAGCTGGTATGTCGATAAAAATTTGTGTTGTGCAACCATAACATTCCTCCTGGGGGATAAAATTTTCTCAAGTTCTGCGAACAAATCTTCATAAGATAAATCGAGTGGAGAACGAGCAGGTGACACCTGGGATACCAACGAATCATAATGCTTAGCACCTATTGAATTGAGAAGCAATTGAGAACAGTATTTTGGGTTGTTAGTGATGCCAGCCATAGAAGTATAATTTTCGAATCTCTGGCGGTAATTCTTGAATGATTCTTTTTTAGGGTCATAATTTTCAAAAGAATGTATGTAGGCTGGACTAGATGTCGAACTCAAAGTAGAACTAGGACTGGCCGAAGTTGAGGTAGCTTGCGCTTGTAGAAAACTTGTAATCAACAATTGCTGTTGTTGAAACATTGTCATAAATGCTTCAAATTGATCCTTATCCATTTTTGAAAATTCAATGTACAGTAATTAAACACGTAACAAGGACAAATAGAAAACCAACAGAGGTCGTCTGATATAACAGAAAAAAATTACTGTCTCAGAACAAAGTCACATAACGATAACACACAATTACTGATAACAGTTTCAATCACTTAGTGTTCAGTTTCAAATCGAAAAGACAAATAACTACGTAAATAAATGCATAGTTTTACCAAGTCGCCAAAAAACTGTTGTGGCCTGGAATCGATATTAATAAAAACATAATGATATATTTTAGAACATGTAAAAACTCCGTTTTATTTCATCCATTGAAAACTTAAAACTGTAATCATAATAATAACAAAAGTACTCAGCTGATATTTAAAAAAACCATTATATGAACAGTCTTTTAGAAAAGATATAACAGTTACGCGCTGAGTAACAATGCAAAATCAGCTGGCGAGCGTGTAAGTAATCACGTGGCGAGCGCAAAAGACTTTTGCGCTCGATCCAAAGACTTTCAAAGACTTAATCGCTCGCTCCTCAGTAAATACACCGGTCTGACACTTAAATGGAGCCAAGTGGTAAGCTTATTGGAGAGGGTTAGTTCGAAGCACTTTAGTTCGATGTCGTTGTAAAAACATGGTTTTCTTCTTCACTGAGTCAGCCAATCAAAACCACGATAACGATTTCCTAACTTCCTATTCCGTTTCTCCTGATTTTCTGTCACGACGTGTACACAACCAAAACGAGTTGGAATTAATTTGAGGGTGGGAAAATACCTAGAGAACGTTTGCCACTAGTGCAAGTTGTTTCGCGAAATACTGTTCTGCGTGATTCTTATTGTGCTTAAAGCGATTGATAGAAAATAAATACGTAGGTGTTTACATAAAAGCACTTAATAAAAATTAACTAAATTAATTTTCTATCAATTTTCTACGTATTTATTTTCTATCAGTCGCTTTAAGCACAATATGAATCACTCGGTACAGTATTTCGCGAAACAACTTGCATGCACTAGTGGCAAACGTACTTAATCAATTTAATCTAAACAAATCGGTAAAGCCATTAAAATTGATAGTCTAGCAAACAAAACAAGAAAACGAAAATATAAACAAAGCAGACGACGACGACGATCAATATATCGCATCAACGGCGATCGATATATCGCATCGACCACGATCGATATATCGCATCGACAACGATCGATATATAGCATCGTCGACGATCGATGTATCGCATCGACGACGATCGATATGTAGCATCGATATTTTTAGTTCGTAGCACTTTTATCAGACAGCGCTACTGTTCCCTTACCACCGAGTTAACATGGAAGTGACGACTCTTTACGAAGTTCATTATTACTCTATGGTAAATAGCTGCTGTTTTACGATTGGTTTTCGGTGCGTAAACTGACACTTTACGCGCGGTTGTAGGAAAATATTTCTTATTCAATCTCTTATACATATTTTGCAGACCAACTATCAAGGTCTTAGTGGGAACTAGAGCATAATATTTCTCTAAAAAAAAACGTAATGATAAATTATTTGGTTGAAACTAAATTGTTTCAGCTGTCACCGGGACGGCTATTATTTGAGTCTAGTCTTAAACAATTTTGTGCAAAAATTAAATGACATTAAGTTTTTTGTTTACAGTTACTTTGTTTGGGGAAAACCATTTATTTTACGTCTGGTTTCTTGTCATAGGACTATAGTCTTGACAGTAATTTGTTTCTATAGACTTATTCATAACTTTTGTAATATCGTAAACCATGAACTTAAATAATTATGATATGAAACCAGTGATTGAAGTAAAACTTTTTATATTAACCCTATTACAATAACCCTCTAGTTATAAAAGAAAAAAAATCAGATTACAAATCACAATTCATAGAGCAATAAACTCCCAATCTTGAGGAACATAAAAAACAAATAAAGCTTAAATTTGAGTTATATTATATAGTGAGATAATATTAGGTATTAATTAAATTTTTACCTTGTAATCAAGTTAATTTCAGTTTTAATCAGACAGTATCACAAATAAATATGCAAAATATTTTTGTACAACACCTCCAACAAATGTTTTTGTATGTACAATCCAATTTAAACAAATGATAAGCTGTATGAAGTAAAGGAGTGTTTCCACTTTACTCATGTCGTAGCTTCGCTTGCAATGTTTATTTCAGTCAGCTATTTTACTTGAAATTTTATTCACCCTTAGGAATTAATTGTATTGATTCAACCAATAAAGGACTGTAGGGCGTATTTCCATGGTCGATCAGAATGGATTTCAGTACATGGGGTACAAATCCGGGGTAGGACTTGAGCATTTGGCGACGGGGGGTTCAAATCTGAGGGGTACACTTCCGGGGTCAGACTTAAGGAAAATAATTTAATTTCAAACCAATTAGGTGTTGATGATTTAATAATGTGTTGGGGAGTACATTTCCAGTCGCGGGCTGTTTCTCGAGCGATTTAGGCCCCGCCTCCTGTGACGTCAAAATGACGTAGCGTTTTTTATGGGGGGTACAAATCCGGGGGGTACAAATCCGCTACCCCCACTACACCAGTTGCTGCCTAGACACCGTGAGGACATAATAGTTATTGACTCTTTTTCTATTTTAAAACTTATAATGTCGTCGATCCCGGTCACCATGAAAGACTGTACGTCTAAGACGTAAGACTTGAAGCCATCTTTAAATGCCTGCAAGCCAAGTGTACCGTTCACGAAAATTACAGATCTTCGTTAGGAGGTCGGGTACCGTATTGCCCAATTTGAACGTACCACTACACCGTACGGGGAGACCATCAAGGTTACATTGGAGGGGAAAGTCGGCGACTACCTTCGCGTGTACCTGCCACTTTATTTATTTTATGTTAGCGACGGCATATTTTCACCGAATATGCCGATAAAGTCGCACTCGAGCACCATATTAACCTTAATAGAGGGTATCCTACAAAACTATCGCGCAGGAGTTCGATGAGCTTATCAAGCAAGTCACTCAAAACCTCAGGTATCGCTCTGAGCGCCGGCATAGGCTCCTTCAATCGATACGTTAGGAGCCTATTTCGAAACGCGGCCTCCACGAGCACGAAGGTCGGGCTATCACTGTCGACGCACATATCTTCCGAGGGTTGAGGCTCCGTGTTGGCTCCGGTTGTGGATCTTGCGTCAGCTGGGAATTCGACTGCTGCTGCTGGGAAGTCGACGGCTCCTGGGAAGTCGACAGCTCCTGGGAAGACGACGGCTCCTGCTGCTGGGATGTGGACGGCTCCTGGGAAGTCAACGGTATCTGCTGTGACGTTGACGGCTGCGAAGCCAGCTGATGATCCACCCCTGGCCGGGCCCTGCGGGATACTTCCTCTCCCCACATCTCACCCCTTTTCACGGGGCAGGAAAACTCTTCATGCACGACGAGGTTGTCGACGTGTGAATTGTTTACCATGCTTTGAACAACGGTGTTTTTGCTCAAAGTCCGGATCATGCTGCTCCAGCATATGTCTTTCCAGTCCACGTTGGGTTGAGAATGTCTCATCACACATTTGACAGGATATCTTTGTAGGTGGAGTTATAAATGATCCTGCTCTACGCACTGTAGACTTATGCTGTGCCACTGTAGACTTATGCTGCTTCATCTTGTTCATCTTGAGCAGTGGAATACCCACACAGGACGCAGGCGAGCTTCGGTGCATCATGCTCATCCCGATGACGAAGTAGATTTTTGTAGATGCAAAAGTCTTTCCACACGTGTCACAGCGGAACTCCAATCTGAAATCACAAAACAAACCTCGTTGAATGGAAACAATAAATAATCGCGACGCTCTCTCTACCGTGTCTCGGTATAGAATAAGCGCTTTCTTACAACACTAGTCTATTTATTTCTACCATGCGTATGAGCTTGTAATCCCCGTGAACTGACCCGAGTTTGACCTGAGCCCAACACTAAATGGTAGTTAGTTGATAATAAATTTTTAATAAAAATAAACCAATCCATTCAGTGTCAAGCCGCCCCCCGGTAACATGTCAGCCAAGTTTTACAAACATTTCATTAAAAATATCATGCAAAAAAGGATAAAATCGTGTTAAAAGCTATAAAATCCTTAAAAAATGTTTTAAAAAAGGGGGGCTAAATACTCTTATCTCGGTAATTGATCACGGGGGGGGGGGGGGTCTTATTTATGATGTCATCATCCACCCACCTATAACGCTATGGGCTGTGCAACAGTTGAGAAATCTAAGTTCTACTCGTTTTAACATTTCGTTTCATCTCAAACTTCATATTCAAATAAGCAGCAAATATATTTTTTTAATACAGGACAATAATTCCTTTTTATTATACAATTTACTGATTGATGTATAGTATTGATTATTTCCAATTCTAATTTTCACTTTCCTACTGATAAATAAATATCATTAACTTACAGTATCATTACCATTAAGTACTCTTATCTGGGTTATTGATCTCGGGGGGGGGTCCTTATCTGTGACGTCACAGCTCCCCGTTTTTGGCTCCATACATACCTGCTCTCAAAACAACCATTTCCACCACTGCCTTAGAAGAGAACATTAAAATTATATACACATATATATATATATATATATATATATATATATATATATATTCAAACGAATGGTGTTTTTTGCTTCTGGTGGCCCCAAAACGAAAAGTTATCATGGTCTCGGGCTTAAGTCTTACCATGAGACCTACAGTAATAGCTTCTTCCCAATAGGGGGAATTCTCTATTATAACAAAGTGTGATGATCCGCGAATGCCCGACTTATAGAATGGTCAAAACAAAACTAGCTAAATCTTTAAATTTATTCATTGTGTCATTTTCTTTTCTTTTCTATTTTTTCTATTCGAGGGTATTATTTTAAAATATTTAGCCACACGACACCTGAATGGAGCTACAGCACTTTATATGAGATGTACATTAAATTTTGCATTATGAAGTAGTTGTAACTTGTGTAGGTTAATTAATTTTAAACGTAATCAATTAATTTTAAACGTACGTTTTAAATTCAGCATATAAAATAAATTCAGTATAATAAAGTGAGAAGAAAAAATATTGAAATTGCTTGACACGGTTTATTTTATAAATTTTATCTTACGGGTTAAAATGTTACCGAAAACTTTGTCATGAGAGTAGATGACACCGTATTTATGTTAAACCACCTGTGAAACTCCAACTGTGCAAATGTTCAATACCGAATCTAATGCTGGTGCCTCCGAGCTGTAATACAATATGTAAACTTATTTTAGCAAATATTTTATCACTGTTTTCCTTGAAAAGAAAGACGGGGTTTCTTATATTTGACAAGAGAGAATACAGTATTATACATGGCAATAGAATATATACTTGTTCCTCCGCAGCTTAACAATGAATTATGTTAGACAACAACAAATTACTACAAGTCAAATCAAGGCCACACTACACTCCCAAACCTGAATTGAAAATGCGAATATTAACCTACACATAAGGGTTCTTTAACGATTCTATGGAAATTAGTTATATTATATTTGCTGGATGGTTAAATGTAGAGGCGAGTTGATTAATTTAAACTTTAGGCCGTGGCTCAAGGATAACAAGTTTTGTGTTCGCTTGTAATTTGGCTGTATGACTGTTAATAATTTTTTCGCGAGGTGTCCATCTTAATCAACACCAGGAAAGATTACTTAGGGAAACCTGATACAGAATATGAGGAGTTTTACATTTTCTAAATGGGAGGGATTGGCGGGGGTTAGGGCGATATCTAAACACAGCGGGGGGTTTTAGATAGGCGCTAATAAATGAATTCAAATTTCAATTTAAGGCTTGAAAATAATAGCAACGCCGAAGTAAATGGGTATATCTTGTAACGTGCCTTTAAGAGGCCTAGGTAAAGTTCAAAGTCACTCCAAGTTGACCGGTGAAAGTTCGGATGTTGAGAAAGAGTACACAAGTTTCAAAATAACAAAGTCGAACAATCGAAGATTCAAACAACAGTTTTTTATAGTTCTTCCGCCCGGCCATGATACCCAGGCGATTAAGCGCCTTCTCGGAACTCGACTCACCCTCCAGACCCGCTCGCCGGGTCGGCCCGTGGCAAACAATGACTCACCTACTGGCGCTGTCTCGCAGTAGAGCAAATTTTTCATTTCAAATTAAAATTTAAAATGATCGACTTATTTGAATTCTACATAAAATTCTAAAGAAAATGAGCTAAAATGCCTCATATTCACGGTAAGAAGGTCGGTAAAAACTGGTAACGTACTTAATTATAGTCCGTGCCAGATTGAAAAAGAGAGTTTCGGTCCAGGTAGGCCCGGACAGCCCTAATCCTCTGTTTACACAACACCTATTGTTGTGAGGCCGGCCGGCGAGTTATTTCTTGAGTTATTCCTGGTATAATGAATTTCGAAGCGGCCCACAGTCAATGACTCAGGCGTGGGGGCTGCCCACCCCCGTCGCCGGCCGGCCTCACAACAATAGGTGTTGTGACAACAGCGGATTAGGGCTGTCCGGGCTTACCTGGACCGGTCGGGCACTCTCGTTTTCAATCTGGCACGGACTATACTTGTAGAGAATGAGTTATAACTAGCTAGGGCTCAAAGTTCACTCTAGCCGGAAGAAATATTCAGTTCACATACGTATCCCGGTATTAGTTGGTTGTGCTGTGAATATGGTCTGCGCTTGTGAAATAATAATTAATTAATAATTAATAATTATATTAATAACTAGCTGATCAACACGGTTTTACCCGTGGGAAAACAGAAAACTTCCTTGGATTTCAGATCTAATGTTAAGGTTGCCATGACAACTACATGAGCTTCCCTATACTTTAACATTGAAACTTTGATGTATCCGTTTTTAATTATCCTGTTTCGTTTTCAAGATATTGACAAATTTCTAATAAAAATCTTAAAAATATGAATTTTTCAAAAATTAAATTTGATAGTTAAAAACGGGTTGCGGCATTGATTTCGTCGCAAAAAGCTAGTTTGAAATGATGGGTCACAACACCAACTTCATATTTGAAATAACTTACCTCATTTCAAAATGGCGGATCCAAGATGGTGGCCAAAAAATTTACATTGGTGAAAGTTAAGTGTAAATCGCTCAACAATGACTGATGGTGGTTATTCGTCACTATCTAGCATTGTTTTGTGGTTATGGGCCTATTTTATCAATTTGTAATGTTAAAACTGGTTGAAAATAAATAAATTAAAAGTACTCATATCTTATGAACTAATCGAGATTTTAAAAAACGGATTGCAGCATTGTAATCAGTGAAAAAATCTAGCTTGAAATGATGGGTCACAACACCACTTTTACATTTGAAAATATTATTTTGGATCCAATATGGCGGATCCAAGATGGCGGCCAAAAATGAGTACCCCCTCAAAACGAGGTACTTACTACCCAATAATGTTTGGGCGGGGTCTGGGATAGTTATTTTTAGAAATGTAAAAAAAGTAAGGGGGGGACAATTAAAACTCACCCTGTATATTCTGTACATACTATCAGAAAGTGTGAATAAGAGCAGTGAAAACAGACATACTTCCTGTGGATTAACAGGGATTTGGAGTCAAGAATAAATCTTATTATTGATAAATAAATATAAATCTATATATATATATAAAGGAGAAGGGGTTTTCTATCGGACAGCAAATCTCCAAAACTATAAGACCTAAAGAGTTGAAATTTGGCACATGTGCTCCCCTTGGGTTTTAGATGCACACTAAGAAACGGTTTTACAAAATTCCGAAAGGGTTTCGCCCTATGATACTTCAAAGTTTTAATGTTAAATTATAGGGAAGGATGTTAAGGTTGTCATGGCAACCTTAAAAAGTATGACAAATTAAATCCAAAAAAAATTGAGGAAGTTTTTGTTTTTCCATGGGTGAAACCGTGTTGATCAGCTAGTATATGATATATAATAAGTAACAACATATACTAGAATAACTATAATATACAAAATAGACTATATATAAAGCAACAACAAACATATACACTATTTAACAATAGACTCTATAACAGTAACAAAAGTGTAACAATAAAAATAAACTATGGATATGAAAAATAAATATAAATAACAGTTATTCATTCAAACTTTTTGCAAATTGTCTTGCTTTCACTTTTACTTTTGGTTTAGGTTCCTGCAGTATGTCATTACCATAGCTATGAATAAATGTATTAAATATTTTTGTAGCAGCATATGGAAATTGCCTTCTCGCTAATTAATTCCTTTCTGTAATTTGGAAAAATAATGTTTGTTATTTGAGAGGCTCTTGTATTTAAGGCATGTCTCTTAAGTTAAAATTGTCTATATATTTAAAAATATAGTTTAAGCAATTGAAAACATGCAGTTGCTTAAGAGTTAAAAAGTTTCCCTCATTGAATAAATATGTAACTCTGTCATATTTTCTTAAGTTGTATACATTTCCAAGAGCAAATCTTTGTGCATTCTTTAAAGGTTGTAGAATTGAATCATAAGTACCACCATAATGAATTAAACCATACTGCAAGGTACCCACAAACCAGGACAAGTATAACTGTTTGAGATAATCAGGCTTAAGATATTCTCTCATGTGGTAAAGGGCATAGTTGATCTTTCTTAATTTAGCACTTAAAATATCAACAAAAGCATTCCATTTGAGATCCCTATCAATTTACTAGTCCGAGATATTTTACATTAACGACTATTTCAATTACCAATGTGAGATTGTATCCAAGTCATTTAATATCATGTGTCTTAGCCGAGTTTTATTATAAGCACAACACACCAGGGCAGTATCGTCTGCATAAGCAAATATTTTTGAATTTAAATTAAGTTTTAAAAACTCATTTATATATAAGTTACACATTATTGGTCTTAAAACTCCACCCTGTGCCACTCCATGACTTAATTCTAAAACATCACTAACAAAATTATTTACTTTAACAACTTGTTTTCTTTTCCTACAAAAGGAGTCCAACATCGCCAGTGCGTTACCCCCAGTACGGTACCATAGGATTTAAATATTTTAATCAATATATCTATATCCACAAGGTCAAAAGCCTTTTAGAAATCTAGGTAAATACTTATTGTAAACATATTTTTATCAACAGCATCTGCAATACACTGGATATGATTTTGTATGGGTTTGTGTGTGTGTGTGTGTGTGTGTGTGTGTGTGTGTGTGTTAGTGCTTACACCCGCAAAAAATTAGGTTCTGAAGTTATGGGGGTTTAAGTGTTAAACCCCATTCGTGTTAAGTGTTGCTCACGCACTCGAGAAGCAAGTTTACCTAGACTGGTTTACCCGAAGTCTAACCCGAGAAGCATTTATGGTCGTTTCTGCACGGTAGGCCTATACCCCTGAGCTTGCCCTATGATGATCATGGGGCACCATTGGCTTTTTCAGCGGCGCATTGAATCTGCTCGTAAATATAGTTTAGAGTGGCCCTTAGACAGGAATAAATGTATCCCCATCGCAACAGTACTGCGGACTCAGCGAATTCTAAAAACATTTATCTTATTCATGAAGTTATACGTGTAGGTAAGTCGTAAACCCATAGAACATGCCTATAAATTGTATTCATTGTCAAAAATAATGTTCTCCAGTTGTTAGGATCTACCTTGGATAAATGAAAATTACAAATGCCGTCTCAGCAATTTTGTAAAATGCTGTCTAAATCTTTTAGCGTCTATATTGAAGGAAAAAGTGGAAAAGCCGTCCTGACAATTAATTTTTGAAAATGCTGAAGATAATAAATAGTTTCCAGGTGTACACTTTACCTCTTTAAATAACAGCTGTTATAAAGAAGACAGTCCTTCAAATAAGGTCCTTAAAATTGGCCCCCCAATTGAGAACTAACCAAAAAATAGTACCATTCATTAGTGCTTCGTTAGTGCCGGTTAGTGCACTATTCCTCATCGTTAGTGTTCGTATGGTTCAAGAGTTATAATTAAAAAAATGTGAAGGGGAGCCAATTTTATATAAAAGTTAGCCCCCCCCCCCAGTGCAAAAATTTGAGCACTACTGTAAATTTCAAAAATGATACCAATCGTTAGTGCTGCTCTAACGATCGTTAGTGCTCCCCATCATCCCCACCCCTCATCATCAGTGTCCCCATCGTTAGTGCTCTTATGGTTCGAGTTATAACATCGTAATGCATTCCAAAAATCAAAACCCAAATCGAAATATAAATATCGTGATGCATGTTCGATTAATTTAGTGGAATTTAAGTGGTTGTGGATAGCTAATAATCTGGGAAACCAGTAGTTAAAAAAAAAAACAATGATCATTTGTTTAAACGTTTCGTACATTGTCTAGAAAAATGTTGTTGCAAGTTTCATCTAACACTGCATGAATATCAATCGAGATAGCAACGCCTACAAAACAAAAACTGCAAATTGTCAATCCGGAATGTACAACGGAAGAGAATAGAGAGTATTTATTATTTTCGGCGCTGCGGTGGAGGCGGCATGCGGCAGGAGTCTGTGGTCTACTCTCCGATTTTACAATGGGGGCGGGACAACGTATGAAAAGATAATGTGAACTGATTAATAGGCGAGTCATTCTATGAAAAATAACATAGGGAACCTTTAAAAAAATGCAAGAAGACGTCTTTTGATGAAATTCTACTTAGAAAAATGTGTATTTTAACATATATAAAGTTAACCAAAATCAGACCACGGGAAACCCACTGATATCACGTTTAAAAATGGTGGATTTTCCCACCATACAAAAATGTTTTTAAAAAGCTCTCCAGTTCATTTTTTATCAATGGTTTTTCAAGAAATTGACTTTGGACCGCGAACAATCATTGTTGGGTTGTTGGTTCTTAATTTTGACAGGGTACTCATTTTTGCCGCCATCTTGGATCCGCCATTTTGGATATACATATTTTTTTCAAAAGTAGAGAAGGTGTTGTGACACATCATTAGACTAGATTTTTACTCTGAACTCAATGCTGAGTAAAAATTGAGTAAATAATCTGTGTCATATCTATATAATATTTATTTCACTGTATTAATTTGTTTTTTTTTTTTGTACGGATCACAGAGAATCTCTGTGGGTCGGATATAGTTTTTTCTTGGTGTAAATAGTAAACATTTGAAATTAATATTAGTTTTCCCGACGCTAATTAAATCGTGCAGGTTGGTAAATCGTGAGGTTGGTAGGCCTGGTCCTACATTTAAATTAGAGGCAGTTACAAGTTCCGTGAATAATCGTTAATTTATCCGTAAAATAAATGTAACTTACAATTAGCTAATGATAAACGTGCAGTACTAATCATATTTTGAAGTGCATATAGTTGAAACTGGCATGCCAACAGTTTTTAAGTGAGTAATAGACGATAATTTAAGTGGCGGCAACGCATTTACAGGTTATCGGACAGTCATTGATAACAAGACAGGTCGTTCTCGTCGCTGGGTTTGAAGTTTGCGCATGCGCACTCGGTTCTCAGGTGTGCGTACGACAAAACGAATATTCCCGCCCGACCTGTTCCTAATGAATTGACGATCGGCACAGTGAACGCCTTCATTTTCTCGTAGGTTACCACGCA
The DNA here is from genome assembly GCA_035578135.1 of Flexamia atlantica. Classification (NCBI taxonomy): domain Eukaryota; kingdom Metazoa; phylum Arthropoda; class Insecta; order Hemiptera; family Cicadellidae; genus Flexamia; species Flexamia atlantica. The sequence continues at coordinate 191,568,328 of JAQJVK010000001.1, read as the reverse complement.
CGACATTAGTGTACTGCAAATTTGCATGTGACTTATTGAAGGAACCAGTAAAATGTCTAAGCCAGTGACGCGCCGCTGTCGCGTGAATTTGATCCGCGAAGCTGAAAAAAGTCTGAGAAGCCTAAAAAATGATATAGAGAATGATGAGGTTGTGAATTTTGCTGAAAATATTCGTGGGACTCTTTCCATAGTGTCGGAGAAGTATGGTAAGGAAGCTATTGTCGATTTGATACCGTATATTACGAGTTTATTGAGTACATTGGATACTGCAATCACAGCAAGTAATGACTTAAAAACTAGTATTTCTGAGCTTTTCGAGGAAAATAAACTGCTAGCGATGCAGATAGAAAGAGAACAGGCTATAAGAAAGGAAAATTTTGAAGAATCGTTGAACTCTGAAGAGAAAGCAGAGCAAGAAATTAAACTGCTAAAATCACAAAATGCAAACTTAGAGGAAGAAATTAAACTACTGAAAGCACAAAATTCAAATTTAAATGAAATTAAATCAGAGCTAAAAGAAGAACTGAAAAATAAAGATGCAGTCATTAACATACTGAAATGTGAAAACAATACTTTATTTCAAGAGATTAATAGCCAAAAATCAAAAACGAAGAATTCAGAGTTTCAGAACCCAAATAAAACGTTTAAAGCTAACAAATCTTCAGCAGAGATGAACGAAATTAAAATAACAAATAGATTCTTCCCTCTTGCTAAAGGATCACAATCACCATCTTGTGCTGGAAGCAAAGTTGAAGTTAGTGCTCAAATACACAGAGCATCCTCACCTCTGTCTGTCTCAAAACAGTCTAAGCGTACACGCAACAATGACAGTACGAAGAAGAAAAGGAGACTTACAGTATTAGCAGACAGTCAGGGCAAGGACTTAAGCAGGTATATGAAGCCGCTAGAGGAAGAATTTGAAATTTTTGTTTATACAAAACCCGGTGCTAAAATTAAACATATTATTCAACATGGTCTGAGCATGATTGACAATTTTTCTAAGGAGGATTATGTCATTGTATTAGCGGGGTCAAATGATCTGCATCGCAATGAACCGGCACAACTGACTGTTACTCAAGGAATAGAATCCCTCCTCTCTCTAAGCTTACAAACTAATGTAATAGTAAGCAGTATCCCTTACCGCTATGACGATGCCTCAATCAATAATGACATTTATTTTTCAAACATTACCATAGCACGTATGATTCAGGAATACAAGGGGCAGCTCAACCTAACCTTTTTGGATGCTAATGAATATCTTACGAGGGTACACTTCACCAAACACGGCCTACACTACAACGGAAGGGGGAAGCAACTACTGGCGGACAAATTGGCATATCTAATTGGAGAGGCTAAACCATCTTCATCAACAATCCCAGTTACCTTGCAAGAGACTGAATGTGTCGGGGAGTCCAACTCACCTGTTGTGTTGCACGCTCCAGTGAAGATGTGTAATACGGCTAAAGGTAGTGAAACCTCCCTGATTGAGCTCCATCCTGACCAGCCTCCAGTGAATGACTCAATACCGGCTTCAGTCACTCCTGTGACACTCTCGCCTCTCAAAAATAGTGTATCATCTCTCATTGAGATCCACCCTGACCAGTCTCCAGTGAATGACTCAATACCGGCTTCAGTCACTCCTGTGACACTCTCGCCTCTCAAAAATAGTGTATCATCTCTCATTGAGATCCACCCTGACCAGCCTCCAGTGAATGACTCAATACCGGCTTCAGTCACTCCTGTGACACTCTCGCCTCTCAAAAATAGTGTATCATCTCTCATTGAGATCCACCCTGACCAGTCTCCCCTCAATGAATCTCTGCTGGCACCTAGCCCTCCTCTGTCGATCTCATCGCCCCACAACCCCCTTGCAACTCCATTAAATCACTCTTTCCTATCTTTTGATGATTTTCCACCTTTGCCTACAAGTGTAAATTCTGATTGTAACAATAGTTTTTTAGGGAAACAAATGTTAGCAAGCCTGTAAGTAACGATGATTGTAAAACTGTAGTAGATTTAAGAATCCTTCAAATTAATATTCAGTGTATAAGGAACAAGGTTTCAGAGTTGGAACATTTAATTGAAATAGAAAAATAGATATAATTTGCATGAGTGAGCACTGGTTGTTGGAATCACATAGCGATTTGTTTACTCCATCAGGCTTTGTGAATGCTGGAATTGTATGTAGGAAATATAACAAAAATGGAGGTACTTGTATATTTATTAAGTCATCTATACAATTTCATGAAATCAGTTTAAATGAATTTAACTCTGAGTTGAATATTGAAATAGCAGCAGTAAAAGTGAATGATGTATCGATTGTTTCCTTATATAGACCTCCAAAGGGTGACATAAAGATATTTTTTGAAAATTTTGAATGTGCTGTGAAAAAAGTCATTAAGTTAACAAAAAAAGTCATTGTGTGTGGAGATTTTAATATTCAATTTCTCAAAACTTGGGAACCCAATACAGTAAATTTTAACAATCTCATGAGATCTCTAAATTTAATAGCAACCAATAAAAGGCCAACTCGTAAAGAGTCTTGTTTGGACAACATTCTTGTAATTTTTTCAGAATCTTATTTTCAGTTAAAGAATCTTAAGGGCGTTCTCTCTGACCATGACCCCCTCTTATTTAATTTAAGCCTTCAAAATAATTATAGTGGTAAAAATGATTCAGTCAAAACATTTGTCCGTCGACAAACGGAAAAACAAATATCACTTTTCAATGAATTGCTGAAGGGTGAGAAATGGGACATGGTGCAGTCCTATTTGGATAACCCTATAGATGTAAAAACTTTGTTTGATAGTTTTTTTCTTTAAGTATGTAAATCTTTGGCATTTCTGTTCACCCTTAGTTCAGAGTAAGAGAAAAAATAAGAAAAAGAAGATTAACTGGTTTAATAATGAGTTAAGTAAAAGTAGAAATTTGATGATAGGTTATTATGATATTTATAAGTGTATGGAAAGAAGCAGATTGGATCAGACAGAAGCAGCATACAATACCTATCTGTACTTTAAAAGAGAGTACAAAAAAATATAAATAAAGCAAAGAGACAGGCATATGAGAATTTTATTGAAAATTCAAACAACAAGTGTAAGGCTGCTTGGGAGGTAATCTCAACAGAAACACAACCTACCACAACCACAAATAAAGTAACACTAAAACCAGATCAATTAAACAACTTTTTTGTTAATTCAGTTTCAGATTTACAAAAGGCAATCCCTCACACCAACACATTGGCGCAAGGTCTAGTACAAAATTCAACACACAATGCACCTGAGTTCCATTGGACAGGAATAACAGCGAAGGAGGTAACTAGAACTGTTTCAGAAATTTCAAATTCCAGGAGTACTGATTTTTTCTGGATTTCTAACTATTTAGTCAAAAGAACCATTGAAAATTTTTGTGATCCATTGGTATTTGTTTTGAATCAATGCCTCAGTCATGGTTATTTTTCTGATCTATTGAAAATATCAAAGGTAGTGCCTATCTACAAGAAAGGTGATCGATCTCTCCCACAGAACTATCGCCCAGTTTCACTTGTGCCTATTTTTTCTAAAGTTTTTGAATCTCTTATTCACACTCAACTTGTATCACATTTTGAGCAAAACAATCTTATTAGTGACTGTCAACATGGTTTTAGGGCAAAAAGTCCACAACATCAGCTGTTTCAAGTGTGGTTGATGAGGTGCTTGTGTCATTTGAGAACAAAGAATCAGTCTCTCTAAAGCTTTGTGATTTAAGCAAGGCATTTGATTGTGTACAACATGACATTGTCCTAAATAAACTTCGATTTTATAACATTTCAGAAAATTGTTTACAGTTGTTGCAGTCATATCTTTCAAATCGAACCCAATATGTGTCAATAAATGGGTGTCAGTCTTCTACTCTTGTCATGAATACTTGGGTGCCACAAGGCTCAGTTTTGGGTCCTTTCCTTTTTACAGTCTTCATTAATGATCTGCCATCGAGTACTCCGTCTAAAGTTATCATCTATGCTGATGACACAACCTTGCTTTCATCACATAGAAATTTAGTATGTCTAGAGGAGAATATCAGTAGTGCCTTCATCTCTGCTCAAAATTGGTTTTCAGCAAATAAACTGATGTGCAACAGAGAAAAAACTCAAAACTTGATGCTTAGCCTGTCTCATGTTGAGGATTATCAATCAGTCAAATTACTCGGTTTTTATATTGACAACAAGTTGAATTGGAAAGCCCACATTGAGTACATCTGCAGGAAGGTTTCAAGAGTATCCTATCTTGTGTGGAAGCTTAGGGATTTCATAAGTTTTGATTATTTAAGAGTAGCTTACTTCGCTTTTTTCAATCTCATGTTTCTTATGGTCTTATCCTTTGGGGCCACTCAAGTGCCACTAATGATATACTTCTACTACAAAAAAAAAAATTATTAGAACTATTTTTAGAACAAGTTACACTGAACACTGCAAGCCACTTTTTATTCGACTTAAAGTCATGACAGTTATTAATCTCTATATATACCACATACTAACCTACACTAAATTGCACATTACAGAATTTAATGAAAGAAAAACAATCCATGGCCACAACAACAGAGGGAAAAACAAAATTGACCTTCCGCAGCATAGACTATCGAAAACAGGTAACTCTTATAAAATCAACTGCATTAAATTTTTTAATATGCTGCCGGATACCGCAAGAGTTGTTTCCCTGACTCGTTTTAAAGTCGTATTGAGTGAGTGGCTCATTGCCAATCCATTTTATTCCACCGAAGAATTTTTAACATGTGAAATAGATGTAAGGTTTTAACTCATTTTAATTATTGTGCTAGCATAAGATTGTCATGAGCCTGTGATTGTTGTATTGAGATTGTCATATCATCCTATGTGATTGTAGTTATAAGATTGGTGACGTTGCCTATTTCTGTTCTAATGTAATAGATTAACGGCAATAAAAATTCTTGATTCTTGATTCTTGATTCTTGATTCTTGCATAAAAATGAAATTGCACTGTACAGTATACTACATACTACAGTATTCTATATATTTGTAACATTTCTTTAAAAATTAAAGTAAAGATTTTTATTTTGCTGACTACGACACATACTTTTATTCGCATGTGTATTGGAAGTAATAAAGATTTTTATTTTGATTATTTGTTTTGAGTTATTTTTTTTATTTTTTTGTATTTCAAATAGGATTTTTGCGGACATTTGCCATCACTGATTAGTAAAAAACAAAACAAAGAAATGTTTTGAGTTATTACATTTATACCTAGAACATAACCCTACCACTGTGGTGTTATAGATCAATTTATAGCTTTTAAGCAAACCAGCGACCTTATAGTACAAATAGACGGAGCACACGAGGCATGACGTGAAGCCATAGATTTGCTTCCGTATGCATGAAAAAAACTACGTAAAAAATAACAAATATGGTATTAAATTAAATGTCTGATTCTCAGAATTACTATAGTGCCAAATATAAATGGTTTACAGGCAGTTTACACATCGTAGAAGTGATAACTTAGAATTTAGAAGCTTGTATTTTTTTAGAGAAGTTGCCACCACGGAATGCACGTTTAATCTGTAACGTTACTATGATATGTAAACTGCCTCTATACCATTTAACTGGTACTAAAGTAATTGTGAGATTCACAGCTTAAATTTGATACCAAACATTCGTATTTTTGTAGTCGACGATATTTTTATAGAGATCAACCAAACTAAGGTAGCAATTTTGTTCTAAAAAAATGTGATTAAAAATATTTAACTGTTTAGCAACAATTTCCATTTTTTATTTCACCTGAAAAAAATTCAGGTTGAAATTTTTTCAGGTGAAAAAAAATTTGGTTTTCTTTTAGGAATCCTCAAAGGAATAATTTCAACCTTTCCCCTCAATACTAAATGGTATAAAATACCAATTATTTTAAACACGAGCACTGATAGATTACGCGGTTCTAAATGTTATTTTGTGTCTCCATGAGACAAGATGGCGGTCTCTGCTTCTTTTGCTGTAATGTTAGTAAGACAGAAATGCTCCGAAGCATGACCCACAAACCCAGATTTACATTTTTAAATTCAAAATATTTGATAACGTTTCGTCAAAAGTTTTACTAGTTTAATAGGCTAAACGGTAAAGTTGTGCGTTACCTTGATTTTCGAAAGAGGGTAATCGGCGGACCGACCGCGCGGCAGTAAAAACATTTTATTTCAAAACTCCGTATAAATGTAAAAAAAAAACAAAGTAAAAGATTTGCAATAAACTTTATAATGATTGCGTGTTTACTTCAAGTTTCAAATTGTGTTTGGTATACTCCGTATAATTTATGTTGCGAGCTGTATTTATAACAACACGATTCATGAATTAAAAAATTTTATTCCCTATATTAGATTTAGGGAAACCTAAATCGCGGGGGACCTTTCGCGGTGCTTTTATGTTGCTAATTACTCAGGATAAAAGCACCGCGGAAAATTTTTCTGTGTATAATCTTTAGTTTAATTTTAATTACGTTATTAATTTATTTCCTTACTACCGTTAACTCTGTTGGTAAAAGTCGTACATTAATGAACTTCGCATAGCGTCTGGCTCTACCGTATTCTTGCGATTGAAGGCACTTCAAATGAATGATAATTCATCTTGACTCCTGCATAGTAATTCACAAGGGAAAACTAACCTTCGGAACTAATCTTGAAAAGGCGTTGCAGTGTGCCTAAAGCCTTCAGTTTTTATGATTATTTTCTGAACATCATATCAATGTTGTGTCGCAGGCAGTAGAATAAACAATACGAGAATAGCATATTTAGTCTTCTAATGTTTTTCCTTCTCTAGTCTATGCTGTACTGAGATTGTGAATGAAACATAAAAAATGCCACACGTATGAAGTAAATCCTGTTTTCACCAAACTTTAAACCACCGTTAAGGCTCGGTTAGTTTAATTTTATCAGCTGTTCAATGCTACTTTCCTATCTTTAACAAACTGTTTATTAACCGACCCTTAACTGACGGTTGGTGAAATCAGGCCTGACGTTATCATGCACCTGTTTTACAAACGTCATTTGCTGGAGAGCAGGACCCAAGGAACGGGGGTTTTCCTGAGTCGTTATCACTCGGGTTTGTAAAACTCTCAAAGTCTGAGGGTAGGAGTGTAGGAACAGGGGGGCTTTCAGAGAGAATGAGGGGGTGGTGAAGGGGCGGTAGGTGGAGGGAAGGACAAGGGAGTGTGAGAGAATGTATTTTTGCATTTCTTAGAAAGAACCATTTGCCAACACTCGGCCAGGAATCTGCTCGAAAACCTAATAGGATTTATAAGCTGTCATTGGTTTGGTACATTGCAAATCTTGGTACAAAAACTATTTTTTTTTATGTCACTTATTTTCTAAAGGGAAAGAAGGGGCAATCTTAATTTATAGTGTTACGTACGGATACTAAGGCCTATACACTAAAATAAATTATGGACTTCTATACAAAATAAACGTAATGCAAAAGAATAATTGGAAATTATTTGATTAAGGGTCAGTTATAGATGTACAATAGTAAAATTATTATTTTCATAAATATGAAGACGAATACAAAATTACTAAATGGCAGCAATGGCGTAGGAATACTCAGTGTTCTTAATCTATATATATAAAAGCCAAAACCCATTGACTGACTGACTGACTGACTGATCACAGTTTCTCAAAAACTATTAGGCGTAGAGCCATGAAACTCGGCACAAATATTCCTTACAGGCTCTAGATGCGTACTAATACAATATGGCGGCCACTTTTAGCTTTCAAAGCTTAATTTCTCAAAAATACCCCCGTAGCAGCAGACCTGCATACTCAGCGAATTTCAAAGGCAAAAGAACATATTTCAATCCAAGATAGTGAGATTTAACATGTTTTTGTAAACTCCATAAGAATAACATGGAGAATGAGTGTGCAGGTTTGCTGCAACAGGTCCGTTAAAACTGGGTGGTTTTAATTCAATATTTCGTAGATCTGAACTAGGAGAAACCATATAGCAACTTTTATCAAGATTTGTCAAAAAATAAGGAAGATATAGAATATTTTATTTCCCATAAGGATAACATGGGGAATGAGTATGCAGGTTTGCTGCCACAAAAATGGAAATTTCGGGGGTTTTAGACTAAAATACATTAGATCTTATCTAGATGAAGCCAAAAACCAAGTTTTATTAAGATATTTTGAGAAATAAGCGAGATATAGAATTTTACTTATTTCCCATAAGGTTAACATTGGGACAACGTACTGCGTTTACCACTTACAATATCTCGGTAACCAATGGACATAGAGAAATGATTCAAAATACTAAATTGTTTGTTTTTTCGAGCTGAATTCAATGGTGCTAATTAAAATTGGATTATTTTGATTTTTATATGTGAAAACCCCAAAAAACCCATTTTTGGGGGGGTTTATCCCCCTTTACCCCCCCTTCCACTGGTCCGATTGGGCTGGTTTTCGAACTCATCCGAATAATTGCTACTTTACACGCCTATGCCAAATTTCATTACGATCGGATCATTTTTGCGAGCGCTATCGTGCTTACAGACACATATATATAGATATATATATATATACAAATTTGAACGAATGGTGTTTTTGGTATCTGGGGGCACCAAAACGAAAAGTTATGATGGTCCCGCGCTTAGGTCTTACCATGAGACCTACGGTAATAGCTTCTTCCCTATAGGGGAAATTCGCTAAAACACAAATCTTTGGGCCATGAAACTTGGCACAATTATTCTTTATAGGCTTTAGATGCGAAAAAAAGAAAGGTTTTAAAAATATTCTATCTCAGAATGCTAAAATAGATTATTTGAAAAAATTCAAAATGGCGGCCATTTTAGTTTTTCCTAACTATGGATGGGAGTCCTGGTGTAGAATATTTTCAGGGAACAGAAAAGGTACGAGAACTAATCTACTGAAAGAATAAAATCTAAAAATTAACGAGAAATTTTTTGGGGAAATAGGGTTTTGGCCAAGATATTTACATCCTAATGTTTCTTACAGTTTTCGGTTTATTTTCAAAAACGTGCTAAATTCAGACTGATGTCAAGTCGAAAATCCATCCTCAGTGTCTTCTTTGTTTTATATTCCGGGTTATTCTCATTCTCTGTATTGGGAAATTGGAGGAAGTTAATTTATACCATTTGCTAATCATGAGGGGAACATGTTAAGAGGAAGCGTTACACTTTCTCATTTTTATCTAGAGGGGAATTATCAGCTGCATCTTAAGGGTTTTTCACGCACATGACCCAAATAAATCAGTCCATTTGTTAGTTATTCCTAAAAATTGCACAAGGCATAATATGATTGAATTAAAATGAGCTATCCTTTTAGCGGGAGAAGCTGCGGATATATCTGCTAGTCACATATACAACTAATTTAAAAGTAAACACGTCTAAGTTTTTTTTTAATTCCTTGATTTGTATAGCAATCTTTATTAGGCTGTTAGGGAAGATGTATTTTTAAATAATACCACCGTTGCAGCAGACCTGCATACTCAGCGAATTTCAAATGCAAAACAATATATTTTAATCTAACATAGCGAGATTTGACATGTTTTTGTAAGCTCCATAAGGTTAACATGGGGAATGAGTATGCAGGTTTGCTGCTACAGGTATGTTTAAACTGGTTGGTTTTAATTCAATATTTAGTAGATCTGAACTAGAAGAAGCCATTTACCAAGTTTTATCAAGATATGTTGAGAAATAAACGAGATATGGAATTTTACTTATTTCCCATAAGGTTAACATTGGGACAACGTACTGTGTTTACCACTTTCAATATCTCGGTAACCAATGGACATAGAGCAGTGATTCAAGATACTAAATTGTTTGTTTTTTTGAGCTGAATTCAATGGTGCCAACAAAAATTGGATTATTTTTATTTTTCTATGTAAAAAACTCAAAAACCCCATGTTTTGGGGGGTTTACCCCCCTTTACCCCCCCTTCCGGTGGTCCGATCATGCTGGTTTACGAACTCGTCCGAGTGATTACCACTTTACATGTCTGTACCAAATTTCATTTAGATCGGACAATATTTACGGCCGCTATCGTGCTAACAGACACATATATATATATACACATATATATATCTAAAAATTCGAACGAATTGTGTTTTTTGCTTCTGGGGGTTGCAAAACGAAAAGTCATCATGGTCTGGGGCTTAGGTCTTATATACCATGAGACCTACGGTAATAGCTTCTTCCCTATAGGGGAAATTCGCTAAAATTAATGATTATCAAACTTTACATAACAGTTGTTCATAGGAAAGTAGACTTTAATAGTATATTTCATTACTAGGACCTAAAGTGACGCTTTTCGTACAAGGTCAAGTTTTATGATCGAGGCTGTAAGCCGAGGTTGAAAAATGGCCGAGTAACGAAAAGTAGCTTTAGGTCCGTGTGATGAACTATCTTTTTCGTTATGTCGCTCAATACAACACGCAAACTACTTAAGTAAACCAAAATGTTGCAGCTTGTTTACCTTTAAATATTCCTCTCAAAGATGTTTCCATCTCGTTCTTGCTATTTGAAGCAATCAGTTGATTGCTTCAGTAGGTTAGACCAGGGTTAGACTGACAGCAATGAACAACAATCGACGTATCGAACGCATGCAATAATCGATTGGTGAAATAAGCGAGTTTCACAAATTGATTAAACCGACAACAATGCAACAATGAATTGCAATTGAATATAATAACCGATAACCTCTCCCGATGCAATCGATAGCTCACCATCGACTATGACGTACAATAACGATGATTGTTTCGATTATTTGTAATCGAATGAAGATTGTTCGATTATTCACCTCGAATCGAAAAGTATCATCAACAATGATCTTTTTGATCCTAGGAAAATAATAATCATCAAATCATATGTTATTATCCAAGGACTGAAAAGAACTTTTGAATCCCAACGCATGCGTCAAAAGCAGCTGTTTTTGAAGCAGTATGACGAAAACGTTTTTTACGAATACTTTAGGCAAACACAAACGTTGCAAGTTCTAAATAACTCATGAACAACATTTATGTGTTCAAGTTATCAATGTTTAATATCTCTTCTTAACATTGCAAATACAATTACCATTTTTTAAGATATCAGTGTTTGAGTCGATATTGATATGAACCAATGTATTGTATTACGAGGTAAGTAACAACTAAGGTTCATCAAACAAAAAAAAAGATAAAAATAAATCAATTTACGTATGTAGGGCTTACTCTGATCTGCACTGAATTAATTTTAAAAAATAGGCCTACTTCTTAAACTTTTGTACATTTTTGTCGGAATCCACAATCAAAGGCAAGACCCAAATAGTTACTTATTTTTATAACGTTCTGTCGCCTATGGAGACAAATCCACAGACGCCGATTTAAATTTTTTTTTAATCGTGGGGGCTTAAGAGGGCTCTAAACCTTTGCCAAGCGGCCGAAAAACACACCTCTGTATTACTAAAATTCTGAGATTATTAAAGCACCTAGCGACCTCCGGTGAACGAGAAAATGTTTTTCATTAAATGAACTAGGAGATAAAACTTATTTTAGGGTATTTAATTATTATTAGACATATTTTATTCAGGGTTAAACTTAGTGAAAATTGGTCATGTTATTCTACATAAACCATAACATTTAAAATAAAATTATAAAGTTTTTTTGGTTTTAAACCCTTTATTAGATATTCGAGATGATTTCCCGCTGGGTAGAACTTCAAAAAAACAAATCGTTACCTCGTAAATCGAGTAATTTGTGAGGGTTGTTTCTGAAAAGTGCTTCTCAAAACACCCCCATACAGAGGACGCCCTGGCGAGCGTTGATGGAACTACGACCGCCGAGGAGACATTCGTCAGTGTCGCCAACCTGTTTCTCTGCCCATTGGGACATCGGACGGGCGTGAATCCCAGGAAAGGGAAGGAAGCGGGGAGGGTTCTCTGTGTCTGTGTCCTTGAATCCAACGACTCTACAGATACAATATTTGTCCATCGCACCATTCGTCATTCTTGATATATAGCTAAATCAAATTTCAAATGACATTATAGCCGGTCTTTAAACATTCAGAGAATATCATATCATAAAAAATAATTAAACCTCATTGATTGGAATACTGTACACCAAAATTTGAATCAAATTAATTAGTCCTTCCTTAACAATAATTTGTTTAAGCCAGTTAATTTTACTACAAAAAGTATAACTTCAATAATCGCAGGATTTTATAGTTTGCAGTCACTATTGAGGTGCTATGGATAGTTTCTGCGTTATTGTAACTTATAAGTTGTTACAGAGCTATTCAAAGTCATTACTGTATTAGAGGTTTACCATAGGCGTAATGCAGCAAGGAGAGGAGCGGCTGCCCCCCCGAATAATTTGTAGGATATAACCATGGATAAAATATACCCTGCTGGTTATATTTTATCTATGATATAACATTGTAATATAAGAAAAGTCGCATAGTCACCATCACGACCATTTTTGCTGATTCTTTTAACCAGCGCGAAATGTAAGTATAAGCACCATTGTGCTTATACTTACATATTATTTACTTACATATTATTTATTTGTGCCATTGCAATATTATTTTACACACTATTCCTGGATAAAAAATACACCCAAACAATCTAGATTTTAATGTAAAATATAATAGACATTTATTGTTACGGCTATAAATTCCCAAAATGTGGGCGAATTAGAATGTTTACTTCAATTACAACTCAAAAATATCGATTTTAGGCGAGAAAGATACTTAGTTCAAATATAGATACAAATTGTTTATAAGCGAGCGGTGCAGTTTTACAACCCGTCACTCAAAAGCTCGGCATTGTAATAATCCTTTTGACCGCCGCCCCTGATGCCTTCCCTGGCCACACCGCACTGTCGCGCTCATATTTTGTACTTGGCAAGGCTGACGGGCATACTCGTTTTGCGTACACGATCAATGCATACTGCACTAATGGCCTGACCGCAGGTTTAAATTAGATGGTCATGAAACGAAGACACACACATATCTGTTATTAATAGAAGTACCCCCGTTGCAGCAGACCTGCATAATCAGCGAATTTCAAATACAAATTAACACATTTCAATCCATGACATGTTTTTTGTAAGCTCCATAAGAATAACATGGAGAATGAGTATGCAGGTTTGCTGTAACAAGTATGTTAACTGGGTGGTTTTAATTGAATTTTTATTATTAATGAACTAGAAGAAGCCATATTCCAAGTTTTATCATATGTTAAGAAATAAGAAAGATATAGATATTTTTTATTTCCCATTGGGATAACATGGGGAATGAATATGCAGGTTTGCTGCCACAAAAATAGACATATTATTGGGGATTTTAGACTACTAAAAAACTTATACATTAGATGTCATCTATATCAAATTTCATTCCAATCGGACCATTTTTGCGACCGCTATTTTTTATATTATTTACAGTTGTATTTATTTATACAGTTTTATTTTATTCTGTCCAGTTCAAGTTGGCCGGTGGACCCAGGACTACCTGAGGCCACCCCTATAATCCCTCGCCACGTCCGGCGGGGCTGTCTGCTGCCTAGGCGATGAGTCACCTACTGGCTGTGTTTATACAATGGTACACCTTTTTAACAGAATAATAATTTAACATTTTTAAAAACATACTTGAAATATACTAAAAAATTTATGAAAAGTGATATAAAATTCGACCCAGACTGGACTTATTACCGGATTTGTTCGTTTATAAACATAACATCAAATGCTATAATACTAGGTCTAATTTTATATCACTTTTCATAACTTTTTTAGTAGATTTGAAATATGATTTAAAAAATTTTAAATCATTATTCTGTTAAAAAAGTGTACTATTGTAAAAACACAGCCATTCTTGTGTACCATTATTGTTGGTGATTCATCGTCTAGGCAGCGGACAGCCCCGCCGGACGTGGCGAGGGATTACAGGGGTGCCCTCACGTAGTCCCGGGTCCACCGGCCAACTTGAACTGCACAGAATATGAGTGTTCTACAATGATCCAATTTTAATTGTTTAATGACTTGTTATCTATAATATGTTATTTATTCAGTAAATTTTAATTTATATTATGCCCGCTTTGAAATATTACTTTATTTTGTTGTACATATTTGATGCTTTAATTGTACGCTCTAGCGACGAGGTTTGGTTGCTCCTTTGTTTTTGGTTTATGTTGTGTCTTTGTTGGTTTATGTTGTACATTTCGAGCATTGTGTCACCATTTTGGCCAGTCAGTGCCCTTTTTGTAGATTTAAAAATGAATTTGTTTCCCGACAACTTTTCAAATAAGTCGTTATATAATTAATTACTTTTCATCTACAATATTTTTTATTTAGTATTTTTTTCTATATTTTAGCCCGTTTTTAAACATTCCTGTATTCTTTGTACATAGTTGATGCTTTACTTAATTGTATGCTCTTGCAATGAGATTATCTCTTAATTGTTTTTCTTTATGATGTATATTTTGAGCGTTGTGTCACAATTTTGGCCAGTCATTGCCCTTTTTGTAGATTTAAAAATAAATTTGTTTCCCGATAACTTTTCAAATAAATCGTAATATTATTAATTACTTTACATCTATAATATTTTTTACTTAGAATTTTTTTCTATATTATAGCCCGGTTTTAAACATTGCTGTATTCTTTGTACTTATAGTTGATGCTTTACTTAATTGTATGCTCTTGCAATGAGATTATCTCTTAATTGTTTTTGTTTATGTTATACTAGGTGAACCCGTACGAATTGCATGTTTTAATTAAATTATAAGTGATCGGCTGCCTTCTATGCGCACATATGTCGTCAATCTATTTTAAAAATAGGATTTTAGAACGATGTAGCGTGCAGAGCATATAACGAATGTTCTCCTCACGGTTGTAAGGTGCTATAAATGAGTGATAAATTGTTGCGTACACTTTATACATGAAAAACCCTCCGCCATTGTTTTCTTCAATTTAAGAGCTCTTTTGCTTACCGTTGCGAGCACAGAGTTCTTGGAATTAATGTTTTCTTTGAAGCTTTTGCTCAGTCTATGGGTACCAGTCCATATTCAATGGTACCAGTAATAAGGCTTTGAATGTAATCGCTTTGTCGAGATCTAAGTAGATTTAATTTTACTATATGCGTACCTACCACATTTCTGAAATGGTAATGCCGTCCCACCAAGTGAATGTTGTTGTTGGTGAATGTGATTTGTAAGTGCGATTTTGTCAGTGTAATTTTCCACTAATTGTTCCAGCTCCGCGTATGAAGCTTCTGTTTGCACACCTTCCCGTACGTTGTCTCGCCGTGTGCGAACATCTTGCCGTACATTGCCCCGCCGTGTTCGACCACTATAAAACTTCTTTGTCGACTCGTTCTTATCATGTTTGAAAGAATATAAAGTGTCTGATCACAACAAATTTGCGTCGTCTTGTTCCTTTTCAAGTAAAAAAAAAAACAGCTGGGGTGAGTTTTAAACTACTTCGAGATCTAATTTTCTTTCCTGGTCTGTGATCGATATAGGCTATTTTAAATCCCACACAGCTGATCAGATGTTTATTTGTTTACATTTTCGCTTCTGTCAAAACACAGTTTATTTTCTAATCAGTTTTGCACAATTTTTTCGAGTTATATTACCTAAATTAAAAATCTAAAGACGTTACAGGAATCTGCACATAGCGACGCGTGTTTTGATGTATAATATGTGGGGTTAAGTCTTAATCCTTAAAAGCCTTATCCCGAATAAAGTTTTCATGTAGCGTATTAATAATATAGATAGATATCTCGAGCGTTCTCAATCAATCAATCAATCAAAAATCTTTATTCATCAGAAAAAAACATTGCATGCATATTTTTACGTTGTTTACTCATTTTGGCCAATCGGCGTTCCTTTTCCATTTTTAAACATATAATATTTGTTTCCGTACAACGTTTCAAATAAGTCGTTTGTTATTACTTTTCATCTACAATGTTTTTATTCAGTATTTTTGAACTATATTGCAGCCCGGTTTTAAACAATGCAGTATTTTTTGTACATATCTTATGCTTGCTTTTAGTACGTTCTAGCGATAGGCTTTTCGACTTTTAAAGATTCGTAAAATTTATAGGTAATTTTGTTGGCATTTATACGTCACTGAGGTCATATAATATCCGTTAAAGAGTATATGCTACAGCAGTTAATCAGTAATTCATGCTTGTTTATAAATATATTTGTCTTTTATTGTATACACGTGTGAAAACTTGGTGTGTATTTAGTTATATGTTTTTTAGTGATTGTTACACTCGGGTTACTTTTCATGTTTCATGTTAACAGTTAAGTTAAAATGTTGTAGTCTAATATGAAAACTTCTGTTCCATTTTACTGTACACTGAGTACAAAATCTATATGTAATACAGTCGGGGTTTTACTTCACAATAATTTGTTTTTCTTCATCCCTTATACAACATGATGCATTCATACATTTCAATACAAAGTATATTAGAGTTTATATATATTTTTATCCATTCAAAGTGGTCGTGATAACCAGTTTGAGTTCGGGACTAAATTCAGATTCTCGAAGAGAATTTCGAAGGAACATAAAAGCAATGAGGTGAAAGCAAGACAACAGCCTGCCTCTAGCCGTATCGGGAATTGGCGTTGTTCGTTCAACTTCCCCACGAATTCATGGACTCCCTAACAGTTGGCAGCAATGCGTAAAACCGGTCTGAGGGTAGCTCACCTAGCGCGGCCACTGGTGAAAATTGAAACTACATGGAGCTTTGGTGGACACAGATCGTTGTACTCCTCTGTGGCCACGGACCTTTAGAGCCCTCTTAAGATGTTAGTACCAGGAGGATCGAGCGTTGCTCGTTACAATATCGAAGAATGTTAAAAATAGTTTTATAATAACAATTATTTTTTTGTTTCATAACGGGCATTTATTTTGATGAATAAGTAAGGCCTGATTACACCAAACTTTAAACCACCGTTAAGGCTCGGTTAGTTTAATTTTATCAGCTGTTCAATGCTACTTTCCTATCTTTAACAAACTGTTTATTAACCGACCCTTAACTGACGGTTGGTGAAATCAGGCCTGAATGTTTTAATACTTTTAAAAGATAAAACAAAATAATTTTAAAATCAAATATATTTTTAAGAACCTTAATAAAAGAATTTGTTTCAATAATAAAATTTGTCTCTAATTTCTATAGGTGTTTACTTAAAATGCTTCTCATATTGAATAGAATAGAATAGAATCAAAGTTTATTTCCAATAATAATACATATTTATACATTTGAGTACAAAAAAAAGGAAACAAAGTTCTCACATAGGCCACCAATGGCCTGTGCGTGAGAACGTGCTCATTGTGATTAATAAACAGGTACTCTTTACAACTAAATCCATACCATAATGTAGAAAAGGAAAAAGATTCAAATAAAAAAAATATAAAATTGTAAAAAACCTATTTAAGCCCCAGCTACAAACAAAAGGCAAGTAAGGAAAAAAATAGTAATAGCACCGTAGGACATACATTAAATATTATTGACTGAGAAAGCAAGTAACAATTTGCAAATGATACACAGATAATGAATATATAAAATGAATATTGTAATAAAACTAATGCTAAACATGAG
This sequence comes from Flexamia atlantica, assembly GCA_035578135.1. Taxonomy (NCBI): domain Eukaryota; kingdom Metazoa; phylum Arthropoda; class Insecta; order Hemiptera; family Cicadellidae; genus Flexamia; species Flexamia atlantica. Next base: position 191,550,746 of record JAQJVK010000001.1, on the reverse strand, counting down.
AATGATAATTTGAGAGCCACGTTGAAACGGAAAAAACATCTTGCATTTATGAAAACGAAGTATTTCTAAGTATTGAAAATTAATATTTCTATAACACTGAAATATAAAAGTAAGCCAAAATTAAATGTTTGGTTAGAACCTTAACAAGAGAGACTATTTTGAGAGAAATTCCCTCCAATTTCCTCTCACAGCAATTAACAGATTACATACTCTTTTAGGCCTACAAATAAAGTTAAAATATTGATGTCAACTAAGGTGGCTCGTAGTCTTCTTCCTGGGTTCGAGCATAGAAAGTTCAATCATAAAATATAAATCAGCACTAAAGTAAAGTAATTAAATTGATTTAATTAGGTATATTTTTAACAGCCTGCATGTAATCGCTACTCAATGGCCTTCATTATCCGTGGAACAAGATGCTTCATTTTACTGTGAACTAATATTTCATGGGAATGAAATTAATTAAAGTTGAAAGAAAAAGCCATTGCTATAATAGTAATAACAAAAAACCATATTTAACAGCGCGTGAGAAAACATCAGTGACACTAACCCCAAGCATCCTTTTAATTTCATTCATTTGCACACGATAAAAACGTTTCTTGGTTTGTGGAGAATAGCATAGATAAAAAATTGTAAATAACTACTTTAAATCCTCAAACTACAGGCCTTATGGTCTAAAATTTGCAATATTTTTTCCACTGGCCGATGAAAATACACTAAATAAATAAATACATTAATACTCATTGCTCAATCTTTATTCGGAGCTATTTGTTCATGTCTTTCTCTATGCGCCTTAGCGGTTCAAGGTCTGTTTGTAATCAGCTGCTTTATAACTTGAAAACCTATGTTTACTTTTTCATGTTATTATGTTTCTATTTTTGCTACCCATACGAACCCATGTTAACATTTTACTACTTTCAAATTAACTTTTTTACGAAATTAGATTTCTGTAGGCGGAGTAGACTGCATAAGCACGTTTTGAGTCAAAAATAAATCATTTCTAAAATTGGAAGGAAATCCTCGGATCCGTTTTCCAGATCTTTGTGCAAACAAGCAACCAAGCACACAAGATAACATTTCTCGTATAAGAGTAGGCCTATAGGATTGACGGAGGGATGAGAGGTTAATAAGTGTCTGCATATTTTTCCCCTGATTGACCTTTTTTATGGAAAAACGTTCACTTTTGGTTTATATACGTCAACTAAAGGCGTTTAGGATAATCTCACAAAAAATTGCCTCTTAACAAAAATGACTTTAGAGGTAGTGAGGTCTGAGAAGAAGCTTGAGTTTGAAGTTTCAACAGAGGAGGGGAAGAAATCATTGATAACGTGGAAGTAAACAAAGCCATGTGATTACGCTACTAGTCTGATAGATAAAAAATACTCAACCAAAACAAAATGTGGGTTGATATTAGAAACAATGGTTTGCTCTTTGAATAACAATCAATAAACAGGTGACATGTTTTTGTTTAGCATGTAACACATGACTGACACAAGAAATTCGTTGTTGAATCAATTGATCATCTGTTAATATTTATTTCCCCTCCTCCAAAAATCCAAATTGAACTGGGTTTGTTTGTAAACACCCAAGCTTCTTCTTAGACCTCACTACCTCTACGTCTGATTGTGCTTCCTGGGCTCACTTTCCATGAATGAATCTGCGCTTTTCCCAACGACGTTGCCCTATTTTTATTCTGAAAAACATAGTAGTTCATTAAAAATAACCCCCGTCGCAGCAAACCTGCGTACTCAGCGAATTTCCAATTACAAAACATCCAGTAATTAATCCATTATTACGAAAAAAGAAAAATAAACAAGTGATATATTTATATATCTATATTATTAATTCTGTAAGCGATTTTTTTCAATCAAAATTGTGAGAGTTCGCAGGATGATGAGAGATGGCTCAAATGAAAGGTTTCGGCCCCAGGGGGTCGGGAAAAATAGCAGATTATGTCCAAATATAACAGAGAATGAGAAATAACGAAAAATATCTTCCATTTTAAATGCATTGGGATTGAAAAACGTCTGCTTTGTTTACATTAAACATGTGGTGCTAATGCTTGATTCAAAGCCATATGGTAGATGTTGACATGTGGGATTTTTTCAAAATGCAGCTAACTATGCACGTTCAATGTACTATAACAAAAAATATTTTTAATTTAAGATTTTCTGATTTTATAATAATTAAGGGTTTGAGTTTTTTCATAATTTAAAATTATAAAACTTAAGTACGTTTGTTTAGTTTATGTTATAACGATGCAGATTTAATACCAAATAATATATATATATATATATATGTGTGTGTGTGTGTGTGTGTGTGTGTGTGTGTGTGTGTGTGTACATAATTAGGTAAGGACAATTTTCACGCCGAAATTGTGGGCGTTTCGAAGGTCGCAGGATGATGGGAGGGGACTGAAATTGAAGGCCTCCATCCCAGGGACTCGGGAAAAATACTGAAATTGCTTTTAATCCTACTAAAAAATGAGAAATAACGTAAAATAACCGTCATTTAAAAACCATTGGGATGTAAAAAGGTCTGCTTTGTTTACTTTAAACCAAATGCTTGATATAATCATAATTTTTTGGATCCAAAAGCCTATTTACTAAGAAGGTATTTTGTACGATAGTAAAGAAGGATTATGCTTAGGGGCTATTAGCCCCTTCAAGCCTCTAGTTAAAATTATAGCTATTATAGCTTGTTTTACAAAAACTTTGTAAAAAAATATTGGTAAATGACTTAGATGAATAAACACAAAGATTTCATATAATGAAGTAGGCAAGAATGTTTATTTTTTAAATTATACTAACATAAAATTGTTTAAAAACCAAAATTCTATTAAGTACATTGATAAACTGAGAAATTACTCAAAGCGATTCCTTGAAAACCTCAGTAGAGAGTAAATAGGAAATTGACTAAGCCAACATTCTGCTGCCCTGATACATTAAAACCGGGGAACTCGGAGACCAATGGACTTAGAGGAATGATTTAAAATACCAATTGTTTATTTCGAGCAAAATCCAATGGTGCAAACAATAATAGGATAAATATAATTTTTCAATTTGAAAAAACTCAAAAAACCCATTTTGGGGGGGGGGTAAAATGGAGCCTTTACCCCACTTAGGATATGTCGATCTGGCTGGTTTACGAACTCGTCCAAGAGAATCTAGTTTTACATGTCTGTACCAAATTTTGTTGCGATCGGAGGATATTTACGAGAGTTATCGTGCTTACAGACACTCAAAAAATAAAATTCTATTTCCCATATAAGCCCATGTCAAATTTTGGAACAAATCGTGTTTTTTGCAGGTAAAAATGCGTTTTAACAATAAACTCAATTCATATCCAGAAAGTACAAATAAAAAGCTGTCAATTAATATAAATATTAATATGATTACTGAGGTTACCCTGAACGGATATTTGTTTGTCCATTCAGTTCTGTTAAAACGACGGTAATAGCTTATTTCTAAGGAAATTCGCTAAAATAAATAAAAAAATAGAGATAACTTAAAGCTACTGAACTCGGCATGTGTTTAAAAAAATGCGAGTAAACGTTGAAAAATCAAAATACATTAATTTTAATCCAATTCGTAGTTTTAATTTTAAAAGCGATTCCGTTAACAAAATTTTTTATTGCTATACAAACCCATGCTATTGCAAAAAATACCCCCGTTGCAGCAGACCTGCATACTCAGCGAATTTCAAATGCAAAACATCATATTTCAATCCAACCTAGCGATATTTGACATGTTTTTGTAAGCTCCTTAAGAATAACATGGGGAATGAGTATGCAGGTTTGCAGCTACAGGTATACTAAAACTGGGTGGTATTAATTAAATATTTAGTATATCTGAACTAGAAAAAGCCATTTAGCAAGTTTTATCAAGATATGTTGATAAATAAGCGAGGTATAGAATTTTAATTATTTCCCATAAGGTTAACATTGGGACAACGTACTGTGTTTACCATTTTCAATATCTCGGTAACCAATGGACTTAGAGCAGTGATTCAAAATATTAAATTGTTTGTTTTTTCGAGCTGAATTTAATGGTGCTAACAAAAATTGGATTATTTTTATTTTTCTATGTGAAAACCCCAAAAAGCCCATTTTGGGGGGGTTTATCCCCCTTTACCCCCCCTTCCAATGGTCCGATCGGGCTGGTTTTCGAACTCATCCGAATAATTACTACTTTACACGCCTGTGCCAAATTTCATTCCGATCGGACCATTTTTGCGAGCGCTATCGTGCTTACAGTCACATATATATATATATATATATATATATATATATATATATCTACAAATTTGAACGAATGGGGTTTTTGGTATCTGGGGGCACCAAAATGAAAAGTTATGATGGTCCCGGGCTTAATTCTTACCATGAGACCTACGGTAATAGCTTCTTCCCTATAGTGGATATTCGCTAATAAAGGATATTAAGGAAAATGAGGATTCTATGCACACAGTATTTAAATACTCCCGTTGCAGCAGATCTACATAATCAGTGAATTTCAAATGCATACAAACATTTCAATCCAACATACCAAGATATGAAATGTTTTTGTAATGTCCATAATAGTAACGTGGGGTATGTATGTTATAAATGAGTATGCAGATTTGCAGCAACAGGTATATTAAAAGTGGGTGGTTTAAATTCAATATTTAGTAAATCTGAAGTATACATGCAAGCCATACACCAAGTTTTATTAAAATATATTTACAAATAAGAAAGATAGAGAATTTTTTTCTCCATAAGGATAACATGGGGAAAATCAAAACGCCATCAACGCTCCACAAGCACAGGTGCTATTTAATTGTAGTATTCATGTTTGCTGCCAAAAAAATTAAATATTGGGGATTTTAGAGCCATATACTTTAAATTCCATCAATATGAAGCCACAAATCGTATATCCCCCTTTTCTCAACATATCTTGATAAAACTTGGTAAATGGCTTCTTCTAGTTCAGATCTACTAAATATTGAATTAAAACCAACCAGTTTAAACATACCTGTAGCAGCAAACCTGCATACTCATTCCCCATGTTAATCTTATGGAGCTTATAAAAACATGTCAAATCTCGCTATGTTGGATTAAAATATATTGTTTTGCATTTGAAATTCTCTGAGTATGCAGGTCTGCTGCAACGGGGGTATTATCAAGATATGCTGAAGAACAACAAGCAAGATCTGGAATTTGACTTATTTCCCATAAGGTTAACATTGGGACAGTGTACTGTCTTTACCAGTTTCAATATCTCGGAATCCAATGGAAGAAAGCAATAATTCAAAATACTAATTGTTTGTTTTTTCCGAGCAGAATTCAAAGGTGCAAATAAATATTGGGTTGTTTTTATTTTTCTATGTAAAAAATTGAAAACCCCCATTTTGAGGGGTTTATCACCCTTTACCCCCCCCCCCTTCCCGTGGTTCGATCGGGCTGGTTTACAAACTCGTCATAGTAATTAACACTTTAAACGTCCGTACCAAATTTAACTAAGCCTGGCCATTTTTGCGGCCGCTATCGTGTTAACACACACACACTCATACATTCAAACGATTGGTGTTTTGCTTCTCGGGGCCCCAAAACGAAAAATTTATCATAGTCTCAGGCTTGGGTACTCGGGCTTGCTTCTTTCCCCTAGGTGAAATACGCTAAAAGAGTAATCGTAATCAAGCTTTAAATATAATATTCAGGCTTTTTATGCTTATTGTATTAGTTAAGATACTACTAGGCATGATGCCATTACGCGTTTAAGGTAGGCCTATTGGTATTTTTAACACTGTTTAACAATGGTTATGTTTACACGGAAGCATCTACAGTAACACATTTTTAAAAAATAATGAAAAAAATAGTTCCGACGAACCAGATAGTAACAATTAATTATGTTTTAGATTAAAAATGGTTTGTTGTCCTGTTAAACAATTCCTTAAGTTAATTTTATATTTTGAGGTACTAATATAACATAGTACTATTTTACTGTACTATTTTAACAGGAAATTGTTGCTCATATTATCTCCTTTTAAAACTATGCCCCTTCCTGATTACAGTTTCATGTCTAATATTCATACCACTTGACACTTCCTGTACCATTCATAATTCATATCCGCTCAAACAAGGGTGATTTGGGGTGGTTCAATGGAACTCAGCTAGCTAATCCGGTCAGGGGGTCGCCGGAATTGTACCCCCCGGATTTGTACCCCCCAGAAAAAACGACGTCATTTTGACGTCACAGGGCGGGGGGTACAATTCCGGCCGCGAACTTTTAGGACGGATAAATTATTATGTATTTTAATCAACTGACATTTCACGGTTGGCTAAACAGCTGCATACTTGATATAAATCCAATTAAACTTCTTAAGTCCGACCCCGGAATTGTAACCCCCGGATTTGTACCCCCGTGGCCAAATTCTTAAGTCCTACCCCGGATTTGTACCCCCCGGATTTGTACCCCCCGTCGCCAGATCTTCAAGCCCTACCCCGGATTTGTACCCCCCGTAGCCATATCCTTAAGTCTTACCCCGGATTTGTACCCCCCGGATTTGTACCCCCTGTTCTCAAATCCAGTTTGACCGACCATGGAAATATACCGGGTCAATATTCGTTGTTGTTGTTGACTTTTTTAATTAGTTCTCGTAAATCAACGGCTGTTCGTTAAATTATTGCCTAATATTATTCTATACGAATATGTCTTATTATTATTATATTGTGTAGTCTTATTCATCATTAAGTAGGCTAGAAAATCTGTCAATAATACGTGATGAAGGTATTGGATAAAATATTGTTTTGAATATCTAAATTCATAAAAAAATTGTTAGTTTGATTATATATGTTTCACGTTTATGGTCTCGTATTCCGTTGGGCTGTTTGCCATGAAACGTGGTATAAATCTACTATATATTTGTCAAATACCACTCAGTGGAAACATCGTACAGCCCAAACTACTTGACCTAGAACCTTGAAACTTTGCATGGATGTTCCTCTTAGGGCGTAGACATCCGCTAAGAACGGATTTTACAAAATTCGTAGTATAAAGGGGTTTTTGGCGAGGCCGAAGTTTTCAAATTTTCCCATTTAAAAGTATGTTAGACGATTTTTGTTTACATTTTTAATGTTCATAAAACAATCAGCTGGTAGTTAGCTTCGGAAATGTATACGTATTTAATTTAGATAAAATCCACCATTAATTAGTTAAGTGGCACCATCTATATTTCGGTAGCGGGAGTTACGCAGTTTTAAACGTGAAGAGCATACTGCCTTTTGTGGCTGAGACTAAATCCCGGTAAGATGGAAAGAGAAAAGAACAGTGGTTTTTCAGTCACAAATAGAATGTGCTGAAATGATATGATTCTTTGATCTACTTATGTAAAAATTTATAAATTATACAAATCCCTGATTGTAAGTTATATTTATACTATCTTTTCTACTGTATTTTTGTCAAATACCACTGACCTATCCTATGTACAACCAAAACTACTTAACCTAGAACCTTGAAAATTTGCATGGACGTTCCTTACAGAGTGTTGACATTCACCAAGAACGGATTTTTTTTAATTCGATGTTTTTAGAGGTTTTTCGTGGAGCTGGAGCTTTGAAAATGCCCCATGTTAATGTAATGGATGATCTTTTGTTTAAATTTCCAATTTTATTCAATCAAGCATATTAGCTTCACAAACGGATACGTTGTTACAGCTGATTTATAATTTGATTCCTTTTATCATGGTTTTGTGGTTGTTTTGATGATTTTGTTAGGTTATTCGTACTATATAAAAGTTACATTTGGTTTAGTTTCGTACCTTATACGTTCAATCATAAGCTCATTATGTGGTACTATCTTTTTAGGCAGCGGGACTAGTTATTTCCTTAGGCCGTCCTTCATGTTTTTCATTACAATTAATCATGCCAGTTACAATAATTTGGCAAATTCCTTTTTCATCTAATTCGACGGTGTCCCGGCTTTTCACGGAAAAATAAATGCTGCAGTCATTGGTTGATCTTGAATTATTCCTACCCGTCCATATTTTAAGTTAAAAACTAAGTGAATCGAGTTTGAAATACTGCCCACGGATAGCACCATAACTGTTTCGAACATTCAGCCCTTTACTGTACTTAATTGATGCCCCACAAGGCAATCCAGGGACGTAATGGTAAATCTACAAGGGGTAAATCTACCTTAAAATCGACACATTTGGTGTTAAAATCGGTCCGGCCGTTTTCGAGTTATAATGGTGAAAAGAAAACCTTCACTATCTACTGTGGTATCCTACATCCTACTGTGGTATCTACTTTTTATCCTACATTCCGCCATAAAACAAACATATCTCTACATGACATATTCCTTGATATAAATATTTTCTATTCAGTCCTCTAGATTCTTCATATCAAGGTTAGACGATAATTTTTATCGTGAGCGAAGCCACGGGTTCTGCTAGTATGTAAAGTTTTACGGAGGAGGTTTTTAAGCATTCATTTCGTCCTAACTCAATCGGGGGTACAAATCCGGGGTAGTACTTGAAGATTTGGTGACGGGGGGTACAAATCCGGGGGGTACAAATCCGGGATAGTACTTGAAGATTTGGCGACGGGGTGTACAAATCTGGGGGTTACAATTCCGGGATCTAACTTAAGATTCTGACCATGGGGTGTACAAATCCGGGGGGTACAAATCCGGGTTCGGACTTAAGAATATGACCACGGGGGGTACAAATCCGGGGGACAAATCCGGGGGGTACAATTCCGGGGTCAGACTTAAGAAAAATAATTTAATTGCAAACCATTTAGGTGTTGATGATTCAATAATGTATTGGGGGGTACATTTCCAGTCGCGGGCTGTTTCTCAAGCGATTTAGCCCCCGCCTCCTGTGACGTCAAAATGACGTAGCGTTTTTTGTGGGGGGTACAAATCCGGGGGGTACAAATCCGCTACCCCCCGGTCAGCATTCCAGCGTCTTCCAACGTACCCCAGCGCCCCTCCCCCTTCCTCTCTCGGTGAGTCACCTCTCTCTGGGTTGTTCCAGCTCTCGTGCCCACAGTCCAGGCCAGAGGTTCCGTAAGATTTATGACCCTCTGGCACAAAAAATAAGGGTACCTCTTGAGCCTTGAGTCCGTCTCCCCATTTGGTTGCCAAACCCAGCTCTTTTCCGCCCGAGGACCGAAAACTTTCGGGCCTAGGGCCAAAAGTCAGCTGATCGTTTATTTGCATGAAACAACGTGTGAGTACATCACATAATTATACGGCATTCAACAGGTTCCAAAGACAGAATAGCTGCGATCATATTATGATTTTCATAGCTGTGTTTGTTTAAACCATGAATTTGTTTCGTCGTTCATAACCAAAAACTTTTGTTTTCAAGTGTATCACATAAATAATCAGACTTTCAATGTTGTATAGGGTATATTTCATTGTGAAGGGTGGTGAAAATAAGCATTCGCGCCTTGGCCGAAAGGGTTTTGCGGCCCTTGTTGTGAAATATAGTATTCTTTTTTACTTAGCGACTTCTGAATGCATTTCCGCACACACTCGCTCCTGCGACGGTAGTGTGGGACTAAAATCATTCGGGCGCACCGAAACTGGGTTCCAAAAATCAGGCAGACGCCGAAACTGGGCTCCGAGCCTCCGAGGTTCCTCGGAGTTGCGCCGAAACTGGGTCCCGGCACTTCCTAGAACTCCCGCGGGTGGATTTCCAAAGGAGAAGAAAATGTTAACACGATTAATTGAAACAGCATGCATTTATTTACATCTCACCTTTGGTGACGGTCTATATCCAGATCTGTATCCAACACATTTGGTGAATGACATTTGGTCAATGAGGCCATCATTCTTCAGTTGAGTTGTTTTATTCTTCAGAAAGTCCTGCCGCAAACACGTTTTCTTCCGACTTTTCGAAAATTAATTTTTTTTATGTGGAAAACTAAAATAAATTATATTTGTGTTCAACCCGCTGTATCTACCAATATTTTAAAGATACCTTTTCAAATTGTAACAAGATAAACATATCTATTATTTGCAGATGTAATCACACTTTTTAAATTGGTTTAAGTCAGTTTAACCCCCCTTGTTAGTAAATGCTCGCCCTTTTGCCTGGAAAATAGCATCTCTCCCTCCAGGTTGTACAGTCTCGTCGTACATTTACTATCGCAGCAGCGCAATCGCTCTTCACCACTTTTCAATGTATCCACAGAACGATAAACAAATTCGCCCTTCACAATGTTCTCCTTCCCTCTTTGACTTTTTACTTTAAACACATTAAACAAAACTAATCAATACTCATTGAACAACACTATTTACTGATAAACTATACAAAAATGGAGGTCACTACTGAATACACTAAGAAAACATTGGTGCGATGTTACTGCTTTGGAGTTTAACTAGTGACTGCAGGGGGTGGCAGGGACAGTGCCCCCCTTGGAATTTAGGTGGAACATTGCCACACGCATGGTGAAGTACCTGCAAGGCTCGAAGCCCAGTTTTGGTGCGAGGATTAGGGGCCCCTTTTTTGGAGCCCAGTTTCGGTGCACCGAATCATTCAACCCACTAAAGACACTTCCCCCTCTCTCTTAGATGGCCGGGGAGAGGTCACGAATAGGAAGGAACACAGTCACCATAACACAATCACGAGGTAACAGCCCTCTGCTGTGTCGCTGTATATACGATCTAGCTGGGATTGTCGTATCAAGAATTCGGAGTTTGAGGCATGCGGAAGTAGTGGGTTCGGAGTTTGTGGGCGGTATCGTAATGGGGAACCGGACAATTGTCCAGAGATTGTCCGGGCGGGGAGGGGCCCTTAATGAGCTACCTCTTGGATAGGCACTTTGTCCAATCTATCTGCTATGGGGTAGGGGAAAAGAGAGAAGTAAGGGTGACACGATTCTTCCAGGAAGTGATGATGGGGCGGAAGGGCACTTGCAGCCACCTACCACCGGTCTTCGCAATGGCCCGAGGTACAATCACTTGTCCACTCGCTCAGTGTAGACTACATTACTACCTAAATATTATCGTTATTGAAGATTGCTTGTCACTATGCTTAAATCCTATCTTTGCTCAAAAACAACGTTTGTATTCCTTTTTAGTAAGACTTCAGTTGGAATCCCTGCATTTATCATGATTAAAATGTAATTCTATAAAGTTTAAATACATAATTTATTTGCACTAATGTCATATTGATCAATTTGTCGGTAAATGTAAGGTCCATTTGTACATTTCTTGACTAAATTATTTTTATTAAAAACTACAATTAAGTAATTTAAGATCAATTGGTTGAATTTCCAGTGAAGGTTAATCCAATTCACATTAATAATTCCTAGCCGACTTAAAATAGAGGAACATACAATGTATACCTCTATTTGAAGCGAACTAAAGCTATTGGTTCATAAACACATGGTAAATCTATCTATACCTATAAAAGGCAAAGCCCTCACTCACTCACTGACTCACTCACTCATCACTAATTCTCCAATTTCCCAATAACCCAGAAGGCTGAAATTTGGTACACTGTTTCTTTAGGCATTAAATAGGAAAACTAAGTAGTTTTCATCCTGATCTGACCCTCGGACTCCGCCACAGACCCTCTCAAAGATCCCATATTATCCTTATGGTAAAATATAAATTGATGAAATGTTTATTTTTAACAGATGTGAAAAAGCAAGAAATTTAGTAGAATGTCAAACCAGCTGTCAGGAATAGAATATAAAATAAATCACTGACTAGAGATACTTATAAGACCTTTCCTCCCTGTAACAGCTGTTATTGAAAGAGCTAATCTATCTATATATTATTAAAAGAATTTCTGGGATTTTGTCCAGAGCAAATCGACCCCTACTCTCGGGTCAAAAAGTATAGATACTCGAGTTTGAGCTTTTATAGCAACGTAACTAGTAGACTTAGAAAAATACAAGTAACATCTAAATTTTACTAATTTAATTCTACGTTTATGTGTCTTAGTTTCAAATTTTTTATGCAATTTCAACTTAGTCTTTCAGCGGGTTGAATGAAAAAAGTACACGTTTTTCGGCACTTTTCAAACAACGGCCGACTTTTAAATTTTATAACATGAAAACTACTGATCTAATCGTTATGAAATTTTGATAACTTTTAGAGTATATACTTCTTAATCATATTTATAAGTTTCAGAATTTTTCCGGTATTAAAAAAAATCTGTCGTGGTTTTTGTAAAACCATTTTATTTCAGGAACGGAACAAGATGGAAACGACAATGAAAGATTGACTTTAAGCTCTCAAAAAGATAAAAACAAACATTAAGTCATACATTAGCTAAGTGGTCTTAAATAATTTAAATGTACGTATAATGAAAGCGGAACTGAGGTGCAGTAGCGCGTGAAATTTGTACCGCTGAGCGACTCGCAGGCAGGGAGATTTCCCCGCCAGCGACCGGTTTTGACAGCACAAAAAGTGCAGCCTCCGCCGCCACCACCCCTAACCATAGTGAATTGTTTTATATAATCGACCATTTCCCATCACCTTTTTTCATGAGGGCTTTGGACCTCCAATGGCAGGTTTAAAAATGGATTGCTTGCTAGATAGCCGTTGTCAAATATTTACAAAATATACAATTCTTATACATGAGTAGACAATATTTACAATATTTACATTTGTTTTGTAAGAGATTGCTCATCCGAATAATCACTGCCTGAGTATTCTGTTGAGCTATCGTTTAAGTTTATTGTCAATGGTTCAACTGGAGGTAAGTCGATCATGTTATCTGTTTCCCAATATTTTTTTTCTATTGTTTGAGAGTGACTGATACACTTCTTCCACAATTCTGAAGTGACTGACCGCAGTGCTTCCTGACACAGTGTGTTCATCACTTCCATCGATCTTCCTTTTTCTGCCTGGTTAGCCATATTAACTTTAGCGACTTTCCCCTTGACGTATGCCCAAATCAGCTCAATCGGATTAAGTTCGCAATGAGCCACTGGAAGCCAGACGAGCTCAATATCAGTACGTCCAACTTTTTTAACCAGCTGATCTACCACTTTTTCTGGTGTTTTGAAGTGTGGTCTGGCGTGGACAATAAGCTCAGCTTTCGTCATTTTCTGGTAGTCCGGTATGTTGGATGGAAGGGGAATATCTCTCTCTGTAAGGAACTTAATAATTCCATCTTTCTTCCAAGACATCGTTGGGTTTTTTGTTTTAGGGTCGACCGCCGTGTGATAAGGAGCCTGGTCAAGAATTATCGCTGATTTAGCTGGGAGTAGCCTTAGTATCCTCTCAAACCATTCTGCATAGTGCTTGGAGTTCATTTCATTATGGTAATCTCCGGTGTTCTTCTTCCCGATGAAAGACAACTCAGCCCCAGGCAAGAAACCATCTTCACTACCGATGTGCAATATTATAATCCTCTTCCCTGCTCCTGACGGTGTCTTAAAACCTCCTCTCCAACCGTAGATCTGTTGAATACAGCCTCTGTATTGGTCGTAATTGTTGAAGTTATTATTCAACGCTGTTAAAACATTCTCTTGCCAAGCATAAGACATAGTATGATTTTGGCCACACCAAGTTTCATCTGTAAAAAATAACTTATAACCCTTTGTTCGAAGGTCCTTTACTTTCCTTAAATATGTATGTCGTGAAGCAGCGATAGTTGTTGATTCCATCAAGATTGGTTTTTTGTTGAGTTTCCTGAAAGAAAATCCCAATCCTTGTACAATTTTCCTAAGGGTGTTTTTTGACATAGTAGGAAAATTAGTCACTGCATCAACAAGTTTTCGGTGCAAATTACTGATCGTAGGGTACGTCTTATCAAGGTAGAAATCATAAATATTTCTTCTTATTACCCCAAGAGTAAAATCGTCCAGCTTAATACTTGGTCGGCCCGTCCTCGTACAGTGTTTCTTGCTTGGTTGACTGTTATTCTCATCCACATTATTCTCCTTCATTGTAGCGCCGCATCTCTTCACCGTCGCTATCGACTTCCCAACGCACTCCGAAACCTTCTGATAGACTGGGTATCGCTTGTCATTACATCTTACACCTTCATTCTTGAAAAAACATATCGCACTAATAATCATCGCGATTTCACCTTCTGATAAGTGTGGCGCTCTCGGCATCTTGACTGATGTGATCGAAACGAACAACACAGACAGAGTGAAGAAAATAAGTTCTGTCCCAAATAACAACAATGTAGGAATGGATTGTGCATATCTAAGTGTGACTCAGTGGTCAGGGGTAAGGGTGATTCGGTGGTAGATGACCTCACAGGGTAGGTATGACTCATAGCTGAGCGTCCGAGCTGTCAAAACCGGTCGCTGGCGGGGAAATCTCCCTGCCTGCGAGTCGCTCAGCGGTACAAATTTCACGCGCTACTGCACCTCAGTTCCGCTTTCATTATACGTACATTTAAATTATTTAAGACCACTTAGCTAATGTATGACTTAATGTTTGTTTTTGTCTTTTTGAGAGCTTAAAGTCAATCTTTCATTGTCGTTTCTATCTTGTTCCGTTCCTGAAATAAAATGGTTTTACAAAAACCACGACAGATTTTTTTTTAATACCGGAAAAATTCTGAAACTTATAAATATGATTAAGAAGTATATGCTCTAAAATCTATCAAAATTTCATGACGATTAGATCAGTACTTTTCATGTTATAAAATTTAAAAGTCGGCCGTTGTTTGAAAAGTGCCGAAAAACGTGTACTTTTTTCATTCAACCCGCTGAAAGGCTAAGTTGAAATTGCATAAAAAATTTGAAACTAAGACACATAAATGTAGAATTAAATTAGTAAAATTTAGATGTTACTTGTATTTTTCTAAGTCTACTAGTTACGTTGCTATAAAAGCTCAAACTCGAGTATCTATACTTTTTGACCCGAGAATTTTTCTATGCATATTTGGTATCAAATTAAAGCTATTACTCTCTAGATGTGCCTTTTGCGGGTTTAAAAAATATCCCATGAAAAGCCTTCACTCAAGAGGCTTTTGAAATTTCAGCGAAAGTGCTACTATCTGGGTTAGAACCTGTGAACTTTTTCCAATTCACAATTTGTTTGTAGACCCTAACAAAACAGATGATCAAGATTTGAAATAGTTCCAGAGATATGCCACAGAATGCAGGGCAAGCAAATGTCACTATGATTTTGATTTCTTAAAATACTTAAGTTTTTTTAAGGCAAAAGAAAATAAGGAAGAATATTTGCCATATTAAAACTAAGATAAACAGTCTGTAATCATCTTAATTTACAGTATTTCTTTTCTTAAAAAGGAAACTTAAATAGTAGGTGCTCTGGAGATGGGATTTTATAACAATCTATTGACAGTGAAGACACATTGATACATGTTTCAACGTTTTGAGCTTTAAAATATCAATATTAGTTGAATTTTAAGAAATTCAAGTTTTAAGACACACTATAAATTTAAAACCTGTATTTTGTCAATGTACTTGGGATGGGAGGATATTGAAGTGTTAACGGTTAAGCCTATTTACCTATTTTAGTCGATTTTGAAATGTACCAATTAATGAAGGCTTTTCATAGAAAGTTATGTTATTTGCTTAGGTAAAAATTTGCCAAACATGTATTTAAGATGTGAAACAAAAAGCGGGTCTGTTTGAAGATTATATTCTTTGGCCGTTATGTGTGTTGAATAATTTATTTTTACGGCGAATGGCTATTTTATTAATGTCATTTAGAGATTAGTTAAAAAGTAAATCAGTGGTTTGCCCATCAGTAGTCCTGCTGAGAGTATAGCACAAAATGACCTTGAACTTGACCTTTCACGTGATTGACCACGTGATCGGTGACATCATCAAGATGGCGGCGTCCACGTGTGATTTGGCGGGTATTTGACGTCATCAAGATGGCGGCGCCCACGAGAGCACGTGTTCTAACCTAACTTTTTCCGACCACGTGTGTTTTGGCGCGCTTTTTGAATTTTACCGCCTTTTCTCCGGGCTGTTGACGTCATCAAGATGGCGGTGTCCATGTGAGCACGTGTTCTAACCTATCTATTTCCGACCATGTGTGTTTTGGCGTCATGGCGGCGTCCATGTGAAGTCTGCCGCCTTTTCTCCCAGTGCTACCAACTTATGTGCATGTAGAGTGTAGTCTACAGCTTTTATTACATCACGTTTTGTGGTCACCCATGTAACAAGACCATCTTCATTATTTTTTCTCACAGTGTTACCAATATACTGTCACACCCTGGGAGATTTCTCCCACAGCACTACCAACTGTTCTGTACATTTGCGATTTTCCTTGCAGTGTTACCAACGTATGATATATTGTCATACACCCTGGGAGTTTTCTCCCGTATGCTTAAATGTTTTCAACATATGATAATTTTATGTTACACCTTGGTCAGATACCTTTGCACCAAGATCTTTTTTTTACCCAAAGTGAGCTCGTTTGATAACCCTTGTGATCACATGATACCTTTACATTCTAAAAACAGTATATAGGAATAGTGGTGATTGTGCGAATAAGAACGGGATTTGTTTGGTAATTACAATAAGGTATTTATTGAAAAAAACAATTTCAAAATCATACAATTGTCAATGATTCTACTGTGAAATTGATATACTGAATCCCTTATAATTAATATCCTTATAATATAATTGATCCTTGTACTCCCTCGCCGGGTAGAACAAGGAGCTTGTAGCCGTCCTTCGCCAGTCGCTCCAGTTCTGCATCCTCCAACGCCTCGCCGAATTTTGACGGCAGGAAGACTGACGTGATCAGGTCCTCCCCCTGGATGTCGAGGACGACTGCATTTCTGCCGAAGCGTGTCGCCACCCTCCGTGCCCCGACGATGACGGCCTCAGGGCCGACCGACGAGGTCTTGGAGTCTAGTAGTCTCAGGGTTTCGGCTCAGCGCGGCAAGTTTGGCATTTAGCGATGACATAATCTGTAAAAACAAAACAAGATTAATTTCAATCCATATATTTATGTTAAAACATACACACAAAGACGAGTTAGTGGTTAAAGTTTAGAACAAGCGTTAAAATAATATTAGGCTAGTAGCATGCATCAGACATAAACATCATACTCACTGTAGAATTGAGTGGCACTTTGCAGGAGATATGGTCGGAGATGTCAGAGAGACTTGATGGTCAGAGAGCAACTGATGTGGGATTCTAGAGGTGCACGCCTTTTATACGGTCGCCCCACCACGAGAGATCAACTCCACGCGATGGGGTCGCCCGAGTTATCAGTAATGTGGTTGTTTGGACTTTAAAACGGTTGGAAATTTTGAAATCGATTACATAATGCAGCTATTGTTACAGTTATTATAATAATTACTATACTATTATAGATCATAAATAAATTTTAAAATTTTAAAAAAATAAACGTCTCTGCCCCAGAGCTGTCCCCCTACACACAGGACATACCCGGATCCTTATACTACATCTGTCGCAAAACACATGTCCGCAGGACATCAATGCGATTGTGGGTCTGCGGTCAAGACAGACCCTACAGAGGATCGGGGTATTGTCCGGTGGGTCAGGCTGATCAGATGTTGATGGGGTGTACCCAAGCACACCGTGGCGCTCAGCGAGCACAACCATTCTCTCGCTGGTCGCTCCAAGCGGTGTGCTTATCCGTCTGTACATCTCCGCCCATATCGCTGGAGCCAGGGCATATCGTTCTTCGTCGTCACACTCGACGAAGAAGTAGTTTAACATCCCCAATGCCCCGGCCAGTACCAGCATCCACCTGAGGAGGAGTTCTTCAACCTCAGAACACTGCCACGGTGGAAGATGTTCACTCTGAAACATATAAAAAAATGAAGTAAAAATAATAACTCAAGCACACACACACACACACACACACACACACACACACACACACACACACACACACACACACACACACACACACACACACACACACCACACGCACGCACAAACATTCATACATACATACAATTAATGGATGATTGGGTGATATGTAAGCTTTGTTACTGACAAAGACCAGCCGATTCAATGCCAGGATTATTAATTAATAGCCCAATAATCAATGGCGGTTAGGTCCGGATTAGAACCTTCGCAAAATCTTTTCAGGACCTTGCTTAGGATCGATCCGGCGACCTTCGAGTTACGAAGCGAGCACGTTACCTCTGTGCTACCCAACCAATCACATACAAACACAAGTTTGCTCAAACTCACCTGCCGTAACTGATCCACATAACGCCGTTGACGATGTAATATGTTCGATAGAGGCCCCAATGAACCATCAGGACAAATGCGTTGCGCGCATATTTGGCATACGCTCCACGAGCAGACGTTTTCCCTCGTCACAGGTTGTCGCCGCTCGGGGGAACGCTGAGGGTCGAGGGCCGCTACGTACACATCATCCTAAAAAAGAATAATGATCCTGCTGAGTCAATTGGAAACAGTGAGAGATTGGTAGAAATCACACGTTGAACACTGCTACAACTCACCAGAGAGGCAGAACGCTCAAATAGTCTACGACGAGACGGTGCTTCTGGAGCAGCAGGTCTGTGTGTGGAGGAGCTGCTCCGCGGAGTCGTGAAAGACACCGACCTCGCCTGATCTTGAGACTGCTCTATAGTATTCTGGAAAATAAAACCAACTTTACTAAAATCAAACTACATAAATAGCGTTACACCGGTGATTATGATGAATTTTTTTTAAACAATTATATTTTATGAAATAGTTAAAGTAAGGGACCCACCGTGGGTTGTCTTTCAGCCGTCGACGCCTGCCTTCTGGAAGGTGGAAACTCAAATGGGTCGGGAGAGTCGGGAGGGCCGAAAAACTGCCTGCCAGCTGCACCTTGTGCTCCAGATGTTCCCGGCTGTCCTTCGATCTGGGATGCATTCCTCGACTGGAAAAAGGGAGTAATTTGTATTATGGCATTTCGAAAGAGGTCATGGAGTTATTTATCAGTCCCTAAAACCGAGCGCTTATGCTCACAAATACTAACCAAAGAGCGAATAATCCTAGCCGGAGACCCGTTAATAAACGTGCTGGTTGTTGATATCCCACCTTCCAGCATTCGGTCAAGCCGTCTCGATGCCTCCGCAGGTGTTAAATATGTCCCCTGTATCGGAAGAGAGGTCTGAAAATAAAAAACAAAAAATTAGTATTTTAAACATACGGACAAAGACAATGTACCGACTCCTTTGAAGTCTATACCTACATTTCCTGTCTGCAGGAGAGCTCCAGACTCCAAGAGGTAGGTTCTGGAGAAATTGGGCGCTCCCTGTTCCTCCGGTGACGACGAGAACATGTCAGGAGATTCATTCCTTGGTGTGACAGGCCGATTGGTCCCTGGCGTTCTCTGACTTGCTCGTCCACTCTCGGAAGGACAAGGCGATTCCCACTCCTCCCCGGGGACGGCATAAGCTCCTCGTCCATCATTTCCATCATCTCCACTGCCAACACCAAATCTTCATCGGAGGACGCCGGTGAAAGCATTCTGTAGGGCTGAAACATATGTACAGTTGTAAGATATAATTTAAAACGTATATACATATAACCACACGGATATCACACAAAGACATAAAATGTATAACCTACAGATCTGGCTGGAGGTGTAGCCCCAATACAGGCTAAGATAGCCACCGTTACGGTGAATGTTAGAGAAAACATCATCCCGCTGTTGCGATAAAGCGAAACTGACTGTGCTTTCAGTCAGCTCCTATTTATACAACGTGTTAATCACTATCCGCTGACCTATGTGACATAGCCCCGCGCGCACAGCACAGCAAACGAACAAATATTTTATCAGTTTTAAATGTAGATCTACCAATATAATTGCTGTGGTAACTCTTTAAAAATGCTACCATACCAAAAATGATGTGACCCAAGTTTCCACACCACAGTAGACCGG
Organism: Flexamia atlantica; assembly: GCA_035578135.1. NCBI lineage: Eukaryota > Metazoa > Arthropoda > Insecta > Hemiptera > Cicadellidae > Flexamia > Flexamia atlantica. The sequence continues at coordinate 191,530,941 of JAQJVK010000001.1, read as the reverse complement.
TTAGGTCAAGCTGTAGGGGTCTCGGCGCGTTCTTTTTGTTTACCCAGAGCTTCACCAGTAGTCCTAACCTCTGGGGGGCTTTAATCTTCGCCCTGTGATTGAGGCTACTCCTTGGAACAGTTCAGTGTGAATGAGAGACGCTAACCTATTTTCTTAAAATCTATGTGACCCTGGTTTCCACACTACAGTAGACCGGTTAGGTCAGGCTGTACAGGGTCCCGGCGCGTTCTTTTTGTTTACCCAGAGCTTCACCAGTAGTCCTAACCTCTGGGGGGCTTTAATCTTCGCCCTGTGATTGAGGCTACTCCTTGGAACAGTCCAGTGTGAATGAGAGACGCTAACCTGTTTTCTTAAAATCTATGTGACCCTGGTTTCCACACCACAGTAGACCGATTAGGTCAGGCTGTAAGGGTCTCGGCGCGTTCTTTTTGTTTACCCAGAGCTTCACCAGTAGTCCTAACCTCTGGGGTAAGGGGCCCCAACAACGCCCACTTACGGTGGTAGCCAAACCAAATGCCAAATTGCTACCTCCCTTCAGGCTCTGTACAGTTATTACGATTATTTACAACCTCCTCGAGTCCGTTCAAGCCATCACGCGGGTGCCCTCAACCGAATGCCGAGCACCCCCGCCCCTTTACTAATCACCCTTAGAGGTATACTACTTACAATACTATTTAACGACCACTGAACGTCCGTTCAAGCCATCACGCGGGTGCCCTCAACCGAATGCCGAGCACCCCCGCCCCTTTACTAATCACCTCCAGTGGTATACTATGTACAATTATTTACAACCTCCTCGAGTCCGTTCAAGCCATCACGCGGGTGCCCTCAACCGAATGCCGAGCACCCCCGCCCCTTTACTAATCACCCTTAGAGGTATACTACTTACACAACTATTTACAAGGTCCTCTGAAAGTCCGTTCAAGCCATCACGGGCGAACCCTCAACTGAATGCCGAGCACTCCCGCCCCTTTACTAATCACTCACAGAGGCCCCATCGTTTTCTTCTAAATACCGGTGGTCAGTTAAAAATTTACCACTTACACTCTGATACAAAGCGATATTATCCCAATCCACCTTGTCTGAAAAGTCGTGAATAAACTGTTCAGAAAGAAACTGATATCTGCTCAGGACTTCCCAGGCTGACGTGTCAAAACTGGGAGCCTTTTCCCTCAGGAACGATTCAGAAAACAGTTTCTTCCGTAAGATTTTAGCCCAGACAACACGATGAAGAAACATTCTAAGCATATCAATTGAAAAATCATAGTTATCAGACAGCAAATTCCAATCCAAGTACCGACTGAATTTCATAATGAAACTATCGGTCATAACTCCTTCAGGAGCCTTAGGCTCCCGGGACAGTAGTTGCCACGCTGTTTCCATCGTAAATGAGAACTTTTAATCCGTGTCTGGGGTTTTTATAGGTTATGCTGAAAGGACTTTGCACTGTACAGAGCACATTTACACACATCACTGTTTTTGTGCTGAGGTAGCAAACAGTGTATATCATTACAGGGAACACCACGATCCCAAGTGATTTCCCGGACGTCTCGGTGGAACTCTTGTAGGAATTTCACCTTTTCAAGACCTTTCGTTTATATTACTTTGAAAGGTTTGCATAAATCACGTATGACTTGCTCCCTGTATGGGATACCGTCATCGTCCCATTTTATGTGATGAAAATTACGCGTCAGCCATCTTGCGGTGCGCCGCATTTTTTCATTTAAAAAATAAAAACTAAACGGTGATTTGAATACGACTTGACTTTGAAAATTCTTACCGACAACCGCCAGCTCCTTAACGATAAACCGGTTATGGTTGTCCTTGAACCCGTGAAATTCCACAATGGCTGCCATTTTCAATCGTTACCTCGTCGTACAAACGGTTGACAAAACGTTCGGGCAAGTCCGCAGGTGGTGTCACATCGAGTGAAACACTAACAGTATTAATGTATTCTCGAATAACGTACTCATAGTAAAATAGATCGACTAGCTCTCTGTTTACTATAGGGCGGATGGCCATAAACTGAGCCCATTCGTTTTGATCTAGCGTTAAAGTATGCTCCCCATCACTAAGGAACGCACACGGTTTTCCAAAAACGTTTTTCACCTTTATTTCCTCGCCCCCATCATTACGCCAATACAGTTTAGCTTTAGTTTCTAACGCATTTTTGATATCTGCAAACTGAATCGAGAACCGGTTGTACGTGTCATATGACCAGTACACTGATCCTTTTCGCCCCGTGAATAAAACGTCCAGACTATTTTCCCTGTTTTTGAAAATACCGACAATCACGGATTTCGTTAGTTCCGGATTTAAAAAATTAACGGTTTTTAGGAAAATCCCCTTACACGCGTCGATAGGCTCCTTACGCGGTGGAAACCGTATCAAGTCCGTGTCCGTACTTACCTCCTCCTCCTCCTGTGTAATCAAAGGTTGAGACTCCACTTCCGCACTGGTCGACGTCATGACTGCAACTGAGGGTTGTTGCCGATTTAACTGTCTTAACAGTGTCGTAACCCTCAGGGCTGCTGGTTTCCCCCACTCCTTTTGCTGTAACCAATGAGAATCTATTTTTGAAAATAATTTCCGCACGAGTTACATATTCACCCACCTCTACCTCTATATTTCCCCTCTTAAGTTCGTACTGTTTCACATCACTGGTTCCGAATCTGGTAAAAAGACACACTTCTATTGTATCAAACTGATCATAATGAATTACACAATCCAGAATGTGCTCTAGATCCTCAGTACCTATCAACGCTTTGCCTTCTTCTACATCGATCTGGAGTGTGTTTAACATTTTGCTAAAGTATCCGGTACGTATTCTATCGACAAACAAACTCGATTCAACATCCGGTACAAACCACGAATATCCATCCGGATACGTATGTTTTCTACAAACATTTACACGCACAATTTTGTTCCGAACATAATTTCTACAGGCCGCAAAATTATGCTTGAGAACCTCAACTGCCGAAGCCATCTTGACGACTAACCGGGAATCACCTAGTTCACCTTCCTTTTCTTTACCTCAGGTTCCCCCTCTCCCTCCCCCGTCTCTTCTGCTTCTTCTTCCTCCTCCTCCTCCTCTGTGTCACTATCTGTATAATCATCAGGAGGAATGGTCTTTTTAAGTTTTACAACTATGTGATCGAGATATTTCCTTTCGCATAAATCTATATCATTAAAATCAATAGTCGGACGCATCTCGTCATCCCAATTGTCGTCTAACCAAAAGTCTTCATGGTCACACATTCCGCAAGCTGTGTACATTAAAACGGTCATTTTAGTAAACTTGGAAAGTGCGCGTGTTTTCTCTACAATTTCCGGTATTGTAAACCCACTTAATTCCATCGCCCCGCCATCGATGAATTCCATTTCTAGGCTATCAAATTTTCCATTAGAACGCACGTCTAACTTTAAAGGTTTCCCGTCAAATTCAATTTTCCGAACAATATTTCCCCTTCTCTTAAGATTTACATAAATCCACCCGATATCGTCCCTCCACGGTCTTTTAGGATCAAGTTGGAAGTACTCCTCCTCGTCGTCAGAGCTAAAAGTAGACACATCGTCAGCGCACGGATCCATGTTTAAGACTGAACAGTGCTCCGGTCACCGGTGAATTTAATAACCCCCCACCTATGACTCTGTGATTACATGACCTTTTTCACCGAACCTGTGAGTAAAGTGTACACCAGGTGGGAATCGTGTAAAATGAGACAATACGCTGTGGTTTTATCGGGAATGGACTCTTTTGTCTCAAACTCTAACCTCACATCGACAGGTCCAGACTTGATTGTGTCGTTTTGTTTGGAACAGTCGATGACGTAAAGTGGTGTTGTACTTTTAAAAGTGTCCAAACTGACGCTTGGGTACGTGTCTCTACCGTAATAGGATTTTTGAAATCTGGAAAACATTTCATAATATATAGTCATATCACCGTGGATGTTATCATAAGGATAGTATTGAGAGTTTAGATAAAGCTTTACATTTGTCAGTTTACAACTGTCAAAGGCAGACATGTCTTTTGACAATTTATTTTTTCTATCTGTCTGAAATGCTAGTATTACATATCGAGGTTTCTCTAACTGCGATGTCGTCTTAACTGTCCACGACTGTCGTGTAGTCTTTGGCAGAGACGGGTACTCGTGCAATTCCCAAGACCGGAAGGGTATTTGTATGGCCGTGTCTTTTTCGATCATACGCAAAGGTTTTAAGCGGAAAGTATCCACGACCGAGACATGAGGAAGACGCCAGTATAAACTGGTTATCTCTACAGTGCAAGAGGTCGCGTCGGATGATACGATAGCATCGAGGTCAGACGCTGACCGTAGCAAGATAAGCTCTTGTTTGACGTTCACTAACACCCGTTTGTAATCTTCGGCAAAACCGAGCAATATTCTGAGTGGAACAGAAAATGTAAATTCTTTATCATTGTCAATTTTTAGCGTTTCTCCCGCTCCTAACCAGCAGGCATTTTTCAAATTATCCTTTTCAACGTCACGTACTGAAAGAAGTCCTTTTATGGTGGTGGTGATTCCAGGATTTTTAGTATGATCCACCTCTATTCCCCCAATCTCATATCGGATATCGTCAAAAAGATATGCTAAAGCATTATTGACTAGTGAGACGTCAGCATCACCCCCTGTTTTCTTCCCATCAATTTTTACTGTAATATGTAATGTGCTTTCAAACGGGGCGGTTATGATGTCCTGTTGACTGACGGCTATTCTAATTTCATCATTATTTTTAAATGTACACGACGCATACGGTTTGTACGTGTGATCATTCGTACTCCGTGACGGTGTTTTCGTACTCAACTGCGCTTTCTATGGCGAACATTTTTCACTTTGAATCCTAATGACTCTAGAAATTTCACGCTGAACGATGTTAATTGTCCCGCTTCTTTCTGAATAATGAGCGGTGTTGTAACTGACGATTCCCTAAATACCAGACCCATCCTGACGCTTCCTCAAGTGTAACCTCAATGATATTATTTCTTCTCTGAAGTTCACAGGCTCTCCGTTTTGATCGCTAAGCCGAACACTTATGTTACTTACTCGCTGAACGTTAACAGGCAAATAAATGATTGGATTGGGGATCACAACGATTTTATACCCCGGTTCGACAGCCAAATAAAACTCGTGTAAAATATGTCCCTCCTCACCGTTATGATACGAACCGCGAGCAATATTACATTCTACACTGATTGAATTTACTTTGATTATATTAATGGTTTGCGAAGAAACATGTAACTTGTCTTTCTTATACACCCGTTTCTCGAAACCCAACAAAGACGCTATCGTATTTTCCTTGTCAAAGTGGACATCCTCTGCACATTTCATCTCGGCCTTCAACGTATTATTGTTGGCTTTCAAACTAATAAGTCCATGCTTTTTTATTTCTTCCTCTATGTCATCAATTTCGTACGATCCCTCGGGGATAGTTAGTTCTTTGCCGTCTCCATAGTAAAACTTATCATTTATATCCTTCTCGATGTTCGGAATCGAATTGTACGTGGTCAGACCGACTAGTCCTATTTCCCAGTCACCTTTACTGACGTCGAGCGGTGGGAAAACCTCGCAACTGATAGTGGGACCGATTCCGCTAAGGGAAAACATTAGTTAGGAACTCTAGACACAAATGTCCGCAAATAACTGAATCAAAACTTTGTCGTCTGTTATAGTTATACTTGATTTCCACTGACGCCCCTAAATATCGTGTGATTTCTACAGGAGGACGGAGATTACCAAAACTGTCAAAATAAAAAACTTTATCTCCAAGTTTCATATAACATACCCAATGTGTACCGCTGCCACTATTTGAGTCCAAATTCACTATAGCCGATTCGTTCTTTCTCGGTTTGACGGGTAAAGTGTCTCGCATGAACACACCTCTAAAGTGAGGTACATTTAGCTTAGCGGCGTAGTAATCTAATTCATAATTGGTGAGCGGTTTTATCGGGATAGACGTTTTTTTTAGTTACTCTCTTTTTCTTTTTTCCACCTCCCCTTTTCGGATAAGGTCTCAAATATAATCCTCTACCTTTGGCGGGGGTTTTACGTTTAACACAGCTCCTCCGCCGCCGCCTCCGGCCACCTCCAAATTTGGTTTTCGCCTTCATAGCTGTCGTAACTGTCCAAGCCGCGGCTCGTTCTCCTAAAGATGCGTCTCCTGCCTTGAATCGTTGCCAAGCCCTTTCTGCAAGCTCTCTATCAGCTTGCTGTCTTCGTCCCGAGTCTTTGAATTTCGAATACGCTATATCGTGAATTTTACACGCTTCGTCCAAAGGATTTACACCTTTATCACCTCTCGCTAATCGCTTTTTGAGCTTAGTTCCGGGTCCACAAAAATTATAACCAGGTATATGAAGTTCTACAGGTAGTAAATCAATAGCTTTATTAACCGCTGAACCGAAAATACCTCCTCCTTTCACAAGAGTTCTCTTTCGACTGTTTGATGTTGCTTTGCGCCTAACCATTTTATAAATGATTCATTCATCAAGCGTGATCATCGTTAAATAGATCCTCCCAACTTGACTCTAACACTTATTTTTCCACTGTTCAGGATGTATAGGCTGACTCCTACCTTTTTTATGAGTGGACTTGTATAAAAAGTACGCTAGATCACTTATGATTGTCTTGAGATATCTTTTGCTTACAGCGTCGTCCATCTCTTTAGGATTAGTGAGGTTCGTCACTCTACGGGACTTTGCATCATAGTTACCGTCTTTCGTTTTATGCAACGAATTCTCTTTGACATATTCAACGTTAGTAGCATCCAAATCGTCCATAGGCGATCCTACCATCAATAACCGACTTTTCGAAAAGTTAAAACCCTTGGTGGATTTAATAACCGTATTATTGTGCATGTATTTCTTGTTTACAGCATCTCCATCATCACGCGGTTTACTCACATTGGTCAGTCGAAGATGATTAAAATCCCACCCATTCGTACCATCGGTTCTGGTCAATGCATTATCTGTTAAATACTTTAGATTTACAGCGTCTCCGTCGGTTACGGGTGCGGCTAAATCTTGTAATCTGTATTGGTGAAAAGAATAACTTAAAGTGGAATCTAGTCTTTTAGGGATGCGGGAATCAATGTACCCTTTAGTTACGACCTCGCCCGCACTAATTGGATCGCCAGTATTAGCGATCCGTCTATTTTGTGCATCATAAAACTCATTGTTATCGTTTAGTTTTAAACAAGAACCGGTATGTGTCTGCAGAGTTTTTAAATTAACACCGTCCGCTTCGGACAAGGGGTCTGAAACGTTGACTAATCTTTTATTTCCGATATCATAACTGCCGTCAGTTGTCAATTTAAACCCCTCACCTTTAGGTCCCCGTATCCTTTCTTTTGACGTGTGGCGACCAAATTTATCTATGGTCATACCAGTGTAACTATAACGACCGAACTTGTCTACGTTCATTTTAACAATGTCTGAAAACGTTTGTTTCCTACACCTTTTATAAATCCGCCTTCTTTCAACTCTTCGACGATGTTAAGTATCTCATTTGTATGAGAATTATTTCCTGTCTCGGCGGACATGACTAGTAAACGCAAACGGTCCACAAGCCCGTTAGGATCATCCCAGTGGACAATGTCGCGGGATTTTGTTGATTTCCAGTGCATTCCTGATCCTGTTTTATTAGGTACAGGGAATATTTTTATAATAACACCTCTGTACTTATAGGATGTATTTCTATTCACCGGACCGTCAGACGTATACCCCTTTTTGTGCGCGCTCGACTCGATTAAAAGAGATTTGTAAGAGTCTAAATCATCCTCATTGAACAGGTTTTCGTCAGGTGTTCTCATAAACAGTAATTCGTAAAGTCCTTCGGTCCCGTCATATCGTTTATCACCGATCAGTATATCACCGTTCCTATCAAAATCTAGTATTTTATTACCAACCATTAAAGTATTTCCGTCCTCATACCTCGGACCGTACTTGTGATCGATTTTCGTAAATTTTCCTCCACGGTCTTTCATGAAAAGATCCATATATTGCCTAGTTGAAGGATGTTCAAAGTTGGTTCTAATAAACGTATTGCTTGACATTCTATGAGGCTCGGGTGATGGTGACGGTGATGGTGATGATAATGGATCATTATTTTCTGGCGCATCGTTAAACTTTTCCTCATTTTCACTCTCAACACCAGTTTCACTCATTTCTTCTTCATAATCATCATCATTATCATCATCATATTTTACTTCTTCTTTTTTCGACACCATTAAAGACTCTTCCTTCGGAGAAATACTGGACTTTTAAGCTCTTTAATTATCGGTTTGTATTTAGTTTCAAAAAACCGTTCAGTATCAGCAATACCGGTCTTAAAAGTATTGTATTTACGCCTAATAGCCTCTTTGAGTTTGGCTATGCGTAACGTGAGATGTTTCTTTTTTGACTTAATGATTTCTACTGCCCCTATGTTTGATCGTAAATTAATTTATGGAAGTTCTACCTGCCTGAAAAACATGGCATGTTCTTTGTGTGTTCGCAAATACTTGATAATGTCCAGCAATGAAACTCCAGTAGTGAAATTTAACCCGTGGTAATATTGTTTTTCCCGTTTGTCAAACCAGGAGATCACGTACTTGCGAGTGAAGCTCTTAAATACCCATACTCGTTTTACCTCCACCCCAGGTCTATGGTCATCAGGTCTCCACTGTGACACATGTGTGACGACATACTTGTCTTTTTCCACCGTTTTTTCCATGAATCTACCAAATATCGCCATCGGTTTATCGAGATGTCTATTATACATTAGATAAGAGTTTAGGAGCCAAAATTCGCAAGGATTAGTACCTGTAAAAGTCATCCATTGTTCAAACAGCTTTCTGTTCGTCACACCATATACACCGTTTCTGAAACTTATACCGAACTTTTCACACTGTGATCGCACTGTCGGCAGCGCTTCCCTGAGAAATTCCACAGTGTACAGGCCTTGACAATAGTTATTCACGGCGGCGAACGGTTTTCCCCGAGGTCCCTTCGGTGTACCGTCGGGAATCGGACCTCATGCAGTGTTATAGCTAATATCTATGTAACACTTAAGCGATAAGGCCGTATTATAGATTTTTAACGGTGGTCTAATAGGTATGGTCCGCTCGGTTAGTACAATACATTTAGAGGCGTGAGGTATCTTACATCCGTATTCTAACATTCTGATAACGATTTGAGCAAAATTTATACTACCGTGTTGATTACGTAACGGGAGTACATTACCAAATATGTCTGGGAAAGGTCTGAAGCGAGAGATTAAGTTCTGAGGATCTCTTACCGTTGAACTATTCATGTCCTCGTGTTAGATCACAAGCTCGAGAGGTATGTTTTTATATTGACATTTCTTTAGGAAACTTATCCATTCAACGCGGTTGTATGTCCGTTCACTTGATGAAATCATGAGCAATACTACGCGAGGCATCATAGGGGAGCTTTTCGGTGCTTTGTGCCTCCAACACCGTGTGTTAAAGGGATGGCCGTGTTTACCCTTGCGACTACAATAGTTTCCGCAAAATCTCTTTTTGTCCCTGTAATAAAACGTGCACAAATTCGACTTTACGTTATGCAGTCTCGCGTTAAACCCTCTTAGATCGTTGTACGTGTAGATACGCATCTTTATAAGTCTTGAATGAAACTGTCTAGACCTGCGCGGTACCTACCTTTATCAATATCACTATCTTTGTCTATGACGACAAAACCATGACTGTCTTTCCACGCCATACCGCATAACTGTTTAAATTTATCAAACGTCATATCTGTATTGACATGGTCATAATATATATGGCGTAAGTTCATATCATCCTGTTTGAATACTATCAAAAAGTTACAGTTATCCCTGACCAATTGTTTCGGGATACGGCTGTAGGTCTGACCCAAGTAAAATGTATCTATATCCTTGTGACGACCCATCGTGAAATAACCCCGTATATTGTCATGTCTCTCACAAGCGATATCGTCAAATATCATGATTGAATCAGATTTAGCCTCACTAGGCGGTGGCACCTGTGAGTTGTCGTCAAATGCGAAATATCCTATCTCTTTGGGCATTGTTTTAGCTAGAAACCTATATTTCGGCTGATACAGAGAATTTGAAAATATGTAAACGTTTTTAAACCTTAACCCGTTCGCATCGAAAAGTAAATTGAAAAGAACATTGGTTTTCCCACAGTTTGACGGTCCGCATAGTATACAACGAATGGTGTTTGGAAGGAGAGGACCGTGTCTTTTCCGCGTCGTCATACCGGCGCCGACAAAGGAATCAAAGTTCTCTATGGGCAACCTAAACGAGTGTTTGATTATACGCATCTCGTATTACAATGATTGGTTTTCAAGAATGCATATTTATTTTATAGAGTCCTTGTGGACCCAAGTGTCGTGGGATTTATCAAAACCTAACCATCGAACGAGAACTCTGTCTCCATCACGTTTAAGGACCTTTTCGATCAGATAAACATCACCGGTTTTAGACAGACTAAGTTCATGTTCATAGAATCCCCCTTTGAGTATTTCTCCTTTGTAATCTTGTAATATATATGTGACAGGTTTAGTCGGTTTGACAGCGTAAATTTTAAACACCTCGTTCGTCCAATTCGGCAGATACCCCTTGGTGAACACCTTTTTATGTCTACTTATCCTCACACTATCGCCTACCTTATATCTAGGTTTGTAAGCGACTGTTTTTACCTTATCTAGTCTTGCCAAAATGTCTTTAACATGTTTCGGTTTAACGTCCTTAGGTTTCATTCCAATAGTCCTGTGTTTGGTATTATTGTAGGACTTTACGATATCTGGTAAAATGCTCAACCATTCGTGTGTGCCCTGTGCAGTGAACATTTTACACATACGTGTCTTTAATGTTCTATTAAATCTTTCCACGATACTAGCTTTGAGATCCGAATATGTGGAGTAATGATTTATCTTATACTTCCTTATTAATTTGCTCACATGTTTATTGAACCATTCCTTACCGTCGTCGGTCTGCAAATTTTTCATTTTGTGTTTGGCGAGTATAGGTTCTAACGCCTTAGCTACCTCCGACCCGGTTTTGTCCTTTAACGGAACCGCAAAGGCAAATTTTGTAAAACAGTTAATCATAGTCATTATGTATCTGTAACCTTTGTTTAGTTTCGCATAAGGCTGGACCTCGACGAGATCCCCTTGGTAAAGGTCATGAACCCCTTTAAGGGTAACCCTACGTCTGGGATAGTTCTTCCGAGCCTGCTTATGCAGCTCTTCAGCTATAGCTTTTCTCGTATCCATATTTATAATGAAGGGATTTAAAGACTTTTTTATTTTAAACCCCGGGATTCTGCGGCCCCTCCACCGCCGCAGATGCGTGACGGCCTCCAAAAACAAACTAGTCGCCGCCTCCGCCCCCCTGGTATTCTGTAAAAGTTACCGGACACTGTCGTGAACGATAACCGCTACATAATACCCATACAGCCCCTACCTACGCTGTATGCTGTGGTGAGCTACCTTACCTCCCTTCTGACCGTCTATTGGGCCAGGAATTCCGTGAAAGAGAGAGACACTACCGCCACCACCTCGAATCGCCTTTTTCACATTCAAACGGGTTATTCCAGGGAGGAGCTCAGGTGTAAAACTGAGCCCCTCAATGTACTAAACCCTTAGCCTCAACGGCTGTTCTAAGGAGCGATACAGGTGTAACGCTGAATCACTCAATTTACTTAGCCCACGCAGGGATTTTATCTGTACCCTCTTTCGTCATCACTTGACCGTTCAAAGGAGTCACACAGGTGTAAGGCTGAGTCACTCAATCTATTAGGTTCTTGTGATACATAGTCGTTCTAAGGAGTCACACAGGTTTGAAGCTGAGTCACTCAGTTTACTAGACCCACACATATCCATCATCACACGGCTGTTCAAAGGAGTCACACAGGTTTGAAGCTGGGTCACTCAATCTACTGAGCCACCATACCGGTGATCCTTGGTGGTGGTAGTAGGAATCCTCTTATAAAATTCATGACAGATATTTTAATAATTGACTCTACTTTAGACATGACTCTAAGGGGCATTGAGTATCGCTGAGTTTGAAAAGTTGATAAGCGCTCTCTATGAACCGCAAAAATGTTTTTGACTACACAAAAATAAAAATTTGACTATGTACGGCGGTAAAGATGATGATGATGATGATGATGATGATGTTGTTGTTGTTGTTGTTGTTGTTGTTGTTGTTGTTGTTGTTGTTGTTGTATGTATGTATTATTGGAATGGACAGGGGTAGCACAGGAGAGTTAGGACAGCCTGGGATGTTTGCGGTAGCCGTAAGGCAGGGTATCGTAGTCACCTTCATGTCTCCTTTTTGGTCCTGTCACTTTGAACAGTTTTTTTCTTTGATCGTGATGACCTCCTTGTCTTTAGTGCGTCTTATCCTGCGTTCAGTCGTCTCAACAGTCAATTTCGCCTCACTTAGAACCATTTCTTTGAGTTTGGCGAAATTCAAATGTTGAGACGTGCTCAAATTTAGAGTCAATCCTTTAATTTTGCACACCTCAACTAGAGCATTTCTGTTCGTTGACCAAACAAATTCTATGATATAAGAGCCCGAACCGTACTCGGTCAGCTCATCCGTCATTTCTCCCAGGTAGTCACCGGTACGTATCCTGTACAGCCCAGCCTTGTAAATATAGAGGACAGAATTGGTGTCGTAGTAGAGGACCTGTCCACCGAGAGCTTCAAGGTGTTCGTAAAGTTTTAGTCTCGCTTGTGCTGTCGTATAAGCAGCCAACACCACGTTGACCGTACGAAGTGACTCACCCACCTCATCTATATTTTGCCAATTCACCAGGAGCACATCTTCGTTTAGCTCTCTGATCGTATTTACCTGGACACCTGGAGTCGTCATCAATGCAAAGAAATCCTTAGGATCTCTAATCAGTGACGCTTTTGTCTGATTTTCTCTCTGACCAAATTTGCCCCAAAACGAATTCAACATCAGTTTTGCCAGAGATCTAAGCCCACTGTTCTTTTCAATTTTGGTCGGATCCAGACTTATGCCTTCGTGTTCCTTGTAATCTCTTACATACTTCTCTTTGTCTTCTTGCGTCACACACCACGAGGGATACCCTGATGCCTCTTGTTTGATCTTTAGAAATTTGTCGATAAAGTCTGTAAAAAGCCCTCCGTTCTCATAGGTGGCCATTTGGTATTCCCATAGCTCATACATATCCAAAATTACATATCCTTTGTCCACCGCTTTTCTAATCTCATCCATTGTCCAGGTTCCAGTCAGTGCTCTTTCATCACTGCTGTGGTGACAGTCTTGCTGGTTCAGTTGCTCGCCACATTTACGACACAGCACAAACATCAGTTTGTTATTCATTCTAGCGGGGAGTACAGGGTGATACAAGTCAAGAGGTGGGAGGATTTTGCATTTGACGATACCATTAACGTCCAATCCAAGCTCTCGGCATGCTCTATCACCTACATGTATTTTAGGGTGTCCTACAGGGTAGTGCCCTCTCTTGCATACATACGGGTACAACTAACACACGTCCACATACTGGATGGTTTCTCCATCCTCGCACTTGTGATACGTCTTCGCATTTCCTGTCCTTCCTCCGAAGAAAGCGTTTCGAGGCTCAAGGGGGAGAGAATTCAAAATCGGAAGTGTGTTTAGGTACGCCAAATCATTGTTACGTTTTAACTCCCGAAATTTACATTCCCACATCTCAACAAGCTCATAGGGGGTTTCGGACAGTTTTTGAATTTTACGTTTAGTTCTTTCATATCTGAGATGTAGGCTGTCAGAGGGATCCTCCTTCAGAGGCTCCTCTCGTTTGTAGGGAAAGCATTTTGGGCATCCATGGTAGTAACACCCTTGGAACTCATAAATGCGTTCCCCATCAAAACCATCAACTTTTAATCCTGAGACTCTAGCTTCTCTCCCCCGCCCAGCGTGCTGAATAGTTACTTCGCGCTGGTCTTCCTCCCATGTCAGCCATTGCAAAGCAATTGCGGACTGGTTGTCGACCATGCGATATCCGTTCTTTGGAATCAGGCCGATTGTGTTTGGTTTCAAAAAGTTACGTCTGAACGCTAAGTTACAAGCGCTCGCGATCGTAACAGACTCTAGGAAAGGCTCTACCCTGCATTCCTGCAAGAAGAGTTTTCTAAATTTAATGCACGCTTGGGCCAAAATTTCAACATCAGATAGACAATACTCTATAATTTCCTTTTGAAAATCAAAAACATAATTTTGACTCATCTGTTCGTTGTGCCAATTCTCAAATGGTTTGTATGTTTTTTCAAACATGGTATCGGGGCAGTAAAATTCCTTAGCAGGTATAGGTCCCACGTAATTTTGATTTTCAACCGTGTTGAACAGATGAGGGAAGTAGCCTTTCTTTTTCTCCGGAGGAAGGTCGAAAGCTTTGGGGAGTGCGGACAGGGCCATGGGAAAGTAGTTCAACGAGTCTATAAATCGTACGTTGTCCACCTCCATCAGAACGATTTTTGTACCTCTTATTATGAGTTCGGGGGTGAATTTCGTCTCTTCGATGATACACTTTAGGAGGAATTGAAAATCGAACCCCTGACCGTTATGGGCAATCACACAAACATTTTTAAATTTTCGCCTAATTTCCATGATGTAGTCAATAAATCTAGGTACTGGGTCCTCTCTGAATATCTTTGTGCGGTCAGTGCAACTGTCACATTCTTCTCCCTCTATGCACTTCCAACAGAACTGCTGGGAGACGCACAAATTCGCGATGTGCAGTTTTGATTCGGGATCGTTAGCGATATTCTCATCTTGACGTGTCTCCAAATCAAAAAATATATACAGGGAGTCCTTGGTTTTGGGGGTTGACTTATCGACCTTCATGAAACACTGATGGTCGGGTGGTAAAACTTCCCTGCATATCACACAAAACACTTCGCCACAGACGTGTTCGGATTTTCTGTTCCTTAGATTTATAACTTTTCCACAGTCCAGACACCTTCTCACTATTTTACAACGCTCCTTCTTGTGGGCCATGAAGCAGATATCATTCTTATATATCATGTTACAATCATCACAGGTCACTCCGCCATTTTGTTCGACGCAAGGTGGAGAGACAGTCTGGCAGGCAGGGCAGATGTTTGTGCACCTGTGACTCCCTTTGTTACTGTACGGGACGTGGCAGGCTTCACAATAGAATTCAGTTGCAAAGGCGGCGGTCAGTGATGTTATCACGTTGAAGTGGCCGTTGTGAAATAGTAGATTTATTTTGTACTTGGCATCAGGGTTATTTCCCTCGAAATACACATCTCGGCCTCTCGTGTCAAAGTCATACACCGTCAATTTATACTTCTTTAGGTGGTCTTGAAACTTGATCAATTCTTGGATACCTGCCCCCTCTTCAGGTATTTCCACCCTTGCTTTCTGCATAAGTTTTTCCGCCTTCCTAGTCTGCCTTCCCCGTCTATCCATTTGAATAAGTTTGTATTCCGGATCTTTCTTCACTTTCGCTTTTCCCACCACGATCGCCCTAGGAAGACACAATTTGTCGGTATTTTTTATTACTACAATGCCCCTTCGCTTGTGGCATTCTTCACTGAACGTATTGAAATAGCCAGGTCGTTTCCTACCGGTGCCTACAGGGAGGTTGACTCGCGTGCATTCGACCTGGAAGGTGTCTGCTGAAGTGATGGAATCAGCGTTACTCTGGACGATGCCTCCAAAGATGGTCCAAAGCACGTTTTCATCCACTTCAGAGACAGGTCGAAAGGCTACATATCCGGGCTCTTTGTTTTTTAGATTCAAACTTCGCAAAGTGAACCCGAGCTGATCCCCTTCCAAAGCATCAGCTTTCATTTTTTCCACGAGGCTGGAAAACCCCGTCCTAAGCCAACACACCTTCCGGAGGAGAGTTAAATTTAAATGTAGTCCTAAGACCGTACACCCTAAAACGCCTGACATACGTCTCGTTGGTACTTACAACATTGACAGGCTCAATGACTGCAGTTTCATTGGGGCTTTCAACATTGTCAGACTCGGCAACATTGACAGGCTCAACGACTGGAGTTTCATCGGGGCTTTCAACATTGTTAGACTCATCAACATTGACAGGCTCAATGTCTGCAGTTTCATTGGGGCTTCCAACATTGTAAGACTCCATGACGACTTATCAAGAGATTTAAATTAAAGTGTTAGCTAAAGATAGATAAAAATAAGTTTATACCGCGTGTGTTGTTCGCTCAAGAGCTAAAAGCAGAATAAGAATTTCTTTCCTTGGGCAAGGAAATAAATAGACCTAAGCTAACTGACGCTTATGTCGTTAAATTCAAAATTCAACGGATAAAATCCAAACGGTCGACTAAAACAGTCTAATCAGCTATTTACTAATTAGAGACGAAAAGAACCCGCTATCAAATGCGGCTTCGTTAACCTCTATGACCTTTATGATTAAAAGAACAAAAGAGAGATAATTACACAAGAGGAAGTAGACTATCTTAACCTTATGGCCTTAGATTACTCTAGAGAAGTGCGCACAATTAAAGTATGAAAGAAAAAATATTTTTAAAAACTTTATACCACTAACCTGAACTTGAGTACACGATGGACACTATACAAAGCACAGGACCAGTGAGACTGAAGTGACTAGTCCTTACCGAGCAGCCTCTATATACCGTGCCAAGATAAGTGACGTTTATGTCGCTGAATTCAAAGTTCAACGGATAAAATACCAACGGTCGACTAAAACAATCTAATTAACTACTTATTAATCAAAGACCAAAAGAACCCGCTATCAAATGCGGCTTCGTTAACCTCTATGACCTTTATATGATTAAAAGAACAAAGAGAGATAATTACACAAGAGGAAATAGACTATCTTAACCTTATGGCCTTAGATTACTCTAGAGAAGTGCGCACAATTAAAGTATGAAAGTAAAAATATTTTTGGCAGCACTGGGAGAAAAGGCGGCAGACTTCACATGGACGCCGCCATGACGCCAAAAGCGCGCCAAAACACACATGGTCGGAAATAGATAGGTTAGAACACATGCTCACATGGACGCCGCCATCTTGGTGACGTCAACAGCCCGGAGAAAAGGCGGCAAAATTGCCGCCATGACGCCAAAAGCGCGCCAAAACACACGTGGTCGGAAAAAGTAAGGTTAGAACACGTGCTCACGTGGACGCCGCCATCTTGATGACGTCAAATACCCGCCAAAACACACGTGGGCGCCGCCATCTTGATGACGTCACCGAACACGTGGTCAATCACGTGAAAGGTCAAGTTCAAGGTCATTTTGTGCTATACTCTCAGCAGGACTACTCCCATCTTCTTACCAAGACCTAACAAAGGAATGAAAGAAACTGACGCGTAGTTGCTGTGTGGACTTAACTCTAAAACGGAAATATGAAGTTGTACCAAGCAATGAAGATCCATTTAAACTAACATCCATTTAATGTGAAATGAATGCTGACGCACTGTTGAAATTTCAAAGTGTTGAACGTACAAAAGTGTAAACATAGACACTTTAAAAGAAGATGAAATAAATGAACTTCTCAAATTCCGTGAGGAATTTCTTACCCATATTGAAGTTTCAAGTATAAAGTAATGAGTACTTTTTAAAAGTTTGCCCCGATGAGAAGTTAAATTACTGGCAATTTCATTCCAGTGCTATGACATAAAAATTAGTAGGAAACTAAAAAAAAATCACAAAAGTCCACACAGTTCATCATTGAAACGTATTTTACGCTGCAAAACTTCAAATAATTATCATTAAACTAAAGCCTATTTTATCAAGTCGTTTTTATAAGTCACGAAGTGACGCGGGCTGCTAGTTAAAACCATTTATTTTATCTAGATCATTAGAAAAAATACTTTGCCTTTGTATTTTAGCGAATTTTATTGATGGAATTATTACCATAGGTCTCACGGCAAGACCTAAGCTCGAGACCATAATAACATTTCATTTTTGAGCTCCTAGAAGCAAAAAACACTATTCTACCTATATTTAAAGCTGAAAACACAGTACACTGTCCTTATAGAAAAATTCTATATCTTGGTTATTATTCAACATGTCTTGATAAAACTGGTATGTGGCTTTTTTGGTTCAGATTCACCTGATATTGTTTTAAAACCACTAAATTTTTGCATGACTGTTGCAG
This sequence comes from Flexamia atlantica, assembly GCA_035578135.1. Taxonomy (NCBI): domain Eukaryota; kingdom Metazoa; phylum Arthropoda; class Insecta; order Hemiptera; family Cicadellidae; genus Flexamia; species Flexamia atlantica. Next base: position 191,512,804 of record JAQJVK010000001.1, on the reverse strand, counting down.
TAGACCTGCATACTCATTCCCCATGTAATTCTTTTGGTAGAAATAAAATAAGGTCATGCACATAGTCTGGAGGTCTGCTGAAACGGGGGTATTTTTATATTAAAGATAGACCCTATACAAATCTTACAATTTTTTGAAATTAAATCAAGGCAATTTCTACGTTTTACATAGGCCTACATATACTTTCATGAAACAGAAAACTGCTTTAGGATTCTCTAAGTACGCAAGGTCTGCTGCGACGGATATATTTATATTCCTGCTTATGGGCCACTATATACCATGCGTGCGAGCAAATTCAACGATATTGGACATAAGCCTTCCCAGGGCAGTGACACCCCTGAGGCATTTATCGGCGGGGCGCTGAATCTGCTCACGCATGTATAGTACAGGGAGGCCAAATAGAAATACCTCCTGCGGGGTGCAGCAATAGAATAACTCCAGTCGCAGCAGACCTGCGGACTTTGAGGATTCTCGAAAACATCTTTCTGGTTAATGAAAGTCCATCTTCTGTATATTTGTCCAATAGGTAGCACTGACCTATCACCGAACAGCCGAAACTACTTGACGTAGAACCTTGGACCTTTGCATGGACGATCTTAAAAGGGCGTAAGCATCCGCTAAGAACGATGATGAAAATTCGAAGTTTTAAGGGGTTTTGGCGGGGTCGAAGTTTATAAATTTTCCTACGCAAGTGGAATGGATGATCTTTTGTTTAATTTTCAATGTTCATTCAACAAGCAGGTGGTCCAGCTTCACATATGGATACGATTTGGCAGCTGATTTATAATTTTGTTACTTTCATAATGGTGTTATGGTTTTTTGTTGATTTTTAGCTGATATGTACCATATAAAAGTTAAATTTAGTTTAGTTAGTTAAATTAAAGTCGTCATTCGTTTTTTTACCTTGTTAATCTGTTTAATCATAAACTCAGTATCTTCATTTGGGCAGCGGGAGTTACAGTTTTTATCGTGAGCAAAGCCACGGGCAACTGCTAGTAACCTATATTATAAAGTAAATCATTTATTTCTGTACAATCATTGTTATGTACAAATCACTATTCAGATGACAGAAAAATGTATAAAAACTAAGTCAGTGCAGGGCTTGTAACAGTTTTTGGGGTTGAATATAATGTAAAATAACCACATAAAAAATACCCCCGTTGCAGCAGACCTGCATACTCAGCGAATTTCAAATGCAAAAAAAATATTTCAATCCAACATAGCGGGATTTGACATGTTTTTGATAGCTCCATAAGAATAACATGGGGAATGAGTATGCAGGTTTGCTGCTACAGGTATATTAAAACTCGGTGTTCATGTAAATTCAAGCCATGCACAAAAATTCAATTCATGCACATAAAGAGTGCATGTAAATTCAATATTTAGTAGATCTGAACTAGAAGAAGCCATTTAGAGTAGGATTCACTTAAGTTGGCCAAAGCATGTACTAATCATCTCATCAAAAATTTTAATACAGATCACATTGAAAACATTGTTGGTTACACATAGTGTTTGTTTACATTTTCTCCGAACTGTCATATTGACACGTTGCGTTTGTTTACAATATTGTTTTGTTGTCATTCGTGGTAATGTTATAGTTATAGAATGTTTACAATATCATCTATTTTTAGAATTTTCTATTTTCATTCTACCTTTTTACACAGCGAGAAAGTTTAATTCTAATTCTTGATAGTTATTTATTTTAGTTTGTTTAGCAGCTTGTTTAATTTTTTCATGGACCACTTTTGATAAGTTTTGAACCCAATATGAAACAATCTTTCTTGTCAGATGCTGACTTGCAGCAAGTAGTAATAGTCATTCATAAATTCGCCTATTTTTCTTTATACATATTATTTAATGATGAAATCTAAGACTATTAAATCATCCCGCATCCATGACACAACCTCTCCGTATTAATGCATATTTAATTTGAAAAAGCCCATCAGTAATATTTTAAGCTGCGCAAGAGAACTTCCAGTTTCGATATTGCATCAGACTTTCCCTACACTGCAAGTGCTATACTAAAACAGATGATCGTTAGCTATGTTTTCAGCACAGCCAGATTTTATGCTTAAGTTCGTAAGGAGATACTTTCGTTTTGGCCAACTTAGGTGACTCCTACTCTATCAAGTTTTATCAAGATATAACTAAGCGAGATAAAGAATTTTACTCATTTCCCATAAGGATAACATTGGATCATTGGGTCAAAGTACTGTATTTACCACTTTCAATATCTCGGTAACCAAAGGACATGGAGCAGTGATTCAAGACACTAAATTGTTTGTATTTTTGAGCTGAATTCAATGATTGTAACAAAAATCTAATTACTTTTATTTTTGTACGTAAAAACTCGAAAACCAATTTTTGGGAGGGTTTATTTCCCTTTGCCCCCCCTTCGGTGGTCCGATTGGGTTTGTATACGAACTCGTCCGAGTGATTACCACTTTACACGTCGAATATATATAAATTCGAACGAATGGTGTTTTTTGCTTCTGGGGGCCCCAAAACGAAAATATATCATGGTCTCGGGCTTAGGTCTTACCGTGAGTACTACGGTAACAGCTTCTTCCCCATAGCGGAAATTCGCTAAAACTGCTTTCTTTGCACTTTTGGTTGACAGGAAACTGCAATGTAAATTTACCGTGCACATCTGAGTAGTAACGCAAGCAAATAAACAGCTAATTACAAAAATACCCGGCTATTTGTTTATTAGGTGCTAAAGAGCTTAGGTTTAAAGAGTTGAGAATCGAAGTGGTTTATGCAACAATAAATATGCTATGTTAAAGTATATTACGTTTCTAACCCATCACATAATGTTTTACCGGGAAAACATTATAGTAATCGGGATTTTCAAGCAAGTGCGGTGAAACTTCATGTACTGTACTTTATAACATCCCACACAGACAAAACATCATATTTATTTATCCTAAACTTAATTTCACATTAACCAGTATGTTTCTCAATTCTTCAAACCTAACCTATGATAAGCAAACATTTAATGTCAACGACCCTAATTTAAAGAGAGTTGTTTAACGTTGTTGCAATCAGCTGTTTACTTCCATGTGAACGGTAAATTTACAACAAGCTCTGTATGTTTGGACCTCATTTGCATAAAAAAATACTAGTGAAAGAAACATAAACCACAAGCCAAGTTTTATTAAGATATGTTGTGGAATAAGCTAGATATAAAATTTTACTTATTTCTCACAAGTTAACATTGGGACATATTAGGTTTACCACTTTTAATATTTCGGTAACCAATGGACATAGAGCAATGATTCAAAATAATAGAAATTGTTTGTTTTTAGCTGAATTCAATGGTGCTAACCAAATTCCAATTATTTTTATTTTTCTATGTGAAAACCCCAAAAAGTCATTTTTAAGGGGGGTTTATCTCCCTTTACCCCCCCTTCCGGTAGTCCGATCGGGCTGGTTTGCGAACTCGTCCAAGTGATTACCAATTGTATGTCTGTACCAAATTTCATAAAGATCGGACCGTTTTTACGGCCGCTATCTTGCTAACAGACATATTGATATATATTATTTCTAAAATACCCCCGTTGCAGCAGACCTGCATACTCAGCGAATTCCAAATGCAAAACAACATATTTTAATCCAACATAGCGAGATTTGACATGTTTTTGTAAGCTCCATAAGAATAACATGGGGAATGAGTATGCAGGTTTGCTGCTACAGGTATGCTTAAACTGGTTGGTTTTAATTCAATATTTAGTAGATCTGAACTAGAAGAAGCCATTTACCAAGTTTTATCAAGAGAAATAAGCGAAATATAGAATTTTACTTATTTCCCATAAGGTTAACATTGAGACAACGTACTGTGTTTACCACTTTCAATATCTCGGTAACCAATGGACATAGAGCAGTAATTCAAAATACTAAATTGTTTGTTTTTTTGAGCTGAATTCAATGGTGCCAACACAAATTTGACAAATTTTATTTTTCTATGTGAAAAACTCAAAAAACCCGTTTTTGGGGGGTTTATCCCCCTTTACCCCCCCTTCCGGTCGTCCGATTGGGCTGGTTCACGAACTCGTCCGAGTGATTACCACTTTACACGTCTGTACCAAATTTCATTAAAATCGGACCATATTTACGGCCGCTATCGTGTTAACAGATATATATATATATATATATATATATATATATATATATATAATGGTATTTTTTGCTTCTGGGGACCCCAAAATGAAAAGTTAACATGGTCTCGGACTTAGGTCTTACCATGAGTACTACCGTAATAGCTTATTCCTTTAAGGAAATTCGCTAACTTTAAGGAAATTCGCTAAAAATTCAACCGAATGATGTTTTTTTTTGCTACTGGTGGCCCCAAAATCAAAAAGTTATCATGGCCATGGGTTTTGGTATAGAGGAAATTATTTATAGGTCGCTAAAAATTATTTATTTATTTATTTTTACAGAAAATCGCCAATTGAGTCGGTCAATTCCAAAACTCGTTATGTCCACAAAAACATATTTGTGGGTTTTTGCACCATTTGATAGCTGGTTGCCATGGTAATACATTTCAGAGGTCTAACAGTTCTTAAAGTCGTTATTTCCTATTTAAAAATCACTTTGAAAACCAGGTACAGTTCCAGAACTCGTCAAGTCCTTGTCTAAAACTGTTCCATAATCCGTTATGTCCTCCACCATACAGTTACTGGACCAAAACTCGTTAAGTCCTATTGAACTTCACTTTTCATATAGTGATTCGGTTCCAATAGTCGTTTTGTCCAAAATAAATCAGACTAATCAGTTTAACATGGAAAAATCAGTCTTCCAACTGAAATTAGTATTAGTTTTATAATATTTGGGGAGCTGAATTTTAATAACAACTGATTTTGGGTTGGTGCACCTGATATTCAACCTTGCTGTGTCCAAGAGACTGTTTTAAAGTTAGTTCTGCATTCTTGACTAGACCTTCGTCAAGTATTTTATTGCAAGAAAATTAGGACTTTGGCAATGAAATTAATTAGTTTTTATAATGTGTAATTAAGTCCAAGCTTATTTTATTTTATAATCTTTAAATAAGATATTTTTAATTTTTAATTAACTTCCTCTTTTTTTGTTTTGGGAGTGTAAAATACAAACATTTTAGACCTTGGCAATGAAAATAATTTTGATGATGTGTAATTAAGTCCAAGCTCATTTTATAATATTTGAATAGTAAGAGTTTTTTAAATTAACTTACTCTCTTTATGTAACCCTAGTCCCAAACTTCCAAAATCAATTTCACTTGGTGTAAATTGGCAAAAGTTCCAAAACTCGTTAACTCCCATTTACAGTTCCAAATCACGTTATGTCCAAAATATATTATTAATTTGTAAATAAACTGAAACCTCAATATTTTTAGGATTAGGAGTAACAAGTAAATAAAAAAATATAGAAAAATAAGGAAAAAGAATCAATTTTATATTACAATTCTTAATGTTATAAGATGTTTTTTTCATTTCCTGAAAAATTTCATGTTTTGGACATAACGACTTTTGGAATTGATCGACTCAATTACAACATAGCATTAAAATGTACACAATTTGGAGCATATATAAAAATACCCCCGTTGCAGCAGACCTGCATACTCAGCGAATTTAAAGTGTGAAAAAACATATTTAGATCGAAAATAGTAAGATATGACACGTTTTTGAAATCCCCATCAGAATAACATGGGGAAACATCGTTTGCAGGTTTGCTGAGATAGGTATGATAAAAACTGGGTGATTTTAATTCAATATTTAGTACATCTTAACTAGATGAAACCGTATTCTAAGTTTCATCAAGATATGTCAAGAAATAAGGATGAAATCGATTTTTTTTATTTACCATAAGGATAACATGGGGAATGAGTATGCAGGTTTTCTGCCACGAAAATGGAACTATAGGGGATTTTAGACTAAAATACATTAGATCTCATCTAGATGAAGCCACAAACCAAGATTTATTAAGATATGTTGAGAAATAAGCGAGATATAGAATTTTACTTATTTCCCATAAGATTAACATTGGGACAACGTACTGAGTTTACCACTTTCAATATCTCGGTAACCAATGGACATAGAGCAACGATTCAAAATACTAAATTGTTTGTTTTTTGAGCTGAATTCAATGGTGCTAACTAAAATTGGATTATTTTTATTTTTCTATGTGAAAAACCCAAAAAACCCATTTTTGGGGGGTTTATCCCCCTTTACCCCCCCCTTCCAGTGGTCCGATCGGGCTGGTTTTCGAACTCATCCGAATAATTACTACTTTACACACCTATGCCAAATTTCATTTCGATCGGACCATTTTTGCGAGCGCTATCGTGCTTACAGACACTTATATATATATACAAATTTGAACGAATAGTGTTTTTGGTATCCGGAGGCACCAAAACGAAAAGTTATGATGGTCCCGCACTTAGGTCTTACCATGAGACCTACGGTAAATAGCTTCTTCCCTATAGGGGAAATTCGCTAATTAATGGTCCGTTATCTGTTCATTCTTCATGTCACTTCACATTGGAAAAACATCTATAGAGTTTTTCATCATAGAGTGAAATTATATATTTCACTCTAAAAAAATAGCTTGTGATTGCAAACTATAAGTAAATACCATATGGCACTGGTCTGATTACTATATAAACCCAGGAATCATGGCGTTCGTTGATTATTATTAAAATTTCATTTTATAGTTACCTATAAATTACAATATATAGTACTCCTTGTGATATAACCTTAGTTCTTTAGTGACGGACAAAAAAGACGGTGAAATGAGAAAAAATTTGAAGCTTTTAAGACCTATTTGTGCCTTTGTTAACCGGAACAAGTTCAATTCAATATAATTTTTTATTTAAATTATTCGTTTTTAGCTACCTTGTAAGTGTAATTAATTTGATAAAAACGTCTTGAAAATGTAGTATTTAATTAATTTACTCTGTAAACCATCTAAGTTGTCTTTGTTTAGCCAAGGAAAAGATAATTTAAAAAAAGGTTATTGCCCCAACGTAGAATGTGCATTCATTAATTCGTTCCTTGATGTCCACCGTGAAAATTTAATATGGTTATTGCTCTAATGGGAACTTAATTAATTTACCAAAACAGGATATAAGGGAGCCGGTTGAAAAGTTAAGACCTCAGGTCATTATTGTGGACAGGAAGACCGCTAGGCTCATCTCCTCACCCCCTCGCCTGTTCCTGGATGTTGAAACCCCATCAGGCTGACGCAACCCCCCCCTCTCTACCCCTTTCTCTCTCTCTCTCTCTCTCTCTCTCTCTCTCTCTCTCTCTCTCTCTCTCTCTCTCTCTCTCTCTCTCCCCCCCCCCCCCCGGAAGCTTGGACAATCTGCCTAGCCGGCGGATTTTTCGTAATGACGCCCCTTTCTCCCTGATAAACTTTGGACAGAAACCCTACACTCATCGTAATGACCTTCTTGGCGGCACGAGGATGTTGTGTTCCGTGTTCCTCCTTCCTCAGTAGAGTCGGAGGAACCTTTGTAGCTGATAGATTCTTCTACGGCGGTTCGTCCCGAGGATGGCGGTGGGCATAGAAGTATAAACATAGAACAGCGACTAAATGCCGCGAGAACGGTCCGGCGGCCACTCGCTCCCCCCACCACTACCAGGAACCGAGTATCTATATTATATACAACCGCTGGTGTAACTCAGGTATACGAACTGTTTTCCACTTCCCGATGACCTACAGACTTGAAATTTTGCACGCACTTCCCTTATTGCCTGAACATATGAGGAAAAATTATCAGAACTCACAGTTTTTAATTTTAACCCCCTCAAAAAAATTATTAAAACATCGCTAAAAAAGCTTTTTGAAATAAAGTTATTTGGAGCTCTAGTGGCCGAACGGATGGTCCTATCGAAAAACAGACTGCACCATGTGATACGGATTTTTCACGATCTACAACTTTGGTCCTATGATTTTTTGCCCTATCTCGTCCCCTTCACCCTTAGATAGCTCTAGAATTTGAAATTTTTGAAGACTTCCCTTCGTTTTTCCAGCTCCCGTTGGCTTGATATTAAATCTAGAGGCCTGAAATGTGCTACACATCATCTCTACAGCATATATGTTACAATTCACCAATAAAATAACTAGTTTTTAGCATGAAAATGCATATAAAGTTTAAAATCTTCGAAATTTTCCTATGTATCCAATTTTGATTCTTTAATACAGCCATATAGGTTCTCGCTAATTCCTTACCATCATACTGTATCTTATAGTAGAATCTATAACTTCGGAATCTTCGAACTAAGTCGGTGTAATCTCTTTATCGCCTACAGCCTATTTTGTTTTTATGACCTTTAATTTTTGAATTAATAAGTAAAGAAACTGCTCTTTCGGTTCGTGTTTGAATGAAATGTTGCCCTCGGCTTGCTCTATCCGTTATTGCTAAGTACAAAATTATTTTGGTTGTTTTCTTACAACCCACGCTTGGCTTGATCTTATTAAATAAATGATTCCTATTGTCTTCAACCAAGGTAAGTGTAATCCTAGGTTTCTTTACTAGAATAATGACAAATAAATATAATTTATAAGATAAGTTTATTGACTTGAAACAATGGCTGACATTTGACTCTAGAAGGGTTAACAACAATTGGTTTACAATAGTGGGGAAACATATGGCTTTTCTTTACAAGGTTTAAATACAATAAAATAAAGTTTTTTTACAATAATGTCTCTTTGTATTCTGATTCTCAATCTCAGGGAAGGGTGTTCGTGCTGTCTTGAATAATATTAAAATAAATAAGAATAATGAGTTCAAATTAAATTCAATTGAGTTGTAGGTAAATGAGTAATAGATATTTCTTATGAAATTTTGGGTTTGTCCCTTCAGGAAATTCCAATTGCTGCACTGAGTTTACTGATTGTCATAAAATTATTAACTTAAATTTGGAAAATATAGTCTCTTTTTTATTTCAATAGGCTAATATATTATTTCTTCAGATAAATGTTATAAAATAATGTTCAAATTGTCCTTTTGGCTTAGAGCTTGGGTTTATACAAAATGGAGGATACTACCACATCAGCTTACAAAAGTTCTTCGCTCATACCACTCTTCTTGTGAATGTTTAAAAAGGGAAATGACTTTAATCTGTGGTATTTCTTTGAGCAATCAGCCCTACTAAATGGTCCTAGGGAAATGCAACGTCCTAGTCCATTACTGGGGATAATTTGCATTAATTAGGTACTGTGACCTACAAAAGCTTCTATACACCACCAGATCTTGAAGAGAAGAGCCCCTCCAGAGTCTTTCTTGCTGTCAATCTTGATGATCACATTGTTGAACACATATGTTAATATAAATTACTCACTGAACACTAAATTTAGATTCCTTCAGGACTATTTTTTAATTTAGTATTATATTAAATTTTATTTATTGCAATTCTCTTTACATATATATATTATATTGATAGATAGGAAATTCTGATACTAAATTATGGGTGAATATTTGATGATGGGATTATTAATGAATGCAAATTAATATTCTTATCTTATAAATTATTTTCTTTCTGAGGAGGGTAATAGTGATATAGACCTATATTAAATTATGGGCACAAGTAAGTAAATAAATGTTTTTATATTTGGGCAACACACATGGTAATGAACAAATTATTATGGGGAATAGGGCAAAGTTATTGAAAGAGCATATTAATCATTTAACTGTCGAACATAATAGCACAAATAATACATACTTAAATACTAAATAATGAATGTATGAAATGGAATACTATATCGGTAATGCAGTATTAGCAGTTTAGCAATATAGGCATTGTTAAATTAAATACTTTATTAATATACTTTTTGAATTATCCTGCTATATTTTTATAAAATATATAACCGAAATAATCTAGAACCATAATTCTCTTCCTTATTGCCTTAAAGTGTAGTTTATTCTTATGGAGCTTACTAAAACATGTCAAATCTCGCTATGTTGGATTGAATATGTTGTTTTGCATTTGAAATTCGCCGAGTATGCAGGTCTGCTGCAACGGGGGCACTCCGAAATCGAATTGCTCAATGTCTTACTACCTGATATTAAAATGTAGACTTGCAAAAACCCTGAAAAAAACAGGGAAGACGTTCAACGGTACTCGCAGCGTAATCCTGACGCCTCCCTTGAGAGGGTTCAGATTTTTCGTTTGAAAAACCCGAAACTCTCTGAAGTTAAGCATTTGCCAAATTCGCTTAACAGGAAATATATAACAATAAATCATAAATAAAATATGAATGTTTTGGGTTTCTCCAAATCGGACCGAACTATACTACCTTCGTGTCCTACTTATGTTTGTTCCTTGTCGTGGTTATCTCGATCTTCTGTCACTTGGTGGACCCAACTGTCCGCACATTCCAGGAACTCACACGGAAACTCGGTTTGGTCGAAGACGAAGATGAGTACGACTACGCGTTGCAAGATGCTGCGCAATTCATGACAGGCCCGAGACTCCGCTCTTTCTTTGTTCTCCTTTGTAACATGGGGGTTCCTGGAGCAATCTTGTGGGACAAGTTCAGAGACTTGTTTGCGAGGATCACATTGAAAGGAACCCCCATGATCCAGAGCTGGCCTACCATCTTGCCCTCGTCGAAATTGATCGTAGTTTACGCCGTCAGGGTTCCTGTATATCCAATCACGGTCTCCCTGATAAGGAAGAAGACACTACTGAGTTGGGAAGGGAACTGCTCATCTATGGTGAAAATCAACAAAGAGCGTTGGTTGAGGAGTGGGTAGTCAAACTGTCTGATGATCAGAGGCAGGTTTTTGATTACATTCGTTCACTTCTTAATAGCGCGGGGTTTGTAGGTCATACAAAATGATCTTTCTGGATGGGCCAGTTCCAACTGATGTTGGCCTATTGTATGACCGGTTACAAGAACCAAGGTCAGACGATAGAATCAGTCGATGTTGATCTACGCAGGGATTGCTTCACGCATGGTCCGCTCTACGTTTTGCTGAGTAGAGTTAGGCACCGAAATTGCGCCGCAAACCAATCTGACAAGAGAGGTTCACTAATCCCTAACCGATATTGTGTCGTGAGGGTGGCAGGTGCCTGTAGACTGCAACACCACGCAATGATTTAGGAATATTACCCTCGTCCCCCGCCTGACCAGTTGACGAACCACAAAATATATGTATTCCACAAATGATTTGTCAGTTTTGCATAAGACACCTAAGCGATAGGTAGCTCTATCCACGAGCAAGTGATCCATTATAGTTATTTAGAATTAATTGTTTATTGTCTGCGATCTTCATTACAAAAATTATAAATCAATGATATCAATACAGAAATAGCCCTTCAGGAAAAATGTTATGAGTTGCTATATTCCAGCACCATATAAAATAAATCGAACGATATAGTTGATAAATTAATTAGTTACCGAGAATAAAAATCAAACAGTACGCGGTTAATCAAGTGAAATCAAGTGTTAGTACGTTGTGTTAACGTAAAAACCTTGCACTTTTTGATACAGCTTATATCCACTTGGCAGGTGTAAAGAAGATACCAGTAGAAGTATTTTTGTCCGAAGAACCAATCTTGAATTCTGGTATAACACCTCCATATCAGCCATTAAAGTAAACCATCTGTATGAATTTTCAAATTTAGCCTGACTCCGTTGCTCACTCACTACTTCCCTCCAAGGGGCGATAACGAAGGGTTTTTAAGAAATTCCTGTGTTCCGACTTCGAAGGCGAGGCGAGGAGTCAGTGCTTGCCTCCCTCATGTGATTCTAGGAAGGGCTGCGGCGCAATATCGGTCTACCCCTGGGACAAGATTTAGAGTCACGGCGCAATTTCGGTGTCTACCTGGATTTTGCGGCGCAATTTCGGTGCGCCCCTGTGAAGAACATAGTCTTTAACGACCTCCTTCTTTAAAACTGATAAATACTTCCTCAGTAGGCTAGGAGATCTGCGAGATTATGAAAACTCCTCGTTGTAATTAGACTATTCACGCAGTACGATAGGGGGTCTGCTTAAAAAAAGTCCCGGTATTGTACATAGTTGTTTAAAATTATATTAATGTTTGTGTTTTAATTGTTTACGGCAGAGGCAAGGGAGCCTGCTTCGTCAAACTCCCCATTAATTTGTTTTCTCGTTGGTGTAAATAGATCTGATTTTTAACCTTTTCACAGGCAGAGGCAAGGGGGCCTGCCTTAAAACAAACTCCCCATTTATTTTATATCTATTTTGTTTTTATAGTGTTGTAAATACATGGTTTCTACGTTTCCTGACCTCCCCGTTTGGCGGAACTGGATACGCCTACTATAAACTATTGCTAAGTAAACTGACAAAGAAATAAAATTGCATTGATTCTTCCTTAATACAAAAGTTATTCGTTATTGAAATCCAACTTTCTTTAATCATTTAATCTAACATTCGAATATAAATATACCTTCATACACATAATTTTCACCAACCCTTACAATATCCGTTGAAAATTCATAACTTTATAAGTTCTTCATCAGTTTTTCTTTGAAGTACGTACACAAAATCTCCAGCTTAAAATTATCTCAACACTGGCAATTAATTAACGCCCTATTGGGGTCCTTCAATATTGGGTATTGTTCAACTGCAGGGAACACAAACGGGGGCCTGGGAGCGAGCGAAGCGAGTCGTTCTTATAACATGGGAGAAATTGTGAAAACGCGACGCGCGCTGTTCCGAATTAGAATTGCCACCAAACTTGGACACCTATGTGGTTCTTCGGTTGTTTATTTAAAGTAAATTAAATTTCCTATCTAATGGTGTGATTTGTTTCTACGAATAGTTATTTTTAATATTTAGTTACAGAAGATCAAAGTTAGAATGACTGTTCCGTACATGAATATGAGATTACTATAATTACGTTTGTGAACAAAATATGATGTACTTATCCAAATAAACAATTTATTCATGTTCCTTACGAGTTTCTCTAAAAAAGAATAATATATTAAGCAATATTTATTCGGAATATTTTTAGTAAAAATAATAATAAAAAATAATTTGCTGAAAGTTGTTAAAGAAAGTCCACAAACATTAACTAAAATGCATCGAGTTGGGGCGAAATAAATTTTTAATTCGTATTTCTTACTATATTTTTGTATTTTTACAAACTTATTTTGTTTTAGGAGAATTATGTGTTACGTAGATAAATAATAAATAATAGGAAAACTAAAGAAATACTATAATACGTGCTCACATTAATTATTCTTACAGTCTTGTGGTAGAAATAAAGCAAACAAAAGTAAAGTAATTTCTTTCCTACAGAATTCTCAAGCTTTTCAAACTATAACCAGCCATAATTGAGTGGTTTATCTATAAATAAACGGTATCAGGAAACTGACACATACTTTCTCCCTTCAAGTCATTTAAAACCAGAAAACATATTTAATGAAATAAAACAAATTAACGATTAATTATCACACAAATATATACCAAATGCTATCAAAAGCGGTTAGTAAGTAACGGAGATATCGATTTTTAAATATGTGCCATAAGAATAACATTGGACAACGTACTGCGTTTACCGCCGAACTAAAATATCAATTATCTCCGTAACCAGTTGACGTAAACTCATGATTCAAAACACTAGATTATTTAGTTTTTCAAGTAAAATTTAATGGTTGCAAGTATATTTTCTTTAGAGGTCACAGATTTTGTGAAATTTCAAAAATATGAATTTTTTAACACTTAAGCCCCCATAACTTCTGAACCTGAATTTTTACAGACATGCGGGTGGTGTCATTTTGTTTGTCATCTTAAGCACTAAAAACAATGAAAATTTTATCAAAATCGTTAGAGCCATTTTTGAGAAATTTGGTTTTTTGTCATTTTTTATGGGGTTTTATGGTGTAAATACCCTTAAAAATCAAAAATTCAAAAAAATGAAAAATACACCTGGAGATACCACGGCTTTATACCTACATGCCAAATGTCATGAAAATCGGTCCACTGGTGTCGTCTCTAGCTTTGTTTACATCCACACACACACGCACACGCACACGCACACGCACACGCACACGCACACGCACACGCACACGCACACGCACACGCACACGCACACGCACACGCACACGCACACGCACACGCACACGCACACGCACACGCACACGCACACGCACACGCACACGCACACGCACACGCACACGCACACGCACACGCACACGCACACGCACACGCACACGCACACGCACACGCACACGCACACGCACACGCACACGCACACGCACACGCACACGCACACGCACACGCACACGCACACGCACACGCACACGCACACGCACACGCACACGCACACGCACACGCACACGCACACGCACACGCACACGCACACGCACACGCACACGCACACGCACACGCACACGCACACGCACACGCACACGCACACGCACACGCACACGCACACAGAGACAGACAGATAGACAGACAGACACCACGCCAAAAACCATTTTTTTGGATTCAGGGAGAACTAAAACAAATATATCCACTAACAACTCAAATTCGAAAATTTTGACGAAAACAATACTTTCTCCATATACATTGTATAGGGGAGAGAAAGTAAAAATAAGTCAAAATAACGTAGAATGGGTCGTTAGAGGAAGCAAAACTGTAAGTTTTTTATTTATCACTTCAAGTTTTTTTTATGTTTTTAAATATACAGCATTAATATTACTCAATATGATATTAAAAGTTAGAGTGTTTAATTGGCAAGAAAATCCTTTACTTTTTACTTTCTCCCCCCTATACAATGTATATGGAGAAAGTATTGTTTTCGTCAAAATTTTCGAATTTGAGTTGTTAGTGGATATATTCGTTTTAGTGCTCCTTGAATCCAAAAAAGTGGTTTTTGGCGTGGTGTCTGTGTGTGTGTGTGTGTGTGTGTGTGTGTGTGTGTGTATGTGTGTGTGTGTGTGTGTGTGTGTGTGTGTGTGTGTGTGTGTGTGTGTGTGTGTGTGTGTGTGTGTGTGTGTGTGTGTGTGTGTGTGTGTGTGTGTGTGTGTGTGTGTGTGTGTGTGTGTGTGTGTGTGTGTGTGTGTGTGTGTGTGTGTGTGTGTGTGTGTGTGTGTGTGTGTGTGTGTGTGTGTGTGTGTGTGTGTGTGTGTGTGTGTGTGTGTAAACAAAGCTAGAGACGACACCAGTGGACCGATTGTCATGAAATTTGGCATGTAGGTATAAAGCCGTGGTATCTCCAGGCGTATTTTTCATTTTTTTGATTTTTTGATTTTTAAGGGTATTTACCCCATAAAACCCCATAAAAAATGACAAAATCCAAATATCTCAAAAACGGCTCTAACGATTTTTATAAAAATGTCAAGGTTTTTAGTGCTTAAGATGACAAACAAAATGACACCACCCGCATGTCTGTAAAAATTCAGGTTCAGAAGTTATGGGGGTTTAAGTGTTAAAAAATTCATATTTTTCAAATTTCACAAAATATGTAACCTCTAAGGGAAATATACTTGCAACTATTAAATTCGACTTGAAAAACTAAATAATCCAGTATTTTGAATCATTAGTTTACGTCAACTGGTTGCGGAGATAATTGATTTTTAGTTCGGCGGTAACCGCAGTACGTTGTCCAATGTTATTCTAAAGGCAAATATTTAAAAACCGATATCTCCGTTATTTATTAACTGATTTCGATAAAATTTGGTATATATTTGTGTGATTAATTAATTGTTAATTTGTTTTATTACACTGAATAGGTTTTCTGGTTTTAAATGACTTGAAGGGAGAAAGTAGTTTCCTGATACCGTTTATTATTGTTGTAATAATTTCATTACAACAGCTATAAGTGTGTAATTAAAGTGAACGCGAATTGTAATTTTCTCGTAAAGTTTCCTATTTTAAATTGTCTGCCCAACACACAGATCTCTTAAATCATAAAACATGTTATTAAAAAATCAAGAAAATTATCAGGCATACAAAATAAATATTTATTTTACCATATAAATTGTACTTTTTATATAAATCTAAAGCTCGTCTAAAAATTTGTAAAAGTTAAAATAAAGTTTATTATATTTGTATTACAAATATTCTGATTGAATATGATTTAATATATTATTTTTAGTTAGAGAAACTCATAATGTACTTGAATAAATTATTTATCTAGATAAGTACATCATATTTTGTTCACAAACGTAGTTATAGTTATCATATGTTCGTTGTCCGAAATAATCATTCCCACTTTGATATTCTTTAATAAATATTAAAATATACTATTCGTAGAAACAAATAACACCATTCGATAGGAAATTTAATTTACTTTAAAAACACAACCGGAGAACCACATAGATGTCCAAGTTTAGCAGTAATTTATGAGAACGGTACTCGGTTCCTGGTAGTGGTGGGAGAGCGAGCTCGTTGCCGGCTCGTTTCTCGCAGCCCTGCGACAGTGTAGTCGCAGTGGGAACGGGACGACTGCTACAAATTTTTGGTCTCTCTGTCCATGGCACTACTGCTCCGATCATTAGAGCGGATTAATTAGGGTCAACTCGCTTGGTTCGAGATGGCACTTCTGCTCCAACCGCCCGGACAGGTAGTCGCGGTACATCGAGGGAAATCGAGAATTTAAATTCCCCGTCACTTCTGCTTGACTGTTATGCCTCCTATAAATTAACAATTGTTTTATGAGTTGTCAAGTTGGTTACGGAATAACAACAAAACGTAAACAAATTCAGTCACGAGTTTTATTGGAGCAATGAGCAAAAACTAAACCCAGATATTTTCTGATTGAATTTAGACCAATATGCGATCTCTATTGGTCTCTCTAGTATAACACATACAAACCAACACCCCATCGATCCACTTATTGAAAATTGATTTACAGAGTTTCAGACCTCAGGTAGCTGAACGGTTCGGTTGATCGACGTTCGGATAATCGGCGCTCTACCGTAATTCGAAAAAAATGCAAATTCATTTAATTATTCTATTTGCTGTCCTTCAAAACAAAAACGTCCAGTTTAAACAGCTTTTTATCGTAAAAAGCCAAGCGCCAACATGCTCCTCAAGAGGTATAATAACTTTCCTAATTTTGTTAGATCTCCCAAGATCAAGTTTAAAAAGCAGTATAGCAGAGGGTCCGCGGGGACAATATAATTCCCGTTTTCCCGTTGTCTGGCCACCTGGCGTCGACTACCTGTCCGGGCGGTTGGAGCAGTAGTGCCATTTCGAACCAAGCAAGTTGACCCTCGTTAATCCCCTCTAATGATTGGAGCAGTAGTGCCATGGCCAGAGAGGCCAAAAATTAGGAGCAGTCGTGCCACAGCCGCCGCAGTCGGCCTTCCATAGTTATAGTTCTATGGCTGCGGGTCATGGTCTCCAGACCTCGGCGTTAGCATGGCAAACACAAATGCTCAAACCTTGAGTATCTGGTGGGATTGAACAGACAAGGACTTTTAACTGTCGGGAACTCATGCAGCGTTGGTATCGCTGTCGTAACTCAGATCCTGTCATTCCGGACAAACCACGGCTCACAGCTGACGAGTGATCCTGCGCAGTGTCTTAGTATACCGCTTCAAAACGCCTCCTGCTCGATTTGCTGATCAGAGCCCACCACGCTTCCGATGCGTCCATGATGTACGACCGGGCGATCAAGAGGAACGTCGTGAGTCTCGCCGTTGTGGCATGGGCTCCTTGAGCATCGGCTCCTTGAGTTGGAATTTCATAATGTGCGCTATTGTAGCTGTTCTTCAATTTACGTTCACCTCAGAGCAGTTTTAAAGCACTCATGTTATGGTTTTTGGAAGTGCTTCATAAGTTTGAGTTGTTTAGTCCAACCATATTTTAGTCTTTGACGTAATACTAATGGATAATAGCACACACTAATTCAACAAAAAGAAAAGAATCTCCCTAGCAAATCCGGGGATTAATGTGTGTGTGTGTGTTCGCGCGCGCACGCCTGTTAGTGTGTGTGGTGTCTGAGTGTGTGTGCTAGAACAAGTGATTCGCTCATATTGTTGATTCGCTGAGTACCCAGGTTTGCTGGACCAATGGGGTGATTAAACTGGTAAATGAAATGTCAGCGAGAAAGGATTAAAACTGCCTAGTAAGGGCAGGAAGTTCCAAATTCAAAAGTCTCATTTTCTCTTACTTCACAAGTTATTTGCCGGAGATCCTTAGTCGGCATGAAGCTAATGCAGAAAAGTGTTCAACCACTCAGCAAGCTGAATCACTAGCTACACACTGCCACTGCACTATTTTTCAAGCTGACCGGAACAATAAATATCTCAACTAGGCGTGTTTTTCACGCTCACGGCCCCGCCGAGGTATGGTTTCAGTTGACTCGATGGGTGATCATGATCACAATAATCACAACCCAACCGTAAAGGGTGGCTGGGTAACTACATCTGCCCCCGCATTTTGGGGATTTAACATGAAATTACGATTTGTGAATGTGTTCCGTATTTTAGGAACTGCAACTACAACTGGAATTTCACCTAAGTAAATATTTATGTAAGCCTTCGTCAAAAAAGTATGTTCTTAAGGTGAGGTTTTTGACATTTTGGAAACATATTTTGGACATTGACTAGTTTTGAAATATTCCTTTACAGGGAAGAAGCTGTTGCCCATGGTATGACCTAAGGCCATAATAACATGGGGCCCGAGACCATAATAACTTTCGTTTTGGGGCCCCCAGAAGCAAAAAACACCTTTCGTTTATTTTGTTGTTTGTATGTATAAACAATTATATACCAAGTCATTGGCGTAGATAGACTTTTGTCAAGGGGGGGGATATAACCGGGGGGTCCGGGGGGTATGGAATACCCCCCAGAAGGAGGGGGGTCTGGGGGCACCCCCCCAGAAAATGTTTGAATATAATAACTCTTAAACAAGCATTTTTATGCAATCTAGGGACATGGTGGAACTCATATTAAACGGAATAATTGTTGGGTCACGTGGTCGCCGCGCGCATACCGGAAGCGGGCATTGGCTCGTTCTCCAAAAGAACGAGCTGAACACAGGGGTGTGTGGTTTGTGGTTTGATGTCATAATGATCTTACATCTGCTTTATTCTTTTTTGTATACGTTTTTACTTCATTCTCATAATTTTGTTAAGTAGCTTTCACGTAGTGTTTCATTAAAAATACCATCTGTCATTTATTTTACTTAGGCTTGAAGAAATTACTTACTTTTTATTTCATTTTATAATAAAATCACTAGATAACAAATGAATCTAGGAATCTGCATCAGTCCATTTCACTCCATTCTCTGCTAGCACTGATCACTGAAATATTGTTTTAGAATTATACTGTTTTATATATAAAAAAGGTATTATTTATATTTAAAATGCTACAAAATCCTGTTTCCTTTGGTTTTTGTATTTTCCCATTAACTCACAAAATGGATAAAAACGACATGTCTAAACACTTAGTTCATTTAATGGGTAATGTTTGCAAATCGGGGACCATCAGTGACTAAGGAACAGTAAAGGCGAAATTTTGCTTTGATTCTGTTACAGTTCACTTTCAGTTACGCATTCGCCGCTACCACCAATATTCCAGAATACTGTATTGTATTTTTAAGCCTCTTGTCACCAATCACCAATCCTGCCGCATTCGTTTGGCGCGCAAATACCTCAAAGATAACATTTGGCAGTTTTTCAACCACTAAATAAATAATAACAATAATAACTTTATTTATATATTTTTACAAAGGTTTTTTATTTCTTAATGCGGTAAAAGAATTACTTCCTAGTTAAAAGTCGTAGCCTAACTTTAATTTTTTTGAAGATAATTAATTTTTTTTACATACTATAGGGCCAAGGGGGGGAAATATCCCCCTTATCCCCCCCGCACCTACGCCACTGTACCAAGTGTCCCATAATAGTCCCCCCTAACTTTTTCTATATTTTTTCAAATATTAGTCCCACACCATCCCCAAACATTGTTGGGTAGTTAATACCTCATTTTGAGTGGATACTCAATTCAGGCCGCTAACTTGGATCCGCCATATTGGAAAAAAATTCAAATGAAAAAGTGTTGTTGTGACCCATCACTTCAAGCTAGATTTATCACTGATTACAATGCTGATTTATCACTGATTACAATGCTGCTTTGATTTAATTTATTTTCAAGAAATGTTAACATCACAAAACTAATAAAATAGATCCATAACCACAAAATAATGCTAGATATAGTGACGAATAACCACCACCAGGCATTGTTGAGTTATTTCCTCTTCATTTTCACCACTGTAACTTTTTGACCGCCATCTTGGATCCGCCATTTTTAAATAAGCTAAGTTATTTTAAATATGGATTTGGTATTGTAACCCATTATTTCAAATTAATTGTTTACGCCGAATTCAATTCCGCGACCCGTATTTAGTTATAAAACTTAGCTTTGAAAAAATTCATGGTTTTGAGATTTCTATTAGAAAAATATCAATATCTTGAGAACTAAACACCATAATATTAACTACCAGTAATGTTTGGGGTTGGTGTGGGATTGATATTTGAAAACATAGGAAAATGTTAGGGGTGGCTATCATGGGACACTCGGTATACACAGTATGTATATTTAGACAAACGACGAAACATTTCATTTAAAAGTGTTGTATAGATAGCCGCAACTCCACAATTCAACAGACGAAACGTTTTGTTTGTTTTGTTTTGTTTAAAAAATATGAACATGTAGTCCAGTCGCCAAATTATAAATTAGGCATGAACCTTGAAGTGGGGTCCGACTCAAATTTTATGATCGATTCTAGTACTTAGGAGCCTAGAATCAAAACCCGCTAAGCCCAATTTTTTTTCAAAATTGAGTTAGATATTGATTGTTATAGATTTTTCCATGCTCAATTGAAATTTAACACTCTTTTGTGTCAAAACTCACTATATCCCATTGAAAAATTATGTCAAAAATGTTCCTTGCTTTCAAAATCCGCTGCATTCAGAGCAAAGTTAGATATTTTTGGTTTCAAAATCCATGACAGGTAGTAGGAGCACGTGATGGTTTTGTCAGGTGATTACCCAGGATTCTCTGCGACCAGGATTATTGTTGACCACTTCAAGCAGTCAACTGTGTGATGTCAGAATATTAGTTTGGAGATAACTTGCAAAGCTCGTAGTGTCAAACTAAAAAATATATATATATATAACTAGCTGATCAACACGGCCCGTGGAAAAACAGAAAACATTCCTTGGATTCATGATTTAATGTTAAGGTTACCATGACAACTACATGAGTTTCCCTATACTTTAACAGTGAAAAAATCCATTCTTAGTGGGTGCCTATGCCCTGAGAGGGACGTTCATACAAAGTCATCGTCATTTACACATCTGTTAGTTGTTTACAAACACAAGTTAAGAAATCGTTCAACCTTTCAAACGTAACATAAACAAATTTTCACCACACTACGACGAAATCACCTGTTTTATAAACATAAAACGCGGACCGAAACACACTGTTTGCCGCCACAGGACCGAAAACGTTTGGGGCCCTAGGGCCGAAACTTAGCTGATCGTTTATTTGCTTGAAACAACGTCAGAACATCACATAATTATACGGCATTCAAGACAGGATAGTTGCGATCATATGATTTTCATAGCTGTGTTTTGTTTTCAAGTGAGTCAAATAATAATCAGTTTTTTTTTATTATTTAGGGTATATTTCATTGTGTAGTGTGGTGAAAAATAGCGTTCGCACCTCGGCCGAAAGGGTTTTGCAGCTCTCGATCGTTTCAAATTCTCGACTTCGTCTCGAGCAAACATATGACAAAATTTACCGTATGTTTTTTTCAGTTCTCTTATTCGAAGTGATCCAAAAACGATCATTTTGCGTACGATTTAGAGAACTAAAAAAGGCTGTTTTCCGGACAGTATGATGAAAACATGATTTTCATTGCCAGATATTTTGACGTCTCTATGTTGAACTGTCATATTGCGTCACTCGTAGATAGGTATGTTTTTTACAGACACCATACGGTACTGAGGATATAAAGTCAAAAGTCTATCACAGACGTGTGTTTATGTTTTTTACCCATTTTAGAAAACATTTTTCTCAAAGTAAATTTATACGCGTACAACTTACAATTACTCTCAACGTTCACTCCCGGAAACAGTCCTAATTATGAACACAAAAAACGCACACACGAAATCCCATATCAAATCTTACTGTACAGTCATTTGATTTAAAGGATTACAACATCTTTTGTTAGTTGAGGTCAAGTGTGCCCATCAATTACAAGCTTGCCCGTAAACTAAACAAATAAATAGTTTACTTCTACAGCCGGAAACCAAACATTCAGGATAAATCCTGTTGAAGGTCAGGTCAGTCCCATCGATGTAAATAAATACAACTGGATAGCGCACTCCCCGTAAGGCTCGTGTAGTGATTTCCGAGCCAACACAGCCGTGCGTTGAGGTTGCAGCCTGGCCGAATTGAAGGGGCGTTGGGGGAAAAAGCGCGAAACTGTATTGTTAACCGTATTGAAACCGCACGGTTTTGGGAGCAGTTTTACGGGCAAAGCTTGCTATAATAGATGTATTGCTATAACTATTAAGTAATTACAATTAATATTTAACTAGATGGTCAGTACAAGTTTGCCGGCAAAAGATCCGTTCCCCCATCGCCCTTGTAAAATCTTAAACGCAACCAATGCCGGCGGCTCGCGTCGCGGGGCCTGAGTTACCAATCCAGTGTACTTATTTACATCGATGGTCATTCCCCGCGGTGCGGCGCCGCGGCGCGGCGATATGACGGATATGAGTCATCCTCCTAGGACCGGCTGGACCATATGGCGGCCGATCCAAGCCGAACTAGAGGGCGTCTACTGTATAGAGAAAAGAAAAAAATAAAGGTGTGTGTACACTGTGTACAGTCAGCTCGTCAGCGGACTTTGCGGCAGAAAGCTGAACTAAGACCGCGTACACAATATAATCTATATACTTAATACAATAAGGTTTTTTTCTGTTAGATCCCTTTTTCAGGCGTCCTACTCAACCGATTTTTACGATTGAGGTGTCATTTTAAGGCTTATAATGTAGCGCACCTGCGATAAGTAGGTGCGACAAGTAGCGCGCCTGCGACAAGAAATAGGAATTTATTTTTCGGCTTCGACCCCTAAGGCTTTAATTTATTTATAGAGGGCGCTTTCAACGGTCCAGTGCTGACCAACTTGCTAAATGTAAATCGTAATTTAACAGCTGATTACCTTCAGACGAATTGTCAACCAGTAACATTGTAAACAAAAATAGATAATATAAATAAGTACCCTGAAAATGTAAATAAGAGACAAAACAACTTATGAACAGTGAACAGTTATTTTTAGATATTGGTTCGGTAGGTAAATCACTCTTTGATGTGTATATCAACATGTCTCAAATATTGTAAATTATATTAATTTTATTCGTGTACAAAATTTCAAACGAACATTCATATCATTTTTATTTTCATATGACGATGTTTTTCTTGAATGTTCAAAGTTTTTTTCCAGCAAGGAAGTAAATTTATGATTGTAAAAGGAAATCGTTACATTATTCGTTAGGCCTGGATGACGATTTTTGAATCCCGAAATAGAAAAAAGAAGAATCCAAAGAGAAAATAGAGAAGACAAGATTAGAGAGATCAGGGAAAACATGCATAACCTTCGGCAAGAACAGATAACTGCTAAGAGACAAAGATTGAACAGCAGAGCGACATTGTCCCACATATATACTTCCAGCGACTTAAAGATTATGTAAAAGCAAACGTGAAAATCACATGCGGTATCCTCCTGTTGAGCGAAGTTATTTCCAGAAGACAATCAAATTCAAATACATAGTGTAGGGACGATGGACAATGTGTGTGTATGTTTTTTCCAGCTAAGCTTCTTAAAAAATTAACATTTCAATTTCAAGTTTGAACAGGTTGACTTTTTAATAATTGTGAATTTAAAGAAGGTAATTATTTTTTTCGAATTTTAGGTTATAGTTTCTCACGAACAAACACAATATTAAAATGCGCAATTTGCGCATGGGACCCCTAGTTGTATATTATTTCATTAATAGCTCCTCAAAGTGACGCGTTTTGTACGCTTCTTAAGTTTTACGGAGGAAGATTTTAGCGAGGAAAATGACCGCGTAACGAAAAGCAGCTTTAGGCCCGTGTGATGAACTGTATTTTTCGTTATACCTCTCGATACAACACGTTAATACTTTGTTACGCTAAGAAAACCAAAATGTTAAAACTTGTTTACCTTTAAAGATATCTCCCAAAGAGGCTTTCGTCTTGTTTTTGTTATTTAAAACAATCAGCTGATTATAGGTGAAATGAGCGAGTTTCACAAAACGATTAAACCGAACCGACAACAATGCAACAATGAATAACAAATAATAATAACAATCGATGACCTTTCTCGATGCAATCTATAGCTCACCATCGACGCTGGCGTACAAAACCTTGGCAGTTTTAGTACATACGAACAGCTGACACCTTCGACATCAGCTGATTCTTTTTTATCTAGGGCGCAAAATAGTTTCTTTAGGCCCGCAACGAAAATATAACGAATAGAATTTCATTGCGACCTAGTTTCTTTAGGTCTCAATGAAGACTGCCGTTTTCGCAGCGGTATAACGTAATAGTTATTTGTGTTTTGAGTAAGTAAAGTATAACATTGTCTCACGAGTGGAGATGTTGGAAATCTTCACGAGGGCAACAATAAATGAAATAATAAACATTTTTGTTGGGTAAATGGCCCCTTTAAATTTTGACGAGTGCGGACCGCGGAGACCATCCGGGACCGCAAGTTATTATCGTTTTTTACTTACACGAGATGCGGACAATTTTCGCCTCGTGTGAACAGGCTACATTTAATTCAATGCCTAAACACTGCATATGACCCGCGCCCGCATCCGCATCCGCACCGAGGGAAAGGGCTCCAATTAGTCGTTCGTATAGAATGGGCCTAAGCGGGAGAGAGCCTCGCGCGGAGGGTTCGACCCTTATTGTGTTGCTGTAAAATGCACATCTGGATATGGTCGGTGGGCTTTCCCAGCTTCCACGAATTTGAACTGTATATATTAGCGTGTGCGGATTGTGACACAAAGAGCGCGTGCACTGGAGGGAACCTCGCACAACCCTCGTCACATCCCACCCCTGGACGGGACCTGGCCCAGGCGACTGTTGCCTGGAAGCCGAGTGGGCACACCTCATAAGCCGAGGGTCGCCGGTTATGGATCGGAAATGAGTCCTTGCCATTTATTGTCATTGAGCTATGGATGATGCTGTTTAACAAAATGTCGCCGTCAGAGTAACAAGACCGTTTGGACATTCCCGATCAAAACGTTAAAATTGCCACGAGCGTTGAAACACACAAAATAAAAATGTATATAACAATAGGTAGTTATAATAATATAACAGTAAAAATATTATTATACAGGTAAAATACCCCCCTTGCATACCCCCTGAGACCTGCATACTCAGCGAATTTCAACTTCAAAACAACATATTTCAATCCAACATAGCGAGATTTGACATGCTTTGGTAAGCTCCATAAGAATAACATGGGGAATGAGTATGCAGGTTTGCTGCTACAGGTATATTAAAAATGGGTGGTTTTAATTCAATATTTAGTAGATCTGAACTAGAAGAAGCTATTTACCAAGTTTTATCAAGATATGTTGAGAAATAACCGAGATATAGAATTTTACTTATTTCCCATAAGGTAAACATTGGGACAACGTACTGTGTTTACCACTTTCAATATCTCGGTAACCAATGGACATACAGCATTGATACAAAATACTAAATTGTTTGTTTTTTGAGCTGAATTCATTGGTGCCAACAAAAATTAGATAAATTATATTTTTATATGTAAAAAACTCAAAAAACCCATTTTTGGGGGGTTTATCCCCATTTACCCCCCCTTCCGGTGGTCCGATCGGGCTGGTTCACGAACTCGTCCGAATAATTACTACTTTACACGTCCGTGCCAAATTTCATTCCAATCGGACCTTTTTTGCGAGCGCTATCGTGCTCACAAAACGAATGGTTTTTTTGGCTTGGGCCCCAAAACGAAAAGTTATAGTGGTCCCGGGCTTAGGTCTTACTATGAGACCTACGGTAATAGCTTCTTCCCTATAGGGGAAATTCGCTAAAATGACATACTGTACTCCTTAAATAAACAATAGGAGTACAGTCTTTAATTGGATGAACTCACAAACAATAACAAGCCGAATCCATATCCATTGGCTAATTATTGGCGTTTGTTAAACAATGGAATACAAATAAAGATAAATTGGCAATATTTATTACTTTCGTAAATAGCTTGCAGATATCAAAACGATTTGCTGATTTATATGCAAAACATGCTTCAAGGAAACTACTCCTCATCATCAGCGGCGAATCCAAACTCATTTAGCCCACATTTCGGTGGATGTCACATTATAAAATAAATGTTGTCCTAACTGTACTTCAAATTATTTCACAAAACGGTTTACAAATTTTAATGTGTTGTAAAATATATCAAGGCCACTCATTTAATCTGATAGGAGAGTTTATGTAATTGAGTGCGGTAAAGGTGATCAATGTGACAACAAGTACATTGGTAGCAGCACCAACAGAACTTTTCTACAAAGGTTTAAAGAGCATAATGCCTCCAACCAAACCAATCCTACATTCACAGCAGAGGCGTAACAGATTTTCTCGGGCCCCCATGAGATTTGTGGTCCACCGGATAAAACATAAGCAGTTTTGTCAATAAATGATGGGTGATAATGCATAAAAGGGTATGTTTACTATTTCGATTATGTTATGATTAAGTTACATAATATCACATTGTTTTTGTTTTTTCTTTAGTTGGCAGCAAGTGATGCTCTTTGAGTATAAATGTAACGGACTGTTTTGAACTCGTTTCCCCACCCACAGGCCATGGCCCATGTGGGGAACCATATTTCAAATGATTTTGTACTGATTGTATGTCAAGCTGCTGTTGTTGAAATAAACGAATTTTCAATTTCAATTTCAATTACATCACGGACGTAAGCGACCTTCAAATGGGCAAAGAATAACAAGGAGTTAAATTTCATATAAGGTTGATAGCAGCAGGGCCGCCGACAGGCCATGTTAACCAAGTCTGAAACTAAATAAGGGGCCCGGGACGAGCAGGATTTTTTTAGTTTGGGATTCTTGGGCCTTGAACTACAGGTTCATCCAAACTTGCAAGAAAGAAAATTACACAGTCAAAAATTAGCATTTCAAAGTTATCACGCAAAGGCTATTAGTATAGAAATCACTGCATGGTAAAACAAACATACTTTTTGGCTGTATGACTGTGGTGCTTGTGACTGACTGAGCTCTATGGCACAGTTTCTCACAGCACTTATGACATAAAATCACTTTTCGTGAAGCCACCTTTTCATTCCTCGACGGTTTTTTTGCTAGCATTAAAAAATACATAGATAAAAAACATACACGTTAAATTTCAGACCTTAATTAGTTATCACTGAATAGGCTTAACAAAATTAAACAATAACAATATATTACTGTTAACATTAATTTTATTCATTATTAGATACGATTATTGAATGATAAATAAAATTCAATATTTTGACCTCAAATGTTTCGTCCTCCACTCGTCTATCGGCCCCCTCCCAGCTCACCTGTTCCCGGTCGCCGCGCCGTTTCCCTCTTGTAGGGCCGGATAAGGGCTCTTTGGCCGGGTTCACACTGAACACTTCGTCAGAATCCCGTGGCCGCGCGCTCGATTGCCATTGAAAGCAATGGGAATCGCCTCCGACCGTTCACACTACACAGCCACAAGCGGGCCACTGAATTCCGTGTCGAACACAGACGCTCGCAGTGGCCCAAAACCTAGCTCAGTGAGCCACTCGCAGCCACTGGGGAGGTCAGTGACCTGTTGTTCCTTAATACGTGCAGTGTTTATGTACTTTGAGATGTCGGATTTCGACACAGAACGATTTATTACGGAAATCGAAGCTCGGCCAGCCATCTGGGATTTGGAATCTGGGGAATATGCCAATAAATACTCAAAATTAAAAGCGTGGGAAGAGGTTTGTGGCTTGCTTATATAATATTACGATATACTGGAAGCAGAGAAGAAAGAAAAGTGTAATTTATAAAACATTATTTATTTTATGGCAAAGTACACTAGTACAAGTAAACTTTATGCTTAAAAAGGTTTACAATCCAAACAAAAATATCATTAGATAACTGCGTCAGTTGTGTAGTGGAGCGGGAAAGCGCGGGAAAGTCGTTCCCACACTTCATTTCCTCAGGAAGAACAGCCAATTTTTGTGCTACTATTAATAGGAAGTAATAGGTTACAAAATTATTCATATAAATAATGTAAAGTTACTCCACAAAATTTTGTTTACTTGATTGATGTTCATTTGTAATAGTAATGTGCATATGCAATATAATTTCAAAGGTTAACTTGTTAATGATCCCAAAAAAGGGTAAGGTTAAAAAGTTTCAAGAATATTTTTAATTATTTTTTATTACCCACAGACTATGAGGCAAACTGAAATATATTTTAATTTTAGAAAACATGTAATTATCCATTGCGGCCCCCTATGGATAATAATTCTACGAAAAATAACATAAGAAAAAATAACAAAACTTAAGAGAAAATGTAGACTTAAAGTAATATAAATGCTGAAATTGTTGATTTTTGTAAATAAATACTTATTTAGCATAAATTTCCAAAAATCATATTATTTAATTACTTTATAATTTTTCAAGATACGACCTCGGACCTAATAATCATTATTGTTAGCGATATTTTTATCTTCAAAATGACGTTATTACAGATTTTTTAACCCATACCGTTAACGAGATACAGCCATTTAGACGCATAGCACTTTCCGCCATGTTTGCCCCTCTTCCCCCACATTGTCGACCACCTGGGAAATAGGCGACATTCGTAATTTAGATCAACTTAGTCCATATTGCAACATCAATAAAAAATATTGCGTTACACTCTTTCGTAAAATTCACAAATTAATCCTTCTTTCCTTAAAAAACGACCAAAATACCTCATATTTATATTTTATTTTATAACTAATTTATTTTTTTAGATACGACTTCGGGCCACCTAACTACCATTAGTGTTGGCATTATTTTTGCGATTAAAAAGACGTTTTGACCAATGATCTATCTTTTACCGTTTTCGAGATAACTGTGTTTAACGCATAGCTTCCCCCGCCCCCTCCCTATAACAAGAGCCCTAACACGAGGCCACTAGTGGCCGCCACCGGTGGCCGCCACCGGTTACCAGCCCGGGTAACTGCAGTTGACGGTACAGCCAACTAGCAGGCCACTCCACCAATAGCCACCTCCGATTTAGTCGAGAGAATGCTGATGAGTAATAAACAACTCATTCTTCTCGCATCACCAATCAAGAAACGAAGGCGGAGATGCAGGTGGATATGTTCCATGTTCACCCAGTACTAACGAATAGGAAGGCCTTTATTACACGTTGTTTGACAAACTATGAGCCGACTAAAAAAAGTTTTTTTAACTATTTCCGAATGTTCCTCTTCCTTTTTTCCACTTTTACTTTCTCCCCCCTATACATAGTATTTGGAGAAAGTATTGTTTTCGTCAAAATTTTCGAATTTGAGTTGTTAGTGGAAATAATCGTTTTAGTGCTCCCTGAATCCAAAACGTGGTTTTCGGAGTGGTGTCTGTGAGGAATCCACACTGTGGATGTGTGGATGTATGTAAACAAAGCTTGAGACCACACCAATGGCCCAATTTTCTTGAAATTTGGCATGTAGGTATAAAGCCATGATATCTCCAGGCGAATCCAAATTTCTCAAAAACGGCTCTAACGAATTTGATGAAAATTTTATGGTTTTTAGAGCTTAAGATGACAAATAAAATGACACCACTCGCATGTCTGTAAAAATTCAGGATTAGAAGATAATATGGGCAGTGTTAAAAAATTCATATTTTTCAAATTTCACAAAATATGGAACTACTAAAGAAAATATACTTGAAACGATTAAATTTGGCTTCAAAAAGTAAATAATCCAGTATTTTGAATTATTAGTCTATGTCAACTGGTTGCGGGGATAGTTGATATTTTTGTTTGGCGGTAAACGCAGTACGTTGTCTAATGTATTTGCGGCGTGATTGTACATTAATTTTATTTTATTGCAGATTTTCTTACGTTAAGGGAGGAAGTATTGTGTCAGTTTTCTGATACCATTTATTTTTTTTCTTCTGTTCACTCATTTAAAAAATCAAATAAACAATTAAAACTCGTTTAGAAAAATCATTTCACAACTGTACCTGCCTCCGCACGTGAACTGCTTGAGTTTACCCCCCCCCCCCCCCAAAAAAAAACCAGGTAATGCGCGCGCTTTCGTAGTCGGGAGTGGCGACCACCGGTGGCTACGTCTGAAAGCTCCCATTTCATTCAATGCCCCGCGACGAGTTGCCGCCACCGCGGTGGTCGACTCGCAGTTGCGCGAGGAGACACTGCTCGGCCACTGTGTCCCGTCGAGCAACTGCAGTGGCCGCGTCTGAAGGCCTCCATTTATAACAATTTTTAAGCTGTGGCGGGCAACCGGTGGCGGCCACCGGTGGCGGTCACTAGTGGCTTCGTGTGAAAGGGGCCTAAGGGGGGGGGGCAGGGGGGGTACCTGCCCCGGGCGGCAGATTTTGGGGGGTGGCAAAAATCTGAGTAAATAATCCAAAAAATTAATAATTACTAAACTTTTTTAATTATACAAATAAATTCTGGATAAATCCGAAATGAGATTACAGAATGTACCTTAAATTAATTTTTGTCAGTTAAAAAAAAGTTTTTATTTATGGATGGCCTGTAAAATTACAGAAAAATAGCCTTCTAGTTCAAGGACAAAATGCGTGTGCATACTACTATCTCTCACTTTCCACTTTCTCTTGCAGGGTGACCAGACATCCGTTTTTAGGAGGATATGCGTCCTTTTTAACGAACGTCCTCCTGTCCTCCTGGCTTTTAGAAAATGTCCGGCTCTTGCTACAACCAGGCTTATGTGTAATGACCATCGCACAGCGACGGCATAAGCGGATGTGGACAATACATCGATACTAAAATTAATATATCATCACTAATTAATTGTTATCCTTTAAAAAATGTAAAAATAAATGCATTTTTTACTCTGCCGGCAATGAGTATAATAGTAAATTAAAGACGAAAGCGTATTTTTTGCGAATTTCCCCTATAGGGAAGAAGCTATTACCGTAGCTTAGGATAGATAGATAGATAGATAGATAGATGGATAAAAATTCGAACGAATGCTTTTTTTTTGCTTCTGGTGGCCCCAAAATGAAAAGCCCGAGAACATGATAACTTTTCATTTTGGGGCCACCAGAAGAAAAAAAAAGCATTCGTTCGAATTTTTATCCATCTATCTATCTATCTATCTATCCGATCTTAATGAAATTTGGTACAGACATGTAAAGTGGTAATCACTCGGACGAGTTCGTGAACCAGCCCGATCGGACCACCGGAAGGGGGGGTAAAGGAGGATAAACCCCTCCAAAAATTGTTTTTATTAGTTTTTTACACGTAAAAAATATAAATTATCTATTTTTTGTTTGCACCATTGAATTCAGCTCAAAAAATCAAACAATTTAGAATATTTCATCATTGCTCTATGTCTATTAGTTACCGAGATATTGAAAGTGGTAAACACAGTACGTTGTCCCGATGTTAACCTTATGGGGATTAAGTAAAATTCTATACCTCGCTTATTTCTCAACATATCTTAATAAAACTTGGTTTGTGGCTTCATCGAGATGAGATCTAATGTTTAATGGTCTAAAACCCCCGATATTTTCATTTTCGTGGCAGCAAACTTGCATAGGCCTACTCATTCCCCATGTTATCTATATGAGAAATAAAAAAAATCGTATATCCCGCTTTTTTAACATATCTTAATAAAACTTGGTGTATGGCTTCTTCCAAGGCGACACTAGTGTCGCCTTGCTTCTTCTAGTTAAGATCTATTAAATATTGAATTAAAACCACCCAGTTTTAATATTCCTGTTGCAGCAAATCTGCATACTCATTCCCCATGTTATTTTGGGCGTATCCCAACTGCGCGCGGTGGTCAGAAATCTGTCAAAACCGACTGTCCAACTGCGCGCGGTGGTCACTTCGGGTCCCTCGCGGCACATGTCCAACTGCGCGCGGTGGTCAATTTTGGCTCTCACACCCTGACGGCTGAGAGTTTGTATTTTACGTTTGAAATTGTTATAAATGTACATAATTTAAAACTGTTCAAAACCACAGTAACTAATAAAATAAAAGTTAACCAGTACAGAAGAGAATACTTATTTTTCATTTTATCTTGAATAATATTCCATTGAAGTGTTGCCAAAAAATAATACCGTGTATCTATATTTCGGCGTGTCTTCAATGAAAATCCTCTTTAGTAAAATTTATTTATATACAAAACGGTTAAGGCAAATATACATTAATTTGACAAAAACCTAAAAGGTATACCCAAAACAGGAGATGAAGCTTAAATACCACTAGAAGTCAAAAAAGTCCATGAGAAAGAGTGACTATGATTTTATATGTTCCAAAGTCTACAATATATAATCATTCATATCAGTACTGGGTTTGTAAGCTTGCTTATAGAATTTAGTAGCGTGTTCAAAAATGTTAGTTTTGTAAACAACCAGCACACTCTTCTATAACAAATTTGCTGTTATCTCTGTTTCATAAAAGAGTTAGCTACACATCTCAAACTGGCAAAGATAGTTTAAAATACTTATATGTTTTTATGAATTGCAATACCAAATTAAAAGAATTATAGGAATATTAATAAAACTTCAGACTTTAACATTGACTTCTTATTTAATTAGAACGTACAAGATGCTCATAATTCCAGGTCAAGTGAGCCAACATTGGCAATTTTTAACAAAAAAATAACAGTTATAAAATCATATCAATATATATTTACATCATATTAACCATCGTGAACGTAAACTTCTATTTACAAAATAAAAATCTAAAAAATGTAATAGCGCGCAGTTGGACTATACCCTAAAAGTGACCACAGCGTGCAGTTGGACTGGATCCTTCGGGGGCCATAAAACTATTCCTCGTCCAAAATCTGACCACCGCGCGCAGTTGGGCTATCCCCGTTATTTTTATGGAGATTACAAAAACATGTGAAATGCTGGATTAAAATATGTTCTTTTGAATTTAAATTCGCTGAGTATGCAGGTCTGCTGCAACTGGGGTATTTAATTTATGTGCTCTATTTGTTTTATAACAAAAACAATTTGAGTGAACTGTTTTATGATTTCTTCATTAAAAAAATAATAAATAAAGATATGATGACAATTAATTACTATTACACTCTTATTGTATACTTTGGGCTTTGGGCCTTTAATGAAAGTTATTATCAGAGTTATATTAACAACTGTCCTCTTCTTTCTGTAAATGTCCTCATTTTTAACCCAACTGTCCTCCCTGAAAAGTCTCCATCTGGTCTCCCCGCTTAGGAAAATCCAAGACTTTCTGCTCTGACAACGTTGAATAGGCTTTCTTTCAAACAACATATAATTTTCCAATAATTGTTTGGCAACTAACGGTTGCTCATTGTAATTTATGATCTCAGATTACTACATCGCATTTTGAAGAAGATAAAATTCGGTTTTTAAATTTTTGTTTATTGTGCTAAACTCAAAATTGTTATAGTATTGGCCGTATTGGGTCAATGTCATTGGTTACGTCAGTCACTGATTAAAAGCTTACAATTAGAGATTTTTTCATGATTACGATTTTATACTATTATTTTATCTTTTATTGAAAATACTGTAGGGTGGGTGCACCAGTGAATGACCGGTTAAGGACGATGTCTCATGTTAATTTAACATTACTCCCTTATTTTATGGTCACAGCTATATATTTTACTGTAGAAAGTTCATTTATTCTTTAAGGATTAAGCAATATTAGTTAAATATGTCACATAATGAGAATACTGGTTGTAATATTAATTAAAACTAGATAACACGTAGCTCGAAATCGAGCAAAAATCATGTGGTAAAATAATGAAGAATAATCAGCCTACTTATACACTTTTAAAGTTTATCAAAGGGCTAACTTAATTAACAAAATTATGGCTTAACTATTGAAACTATTAAAGTTAATTTGATCTACCGCAGAAGTTTCTGGTAAACGATTTTTTGGAAAACACATTCATTTTTCCATAATCATTTTTCATAATCATCATAATTATTTTGTTTCTGAAATTTATATTTTAATACTGGCAAAAGATCGAGCTCTGCTCACAGCAACATGTAGCTGCGGCCGTGACGAATGACCTCATTTGTTTAGAGACTGTCCCTGCACATTATTGATAATTATCGCCAAAACAGATATTGTAGGGAACGGCTGTCTTTATAGGCAAATTTTCCTTTGTGGTAAAAACCCATTACTCTACCTGTATTTTCATTCTTGAAATGCAACCGACCGCAATAAAAACATTTTAGTTCCTTGGTCTGAGGTTGGAAGGAGCATAAAATGTTACATCGGGAGGGTGATGCCAGCGGTTGTCATCGTGTTCTTTCCGACTCCTCCGACCGGTCTACGTTCGTCTTCTTCTTATCGGTGGCATTATAAATGAACCGAATCCAAAAATAGATTTGCTCAGGTTAATATAACTTCAAAAACACTATGATATTTGTAAACTACATTGTAAAACTGGTAACTACAGTGTTTAAAAGCTTTAAAAACTTCATAACATAACCTAAATTACATAATAAATCTTAAAAAAAGAAAACTGTTGAAAACAAAGCCAAACCAGCTGGAAAATAAAAACTGCTCTTTTCGAAAAAATAATTGTAATTCATTACTGCTATCTGTAGTTTACCTGTAGAACTATTTCAGAGCCTGGTCATATGTTCAGTTTGTAAACAAAGTAAACTGAGCTTGCTCAAATGTTGATGAATAGCGTCACTGTTCCGAAACTTCAGCCCTTTACTGTACTTTAATGACGCCCTTTTTAAAATTCTGAGACTTGATGACAAATCTACATAACAATCCCTTTAATTTGACACCTCAAACGTTAAAATCCGTCCAGCCGTTATTGCGGTTGGACTGTGAAAAGAAAACCGCTTGCGCATAATATATAGATTACTGTAGAAAGTTCACTTATTCTTTAAGGATTAAGCAATATTAGTTAAATATGTCACATAATGAGAATACTGGTTGTAATATTAATTAAAATACAACTATGTCAATGCTCCAATAAATGACCGGGACTGCACCGAATGACCGATCTTGCACAGTGAATGACCGGTCTGTTTTGGCTGAATAACTGTCAAAATATTTGAAAATCAGCTGACAACAATGATTAAGAATAATTCAGCTGAGAATATAGATCATAGCTAGTAAATGACCAATCTCGTTCCAGTGAATGACCGCTAAGTTTTTCCCCGGTCATTCACTGGTTTTTGCCCTAGTTACGTTCCAATTTATGACCACCCTCAGAAATAATTAATCTTAACATGCACAGCAATAAAATTGATTTTAAATTGCAGGATAGTATGTTAAATATAATTTAATTGCAACACAATTTTGAAACTATCATCAAATACAAAATGAATGTAAATCCAGGAAAGCCTCGCAGGGGTAATCACTATAGCAGGAAACATCAAAATCGAAGATAGTGGGACACTCAATATTAAATATGTTTAAAAAGTATTTTCGACTCCAGTAATTTTAACCAATGAAAGATTATTGTTGAATAATATTCCAAGGCTGGTTTTATGCTTATTTTGAATTAGCTAGCCCAAAGAATATGCTTAATAACGGGCTTTTTAAACAAAACGGTCATTCACTGGGGGGACCTAGAACTCAAGTAGTAGTCTAGGCTAAAACTTGGCAGAAATTTGACCTTGAAAATCAGCTGTTCCAAAAAAACGCGCTAAAAACCCGAAAAAGCGCGCCAAAACGGAAAAAAGCGCGGTAAAAACGGAAAAAAAGTCCGCCAAACAGTGTTGCCAACAGCATAGAGTAAAAAGCATATACTATAACAGGTATACACTATACTATAGTACATATAACATATTACGTCACGCTACCCCTATTACATACGTATTTACATACGTACTTACTACGTCACGCTACCGTATATTATACATTTACATATGTATAATGGTATATTAAAATGGTTTATGTCATACCACCTCCTATCATTGAATGGTATATTACAATAATGGTGTATATTACGTCACACTAGATATATCAAGTGACCTGTATCCCTGAAGGTGGTGTCTTATGCTATGCCGCAGACTTATGCGCGGGAGCGCGTATTGAAGGTAAGAGTGAAATGTTATTTTCTACTTATAAAAAATACATTGTGGGTTTATTGGGTCAAAATAACTATTGTACAAGTTAAACTTGTATGAAAAATAAAGCTAGTAAAATACCGTTCCAGTCAAAAGGTTATTGAGACACTTGGTCCCAAAGTATTATATCATTACATTTTATTTGAAGATATATATATTATGAATAAATCAAGAGAGAGAATAATTTAACTTTGTAAGCTAGAGTGAGTGAAGCAGATGATTGTGGATTGCGACCGCGGGCCGCGGCCCGCGGCCTGTGGCTGGTTATCGGCCGGCCATCCGGTCTCCTTATCATCAGCGACATCCGCGGCTGCCGTTCAGCTGAGCTGTACTTTTTTGCAGTTGAGATATATTCTTTACAATCAAATTATAAATCTAGGAAAGTTAAAAACTATTTGGAGTTTATTAATAATTATACTATGCTTTATATTATAATATAGAGAGTCCCATTTTGGGACTCTCTATTTCCGGTGCTATTTTACGATAAACTTACGTTTAAGATTTAAGAGAATAATTAGTAGGGGAAGGACAAGGTTAATAAAAACCTATTAAAATCACCACCGTAAGTGCTTTTTATTATTATAGATATATTATGAAAAAACTTAATTATTATTTTATCATAATATTTGTAGGAATATTTTTAGAGCTACCAAAACCCATGTCAGGTTGAAGTACAGTAAAAAATACTGCAAGTAGATGAAACTATTTTTCGGTGAAAAAATAAAACCTGGTTTTATATGAGTTAAACTTGTAGTGACAGTTTTGGGGTGTATATGATACGCCCCATGCTTTAAAATGCTATAATTTGTTCTATCATAACAAAAAAGGAGAAGGCTACAGATGTAGACATTGGTTCTCTGACAAAAAAAATAAATGTTAAACCTTTATTTATTTATAGTTGATTTTATTCTAGTTGAGGTAAACTTAGTGGAACTGTCTCTGACACCGTCGCTGCCACATTCGGCCAATGGTGGAGTGGGGAGTGGCGGTGGGGAGAGGAGGCGGGAGCACTCAACATATCTCTCACACTCTCTGTCATGTGTCTGCATCCAGCAACACCGCTCCAGTTGTGCTTAATTTAATCTAGGAATATAATGTAAGTATTTTCACTTACTCAATATGATTGTAAATAGATATAGGTCAGTTCCTTTCTATTTGGACATATAATACTCGTTTATCCTATATGGTTTCGGAATTACTAATGAAATGTTAGAGCACTGCTCGCATGTTGCAATGTTTGGCTCGCTTGTCATCATATTTGGGTTTTTCTTTGGTCTTGGATATTTTTTGAGACTCTATATCTTTTAGAGCCCATCCAAAACCGAGGTGATGGTTTTGGTTTTTTATGGCGATAAACTTTTTTAAATGTGTGATGATTACTTGTAAAATGTTCTGTTGCTGTGATAGATATCTATAAACCTCTGGGTGGATTGAGTAGCCCTGAGTTTATTTTCTTGACTGGTTTCTTTCAAACCTAATTCACTAAATCGTTGAGAAAACTTCCAAGCATATTTGAGTAGGTTTTCAGGGTAGTCCTTTCATTTTCAGTAGAATTATATTAGGGTGAGAAGCCAACGCCTCTGTGTCGTAGTAAAGGCCCTGACCTCCAAGAGCATCAAGGTATTCGTAGATTTTCAATCTAGCCTGAGCTGTAGTGTAGGCCGCAATCACTACATTTACATTACTCAAAGGCTCGCCAACTTCTTCCAGGTACTCCAAGCTTACAACCAATCATTTACCTAGTATGAGTTAACATGTGTTTTTCAAAGTCCCCAGTTGAGTAAATGATTTACAATTTTACTACATACAACAATTAATACTACATATAACACAATTATTACAACACATAAAACAATTATTATTACTTAATAAATAACACAATTATTAATAAATAAACAATATTAAGCCCCCCTCTGTACTTGGCCTATATCTGTATACAGTCATATTGAAACAAAACTTTTCACAGGTGGAATTCAGGGCCTTTGCTGAGCAACACTACCCTACCCATGAGCATTTCCAGGAAACTTCTCTGCAGATCAGAGTAAGGAGGCAGGGCTAGAAAGCTAGCACCTGAGGTGGGTAGTCATGATATTTAAACAATTTTTAGGGGATACTAGTAATGTCCCTGTAGGTTTTGGTAGGCCAGTATATTTAGACCATCTGATACGTTAAAAACTTTGAACGTCCAGTTTCCACACCACGGTAGGTCGTAACCAGGCCGTATGGACGCCGGCGCGTTTATTTTTGTTAACCCAGAGTAATCGCCAAGAGCCGTACCTCTGGAGTGAGGATAGAACCATTAGTTCTATCTCTCACGATAATGTTGAAAATTTTGAACGTCCAGTTTCCACACCACGGTAGGTTGTAACCAGGCCGTATGGACGCCGGCGCGTTTTTTATTATAGTGAGTTCCCCAGTAGGCCTAGTCTCACTTGTTTTTTTTAACCCACTGCCCCATCCATCGCAGTGAGTCGTGACAGCCATTCCATAACAATTTGCTGCCTCCGAAATATTTTTTGTATTTTATATTTTTATATTTTTTTGCCTTCTGTTGGTCCGTTCATTGTGTATGAGGTTTAAGGTAGGGACTTTGTCCTCTACTCGTATCTCTCTCCATTTACTGAGACCAACAGAGGATTTTTTAAATTTTATATATTTTTTTGGTCTCTTACAAATACTGAGGTAATCCTAAAGATGGGTAGTAGGTACAAGGGGAAACATTTCACGTTTTCTAGGTGTTATCCAAACCCTTATTATGTTCACCCGTGGTCTTACAGGTTTTACGCCAGCCTGATGGTGAACACTGTACCTTAAAACATTCATACTTGGAGATTTGCTAGAGGGAAACATTTCACGTTTTCTAGGTGTTATCCAAACCTCTTTTACTTGCCCCTGGTCTTACAGGTTTTTACACCAGCCTGTTGAGCAAGTCGCAATCTCCCCACACACACACACACACACACACACTCACACACACACACACTGGGTTGTTCAAAGGTGTAGCCAAAAACCTCCTCGGTTCTAGGCGCCACAGTTTACTTAGCCCTACATTCACACATTCATTCCCATCTCGGATATACCAAAAATATATGTAAGAGACCTATAATATTTTCTCAGCATAGAATTGTGCCGATTTTAAGGCACAATTCTCGCTATTTATTTTATGTTGATTAATAATGCAGTCTACTGTAATATCATTATCATCTATATACAAACTTTCATCTATTTTCAAGACATTATAGTGAAACTGGCGAAGGAACTGTGCCTTCTCCAGCCCTTTAGTGTATATAGTTAAGAAAGGTTGAAACAAAGAGCGTATAAGCTCTTTGTTATATTTTACATTGCCATCATCCCACCTAAGGTGGTGATAATGACGAGTCAACCAGCGGGCTGTTCGCTTCATTTTACTATTTAAATTGTCATAGTGAAAGGGGGGTCGGAACACTATTTCTGTTTTATACGACCTCCCGACAATAGCGAGTTCCTTGACGATAAAATTATTTTTATTATCCTTGAACCCCTGGAACTCTACTACTGCTTCCATCTGACTGGTCCAGAAAAAACAAAACCTCTCTGTTTAACCTTTCTATTATGTGCCCAGGTAGGAGTTCAAGATAATTTTTGAAAATATTGTTTATTACAATATTTTCAATATAATCCTTGACGAGGTCTTCTATATAAAACAATTCCAAGAGGTCTCGACTAATTAGATGCAAATTGAAAATAAACTGATCCCACTCGTCTTTATTCAAAGACAAAGTATGCTCCCCATCAGTTAAATAAGCATGTTTTCTGTTAAGAATGCATGCAACTTTGATCTTGTCTTCGCTTTGATTTTCTTTCTCAACTATACAATCTTTTTCATAGTGTAATGCCAATGATATATCGTGGAATTTTTCAAAGAATTGGCAAAAAGTATCGTAAGACCACCAAACCCAACCTCTCCTTCCTTTAATCAAAATACCGAGACTGTTGTCTCTGTTTTTGAAAATACCTGTGATGATTGACTTTGTCCCCTCACAGTTGAGAAAATAGACTGACTTTAAAAAGATGCTAGTCTGAATATTTATAGGTTCTACCATTTTAGGAATCGGCATAGGAGCAACCTCTTTGGTTGGATCCATCTCCCCGAATGAACAAAATTTTAATTGTTTTTACCTCCCTTAAATTTCCCCCTCCACCTCCTGTGGTGGGACATGTTTTTGTGTCGCACCTTCAACTGAATGTCTTAGTTTGTTTTCAATCAATTTAATTTGTCTTAAAAACCTAAACCTGTCTGCAGCTATTTTTCCCACTCTGATTTTCTATCTTCCATGGGTAAAACATGTACATTTGTAACGATAGGGTCTGAAAAACTCACTTTTTACTCATTGTGAAACTTTTCTAACATCCCCGGTGATGGGTGTGTAAGTGTAATGGGTATCATGAATCAAAAGGCAATATCCCCAAGTATGTTCCGGGAAGGCGGTTTTAGTTTCAATCTCTAACCTCATATCCACCGGTCCCGATTTAATGCTATCGTCTTGCTTTGAACAATCAATAACATAAATCGGACACTTTGTTTTATATTCTTTAAAGTCTAGTACAGGGGATCCCGCTCTCCCATAGTAAGAACTTTGAAAATTAGCAAACATGTCATAGAACAAGCAAGTATTCCCCCGTAAATTATCATAGGGGTAAAATGAAGAATTAAGAAATAGTTTTACATCCAATAGATCGCACGCATCAAACTCACTCATATTTTTAGTCAAAACGCCTTTTCTCCCAGTTTGGAATGCCAAGATGACATAGCGTGGCTTTTCAGTTTGATTACTTGTTCTCAAAGTCCAGCTGAAATTCTTTGTACTCGGCAAATTATGGTACTCAATCAGCTCCCATTGCCTGAATGGTACATGGATAGCAGGGTCTTTTTCGATAAATTTATAAAGTCTTAGCTTTTGAGCATCATTTACTGTTATGTGCGGTATGCGCCAATATATTTTTTCAATATCTAGGTTAATTGTGCCGGCTGCCGCTGTTGTTACGGCATTAATGTCTGTGGCTGAACGCAAAATAACCAATTCCTGCTTAATATTGACCAGTACTTTTCTGTAATCCTCTGCAAAACCCAGTAAATGTTTAAGCGGGATAGAGTAAATAAAATCTGTAACTGTTTCAGTTTTGCCCGGTCCTAACCAACAAGAATTTTTCAAATAGTTTTTCTCCTCTTCCCGAATAGATAGAATATTCTTTAAAGTTGTAGTGATACCGACGTTTCTCACCCTATCGATCTCCTTCCCACATATTTCATATCTGATTTCATCAAAAAGAAACGCGATCGCATTGTTAATAAATGAAACATCTTGGGCGGTATTGTCAGCTTTTTTCCCACTAACTTTTCCATGTATAACAATATAGCTTTCAAATGGGGCCGTAATTATATCTTGTTGTAGGATAGGAATACGTAGTTCATCCGAATTACCATATGTTGTTGAAGCGGAACAGTTGTGCGTATGATATTCCATACTAGTTATCAAATCATCGAACAAAGCCTTGCTGTCTATTGCTAACATGGTCATTTTGAAATACTTTGAATCCGAGAGAGCGGAGAAACTTAATATTTCTGCGAGTTAACACTTTGGCTTTCTGAACACCACTGAATTTACCCTCCAGGGGTGTATCCCTATATACCAGTCCCATTACTGCATCTGAGATGTAGTCTTACTGAAATGTTTTCTCCGCGAAAATTTACAAGTTCCCCGTCTTGATCTTTTAAACTGACTGTCAGGTTGTTTATCCTCTGACTGATTACCGGCAAATAAATTACATTCCTAGGTGTCTCTATAATTTTATACCCTGGAGAATCGGACGGGTAAAACTCGTGTATAACATGCCCCTCGATGCCATTTTGGTAAGATCCACGTGTATTGTTACACTCTACTCGTATTGAATTAACTTTGATTATCGCAACAGGCAGTTCCGAAATATGTGTTTTATTCGCATGGTATATTTTATCTTTGAATCCCAATAGTTTTCCCAATGAATGATCTTTTTTAAAATCAACTTTTTCCGAACAAAACAATTCGGACTTTAAAGTATTATTATTGGGCTTTAATGTGAATTTTGTATTTTTCGGTAACTGGGATACCAGATATTTTTCAATGTCCTCGATTTCATAAGACCCTTCAGGAATAGTTATTTCCTGCTGGTCACCATAATAAAACTTGTCATTCTTATTTTTTTCTATATTCGGTATAGAGTTATATGTTGAGAGTTCAATTAACCCTAGCTCCCAGTCACCATTGCTAACATCAATTGGAAAAGACAAGTCATATGACAGTTCACTAGTTATTCCCGTTAGACAAAACATTATTGCACAGAAACTTTAAACACAAGTGCCCGCAAATAACTGAATTGAAACTCTGTTGTCTCTCGTAATTATAGTAAATTTCACATCCGTTAAAATACTTTAACAATTCATAGGGTGGTTTGAGATTGCCAAAGCTATCGTAATAATAAACCTTTTCCTTTAACTTTTTATAACAGACCCAATGGGTCCCTGGACCACTTGATGTATCCAGGTTAACAATTGCAGTTTCGTATCCTTGAGGCTTTTTGGGCAATGAATCCCTCATGAAAACTCCTCTGAAATTTGGGGTATTCAACAATTTTCATACTTGATTAAATCAAAGTTTGTAAGCGGTTTTATCGGTATTGATAAGCTTTTTTTTCTTCTTGCAACACTTTCTTTTCTTCCTTTTTTGTCCGCCGACACCTCGTTTTGGATATGGTCTGAGATACAAGCCTTTGCCTTTTGGATGTCTTACTTGGCGTTTCTTCCTACGACCACCACCAAATTTCGTCTTTGCCTTCATAGCTGTTGTCACCGCCCAAGCCGCGGCTCGTTCTCCTATAGATGAGTCTGAAGCTTTAAACCTTTGCCAGGCCCGTTCAGCTAGCTCTTTGTCAGCTTGTCTCCTCCTCTCTGAATCATTATATCGTGAGTAGGCAATGTCGTGTACCTTACAGGCTTGGTCCAATTTATTGATTCCCGGGTCTCCTCTGGCTAATCTCTCCCTTAACCTAGTTCCAGGTCCACAATATTGATAACCTCCGGGTAAATGAAGTTCTACAGGTAATAGGTCAATCGCCTTGTTCAGGACCGACGAAACTATACCTCCACCCACTTTCAGTGCTCCTTTATGTCTGATTGATTTCCTCTTGGTCTTTGGCATTTTATTGTAAGTACTTGATCACCTCGTACAGTTTGTTTAACAGTGTTTCCCTGATACACCCAATCCCCAACACATCGAATGTAGTAGGCACAGTCCGAACCACAGAATTTGTGAACTCGTTAAACTCCAAAACACCACTGTCAGTCATAAAGTAAATCATGCCATTTATATATTTGAAAGCACCGTAAACTTTGCCCGAGATACCACTCAATACACTGGGGACCAAACCCATAAACGACCCGGAAAAGTTACACTCGTAGATTTCAACCAAATAATAATCATTATATATCATAAGTGTTTTTGCTTGGTTTGTGGAAAATACAGCATTAACTTTGTTAATCTTTCTACCGGCAACCAAGTCGACATTGTATTTATATCTAAGTGATAGTGCCGGGTATGTAAATACGTATACATAATTTCCGGCAAATAAGGCAATACTCCCATCTGGTCTCTGATAAATAGCTGAAATTTCTGTGAAATCCCCAGGAAGAAATCCAAGCCAATCGGTGATTTTTCTTACCTCTGCAAATTGATCAGGAGTTCTTTCAGTAGGATTTAAACTTATAACCCATACATACTCCTTATAAAAAGCAAATATTTTACGGTTTACAATTACATACTTGGTAATTTGGTTATTTTCAAACTCGCAAATATCTTTCTCTTCTTTTAATTCAACTAAATCGGTTTTAGGTGTTGTGGAGGTTGTAGTAGTGGTAGTGCTAGTGGTACTAGTGGTAGTTGAGGTGGTTGAGGTACTGGTCGTCTGAGGTCTACCATACAAAAACTGTATTGCCAATATATCGTCTTTACCAAGATCAAACTCGGTCAAGTTAACAATACCCTTAGGTGTTATTGGGTAGGGATACATGACTGATTTTTCATCACTAGAATGGTCCAAGCCCAAGGCATGACCAATTTCATGCACTAAAGTTTGAAAGAATTATATGTTATTACCTCTTGTTAGGTTCATTGTAAAATCCCAGGGTTCTTCAGAGTCTAAATGAATATCGGTTTGGTTATACTGACTGGTAGGCAGAAAAGCATGTGCCAACACACCTCCAGGTCCGTCGAAATCATAATAACACATGTCATTTCTAGAGTAAAACATGTGTTTTCTATCATCAGCAAATGAAATTATTATTTTTGGGTTTTTAAAGTCTTTTTTAAAAGTAAGATTTGCATCTTTTCCCCACACATTAAATGCTTTTTGTATTAGTTCACTGTACTGTGGCCTACCATATTGATACCATGTAATAACTGAATTGTTCCAACGTCTACCTGGTAAAGCAGAGAATGGTTTCATGTTATCCTTAACACCACATCTA
This sequence comes from Flexamia atlantica, assembly GCA_035578135.1. Classification (NCBI taxonomy): domain Eukaryota; kingdom Metazoa; phylum Arthropoda; class Insecta; order Hemiptera; family Cicadellidae; genus Flexamia; species Flexamia atlantica. The sequence continues at coordinate 191,467,983 of JAQJVK010000001.1, read as the reverse complement.
GGTAAAGCCATGAGTTCAAGAGTTGCATTATCTAAAAGCCCAGTGGGCTCAAGACTAAAGGTCTCTTGGAATTGAAAGACTGCAGGTGTTATGTTTCGTGTTAAATATGTATCACCCATATATCCATAGTGCAATAGATATTCTATGGACTTGTTGTTGCACAAAGCAACCGGTATAATGATTAGTAGTATAACCAGCATGTTTAAAGGTTGAATAGCTTCTGCTGATAAACTCTACTAGAAACTCTACTTATAAGATTAAATCCATCTATCTCTGTAATAGTCTGTATCGTCACCTTCCTCTACTGGGAGATGTACATCAAGTGGTAGTCTACTACCACTTTTTTGAGCTGGTGGTTGAGTAGGCAATTTAAACAATTCTTCCCAATTTAAGTAATCATTTACGCCAGCTTGCGGTAAAATAGCTGCTCTACCAGTCTGTTTTTGATTGATATAATTGTATACATACACTCCAAACTTTTTCAGTTGCATATCGTGATAGATCTTATTACTACTTATTAACCCTTCACATTTAGCCAGTCTAGTATTAATTTGAGTAATACCAGACACTACATTTGCAAGGTTAGTGCTTAATGGTAAAATATTGTCACTACATGTTTGGTCAACATATCCTTTGTTAGCTACATCAGTTGATTCAGTGGGTATCGCAGTATTTTTTATTTGCTTGTTCTGAGCATCATAGTGCTCATTACTAAGTATCATACTTAGTTTATTTAGGCTTTGCAGGTTTACAGCATCCATAGGGTCTACTGGGTCACCGATATTGGAAACTCTCTTCTTTCTCATATTGTATTTATATTTTGTATTAGGTATACAGTTTTCATCCACATAGCTCTTTGTTGCTGCATCAGGTGGTTCCAAAGGTATAGCCAAGTTACAAAGTCTTTTAGTTTGCATATCATAGTTACCATCGGGTGTTAAATTGAAACCTTCACCCTTGGGGCCTTTAAGGCTCTTGGAGTGGGATGTTAGGCTACGTCCAAACTTGTCAATAGTCATCGTAGTAATGCTTTAAATCTACTGTCCCCTGCTACTTTTATGTATCCAGCAGCAACCTCTCTCAATTCTTGATGTCTCTCAATTCTCTTAAACACCGTCTTGATACTTGCGCTTGATAGCATTTCTCAGCTCGATGAGCTTTGACTTGAGCTGTTTACTGTTTCGCTCCATAATTGCAAATGATAGTATTAATTATTATACTCGCCGATTTATGGCATTTCCACTTGTCTAAAAAATAGAGCATGCTTTTTATATTTTTTAACATAGTCTATTATATCTAACAGTGAAACACCGGTCCTAAAATTCAATCCTTTGTAATAACTTTCCTCTCTCCTGTCAAACCTCGGGATCACATAACGTTTTGTAAAACTCTTGAGTTCAAAAGTTCATTTACGATTTCATTACCTTCCAACCATCTCTCCACTCTGGTATCTCAGCAACTGTATACTTGTCATTTTCAACAGTTTTTTCCATTAATCTCTTTAATAGCTCCATAGGTCTAGGTTCATTTATATTTTCTAAAAGGTATGAATTTAGAAGCCAAAATTCACTCGGATTGGCTCCTGTAAACGATCGCCACTGCTCAAATAGGCCTCTGTTAGTTATACTATATACTCCATTATTTAGAGAAATACCAAACTTTTCACACTGTCTTGGCAAGCATGGTAGGGCTTCTTTAAGGAATTCTACAGTGTATAACCCTTGACAGAGGTTATTAACTCCGTTATACGGTTTATTTCTACGACGTTTAGGAACACTATCTGGCACTTTTGAATACCCTACATTATAACTAATATCGATATAACAATTGGATTTTATTGCCTTTTTATAAATCTTTAATGGGTCTCCTATGGGTATAGTTCGTTCAGTCAGCAGTATACATTTAGAGGCATAGGGTATTTTACACCCGTATTCCAACATTTCATTACATATTTGTGTAAAGTTTACACTTCCATAAAGGTTACGTAGAAGCAATACTTTGCCAAACAAATCGGGGAAAGGTCTGAATCTTGAAATCATATTTTGGGGGTCTCTTACTGTACAATTTCCCATGTCCTCGTGATAAATTAAAGTTCCAATGGTATACCTCTTTTTTCACATTTATTGAGAAATGTCAACCATGTTTCACGGTTGTACGTTCTCTCACTCGCGGAAATCATTAATAATACAACAGGTGGGAGCATAGCTGATGGTTTTGGCTTTTTATGTCGCCAGCATCTCTTATTAAATTGATAGCCATGAGGAGGTTTTCTACTGCAGTAATTCCCACAAAACCTTTTCTTGTGTTTGTAATAATACGAACATAGGTTTGATTTTACATTATGTAGTTTGGTGTTGTAGCCCCTTAAATCGTTATATGCATAGATCCTAACCATTATGCCTCCGTCACAAAACTGTCCAAACAGATCCTATATCTTCCCTTATAAGGGTCAGAAGTCTTGTCGATAACCAAAAACCCAAAGTTATCTTGCCAGGCCTTGGCGCATAACTCTTTGAATTTTTCAAATGGCATGTCAGTTGTGACATGGTCGTTGTATATGTGTTTTAAATTCATTTAATCTTGTTTGAATAAAATGACAAAGTTGGAATTATCCCTGATTAGCTGCTTGGGAATAGCGCTATATGTCTGCCCTAGATAAAAGGTGTCAATATGTTTATGTCTACCCATAGTGAAATAACTCCTTATACAATTATGCTTTTCACAAGATATGTCATCGAATATCATTATAGAATTGGGTTTAGCTTTATTTGGATGTGTAACCAAGCTATTGTCATCATAGGCGAAATAACCGACTTCTTTTGGTAATACCTTCTGAAAAACTCATATTTAGGCTGGTATAGTGATTTTGAAAATACATAAATATTCTCAAACCTTAATCCGTTAGGGTCGAATAATAAATTAAACAGTACATTTGTTTTGCCTGAAGAACTTGGCCCACAAATAATACAACGTATAGAGTCGGGTAATAAATTACCATGTTTATTATTTTTAACCATGCCTGATTCGATATACTCATCAAAGTTTCTAACGGGGAATTCAACTTCCTGCTTCCCGATCCGCATCGTTAATGATTACAATATCTAATCTACAACGTGATATATACTTTCCCTGGGCGTTGTAGTTTCCCTCTGTAGGATCAAGCCAAGTCCTTTCTGTCAATCCAAGAGTCATGACTACTATCATACCCCTCCCACCTTACAAGTAATTTGGAACCTTTTCTCCGTAACACTTTTTCAACCAAGAATAAATCACCTGTCTTGGACTTGCTGATTTCTTCAGCATTAAACCCCCCTTTAAGAATTTCACCTTTAGAGTCTTGTAGTATATATGTCACAGGTCTTGTAGGTTTAATCGCGTATATTTTAAAAGTCTCTTCGGTCCAACTGGGGAGGTAACCCTTTTTAAAAACCATTTTAGCCTTACTAATCCTAACACTGTCCCCCAAATTAAACCTTTGCTTTTTAACTTTTTTACTTTTCTTGACTTTATAAATTTTTTTTAAAATGTCTTTAACATGTTTGTGTTTGACTTCTTTTGGTTTCATTCCAATAGTTCTATGTTTAGTGTTGTTGTAGGACTTTACAATATCTGGCAATATACTCAACCATTCATAACTACCTCTAGCTGTAAACTCTTTCCACATACGTGTCTTCAAAGTTCTGTTGAACCTTTCTACTATACTCGGTTTAAGTTCGGAAAATGTATGATAGTGATTGATTTTGTACTTTTTCATAAGGCCATTTATATGTTTATTGAACCATTCAGTACCTTGATCGGTGTGAAAGTTTTTCATTTTGTGTTTAGCTAAGATTGGTTCTAACGCCTTGGCTACTTCAGACCCTGACTTGTCTTTTAAGGGAATAGCAAAAGAATACCAGTTTTTATTAAATCTTTAAACAACCGTAATTTTTTAACGGATGGTCCTTTTTGAATGCGGTTTGCGGCATTCTTCTTTGCTTAAAAAGCTCTTTAAAATGATATAAAAAAGATAAAAATTAAAATGATAAAAATTGTTTCTATTCAAAGAAATTGGTATTTATTTGAATCTTTGAACAACTGCCATTTTGTACTGGGTCAACCTTTTTGAGTGCGGTTTGCGGTGTTGTATTCTACAAAAATAGACCTTTAATTTGATGTGCATATCAACCTATGCTTACATTTAAGATTTTCTCCTGAATCCTGGCGGGCCGTCCCCCTGAGGAGGTAGCGGATCACTGGATATGTGTTAAGATAGACTTATATGCCTTATAACTTGATTCCAAGTTTTGTAGGTCTACGTTTATTATTTTTCAAAATATTAAGCCGTACCCAGACTTTTCAATCACCCTGTATATAAATGTATAATATACGGTAGCGTGACGTAGGAAGTACGTGTGTAAATACGTATATAATAGGGGTAGCGTGACGTAGTATGTTATATGTACTATAGTATAGTGTATACCTGTTATAGTATATGCTTTTTACTCTATGCTGTTGGCAACACTGTTTGGCGGGCTTTTTCCGTTTTTCCCGCGCTTTTTTCCGTTTTGGCGCGCTTTTTCGGGTTTTTGGCGCATTTTTTTAGAACAGCCGATTTTCAAGGTCAAATTTCTGCCAAGTCTCAGCCTAGACTACTGGTGGTCATTCACTGGTACACCCACCCTAATAGCAGCAGCTGTTGAACCGCCATTTTCAAACCCTGGAAAATCACAGTAAGGCCCTCGTGAACGGGAACGGCGCCCTCCTCGCTGGTTTGTTTCAAAGTTAAAACATTTTTGAACTAATTAATGTAATGTTGTAGACCTACATACATTTACATAAAAATTTAATGTTCTTTTTACTTTTACTTTCTATGAGAAATAAGAGAAACTAAGACTTCAAATTTATGTAAGGTTAGGCCTAAAACTATTTTCAAAACATAGTAACACGAAAAGCTCCAAATTGATTTTGAAGTCTGCTTACACTTTCTATTATTGCATTATTTAAAAGAGAATAATCACAAGTTACAATAATTTTCCAATCATAATTTTTAATAATGTTTTGTGCCCTATCACGCTTTACAAAAAAGTAAGCGTTGGCCTATGTTTTAAATATTGGGAACGAGGGGGCGGTGAAATCGGCTTTAACCCCCCCCCCCTAGACAAATATCCTAGTTCCGGCCCTGCCCTCTCGTAGTTTCACGCTTACCGGTTCCCGTTATGAGCCCCCCCGCATTGCAGGCCCTGCGGGCCCTTCTGTTACGCCACTGCATTTTATAACATGAAAACTATAGAAATGTGGGCTAAATGAGTTTGGATTCGCCGCTGATGATGAGGAGTAGTTCCCAACATGTTCGGCATAATCAGCAAATCATTTTGATATCTACAGGCTATTACGTACCATATATTTAATTTCGTAAGGCGATTCTTTGCGTCAAAATTGTGGGCGTCTGGCAAGTCGTAGAAAGATGGCAGAGGGCTCAAATTAAAGGTCTTTATTCCGTGATGGCGGGAAAAATACTGAAATATCTTTAAATTTACCAGAAGACGAAAAATAATGTAAAATATATGCCATTTAAAAAGCATTGGAATCTAAAAACGTCTGCTTTGTTTACATTTAAACATGTGATGATTGAAAACCATGTGATTGGCTTGATATCAATATAAGGTAGATTCAGTTTGCTATGAAGGTATTTTGTACTATAATAAATAAGGATTGTTTGAATTTTCCCTCATCAGGGGCTTTTAGCCCCTTCAAGCCACTAGTAAGTATTACATACGAAATTACGTTGTTGTAATTGACAATTAAAATAAAGATATCAAGGCTGTTAGTAGAAAAAATAAAGATGACTTCAAATAAAAAAGAAACTAGCGATTTGAATATGTGGCAAATATATTTTCCGAAAAAGATACATCTCAATCAATCTGTGTGGTCAATGATTCTTCAGATACTTTGAAAAAAGGTTTGATGATTATTGCTAGTGGAAAACCCAAAATTTAAACGCAAAAAATCCCGAGGAAACGTTCTCTCGTTTTTTTTTTTTTTATTTAATCATTCACATTTACAAGAAACCATCTTCTTCAACGCTTTTTCGCTAAATATAAGTTTTGTTCCTTATGATATAATATAAATACGCCAAGGGCAGTTCAGGAAGTAAATGATTCGCCGCTACTCTGAGCGCTGTTGAGTGATGTTAGACCCCGCGATCGAGTGCGATGCCGAAGGCTCCACTCCCGGCAGAGCGAATGAAATAAAGTTTCTTCTTTCAGTTTATTTGCAGTCACGTTCCTGCCTAAAAGTTCTCCTGACTTGGTAAAACCAAGGTATTAATCACTTGAGGTCAGGTTAGGATTACAGTAGAACGCCGGCGCCGATTAACCGAGTGCTTCCTATCCGAATCGGTTTTAGGAGCGATACCGGGAAGCTCGGGCGTAAGGCCTACGGGAAAAAGCAAGGATGCGTACGAGTTAGCCAAGTTTCAGCTAATTTTTAGTTTGTATTGCTTGATTTTTCAGTAATTTATTGATTATTGTGTTCAAAGTACTGAAGCGCCCTAAATCATGTTTTTCAATGTAAGATGAGATTGCATCAAAAGTCATTAGATCGAAAGGCACTGGACGGACATAAAATAAAGTCATTAGATCGAAAGGCACTGTACCGACAGTCACTGGATCGAAAGGCACTGGGCCGACAGGCATAGCTCCGACACTGTCGGAACAGTGCATTTCGATCGAATACCTGTCGATCCAGTGCCGTTCGATCCAGTGACTGTCGATGCAGTGCCTCTTTGGGAAAAATCAAGGGAAAGAGAAAGTTATTATTACTTAACAGAAAGTGATTGACAGTTATATATAGCAGTAATGGCAACTGCACACATCAAAGACTATTTGATTGGATCTTTGTTTCTATCGAGGAACATGGAAGTCCTTTCTTTATAACAAGGAGTCGCATATAGAATCCTGAAAATCGTTTCAGTAGGACATTTATTTTAGTAATTTATTAATTGCTTACTGTAGTTCTAATAAAAAATTCATAGAAAAAACATAGGACAAAGTCTTGTTGTTGTTGTATCTTCAATAAAAAAATTATTGAAAATATACCTTTAATTTCTCTTTAGCAAAACAAGGAAAATTTATTGGTTGGAAAAGAAACATTAACAGAGGCACAATTTGATTTTTTTTTTTTAAATATAAGTTCACTTTTTTTAAATCTCTCTAAAACATGTTGATGTTAGTTTGCACCAGAAAACAATTTGAATGCCTAAAAGGTAATAAACTATTATTAAACTAATAGTTTTCCCAATTTTTTTTAATCACTGGTATTTTGAATTTAACTTTTCAATTTGATGTTTTATCCGTTGCGAAACTTGTGAGGACAGTATTGCCGGAACATCAGGCCCGATTCCATAACTGGGCACAATGGGCACATGCCCAGGGACGCCAGGGTTTAGGGGCGGAAAAAATAAACAAACGACGCGGCGCGTGACGTCAACTGAGTTCGACCTCAGAACTGCTGAGAGGGCGCTTGCGCCCTTGACGCCTCGTGTAAATTTACCCTCTCCTCCTCCCCACCACTGCCACCCGCCCCCTGTATATTTATTGGCATATGCACAATATTGTACTTGCATAAAAGTAATATTAAGAGAAGTAAAACCTCGACAAGTGGGGGCGGTGTATCTGCAAGTCGACGTTGTCGGATTTTTGAAAAATGGCATTTCATGAACAGCACACGACACATTGCTCTGTGTTTAACTTTAAACATCACACAGTGAGACTCTTGAGTTGTTAATTCAAGCTTATGGAGAGAGGCGATGAAGATGATTTTTAAAGTTGAATACAGAGCAATGTTCGTGTGCTGTTCATGAAATGCCATTTTTCAAAAATCCGACAAAGTCGACTTGCAGGTACATGAAAAGCGCTTTCCAATGCTGCACTACGGCAAGTCAGCTATGCCACCACTACCGATATGCCCTCCCTAGGAGCCGTACCAACTACTGCAAGACAAATTTCCCGCTGGCGATCGCGCTATATGTCTACAAAAATTCATTCCGGGAACTTTTTGACTACACCTCTGTATATATATACAGTACACCTCGGATTATCCGGACCCCACATTATCCGGAACCCGGACTATCCGGACCGGTCCATCCAAGAAATTAAAAAATTAAAATCACGGCAAAAACATGAGTTTAGCAAGTTTACGGGTGAAATGTGCCTTCTACAATAAAATGCAAATGCAATACATTACTGTACGCATTTGGAATCACAATAATTGAAGGAACCGCATTGCCTAAGCAGTACATTACAGCATTTTCGTGAACGTAGTTTTTTGGATTGCTACTTGGGGCGCTAGCAGTAATCGACAAAGACGTAGCCTACGGCAATTTTGGAATTTTGCGAGTTTGTTTATTGCTGTCATTTAATATGTTATTTCTTAAGAAGAGTTACTGTAATAAATTTTGAGTAACGTTTCGTCTTGATTATTTAGAGTTTGTGTTAATTTGAGTCATGATTATTTAATCTTAATAAATTAAATATTTTAATCTGGTCTTTTGGCCTTTTATTCCAATCCTAAACCGTAGGTGCGGTAAAAGTTAACATTATATTCGTATGATTATTTCCTGGAGGATCGGAACTTCTGTATTCTTTGTGAAGTTAAGTTCTTAATTTTTTTTCAAAATTAAACCCTTGTAAAATTTGAAAGATTAACATGTTCCACAGGGTTGATACGCTGTTTGCAGCATCAATTTAGCAGGGGCTAAGGTATGCGATCGTTATTTAGGCGATATTGTAATGACCTCGGATTATCCGGATTTTTTGTTATCCGGATTGCTGTTTCGCCACATTAATCCGGATAATCCGAGGTGAACTGTATATAGGTACTTAGGTATTATACGGAGGCCACCCTCACACAGCGCGCTGCGGCGGTTATGTTAAGTTAGATCATCATAAATATGTTAGTTAGGAGTTTCCTCATTTTGTTACGAATCGAACGATACCAAATGAGACATACTTTCGCCCGCCAAAACCCGTTGACAGGTGATGCGCGCGCTCCGGTCAACGACCGGACCTGTGCCTATTCGGAGGGGATTTGGCGGGCGAAAGTATGACTCATCTGGTATTGTCTGATTCGTAACATAACGAGAAAAGTCCTACTAACATATTTATGATAACCTAACCTAACATTAGCGCCGCAGTGCGCTGTAAGGGTGGCGATCGGGTGTGGACGATAGCGCGGCGGTGACGACGTGAACACTCAATTCTCGCTGACATCGCTGGCTTCTGGGAGGCAGAACACAAATACCGTTCATCACAATTAAGTCAAATTTGGACAGTAAACCGATTAAAGTACGTTATTCCCAATGATGTAGTTATATTTGGTGTCCAGCAAAATAATCTCTCTAAATACAGTGGCCTCCGTATAATACCAAAGTACCTATATATATAATATGGGGTAATAACCAGCAGTTAAAGTTTGTGAAAAAAATTTCATAAACATCATCAGTAAAATCTGAATTAATTACAATATATTTTACATATTAAGTTACCTGGCCTTTGAATAAGTCGTATGTCTGTATCCACCATATGGCTTTGAATCAAACATCAGCTCACATGTTTTAATGTAAACAAAGCAGACGTTTTAGATAATGGCATTAATTTTATGTTATTTTTTGTTTTCTAGCAAACTTTAAGAACTTCCAGTAGCCTACTTTTTCTGAGTCCCTGACACTAAAACATTTAATTTGAGCCCTTTTCCCTCATCCTATGATAGCCAAATGTCCACAATTGCTATTTAAAAATAAATTATTCTCCATTAGATTAGTATGGAAAAATGCAGGTTTGCTGCTACAGAAATTTGAAAATGAGGTATCATAGGCTACAATCCAATATATTTCAACTATATGAAGCCATGTTTTATCAAGATATGTTGAGGAATAAGAAAGCTATCCAATTTTATTTACCTCTCATAAGGTTAACGTTGGGAAAGAGAGTACGCAGGTTTAATGCCTCAGGAATTTGATGATTTGGGTATTTTAAGCCATTATTAAGGAGATATTAACTGTATGAAGCCCCATGCCAGTTCTTATCGGGATATGTTGAGAAATGAGCAAACTATTCAACTTTTTTTATTACCCTTAAGGTTAACATAGGGAATGAGTATGCAGGTTTGCTGCAACAGGTATGTTAACACTGGGTGGTTTGAATTCAATATTTAATAGATTTGGTCTAGAAGAAGCCATATACCAGGTTTTATCAAGATACGTTAAAAAATAAGGAAGATATCGAATTTTTTTATTTCCCATAAAGATAACATGGGGAATGAGTATGCAGGTTTGCTGCCATAAAAATTGAAATATCGGGGATTTTAGAATAAAATACATTAGATCTCATCTAAATGGAGCCACAAACCAAGTTTTATTAGGATATGTTGAGAAATAAGCGCGATATAAAATTTTACTTATTTCCCATAAGGTTAACATTGGGACAACGTACTGTGTTTACCACTTTCAGTATCTCAGTAACCAATGGACATAGAGCAATGATTCAAAATACTAAATTGTTTGTTTGTTTTTTTAGCTGAATTCAATGGTGCTAACAAAAATTGGATTACTTTATTTTTCTATGTAAAAAACCCAAAAACCCATTTTGGGGGGTTTATCCCCCTTTACCCACCCTTCCGGTGGTCCGATCGGGCTGGTTTACGACCAAGTCAGATTACCACTTAACACGTCTGTACCAATTTTCATTACGATCGGACCATTTTTACGGCCGCCATCGTGCTAACAGCCACATACATATACATATATACTGAATATATATATCTAAAATTCGAACGAACGGTATTTTTTGCTTCTGATGGCCCCAAAACGAAAAGTTATCATGGTTTCGGGCTTAGATCTTACCATGAGACCTACGGTAATAGCTTCTTCCCTATAGGGGAAATTCGCTAAAATGGCGGATGTCTGGTAAACAAAGCGTTTTTGGAAAAAAATTTATTCTGTATTCTCTCTTTATTTTGGCCCATATAATCTATTCCCGGAGTTTGGCACTTTACTTATGGGACACTCTGTATAGCTTGAGCTAAACAAATAAATGTCATGCCATGCAGTCTTGTCTCCGCCATTTTTTACAAACACACTTCACTTTCCCGCATTTTCAAACTTTATTCTTTATAAATTTAAATTTAAAAGAGGGTATTACCACCCCGTTCTGTAACCACAATTTATATAAATAAAATTAGAGCTTTGTCTGTACATTGTTTTGAAAGTCAGAGAAATAGAGAATCCGAATCCAGCCTTATCTCAATTTATGTCTGTCTGTCTGTTGGTAACGCTCAGCATCTCACACCTTAACTGCTTTTCCCGCAAAAACTATAATATTGGCATGACTGAAACTTATTTTCTACATTGTTTACACATATGAGAAGGTTTTAGACGAATTAAAACTAGCGTAAGCCTTTTTTTAAAATTAAACGACAAGCTTCTAAAAACGAATTTTATTTCATTTCGACCTTTTTTTTAAATTTCGCCATATATATTGAAGTGGATGATGTTTTGTTTACATTTTCATCTTTATTGAAAACAAATATTGTCACGAAAGGTAATAGACTAGCCGTCTCAAATAAGGCGTGCACTGAAAGGTGAACGTGGAACTGAGTATAGTTTGGTAGGTAAAAATATTAAACCAAAACAAAGAAATTCATATTTGAATCAGTTGAACATCTGTTCGGCCTATTATTTCTTTCCCCTCCTCCATAAATCCAAATTCAATCGGTTTTTTTTGTAAAAACACAAGCTTCCTCTTGTCCCTCATCACCTATATGATTAAAAGAAATCATTCTATATTAATTAGTTTGTAAAAATTGCACCATTAATTGAATTCAAAATCCAATTAAAATTATACTCGTAGCTATTCTTTTATCGGGTGAAGCCGCTAGTTTCCTATATAATTAAAATTAGAAATCGGCTTCACTTAGAATACATGTATGCATGTATGAACATTTCGTGATGTCTAGTAATATAAACATGCGCTTACTTGTCTGTTTCCGTTTCCGTCCTCACAAAGTGGGGGGGGACGAGTGTTTGGAACGAGGGAGGTTCCCCCCACCATTGCCGCGGCATCGCACCCCCCACCATGCATTCCCAAGTCCTGCCGCCGCACAGGCACGACAGGCACGTTTAGTTGAGTGCGTTCATGCTGCGAGGGGAGTTGTGTATGTATTCGCGGTGAAAGAGTGGAGTGAGGTTTTGCTTCTGAAGTGTCATGTGCACACAAAAATTTGGTAGGCATAAACATGAAAGTAAAGACCAACCCGGATTTCAAAAAGTGGGTAACCACTTTGACTACGGATCAGAAGAAATTCAACCTTAACAAAGTGAGTAGGTGTTCTTTATTTACATCACAAGGGCACGTTCTCATCGAAACTAGAGATCACTTTCTTCTTTTACCCTTTGGTTTCACTCCTTGCTGCGTGAAAACATGTGACTGGATTTGTTTAGCCTACACATGTTTAACCTCATGTTATCCAAAGTCAAAGTCAATGATTTTATGTTGTTAATAAGCCAAAGTGTGGCAACCCAAAAGTAAAGGCGTATTCAAGACTGCGGTCATTGAAATAAAACATTCATAGCTTTATATGTAGCCTTTAGTAGTTAGTACCGGTAGTGGTTCTATCCCATACTTTCTTGGCAATTTTTTTGACATTCATCCTCTCCGATGTTATGAATATTGTCGGTTATAACCTTTTTATTAGCAAGGAAGGAAACGTATTTTTTAATTACTTTAGGCTAATAGTTTTAGTAGTAGCAGTTTTTGAAGTAGGCCTACATTCAAATCGCACCGAAATAGTAGGTTATAGTGGCAGAGAGTATATTTTGGTAGGCTTCTGTCTTTTGGGAGTCGGGTATTTCCGGAGGGAAATTTTTCCTACCGGAGGGAGTTTTTCCATCAATTCTAGTGTGTACTCTATTTTTGGGACGAGAAATTCAATGGAACCATCGCCGTCCCCCTAGGACCCCCCTTTTTTACCTAAAGGGGGGGTTTTGGCCCCCAATTTAAACAAATTATTTTTTACCATAAGTTTAGATCGTTTTCTTGTATTCCCCTAAATTAAAAAATATCGGGTTTGTACCATCGATCTGCCCCCCTTATCGAACTATGGAGAAAAAACTCCCTTTAAACACTGGTAGGCCCATAGGAGTCTTGGGAGTCAGAATGCTCCAGTTGTGCTGTATGGCTGAAAGTCGATGTGTAGGTACTCTATTTTCGGGATGAGAAATTCAATGGAACCATCGCCGTCCCCCTACGACCTCCCCCCCTTTTCTATCTAAAGGGGGGCTTCGACCCCCCTAATTAAAAAAACCTTAGATCGGTTCCTTTTATTTTCCTGATTACTGTACCAATATACCGGGTCTGTACCATCTTTCTGCCCCTCTTATCGAACTAGGGGGCAAAAAACCCCTTGGACCCCATGTATAGGGGTCTTGGGAGTCAGTATGTTCCAGCTGCGTTGAGTGGCTGAAACTCGGTGTACCCTTTTTTTTGGGCGAGAAATTCAATGGAACCATTACCGTCCCCCTACGACCCCCCTTTTTTACCTAAGAGGGTGCTTCGACCCCCCTTAATTAAAAAAAATATTTTTTCCTTAGATCGATTCCTTGTTATTCCCCTGGATACAAAAATATCGGGTTTGTACCATCTCTCTGCCCCCTTATCAAACTAGGGGGAAAAACCCCCTAGTTAATGAACGGAATTTATTAAAAAAAGTTATTATGATTTTCGGTATTAGTAATTTATAAAAATTGCAAAATAACCATTTTATTATTAATTATTTCAATGGGCGCGTTCAGCCACAGTCACCACCGGTGGGTAATATACTAACCTATAATAAGTGAACGGTAGTGGTGTACGTACCATCTACCGATCATTGTTGTGCATCCACCGATGTTGTGTTTACGGTGGATTCGGTAAGTAACCGGACATTTTTGATTGTCAAGATGCGGTGGATTTGCCTAATTAGTCACTATGGTACCCGGTTAGCCACCGGTGACTGCGGCTGAACGTGTGTTTTATGACAGTAAAATAGTTTTTACTTTGGGCGCGTTCAGCCGCAGTCACCGGTGGCTAACCGGTTACAATAGTCACTAATTAGGCAAATCCACCGCATCTTGACAATCAACAATGTACGGTTACTTACCGAATCCACCTTAAACACAACATCGGTGGATGCACAACAATGATCGGTAGATGGTACGTCCACCACTACCGTTCACTTAGGCCGGCCACACACTGCATCAGTCGAGGCGAGGCGAGGCATTTTGACTAAAGGCGTCTTAAGCGATAGAGAGCGCATGGGCGCTTACGGAGCACCACACACTGCAAAAGACGAGGCGAGGCGAGGCGAAAAGGCGCCTTTAGGCAAAAAGCGAAACAGTCAAAAATTCCGTCGCATGGACAGTCGCTGACAGTCGGAGAGTTCTGCGCATGCGCGAGAGTTGATTCACCCACTCTGAGCTTGACTACTGTCAAGTTTTCACGCGGTGTTATTTGAGTTGTGCATTCTTTCTCGTTATCAGTGCCGGATCTGACCGTAACTCAACTATAAATCGACTTATATTCCTTTTCTGATTTATAGGATGTACCCACATTCTTCTGTTTTTCACATTTTGATCCAGCAGCTGTATATATGAAACACCACAGCACGAGTACAGTCTCCTCCTCCATACCCATCAGGGCCGTACTCAGACCGGGATAGCCGGTACAATTTTACCGGGGCCCGGGGTGAAGGGGGGGGCCCGGGGCGGGTCGAAGGGGGGCCCGGGGGGCCGTAATTGGCCTCCGAAATAGTGGAAAGCCCCCGACAAGGCCCGGGAATGGGTAAAAAGGGCCCGCAACGGCAACGAAGGGACAAAAACCGGGACGTGTACCCCATCGTACTGTATTACCCATCGTGCCTTGATAGCGCGCAGCAGAGACACTTGTAACCTATGTTAATCACCTGCGAAAGCACATTTCAGATTGGACTCATGAAATTGCGCCAAAACTTAGGATGCCTCGACTCGCCTCGCCTTCTGCTGTGTGCGTCCGCTTTGCGACAAGGCAAGTCGAGCGACTTGTCTTACGTTGCCTTGCCTCGCCTTGACTGAAACAGTGTGTGGCAGGCCTTATTATAGGTTAGTAGATTACCCACCGGTGACTGCGGCAGAACGCGCCCATTGTATATTCGTCCAATTAATAGGTTGTAATAGTCACATAACAACATTGACGACAATCAGCTGATAATTATACCTTGTAAGATTGTTGCAACAATCAGCTGAACGATGGTGCATGAATGGTTGTAGCTACTCACATGCAGATGCTAATTGCAGATCGAAACAAAATGGATGTTGTTTGTTAATTACGATTGAATGCAATTGATATCGATTGGGTATTTATTATTGCAGGTGGGGGGAAAATGTTGTGTAGGGTGAGTGCACAGTGAATGACCGGTTAAGGACGATGTCTCATGTTAAATTGACATTACTCCCTTATTCCATAGTCACATTTATACTTTTTACTATAGAAATTTCATCTATTCTTTAAGGATCAAGCAATATTAGTTAAATACGTTACTTAATGAGAATACTGATAGTAATATTAATTCAAAGACAACGATGTCAATGCTCCAATAAATGACCGGGACTGCACCAGTGAATGACCGATCTTGCACCAGTGAATGACCGGTCTCTTTTGGTTGAATAACTGTCAAAATATCGAAAAATCAGCTGTCAACAATGAATAAGAATAATTCAGCTGAGAAAATAGATCATAGCTAGTAAATGACCGATCTTGTTCCAGTGAATGACCGCGAAGTTTTCCCCCGGTCATTCACTGGTTTTTGCCCTAGTTACGTTCCAATTTATGACCACCCTCAGTAATAATTAATTATAACACGTAGAGCAACAAAATTGATTTTAAATTGCAGGATATTATATTAAATATTAATTAATTGCAACGCATTTTTGTAATCATCATCAAATACAGAATGAATGTAAATCCAGGTAAGCCTTGCAGGGATAGTCACTATAGAAGGAAAGATCAAAATCAAAGATAGTGGTACACTCAATTTTAAATATGTTTAAAAAGTATTTTCGATTCCAACGATTTTATCCAATGAAAGATTATTGCTGAATAATTATACAAGGCTGGTTTTGCGCTTATTTTTAATTGGCTAGCCTAAAGAATATGCTTGATAAAGGGTTTTTAAAGCAAAACGGTCATTCACTGGGGGGTGGTCATTCACTGGTGCACCCACCCTATATTTCGAGAGTAAAGCACATTGTCTCCCTCGTGAAAATCGTCGCCCGAGCTTGCGAGGCCAACATTTTCACTCGTGAGACAATGTAGGCTAGTAGCCTACTTTACTCACTCAACACACAAATAACTATTAGGGGGCTAATTCAATAGTGAACGAGATTAAGCGTTGAAAAAATAGAGAGGACACTGTTGACCGATGGCTTTATACAATTATTGCCATAACTTGAAGCACATTGTTATGCTACTTTTCTGAATACTTTTTCTGAATTACATTGTTTATCAGATTGGGTATTCTCAATAGTTATTTTTGTTTAAGTCGGACTCACCCACCTTGTTTATTTCATTCCTTAGCCGGTGTTACTCTTGGTCACAGTAAGGTCTTGTCCATTAAAAATCCGGATTCACACGCAACTAATTAACACGTGACGATTCGCGTGAAAAAATTAAAAATAACATCACGCTTCCTCAGACTTGCCGTGAATCATCTACCCTTATTTCTTTGGTTATATCATTTTAGCGAATTTCCATTAGCCTATAGGGAAGAAGCTATTACCGTAAGTCTCATGGTAAGACTTAAGCCCAAGACCATAATAACTTTTTGTTTTTGAGGTCCCCAGATGCTAAAAACACCACCATTCGTTAATTTTCATATATATATATATATACAGGGTGTCTCCCCTAAGGTGTCTCAAATGGTTTGCGGACGAACTAGTAGTCATACATAGATGAAACAAAATCATACTCCACTAAATCGACCGCAAGGAACAACATAAAAATATTTTTAAGCTTTTTAAAATACAGGGTGTTCCAAAAACCGGGGGTCATGGGTTCGAATCTCAGAATTTTTAAATGTAAACATATGTAATGTTATGCATCGTTTTAAAGCTCTAAACAAGACGAACAGTTTGGTGGAAACAGAATTCACTTATCTTTATTCATTTCAAAATGGCGGCCATTTTAGTGAAAAATATTGGTATTTACGGAATACCCTGTATCTCGAGAACTACAAAACGTATTTTTAGTCTGTTTAAACAATATTAATCCTCGTTAACTCAGCTTTAATTTGATATACGACATGCCAACATTTAAAAAATAAAAGTTTTTGACAGAGCATTTTATTTTGTTTTAATGTTGGTAGCCCTGAAAGTCAAAAAAATTAAATGACAACTTATGTCAAATAGCACATCATTTTACAGGTCTTGCAAAGACCAACAACTTTTCAATTTACACCTAGCTGCTACCTTTGGTGGTTTTGTAGTTATAAGCGAAGAACTCCATTTTACCATATAAAGCCCATGTTAAAAATGTAGTCTTCAGGGCATTTAAATTTGCATCAGTTAAACCTAAGTACTGCACATTTAACATGGGCTTTATATGGTAAAATTGAGTTTTTTGCTTATAACTACAAAAGCACCAAAGATAGCAGCTAGGTGTAAATTGAAAAGTTGTTGGTCTTTGCAAGACTTGTAAAATGATGTGCTATTTGACATATGCTGCCATTTAAATTTTTTGACTTTCAGGGCTACCAACATTAAAACAAAATAAAATGCACTGTCAAAAACTTTCATTTTTTAAATGTTGGCATGTCGTATATCAAATTAAAGCTAAGTTAACGAGGATTAATAATATTTTAACAGACCAAAAATACGTTTTGTAGTTCTCGAGATACAGGGTATTCCGTAAATACCAATATTTTTCACTAAAATGGTCGCCATTTTGAAACGAATAAAGATAAGTGAATTCTGTTTTCACCAAATTGTTCGTCTTGTTTAGAGCTTTAAAACGATGCATAACATGACATATGTTTACATTTAAAAATTCTGAGATTCGAACCCATGACCCCCGGTTTTTGGAACACCCTGTATTTTAAAAAGCTTAAAAATATTTTTATGTTGTTCCTTGCGGTCGATTTAGGGGAGTATGATTTTGTTTCATCTATGTAGGACTACTAGTTCGTCCGCAATCCATTTGAGACACCTTAGGTGAGACAACCTGTATGTATATATACAGTGTGTAAATTAAGTATGGAAACAAATCTGTATTTTTTCATCCGAAGGAGATAGAGATATTTTGTTTGTGGCGTTGGTTGTTAGTCCAGGTTCCGGATTTTTTGACATCGAAAATTTTTTTTCATCCCCCTCACAGGGTGGGGGGTAAGGGGTAACTTAATTTTTTCAAATAGCAACCCCTATTGAGTGACCCCTCATCTTAAAGGGTTTCTCAAAATAAATCAAATGGCGCCAACCCGAGGTCAATACCTCAACCCTAACCCAAATGGCAGCCATTTTAAATTCTGAGATGAACACACGAGATTAACTATGGAGACCTAAATTTACCTTTTAAGCGGGTTACATTGGGCAAGTTAAACTCTGGATACCATTGTTAGATGGAAAAGTGGATGTTTTCGCCTTATTCCTGATTTTCCCCAGCCCCCAAAATAGGGTGTTTTGGGGGTAGCCCCAAAATTTCAAATGCAAACCCCTACTGAGTGACCCCTCATTTTGAAGGGTTTGTTAAGACATAATCAGTGGTGCAAACTTAAAGTCGATATATCACACCTAGCCAAAATGACAGTCATTCAAAGATTTGATTGGGTGAAAAAACACCCATTTCACCTTTCAAAATATTTAATGCTTGCTTTAGCAGCCATATTGAGTCATCCCTCATTTTATAGCTCTTAACAAACTTAAAACCATGATTTAAATTAATATCCGTCGATCCTAAAAAGACATCCAAAATTTTGAATAATAGAAGTAGGTGCTTTTTACCCAGTCACATTTTTGAATACCTGCCACATTGGCTAGGGGTGACATATTACCATAAGGTTTGCACTATTGCTTATGTTTTTACAAACCCTTCAAAATGAGGGGTCACTCAGCAGGGGTTTGCATTAACATTTAGGGGGTTGCCCCCAAAACACCCTATTTTGGGGGATGAGGCAAAATCAGGAATGAGACAAAAATGTCCACTTTTCCATCTAATAATGGTATCCAGAGTTTAACTTGCCCATTGTAACCCGTTTAAAAGGTAAATTTAGGTATCCATAGTTAATCTCGTGTGTTCATCTCAAAATTTAAAATGGCTGCCATTTGGGTTTGGGTTGAGGTATTGACCTCAGGTTTGCGCCATTTTATTTATTTTGACAAACCCTTTAAAATGAGGGGTCACTCAATAGGGGTTGCTATTTGAAAAAATTAAGTTACCCCTTACCCCCCACCCTGTGAGGGGGATGAAAAAACTTTTTTGATGTCAAAAAATCCGGAACCTGGACTAACAACCAACGCCACAAACAAAATATCTCTATCTCCTTCGGATGAAAAAATACAGATTTGTTTCCATACTTAATTTACACACTGTATATATAAAATGTCTGTAAGCACGATAACTCGCGTAAAAATGGTCCAATCTGAATGAAATTAGGCACAGACATGTTAAGTAGTAATTATTCGAACGAGTTCGAAAACCAGCCTGAATGGACTATTGGAAGGGGTAGTAAAGGGGGTAAACCCCTCCAAAAATGTTTTTTTTTTTCATAGAAAAATTAAAATAATGTAATTTTGGTTTACATCATTGAGTTTCGCTTGAAAAAAAACAAATAATTTAGTATTTTGAATTGTTGCTCTATGACCATTGGTTACCGAGATATCGAGAGTGGTAAACACAGTACGTTGTCCCAGATGTTATCCTTATGGGAACTAAGTAAAATTCTATATCTCGCTTATTTCTCAACATATCCCAATGAAACTTGGTATATGGCTTCTTATAGTTCAGATCTAATAAACATTGAATTAAAACCACGCAGTTTCAACGTACCTGTTGCTGCAAACCTACATACTCATTCTTCATGTTATTCTTATGGAGCTTACAAAAAAAATGACAAATCTCTCTTCGCTCTTTTACATTTGAAATTCGCTGAGTATGCAGGTTTGCTGCAACGGGGGTAATTGATTTGACAAGCTACATAAAGTCCCGGGATCCTAGTAATAAATCGCTTTTCCTATCTGCACGTCCTTATTTTTGAGATTTGAACCCGTCACACACCAATGGACGATAGTTTTATTCCTATCCTCCTTGCTTAGTGTGACGGGTTAAATCCCTCTAATAAATTAGTTTTTGGGCTTTTATTATGTGAGGAGGCTCCCTAAGAGGCTTTTGCTCATGAATTGAAAAAGTTCAGCGATTTCTGCCCTTTCACATAAAGCTGATAATGATCAATCACTTCTCTTCCCTCACTTCAATTACTGCAACAATTAACGGTATTATTAACGATATGACCGTGCTCAAAATTATTGCATTCGGTTTTTATATAATCTTCGACGAGACGATCACGTCACATCGTTTTATATTCATGCATCTCTTTTAAATCTTTCTGATTCAAGACAAATTCGCATACTTCAGATCCATCACTCACTCTGTAAATAATCTTGGGGTTCCAAATTATCTCGCAGGAAAATTCGAATTCTTAAGTGAAAGAGGCGTAAGAAACACCCGCTCTGGCTCGTTAACACTACGCATTCCCCGTCACAAAACAACAGTTTTTAATAAATCTTTTATTGTAACAGCCTGCCGTCTCTGGAACTCTTTGCCAAACGAAATCAAATCTATCGAAAAGCGTTCCCGGCTGATGGTGGCTTTGAAAGAGTATTATCTCAACCAGATGACCGTGGCGTGACGGGATGGTGTGTGTTAGGCCTGGTTGCAGCAAGATTTGGATGTGTGAGTGTATGTGGTCTCTAGGGATTTATTATTTTTCTTCATTAATATTATACTTTTTACTATGATAAGTACCAGTTTTTTTTATATAAGTGTTTGTTATTGTAAATTATTCATATACTCATGTAATTATTTTTAAGTGGTTAAGTGTAAGAAAGGACCATGTGTGGTCCTTATGTTCGCCACAATAAAGAAGCGAACATTTCATTTCATTTTCATTTCGACAAACAATTATTTAACTTATCATACACATTGTACAGTTATGGCTGGTCTGTAAAAGATATGTTTATATAGATCCCTGACTCGATGAATCATAACAAAATTTTTGTAATGTTAAAGTATAAGACGTTTTCAGTTCCAATGCTTCTCTTATGGAGAAAACCTTTTCGTTATAACACGACATAAGTATTAAATGTCATGTACGCGCCATAATAATTTTCACATTGTGGAAAATTAAGTTTTTGCACAGAGAAGAATCTAACAGAGGTCGCTTTTAAATGGGTCTTCTGTTGCGCCCAAGTGCTTGCTAGTTACAGTTAAATCCAGCTACAGTTAAGTTACTAGTTACATCCAGTTTCTAGCTACAGTTAAGTTAAATTAGGAGAGGGCAGTGACGTGGTGGTCTCTCGCGGCGTTAATGGTGAACTAATTTTTTATAAGTCCTCGACACCAGCTAAGCGCAACATTAGAAGCTACCTCTGTTTGATTCTCCTCAGTGGTTTTTGGAAATAGTCGTGTTTATGTAGTAAAAATTCCTTAGTCCAGATATGCAGGGTTTCCGAAAATTATGGTAAAATATTGTAGTATATGATAGTAGAGGTAAAAATAAGAAAAGAAGTTTATATAAATATAGGTCCTACTTCGTTTTCCGTGTGTGTCTGTTTGTGATTTTCACATCTTTAATCATATCTCACGAACCTCTTAACGTATAAACTTCAAAGTTGATACATGGATAACCACTATTAAGAACTATTTTTTGTGTAGTATCAAATTTATACTCTGTACTATTTTAAATTGACGATTGTTCTTTTATTTTCAAAGCTAAATATCTTAAAAACCGCAAATTTTAGAAGAAAATATACAAGAGACAAAAAAGTTGCGAAGTTTAATCCAATTAACGATTATATTTAAAAATTACCCCCGTTGCAGCAGACCTGCATACTCAGCGAATTTCAAACGCAAAACAACAAATTTCAGTGCAACATAGGCCTAGCGAGATTTGACATGTTTTGGTAAGCTCCATAAGAATAACATGGGGAATGAGTATGCAGGTTTGCTGCTAAAGGTATATGAAAACTGGGTGGTTTTAATTCAATATTTAGTATATCTGAACTAAAAGAGGCGATTTACCAAGTTTTATCAAGATATGTTGAGAAAGGACCGAGATATCGAATTTTACTTATTTTCTATAAGGTTAACATTACCACTTTCAATATCTCGGTAGCCAATGGACATAGAGCAGTGATTCAAAATACTTAATTGTTTGTTTTTTTGAGCTGAATTCAATGGTGCCAACAAAAATTGGATTATTTTTATTTTTCTATGTAAAAAACTCAAAAAACCCATTTTTGGGGGAGTTTGTCCCCCTTTACCCCCCCTTCCGATGGTCCGATCGGGCTGGTTCACGTTCACGAACTCGTCCGAGTGATTACTACTTTACACGTCTGTACCAATTTTCATTAAGATTGGACCATTTTTACGGCCGCTATCGTGCTAACAGACACACACACACACGCACAAATATATATATATATATATATATATATATATATATATATATATATATATATATATATATATACTAGCAGTTCCCGTGGCTTCGCTCACGATAAACACTTTAGTATGACCTTGATTTGACGAATCTTAAGGGACTAAATGAAAAAAGGTTATTTTAAGGAATATGTAATGTAGAGGTCTGTTTACGTGATGTGGCGTTATATAGGTTTAAAAAACAGTTGAACTTTTATTACAGTCGATAGTGTAGGTTTTCTTTTTACAGTCATAACTCTAACACGGCAAGACAGATTTTAACCTTAAATGTGTCAATTTTAAGGTATTTCTATGCATATTTGCCAATACAGCTCAGAATTGTCAAATAGGGTATATCAATAAAGTACTGTAAAGAGCTGAATGTTTGGAACAGTGGCGCTCTCCGTTGATAGTGTTTCAAACTCGATTCACTTAGTTTACAGCTTAACATACATTGCATATATGGGCGATTTTAAATATATTTTGAAAGGTCAACTACAGATTGCAGCACTTATTTATTCCCGTGCAAAGCCAGGACACCCTCGAATTATATGAAAAAGGAATTCGCCAAACAATTTTGGGGGATGAATACGTTAAGGACGCTCTAAGGGAAAGACTATAACTCCCGCTGCCTAAATAAAGATTGCGCCACATTTTGTGATTAAACAGATAAGGACGGAAACTGGTGATGGATTAAACCATAACTAAATGTAACTTTTGTATAGTGCATATGCCCTAAATAAATAGACAAAACAACCATAAAACCATTATGCAAAGAATCAAATTATAAACCATCTGCAACAACGTATCCGTTTGTGAACCATTTAGCGTAAACAAAAGATTATCCATTACACTTGTATGGGGGTATTTTAAAACTTGACTCAGCTAACAGACCCTTAAAACTTAGAAATTTTTATAATTTTTCTATATAATTAGATCAAATAATTAGATTTTTACAGCACAGTCTGTCGGTGACTAAATAAACTTTCGTATCCCTCTTTTTCAGTCTTGCCGGGATTTAGTTTCAAGACTCAACCACTAAAGGCAGCACGTTCTTCAGGTTTTAAACCATAGAGGTCGAATTAGAATAAACACCATATCAACGTAACAGGCATAATTACTACTCCCGCTGCCGAAATAGAGATGGGGAGCCATATATTGAATTTAAGATTAAACAGATTAGGTACTAAAATTAAACTAAATGGAAGTTCTATATAGTACATCATTACGTCCCGTAAAATAAGTAAACAAAAATCATAACACCGTGATGAAAGAAAGCAAATTATAATCAGCTGTGACAGCGTATTTTATACATTTGTGAAGCTAACTCCCAGCTGCTTGATTGTATGAACATTGAAAATGTAAACAAAAGATCGTCCATAACACTTTTATATGGGAAAAAATTCGACCTCGACAAAAAACCCTTGAAACTTCGAATTATTTAAATCCTTTCTTAGCGGATGCCTACGCCCTAAAAGGAACGTCCACGCAAAATTTCAAGATCCTAGGTCATATAGTTTGGGCTGTGCGATGATAGGTGAGTCGTATTTGACAAATATATAGTAGATCTAAATTCGAACGAATGGTGTTTTTTGATTCTGGTGGCCCCAAAACGAAAAGTTATCATGGTCTCGGGCTTAGGTCTTACCATGAGACCTACGGTAATAGCTTCTTCCCTATAGGGGAAATTCTCTAAAAGAAAAAACAAAGTCAGGACGACGCGTTTCAAATTTAACAGGTCTAATTCAACTAAAAATCCAAGATGGCGGAGGTACTGCAGAACCTTAAGTTTAAACTAAGGGAATCGAGTTCGAAACTGATGCTGACGGAAAGCACCATAACTGCTCCGAACATTCAGCCCTTTACTGTACTTAATTGATGTCCTACTCGACAATTCACCCTAAAATCGACACATTTGATGTTCAAGTCGGTCCGGGCCGTTTTCGATTTATAACGGTGAAAAGAAAACCTACACTGTCTACTGCGGTAACTTATATCTTTTTTAACCTACACTCCGCCATAACACATAAACATTCCTCTACATTCATATTCCTTGATATAACCTTTTTTTATTCAGTCCCTTTAGATTCGTCATTGCAAGGTTAGACTATAATTTTATAGGCAACTGCTAGTACTAATATAAAAATAAGTTACATTAAAAACTACTGGCAAATTTACAGTAGTAATTGGGCACCACGCACGATTACACTGCAGGGTGACCACGGCTTGTCTACGCCAGACGGCGGCGGCGGCGGACAATCGCCCAGTGAGTGGATTGAACCTTGGCATTTCGACGGCCCTGCACGCCGCAGTCGGCCAAGGTACCGCCGAGGGAGAGAGTACGTAGGAACAAGTTGTCTTGTCCGATTACGGAATACAGACCAGAGTCCAGTCCAGGCATTTAACGTAGGCCCAACCGGTTAGATTTCCTTTTTGTTCAGCTCTTTAAGTAGTGGGAATCTTCTAGGATTATTTTATGGAACATTGACCTCTTGCAGTCAGTTCTGTAAAATCGCTTTTCTTACACAAATTCTTTAAGGAAGTTTAATTTCTTTCACCCGAGTAAATAAACTTACACAATGTAAATAAAGCTCACAATTTAATTATTGTTTGTTATTATAATTAAAATTTATAACAAGTAGGCTACACACGAGAGCGTTGCAACGCGCGTTCCAACGCGCGACAGATTAAGGTGCTGCTATACGTACACTTCGCGTCACGTCACGTCACTTTACATCTCATCGCGTCCACTTACGGCCAATTCGGCGATGCCGGAGGGGGTGCTATACATATTCGCATCGATTCGCATTTTCTAGTTTCTAAGAGCCGAATGGCCGAGTGTACATACACGTCATGTCATGTCACGTCACGTCACGTCGCGTCGCGTCCCAATTCGGCCGATTCGGCCGTGTATGCTCATCAGAGCATTCGAGTCGGGCCGGGCCGTGCCGTGACGTGACGTGACGGATCTAAGGGGGGGGCAGCGGGGGCACCTGCCCCGGGCGCCTGCCAGTTGGGGGCGCCTGGCTGGCCCCGGTTAAGGAAAAAGTGAAAAATTTAATTTGAAGTCAAATTTTTGTTTTGCGGCCGGCAAACCTCTCAGTAGCGTCGCTGCCGTAAAATTTCTTCCGCATCGCGACCGTCAAGACTCATGGCTGTCACATTCTCGGTGTTTATTGGCCAGAAAATCGCTCGTACGTTTTGCGGACAAAGCGACGGCGCTGGCCCTTTTCATGACCTTTCGATCGCATCGCGGCTGTCATATCGCGGATGTTTATACCACGGCCTCGATCATGTTTTGGCCAGAAAATCGCTCAGTGTCTTTGTGGCCAACAAATCTCTTGGTCTCGTTGCAGCTGTTAATCATTGTTGACATATCGCGGCCGTTAAAATTCCCGGTTGCATTCCGGCCATCAAATAATATTGCATTTTACTTTACATAGATCAATGTATACAGAATCCTCTAAGTAGGGACATCCAATGTTTATTTGTTTAGTTTCGCCGCCGAAAAGCAGAGGAGAAATTAGCGCTGATGCATGAAATAGTTCAAGCTAGTTCCGTATAGTCCGCGCTCCTACTCATTATCCAAAATGTCAAAATTAGAGTGTTTGTAAACAAAAACAGGTAAACATTATGGTACAAGATACCAGTACAAAACAATAACATACAACTGTCAAAATATTACAACCAGCTGCTTGACATTGGAAAGTCAGCTCGATCCGTAAACTCTTACAACAATTCAAATCGGACTGAAAAATGAAAGTGGCGCCTTCTCTTTTCCGGCGGCGGGAACTACATTTTTCTTTAAGGTGTCCCTACCTAAAGGGTTCTGTATACATTGCATAGATTGGGATTGGGCTCAAGTATTCGTTTTAGTAGGCAATATGGCCGATTTCACTGGTAGGTCTATAGGAAATATCGTTTTGAAATAGTCAGAAAAAAGTCGGGTGTTCCATATGTGAAACCTGGTAGACACCTTGCATTTGTTTTACAGCGGCTGTAAAATTTATCGGTTAAACAGCTTTTGGTTAGGCTATGTTGTTGCCTGCGGACATCGGTTGTATTGAGGCCATAACGTAAAATCACATTATAATAATATACGAGATAATTGCTTATCCATCACATCAATGACATATTAAAAATATTATATATATTTTTATGTTTGGTGCCGTGCTGAGGGGGGGGGGGGTGCCAAACGCCAATTTTGCCCCGGGCGACAGAATGTGTAGTTCCGTCACTGAGTGACGGATATTAATGGTGCTAAATATTATCGGGTACGCATGTTCCAAACGTACACACGGTATTCCATCCAGATATAAGGGTATACCGTCTTTATACTGTCTATACGGATTTACCATTACGGCAGGGCAAAACTTTTTTCTCAGTGATGTGTAATCAAATGGAACCGGCTATACATACACGTCACGTCATGTTTATATGAACTTTTTTTCTTATTTTTACCTCTACTATCACATACTAAAATGTTTTACCATGATTTCCGGACACCCTGAATAATGGAAATTCAAATGTAAAGCAAGGATGTGGTGTACTGCGGCAGTTAGGAGGGCCCTGCAGAAGGCCCCGTGTAGTCATGACGTCACAGACATGTTGAGTGCTGTAAGGACGGAACGCCGCGCCGTGCCAGCAGGCTGTACATGACTGTGACGTCATAGACATTTTCACTGCGTAAGGACGGAACGCCGTGCCAGCAGGCTGTGCATGAATTTTCACTGCTGTAAGGACGGAACGCCGTGTCGGCAGGCAACTGCGAGATAACGACGTCACAGACATCTTCACTGCTGTAAGGCGCGACACCGTGCCAACAGACGACTGACATGTCTACTGCTGAAAGACGGCACATCATTGCAATGAAGACTGACATGTAACATTCCTAGTAACGGTGTTCCACACTGTTGTACCTTTGTCCTCGTATTTACATTATGTACGTTTGGAGTACGCGTATGTAAAGACACCACGTCGGTACTTTTTTCTCAGTCAGGTTTCATTCACATCGAAAATGGACGCGACGTGACGTGTGTGTATAGCAGCACCTTTTGTCCAGTCAAAACAGGGTTTGACCTGGAAAAAATTCCGTTAATTTTGAAACTTTGCACACTTATTTAGAAGTACATAACGATGAAAATACCAAAAGTCCTGGAAAATATGTGGCGAGCTGTAGTGGCAATTGACGGAAACAGGGTACTTTTTTTGGTTTTTCCCAAAAATCTCGGGAACCGTTGGTCGGAGGTAAAAACTTTAAAATGTACCCTCTTAACAATAAAAAATGTTAAGAGGGGGCTAAAGGCAATTCGGTGTCGCCCTCGCGGGAGGATTATTATTAACATAACTCTGCGATGATAATGGAAAAAGTTGAAACCAATAATGGTAAAATTTTGTAGGATTTCTTCTCCTATTTAATTTTACTAGATAACACGTAGCTCGAAATCGAGCAAAAATCATGTGGTAAAATAATGAAGAATAATCAGCCTACTTATATACTTTTAAAGTTTAATCAAAGGGCTAACTTCATTAACAAAATTATGGCTTGACTACTGAATCTATTAAGTTAATTTGATCTACCGCAGGAGTTTCTGGTAAACGTAGACGATTTTTAGGGAACACCTTCATTTCCCCATGTCCTCTTTTTTCTGAAATGTATATTTTAACACTGGCAAAAGATCACGCTCTGCTTACAGCAACATGTAGCTGACCGAGAGCAAACACTGGCGCCGGCGTGAGCAATGACTTCCTTTGTTTAGGGATTGCCGCTGCAGCTTATTGATAATTATCGCCAAAACAGATATTGTAGGGAACGGCTGTCTATAGGCAACATTTCCTTTGTGGTAAAAACGCGTAAATGACCCATTACTCTACCAGTCTTTTCATTCTTGAAATGCAACCCACCGCAATGAAAACATTTTTAGTTCCTTGGTGTGAGGTTGGAAGGAGCATCAAATGGTACATCGGGAGGGTGATGCCAGCGGTTGCGATCGTGTCCCTTCCGACTCCTCCGACCGGTCAATGTTCGTCTTCTTCTTATTGGTGGAATTATAAATACACCAAATCCAAAAATAGATTTGCTCAGGTTAGTATGACTTCAAAAAACACTATGAGATATCGTAAACTACATTGTAAATGCAATGTATGAGAGCTTTAAAAACTTCATAACATAACCTAAATTACATAATAAAAAAAAGAAAACTGATGAAAACAAAGCCAAACCATCTGTAAAAATAAAAACTGCTCTTTTCGAAAAATTAATTGTAATTCATTGCTGCTATCTGTGGTTTACCTGTAGAACTATTTCAGAGCTTGGTCATTTGTTCAGTTTGTAAACAAAGTAAACTGAGCTTGCTCAAATGTCGAGGAATAGCGCCACTGTCCGAAACTTCAGCCCTTTACTGTACTTTAGTGACACCCTTTTTTAAAATTCTGATAAAATTCCCTTTAATTTCACACCTCAAACGTTAAAATCGGTCCAGGCGTTGTTGCGGTTGGACTGTGAAAAGAAAACCGCTTGCGTATTAGTATATAGAATAGAAGAATAGATAAAGTTTTGATTTTCGATCAAAACGTGATTTTCGACCGTGTCGTGATTTTCACGGGTTACAACATCACGCGGAATATTTTTCAACGTCTAACAATAAATCCTCGTTTCAAATTGAAAATAAATAAATTCCTCAATATATTTAATTTTACATTTCCGATATCATAAAAATAAACGAGTAATTGGCGTTTGGGTTTGAGTTAAAATAAAGGGTTTTAGCAAGTTGATAATTTGAGCTAAAATAACTGGGAATGTAACAAGAAAATGCTAAATGTACTTTACGAACCTAGTGTTGAAATTATTTTCCTCCCAAGATGCAGTTTTCTCTAAATTAAAATATATTGCCGTTATTTGCGCCCGCGTAAACGTTTACACGTGCCGATCGTCGACCCCACGGAGGAATATTTATTACATATTACATTCATCACTGTTTGGACACTTATATGAATGAGCGACGACATTATATCAGCCTCTGAAAGACCAAATGTTTATAAAAACAGATTATTTACTATACGACGCACTACTCTTTCCATTATAAATCGCGGTTCTTATCCCTCCTGCGAGGGCTACTCCAAATTGCCTTTAGCCCCCTCTTAAGAAACAATAAAAACATTTTGTATTTATGTAAACCTCTCCCTCTTAACCTCCTTATTTTTGGACGGACTGATCTGGCTGGTTTGCGAACTTTCTTAATTGTCTAAGGGGAAATTCTCTAAAATATACACCAGGTTACTTTGGGAAGTCGTCTGCGAATTAACGTGAAGAATTTCATGTCGTGATATTTATTAGAATGTAGACTTGAAATATGAGAGCGACTCTAGACCTCCGATATGACAGCGACTTCGTGTCCTCAGCTGATAAGAAATTCCCACGGTAGTTTATTCTATTTTTGTTTTAGCTTCTTGGGATTTGAGATAAGTGGTCTTTTGTTTGTTTATTCTATACAACAGAATAACAGTTGGTGTACCCGGGGCGAAGCTCAAGGAGATGAAATTTTAATGATATGAATGAGCTCAGGTGTTCAATAGGTTTATGCAGGGCCGCCGACAGACATTTTGAGGCCCGGGGCAAAGTTTGGGAGTGAGGCCCCTCAATACAAAAAATCGTAAATAAAAAATACCTTTGTCTGTCAAATAGCTACATTTGTAAAATCTGCTGATTACAAAGTTTTTGATCTAAAAATGTTGAATATCGTAATTTGTTCAATACAAAACAACTACATCACAGGTCTTTACTAAACTTTTGATTTATGAATTTTAAAAATTCAGAACATTATACAAGCCGTAAAAGCTGGTAAAATCCTTTTTGATACGGCTACTGAATAAAAAAAAATTATGTTCCTAATAAGCCTGTACCTGGTATAATATATACATTGGCATAATATATGGCGTAATATTATATAGCTTGGGGGTAAAAAGGATTTAAGAAACAGTTTTAAGTTATTATAGGCCTACAAATTATTCACGGACTACCTAACTACTATAAACTACTTTACTTGTTTTCCTTCTGTTTTCCAACTCCCATAATGCCTGTGGTGCGTGTGACGTCACCAGGACGCCATTTTACCGGTTGTATCCTAGCCATAGCAAAAGGCCCCCTTGGCCCTTTGGTAAAAGTATAGCTTAAGTCGAAGATGTAATAATAACTCTACACTCTGACTGGCTAAGATACTTTATTGTGCCAGCTTGAGGCTACAGACGAGCGCATTCTTTCGATCTGCTGAAGGCATCATGAGCTGCTTAAATTTTTGTATGAGGAAACCTGAATTTCTTTGGACCTTGGTTCATACCATAGATAAACGAATACATTCGTTTATGTATTCGTTTATCTGTGTTCATACGTAGCTGAACTCAAACTCAGAGGAGAAACGAAGCTGAAGTTTTTAATCATTGGAAAAAGTTAATGTCACGTCTCGAGTCGTGAATTTTATTGTTATTGCAGTACTATTATTCTCTATACACCATTTAGTTAGCTGTACAAAAACAGTTTTGTGATGAATTTAGGGTGCAAACGATTGGTATTGGACGATTGCTGAGCTTGGTACGGATTTAGTTAATGTGAGGTCTGGTGCAGGCCTATTACCTCGGGGGGCCCAGACGCGACGCCCGAAAACCAAATGAAATTGTATCAAAATAAGACAAATAAACAGTTAGGTAATTTTAATTATATACGTTTTTAAAGTACTAAGTTTTTTATATATCTTCTAATACATTTAATTTTGGTCTCCTTGTTTTAAAAACTCCAATATTTAATAATCCTCATAAATATTCTCAGCTCAAAATGTGGCCCCCTTCCTTTTGTGGCCCGGGGCAATCTGCCCCCTTTGCCCCCCCTCTCGGCGGCCCTGGGTTTATGATCTATAAATTTCTGCAAAATTTCAGCTCAATCGGTTTTATAGTCTTTACGTTTACCATAAACAAACGGTCTGACTAAAATGGACAGACACACAAAAACAACTGCTTACGTTTGACGCTTCAAGACCATTTAATTGAAATTAAATAACACTAGTAGAACCAATTTATACATCAGTGGACTTATTTCAAATTTTATGTGTTGGAGGGGGTTGTTTCATAAAACTTACTGTGCCTGTAATACAGGGAATTTTTCTGTACTGTTGGTAAATACTACAATCATGTGTTTCATGAAATTTGTCAACTGTAAAACAATTTACAAGGGATTTAATAACACTGCCTGTATTACAGGCCCTGCAAATTGAATAGAATTTTATCATTCTTTAGACTACAATAAAAGTTGCACTGTACTCATATATTTTTTTGGTTTGGGTTGTGTAGTTTTGGAAGTATTCAATCATGGCTATTAGTAGTTGAAATGATCTCCAGAAGTAGTTTAAGAGATTATGAGAACATTATTGTTCGTATCAGCCACTTACAGGGGGCTGTTTCAAAGATGTCTCGTTAATACAGGTCTTGTTATACAGGACTTTGTGAATAAAAAGTACAATGGCTGTACCATCTGATTCATAAAAATTATTCTACAATCATAAATCATCTGTGAAATTTCACCTGCATTACAAGAGAATCCAGGGTGTACCGTAACCTAAGTATAATTGATTCACTCTTTTTAGCGAATTAATTATTTCCCCTATATAGGGAAGTAGCTATTACCGTAGGCGGCACGGTGAGACTTATGTTATTTTTTCCATTTTGAGGTCCCTAGGCCCCATAACACTGTTCGTTCATATATATATATATATATATATATATATATATATATATATATATATATATATATATGTCCGTAGGCGCGATAACTTTTGTAAAAAAGGTCCAATCTCGATGAAATTTGGAACAAACGTGTAAAGCGTCATTCATGACTTCGAGTTCGAAAACCAGCAAGATTGGTTTACTCTAAAAAGTTTTTTTGACAAAATAAAATTTATTTTTAAGATTTAACACCTTTTTACTAATTTTCAAAACATTTAACGGTCAAAATTGAATTCAGCTTAAAAAAAATAATTAAGCATTTTGAATTATTATTCTACGTCAATTCATTGCTAAGATATCGAATGTGCTAAACACAGTACGTTGTCCAATATTATTTTGAATTTTTCCCTCAAAAAAGTATAGTTACATTTAAGACATTTTTCTAATACAATTCTAAACATATAATATGATGAAATTTTCAGGTGATGAATATGTTATTTGTGTTTATTTTGAATAGCCTAATTAATTCATTGATCAAAATTTTGCAGAAAATATGTACTACATCAAAAAATACAAATTATTTTAAAATTTAATAAAGAAAGTATGGAGCATTTGGAGGGGGGGATGTCTTAGTCTAAAATGCCTGAAAATGTAGCATAATATATGGTATGTTTGCAATGATGAGGATTAATAATATGTTTTATTGAAATTGACTGGAAATGCTGGTCTGCTGCAACAGGGGTGTTTGAATTATAAAACTGACCTTATGATTAAATTTAATTTTTGTACGAGATTAAGTTATTTGTTTGTTTTGAGTGTTTTGAATTCATTGATTACGTATAAGTTTGTTGACATTTACATACTATAACAAGATTAGGCCTACCTTTATTAAAAATTAAAAGACCAAGAATTATATAAAATACAAAAGCATATGTAGAACTAATGAAAACAAAACCAATGTGGTCTCCTTGTTAATTTTCCTCACGTTTAAAGCCCACGAATGATTAAATATATGTTTTTAGTATATTATTTACTTAATATATTCAAACGATACTTTACTTCAAATAAGTTGAATGCTCACATATACAAAATAAATCCTATGGAAATTCGCTGAGTACGCAGGTCTGCTGCGACGGGGGTATTTTTACAAATTAAAGAACATTTCCACATTACACAACACCGCAGCAAATAAAACTTAACAAAGTTCATCGTACCACAAGGCACTATTACTTGATTGACGAATCATAATGTAATAATAAATTTGAAGATCATCAAAACATTGTAATCGAATGAATAAGAGATTTGAGAAAAAAACAACATATATTTATAAAATAAAAATCCACTTTATGAAATAGACCCAGAGTTATAAAATGTTTAAGTTTATTTATTTGTTAATTTGTAATTTGCATACAGTTTTTAAAAAGTTAAAGCAATAAAACGAATTTTAATTTGATTTTGTGTTTCTCCAAAGTCCAGGACTTTGGAGAAAATGGTACATGTGCGCTTTATTTTGTACATTTAAAACTTTTACCTCCGACCAACGGTTCTCGAGATTTTTGAGAAATACCAAAAAAAGTACCCTGTTTCCGCCAATTGCCACTAGAGCTCGCCACATATGTTCCAGGACTTTTGGTATTTCCATCCTTAGGCACTTCTAAATAAGTGTGCAAAGTTTCAAAATTAACGGAATTTTTTCCAGGTTGGGCTATTTTTTAAGTTTTTTGACTGGACGAGATAACCCGTACCGTACACATGCGCAGCGTTGACGCCGCGTTGATACCTACTTCAGCTATGGAAGTCGAAGATAATGCTGGATGTGTTTGGATTTTATACCGAAGGAATAAAGTACGAAAACGATGGCAAAGGATGTTCTCGGTACCTCAATAATATGTGACAGATTGACTCACGGCTCTTTTGTAACACTTTACCCCAATCTGAGCTCTTTAATTATTTAATAAATGAGTAATAGAAAATCTTATATTGGATTTAAATATATTTTACGCCTAAATTGAATATCAAAACTATAGTGATCTAGTTGTATCACGACTTTTTTCTGATCGTAAAATAAACAGTGTCGTTAATCATTTAAGAAATTATTTTCAATATTAAAAGTGTCTCTTACCAAAATGTTTTAATTCCTCTTTTGAACTTCGCTCTGGAGAAAACATTTCAACCAATTTCTGCCAAGCTGTTCTTTTATTACTCTGTTTTTGTATTCTACACTTTGCATGTTCCATATAGTTTGGCGGTTTTTCACTTCCTCTATGAAGAGACCAGTCTCAAACTATGCGATATTTTCCCCCATGATTGAAGGTGATTAGTGTACTAAATCGCGCGCTTAACAGAACCATGAGTACAGTCTAATCTAGACCATGGAAACTCGAGCCGCCCACAAATCGCGCGTTTCACGAAGAAACCTCGAGACGCGCGCTACTTCACGCGCAGGTTGATAGCGAGTGTCGCATCCGCATGTGTACACAAACTTGTACCAGCATCTGCTCTATTACTTCAAAAACGCGCGTAGCAACGCGCGTTTTCGAAGCACATGCGACGCTTGTTGATAGCGTGTCGCGCGACGTAGCGCGCGTTTCTAGGTGTCTTTGTGAAACGCGCGATTTGTGGGCGTCTCGAGTTCCCATGGTCTAGATTAAGACCGTACACATGGTTCAGTCAAGCGCGCGATTTAGTACAATAATCACCTTCAATCATGGAAGAAAATATCGCATCGTATGGCACTGAGCTCTTCATAGAGGAAGTGAAAAATCGCTCGGTTTTATGGGACATGCAAAGTGTAGAATACAAAAACAGTTTTGAAAAGAACAGCTTGGCAGCAATTAGTTGAAATGTTTTCTCCAGAGCGAAGTTCAAAGGAGGAATTAAAACATTTTGGTAAGACACTTTTAATATTGAAAATAATTTCTTAAATTATTAAACATGACATTGTTTATTCATTCTATGACACTCCTGCTCATATTTTCTAAGATTGGGGGAAATGTGGTACGAAAGACCCGTGAGTTTTGTCACGTAAAACTCGGTGTACTTAGAACTTCCTTTGTCTTTGTCTCCGTACTTTATACCTACAGAATACATAAAATTTAAACACATACGTACTACAGCCTCTTCCTACTTCCATAGCTGAACTGGGGATCTACGGGGCGTCAACGCCGTGTATGTGTACGGTACGGGTTAACGCGCGTTGCAACGCTCTCATATTTACATATAGCCTAAGGATGATAAAATTACCATAACCATATGTTTTGATGCAAACAAATATAACCATAGAGCATTTCCAAACACCATGAAAACGGTCCCTTTACATGGGCCAGCATATATATATATATATATAAATAATGTAAACGCAGAGCGAGAGCGAATAACCCGACTGTTTTAACCAGCATCTTCTTATCAGGCGACTCCCTCGCTACTCCTACGCTTCGTGAATGTTTATCATTAATGTTTTGATAAATTGTTGCTAGTCTCGAGTTGGCAAACAGGACGGGTCTTTAGTATATTTGACGCAGAATAGTCAATTGTTAAGTATGGTTGATGTAATTATCGCAGCTGTAAAGAACTAATTGAGGAAACGGGAAAAAAGGGAATCTACGTATACCGATTATATAGTATTCACAGTCTGACTTTCCCTTTTTGTGCTTGAACGACCCCTTAAGGGCGTAAATTTCAGTCTAAAATATCCGCTAGTAATTTTTAACTCGGAATTTTAGGGGTGTAATGATTGCCGGGAAAAAGGTTCCTTCTTGTTCTCTTGTACTTACTATTCATTCTCGTGCCTTTAGCGCATTAACGAGTTCAGTGTTCAATGTAACTTATGAACTTTAATATTGAACACGCTTTTTCAAATCTTTCGTCATAGGCCTATTTCATTTTTGCCTACCTCTCATATCTTTTGAGTTATATTCATAAAGACTTGCTAAATTCAGATAGTGAGGACGTAAGGTTCCAAATCAGTTTTAGCACCCGCGGGTTTTCCCAATGTTTTCCAAAACGGAAATGGTCTTCGAGGCATGAACCAGGTGATGTAAAGGCACTGGGTTCAAATACTTTCAAGGGATTAAACATTTTTTAGACTAAACTCAATTTTCAAACTAATACATTTATAAAGCGAGCTTTGCGTTGCCGAGAATCAGTGCCGGCCTTAGGCAACGCGAGGCCCTGGGCGAGATATCCTCGTGAGGCCCTCCCTTTTCAGTGACTAACCCCCCCTCCCAATGACTGTGTTGCCACCCGATTTAACACCCTTTTTCCCCACCCCTCCTCCTCCCTCAGCAATGCTGCCCATATCGCCGGGTCAAAAGATAAGTGATCCATCATGCGACCAGTGTTTCCTCTGAACTGTAAACATTGCAACAGAAAAATAGTGAACTTAAATTCAAACATATTTTTATTATTACACAAGCAATACATGTTGGATTATCTAATAAGACAAGATAATGTTTTTGTAAACTAATATCGTTGATATAATATAAAATTATATGTTTTTTTTATATCCTAGACTCTTATTTAAAAAAAACTTGCCTCAAAAACTTCTTAAAGGCTGAGATTCGAGACACTGACACACTTTTCTTTTTTCTTTCTTTTTTTCATAACCGGATTCGAATTTCAAAATTTTTCGCGCTCTCGTGACTTGATTTACCTTATTTAGAATGCGATTATAACATCAACGATTACATGAATAAACAAACCACTCAAACCACAAAGATTAAAAGTTTAGTTGATGTTTTACTTATAAACGAGTGGCTTGAAGGGGCTAAAAGCCCCTAATGAGGGAAAGTTCAAACAATCCTTATTTATTTTAGTACAAAATACCTTCATAGCAAACTGAATCCACCTTACATTGATATCTAGCCTACCACATGGTTTTCAATCAAGTATCAGCATCACATGTTTTACGTAAACAAAGCAGACGTTTTTAGATCCCATGCAACGCTTTTTAAATGGCAGATATTTTACGTTATTTCTCGTTTTCTGGTGAATTTCAAGCAATTTCATTGCCATCAGGATCAGCTGATCCTGATGGCAGTGGCGTCTAAGCAGACAGCTCACGTGGTGATAACGAATTAACAAAGACAAAATGTGTTGTCTGTGCCACAGACGAAGAACTATACAGATTGGCAACCCAATGCACTTTTGCGTGCCCGTTTTTTCGCGCGGCGTCAAGTTTGTTAGGTCGTTTTGCCGCACACATTGCATTGGTATCAAGTGTAATTTCGTCAATATAAAATCTTCAGGTCCCAAAGAACAAATATAGCCATTAATAACTTTGATACCAATGCAATATGTGCGGCAAAACGACTTAACAAACTTGACGCCGCGCGAGAAAACGGGCACGCAAAAGTGCATTAGGTTGCCAATCTGTATAGTTCTTCATCTGTGCCTGTGCTAAACATAGACAAATGTGTGCTGTACACTAATCTTATAATGTTCATTAGTCAAATTTATCAGCTATCTTATTTATAGATAAAAACAAAAATCTTATTTTCAAATAAAAATATTGTGGATTTAATTTGTAAGATTGAAAAAACTGTATTTAAATAATTTTGTATTTTTGAGGCCCGTGGGCCCTCGGCATTTGCCGACCTGCCTTCCTGGCCAGTCCGGCACTGACAGCTCTCGCCATTGACAGGGCCGTAGACAATGCTATCGCCTCTCGCCCATCATTCACTGGCGCGTGCACCATTTTACAAATTCCTTGCCGTAACTTGACGTCTTTAAAAAAATCCTCTAAGCGCGAGGCCCTCGGAAGCGCGGGGCCCTGGGCGGCCGCCCCTGTTGC
This sequence comes from Flexamia atlantica, assembly GCA_035578135.1. Lineage (NCBI taxonomy): Eukaryota > Metazoa > Arthropoda > Insecta > Hemiptera > Cicadellidae > Flexamia > Flexamia atlantica. The sequence continues at coordinate 191,429,745 of JAQJVK010000001.1, read as the reverse complement.
CCCCTCTCCCCTAAGGCCGGCACTGCCGAGAATAAATTGTTATAGTTACTTATTAGGATTATGTTACTCACTATTGGTAATTGCATAAGAAATAGTATATTTCACCGATAGCGTTTTCCACGCTCGCGCTCACCATCGAGCCCCGGAATGGGACGTTCGTGTCGAGTGAAGAACGATACTTTTCATCCCAATGCAATTTACCACCGGGCTTAAAAATATTTGTTCTGTATCTCATTTTCTAGTAATTTTCTGATAAGTAAACACCATACGGTCATAAATAGTTGTTTTTTTAAGCTTGAGAGCGAAAAAAATTGTTTGGTGTGGCAAAGCAATGTTTTGGTAAGAAAAGTAATGTTAAGGACAGCGTAAGTCAGCTCATGGTTATTCAGCTATGCGGTAAACGGGCTATTTTCGTGATGAAAATGTTTTCGACTTGTGAAAAATATTCGACCTAAAGGCCTCAAATAGGTCTCAAATTAAAGGTAATTTAAATTTAAAAAAATCTGTAATTTAAGGATTTTCTCCAGAAATAATTGTTTAGCCACCACAAACCTTAGAAAATGGCCCTACCAATAAATATTTTCTGTTTGCATGCATGTTGCATATCTTTGAATAGCTATATCTCCGCAGCCAACCAACTCAAATTGGTGCAATTCTTTTTTTAACTCCATAAATGGTTTAGGTTAAGTAAAATTGTTTAAGGGTGATTTATTATAAAAACATACCTAAATTTGGTATTTTTTGTATACTATGGGAGTTGCACAGGGCTTTCAGGGTTGCAAAATTGAATTTAAACTGCTCTAAGGGATGCTAACAAACATGAAAAAATCAGAATATGATGTGCGTATGCGAGTTTCGCCCATTTTTACTTTTAAATTGACTGTTCCAAATCTCCTTATCAACCAATAATTTTTTATTAATAATTTGATTCCTTTGTGGGCTTAACTTTAAACAACCGATAAAACTAAAACTCGTGGACTGCGTTCGAATCGCGTGCGTGCAGGGAACTATATCCTCTGCTGACATCGGCGACCTCAATTATCATGAGTGACGTCATATCACATTATAGCCCTTGACCTGCTGACCTGATTAGTGCGTTCTGTTTGTTTACAATGGTTGTACCATGAGACATGTTACAACGCAGTTCCTGATGATTCTGGTTTCCCGCATTGTGAAAATTATAACGCACTCCGGAAAGAGATTCGGGAAACAAATGAAAAATATTTTTGTAGAAATATTAAGTTGAAATTTTACTATTAAATATTACTGTTAATATAGTTTTCATTTCATTCTCTTTTAATTTATTGGAAATTTTACTTTTTATATTCACGCTTACGTATATTTTGTTTCGAACCTGTGTAGTCCAAAAACTTTATTATTTAATAAGTCTCTAGTGATTATACAGTACCAATTTTTAATTTGATTGACCGAATACAAATGTTTTTTTAATCCACATGCTACGCAAAACGTGTATTATTAGCGTCTGAATGTGTGCACTTTGTCTGTATTAAAAAGTACAATTTTTCATGCACCTCTCATTGTGAACTTAAGGTCTCAGATAAACATTACATTCACAGAGTTTGTGTAATGTGTGAAGATGGCGCTTTGTGTAATGTGTGAATATGACGCTTTGTGCAGTGTGTGAATATGACGCTTTGTGTAATGTGTGAATATGACGCTTTGTGCAATGTGTGAATATGACGCTTTGTGTAGTGTGAATATCACGCTTTGTGCAATGTGTGAATATGATGCTTAAGATCTTTTAAACGCAAAGATTTAATCAAAGTTGGCTGGATTAAATAAATTGTTGGTTTTTATTATAAACTAAGGTGACCATAATTTTAATTCATGCCAACAGTTGGTTGATTACATTTTTGGCACCATAAATGATACAGAGGGGAGAGGGGTAGTCAAACTTCCATCTTCTAAGGCGTCAAAACTTCTGGCCTCTACGGCGTTTTACATAGTTTTTAATCATTCAATCGAATTGCTTGACTGTCCCGAGCTTGCATGGTGTGTCATGATAAGGGCATTAGGAACCAAGAGGGAGGATAAGAGCGTGTTAGCTTCTTGTCCAAAAGAATAGCGATCAGTAACCGTGGTATGAAGAAAATATTTCATAGTAGGCTTATTATTACTTTTTTTACATCAATTTAACTTTCACTTACTTTCGATATTCAATAGACATGCTCATTATGTGGTCGACGGACGGACAAGTCTACTCCATCTGAATTTGTGAAACAATTGCTATGTTTAAAATCATATGGTGCATTAAATTATATAACTTTACCAATTTGGTATTGTGCATGGATAATAGCTCTTCAATGACAAAAATATTCGGTTGGTTAAAATCGTAATTTCCTGTCCAGATTTCGTTTCGGTGTGAGGTATAATGGGGCTGGTTGTTCTACTACTGGTTCAGAAGAGTAAATATCGTTTTTACTAGATATTATTTCTTTTATTTTAGTTATTTCCCTTTCAATGGCATTTTGTTTGATTTTAAGTTCTTGTACCATGGTAATACGTTTCTTAAGATTTTGAGGATTAATTTCATTGCAACTACCATTACAATCATTATTTTTTTCTTGATTTGATTTGTTATTGTTTGCATTATTTCCTTTTGGAAGATACTTTTTATGAGAATATTTCCATTGACTTACAATTACATCATTAGACTCAATGTTCGAAGAAGTAAAGTTTTAATCTGAGCACCGGTTGCATTGAAATTTGAACAGTTATTTTTCTCTATAATTATTCTTAATACTAGTACTTATACCCGCGGCTTCGCTCGCTGAAAGGATAACACATGTTTGGTTCAATTATACGTTATTTGTAATGTGCAATTTTTATAAGTTTCCAAATAGACTGATGATTTCAATACTGAAGTTGACGTTTTCAAGCGCTTGATTGCAAACTTAAGGTTGCATCTCCATCCCAGACTGACATGAGAAGATTAAACCCTGCCTCCGTGAATTTTACTTTTCCCTCAAATGGAATTAATGCTAACACATTGCATTGCATTGCATTGGTATGTGCTAACACATTCTAATTTTTCAGTCATATTGGAGATTGAATTACTCGTTTAGCAGCTTGAGACAAAAATCGACGGTAGAAATATATAATTGTTTGAAAATAGCCTAAATTGCTTTCGGCTAGCTCGCAAACCCTCCTAAAAATTTTAATGAAGAAAAACCCCGATTCTATAAAAATAACAGAATGATAAAATGTCCATGCAGAGTTTCAAGATTCTAGTTCGATTACTTCGGGTGACAGAACTTACGTCTCCAATCCTGCTTTTGTTCAGGAAGACGTAATTTAAATATTTGCTATTTGCAAATCAATCTGTGCTACAAATCACAAATCATACTTCGGGTGATCCGCAAAACGCGAGTAGACTATGTATAGGGCCTGTGGTACCTGACAAATATATAATATATCCGTAATAGTTTTATACCATTTATTCTTTTAGTAAATGGAATTTCTATTTTGTTATCTCTTTAAAATATTTTAGAGACCTTCTATTGATATTTTGTAACTATAGCTCTTAAAACTGAAAAGGCCACCATTTTGAATTTTTGAATTACCTTATTGTAGGCTTTACAGAAAAAACATTTTAAAATCCTTAATTTGTATGCATCTAGAGCCAGTAAAGAATATTTGAGCCAAAAACTAATGGCCCAAAACCCTACATTGTTTCAGAAAATAAGCTTTGAAAACTAAAAATGGCCGCCATTTTGAATTTTATAGCATACCCTATTTTAGCCTTTCGAAAGAATATATTTTAAAATCAGTTCTTAGTACGCATCTAGAGGCTATAATGATTAATTGTACCAAGTTTCATGGCCCAAAGCCTTGTAGTTTTTGAGAAACTGTGATCAGTGAGTCAGTCAGTCAGTCAACCGTTTTGGCTTATATATATATATATATATATATATATATATATATATATATAGATATATATAGATATATTATATTATTATTCTTATATTATTATTCATACCTTATAGTCTAGTTTTCATTTTACTTTCATTTATAAATTTACTCCATAAGCAGAATGATAGGTTATGCAAGTAATAGTTTTCTTTAAAATCTTTGTTTTCAAAACTTACTGTTAAAAAATACTTACATATTATTCAAAAATGTTCATAGGAATCATAATTGACAAGAAAATTCACCTAAATGATTTTTAAGTTTTTCATTAATGAAAATGAATAAACATAAAAATAAACATGAATAAAACACCACTGAGATAGCCAAGTGGATAAAGCGCTCACCTCATAACTTGAGGGTCGCCGGTTCGATTCCTGACAGGATCGAAACTAGGTCCAGTTGCCATTTGTCATTGGGCTATGTATTAATGATGCTATCTAACAAAAGGTCGCCGTTAGATAGTAATAAGACCCGGGTTTGGACCGTTCCCGATCAAAACTTAAAAAATGCCACTGGCGTGGAAAGACACAAAATACAGAAAAAGATCTAAAATTTTTAACTTTTCTATAAAATATTGGAGAGTCAAGTTTTTGCAATGTTTTGTTTATTATAGCATCTGCATATACATGGTGAGTCAGACCACCCGTCCACCTATTGTAACGGGAGAACGGTTTAACGTAGAAACGCCAAATAAAATTATTCCCCATTAATTTGCATATAAAGAATTCATTAAAAATATTTTCGTCGCGATTTATGTACAGGGTGTTCCAGAAATGAAGTTCATGAGTTCGAATCTCCAAATTTTCTAATTGAACCTATAGCAAATTTTACATCATTTTAAAGATCTTGTTAAAAGAAACATTTTGGTGAAAACAGAACTAAATTATCTCAATCTGTTTCAAAATGGCGGCCATTTTTGTGAATTTTTTTTATATTTACGGATACCCCTGTATTTTTTAAAACATTAAATATTTTTCAGTTCTGATTCGAAATCCTTAATCCTTGGTATCTCAGCTTTACTGCGATATGTCACATGACAAGGTTTTTGTAATATTCAATTTTTGGAAAAAATTTAATTTTTGAAAATGTTGGTAGCCCTGAAAATCTAAAAATTCAAATAGCAACATATGCCAAAAAGCATAACATTTTAAAGGCCTTCAAAATTCCTACAACTTTGTAATTTACATAAATATTCTATCCTTTTTAGTTTTTTAGTTATGGCCGAAAAACTCCACTTTCCCATACAAAGTGCATGTTATTTATGCAGTTCATAATACCAAAGGGTACCCGTAAACCGTTTGCTTTGGACATACAAATAACATGCACTCTATAAGGGAAAATGGAGTTTTTCGTCCATAACTAAAAAACTAAAAGGGATACACTGAGAAAAATATCTTAGCGGAAAAGCAGAGTTTTTGCCCCAAGTCTAGAATCTGTACTCGCAATACGTAAATAAGGACTTGGCTCACGTACAGGAGAGCTGTGTCTGGACCCAGCTCAATGTCTCGGCAGAGTTTTGGGCATTAGTACAGACGCAGGACTCGCAGTCCTTCTTTAAGAACTATTTCTCTGCAGTTACGCTCGAACTGCCGTATTTGCAAATAATCAGGGAATTTACCGTGATTTTAAGGAAAAACTTTAAAGTGACGTCATGGATGGTTTGTATACGTCACAAAACACGTCATAAGTTTATCCATGATTACTTTCTGCATGCAGCCCACTGCGTTTACGGTAGGCGTATGGATGAGAACTTCAAATTATTTCCATGTGATTTGGTAAAAGCAGTTAGTCTTTACCTTGTTTTAGTTCGCACTACCATCAAATATTTTATTTGAATCGAATAAATATTTTTAACCCAATCTGGATTGATTTTAAGTCCGTTGTGTTAGTTTTATATTTGGGATTGAAAATTTACAAATGTGATACAAGTTTGAATAATAACATTTGGTTTCTATAATACATATTTTATTAATGTTTTTATAGATTTACTTACTGTAGTACCATTGATAGTAAATACATATAAAGTAAATGGTAGTGAAACGTCAAAAAGAATATCCAATTTCCAATTCTTCAAAGAAAAAGCTTAGATTATTGAAGAAATCGTTTTATTTGTCAGCAGTTACCTACTTAGGTTAAATATTGTTTTATTTTTAAATAGTTGCAAGGACACATTGATCAGTTTTAGACCTAAGATTAATTTTATCTCCCCAAAGTTTACACGAACAAATTACCAAAAAAAGTAATTGCACTGTTTAAATCCTGCTTCGATTTTAATAACTCAGGTATTTTTTAGCAATGTCTTAAATAAGATGAATTGTAAGAAATAGAATGCAGGTCGAGTATAACCTTGCATTGATTTGCTGCCACTTTTAAATGTATCAAATAAATATGTCAGGGCAATAAATTGTAACTGTTAATGGTGTAAATACCTTGTACTGTCAAAGTGATCCTTTGTAGTCTCATATTATGGGCCATGACAGTTTCAATCTCAGAGAGATCTTCCTCAGGCGATGTAAATCAAATTTCATTCCAATGGAAGTCGTCAAGAAGCATTAAAAACCATCATGACACATACCCACGTAACACAAACGGACAGATGCACACAACGAACAAACATTACTTTTTATAAAAATTCCGGTACCGAAAAACACGCACGACACGTACGGAGGGCTACTCTAGACTCTATCACGCAATAAATTGTCACTGTAGAGAAGTACCATTAAGCGTAAAACTTCACTTATCACTTCTTCAGATGCTATTCAACAACTACAGTCTTCAGCAGGCAGCCGTAACGCAATGGATATAGCAGTCTCCAGCTGAACATACGAGTCAAGAAACATCGGGCGTGGTTAGAACTTGGATGGGTAATCGCTAGAAGGACCCAGACATCTTTTACTGATTTTAAATCAAAAATACCGGTAAATGCAGAGACTAGGCAAGTCAGTGCATAGAAATCGGTTGTATTTTACGAGAATAGGACTGTACATTCTGTAATAAACTGTGGTAAAGGCAAAATGAATCGCAGGATATTCTGAGAAAAGTCTCTGCAATTACGAGAGCCAACTCTGATCGGCAGGACTTACAACCGACAGTAATGACGTCATAGCCAGTGACGTCATAACTATGTAGACAAACTAAGTCCTGCTTTTCCGTGTGGCGGCCTCACTGCCGGAGCATTGAGCCGGGTCCAGATTGCAGTGGGTAACCCGCACACCCTTAATTACGTGTATTTTCCACGTATTTCAGGACAACATTTTTCTCAGTGTAGAATATTTGTGTAAATTACAAAGTTGTAGGAATTTTGAAGGCCTTTAAAACGTTATGCTTTTTGCATATGTTGCTATTTAATTTTCGATTTTCAAGGCTACCAATATTTTCAAAAATTAAATTTTTTCCGAAAATTGAATATTATTAAAATATTGTTATGTGACATATCGTAGTAAAGCTGAGCTACCAAGGATTAAGGATTTCGAATCAGAACTGAAAAATATTTAATGTTTTAAAAATACAGGGGTTTCCGTAAATATCGAAAAATTTCACAAAAATGGCCGCCATTTTGAAACGGATTGAGATAATTTAGTTCTGTTTCCAACAAAATGTTTCTTTTAACAAGACCTTTAAAATTAAAGTTGCTATAGGTTCACATGAGAAAATTTGGAGATTCTAACTCATGAACTTCATTTCTGGAACACCCTGTAGATAAATTGCGATGAAAATATATTTAATGAATTTTTCATTTGCAAATTAGTGGGGGATAATTTTATTTGGCGTTTCTACGTTAAACCGTTCCCCCGTTACAATAGGTGGACGGGTGGTCTGACACCCAGTATAGCGTTTATATACAGGGTGTATCAGAAATACACCGAAAAACATTTTTGGTATTGTTCCTGAGGTCAAGACAAATAAAAAATGTCATTTATGAATACATATATCCTATCTCGCTCCGTTTTCCGTCTGTCGGTCTGAACGTGTTTTTCACATGATTTTCGCATGATAACTTTTGAACTACGAGAGGTACTAACTTCATACTTGGTACACATATGTTGGCTAATAGGACCTACCTTTTTGCTGAGAATCAAGTTTCTACTTTATACCATTTCAAAATGGCGGCCGTTTAAATTTTTCAAACCTTAATATCTCAGGATCTAAAAAATTACATGAAAAATAACAAGAGGCAAAAAAGGTGCAGAATATAATTTCCTTTCAGAAAATGTACAAATTTAATAGGGTCATAACACAAATAACGAAGAAAAATAAATTTTCCTGAAGTTTTAACCGTAAATTTGGGCAAATTTAATAATTTAGCAAGTTGTAACTTTATAAAAATTGAATTTCCTCCGTTATTAGTGTTATGACCCTATCAATCATTTAATTGTACATTTTCTTAAAGGAAATTAAATTTCGCACCTTTTTTGTCTCGTGTTATTTTTTATAAAAGTTTATAGTTTCTGATTTATTAAGCATTGAAAAATTAAAACGGCCGCCATTTTGAAATGATACAAAGTAGAAACTTGATACTCAGCACAAAGAAAGGTCCTATTAGCCAGCATATGTGTACCAAGTTTGAAGTTGGTACCTTTCGTAGTTCAAAAGTTATGAATAATCATGTAAAAAACACGTTCAGACCGACAGACGGAAAACGGAGCGAGATAGGATATACTTATATGACATTTTTTGTTTGTTTTGACCTCAGGAACAATATCCGAAAGTTTGTCGGTGTATTTCGGATACACACTGTATATTTGTATTATATTTGTTTATTATAGCACTCGCAAAAATGGTCCGATCGGAATTAAATTTGGCACAGGCGTTTAAAGTAGGAATTATTCGGACGAGTTCGAAAACCAGCCTGATCGGACCACTGGAAGGGGGGCAAAAGGGAATAACCCCCTAAAAAAATGGGTTTTTTTGGTTTTTCACATAGAAAAATAAAAAAATCAAATATCGGTTAACACCATTGAATTCAGCTCGAAAAAAACAAACCATTTAGTATTTTGAATCATTGCTCTATGTCCATTGGTTACCGAGATAATGAAAGTGGTAAACACAGTACGTTGTCCCTATGTTAACTTTATGGGAAATAAGTAAAATTATATATCTCGCTTGTTTTTCAACATATCTTGATAAAACTTGGAGGTAAATGGCTTCTTCTAGTTCAGATATACTAAATATTGAATTAAAACCACCCAGTTTTAATATACTTAGCAGCATACCTGCATACTCATTCCGCATGTTATTATTATGGCGCTTACAAAAACATGTCAAATCTCGATACGTTGGACTGAAATATGTTGTTTTGAATTTGAAATTCGCTGAGTATGTAGGTCTGCTGCAACGGGGGTATTTTTAAGGTATCATCAGACAACTGAGACACCAATACTTATTAAAGAGGTTATCGAATTAGTGAGGTTATAGGCTACTATTAGGTTCTGCGCCATATACCATTTAAAAGTCTCAAAGGTTGATTGGTTTTCATAAAGCTTGAAGCCACTACAATACGATTTTGCCAAGATCAACGAAATTGCGATAAAGTCTGGTCTATTTACAATGTTTTTATAAAAATAAATCTGAAATTGAATCTAGTAAACGATTCCTCAACTATTTTTTACAAATTCATCAATTGGATAAATCATTCAATTGAACCGCATAACCTCTGGCGTCATAATAAAAAGTTTATGACTGAAAGTCATAACCAAATAAACCAAATAAAACTCCAATGAGGCGTTTGTGCAGCACTGGAAGGTTTCTGAGAATCCACCAGTGAGCCTTGACCGAAAGGTCCTCAGTTCTCACCGGCTGAGAACTAAAGGAGATCAGTTCCACCAGTTCCTGATCCTTATCAGGAGCCCGCCGACCCCGCGACCCTCTCCTAGAAAGATTAGGTTGTCATATAAATCCATCAGAGTCAAGTGGCGTTAACAAATGAGCTAGCATTCAGAAAGCATAAAGGGACTGCCTTGTTTGAGAGTCACAGTACTTAATTGTTTAGGCTAAACTGCATAAGGTTCTTTAGACCAAGACGGCGCTTATAATATGCTCAGGCCAGGAAATATATAATATTATTTACTTACGTCAATAAACAATCTTGTAAATTGGTTTGGCGAACCGGTCTCGGAAATTATTCCATCATCAGCGTCTTTTCAAATACTTCAATTAGACCATCATACATCTATCTTCTTAGCTGTATTCTTATCATGCAGGTTCACATAAAATGGCATCCTTTAATTACATCATGATCCATAGATTGATCAGCATACATATGATAGAAACTGAGTACATAACAACGAATTAAACACAATTAAATATACAGCCCAGCAGAATGGATTCAACCCGGAATTAATTGACAAACTTCATTGGCGTAAATTACGTCAAATAAAATCTGAAAATAGGCCTAAGAAGGATTTAGAGAACAAGAAGAATGTTTCAATAAATTATAACAGAAAAAACAGCAAATATAGTGAGAAATGCTTTCAAGAAAAATAATATTCATGTTGCATTCATTTCAGAATTTAATCTTCAGATTCCATTAAAAACCAAAGATAATAGCATGCAATCAGATTTTGACAAGTCAGGTGTTTATAAACTAAACTGCAACGACTGTAAATCATACTACATAGGGCAAACTGGCAGACCGTTTACAGTCAGATTTAAAGAAGACGTTTCATAAACAGACAAAATAAAAAATAGAACCAGCAACGAAAAAATAAAATCTAAATTCTCGGAGCCTATAGTCAATTCAAAACACTCTTATTCAGACATTTAAAATAATCTAGAGATTTTATACAAGGCAAACAAAGCACAAAGATTTAATAGAATGGAGGAATTGTTAATTTATGAAAGTTTTAAAAAAGACGGGGCAGATGTTTTAAACGATAAAATAAACTCAGATGCAAACCCGATCTATGAAGAAATTATTGAAATAAAGGAAAAAAGAAACAATAATTGTCGCATCGAGTTGATAACAGACCAGAACGTACAACGTTCCAACTCTCGCCTCCCTCCCCGCTTCAAGTCGGTCTGCCGCCGGCCGTGCCCGATGATACCGGCAAAAAGTGAAATCCACGTGGACAATATGTGTAGTTTCGTTTGTATGTGTAATTGTGTAATCGTCAATTTTATGCATAAAGTTAATATTTTAAGTGTTGCACAACGACGCGGCCTTACAGCTAAGAAGATAGATGTGTGATGGTCTAAATGAAGTATTTGAAAAGGCGCGCTGATGATGGAATAATTTCCGAATTCGGTTCGCCAAACCAATTTACAAGATTGTTTATTGACGTAAGTAAATAATATTATAGATATTTACAATCAGTTGCTACAATAAAACCAAAAGAGTTTGTAAGTTGGTTACGTACTTATGCCTTAGCTAAAAAAAAGAAAGTAATAGCCTATGAATTTTGTTCTTTCCCATAAAAAGGACGGTATTAATTATTTCTCGGTGCTGTGTTAATAGTGAGGAAGGGATTCCCAAGGGAAAATAAATGTCGGTGAATATCTTAAATCCATGGTGGAAGGATATTGCCTCATCTACAATAGCTGAAACTACTAAGATCACCTTCGGACAAGATAAGAAGGAAAATAATCATCTCACTAACATTATAACTCTAAATGGTTAGTTTTTTAAAATTGATTTATTCGGGGCTCCATCACCCCCCAAAGTTTACCTGATGTCCTGATGTTTGGCAGGAAGGTAAAGATTCCCGTAACGTAAGCTCATAACCTTGCTACTATAGCTATGCCTATGCTCAAATTTTAATATTAACGTCATTGAAGGTATGAACGATGTAACTAAAAATATGTATATGTTGATCAGAAGAAAGAGCTACTGTCTTTGAAATTAGTTTCAAAATATCAATTCAGTTTAATAATTATTGCCTTTAACCTTTGTGAAGAACATGCACCGAGTATTTTATAGCTCATTCAGAAATATTTCAGATTCGATTAATCTAATGTACAACTTCAGTCAAATTCAAAAGATTGGAATATTGTAAATCAGTTTACTAACAGTTTACTAACAACAATCAACAAATAAGCACAAAATAAAATACAAAATAATACAAGCTATACTGGGAAATAACAGATTTTAAGGCAAAATAAATCTGATGGTTTGAAAAGGTAAAGCAGACGTTGGTCTGTAACAGGAAACTGTTTTGAGATAATGAAGATTGTTTGCCAACTAGATAACTACTAATTATTAATTAAACAAGATATAACTACAGTGACTAACCTTTCCCTAATGGTTTATTAAGTATCCATTGTTACATCTCCGCTTCGTCCAGAATGGACCTGTCACGAGAGGTCAATCAATATATTCTAGCTTTTTGAGAAAACATGTTTAAGTCCTCTCTTAGTATGCATCTAGAACACTCAAAGAATATTTTTGTGTCACTCTTATAACCTTTGAAATCTGAATTAATAGTCGCCATTTTAAATTGTATAATGTACTCTGTGTTAACCTTTCGAGAGAAAATATTTTTAGTTAAGAATAATAAAAAAAATAATCTCCCGGGCAAAGCCGGGATTATCAGTTAGTATATATATGTATAAATATATATATATATATATATATATATATATATATATATATATAAAAGAAGAGTTATGTATTGGTACATTTAGTGCTACAGCACAGAGAAGAAATAAATTCCTTATTTCTTCTCTGTGGCTACAGCCAAAACTACTCGTCGTAGACCCTTGATCTTGGTATCAAATTAAAGCTTGGAATCTTATGATGTGCACTATGGTAGGTTTCGATTTCTTTTAGGGTTTAGGCACAGGATCGTCCTAAAGGGACCTATGTCAAGGATTTTGTGAGTACTTTGGGTTTTATTTGTTGATATCAATACATATGGTTTGATTTGAAATGGTTATCATGGTTACAGTGGTTGCCAACAGAATGCAGCACCTACAATTTGTTTTTGTACATCAGATGAATACAGTCTTATTTAGTAATATGTTATTATTTACGTTTTCATTTTTTTACTGTTAGGTTATGTTATTAAAAACTTAAAGTGCACTAAAATACAGTTACATTTTTTTTTTAATTCAAAGTCGGTAGTAAAAATAAGATGAGAAGGTGCCAAAATGTGGAGAAAATATCTGCAATTACATAGACGATAGATTGCACGAAAAAATGACACAACGAAGAAAAATAAACACATCTAAGGGTATCACAGGAAAATTAACATCAAGAAACACTATCGTAACAGATTGGAAAAGAAAGGGAGAAAAAGGTGATGAAAGAAATAATCAGAACAGAGATACCGTAACGGAGAACCTTCGAAAAAGGGGATCAAACAGAAGAAGCTGATTTAAATAAACAACTTTACAAGCTGTTTGCAAAAGGACAGGGAACTATGATTTGGACCATGAAGGCCAAAACAAACCAAAAAAAACACAAAACACAACAACAACCAACAACCAGCCACCAGCCACAAAAACACACCACAGGGGCCACGGCAAACAGACAACACATAAGATGGTACCTCCACAGGAAGGGACCAGCAAAAAAGAAACGAAAGAAGCCTGTAAAACAACCACTAGAGGCAAACGAAACGAATTTCTACATATTATGTGAATAATGTAATATGGTACGTTTTCCACACTTGCATGAGTCAGTCTGGGAAGATAAATACAGAAATTAATGTTTGATCGAGTTTGGTACTGGTGCTGCACAGAAGTGAAAATATTGCTTTTATTATTTTTTTACGAATAATAGGAGATTTTTAATGAACAGCTGCCGTATATTTAACACTCGGAATTCTTCAAAAAGTGCGATAGTGGAGAATCTTTTACCCTTTCTTAAATAGTTTTAGTAATAGATCTCTGTGCGACAGCCAGGGGCTCCAGAATAGTCGGGAGGGCGCCGCCGCCGCCCCACGCCAGGATGCCGTACTGCAACACCGACTGCACGTAGGCGAAGTGCACGGCTCTTAACTGCTGCTGTGAGAGTATCTCTCTGAGTTGAATGAAAGGATAAATTAGCCGTCGTAATCTGTTTTTTACATACTGAACATGAGTATCCCAATTTAATTTACTATCGATTACAACTCCAAGGTACTTGTATTCATCTACTAGTTCAATTTCTTCGCATGTACATTCTCTCTCTAAGGCATCCCCACAGCAGTGCATTTTTCTCCGGGACCAGAGTCACTCCGGAGGAGAATAGGCAAGCATAGTTTTCTTAACGTTGATGGTAAGAGTATTAGGGGCGGTTTGGGAGCTCGGGTCCAGCTAGTACGCGCCTAGCTTTTGGCGCGCCTAACTTTAGTCCACGTAGCAAAAGTCGGGCTTGGAAGCTCGCGACCAAGTTGAAATGGTTCGGTATCATCTTTAGTCGGTACAGTATATGCCAGATTGAAAAAGAGAGTGTCCGACCGGTCCAGGTAGGCCCGGACAGCCCTAATCCGCTGTTGTCACAACAACACCTATTGTGAGGCCGACCGGCGACGGGGGTGGGCAGCCCCCACGTCTGACTCAGTGACTGCGGGCCGCTTTGAAATTCATTATACCAGGAATAACTCAAGAAATAACTCGCCGGCCGGCCTCACGACAATAGGTGTTGTGACAACAGTGGATTAGGGCTGTCCGGGCCTACCGGGACCGGTCGGACACTCTCTTTTTCAATCTGGCATATACCGTACTAAGAGGAAGTGTGGGTAGATGGACAGGGAATCGCGGGGAATTTTGGTTTTGGGGCTGGCGGCGGCAACTGCGAAACACCTGATCGACGACGACAACAAAAGCGCCCTATTTTTGTGCGTGGTGAGGGGAGTTTACAGCCCTCGTTATCTTTTCTGTGAAGTGTTGGGGTAGGTGGATGACACAGTGAGAGTAGTTTGAAATTTGTAATTTTAATTTGTTGTTTTTATTTTTTATGGTTTTTTTTTTAACTAAAAAAAACTTGAAATTTGTAGTTTTTATGGTTTTTTTCAATTAAAAAATTGTGCCTATTAAAAAGTGTTGTTACTTTTTCATTTGTTTTTCAAATTGTTACTGCTACTTAATGAGCATGAAAATGAGTTACAAATCATTTTAATACACTTTTAAAACATTTCAATATAAGAATATTTTAAAACAATTTTCACAAGACTTCAAAACAAATTTTAACTGTTTTAATACAAGTTATTTGACTTCAAACTTTACAAGTTTTGATATCAGTTTTAACACTTTTAAAATTGTTTTGAAATACGTTTAATATGTGTTTTACAAAATTACATTAATACTAGTTTTCATATAAGTTTGAAACATTTAAAAAATTGTTCTGATTTAAATTATTTAACGATCGACATTGATACAAGTTCGTAATAATTTTGAAATTGTTTTAATACAAGTTCCCAACAATTTTAAAATTATTTCGAAAAAGTTTTTAACTCGTATTGAAATGAAACCGTTGCCAAGTTTCGATGTATTGATAACAGTTTTAATACGAGTATGAACTTATTTTTAGCTCATGTTTTTGCTCATTGGGTTTTGAGTAAGTGCGAGAGAGCATGGCTGATAAAGAGAAGAAGCGAACACCAATTTGAATGGATTGTAATTTTGATGTCGAGCTGGTTGTATTCGAGGTGAATATATCCTAACATAGTCCAAATAGTCAATGTACTCCATGCTGATGTTACCGGCACAAACTCACCCTACACTCCGCACAGTGATAACGCACCTGGCTTTCAGATTAGTATAAAACGGAACTCAACTGATAACGACTGCTCAGCACTTCTGCGCAGTTTCGTTGGAATGTTTTTTGCCTCAATATCTTCACTCTTTTGCGTAAGGGGGGAGCGGGTGTACTTTTCTAATAACGTCAGACTTGAATCATAAGTTACAGGGTGTTTTTTTTCAAACGCAACCCAAAACTTAATTTTATCGATGACGGATTATTCCCCCCCCAAGATTCCCAGGTTTGTCCCCACTATATAATTTTCTTTAGGGATGCATACAAATTAAGGGCTACGAAAAAATTCACAGGATATTCAGCACCTCAAAACAAACAAATCACATTTAATGCAAAAAATTCAAAGACATACCTTGCAACACATGTTTAGGAATTCGATGGAGAGAACACAACTTTGTACAAATGCCAATTACGGATTGTTTGAACACATATAATGTAAGCTAAATGCTAAATGTGATCAAAGTTAAATAATAAGTTTTATAAAATGCAAGGATTAATAAAACAATACTGATTTCATATTTATACGTGCAATAATCAATATTAAAAATGGGTTGCGTTTAAAAAATAAACACCCTTTATTATTTGCTTAGCTTAACGATGTTAAAAGCCGCGATATTTTGTAACCCTGATAAGTATCGTAAAAAATGTTTACAATCCAAAATATGCTTTGTTGAATAGTAATTTACTAGTAAACCTGTTGCTCGAAATCGAGCAATTGTTATATATTGATTTCAAAATAAAAATAATTATGGTTCAGTATTCTAGAACTATTTTATTAATTACATGGTTGAACTTCCTGTTATACTGAAATTTTTTACAAAAGTCTTTTAAAACTAAATTTTTTGTGAATACTCAGTCATTTTTAAGGAGATGTCCATGTTTCGCGGTCCTAAGAAGCGTATGACCCGTCTTAATCTCAAACCGAACTAAAATGGTTCAATAAATCTACTTATAGTCAATGATAAGTCTGTTTCTTTTTTCTTTTATTTATATTTATATTTATAGAATTTATACATAAGAATTTATTTCTCCTTTTAGTATTTTTCTTTGGAATATAAACATATGTAAATATTAAGATATTAACACATGTGATTTCAAATAAATGTTTTTAAAACTGAATTCTGACCTTAAGTATGTATTAGGATAATAGTTTATTTACTTAGATCTTCCATCAGTTGAAATGCCTCCAGCTCTACATGCAATGGTTTCAATTCCATAAACAACATATGGCTTTGCTGAAAAACTTTGTTTGCCCCAATCAGCTGCTTTATTTGAAATTTCTATTCCCATGTTAAATCTTATGGACTAATACGAAACTTTAAGGGCGTCTAGGGCTCTCCCCTTTAGTCAAACTTTTTTAAATTCTATGTCCTGCAAAACTTCACGCCAAGCTCTTTCCAATGACACCAAAAACATGATATTCGGTTCAGTAGTTTAGGAGGAGTCTTTGTAACAAAAAAACTGCTCGTGTATTAAATAAGTATAGATAATTGGAATGTTGTGAATTTTGTGCGTATTTGCTATTTTTGTCGTAGCTAAATCATACACCATATTTTTGGTTACAAAATTGTATTAATTTATTTATCAACGGAAAATAAATTACTATACCCGAATTTTTATGGCCAATTTGTTTGATATTACCGTTGTTTAGTCAAAATCTTAATTAAAGCAAAGTAATCTACGCGATCTCTAGTACAATTTGAACTTCAGGAACCAAAAATTAATTTTTTTTAAATATTACTTAAGGGTAATGGAATTGTTCGGAACTTAATGACGAATCCAAATATAACAATCGTTTTGTTAAAGTGAAATTAATAAACAAGATAATTAGATAAAACCGACATGATGTTTACTTAGACCTGCCCCCTAGCAGGTCTAACTTTTGAGCCTAAAATCGCCAGTTATGATGACAAAAAAATATGTATTAGGCCCGAACTTGGACTCCCAAACCCAACTAGATTATCTCTTAGGCGTGAACCTAAGTCTACTTGACTCCCAAACCCAAAAAAGTTAGTCGCGAGATTATATCTGCGCCAGTTAGGCTAGAGACCAACTAATACCGAGCTCCCAAACCGATTTTTTGGACGCCAGCCCAAATACTGGATATAACCGGTTCTTAGGCTCGGACTAGCGCTAATTCCGAGCTCCCAAACCGCCCCTTATAATCAAACCAAGATTTTAACTTCAAGTCAATTCAAGCCTTGCAATAAACTTCGTCCCACGTGCAGCCGGTGGTCACCACAGCCGTGTCGTCCGCAAAAAGTATAACTTTACTATATAATCTAACATGTGCAATATTATTAACGTAAATAGAAAATAATAAGGGGCGGTTTGGGAGCTCGGGCCCAGCTAGTACGCGCCTAGCTTTAGGCGCGCCTAACTTTAGTCCACGTAGCAAAAGTCGGGCTTGGGAGCTCGCGACCAAGTTGAAATGGTTCGGTATCATCTTTAGTCGGTACTAAGTGGAAGTGTGGCTAGATGGACAGGGAATCGCGGGGAATTTTGGTTTTGGGGCTGGCGGCGGCAACTGCGAAACACCTGATCGACGACGACGCCAAAAGCGCCCTATTGTTGTGCGTGGTGAGGGGAGTTTACAGCCCTCGTTATCAGTTTCCTGTGAAGTGTTGGGGTAGGTGGATGACATAGTGAGAGTAGTTTGAAATTTGTAATTTTAATTTGTTGTTTTTATTTTTTATGGTTTTTTTTAACTAAAAAATTGTACCTATAAAAAAGTGTTGTTTCTTTTTGATTTGTTTTTGCAAATTGTTACTGCTACTCAATGAGCATGAAAATTAGTTAAGTGTATATTTTAATACACTTTTCAATCATTTCAATATAAGAATGGTTTAAAACAATTTTAACAAAACTTTAAAACGAATTTTAACTGTTTTAATACAAGTTATTTGACTTCAAACTTTACAAGTTTTGATATCAGTTTTAACACTTTTAAAATTGTTTTGAAATAATCTTAATACATGTTTTACAAAATTACATTAATACTAGTTTTAATATAAGTTAGAAACATTTTAAAAATTGATCTGATATAAGTTATTTAACGATCGACATTGATACAAGTTCGTAATAATTTTAAAATTGTTTTAATACAAGTTCCTAACAATTTTAAAATTATTTCAAAAAAGTTTTTAACTCGGATTGATATGAGACTGTTGCCAAGTTTCGATGTACTGTATTGATAACAGTTTTAATACGAGTATGAACTTATTTTTAGCTCATCTTTTTGCTCATTGGGATTTGAGTAAGTGCGAGAGAACATGGCTGATAAAGAGAAGCAGCGAACACCAAATTGAATGGATTGTAATTTTGATGTCGAGCTGGTTGTATTCGAGGTGAATATATCCTAACATAGTCCAAATAGTCAAGGTACTCCATGCTGATGTTACCGGCACAAACTCACCGTACACTGCGCACAGTGACAACGCAGCTGGCTTTCAGAGTAGTATAAAACCTAGTGTTCGCTGTATAAAACGGAACTCAACTGATAACGACTGCTCAGCGCCTCTGCGCAGTTTCATTGGAATGTTTTTTGCCTCAATATCTTCACTCTTTTGCGGAAAGGGGGAGCGGGTGTTTTTTTCTAATAACGTCAGACTTTAAAGTAGAATTGAATCATAAGTTACAGGGTGTTTTTTTTCAAACGCAACCCAAAACGTAATTTTATCGATGACGGATTATTCCCCCCCCAAGATTCCCAGATTTGTCCCCACTATATAATTTTCTTTGGGGATACATAAAAATTAAGTGCTACGAAAAAATTCACAGGATATTCAGCACCTCAAAACAAACAAATCTATATCTATATAATTAATACGCCAACACGAAATTTGTCTTATGAACTCCTCCGTCATTTCTTAACCGATTTTGATCATTGACGGCTCATTGGAAAGAGCGTGTCGCGTAGATTTGCTAACTGGCCTTACATTTTTGAAAAAGTCCCTTGGGCTCTGCCTCATTGGCTTTTAAAGTTCCCATGTTATCCTTATGAAGAACATAATTGTTGACATTTTGATCAGCTGGATGATTTAATTGCTGTTATTTTTTAGTTAGTGTAAACATAACCCTCAAGACGGATCGTGTTAGCATGATTGTGTTTTAAATTTGTCGCCATTTGAATTATCGCTCTGCTAGAGTTGCACACGATTCCGTGCGCTCGGATCCACTAGTCAAATTTAATGCAAGAAATTCAAAGGCGTACCTTGCAACACGTGTTTAGGAATTTGATGGAGAGAAAACAACTTTGTACAAATGCCAATTACGGATTGTTTGAACACATATAATGTAAGCTAAATGTGATCAAACTCAAATAATTAGTTGTATAAAATGTAAGGATTAATAAAACAATAATGATTTCATATTTATATGTTCAATATTCAATCTTAAAAATGGGTTGCGTTTAAAAAACCACCCTGTATTATTTGCTTAGCTTAACGATGTTAAAAGCCGCGATATTTTGTAACCCTGATAAGTATCGTAAAAAATGTTTACAATCCAAAATATGCTTTGCTGAATAGTAATTTATAATTGGAATGTTGTGAATTTTGTGTGTATTTGCTATTTTCGTCGTAGCTAAATCATACACCATATTTTAGTTACAAAATTGTATTTATTTATTTATTAACGGAAAATAAATTACTATACCCGAATTAGCAAGTACTACTTTTTATATACCTCACCCAATATATAATGCGTTTTAAAACTTGAATTTTTTATGTTAGTATTAAAATAATATTGTTATTTTAAAATTCTAAACGTTAAAACATGAATCAATGTGTTGACACATGTGTCAATGTGTATTCACTGTCAATAGTTTGTTAGAAAATCCCCTCGCCAGAGCACCTCCTGAGCTACTTGTGTTACTTTTTTAGTTTCCTTTTAAGAAAAGAAAACAGCAAATTATGATGATTGCAGACTGTTGGTCTTAGTTTCAATAGAGCAAATTAAATACTCTTTCTTATTTTCTGATGTCTTAAAAACGTCAATATTTTTAAAATCCAAAATGTGGATGAATGTTAACTGACTTTTGCTTGCACTGCATTCTGTGGTTTATCTCTGGAACTATTTCAAATCTTGATCACCTGTTTTGTTACAAATAAATGTGAACTGAAAAAAGTCCACAGGTTCTACCACAGATAGTTAAGTAGCACTTTCGCTGGAATTTCAAAAGCCTCCTGGGTGAAGGCTTTTCATGGGATATTTTCCAAACCCGCAAAAGGCACATCTATAGAGAGTAATAGCTTTAATTTGGTACCAAATATGTGTAGGAAAATTAATTTCTAGGGGTCGATTTGCTCTGGACAAAATCCCAGAAATTATTTTAGTAATATAGATTATAGACGAAATCCCGCGCGTTTTAAAACGCGCGGGCAATCAGCTTCACGCTCGGGAGTATTCGGGTGTTTTCGCTCCGTCTTCGAGAGCACACGTATGTCACCAGCGAATGTTAAGTGACGTTTAATGCATGTTTATTGGTTACTTCCAGTTACATCAGAAGAATGTAGTAGCAGCAGCAAATATTGTTTTTTTCATCATACTGTCCCGAAAACAGCCGATTTAGTTCTCTAAATCGTACGCAAAATGATCGTTTTTGGATCACTTCGAATAGGAGTACTGAAAAAAATATGGTAAATTTTGCCGTACTCTAGTGTCAAAATTTGTTTATGTTACTTTTGAAAGGTTGAAGTATTTCTTAACTTGTGTTTGTAAACAACAGATGTGTAAATGACGATGACTATTTTGGATAACCTCAAAATTATGTAGTATAATTTTTTAACGATTAAATGGTTATTTATACATAATAATGAAAATAGTTGTTCATCACACGGATTTCCTCGGCTGCGCCTCGCCTGTAAATTACGATCTCGTACCAAAAAGAGCCACTTTCGCTCCTAGTAATGAAAACTATTATTTTTGTTTATTATAGGCTAGGTTTGGAAAATTGAGAAACACAATAGTTTATGCAAGGAATACGTTATAATAGAAAATATGTTTTTTTAGTAGTATGATGTAAAGTATCGTACGTCACACGCCCGGTATATAAGTTTTACCGTACTCGCATGATAATCCCGCACTCGCCTAACGGCTTGCGTGGGAACTCATGCTTATCATGCTCGCACGGTAAAACGGTACTTACCGGGCTAGTAACGTAATATACTATTTTGGCACGGTGTGCTTCTCTCATATCAACACTTTGCACGTTGCATGACGTGCAATGCAACGAGGATCACGACGAGCCGGCCTGAGGATCACGAGCGTGAAGGCAGGGCCGGATTTCCCAATCGGCCCAGTAGGCCCGTAGAGGGTTCGGAGACCGTGGGCGGTAACCGGCCCGTATACCTATGGACGGAAGCTTCCAGGGGGCGCACGGCCGAGAGAAAAAATATATAAAAAAATCTAGAAATAAAAATAATTATAGCCGTAGTGAATAAATTTTTAATTGATTTAAAAGCAAACAATCAGGCACAAATATTCTGATTTTTAAGATAATTGAAACAAATAATTGTTGGCAAAGTTTTATTTATTTCAACATTACTCTTCTACTTCGTTACAGCATTGATCTCATATAAGGAAGAACTGGCTGTAAGGATGTCGTCGAGTGGTACGCATCCGCATCGTATTTCCACTATATATATAGGCTCAGCGCCACTGCTCAAGTGCTCGGAGTTATAAGGGGCGCATGCGCTTGGCAATGTTATTGCCGAGACACTAGCAGCAACCACAGTGAAAAAACAAAGTGTAAAAAATTACAAATATGGTATCAAATTAAAGGTCTGAACCTCAGAATCCCTATCTATAGTAACAAATATAAATGGCTTACAGGTAGTTTACACATCGTAAACACTGATAACCTAGAAGCTTGCCCTGACATTTTTTGAAAGAATCTGCCGCCACGGAATGCACCTGTTACGTTCATATGATGTATAAACTGCTTCTAAACCATTCATAATTTGATACCACATTTGTATTTTTTTAGTCGACTATATTTTTGTAAACAACCGTTTAGGATTGACTTTGTTTTTATGCAGGCGCCGCACGGATAAACTCTCCCGCAGTAACTAAGTTATCGACCAAACTACGTCAGCTAATTTTTTCAAAAAATATGATTAAAAAATTCAACTCTTTAGCAACAATTTCCACAGTTTTTCATTTTACCTGACCAAAAAATAAAAAAAGTAGCAGCCGACTACTTTTTTAATATAATGTTTTAAAGTTGAATAAAAATTTGTGACTTTTTCTAATTTTTTAAAATAGAAAAAACTTATTTTGGAAATATGATTAATAATATTACCGTTACAAACTAAAGGACTCTTCACATGCAAAATTTCAATCTTAAGACTCAATGCTAAATTGTATAAAATATGAGTTATTTGAAACATGAGCACTTGTCAGATTACGCGGTTTTAGGCGCTGTTTTGTTTCTCTACCTAGACAATATGGCGGCCCAGGCTTCATTTGCTGTAGTGCAAGTAAGATAGCTATGCTCCGTCTATAGCCCAGTAACTTTAGATAGAAAAGAGGGCGAACTTAGACATGAAAGATGTAAGTCTGATTTTTGGCATGGTGATAGAGTAGTATAAGAAGAGTGTTTTCTGAAAGTTCCCCGAATTTCCCCCCCCTTGCTTCCCCCATTTCCCCCATCGCAACCGAAACAAGGCTTGAAAATGCAGTGTTTTCCTAAATCGCCTCTATCTTTTGACCTAAACAAGTTTTCAGGATATAATGGTTTTCTTTAGATTCCCCATAAAATTTCCTATCAGAAAATGACCTTACATGTATTATTATCTCATTCGGTTTAGTTCATCATAATGATAGATACAACATATTACTTAACTTTTACCATAAAAATGTATATAACGTCAACCTTTATGGTTTAGGTTGACTTGACGACATAACATTTGAAACAAAACTTTTGATATATTTCAAAAACTTTACAACCATATATAAAAACCTTTATTTGCATTTAAGTTGCTATCGGAAAAGCCATCTAAATGCAGGCTCTACAGTAGTTGCGGCACTAATTCGGCGTATCATCCCACATTGGCAAAAAATATTATAGTATAAAAATATATGATTTTAGAAGAATTACTTTGAGGTTGTTTCTGCATTTTTCTGTCATACTTTACGTGCTTAACAACATACTAAACGTTAGCCAAAGTTTGACCACCGGAAGTGTCTTGTTTTCAAGATGGCGCCCAAGATGGTGTTAAAAATATTAAAGATTTAGTAAATTAATTGATACCAAAGTATGCAAGTAAATATGGTGCTATTATATCACCACCAATAATATAAATGTTGTAAGAACTTTACTTTTGACTGGGTGGAAATGTTTCGCCGCCATTTTGGATCCGCCATATTGGGTGAGGTATTTTTTTCAAATGCAACCACAGTGCTGTGACACATCATTACAAACTGTATTTTCACGCTGATTGCAATGTTAAAATCTATTTTTGAAAATATCAGTTTGTTTTCAAGATATAACCAATCAAATTAATATTCTTCCCTATATATCCTTATGAATAATGTTTCGACCATTAACAGTTTATGGTATTATTTTCTCTTTGAATCCGGTTCCAAACAACGCATGAACTTAATTTTAGCCTCAATACACTGTATGAAGATCTCAATTTTAGAAACAATTCATTTTAATCAGTTTAGTATGAGAAGAGTTGTCTTTTTTAATTGGACGCAAAATTGTATTTTTCTAAGATTTATTTTTACTGCGATTTGAATAGCTCAGGTTCTAGAAGAAACAGAAAACTCATTTTGGTTTTAAATCACTCAGTAAAACATCGGTGCTCATATGCTATTGATAATATAAATAAATCAGACAAATTTCAGACGAGTTATAATCCTTCATTTAATGAAAAAATTATTTTTTTACAACATTTCTGTTTAGTTAAAGGCTTATAACTTGCCGATTTAATCAATTCATCGACTGAAATATAAGCCAATAACATTGAAAGTCATTTTAGACCATATTAAAAGTTAGTCTCTTTTATAACGGAAGGTATATGCCCCTAAATTAAAATAGTTTAGTATATTATAGGATGTATTTATTTACAAAAGAGTGAAAATATTTTGAAGTGTATGAAGAGATACATGCTGTTGCTGATAACGAATCTATAAGAACAGGCCCGGCTACAGGATTTTCGGGCCCCTATACCTACTATCTACAACCCCGGTCCCTGAGACCTGGTGAATTTTTTAACTTGATTCCTGTGCTTTAGGGCCCCTTTTCAGCCATTTTGGCCCCTTTTATGGTGTTACCGGGCTCCCTGCAAGCCCGGGCCCCTATGAACTTTCCCCCCTGCCCCCTCTGTCGCCGGCCCTGAATAAGAACCATTGACATAATTGCAGTTGACTGGAAATAGTTAATAGGATATATAATAGATCCAATGGTTAGGTTTGAGTTCAGTCAAGAACAACTAGATAAGGTAAACAAAGAAAAGAAAGCTATTTACTCGCCAACCGAACAATTTTTTCAAGAAAAATACAAAAATAAAAACATATAAATATTTGGACTGTATATTAAACCAAAAGGAACGATCCCCAAATTATTTGATGACTTTGGAACAAACTTAAATTCAACAAGAAAAGTCTTAATGAAATTTCAATTTTGACCGTAAGAAGTTAAATTCAAATAAGAAAATCCACCTTTATAGCAAATAAAATAAAAATTATGAAGTGTTCTTTGTTTTCAGCAGCTTGAAATGCACAAGAAGATGAATTGTATTTATATTATTTTATGTAAGTTTCCTTACATAACTTCATGCTTTGTTTAGGGCAGGAGCTATAGAAAATATAATCCCATAACTGTTAATGGTCAAAACATTATTCATAACAATGTATAGGAAAAAATATTGATTTGATTGGTTATATCTTGAAAACAAACTGATATTTTCAAAAAAGGATTTTAGCATTGCAATCAGCGTGAAAATCTAGTTTGTAATGATGTGTCACAGCAATGTGGTTGCATTTGAAAAAAATACCTCACCCAATATGGCGGATCCAAGATGGCGGCGAAACATTTTCACCCAGTCAGAAGTAAAGATCTTACCACATTAAAATTATAGGTGGTGATATAATAGCACCATATTTACTTGCATACTTTGATATCAATTAATTTACTAAATCTTCAATATTTTTGACACCATCTTGGGCGCCATCTTGAAAACAAGGCACTTCCGGTGGTCAAACTTTGGCTAACGTTTAGTATGTTGTTAAGCACGTAAAGTATGACAGAAAAATGCAGAAACAACCTCAAAGTAATTCTTCTAAAATCATATATTTTTATACTATAATATTTTTTGCCAATGTGGGATGATACGCCGAATTAGTGCCGCAACTACTGTAGAGCCTGCATTTAGATGGCTTTCCCGATAACAAATTAAATGCAAATAAAGTTTTTATATATGGTTGTAAAGCTTATGAAATATATAAAAAATTTTGTTTCAAACGTTATGTCGTCAAGTCAACCTAAACCATAAAGGTTGACGTTATATACATTTTAGCGAATTTCCCCTATAGGGAAGAAGCTGTTACCGTAGGTCTCATGGTAAGACCTAAGCCTAAAACCATCATAACTTTTCTTTTTGAGGTCCTCAGATGCCAAAAACACCATTCGTTCACTTTCATAAATATATATATATATATATCTATATATCTATATATCTATATATATATCTATATATATATATATGTGTCTTTAAGCACGATAACTTGCGCAAAAATGGTCCAATCGGAATGAAATTTGGCATAGACGTGCAAAGTAGTAATTATTCGGACGAGTTCGTAAACCAGCCCGATCGGACCACCGGAAGGGGGGGTAAAGGGGGGTAAACCCCCCAAAAATGGGTTTTTCGAGATTTTTACATAGAAAAATAAAATTTTTCAAATTTTTATTGGCACCATTGAATTTAGCCCCAAAAAACAAACAATTTAGTATTTTGAATCATAGCTCTATGTCTATTGGTTACCGAGATATTGAAATTGGTAAACACAGTACGTTGTCCCAATGTTAACCTTATGGGAAATAAGTAAAATTCTATATCTCGCTTATTTCTCAACATATCTTGATAAAACTTGGTAAATGGCTTCTTCTAGTTCAGATCTACTAAAAACTGAATTAAAACCACCCAGTTTTAATATACCCGTAGCAGCAAACCTGCATACTCATTCCCCATGTTATTCTTTTGGAGCTTACAAAAACATGTCAAATCTCGCTATGATGGATCGAAATATGTTGTTTTGCACTTGAAATTCGCTGAGTATGCAGGTCTGCTGCAACGGGGGTATTTATGGTAAAAGTTAAATAATATGTTGTATCTATCATTATGATGAACTAAACTGAATGAGATAATAATACATGTAAGGTCATTTTCAAATAGGAAATTTTATGAGGAATCTAAAGAAACCCATTATATTCTGATAACGTGTTTAGGTCAAAAGATAAAGGCGATTTAGGAAAACACTGCATTTTCAAGCCTTGTTTCGGTTGCGATGGGGGAAATGGGGGAAGCAAGGGGGGGAAATTCGGGGAACTTTCAGAAACCACTCTTCTTATACTACTCTATCACTATACCAAAAATCAGACTTACATCTTTCATGTCTATGTTATCTCCTAAAGTGACTGGGCTACTACTTCTACTATGTGGTCGCTGGACACTAGGTTGTTATTGTCGAGACTCGAGACACTAGCTGTTTACCACCCTCACCTCGCAATAAATCAGCTGGCGTCTTCTTATCAGTGTTGCCATATTACTAGAGATGGCCATGGTGTTGCTCGTGTCAACGGTCGAGTATAGTTGTGTTGTGCTTATTTCGTTATGCGTGTCACCGGCTTTAAGTATTTTTATTGCGACAATTCTTTTTATTAGTGTAGTTGGTCAAGTCTTATTGTATAATGAGTCAAAAACCAAAGCCAAGTGGTGCGGAATTTAGAAAAAAACGCGAGGAAAAGAAGAGAAAGAAGAAAAACTCATTTTGCGGTAGCAGCAAAGGCCATGGCTATTGTTGCAGGAATGCTCTGCTGATTGCATAAGTACGTATACCACTAGTGCAAGTTGTTTCGCGAAATACTGTACTGTGTAATTCATATTGTGTTTAAAGCGATTGATAGAAAATAAATATATAGATGTTTTCTTAAAAGCACTTAATTAAAATTAATTTAATTAATTTTAATTAAGTGCTTTTATGAAGCAGCTAACCAAGTACATAATAAACCATAGTTTCTCCATCATTTCAAAGTTTTATTTTCAAGTGTGTCAAATATATATTCTTATTTTAAATTTTATATAGTGTTTATTCCATTGTGAAGTGTGGTGAAAAAGTGTTCGTACCTCGGCCGAAAAGATTTTACAGCTTTTGATCGTTTTGAATTCTTAACTTTGTCTCTAATTGGAAACACGATTTCGAAGTCCGCAAAACTTCATTTTCGGCCCTAGTTGCGAAGTAGACTAATTCACCACACTACGACGAAATTACCTATTTTCCATGCGGCCAATGGAGGCGGAAATAGCTCTTTTCCGTCAAAGTACCGTAAATTTTCGACCCTAGAGCCGAAAGTCAGTTGATCGTTTATACTTGAAACAAAAGTGTGGACATCACATAACTGTACGGCATTCATTAGGTTCTAACAGCAGGCTAGTGGCGACCATGTGATTTTCATTGCTTTCGTTGCTTAGTACCATGAAAAAGAAGTTATAACACCCGCTCATAATCTTAAGTTTCGTTTTAACGTTTGTCAAATAAAAATTCAGATTTTAAATGTTATATAGAGTTTAAATGTGTATAGTCTGCTGAATAATAGCGTTCGGCCGAAAGGGCTTCTCGATCTCGTTTACTCGCCTTGATCTCGCATTCCAGACACCATCTCGGGCCTGCAAAACCTTATTTTCGGCCCTAGGTGCAGAGAATACTATTTCGCACGTATCAGTTCGGGCTTGGGCATTTCTGCGGAACAAATGTATAGAATCATAGAAAACCCTTTCACTGAGGTAGATTAGTTACTCATTTCAACGCAACATCTTCATCAGCTTTGTCAAATTACCCTCATGGAAATTGTAGTTACTTGTCCATCGGGAATGAAAATGAAACACTTAACAAACAGTCTAGTTCTGCGAAGATTTGAAACAAAAAAATGTCACGTCTAGAAATCCGAGCGTGTGAAAGTAATACAAGATACTTATTTTCTTAGAAGATTAAGTGCTGATGGGAGTTGGAGATCACATACCACCTCTCCTCGTTCAGCTGTAAATGCGAAGGGAGTCGCTGCATCCGACGCCGCGCGCCGCCGCCGCCGCCGCCGCCGCACCGCAACGGCTGCAGAGAGGGGCATGTTGATTGCAGTATCTAAAATTATAAATAGTGAAACGGTAATAGTCCAGTAAAAATACTTTTTAACCTTGAACAAATTGCAACAAGAGCGTTTTTTAAGGTATTCTGTTCAAAATAACGTGTATATTAACACATCCAAATCGGTCCACGGGAAACCCCTCAAAA
Organism: Flexamia atlantica; assembly: GCA_035578135.1. NCBI lineage: Eukaryota > Metazoa > Arthropoda > Insecta > Hemiptera > Cicadellidae > Flexamia > Flexamia atlantica. The sequence continues at coordinate 191,400,626 of JAQJVK010000001.1, read as the reverse complement.
TCACATTTCAAAATGGCGTTTTTTAGCATTAGAAAGTTATTCAAAAAAGCTACTCTGCTGCATTTTTCATTTACATTTAATAAGATTAGATGAAATTTTGGGACCACCGCCAATAACTTTTGAGTGGATAGTACTGCATTTTGGCAGGGTAGGCCTACAAATTTGTAGCCGCTATCTTGGATCCGGCCAATATCGGATTAAAATATTGTTTTTCAAATGTAAAGGTGGTCGTGTGACACATAATTTAGAACTAAGGTTTTACGCTCATTGCAATTCTGAAGTCCGTTAAAAAATATTGATTCAATTTTAAGATATGCTCAAAAGAATTTTTTTCCTGTACATTTCTTATGGAAGTTGAAAATATTAACATTTTTATGATTATTTTTCTTATATCTCCCGATGCAAGCAAGGTAGTTCGTTTTGGTCTAAAAAAACTGAGAGATTTATTGGCTTTATTTGAGCCATTGATCACTAAAGATTATCAAGAAGTATCAAGAATCTAAGATAGGATGATTGTGAAAAGATCTATAAAGCTAAATGTGACATGAAAATTCGTTTTTTTTAAATAAGGTTTTTGATAAAGATTAATATCTCAGGTTTAAAATGGTTCACAAAGTTCGTTCTGGTCTCAAAACACTCGGTAAATTATAAGCTTTCATTATGAAATGAAATGTTGATAATTTAAGTCTGAGTGATAAAAAGGAGTTATTATCCATAGTCAAACATGAATTTTTCTTACTTTCGTAATTTTCCATTAGTTTAAGACCCATATCTCCAAATTTAGTAGAGACTCAGACATATTTAAGGTTTTAATTAACTCGGTACATTACTGGCTTTCATTTAAGCTCTTAACCATTTAAATCGGTTGAGTTTGATTAGTATTATGGACAACTAGTTGTTACCCGTGTCGGCGTCACCCGCGATTGTGATTTGCATGAGTGGACGATTACATTTTTACGGTACGCACTTTCTGTATTAAAAATTCGATAGCATTTTAAGTAATTAAGTAACTTATTATTATTAAGTTATTATAAATAAATACAATGCCTTAAATCCATAAAAAAACTGTTTCAATTTAATACATCTCGATAAACAATATTGTTTTATTCATTATTTTCAGCCAAGACGTGCAAATTGTTTTTTGACTTTTTTTTTTTTTTGAGCATGGTGTTCCCAAATGGAGCCCAGCCGCTTCAAGTGTCTGTCCCTGTGATTTGTTAATAGTCATGGTGAACGCCAACTTGAGTGGAAATTGCAGTCTTCTGAATTTAGTTGGTAGGTTGTTGGGCACTATAGATATATAACGTGGGATTAAAACCTCCTCTCCTTTGGATGTCCCTGTTATTACAGTGTACAGAACATAACAAATTATGGAGCATTTATAAATCCGCAAGAGCCAAAACATAGTTTAACCAACTATAAAATTGACATTTAGCGTCAAAACAATAAATAAATAATGACAGATAAGATACTCAGCTGAATGAAAACTTAGAGCTTCATATACAAATACCCTAACATAATGTTAAGCTGATCACAATTAATGAACCTGTCAACCTTCCATGAGAATAAAATAGCAAAAGTTAGTCGGCTACTTCTTTTTTATTTTTTGGTCAGGTGAGTTTCGTCTGCACGAAAGTTGTAGCTAATGAGATGAACTTTACACTTTGTATTTAAACTTTTTTTCTATCACGTCTAGTTTTCCCAGAAACTCAGGTTGAACAAAGGAGACTACTTCGGCCGCGAGCCCGCGACGCGCCTGCCGCCACACCCGACCCGTCATTGGGTCTTGGCATAATTAATTACATGTACATCATCATTTTTTACGATTGTCGATTATGTCTTACAAATAACTACCATCAAACAATTTTAAACCTTTGATGTATAAAAAAACAAACATGAGATAATTTTATTTATATCGCAGTTTCAATACATAAGTACACATGTAAATCTTTCTTACAATCTAAAAACAATACCTTACAACAGTTTGAAATTAGTTTTTTCGAGATTTAGCCCATTTTTAGCGAATTTCCCCTATAGGGAAGAAGCTATTACCGTAGGTCTCATGGTAAGACCTAAGCCTGAGACCATGATAACTTTTCGTTTTGGGGCCCCCAGAAGCAAAAAACACCATTCGTTCATTTTTCTGTATATATATATATATATATCTATGTGTCTGTAAGCACGATAGCGCTCGCAAAAATGGTCCGATCTGAATGAAATTTGGCACAGGTGTGTAAAGTAGTAATTATTCGGATGAGTTCGAAAACCAGCCCGATCGGACCACTGGAAGGGGGGGTAAAGGGGGGTAAACCCCCCAAAAAATGGGTTTTTTGTTTGGCACCATTGAATTCAGCTCAAAAAAACAAACAATTTAGTATTTTGAATCATTGCTCTATGTCCATTGGTTACCGAGTTATTGAAAGTGGTAAACACAATACGTTGTCCCTATGTTAACCTTATGGGAAATAAGTAAAATTCCATATCTCGCTTATTTCTCAACATATCTTAATAAAACTTGGTTTGTGTCCTCATTTAGATGAGATCTAATGCATTGTTTACATTAAAACATGTGAGCTGATGTTTGATTCAAAGCCATATGGTGGATACAGACATATGACTTATTCAAAGGCCAGATAACTAATATGTCAAATAAATATATTGTAATGAATACAGATTTTTACTGATGATGTTTATGAAATCTTTTACTCAAACTTAAACAGCTGGTCATTTCTCTATATGATTAAATTGGAAAAGCCAGCTGTTTTGAAGTTTTGAACATTGCATTTTCGTACCAAGTATAGGCTATTATTTTTGTATAGCATTTGCTCCTAAAAGCCACTAGGAAAGTATTTTTGCACGCTTTCTTTTGAATGTATATTGATTTTACTTGATGCGAGACTTCATTTAAATTATTTATTTATGCACTTGAAATTCGCTGAGTATGCAGGACTGCTGCAACGGGGGTATTTATTCTTTTGGGCGATTTTCCTCTTGTTCATGCACTGACATTTGTTGTTTAGATGTATAATTCTAATAAATAGAGTTAAATAGTAATAAATAGCATTCTAAGTTCGGGAGTCGTTTCTGCAAGAAGCTACACTACAGGTCACCATTATTTACACACATTTTAAACTAATAAACAGTTTATCAAACAAAACTAAACCTAAATAGGCAAATAATACACTTATATCGACACGAACAACAATTGTTTACAAGATTGTAGGCGCGCGAAACAGCGTGCACGAACAAAACAGTGTTAGTCCAGGCAATGAATGCCCAAAAAAAGGTATAGAGGGAATTGCATGGATCACAATTTTTGACTTTGTAACTTTGTTTGGACTAGTTAGGAGTAAAACATATCAAAAGTCCCCGCCCTTAGCCCTTGAGCTGGCTGGGCTGGAAGGGCCTAAAGGTACAATTTTTTGGTTTTACCTAAATATCTTGAAAACTATCAACTTTTAGTATTCCCTATTAAATTTGAAAATTAAAGAAAATTAAATTTCCTGTAAGAAAAATACATAATATGTCTACTTTGGTCCAATCGTTTACAAGGTAAGCACTAATTTTATTAATATGTTTAAAAAATCCCTTCCATAAGAAATACGTGTGAATTTGAGGGTAACTTAGATGCCCAATTGGGCAACGCTTTTTTCTCCTAAAGGAAAATGAACAGCATTCAAGAAATATTGACAAAATTTCCAGTAATTTGACACCTCAATCATAAAAATTGGTCTAATATTAAGGTGTTGGCGAGCTCACAAAATGTAAAGGTGGTGTTGTGACCCATAATGTTGATTCAGATTTCATACAGTGGTTTCCGCAATCCCTTTTCAAAAATATTGACCCATTCTTAAAATATCAGGGTTAATAATTGTATTTTTAACGCATTTCAACGCTATGCATTGTAAAAAAATGAGTCCTTAATCTCAGAATAAAGCTAGATAATGTCAATTAATCACCAGCAGTCATTGTTGAGTCATTTTTACGTTGTTCTGAGGGATTTAGCTTTTTCGGGTGCCATCTTGGATCCGTCATTTTGAATGAGCCAAGTTATTATCAAATAAAAAGATGGTGTTGTGACTCATCATTTTCAACTATTTTTTTATGCCGAATTGAATGCCACAATCCATTTTGTAATATCATTTTTCGTTTTTGAGATATCTCTATTAGCGAATTTCCTTAAAGGAATTTAGCGAATTTCCTTAAAGGAATAAGCTATTAAGGTAGTACTCATGGTAAGTCCTAAGTCCGAGACCATGTTAACTTTTCATTTTGGGGTCCCCAGAAGCAAAAAACACCATTCGCTCGAATTTATATATATATCTATATATCTACATATATATATATATATATATATATATACATATATATATATATAAATATACATATATATATATATATATATATAAATATATATGTCTGTTAACACGATAGCGGCCGTAAATATGGTCCGATCTTAATAAAATTTGGTACAGACGTGTAAAGTGGTAATCACTCGGACGAGTTCGTGAACCAGCCCAATCGGACCACCGGAAGGGGGGGTAAAGGGGGATAAACCCCCCAAAAATGGGTTTTTTGAGTTTTTCACATAGAAAAATAAAATTTATCAAATTTGTGTTGGCACCATTGAATTCAGCTCAAAAAAAAAAATTTAGTATTTTGAATTACTGCTCTATGTCCATTGGTTACCGAGATATTGAAAGTGGTAAACACAGTACGTTGTCTCAATGTTAACCTTATGGGAAATAAGTCAAATTCTATATTTCGCTTATTTCTCAACATATCTTGATAAAACTTGGTAAGTGGCTTCTTCTAGTTCAGATCTACTAAATATTGCATTAAAACCAACCAGTTTAAACATACCTGTAGCAGCAAACCCGCATACTCATTCCCCATGCTATTCTTATGGAGCTTACAAAAACATGTCAAATCTCGCTATGTTGGATTGAAATATGTTGTTTTGCACTTGAAATTCGCTGAGTATGCAGGTCTGCTGCAACGGGGGTATTTAAAAAATTTATAATATCAAAAAAGGCGATATCTGAAGAATGAAAAATAATATTACAAAACAGATTAAGGCATTCAATTCAGCATAAAAAATTTTAATTTAAAATGATGGGTCACTAACCTAACTTTATATTTAAAATAACCTAGCTCATTTCAAAATGGCGGATCCAAGATGGTGCCCGAAATTGCTAGATCCGTCAGAATCAGATGAAAATGGCCCGACAATGACTGCTAGTGGTCAATTGTCATTATCTAGATCTAGCTTCATCCTGAGACTATGGACTTATACTTCTTTAATACTTAAATATTAGCGAATTCCCTAACGCTGAAACGTTGTGCTCTTGGTATCACCCGCACGATGGCTCTGAGACATGGGCCATGGGACCATGATAATTTTTCATTTTGAGGGTCACAGGTGCCAAAAACAAGGCGTAATGTTAAAATGAGTTAAAAATACAATTGTTGTAAACCGTAATATCTTAAGAATGAGTGGATATTTTTTTAACGGATTGCGACACTGAAACCAGTATAAAAATCTAATTTAAAATTATGGGTCGCAACATTACCTTCATATTTGGAAAACATATATTTTGTATCCAATACGGCGAATCCAAGATGGCGGCCAAAAATGAATATCCTATAAAAATGAAGTACTATACCCCTAACAGTTTTTTGTGTTGTTCATAAGTTTATATATCGATAATATTTGGTTTAAAAATTCAGTGTAAATCTCATTTCATTATTTTCGCATTGTAAACCGCCATTTTGAAACGTAATTTAGGGGATTTCTCTTGGGCCGATTTTGTCCGATTTTGGACATGTTAAAAACCATATTTTATAGACTTATCCCCATCAAAAACGCTCATGTTGCGATTTCAACTCAACTCAAAATTTGTATATTCCAAAGAAAAATGAGTTACAATACATTGATAACATTATCAATGTAACGTCGATAAAAATGTGGTTGTTAAGTATACGCGAAAAACTCAAAACTTCATACATTTCCAGTATTTTCTAGAAAACTCTTTTTTATCAGTTCAATCGGTTCTTAGAGACTTAGGAGTAATTTTCAATGAAAAATTCTGTTTCTCTGATCACGTGATCGACATTTGTAAGAAGGCCTATAGAACCCTTGGATTTATATTTAGATCGGGATATTTTTTTTAAAATGAATTCACTTTAAATTTACTATTTTTTGTCTGGTTAGATCTAAGTTGGAGTTTGGCTACATTATCTGGCACCCGTATCAACGTTACCTTACAGATATAATCGAACAAATACAATTAAATTCCTGCGATTTTTGTATTTGCATAAGTTTGGATTTTACCCTTTCCTTGTTTCACATTCGGATTTGTTGCAGTTATTCAACTTTGACAGTTTACGCAAGCGCCGTGAAATAGGATTAATGGTGTTTTTATATAAGCTTATAAACGGCGGCGTTGATTGTAGTGACATGTTGGCGAGGGTGAATTTCCTTGTTCCTCGCCCCTCGTCCAGGATCCGCGCTTTATTTAGTCCTTGCTTTGCACATTCAACTATGGGAGTGCACAGTCCAATTAATGTGATGATGCGACCGTGCAATGATTTACCTCGCTATGTTGACATATTTTCGCTGACCTTGGCCTCTTTCACAACAAAAATTGAATCATCCTATGTAGCTTTATGAAAATAATTGTTTTCATTACTATAAATTATTATTATTACTTTTGAACTTACCTGTTTGCCCATTGTAATCCTCTGGAATGAAATGCTATTGTTGTCTATTGTATCGTAGCTGTTCATTGTTGATATTGTGAATACCTAACTTAGCATGCTTAAATTTACTTTGCTTGAATTGTATTTTAGTTATGTTATTGTGTTGATTTTGATGTTATGATAGTGATTAAGTAATGCTTGCATTTGTTAAAGAAAGATAAGTAGCCTAGTTAGTGGTATATTTTGATGAGCAGTGTATGTGATACCAACTGCATGATAATTTGTCACTTGCATGTAGTGCTGTTATTTATTATTGTATTTTTATTATGCTACAATGTCATTGGATTAATTCTGTTTTCTGGCATTAAATTGAAATAAATAAATAAATTATATTGCAGAAATATTATTTTTACATCTTACATTCTAACTTAACGTATGGAATGTGCCAACATAGGTAAAAACCTGTGCGTAGGCACAAGTCGTTAATTTAATTTATGTTTTACAAATGAAAGTTTATTAAAGGACAAAGCAAACCTAAGCAAAAACTTGGCAAGTATAATTAATTAAAAATATAGAAATTAATGACAATAAAATAAATAGTAACAGGAAATGACAGATGTGCAGCGGTACATGCGTTACACCGACGGAGACCGCCACCGCAACAGTTGAAGTCTCGAAGGTCAGTAGTCAGTCAGTGTTTTATCTGTAACCCGATGTGACGGCCGCCTCAGTAGCATCCCTGCCGATTTCCACCAGCCGAACAGAGACATTTTTTTTGTATGCAGCCAGTTTATAATTTCTGAAGTTTTGGAGGTGAGTAGGAAGGTTTCTAAATAGAATTTGTGAAATATAGTGAGAATTTGTTGCAGAAAATGTTCTGGTTAACTTATCAACCCTAATTCTTGTAGTCTGCGAACTCCGTGTAAAATAGTTATGTTCAAAATTTTGAAAACATTCTTCTGAATGGCTGATAATATAATTTAATAACGTTTTTACATATAACTGCCTCAGTTTTATAACAATGAATTCATCGAAAAGAGCTTCAGTTGGTTACCTACGTCCTTTATTCAATGGAGCCTTATTGATAGATTTTTTGAATGAAATTTAAAGGTTCAAGAATAAATCGATATCCCCAACCCCAAGCAATAATCCCACCCATGAACTCATGAACAATGATTGACAGAAAGCAAAATAACAAATTTTCAGTTCTGGAATGCTTAGAATTTCATTGAGCTGCCTAAAGACAAAAATTAATTTCCTAATTTTATTTTGTAGATAATCCACATGATCTGACCAGTTCATTCTACTATTGAAAACAGCGCCCTAATATTTATAGCATTCAACTTCATCAATTTCTCCACAGTTGCAATTATCCGAATAAAAAATTCCATAAGTATGTAATTTGAGAGTGTTGAAATCTGTATTTAAGTTTGTTTTCAAGGCTATTGGCATGAATTTAGTTTTGGAAGAATTTATAGTTAATAAATTTTGACCAAAATCTCTTAAACCTATTCTGTTTACCTCATCTCAGTTGGACCCCTCAAATAAAACAGCAGTATCATCACAGGGTGTCCACATTCTGGAAAGTCAGGGATAATCAGGGAAAGTCAGGGAAATATATTTTGGTCAGGGAAAGTCAGGGAAATTGATGTTTGGTCAGGGAAATAAGAAATTATGCTGAAAAATTACGATGGTGATTTTCATTAATGATGGATGTTATCTATCTCGGTGTCACGATTACTTCACTGTTGCATGAATTTAATTGTAAAGGCATTCATTTGATTTAAAATTGACTAATAATCAAACAGATCAAGTGTTGTTATTCAATGAACAATTTTTATTGCTTCAACAGGAATCCCTTTTTAAGTCACAACATCTTTACTTATTCTAGATCTAAAAATTTTTTTAATATTGAGAATATTTCTAAACATTTTCAAGAGTAAATTGTAAGAAATTATATTGACAAATTTCTAATTTGCTGGTGAATTTCAAGCAATTTCAGTAATTTTCCTGCCATCACGGAAAAGAGACCTTTAATTTCAGCCCCCTCCCATCTTTATACGACTTGCTAATTTTGATGCAAAGAATCGCCTTACGAAATTAAATATAGTATGATGATGATGATGTTGGGAATGAAACAGCTGTATACGGTCTGTATCGATCAGCGAAGTTAACTGCTTTGTTTGAAATCCAAGAAAGAATCGTTCTTTAGAAATACATGGGGAAATTATTAAAACTCCTTATTCTTGACACATGGTGAGTTACAAAAATCAAAATAGCCTACATCGTTTTGAAGCGTGCGTTGACAACTGAAAACAGGTTTTTCAAAATCAAAGCACCTGGAATTTTATGTTTTTTTTTTCAAACAGAGAAATTGTACTTTAGTGTAGATCTAATATAGTGATCATACAATGTATTAGAAAACACTCTTTGTGATGTAGTGTTTTTTTTAATATAACATGTAAAACGTCATAGTAAAACGTCGATAAGAATGTTTGCCATAAATTCTTGGTAAAAAGTTCGTGAGTCAGGGAAATTAGTGGCCTGTGGTCAGGGAAGGTCAGGGAAAGTCAAGGAAAATTACTATTAAATTTGTGTGGACACCCTGCATCAGCAAATAAATACAATCTACCTCTTATACCGATATTGGATAAGTTATATATATATCAAAAATAAAGTAGGTCCAAGCGTACTTCTCTGCACCACCCCATGGTTTATTGATTGTTTTAAGCTGCCCACCCCACAAACTGAAACCATCCGCCTTCTGTCTGTTAAATAACTAGAGAACCATGATAGAGTTTTGCCCCTACAACCAATCAGTTCCATCTTTCGCAGTAATTTTCTTCTGTCTAAGGAATCAAATGCTTTGGCAAGGTCAAGAAAGGTTAAGAGGCTGCGTCTATTATTTATTATACTTGAGTTTATGTCTTTATTTAAATTAAACAGGGCATCGGAGATATTTTTATCAGATCTGAAACCATACTGACAATTAGTCAGAATAGAGTTTTGTTCTAAATATTTAACCAGTTGTTCTTTTACAATCTTTCAACAATTTTAGAAAATACGCTAAGAAGGGATATAGGTCGAAAATTTGATTTGTTGTTGATGTTGGATGATTTGTATACAGGGATAACGTTAGCTAATTTTAAATCATGGGGGAAAACGCCTGATGTCATGGGGGGAAATGCCTGATGTAACACTAATTGTTCCAGGGTAAGGGTGTTTTTGCGTAGATTTACTGGACTATAATTAAAGGTCGTTTTTAGAACTTTTGCAGCGGGAAAATTCGCCATTCTAATTGAAGTGAAGATTTTAAGATTGAAGTGTCGATTAAAATTATGGTTACCGTTAGATAAAAATCGTCTCAGTCCATACCGGAGGAGAGATAATTATAGTAGGAGAGAGCAATCAATATCTCTGTCATATTTATATTGTATTTTATCGCTGGTTGAAAAGATAAACAGGATTCATACTACCTAGATAAAACACAAAAAAATGGCAGGTATTGTTTATTTAGAATTGTTATCGGTTTTTGTATACATTTGCCTGTTTTTAAAAGATCGGAGATGAGTCAGATTAGTTAAATGTACTCATAGAAAAATAGACGAGAGAAGCGATTTTTCTACGGACAGTTTATTCGGTCCTAGATAGTATCCATTTGTTTGATGAGCACTGGAAGTCTTCTTTAATACTCAAATATTAGCGAATTTCCAATGGAACGTTGAGCTCTTGGTATAACCCGCACGATGGCTTTGAGGTACGGGCCATGGACCATGCTAATTTTTTATTTTGAGGACCACATATGCCAAAAACACGGTGTGTGTGTGTGTGTGTGTGTGTGTGTGTGTGTGTGTGTGTGTGTGTGTGTGTGTGTGTGTGTGTGTGTGTGTGTTTGTGTTTGTGAGTGACGGCACTGTAGCGTTCGCAATTTTGTCCGACTTTCTTCTAATTCGTTAGGAACATTCCTTTTTGATATCTAGTAAAAATTCGGAGGATACAAATTCTAAGCACCCCACCCCTTTTACGGGGAAATGTGCAATTTTTTTTTGCTAAAATGGTAAACTAAACCCTAAGGCCTGATTTCACCAAACATCAGTTAAGGGTCGGTTAATAAATCGTTCGTTAAAGATAGGAAAATAGTATTAAACAGCTGATAAAATTAGGTCTAAACTAACCGAGCCTTGACGGTGGTTTAAAGTTTGGTGAAATCAGGCCTAAATGTCAACTTTATGAATTGTTTACAAAAGACAATAAAAATAAAAACTTTTAAGCCCTCTCCCAAGGTTATAGCACAAAAAAATAATCGAATTTTCTACAAACAGTACGTTGTCTTAAGAAGGGTTTGAAGTTAGCGGCCGCAATTATCATCCTATTTTCTAATTTAATATATATATTATTTTCTTTGATAATTGATTGGTCAGTTAGTTCGGGGATTAAATCGAAAGCCCCTTTCCTCAACGGGGTGGGGGGCACAAAGCCCTAAACCAGGGGGTTTTGGGTCTAAATGGGCGAATTCGAAGCATGAAACGGAAATTAGCGTCCTGCGTACATTAGTATTCGTAATTACAGTGAGTTTTACTAATGCATTGTGCGTCCCGGCCGTGTTTATTTGTTAGTAACTGAGACCCCACGTACGTGATAAAGATGTGTGTTTGTGTGTTGTGTGGAGTATCAAACGAGTAACTGAAATTGTATCTAGAGACCCTTAAAATTTAGCAATTCGGTTGCAGCTCTACGCACGACCGGACACACTGAAGGTGAATGTAAATCTTCGGTTGATCAGTGGACGCCATTGCCAGTGTCGCTGTAACTGCGTCGTACTCATCGCACTCATAATTTATAGACCCCCAAGATTTTCAGTGTTCAAGATTGGAATGATTCCACTGAAAATGTTGTTTGGGTCCTTTAACTAGTACACCGCGGGAGGTACATAATAAGTAGCCTAGACAATTAATCTCTGAAGGCCTGTCACCTTTTATCAAATAAACGTGCTATTTAAAATTCCCAGTAATTTGACAACTCAATCATAAAAATTAGTCTAAAATAAAGGCGTGGGCGAGCTCACAAAAAAGTTGTAGCAACCACATATTTGTGATAATTCCATGAAAATGACTTTTTTGATGAGCTCACCAAGACCTTTAATTTTTATGATTGAGGTGTCAAATTACTGGGAATTTCGTCACTATTTCATGAATGTTGTTCATTTTCCTTTAGGTGAAAAAGTGTTGCCCCATTGGGCATATGTATGTTACACACAAATTTACATGTATTTCTCATGAAAGGAATATTTGTTTAGATATTAATGTAATTAGTGATTACATTGTAAATTGTTGCATAAAAATAGACATATTATATACTTTTCTTAAATAAAATTGAATTTTCTTTAATTTTCCAATATGATAGGGATTACTAAAACTTGATATTTTTCGAGATATTTAGAAAAAATAAAAAATGGTACATTCAGACCCCTCTCCCTCCCCCAGCTCAACGGCTATGGACGGGGATTTTTGATATGTTCACCTCCTATTTAATCCAAACAAAGCTGCAAAGTCAAAAATCGCGTTCCATGCATTTCCCTGTATACCTTTTTGAGCATTCGTTGCCTGGACTACAAGGTTATTTTTAGATATAACTCTCTCCCTGAAAATATTCAAAATACATGTATGTTTACAATGGTGGAGTATGTTTTATTGAATTGGTGATGATTGTTTAGTGAAATTTAATTTTTATTTAAATTTGCTGGTGATGCAGGTATTCTGCAAAGGGGTGTTTTAATCATAACACTAACCAAATGATTGAATTTAGTATGCTCATATGATTATTTTATATAAACTGATTTGAATTAATTGATTATGTTTGCTGACATCATCGACTTATTTACATCGATGGCTGACATTTATATAATGTAACTATATAACATTTATTTAAAATTATTTGAATAACAATTATATTAAGTACAAAAAGAGTATATTACATTAATCTTCCTCATGTTTAAAGTTTATGAATGATTAAACTTTTTAAGTGTATTATTTACTCAAAATATCGAAAAAATATTTCCCGTACGTATCTTGATTATGCTCACATGTAAAAAAAGTCCTTCGGAAATTCGCTGAGTATATGCAGGTCTGCTACGAGGGGGTATTGTAGTAATCCTAAGAAAGTAATATTAACTTATTGGTGTAAGCTTGTTGGAAATCTACAAGAAACAATAATAAACAACAAACAACTAGCCAAATACCGGGCGCCCACCACTGTTTGATTAGGTTTTAAAAGTAGTGTTTGAGTGAAGAATCTGTTGAAATCACTTATATGGCAGTCGCGTTCAATAAACATTCACATCTTGTTTATGTTATTATTTTGTATGGCACTAAAATATGGATATTATGTTTTAAATCATAGACCATTTTGGAATCAGGAAAACGACACTAGATGCTTCCTTTCGATTATATTCGGTGTCTTGTATTTCGCTAAAACTGCCCTTCATTAGGCTTGGAATATTAAACCATAGCAAACTTTATAGATAAAATTAAAATTAAATTAAATTGAAATTTTAACCTATCTATTTGAAATGTAACTTATCCGTTTGCAGAGGAGGTTTGCATAAGAATATGAATTACCTCTCGTAAATCTCGTAAATTATCTCGTAAATTATCAATCATCTCAAGAACACATGTGTACAAATCAACGGCAAGTAACCCTCCTGTACTTTGTGATAGTCAATTGCACATTACGTACATTAATCGACACGCTCGAAAGCTCATCAGCTTGCGAAAATCTCTCACGACTGAAGATAATGATTTTCGACAATTTGGGAGAGGGTCCTTTGTACACAAAGGCATTTTCCAAATATCATTATGCATCAAAACTGTTTTCTTGTTGGACATCATTTATTTATGTAAAACGAAGAATTTGGCTGATTTTTTGTTAAAGCCTGATATTGTCATGTCTTAGCGATAACATAAATTCTGGTTCGTTATATTAAATTATATAATTTGTAAATTTTGTAATTATGTAATCAATATATATATATATATATATATATATATATATGTAAAAGAAATCAATATATCAATATATATATATATATATATATATATATATATATATATATAAAAGAAGAGTTGTGTGTTGGTATATTTCGGGCTTCAGCCAAAACTACATGTCGTAGGCACTTGATCTTGATGTCAAATTAAAGCTTGGAATCTCATGATGTGCACTATGGTGGTTTGGCTTTAAAATCTACAAGGACATAATCTACAAGGACAAGGATCGTCCAAAAGGGAACCATGTCAATGGTTTTGGAAGTTTTTTAATAGTTACTATGGTTACCATTTGAAATAGCTAAAATGGTTACTAACAGAATTCAACACTAAGAAACAACAAGAAGACAACAATCTCCCGGGCAAAGCCGGGGTTATCAGCTGGTTTGTAATATAATCCTTCACATTCATCGGTATCTCCATTTTATGAGGTTTAATGTTCCTTCTTTGAAATTTCTTTGCTTGAGCAGAATCCAAGGGCAGTTATCGTGCAAACCGTATGAATTTCCTGTATTGAACCAGCTGTGGTGTTTATACTGGCCAAATAGAAAGCTACTCCCGTGCTTTGGGGGCAAACTGGTTCCCGAGGTTGTGCCAGAGTGAAAGCGAGGTTTCATCGAATATATAAACACAGCGCTAGCAGCCCTGCGCAGTCAGACTTTGACATCGATTTTGCACACTTATGAAGCCATTGGTTTGAATTATTTTTTCATCACTCTGAATACGAAAATTGCCCGTTACCGTACAGCTGAGATCTACGAAAACTCTCCGATTTCCTTACGTCAAAACAAGTAATGATCCAGCTGCTTTTTCGGTACCCAAACATTTCATTCCCGTACCCAAACAAACCATTTCCGTACCAAAACAAAATATTGCCGTACCCAAACAAACGAATTCCTTAATTTGACAGCTCAACCAGCTGACTTTATAAACTAAAAAAGACAGTTCAGCCGTATTGTGTTTACTTATAGAAAAATTACTAAATTATGAAATGTTGGATCAATTTTTATGAGTTTGGTCACTTATTTGCATCGTGATGAAAAGTACTGTTCACAACACGTCACAAAAGTACCATTCGGGGCTCGATAGTGTTTTCCAGGATTATATTACAAACCAGCTGATAACCCCGGCTTTGCCCGGGAGATTGTTGTCTTCTTGTTGTTTCTTAGTGTCGAAATGGGCTACTTTCGTGACTAGTAGTGAAATATACTATTAACGGGCTAGGAGTTGTCAATTTCCTGACCTTTTTATTATCATTGTTCGTTATTTTGTTACGTACTGAGGACCCATAATGTCCAATGTTAAAGGTTTGATATTCGATTTTTTGTTTCGAGAAGCATCGTTTTTAAACCAAAACATGTTTTTTATAGTAAGTTTACAAATAAATGGTGTTGACTATTTAATGTTTTATCCAAGTCAATAAATACCAAATCTCTATTCTAGAAGTAAAAATTTATTGTTTTTAAAAGTATATAATCAAAGTACCCTATGAAAACCTAATTGTGTACTAATTGAATCGCAAATGAACCATCTTTTTCTAAGATGATCTAGAGGATCATGAAAGTTAAAACTTTACATTTTACATTTTAACAGTTTAGTGAAGTGAAAATATGTACTGTTCGACCCTCGATTCCAAGAACTCCAAGCCACTCTCACACACGTACCATTGCGGGTTTACCGTGAGGAGCCCACTGAGCAAATCAGACAATTTAAGTTACCAAAATTATAAGTTTGTGATAAATAATGAAATAAACATTTATTTCCACTAAAAATAAACAGATCTATTTATGGGTTTATTTAAGCGTAATAACAGTAATGCCTATCTCCTGAGAAACTTGACAAAACTGTAAGCGAAACACATTGTATAGTTATCCATGATACTTAAAGATTAACAAGTCTCTTCTCGTTTTTTTACTCGAGAATTGTATCAAAAATTAACCACAACGTTGGGAAGTAAAAATGCTGTCTAGTGCTGTTAAGTGATTTTTATTAGAATTTAAATAAAACAAATAATGCTTTCAGGATTTTAGTAGTTGGATTTTATCCTTTTTTTCCACACTATACCAGTTTTCTTGCAGTGTGATAGTACATAATGAACTGTTAGAAAGTGGGGGGGCGCCAAGCAATACCTTCGCCTAGGGCGCCAAAAACTCTTGAGCCGGCACTGTTCTCACTTTCCTTTTATAGTAAATTACCGTTAACACTTGACCTGTGAGGACCCTTACGGTCTCTACTCATGCCCACAGACGGGCCTTCTCGAGATGTTTACTAATAATTCCAAGCCTAAAACTATAAATATGTCTAAACTCAAATAATCGATACTTTACCCTGTTTAGACAGGGCCCTCACATAAATTCACTTGTTTAACGCACATGCAGCTGCAACCACTCTATGTGACACTTGTCTCTATGAACTCTTGTTTAGGTTCCCCTTTGTAGTTAAAATTATGTGACAAGTCTAGATAATTACGTTACCCAAATAAATCCTATTGGTCTGATTGGGTGTTGATAGCGTCCTATTGGTGCTAAGCCGGAGGAGGTACCCTATGGGGCTGTGTCCCCACTTCTTTGCCACTTTTAACAAAACCACCACATAGGAAAAAAACAGCGACAATTTGGAAATGGTTATACCGAAATAGGCTTATTATATATTTTTTTACAGGTCTTGTTTGTATTTTAATCGTCGTAAGCGCTAGTTACGTGAGGCCAACTACGTCTCATACCTTTCCTTTTTTCTTACATCACAATGTACAACCAATTAATTACACTTTACACCTGAGGTATAAGTCTTTTGGTTTCTTACTCCTGAATACTTTAATAGTATTTTTGGATTTTTGGTGTTCATTTCTTTTTAGCGAATTTCCCCTATAGGGAAGAAGCTATTACCGTAGGTCTCATGGTAAGACCTAAGCCCGAGACCATGATAACTATTCGTTTTAGGGCCACCAGAAGCAAAAAACACCATTCGTTCGAATTTTAGCGAATTTCCCCTATAGGGAAGAAGCTATTACCGTAGGTCTCATGGTAAGACCTAAGCCCAAGACCATGATAACTTTTCGTTTTGGGGCCACCAGAAGCAAAAAACACCATTCGTTCGAATTTTTAGCGAATTTCCTCTATAGGGAAGAAGCTATTACCGTACGTCTCATGATAAGACCTAAGCCCGAGACCATGATAACTTTTCGTTTTAGGGCCACAGAAGCAAAAAACACCATTCGTTCGAATTTTTATATATCTATCTATATATATATATATATATATATATATATATATGTGTGTGTGTGTGTGTGTGTCTGTCAGCACAATAGCGGCCGTAAATATGATCCAATCTTAATGAAATTTGGAACAGACATGTAAAGTGGTAATCGAATGGACGAGTTCGTGAACCAGCCCGATCGGACCACCGGAAGGGGGGGTAAGGGGGGATAAACACCCCCAAAAATGGGTTTTTTGAGTTTTTTACATATAAAAATAAAATTTATCGAATCTTTGTTGGCACCATTGAATTCAGCTCAAAAAAACAAACAATTTAGTGTGTTGAATCATTGCTCTATGTCCATTGGTTACCGAGATATTGAAAGTGGTAAACACAGTACGTTGTCCCAATGTTAACCTTATGGGGAATAAGTAAAATTCTATATCTCGCTTATTTCTCAACATATCTGGATAAAACTTGGTTTGTGGCTTCATCTAGATGAGATCTAATGTATTTTAGTCTAAAATCCCGGAAATTTCAATTTTTAGTGGCAGCAAACCTGCATAATCATTCCCCATGTTATCCTTATGGGACAAAAAAATTCTATATCTTACTTATTTTTTAACATTTCTTGACAAAACTTGGTATATGGCTTCTTCTAGTTAAGATCTACTTAATAATGAATTAAAACCAACCATTTTTAACATACCTGTTGCAGCAAACCTGCATAATCATTCCCCATGTTATTCTAATGGAGATTACAAAACATGTAAAATCTCGCTAAGTTGGATTGAAATACCATTTGTTGTGTTGCATCTGAAATTCGCTGAGTATGCAGGTCTGCTGCAACGGGGGTATTATATATATATCTATATATCTATCTATCTATCTATATATATATATATATATATATATATATATATATATATATATATATATATATATATGTGTCTGTCAGCACGATAGCGGCCGTAAATTTGGTCCGATCTTAATGAAATTTGGTACAGACATGTAAAGTGGTAATCCCTCGGACGAGTTCGTGAACCAGCCCGATCGGACCACCGGAAGGGGGGGTAAAGGGGGATAACCCCCCCCAAAAATGGGTTTTTTGAGCTTTTCACATAGAAAAATAAAACTTATCAAATCTTTGTTGGCACCATTGAATTCAGCTCAAAAAAACAAACAATTTAGTATTCTGAAACACTGCTCTATGTCCATAGGTTACCGAGATATTGAAAGTGGTAAACACAGTACGTTATCCCAATGTTAACCTTATGGGAAATAAGTAAAATTCTATATCTCGCTTATTTCTCAACATATCTTTATAAAACTTGGTAAATAGCTTCTTCTAGTTCAGATATACTAAATATTGAATTGAAACCTCCCAGTTTTATTATACCCGTAGCAGCAAACCTGCATACTCATTCCCCATGTTATTCTTATGGAGCTTACCAAAACATGTCAAATCTCGCTATGTTGGATTGAAATATGTTGCTTTGCATTTGAAATTCGCTGAGTTTGCAGGTCTGCTGCAACGGGGGTATTTATATACCTATCTATCTATATATATATATATATATATATATATATGTGTGTGTGTGTGTGTGTGTGTGTGTGTGTGTGTGTGTGTGTGTGTGTCTGTCAGCACGATAGCGGCCGTAAATATGGTCCGATCTTAATGAAATTTGGAACAGACATGTAAAGTGGTAATCGAATGGACGAGTTCGTGAACCAGCCCGATCGGACCACCGGAAGGGGGGGTAAAGGGGGATAAACACCCCCAAAAATGGGTTTTTTGAGTTTTTTACATAGAAAAATAAAATTTATCGAATCTTTGTTGGCACCATTGAATTCAGCTCAAAAAAACAAACAATTTAGTGTTTTGAATCATTGCTCTATGTTCATTGGTTACCGAGATATTGAAAGTGGTAAACACAGTACGTTGTCCCAATGTTAACCTTATGGGGAATAAGTAAAATTCTATATCTCGCTTATTTCTCAACACATCTGGATAAAACTTGGTTTGTGGCTTCATCTAGATGAGATCTAATGTATTTTAGTCTAAAATCCCCTAAATTTCTATTTTTGTGGCAGCAAACCTGCATAATCATTCCCCATGTTATCCTTATGGGAAATAAAAAAATTCTATATCTTACTTATTTTTTAACATTTCTCGACAAAACTTGGTATATGGCTTCTTCTAGTTAAGATCTACTAAATAATGAATTAAAACCAACCAGTTTTCACATACCTGTTGCAGCAAACCTGCATAATCATTCCCCATGTTATTCTTATGGAGATTACAAAACATGTAAAATCTCGCTAAGTTGGATTGAAATATCGTTTGTTGTGTTACATCTGAAATTCGCTGAGTATCCAGGTCTGCTGCAACGGGGGTATTTTTATATATTAGGCTACAGGTCTGGACTGGAGTAGGAAGTCAGACATCTAGAGACACTGGCTGCAGGGTGTTCTCAGAGAGCCCGACAGTTCGGTTAGCGCGTCTCCTTGTTTGTGAATATTTTAAGTATAGATTTTTGGGCTTTGTAATATTTCGTTGAGTTGTGTTAAATTTATTTGTGAATGTGCCTATTTGAAGCCTCAATACAAATCTTCCTTTGCCTTGGTTGATTTCAATCATTTGAACTACCAGTGAACCTCCGTGCTCTTACGTTTTCCGGCAGCCACTCGTAAACCACTCGACGGAATACAAAATGTTAATGCTAATGCAGAATGGAAGAATAAGATTCAACGATATAACATAGAACTGTCAAAAGAGAAACTTCGTTTGTATGGGTATTGCTAAGGTTTATTTGGGTGTGGAAAATCAATCTTTGGGTACGAAATTGTACATTAGAGTAGGAGTCACCCAAGGTCTACAGATAAGAAGAGAATAATAACAATACTATACTATCAGGTTGCCTTAATCCCATAAAATCATTGGAACCCCCATAATTTTGGATTCCCCATATTTCTGCTCGTAGTTATTTATTTATTTATTTTATTTTATTTTTTGTTCCATCATTTAAATTTTTTTATTTTTATTTATTACTTATTTGTGGTATGAATAATAAATCTGTAGATCTGTAGATATTCTTGCAAGGCAGTTCCACTTAAACAAAAACTAAAAACTGTTTGCTTGATAAAATGTTGAGTTTTTTTTTCTTCTATCCTATTTGATTTGATATTTTTAATTATAGTATATTTTTTATTTTTTCACTTTTCTAGTCAAACTTATTTCTACTTTGGAGTAAGACACTATTTTCTTTGATATAAGAACGTTCTCATTCACAGGTCTTTTATATGACCTATGTGAGACTTTTTTCCTGTAATGTAAAAGTGTATTTTATGTCAATTTTTTCTTGAAAATAAATTTTACACTATTTTCTTTGATATAAGAACGTTCTCATTCACAGGTCTTTTATATGACCTATGTGAGACTTTTTTCCTGTAATGTAAAAGTGTATTTTATGTCAATTTTTTCTTGAAAATAAATTTGATTTTGATTTTGATTTGATTTGGAACCAATCGGTTACAAGTTTCCGGTCTATAAAATACGTCACGATTAGTTTACATTTTTGACTGAGACAACCTTTTGACATAAATACTGTTATTCTTCTCTTCTTCTCTGCAGACCTTGGAAGTCACCTAAGTTGGCCACAACAGGTATTAATATAATCTCACCAAAAATGTTTATACAAGTCACATTGGGCGGTTCAGCCGCAGTCACCGGTGGGTAATCTACTTACCTATAATAAGTGAACGGTAGTGGTGGACGTACCACCTACCGATCATTGTTGTGCATCCACCGATGTTGTGTTTACGGTGGATTCGGTAAGTAACCGGACATTGTTGATTGTCAAGATGCGGTGGATTTGCCTATTAGTGACTATGGTAACCGGTTAGCCACCGGAGACTGCGGCTGAACGCGTCCATTCTCAGGCTCAATCCCGGGATTTTCGGGATTATCAATTTACGTGCAAAATCGATATTTTCTATTGAAAACATTGTTGGTTACACACACAGACCAAGAAAAAAAATGGCATCCCTATTACTTTAACATTGCAGCTGGTGAAGCTCATTTCTGACAAGTCCGCCATGTTTTGGATCCAAAATTTGTCCCATGTAACTCAACAGATAGCGTCCCAATCAGTGGCGGCTCGTGTGTAGGTTCAATGGTTCAGTGAACCCCCTAAAATAATCAAAAACAATACATTTTCTAAGTAAATAGCAGAAAACCCCAATGTTAAACTTACTTTCATAAACAACATGGCAAAAAAACTATTTTTGCGTCCGGGCGAAGCTCTCACGCAACGCCGCGCCGGCAGAGCGAGGTTCAGTTCGCCGAATGAACCCAGCTCGGCCCAGCTGGCTGGGCGAGGGGTGTGGGGGGAGCGGAGGGGGGCTTGCTTGAAAGCAATGGACCGACCGCTAATGCTCTATGCTAGCGGCGAGCCGAGCGCTGACGAAATTGGCCGACCTCTTCCGAAAGAGTAGTTTCTTTTCTAACCACTTCTGTTTCAGCAGCACGCGCGCTGTAAAGCTTGGTAATGTTGTTTTAATGGTTTGGGCGATGTTTAAGTTTATTTATTTAAATATTGTATGATTTCTATGTTGTTTTTAGTTATAAATACGTTTATTTCAGTTATGCGATTATGCGTTTTATTTTTAGCTCTGATTATTGAAAGAAAACAATCGACGTAGCGGCCGCACCATAGCTTTCTGTAAGAACAGTAATTAAGCTATTGAGCAACGGTAATGACGCTATTGATTTAATTAATTTTGGATTTAACATTTTAATGTACATAGTAGCATAATACAATTTATCATCAAAGGTATAGTGCCTTAATCCTATAGACTATAAGCATTACACTCGTGTATAAAAGCAGGTATGTCAAGAATTTGCAGAAAACCACGATCTTGTAAGCATTTAACGTTTTTAAATACTGATTGGCTTAAGACAATAACTCTAATATAATACATTGGTATCATGTATATGTTATTAGCTCTGAACCCCCAGTACATAAACTCACGAGCCGCCACTGGTCCCAATACTTTACTATAGACAGAAAGTTGTTTTTAGCGAATTTCCCCTATAGGGAAGAAGCTGTTACCGTAGTTCTCATGGTAAGACCTAAGCCTAAAACCATCATAACTTTTCTTTTTGAGGTCCTCAGATGCCAAAAACACCATTCGTTCACTTTCATAAATATATATATATATATATATATATCTATATATCTATATATATATATATATATATATATATATATATATATATAAATATATATATGTGTCTTTAAGCACGATAACTTGCGCAAAAATGGTCCAATCGGAATGAAATTTGGCATAGACTTGTAAAGTAGTAATTATTCGGACGAGTTCGTAAACCAGCCCGATCGGACTACCGGAAGGGGGGGTTAAGGGGGCTAAACCCCCCAAAAATGGGTTTTTTTTTTAGATTTTTACATAGAAAAATAAAATTTTTCGAATTTTTATTGGCACCATTGAATTAAGCCCAAAAAAACAAACAATTTAGTATTTTGAATCATAGCTCTATGTCCATTGGTTACCGAGATATTGAAAGTGGTAAACACAGTACGTTGTCCCAATGTTAACCTTATGGGAAATAAGTAAAATTCTATATCTCGCTTATTTCTCAACATATCTTGATAAAACTTGGTAAATGGCTTCTTCTAGTTCAGATCTACTAAATATTGAATTAAAAACACCCAGTTTTAATATACCTGTAGCAGCAAACCTGCATACTCATTCCCCATGTTATTCTTATGGAGCTTACAAAAACATGTCAAATCTCGCTATGTTTGATCGAAATATGTTGTTTTGCACTTCAAATTCGCTGAGTATGCAGGTCTGCTGCAACGGGGGTATTTCTTTATACATATTATTTAAAGATCATGTACAGTTTAATTTACATGATCTTTATTTATTTTGATGTGAGGAAATCGAGGGTTTCTATAGGTCTCAGCTGTATGGTAACCAGCTATTTTCATATACAGAGAGATAAAAATGTTATTGAGGTATATTTTCTTGCAGAATCAAGAAACATTTTTGCAAGCAAGTGAAATCTTAAAAAAATACAAAAACTGTCATGTGGGGGTTGACGGGTGGACCTTTTCGTGACTTCTTTACGACCGGCTGGTATTTTACGAGCAAGATGTTGGAACTAGAGAAAGCTGAACGTGGGTTGGGTTTTTTCACAATTTGACAAGACCCTTGAGAACGGCCCAAAAGGCATTCATTCAAAGCTGCCATTGTTACCTATAACTTACCAGTTTATAAAAGAGTGCCCGAGGTCGATTTTCATTGGGAAAATGTGTTGTATCCTGTCGAATGGCTGCCGAAATACAATTGACTTCATACATACATAGAAACGTCTGTTTTCTATTCCTTACTTTTGGCAGGAAAATTACTCATTGCCGATATCAGGCCGAAAAACTTTCCAGCCTAGGTCGGAAAATGGTCTGAACTACGATTACTAGGAAACAGAAGTAAACAGTCAGTTGACTGTAGCAAACCTACGTTAATTCATGTTTAAAGGTCAGTTTAGAGGAATGTAACGGCAGCACTAGCAGCAGTAGCAATAAATGTTAGTATAGGTAAGGTTAGTTTTGAAGAATTGAGAAACTTATTGGCTTTTTCAATAGATTCGTTGTGATAAAAGAATATGCTTTTCCTGAGCAGTGTGAGTAGTATGATGTAAAGTATCGTGCGTCACTTGCCCAGTAAGTTTAACCGTACTCGCGTGAAAGCCCGCACTCCCCTCCAGCGAGCACAGAATAATATTCTGAGCTCGCTGCTAGCCTCCGGTTCTCGCGGGAACTATCATGGTCGTCCGGTAAAACAGTACTTACCGGCCTGGTAACGTTGTATACTACAGTGTGGAGGTTCACCAACCAATTCGGTGTGAAGAGCGCTTTTGGCATTTATACTGGGTATACCACGTAACTACTACGGTTTTTTATAGCTCTGTTTACATCTACACACAGACGGACAGAAATCTCTCTAGAAACAACTTTATTGGATTCAGGGAGCACCTTAAAAACACTCAAATTTACACCAAAAACTCAAATTTGAGAAGTTTACGAAAACATATTATTTTCGCCGGTGAAAGGAAAAGTGGTACAAGTCAAGGATAAAGTTTGAGTATAACTAACATGGTAAATCAGGGGATTTTGTATGCAATTGTTTAATATATTATTACGTTACCAGATCGGTAAGCACTGTTTATCGGACGTGCGTTATAGTTCCCGCGCGAGCCGGAGGCGAGTAGGGAAGGGGAGTGCGGGGCCGTGCCGTACACATTTGCAAGAATGGCCAAAGATCAGTTAATTTTTAGTTAAAATTTGTGTGGGTTTCAAAAATCATGTATTTTTTGTTCACTGGCTAGCGTTTCCACACAAAGAAATTTGATTTTCCTCCACCTACTATCTAAAGTCGTCTTTTAGTCCCCGGAATAGAATACTAAAGTACTAGTTTATACTCCATGTGATTTACTTACTTACTTTTTCTCCCTCGGGGCTAACAGTAATCTACTTTTTCTCCCATGGGACTAAAAGTAATCTCATAAGAAATACATGGGGATAAATCCGGCAACGCCGCTATGGACAGTGAGAAAATGTGGCAACAATGTCGATTTTCATTTGCTTGCTCTAAATTTAATTCAAGAACTTCAGTGTTTCAACTTAAGAAAACAAAACCGTATGCATTTTAATAGCCAGGTAATACATTTTTTGCTTTAATTAAGTTGGCAACACTGAATATAAAAACACCTGATTTAGAGCTTGTTGTTACCAATATGTCGAACGGCCGAACGTCTTATAAACATGATCGTTTCTTACCTACAGATTTTGGGGAAATTTAAAAAAATTAATGCTTTAGAAAAAAAACAGTGTTAAAATAGTGTGAAAGTTTGAATAAATGGTTGTTTAAATTATTTAATTATAATTGCTTTTAATTGCTTATGTTATATATTTATATGCGTTTCAAATCTAGCCTAGTTTAAAGGAGAAAAAGATCATATGAAGGTAACGTTATATTGTCACTATTATTGTTAATGGTGTAGGTGGAGGAAAAATGTTGTGTGCATCATGGGTCTAAAGTGCTTTTTCTCCCTCGGGAAAATTGTCGCCCTCGGCTTCGCCATCGGGTGACAACAGTTTCCCTCGCGGAGAAAAAGTTGCACTTTAGTCCCTAGATGCACAAATAACTATTTTTCCGCTCTTTATAATTTTAAATGATTTTCTCAAAAAAGTGTCCTTTTACGAAATATATTCAGGGGTAGGTGCTATACCGTACAAAAGGAAAATAGCACAATTGGGGAAGCAAATACAAGAAATACAACAGAGTTGGGTATATCAATTGTATATTATATCAGTTGTGTATTTGAAATCTCTTACATTCCCTGACTCATGACTTTTACATGCTTTTGACAATATAATTTCCTGGTAGCCTAATTATTTTTTTTAGATTATTTCACTCCAACATATAGAGAAAAACATCTCTAACACTTTAGGGCTCACGTTAAAAATGTTTTTTTTCTTTTAAATCCCATGATCTATGTCAATTTAAAGACATTTTCCCTGGCTTAACATTTCCTTGGCCTTTAACCAATTTCTTTGACTTTATCTGATCTCGCCTGACGTTCCAGGTCTGTAGGAACCGTAAAATAAGGAGGTGAAATAGAAAATGTATAATTTGCGATACAGTGGCGTACGCAGGATTTATTTTCGGGGGGGGATACACAGGGGGGTCGGTGGGGTATGGAATACCCCCCAGCGGAAGGGGGGCCCGGGGGCCCTCCCCAGGGAAATTTTCATAAATTACAACTGTATATTCGCGTTTTAGCGAATTTCCCCTATAGGTAAGAAGCTATTACCGTAGGTCTCATGGTAAGACCTAAGCCCGAGACCATGATAACTTATCGTTTCGGGGCCACCAGAAGCATAAAACACCATTTGTTCGAAAAAAAATATATATATATGTGTGTGTCTGTGAGCACGATAGCGGCCGTAAAAATGGTCCGATATTAATGAAATTTGGTACAGACATGTAAAGTGATAATCCCTCGGACGAGTTCGTAAACCAGCCCGATCGGGCCACCGGAAGGGGGGGGTAAAGGGGAATAACCCTCCCAAAAATAGTTTTTTTACCTAGGAAAATAAAATTTATCCAATTTTTGTTGGCACCATTGAATTCAGCTCAAAAAACAAACAATTTACTATTTTGAATCAGTGCTCTATGTCCATTGGTACCGAGATATTGAAAGTGGTAAACACAGTAGCCTACGTTGTCCTAATGTTAACCTTATGGGAAATAAGTAAAACTAGATTACTCGGTTACAGCTTCGCTTGCAAGCAAATGTGTGATGCAAGTGCTGTAATCGGTATTTTATCTGTAGAATTATTTCAAAGCATGTGCTAGTAAACAAACAAAGTGAATTGAGCTTGGTGATAGTCGATGGATAGCGCCTCTGTTCCGAAACTTCAGCCCTTCACTGTACTTGAGCGACGCAATTTTTAAAAATTCTGAGACGTATTAACAAATCTACGTAATCTTTGCTTTGATTTGATACCTCAAACGTTAAAATCCGTCCAGCCGTTCATGAGGTTTGATTGTGAAAAGAAAACCGCTTGCGTATCAATATATGGGTTCTACATCTAGGTTATTTTTCATTATATCTTGATAAAACTTGGTAAGTAGCTTCTTCTGGTTCAGATCTATTGAATAATTAATTAAAACCACCCAGTTTTAATATACCCGTAGCAGCAAACCTGCATACTCATTCCCCATGTTATTCTTATAGAGCTTACCAAAACATGTAAAATCTCGCTATGTTGGATTGAAATATATTATTTTGCATTTGAAATTCGCTGAGTATGCAGGTCTGCTGCAACGGGGGTATTTAGGCAATCTAGAGGTATAACAACAAACTGAATAACTCCCAAAATTTTAACTAATTTGACGCTGCTCACAGATTAGATTCTGAAAATTTTCGATCACATTGGAATTTTGGCAAAATGTTTTTTACAAAATAAAAGAAATCGCATATTTATATAGCAGAATTAATAACACTAAAGGACAGATGAGAAAAAAATAATTACACGTTTTTAACCTTGGTAAAAATATTTTTTTCTATTGAATTTCAAAGTAAAAACTATATCTCACATTCTCATTTATTACACGCCTCGGACCTCCCAGACCTGAAGTATCGGGATCCTAGATTATCCGAAAGAGGTTGATGAATAGAATTAGAAAATTCAGGTTTTCTCACTTGTGTAGTGTTTCTCAAATCCCAGAGCGCAATCGCAAAGATATGATGTATACGCAAGCATCGTAAGCTAAGTAATCACATGATAGTGGTATGTAGAATGTCGAATAGCGGAAACCACCGGAAAAGTTCGATCTCCGAAATCTGACAGAGTTCGATCTTTGAAATTTGACAGACTAATCACAAATCTGCCTTGATTTAACGGTGAGGCTTGGTTTTCACGCATCGTAGGCAGACGGGATTCGTCTGCCGCGATGCAGCTATGAGATCGTCCGACAGACGAACAGTGTAAAGTACACGGTCGTGAGAAGACGTCTATATTTGTACGCCACATTTTAACATCATGATTTTTTACCATGATTATTTCACGTAATATATGACGAGTCTTCTGCCAGAACTGACGACGATGGCGATGGCGGCAATATCGCGGACACCATCAATGGCCACTGTTGTTATCAGGAGTTTTTGTTTGCTAGATGTTCTTATATAGGCCTACTCCCGCTAACAACAATTCACGATAACCGCAATAGGTAAAAATACCTTAATCCAATCTATATTACTAATTCTGTAAGCGATTTTTTTAATCAAAATTGTGAGAGTTTGACAGCTCGCAGGATGATGGAAGAGGGCTCAAATTAAAGGTCTTGGCCCCAGGGGGTCGGGAAAAATATCAGATTATGTCCAAATCTACCAGAAAAATGAGAAATAACGAAAAATATCTTCCATTTAAAATACATTGGGATTGAAAAGATTGAAAAACGTCTGCTTTGTTTACATTAAAGATGTGGTGCTAATGCTTGATTCAAAGCCATATGGTAGATGTTGACATGTGGGATTTTTTTTCAAAATGCAGCTAACTATGCACGTTCAATGTACTATAACAAAAGATATTATAAATTTACGATTTTCTTATTTTATAATAATTCGCAATAATTCGTGGTTTGAGTTTTTTCATAATTTAAAATTATAAAAAGTTAAGTACGTTTGTTTTGTTTATGTTATATCGATGCAGATTTAATACCAACTGATCTATATATATAATTACGTAAGGGAAATTTTTTCGCTGAAATTGTGGGCGTTTGGAAGGTCGCAGTATGATGGGAGGGGGCTCAAATTGAAGGTCTCCATCCCAGGGACTCGGGAAAAATACTGAAATTGCTTTAAGCTTACTATAAAATGAGAAATAATGTAAAATAGCTGTCATTTAAAAACCATTGGGATGTAAAAAGGTCTGCTTTGTTTACTTAAAACCAAATGCTAGATATAATCATAATTTTGTGGATCCAAAAGTCTATTTTCTAAGAAGGATTATGCTTAGGGGCTATTAGCCCCTTCAAGCCTCTAGTATAATATAATCCCCGAATCATCTTTAAAATAGTACAATTTAACTATTTGAAAACCTTATAGTGAGTAATTTATATATAGTGTTCTCTTTTTTACGGCAAGTTTAGTGATACCACCACATTCATTATGAACGAGAATTAATCTTCCCAGAAAGTCCTATAATCCCCAAAAGTTTCGGGGGGGGGGGATAAATCCCGATCTCCCCCCCTGTTATACGCCCCTGTTGCGATAACCTCTTCGTGGAACTACAATCATTGATGATGTCATAATAAACAGTTTGCGGCTAAACCGTTTTGCCCCATCATTTCTGTACGGTTTTGTTCAATCATGTACCACGTGGTAGTTTTAAATCCTTAACCTCAAAACTCATACCATAAATAAACGAATACATAATATTATTATGTATTCGTTTATCTGTGCTCATACCCATACTAATGATCACAGGATATCAAAAGATAGCTTACGTCAAATAGTTTCTTAGACATCCAATGTCTCACTTTATAAGAATTTATTTTAAACCTATTCACGTTTCACATTATGCACAATTAGGAAAAAATCACCAAAACGATTTTCCTTTCTAAAATTATAAAAATGTTGCGCTTAGCGGAGCTTGCTCTTTCCAACAAGTTTTCTCGATATAGCACTAGGCTGATACACCGATGGGAGCTCTGCACCTTTGAATACCCCTGTTGCAGCAGACTTGCACACTCAGCGAATTTCAAACTCGTTAAACATGAAATGTGTTAAACATTGCGAAATATGACATATTTTTGGACTTTCCGAGGTGAAACCGGCCGTGACAAAGGGCAAGCGGTAGTTGCAATAGTTTCAATGCGGCATATATTTGCCAGCTGTGGTCTAAACGACAGTTTTTTGGCCACAATGTGGTCAATAAATATGACGACCTCGAAAATAGCGAAATACTTGTCGGCAGTGAAAGAACAAAGAAAGATGCCTACCAGCAACTACTGATTATCTGTTTAAGATACGGCAAATAGATGTGACGGCCGCGAAAAGAGCGAGAGACTTGTCGTCAATAATGCGACCAAGAGGTCTACCGGCCGCAAAGAAGCAGGCGATTTTCCGTCGTCTAAATGAGCGAGCGGTTTTCTTGCCTTCAAACGACGAGATATGTGAAATTCACGTAAAAAGAGACAGGCCACGATGCGACGGAGATTTTCTGGCAGTGATGCTACAGAGAGATTTGCCGGCCGCGAAACGAAAAATGTCACTTTATTTTTTTCAATTTTTACTTAACCGGAGCCAACCAGTTGGGGCGCCAGCGGCCGGCGCCCGGGGCACGCGCCCCCGCTGCCCCCCCCAGATCCGTCACTGCGCTATTGCTGCAGACCTGCATACTCACTCATTCCCCATATTACTTTTAGTTTGTTAATATTTTATAGTATTAATATTATCCTATTGATGCATGCTTATGCAATATATGTATTGGCAGAAAAGCAATAAAGATTATTATTATTATTATTATTATTATTATAAACATTATTACTCTATGGCAGAGGCTAGTGAATCAGGTTTTTACATCATTAAGGAAGAAAATTTCATTAAATTAATTTAAATAAACTCAATTAGAAATGTTTTAAGTGTTTAAAAGGTCTAAAAAGGTCAATTTTGAAAAATGAATAAATAGAAACTGTTGCATTGAAGGTAAAATATATTAACTATTCAAGTGTAACTCAGCCCACAGACATTGAGGTTAAGTATCTTAGTTTGGAAGAAGAGATATTACAATTGTCATCTCTAAATAAGTTTTTGCATATTCGGGATATTCTTCAAGCTTATTTAACTTAACTAAAATAATGACGTGCCCAACTTGCAAGGAGGATTTACCGTCTGATGGTGATTTTGTTACCTGTTGTAAGTGCCAGTCAAAACTTCATTACACCTGCTCTGGCGTGTCAAAAAACACTTGGAAGGCCAAAAGCACTCAGAGGAAAAATGAGTGGGAATGTCCGACCTGCAGAAACACCACCAGGAGTAGGACTAATAGCGTGGATAAGGAAGAGCCCACTGATCCCACCTATACAGCTCTTCGACAACTCTTGGAACGCATGTTCAGTAACCAAGAGAAGGTGCTTACTGGCAAAATAGACGGAATGATGGCGCTAGTAACTGGTTTGGAGGAAAAACTTGAAGGAGTGACCAGTAAAGTTGAGAAGTTGGAAGAAAAAACTACAGCTCTTCGTAAGGACTTGGAGGAAGTCAAACTTACTCTGGAATGTGAGAGACAGTATGCAAGAAGCCGAAATGTGATCATTACCAGCATTCCAGTTTCCCAGGGAGAGGACGTCGGCCAGAAGGTGATCTCACTTCTTGGCAGGATGGACATTACTCTAAGTAAAGAAGAGTTTACGGCGCATCGGTTACCTTCAACTAACCAACCTCCACCCATTATTCTTCAGTGCAACACCAGGGCCACTAGAGACGCTATTGTTCACAAAGCTAGGAAATCTAAGCCAACTTCATCATTAGTAGGTAATGAGCGCCCTGAGAGGGCAATTTACTTTAACGATCATCTGACCCCATACTTTAGTAACTTAATGATAAAAGCAAAAGAAATTAAAAAAAGTAAGCAGTACAAATTTTTGTGGCTTAACGGGGATAGGTTAATGATGAAGAAAGATCACAACTCTAGGGCAATAAGAATAGTAAAAGAGTCTGATTTGCAAAATGTGGTATAAAAAGATAAGGCCTTATGACCAACCAAAGCAGTAATTTCTCATAAACATAAGTTTTTGTCATCAGCTAATTTTTAATATTTTTTTCGTTCATCTTTCAATTCAAACTACAATATTTTTCAAATCGAGGAAGGTGATATCGATAATGATGGGAACTTTTCCTCTTATCAAAGCTGGCATGAGGCTAAAGTGCACTTAGAATTAAATTCATTAAATAACCTAACTATCCTTTGTACTAATATAAGAAGCATTAGAAAACATTGGGATGAATTGTTAATTAGTTTAGACTCCATAATAAATAATATAGACTTAGTTATATTAAGTGAGGTTAATACAACGGCTGAAGAGGGTAGCACATATGGAATTCCAGGATTCGAAAGTGTAATCAGATGCAGGCCGACAGGAGAAGGGGGTGGGATAATAATTTTTTATAAAGAATATTTAGAAGTTGAAAGTGTACCTATTGAATTTGAATCTGCTGAGCTATTATGCATTAAGGTATGCTACAGGGGAGAACATGTATTGGTTGCTGCCCTCTACAGGCCTCCAAACAGAAATGTTAATGATTTTAACGATGAATTAGAAGCATTCTTGTCCTCAAATATAATAAAAAAAGAAAAAAGTATTGTTATGCTAGGTGACATCAACATTTGCTATTTAACAAACATGTACGGAACCGAAAATTATCTCAATAGCCTATACTCAAATGGATTTTTCAATACTATTAGAGAGCCTACAAGAGTAGAATTCTACAATAATGTTTTGGTATCTACTTGTCTAGATCACATAAATATAAGAACACAAAATAAGGTATATAAATCATTCATCATAGAACATAAATTGGCAGACCACTACTGGATAGGTACTAGGTTAGAATACAATAATTCATTAAACTTAGAGTGTGTAGATAAATTCAAAGAAATAATTCTCAATAGGAAGGTAAACGAAGCGATTAGAAGTGAAAACTGGTGGCCTTTACTGGATTTAATAGAGCCTACAGAGATTTATAACAAACTAGTCAGTAGATTTAAGGATATATATTCTAAGAGTACAGTTAGAATAAATACAGGTACAAAAGAAACAAAAAATCCTTGGTTTAACAATGATATACAACGGCTAGTTAGTAGAAAGAACTTGTTATGGAGGAGGCTAAAGAGAGATAGATATAATTTAGCTTTGAGGAATGAATTTAAAAGAGCTAGAAATGAGTTAACATGTAAAATAAGAATAGAAAAAAGACATTATTATTTTAGGCTATTTTCAAATAATTTTAACAATAGTAGTAAAACCTGGCAAGCTATTAATCAGTTTTTGAACAAAAAACAGAAACCTACCATACTAGAAACTATTAAAAGTAGTTTTAAGCTACAGGAAGAAAATGAAATAATAGGATTAACAGAGGAGTTTAGAGTAAATTTTAAAGAATCTATAGAAGAAGTGAATTCTGAAATGGTAGGACAGTCATTTGATTTAGCACAAAGCTTTAATCATGGCAATTACTCGATAGGAAATAGTGTAAGCATGAATTTAGTTAGCATCAATGAGAATTTATTGTATCTAGCTGTAAATAAACTCAATAATAAATCTTCAGCAGGGCCAGACAGAATCAGAGCGCAGGATATTACAACTAATTTAAGTCATTTGAAATTAGTACTCATGCATTTGTTGAAAAGAATAGTGGATACAGGTCTAATTCCACCATTGATGAAAAAAACATATCTTAGGCCTATATATAAGAAGGGTTCGAGAAATAATTTAAATTGTTATAGGCCGGTTGGTTCAATATCGGTTGTAACAAAGATACTTGAACACTATATAGGCTTACAGTTGCAGAACTATCTTTGTAAGTTTGATATTATCAATGGGGCTCAATTTGGCTTTATTCCCAAGAAATCTACTGTGGATCTGTTAGAAAACTTAACTGCTGATATAAATGAGGCATTAAATGAAAATAAGTTTGTTGTAGCGGTAGCGACAGATCTTACAAAAGCCTTTGACTTGGTAGACTATAATATAATGTTAAATAAGTTAGATAAAATAGGCATAAGAGGGAAATTGTATAAGTTATTGGAAGACTATTTTAAAGGTAGAACACTGCATGTTAGTATAGGAAATTTCATAAGTAGTGGGTACAGCCAAAGATGCGGATTAGTTCAAGGTAGTATTTTGTCTCCGACTTTTTTCAATATTTATGTTAACGACTTAGCTAGTCTTAGGTTCAATAGTAAGGTACTACAATATGCAGACGATAACATTTTTTATATGGTACATAAGGATTTAGCAATAGGTATAAAATGTATGCAACAGGATTTAGATTTAGCTATAAAGTATTTTTTTAATAATTGCATTAAGCTGAATGCCCAGAAAACCAAGGCGATAGTTTTTAAGAATCCAAGAATCAACATAAACCGCAGCATAGAATGCAAATTAGTTTGTCATACGACAGATTGTCTTAGAAATCATGGAATATATAGGCCTAGGTGTTGGTGTCAACCTATGATATTTTATGAAACTATTGAGCATTTAGGAATTAAGTTTGATGCTGATATGAAGTTTGATACACATGTGGCAGGAATAATGAAAACTCTTCGAGCTTTTTTATATAAATGTTCTAAAATAAGTTGTTTTTTCCCAATAAGCACAAAAAGAATAATTTATTTTTCACTAGTTCAAAGCTATATTTACTATGGTATAACAGTATATTACCTTTGTCCTGAATATATAAAAAAACCGTTAAGTAATTTATTGAACCGTATTATAGATGTTTTATTTAATGGAGTAGCAAAAGAACTGTTAGGAATTATGTCCTTAGAAAATTTAGGGAAATATACAGATCTAGTCAGAAATTATTTTAAGGAAGAGTTAAGAATAATAAATGAAGACAGGTATAATCTAAGAGAGAGACTTTACAGAGCTAGAAGAAATTATAACAATTATGGGAAACTTGTTCCGCAGTATAGAATTCCTTCACTGTTAAATGCCTTACCAGCTGAGCTTAGGTCATTGCAAAGCAACAATGAAGTGAAAACGAAATTGAAAGTGTATTTTTTAAATAATCCTTAGTTGTGTTGGAAGAAATTTAGTTTGATTCAAGACTAAAACTTGATAGAGGCAAGCCTACCATAAGCCTAGGCCTAAGCTAACAGGGCAGACATAAAATCAGAAATTAAGACTAAACTTACCTTATCGTCTAGGCCTAAACCCATATTATATCATTGTTACTTTGTAAATAATAAGAAAAATACAATACACACCTGTTAATTGTCTTAAAAGTTAGTTAGTCTTACCCTTTGTTAATGTGATGTTAGTAGTTAGTATATTAAGAAAAGTTAGTTTAACACAAATCCCAGGACCACACTTTTTCACAGTTTGATAAGAGAGGGAATGATTGAATGATAGCATCATATTTATTTTGAAAAAGGTAAAGATAGTTATTAATATAAAGAAATATGTAGGAGAAAACTTTATTTCAACAACATGACAAGCTGTAACTAGTTAGTTTGAAGGTTAGTTGGATTGTTTTGTTCTTTTGCCGTGGTGTCTGTCAGGCTTAGTTTCAGCTGTCAGAGCATAGAGTATAAAATTGAGTTAGAAGTTATTGTTATATATAAATGAATGTTTTTGCATGTTGTATTGTTATCTGTTAAAAGTTTATATAGGTTTAATGCTAGAAATATAGAATGTTATTGCATGTGAAATATTCATTATAAGTTATTATTTATTATTAGTTATTCAAACAAATGAAAGAAAAAATGTATACCCATCAATTTTTAAATGCAAATGTAAAAAAAGTAATGTAAAAAATGTTTCCTCTCAAATAGCTGATACAGTAGCTAGAGAGGAAAAATAAGCACTGCTGTGTATGTAAAATGCGCATGCGAGTTAATAAACGAATTGAATTGAATTGAATTGAATTATTATTATTATTATTATTATTATTATTATTATTATTATTATTATTATTATTATAGAGGAAATATGAAAAGGTCATGTATCGCTTATGTTGTGTTGAAAAATGATTCTAAGCATCAGAAATTAGACGAGTATGCAGGTCTGCTGCAACAGGGGTGTTTTTCTTTTTCTGTTACTTTATCACAGCATTTAATTTTACAGTTACAAGGTAAATAAGAAGAAGTTATTGTAGGACCACTTTTATCTTTGCTTGTAACAAACGCCTCAGCGCGGTTGCGCTTCGTTTTTGTTTCATGTTCTGATTCTATTCCTTTTGCGTGTATCATAGGGGGACAACCGAACCGCGCCGGCATTTAGGGTACTTTTGAATGCACCGAACCGCGCCGGCCATTAAAGAGGATTAGGAAGGTTCGCCTCGCCACCCGGTCAGGTAGTCGCTACGGGACTGGGGAAAAGGGAATCATTTTTGTCCCTACTTCCAAAGGAATTATTTTTGTCCCTGCTTACTGTCTGTGACTGCTGCGCTGCTGTCTTATAACTGCCTTAGAAAATGATATGTTTCCTCGATTGATTTTTATTTTTCCTTCAAATGGCTGAATTGGCTACCCGTGATAACGCATTCTAATTTAGCAGTTTCGACTTTAAAATATTAAAATTTTCTAGTTGGTCCATCATTCTACTTATGAAATTGGGTTTATATTAGTTTGAATAGAAAATTGCATTACAACTTCAGGGGTTTTAACGAACAGCATTCATATCCCCGCGTTCTCGCTCAAAAATACCGTCAGACAATTTGACTCATGAGAATATGAAGCAAATAAAATATAAATAATATGTAAAAGGCAATAGATTCTTCAAGGGACGGACTCTATACTTAACATTAACCTGAATAAAAATACATTAACATTAACCTGAATTTATAAAATTACCAAAAACTGCAAAACAATAATAAAATATTGTTCTCTTAAAAGAGAAGGTGTTGGCCAAAAGTGAGGAAACCTAACTTCCCAAGATGTTTTTAATCACATTAAATATTGGATAACTCGTTTAGCACATAGAAATAACCTCGTAGTTTGGTAGAAATTGTTTATTTTTTAACTTAGCCTAAATCGCCCTCGGCCAGCAAGCAAATCCTTCTAACATTTTTAATCCTGAAAACACCGTTCCTAGGGTAATCTTTATAAAAATAACACGGAGTGAAAATATTTATCATATATATTTCAACTGCTTGTGATATTGGTATAGAAACAATTATTGTGACTTGATAGGAAAAGCAGTCGACGGCAGTATAAGTCTGCAGCTACTCACTGACAGGACGCAGGGAAGAACATAATTCCCTTTTTCCCCAGTACCGTAGCGACTACCTGGCCGGGTGGTGAGGCGCCCCTTCCTAATCCTCCTTAATGACCAGCGCGGTTCGATTCAGTCAAAAGTAACCGAAATTCCGGGGTTCGAGTACGCCCGTATCATAGTGTCTTCATTATTTAGATTATCTGGTTCATCATCCTCATCGGAGCCTTTATATACTACAACAAAACATTGTTAGTTCGTTAGTGAACAATAGAGGTGAAGTTAATGTAGTATTTAATGCTAACTGGTATTAGATCTCTCTAAAATGAAGATTGGTAGAAGATATTACTTTAACTATATTGTAAAATTATGTCAACAGGTATACAAAGTTCTGAGACGAGTCGACAAGGAGGACAAGTTTCGACATTGTGTGAAGCAGTTCGCGATCGACTGGCAAGTCAATGTGACCAGACTGACTGAAGAGCAGCTCAAGCCCTATCTGCGGTAGGTATCAATCCCAATGTACTAGTTTACGTGATTGATTAAGGTGGTGTAGTCGAAAATTTTTCAAAACACCAAATTTTTTCAAATTGAATTAAACGTTGTAAACTAAAATTAGATTAGTTTAATTTTTCCCCGTAAAAATCCAAAAAGTTGACTCCCTCTTCTTATGATCCGATCGGACTGGTTTTCGATCTCGTCCGAATAAATACTACTTTACACACGTGCGCCAAATTTCATTCCGATCGGACCACACAAGCACGCACGCACGCACGCACGCACACACACACACACACACACACACACACAATATATATATATATATATATATATACCTAACGTGTGACCAGACTAAAGTTTTCCAATAACTAACTTTTTTATTATACATCTGACAAAAAACTTCTTATGGGGGACTTCCCTTTATTTTTAACGCTGCTTTTTGGAGTCACTTCGAAATTTAAAAACATGACCGCCATTTTCCAATATGGCGGACAACTTTGATTTTCCTTATGGAACACCCTATGTTTTATGGCGTTTTTTGATTCCACGCTTAGTTTTGAGTACTTTTGATTCTTCCTTATTTTTTTCCTAAACTCAATGGTTCAGGGAATATGAGCAGTTAAAGTTTGATATTTCCCCATTTGAAATGCATTGGGAAATTGTTGGTAGTCTGTATATCGTAAACGGTTGAGTTTAATAAAAAAATACCAAAGAATAAAAGTATTTAAAATGTGAGTTCAATATGGATTTAATCATAAAACTAGTGGCTTGTAGGGGCAAAAGCCCCTATAAATAAAATACAAATGCTTAATAAAATATATATTTAATGTTTCCTTCACACTCACAACTCGGTAACTGTTTGGCGGAATTAAATGTGTAAAGTGAAATGTTAATTATACTTTGACATTTGCTAGTGCGTATCAGAATTTTAAGAAAGGGCGTTAGCCTACTTCAGTAGTAAACGGCTAAATTTTTGAAACAATGGCGCTATGGATGTCATTCTCAAAACAACTCAGTTCACATCGTTTACAATTATTAAACATATGGACATGGTTTAAAACAATTCTTAAGGTTAACCACAGACTGTGAAACTTAATTTATTTGCCAAAGAAAGTCATGACATTTAACTCAAAAATGTAAACAAATGTCTATAGCCTCCACCTTGTTCAAAAGAATATTATATTGGACAGTTAAAGGGTACTTGTTATGGAATTCTCCGTTTGAGGCTACATTGTACACACTAAGCAAATAAATAAATAAATAAGGATTAAATCCGAAAATGGCCTCCCGTTAACGACTCCACACTCCACCTCTGGTACCCTACGTTCAACACTTTTTTTATGGTTGCCCGTGAATAAATACTGCTTTGTCTTGGTAGATTCAAGATTGAATATACTTTTGATTGGCCAAATTTAAAGGTGAACCTTTTTGGTGGAATCAAATTTAAAGCTGATGTTACACTCAGCTGATCTACACTGTTAGACGTTTTTAGATTACAATGATTTTAAATGGCAGATATTTAACGTAATATCTTATTTCTTGATAAAATTAAAGACATTTTTGTATTTTTCCTCAGTCCCTGGTACCAAGACCTTCTATTTGAGCCCTTTCCCATTATCTTGCAAGTGCAAGGCCTGTGACTTGCCAAATGCCCATAATTTCGGCGCAAAAATTTCGCTTACATAATATATTTATATCGATCATTTGGCATTAAATCGGCATCGTTATAACGTAAAAGAAACACTTAACTCTTTATAATTTTATATTGTAAATATATACTCAAACGCGAAATTATAAAGTCTGAAATCTTAAAATTAAAATATTTATTTGTTATAGTACATTGAACATAGTTAACTGCCTTTTGAAAAAAACCCCATAGTCAACATCTATCATATGGCTTTGAATCAAGCATCAGCACCACAAGTTTGAATGTCAACAAAACAGACGTTTTTAGATCCCAATGCTTTTTAAATGGCAGATATTTTACGTTATTTCTCGTTTTCTGGTGAGTTTCAAGCAATTTCAGTATTTTTCCCGCCATCTCGGAATAGAGACCTTTAATTTGAGCCCTCTCCCATCTTTCTACGACTTACCAGACGTTCACAATTTTGACGCAAAGAATCACCTTACGAAATTAAATATATGATGATACAACTCTGTGGCACAGCTGTTTTAATTTCAAAAGATGTAAACAAATTAAACCCCATGTTGTTTTAATGGGAAAAGTTTTATTCTGTTGCGAATTTATGGTAAAAAAATAAGAAAAATGAATAGTTTTCCCTCAAAATTCACGTCAAGACCTTTAAAATAAGACCCCTCCCATCCTTCTACGGCCATCCAGTCACTCACAATTTCTTTACAAAAATTTGACTTACGGAATTATATATATAGATAACTTCTAGTCGAGATTAACTCGTGGAAATGTATTATTATTAATATGCTTTTACTCAATAAGGAATACATGGGATGGCAAAGGTAAATGGACACTATGCATTTTAAATGGGGTAAATCAAACTTAAACTGCTCATATTCCCTGTACCATTGAGTTTAGGGAAAAATAAGGAAGAATCAAAAGTTCTTGAAACTAAGTGTGGAATCAAAAAACGCCATAAAACAGGGCGTTCAAAGGAAAATCAAAGTTGTCCGCCGAATGGGAAAATGGCGGGCATATTTTTAAATTTCGAAGCGATCCCAAAAAGCAGCGTTAAAAATAAAGGGAAGTACACCATAAGAAGTTTTTGTCAGATTTGTGATAAAAAAGTTCGCTATTGGAAAACTTTAGGCTGGACACCCGGTATATATATATACATACGTGTGTTTGTGTGTGTGTGTGTGTGTGTGTGTGTGTGTGTGTGTGTGTGTGTGTGTGTGTGTGTGTGTATACATTCAAAAGAACGGTGTTTTTTTACTTCTGGGGGCCCCAAAAACAAAAGTTATCATAGTCCTGGGCTCAAGTCTTACAATGAGACCGATAGGAATAGCTTCTTTCCTATATAAGGAAAATTCGCTAAAAGAACTACTCATTATCAGTGTTTAATTGTAATTTCGGTTTGTTCTAGGGAAAGCAATCAAACTGATGCATCCAGTTCTTCAACTACTGAACCCACCAACGAAGAAGATTGGGCGGTGTTGGATAAACGCATTAATGACGATAACACCACGGGAGATGCATCACAGAACGTCAGCTTCGGAAAGGAGTCTGATACAACTGACACTTCGCCAGATGACAGCTTACCGAGAGGTGAAACCCTGCAAAACAGTCAGGAAATGAAAGAGGGTCTTCAAAATGAAAACGATTGTGATTATACCTGCATAAGACTACATACTGAAACAGAGAATACCTCAAATAAAAAGTTTGAGTATACACACCCGTTTCACTCTCCATTTATAGCCAATCTTCCTATGAGTAATGCCAGGGAAAATAGCATACATTTCACGGCAGAAAATAACCAGTCCTATGTAGACGATAACATCCTCAGTCATGCTTCAGATTACGAAAAATTTGATAACTTAATAGGCGAAAATGAATTATCTCATAAAGGAAATATAAACATTGCTAATGGTCCAAAAGAAATTCTATCAGAAGAAATGACACCTGAAGTCAGCACTTTATATAACATTTCAAAAAACAATGTAGAAACGATCTTGGAGGAAGATTCTTTTGTTGATAACAATTCAATTCACGATACCCTATTTGATAATTCAAGAAATGAAGCGGTCATGAAAAATAATATATTTGCAGTTTTACCTGAAGAAAACCCTGTAGATACTAAGTCGTCAGTAGTTAGAGTTTCCAAACTTATAGAAAATAAGGATTTTGTGGAAGATATAAAGAATCAACACCACTTAATAAGTTTAAAACATATAAGAAATTATAAAAAGGGCGTGGAAGAAAAGGAAATATTTCCTGATGAATCTTGCTTTAGTGTTGATGGTGACTTTGAAAGTGCAGCAAGAGGGCTTGAAGAAGCATTACAAACTAGCGAGGAAGATGTTACGTCTCTTAAAACAGGCCCTAAAATTAAAAAAGTAAAAAGTGATCACTCGTGCGTTGGTAGAGAACATTTAGAATTGCATGAACCTATTTTACGAAACAAAACTG
Source organism: Flexamia atlantica (assembly GCA_035578135.1). NCBI lineage: Eukaryota > Metazoa > Arthropoda > Insecta > Hemiptera > Cicadellidae > Flexamia > Flexamia atlantica. The sequence goes on along the minus strand of JAQJVK010000001.1, from coordinate 191,359,553 downwards.
ATGAAAATAACCATCTTGCTAAAGGCTTGAAAGCATGTGTTCAAGCGATAAATGACACGATCTGTAGGGATGATAAATGTCTAAATCCATCTGCCTGCCAAATCCCTTTTTCAATCCCAGAAAACTTTGAAGTAAAGAGTTCAGTATTTTCTGATTGCGAACAAAATGTGCAAGGATTATTTGATAAGACACCTGATGAAAGTAGCATTGACTTACAATATTCAGCTTCTTCTAGTAACCACGAAGAAAGGTATCAGGAGGAAATAAATGCAAGGATATGTAATGACACAGTCAAAATTACGAGTTCAAACATTCTTTCTCTCCCTGAAAACTCTATTTTAGACCCAACCTCAACGCCGAATTACGGTAAATCTGTAACTGATGATAAAGCGAATTCGACTAAAAAAATTACAGTTGAAAACCAAAATTCACAAGTCGAAAAGGAAATGTCCTTGAATAGGACAGAAGAGGTTGTAATAGAAGAGTATGTAAATACAGATATTCCGGTTTCTTCCTATTCTGAAAAACCACAGGCTGGTAAAGCTGATAAACAAAAGATTTCTCAGAAAAAATTGAATTTAGCGCTATCAAGCAAGCAGTCTAAGACGGAAAATTTTCATTGTTGCATTCCAAAAGAAAGTAGATATTTTAACATTGAAAACAACCGTTGTAAAGAGGTTGGAAATACCGTCAATAACTTTGATAGCTGCACAGAACTAAGGTTGTCATACGATGAAAAAAGTGTTGTTGATCATTGGTGGACAAAGTATCACCACACATTTTCAAATGAAAAAACCTGTCATTCCTTGCATTATTCAGAAGGTGTTTTCGATTATGACTATGAAACTTGGCCGTATGTTTCTTTTGAACTTAAAGAAAAGTATAACAAACATGAAGAAATTCACTTTGAACCAACAAAACTACGTATCGATTGTTTATTGAGTGAAATAGAAGATTTGGAAAGGGAGAAAAATATTATTTCCTCGTTACAAGAAAACACATCAGAATGTGAGTTAGAGGCTGCAGAATACATTTCAGATGATGAAAACATTCTACCAGTTTCTGAAATACAGGAAACAACCCATTGTGTTCCTTTCTTAGTTTCAACATCAAATGTTATTCGTTCGATCGCAACGAGCCATAAAGGCAATGCAAAACCTCTTCAAGACAATAAATTGAGCAACCCTCCGCCTGAAGAGCCACCAATACAACCTCCGCTTCCATCATACCCTCCTCCAAGAACACCATCACCACCACCCATTCCATCTTTATCAGTTGAGGTTTCTCAGCCGGGTACATCTTGCTCCTTGCCATCACTAGTGATGCCAAGTAACCTTCAAAAAGAAGAATCAAACTGTATTTTCAACATTCCTCTTCCTCCTTCAGCCCCATTTTTGACATCGTCAAAGATCAAAAAGTCAAAACCTCAAAATTTGAACATTGTTGAACCACCAACTATCTCAGAACTATCAAGCTTGATCAAATCCCCTTTAAACGAGCAACATCATTCACAAAATTTAGATTCACAGCTTGATTCAGCTTCGCTGCCGGAAAATAAGCTTGCTGGCCTCCATCACGAACCAAAAAAGACAGATTCCGTTCCACAAAAATATCAAGGAATGCCTCTGTTAAATTCTGAATTACGAGCTGTAACTGCATCTCATGTTTTGCCATTCAATGAAACACCATTATCGAAAGAATCATCTGTATTATATCATGAGGGAACAAGTAAATCAGGACCTATCTTAGACTTAGGACTTTCAAAAGAAGAATTGCCTGCCACAAATACAGCTTCTATGAAATCATCAGTTGAAACTCCTTTACTCTCCGTAGCAGCATCAACTAGTGGAAAATTGGGGAGCCTTTTCCCTGAGGAGCCGTTGCTACAACCTTCGCTTCCTCCTACAAGAACGCTATCTCCGCCTCCTATTCCAGCAGAAAGAAACATTACTGACATTGTTTGTTTCCAGAAACTATCACAGAATAATGTCACAAAAGAAGAACAAACTTCTGATATCTCGTTAGATAGGAGTAATGTAACAGTATCTAGAAATAAAATTAGGGAAAGGAATCTCTACTTTGTAAAATGCTGGAAATCCGTAGTAAAATATACAAACATTAACATGAATATGAAGAAACCAAGAATTCCTAAGTCTTACAAACGTCAAAATATTAAATTTAGCAACAATGTAAGAAATGTGTTGCAGAATGAAGTCTTATCCCTAAGAGTAAAGGAGACCTTGACGTCCTCCAAGTTAAAGTTAGATCGTTACAAGAAAAATGATTTATATATTCAATTATGCCATAAAACTAATAATGCAGACAGCACCCTTCCTTTTGTTGGTGAGGTAAACGATTGTTCACCACGTGAAAGTGATAAAAAATCAGATTCAAAAAGAGAATTTCACTTAGAAAATTACAATTCTCTTTTGTCTCATACCTTATGCGAGGTCGATGAAAGTACTTCTGATGATTATATCACACCCAGAAAGGTAGTTGATACTGAAAAAGAACAAACCTGCAAAAATGCGCCTGTTGAAAAGTCTGAGTATGTGCATACAAGTTTAGCGACATACAACATAGAAGAAGGCTTGGTTCCCACAATTGTTTCCGTCATGTCAACAGCGACAAATAACCCACAGTCAAGCCCTGAAATGCGAAAATTTGAAAATGAAGACAACAATTCTTGGCAGTTTGTTGATGAATCAATACCTGGTGATCCAATAGCTTGTAAGTATGTTGAAGATGAAGAAAACATTGAAATATTGTTTGAGCCAGTGACAAATAATTCATCTAATCCTGAGTTAAAAATTGAAAACACCACGTTGTCATTAGAAACTCCTGACACAGAATTGTCTTCTTCATTGATGAAATTAGATGTGCCTAATGATGACTGCACTTTGTATGATTTAGAAAACTCTTCAACTGACAATGAAAGTGAAGAGGAGTGCTATACTAGACCAAGGATAATTAAAGGTTTTGGGGATCCATTCATAATCCCACGTTCTGAAGATGAAAATATTTCTTCTATCTTGGCCTCGGGAAGTGAAAACGCACCAAGTCCCTTAAAAATAGAAGGAATGTCAAAATTTCCCTCAGATAATATACTAGAAACAAACATTTTGTTGAAAGAAAGTGTTTTTGAAAAAATGAAAAATGAAAGAGCGGAGGCCTCAAGTGTTAGTCTTAGTTCAGGAAGATCTAATCAGTCTCTTTCCAAAAGTAATAATGCACCAGATATTGTAGACGATACGAGTATTGCAAATATTACTTTTGAAAAATCACATAAAAAAAGAAAAGACAGTAAAAGTGTTATAAGTAATAAGCAAAGAAAATCACCTTTAAAACCCAAAAATCAAGTTGTGCCAGCAATCAAAGCATCTGAGAAACAAACAGAAAGATTTAGCACCAGCAAGGATAAAATAATACGTAGGAATGAAGAAAATTATAAGGAATTGAACGTGCGTAAACAAAATCCAGGAAAGTCCACTACTAAAATAAACTCAGTAGAGTGTCGGAAATATCCTCAGATTTCAGGGAATATTGAGCCATTTGTAAACAAACGTGTTATTCAAAACAAGCCAAATAAAACCAAAAGCTTGATTAACAGTAAGACTGAAGCAACTAACTGTCACTTTCAACTAACAACACATGTCAGAACTGGAGTGAAAAAGGTAAACGTGGAGACCAGCAACAAAAATAATCAAAAGGCTTCATGCCATGGGCTTCCCCCGAATAAAACAATAGAAAAAGAAAAGGCCGCTTACCAACCCTCAACCATAAGAAAAAAACTAGCAAGTGAGGTGGAAAATATAATTCCTATAAAAAAAGATGGAACGAAATTTAAAAAACCACAAATCAGAAATGAATCAGTTCCATTAAAACGTACAAACTCCCTCCCAGAAGACGTCCCATCTGAAAAGGCTGTTAATCCAGTTTCAGATCCTTCCGTCAATCCGGTGCTAGATTCTATATTTAAAGATATGGATGCAACTCCACCTCCAAAATCTTTAGTAATTAAAGAACCTGAAACCCAAAAGTATGTTGCTGAAGCCTATTGGTTCAATTCAACTTCAAATAATAACCATACAAATGCAAGGGAGTCATATTTGCCAAATAACGGTTTGAAAAACCAAGCAACATGTACGACCCATGACCGTCAATCTGCAAATAAATATTTTAAAACAACCAGTGTACAGTCAAATAAAACATTTAAAAGAAGTGTTAGCCTCAATTCAGAATCAATTGGTAAAAAAGAAAACACCCATAAGTCCCATGTCAAACCGGGAGAAACTGTATCATATGTAAAAAAATGCTTTGCTAAAACCTCTTCCAGACCTAAGATTTCTGAAATTTCAAAGAGTGCTTGTTCAAACAAATATTTAATCCTAAATGATGAAAGAGCTAAAAATCAAGGTATTCCGCCCAAAGATGAGAGTAATTTGGTTACTGTCAATGAAAATCTACGCACAAAGAAATCACTTCCATCAATGCCTTCAATCGAATTTGAAAATAATTCAGATAGTTTGACTGAAAAACGAGCTGAAAATAATTCAGATAGCTTGACTGAAAAACGAGCTGGAAAACAAACTGCCTGTAAAACGAAACATGAGGAAGAGGCGTGCAAAGTAATCAAATTATCAACAAATATTCAATCAAATCTAAAATCGGATTTTGAAAACAGCACACCGAGCTTGAAAGTTTCACTTCCTATTTTTCATTTTAACTTCCTGTTTGGTGAAAAGAATAAAACAAGGCGTGGGGTACATAATGGAACTTATTTTAAGAAGAAAAATAAAAAAATAAATGGAGTGGGAAATGAACGTGGTACCCCGGAAAGAAGTAACGATCAAAAACATGGTGTGACTCAAGATAATGAATGTTTAAATAATGGTGTGGTTTTAAACAAACTACAAATAGGACATAAGTATCGAGAAAACCCCGCACCAAACGGTAGTGAACAAAACTCACATGACGTTACCTCAGGTAATAGCAGGTCATCCAGGAAAAATAATAATTCAAAAGTGTTGCAAGTAAGAGCTCAAAAAGAACTAAAACCCCTTTGTGAAGATGAGTCAGTCACACAATCTAGAAATTGTATGAAACGCTCCTCAAGCGAGTCAAAAAGTGAATCCCCTACCAAGTTCCGGAAACTTTCTCCACCAGGTTTAGATGATTTGGACACCCAACATAAAAACGTTCCCCTTGCTGTTGAAACATCAATTGTTCCACCATCAGATCCTGATGAAGACATATTTCCTGTCTCAAACCAAAAGCATTCTTCTAAAAATGGGCTGTCTACTTTCGGGTGCAGTACCATTGAGGATAACCCAACAAACTTGAAAAGGTGTAGGGAATCAGAAAACAATATCATCATTTCACATCCCTTCGGTGAAGGAAGTATTAAGATCTTCAAAGATCTTACATTAAATAACGAGCTACAAAAATCAAAACCGCAAGACCCAAGTAGTGAAGGTGATGTGAGTCACTGCATTACAACTACATTTGATAGTGAAGATGCAAGAAAGAGTGAATCTTTGACCTTACGAGTTAAGCATCCAAGTTTCTTACAGTCACAGAGAAGTGAAAATGTAGGATTGGATCACCAGCACCAGCCGAGACGCCGGATTAGTGTGTTGAGTCCTGAAGTCTTATCAAGTGGAGTGCAAACTAATGATCTAGGAAATGTTAAAAGACACACATGGTACATGGAACCTGAAAACATATCCTGTAATTCACCTTTGAAACAAAACCACGATACAAAAGATAGTCAATGTAAAATAACATCTCTCTTTTCCAATTTGTTTATTGAACCAAACGTAAAAACTAAATTAAAAACTGCGTTTGAAACGTCTGCTAAAATTGGTAAAAAGGAATATGAAAAAATCCATGATGTAATAAGGTGTATTGAATTGGATTACAAACAGAAACAAAATGTAATTGAATGTGTTAAAAAGCTCCAGTCAAGAGATGTAGTCAAACAAGAAATCAAAAGAGCAACTACTGAGTATGAAAAGAAATTAGCTGAAAGGGAGTCATATTTTCGAAAGACTTTTGCCAATCTTCTAGATCATTTTAAAGATGCAACCGGCTATATACATTTGGCTTTTTACGTTTTTTTGACACAAAAGGTTGAGCACCTATGCAGTGAAACAGCTCTAAGGGACAGATTGTTAACCCTCCTAAAAAGCTGGATTCGAAATGATTGGAATAAACATATTTTTGACCAGGATGACATTGCTTTTAGTAATGACTGTGATATTGTATTAAAAATATTAAAAGAAATTGATAATTTCCCCCTCTTACTATCGGGTGTTGGAATCTCCGCAATGAATAATCCAGCAATATATGGCAAAGAAGATGATGAGACTAATTTTTCATTACAAGAGAGAAATTCGCAGATGAATCGCACTAACACACTGCTTACATCAAATGCCCACAAAGATGCTGTAACTGCAATTGAGTCGGATGTTTTTTCAACTAAAAACAAGTTTCAAGGCATGACAGAACAACAAAATTTAAATATAGATTCTCCTCAAGTTACTTCACTAAGCCTGGGTCTGTTGGGGGAAGAAGGGAAAATGAGTAGTCTACAGTCAATCGAAAGCTATCAACTTTTAAGTGAAATATCTAGGATCACTGAATCTGGGTCTTCAGTATCAACATCAGTCAGTGATGACGTTTCAAACTTATTTGGTAATACAGCATCAACTCAAAGTCAAATGTTTTCTTTAAATTCAAGTGGATCTCCTAGTAACATAGGGCTGCCAATACCATCTCCAGTGGAAGTAACTTCATCCACCGAGTTAAGAATTAACGTGAATCAAACATGTTCTACAAGCACCTCTGCTTTACAAAATGAACTGTTTGTAAGTTCCCAGGAAATATCTCGACAAGTTCCCTATTTTGGACCCCAAAATTCTGATTATATTCCAAATGTCATAGACGAAACTCAGCAACCTCATTTTTTGACTCAGCCAGACTCTCAACAAGTACAGGAGCTATCTAACATAAGGAATGTAAACTCAGATAGGGCTACTTCATCGAGACAAAACAAGAGTACTTCTGAAGTATCAAGAGAAAATTTGAGTTCAAGTATCAATCGTACTCAACATAGGTATCAAATTCAAAACGAGCCATCCTTATCAAATCACCCTCTTTCTCCATTATTTTCTCAAACCAATGCCACTATTGATAAATATCAAAATATGCGTCAAAGATGCAGCAAATCTAATATGATCAATCATTCCACAGACTCAGTGTATATGGGTTGCAACAGTTCTCTTAAAACAGTACCTAGTGTGGCCAGACATTCTCTTGTTGAGAACGAATCTTCTACGTATAGCTTACCTTGTAATCAAAATATTGAGGCCTGTGTTTTTGGTGTCCATTCTGGCACATCACAGCCTGAGGCAGCTCCATTAGCTCAGCCAATTTTTCTTCACTTACAGAATGTACAAACTCAAATGATGCATCAGCACCCAAGAGACTTATTTAACCAAACCACTGAAACTGAAAAGGTAGCTCAGAGATCTCAACCTTCTTACCAGCAATTTCCACATACTAATCTCAGATCAGGTCTGACATTACAGCCTACGAATAATTGCTACCCAGTTCAGCCATCTCAAAATCAAGTGGCCCAATATGTAATGACGAAAAATACCCCTGGGCAGTTAAATCAGAGAAATCTCAGCCTTGCTCAAAGTAGTAGTATGTATGCGAATCAAATTACAAACCCACAGCCAGTGGAGTGTTCATCAGTTAACAGTTCAAACTGTAATCAGCCATCCAATCAATTGCACAGTCAAAACGTATATTTGCCCTATAATCGACAACAAAACCAATTTTCAAGCAATAGACAAAGATTAATGAGTCAGGAACTACAATGGCAAAACATTTATCCACCACAATCAGGGAACCAACTCATTCAAAGAGGTGGAAAAGGTAAAAATATGTCATCTTTCCCGAAAGAGCAGAATATTTCGTACGTTGTAAACATGCAAAACCAAGTATGTCAAACAAGTTTTAACATACGAAACAAAGATGGCACACATCCCTTGAATATCTCTCCAAATACTACTGATACGAGGCATATTACCTCTCAAATTATGCAAAATGATGGCCAGAGTGTTTCAGTTCAGTCTATGCCACCTAGAAGATTGATTAATAATAATAAATTAAAACAATCAACCAAACGGCCGTTAAAGCAGATGTCTCCTATCATAGAAACCCAGAAAAGGAAATATTTATATCAGCACAACCCCAGGATTAACCAGTTCATAGGCAGTAGAAGACCAAGTGTTCAAACCACACAATCATCACTACAGATAAATACAAATCCTTCTTCAAATAACGGCCTTTCTAGTACTTTAACCTCTGACAAAAGTATGAATTCTCAATCCCAAAGACAATCAGTATATTTTAATGGTATTGAATATAAAACATTGGGTCACATCGAAAGCAGAAGAAAATCCAGTGAACTATCAGATCAAATAGACTTGAGTGGTGTAACTGAGGCAGATCTGAATAATCTGTTTAGTCAGGTTGATGACAAAACAATCGAGGAATTAATGAGAAGTATTGAGGACAGTAATGTCACGCCCGCTCAAGCGAATTACAATTCAGATCCTGCAGCAACAAACAATCAATCATTGATGAACAATGATACTCCATTAAATGATGGAACAATACAGTCAGCACTGTTTATACAAAAACTGCCAGATAGCGATTCAAATTTCAACGGTGTAGATATTAATAAAGATGAATTACACATGGCAGGTTTAACTAAGAATCAAGATACACCCTTTATTAGTGAGTGGACAACAGCAGGAGACCCATTCACACAAAATGAATCAATGTCTTTAATGAAGGAAGTAACACCATTGGATGTTCAGAGAGTTCAAAACATAGATGACTTTGAAAAAAAGAGATCAAAACTAGTCTTGATACAGACTTTAAAGGCTACAGCTTTTAAGGATGTAGCAAGCTACATAAGAATTATAGATATTCTTAAAAGGTTGGCCAAAAATGACAAAGATGCTCAACAGGCTGTTCAAGAAATGATAGCTGTCGTGCGATTCTTCAGGCAATCGGAACAGGTAATTAATCAGTTAAAAAACACGTGAGTGTCATGTAATTGTAGTAGAACTAATGAAAACTAGGAAGCGCGAGAGGGAGGGAAATTTCTTTTATCTTTCGCTAGCGACAGACATGTGCCTCACGTAAGCAAACGAAAACCAACGAATATAGTTCACAAGGTCCCGCCAAGTATGTCATTGGCTGGAGCATTTTGGTTTTTGTCTCAGCGTCGTTTACCATCGGATGAATCAATTGGTTTCCTGTTGTTGTTGTATTGTTCTTAAAGTTTATTGATTGTCTGCTAGATAGTAACATTTGGACTAATGAATTTTCGGAGATTTTGGCATTCCTCTTGTGCTTCCGTTTGCCTTCGTGGGGTTGGCCTGTCGTTGGCGAGCGGTAATATATAAATTACCCTCCCTTCCTTTCCGCTTCATAGTTGTGTATTCATTCTAGTGTACCAATATCATTTTATTTTACACTTTTGAAATAAGTGAGTTGAATTTAAATGTTAATCACAGCAAAGCCAATAAAGATTTAATTAACAAAAGCCATTTTTTTATTTTGTTACCAAGACATCAAATACAAACACCAAAAAAATTAAATCATTTAGATTGGTGCACAATTGTGTTTTAAAAGTAAGATGCAGTCGAGTTTTCATATTTTTATTTATTATTATTAATTATTCCGTTGCAATGGGATATCTCATCCACTATTATAAAGGGCGCCTACGATATTTCGCAAATCTGTGGGCCTTGAGTCATTGGTGCACATTTGTATTCATAAACCTTTCATATTTTCAATTTCTGCATATTACTGAATTACTTGATGCAGTTTATCAAATAATTCGGTAAAACACGTCATAGATTTTTTTATTTACACATATAATAATATGAAATATTTATTGTAATAGTCTTTATCAGCACCTCATGAAAACATGTTTTCTTTTTGATATAATCATTATTCAACAGAACAATGATATCACTTAACAAAAAAGAAACAGAATCACTAGAGTGTTTATATAATATTTCCTTAAGATAATTCAAAGTTGGCTAGTAATGCCTTTTACATTTTGTGCAATACTTCACCGGCAACAGCTACTACGCTACTAACGATATAATATTATATTTTTAATTTTTAACATACAATATTGGTAAACACAACGTTTGACAAGTAGGGGGGGAACAATGTTTTAGAAAATTCCCCCTCCCCCCCTTACACCTTTCAACCTGCTCACTCAGCCATAGCCTGAGATAGCCTAAATTGCGCAAACTATACATTTTTTACATTACCACTTTAAACACTTGTGCTTCGAGGACTACTATATTTAGGCCCTTTATAATCTAGGCATCTAGGCTGTGGCACCTATGAGTAAGATGTCAGGTAGCTTTTCTCTGGGCTGTCACTAAAGTTCGCCATGATTATTATGAATATTTGCTATGTATTTCAAAATTTGAGAACTAAACATTTGATCTATAAAGACAATATACGACTAAAAATAAATAGTTTCTTAGTTTTCACACTATACCATTTATTTTGGGCAAAGAAAAACATTTTTAGTTAGTTTGTACACATGACAATCATTGTCAAAGGTCCCAAAGGTTGGCACAGCTAACATGGTTTTACATAATGTGATGTGATCAGATACTTAAAGCAGAAAATTTACCAAGTAGGTGGGTCATAACATCTGCTGCGGGATTTATTTTTGTTTTAGAAGTCTGTTAAAAAGTTAAATTTAAATTTTTGAACAACAAAAATTAAATGTCATTACTAAAATGTGGCTAGACCTACATGCTCGTTATGTTAAACGTATAACAGGGTTAGTAAAAATGCTTGGTGAGCCAGCTAGCAATAATTCTATAAAACTGACGATTAGTGGGTTAGTTTTTTTGTTGTGTTAATAACCCTTTTTAATCAGCATTTATTTTTACAGGTTGATTTAAGTAACCCAGTGATAGTAATTGACGACTGAATCCCAGGAAAAAGAATAATGATCCACTGCACTGTGAAATTCCGTATACTGTGCGCCATTAGGTTTCAATTGAATGGAGAATTGATGGTTAAATATGAACTCAAGACGGTCTTAAACAGTATTTTACTGTTTGAAGCATTTTTTGACATTCTACGCTTGTACTTAATTTATTTTTTCTGTACGCTTATACCAAATGTATTATAGTGAGATAAGTTTTTTTAAGCGGAAATGTTATCATGATGTTTCTCTATTGATAATTTACTTATGTTTATGTACAAAATATTCTATTATCGTTGATAACTCAAATTTAAAATTTCATATTATTAGTTACGTTAGCTCTAAACTTTTTAACATCAAGTTTGTCGATTTTAGTACCATTTTGTTCAGTAATTATTTAAGTTCTGTATATAATTAGTGTATGCTCAAAAATATTTTAAATTAGTAGGCTCTGTTGAAGGAAAGAAATTTAACATCTTGAAACATGAAAACTGTCAATAAACTGGATAACATCTGTTTATTCTAAATTGCAATCAATATTTTTTACAAAAATATAAAGACGGTAAAATAACATGGAAAATGACATAAAATTGTTTAAATAATACACAAATTACTAGAATACTGTGAAAAAAATTGTGGTTTATGATTATCATTTATTTTGTTTGGTCAGTAGTATATTATATTTCCCGTAAAAACTTTTGTTTCACAAAAAACATTCAATTTGACCTCTTTCAATTGTAGATTATTGAAACGTGTAATTGTTTTGTTTTATTATACTAATGAGTGTTTATGAAATTTTTGTTATGAAAAATTTACAATTAGAGATATTTATAAGTCTATTGTCATTTAGGAGCCATAAGATTGCTTTTAGTATACTTGAGGCGATGGATTTAATTACCTTTGATTGAAAGGAAAGCCAACATTTTTGCCATTTCAAATAAGTATTAATTTTAATTAAGTTAGAAACATACCACCGGTAATTAGGTTAACTATGTAAATATAAATGTTTCATATTGAAATCTTTAAAAATTGTACATACAAATATGTAATAGTAATTACATGTTTGATTATATGTTTTGTTACATGTTTTATACCGATTAAAAGGTTTTATAAAAAATATTTTCTTCTTAATTTGCCTTTAGAGACTACTGATGACAGTGATATTATGATGTAGTTTTTTTACTGGCTGTTGGCTATTGTTTCCTAATAGGCTGGAAAGCAGAGAGTACAAAATGTCCATGTCAGTCTTGATCAAAATATATAAATATATGATGAGTTTTGAAACCGGGCCTTTATTTTTCATTGCAAATTTAGTTGTCGTCTGCGCCAACTCAATGTCAATGTCAGAATTCTGTTTTGGACCCATTGTTAAGTAGCGATGGCTGCTCTGGACGTGATTACAATTAAAACTGGCTGGGTCAAAACTCGTTAACTTTAAGTATTACAAAAACCAAATGTTTGCCGATTACTTCCTCAAATGATCAAGGTCCTGATTAGTCCGGCATCTGACAATGTTATGTGTGTGCAAATTTTGTCCAGAGAATTTTCCGTTTAGTTTTTATTTTGCAGTAGGGGTCTAAAGAAGTGTTTTCCTCTCGGGTGTCAAACATGCAAGTGGTACGTTCTCCGGCTATGACGTCATCAATATGGCGGGCAAGCAATTTTGAAATGCGTGCATTTTGAATACTATTAGTCGGATCGGAATAAAACTTTTTTTGTTTGAAGGATAATTTTTATGCTAAACATTTTATATTTACACATTTGTTGTATTAATTATTATTTTTAGTAATTTTCAAAAAAAACTCTTTTTTAATAAATCTGTTACTTAAATTCCATATACAACTTTCTCACTGAAAACATAATAAAAAAGCCAATGGTAAACCTTTTAGAGAATTTTATGGATTTTTTCAAAAATACCATATATCGCCATATTATTTGTTGCTTTTCTTACTTTGCTGGAATAATATAAAGTGAAAAAACTGGATTCGTGCGGCAGACCAATCTTAGCCGGTCCAGTGTTCTTTGTGCGAGACAGGTACAGAGACAGTGACGGATCTACACTTTCTGTCGCCCAGGGCAAACTAGGCGTTTGGCGCCCCCCCCCCCCCCAGCACCAAACACAAGAACTATATTGTTAAAGCGTCTTTGATGTGATAAGCAATTATCTTGTATATCATAATATTATCTTATGGCCGCAATACAACCGATGTTCGCAGGCCACGATACAGCCTAAACAAGAGCTGTTATTGCCATAAGACCTGGATATTTGCCAATTGCTGTAAAACTAAACCAAGGTGTCTACCAGATTTCACATTTGAAACTTCTAACTTTTTTGCTGACCTTTCCCGACTATTTCAAAACAATTCCCGACCAATGCAATCGGTCATGATGCATTCTAAACCGAATACTTGAGCCCAATAGCCCAATATATGTAAAGTAAAATATACTTCCCGGCCGTGTAACGTACAATATTTTTCATCATACTACGCAGAAAAAACATACCTTCAATCATAACGTAGTCCTTGCATAAACATACGTTTCTCAATCCTTCAAACCTAACCTATAACAAACATTTGCTACGGATGCAGTGCTGCCTCTACATAGACTACATTCCTCTAAAAAGTAACCAATAAACAAGCATTAAACGTCGGTTTGCTGCAAGTCAGCTGATTGTTTACTTCCGTTCTTTCCGGCCTAGGTCGGTTAAGAGTTTATCCGGCCTAGGCCGGTAATGGGTACCTTTCGAGCCAACAAAAAGGAACTGAAAATAGATGTTTCTATGTTAGTATGATGAAAAAATATTTTACGACTGCAGTTCGACCGAGAGACTGAACGGCCGCAATATGTCCAAAATATGGCCGCAATGGGACCAAGAGATTTGCTGGGCACAGAAACATGAGCGATTTTCCGGCCACAATGCGACCGAGAGATTTGCCTGCCGTTGTATAAACAACCGCGATTTGACAGCCGCGATGCGACCGAAAGGGGTGTGATGGCCATAAAGATGGCAAGCAGTTTTCCAGTTGCAATGCGACGAAAATATTTGCCAGCCGCAGTCTAAACGATAGATTTTCCGGCCTCAATGTAACAAATAAATATGACGACCTCGAAAATAGCGAGACACTTGTTGGCAGTGAAATAACAACGAAATTATGTCTGCCAGGAATGACAGCAGATTACTTGGTCAAGATATGGAAATAGTGACGGCCTCGAAAAGAGCGAGAGGCTTGTCGTCCGTCACAATGCGACTATAAGAGATCTGCCGCCTGCTGAACAAGCAGGCGATTTTCCGGCCTTGAATTGAGTGAGTGATTTTTTGACTGTGGAACGAGTTAGCAATTCTCTGTTTGCGAAACGAGTGAGCGATTTCTGGCTATCAAACACCGAGAAAGGTGACGGCCACGAAAACAGAGACAGGCTTGACGGCCGCGATGCTATAAATTTTTCGGCAGCGATGCTACTGAGAGATTTGCCGGTCGCGAAACGAAAAATTTGAATTAAAATCATGTTTTCACGTTTTCTCAACCGGAGCCGGAAAGTTGGGGGCGCCGCTGGCGCCCCCTACTAACTGGCGCCCAGGGCAGGTGCCCCCGCTGCCCCCCCTCCTAGATCCGTCACTGAGTACAGAGAATTTTTGATTTCTTTCGTAGTAGATGTATAAAGAAGCGTTTTCTACTCGGGTGTCAAGAATGCCCCTTAATCGTTTTCCGGCGATGACGTCATCAATATGGCGGAATATCCATTAATAAAAAAAGGCTCTATTTCACATAGTATTCGTCCCATTTGAATAAATAACCTTTTTTTGTTTAAAATGTAATATTTAATCCTACAATTTTTGCATTTAAATATATATTCTATTTCTTACTATCCTATACTCTTATACGAGCAATGTTATCGTGCGTGCGTGCGTGCTTGCTTGCACGATGATCTCAAAAACGGATCCGAGGATTTTCTTCAAAGTCTGGAAATAAGTAATTTATGACTCAAAAACGTCTTTTATGCAGATTACTTGGCCAGGGAAGATCTAATAGCGTAATAAAACGAATTTTAACGTTGTAAAATTAAAACATTGGCCTTATGAATTGCCATGATAGCAACGATAATAAACAAGGAAAGTGTAAACAAATGAAGTATTCATAACAGTTTGCAATCTATACAGCCATCAAGGGAAAATACAGTGAGTGGGCTGGAGAGTTCATGGAGCAATAAAAAAGGTTTCTATTTATCAATTTTATGACATTGAAATATTTTATAAACTGGATGAACTGGTAAACATGAAGTAACACCGAGAAAGGCTCGGTCCACCAAGTAGTTATTTTGTAATTTTCAAAAAACGTGTTTTTTAACTTTTTTGCTCTACTAGCAGGATCCGTGGCTTCGCCTACGATAGAAATACAACATACGGCATCACTCTTCAAAAATTTAGTTTTGTTTTTTCTCATACAATCTTCTTGTAAAAACATTCCTTTATACATGTTAAATGATCTTTCATGAAACATAAAATGTTTTTAAAAATTCGCTTAGTACTCAGGTCTGCTGCAACGGGAGTATCCTATCCCTTTCTAAAGGGCCTCTCTTTACTAAAAATACGACCATATCCAGCCCCCCCCCCCCCGACAAAGGCCCCAA
This sequence comes from Flexamia atlantica, assembly GCA_035578135.1. Taxonomy (NCBI): domain Eukaryota; kingdom Metazoa; phylum Arthropoda; class Insecta; order Hemiptera; family Cicadellidae; genus Flexamia; species Flexamia atlantica. The sequence continues at coordinate 191,343,877 of JAQJVK010000001.1, read as the reverse complement.
GGGTGTCGCTTCCCTCGGTAGGTTCATGCCCAGTATCGGCGTCCTCCCTGTTGCAAGTGCTGTTTGTGTCGGCTGCCCAGTTGGTCTTGCTATGAAGTGGAGAGGATTGCACTCACACACTTGAGAAGCGAGATTACCTAGACTGGCTTAGCCTAAGTCAAGTCACCGAGAAGCATTTATGGTCATTTCTGCTTACCGCACGACCTGAGCTTGCCCTGATGATGATCATGGGGCACCATTGGCTTTTTCGGCGGGGCGTTGAAACTGCTCGCATCTATAGTATAGAGTGGCCCTTAGGAAGGACTAATATTATTTATCCCCATCCTAGCAGACTTGCGCACTCAGCGAATTCTCAGAACGTTTTTCTGCCTCATGAAGGTATATGTGTGGGTAAAACAACAGACACCATAGAACACGCCTAGAAATGATATTCACTGTCAAAATATATTTTTTTTAAGTTTTTAGGGTCTACCTTTGATAAATAACAATTAAAAATGCCATCCCAGCAATTTTTGAAAATGCTGACTAAATCTGTTAGGGTCTTTAAATAGGCCTATTGAACAAAAAAGTGGAAAAGCCATCCCGACAATTTTAGAAAATGCCGTAGATAAAATAAATAGTTTTCATCATACTATCCGGAAAACAGTCTTTTAGTTCTCTAAATCGTACGCAAAATGATAGTTTTGGATCACTTCGAATAGGAGTACTGAAAAAACATATGGTAAATTTTGCCGTAGGTACTCTAATGTCAAAATTTGCTTATGTTACGTTTGAAAGGTTGAACTATACTCAGTTCCTCGTTCACCTTTCAGTATAGAATTGCCATAAGCCATGTTTTTGAATTTTTTTTAACAGTAGCTTTATTTACAATCTGTTTCAGTATGGTAGAAACAATAAGTAAATTTGATAAATTTGAACAACTTGAATCAGAATTTGTTCATTAACAAAACTGATACGGGTAAAACACTAATATGTCACTTAACATTGAAATGGCAATTTAAGTTGTACTAGCCAAATTATATTATTATTAGCAGATGATTTTTACTATCACATGTTACAGATTTAGTAAACAAATAAACTTAGCAAAGGTAATAGAACAATAACCTGCCATATGGCCTGTACTGAAAGGTGGACGTGGAACCGAGTATATTTCTTAACTTGTGTTTGTAAACAACTAACAGATGTGTAAATGACGATGACTATTTTGGATAACCTCAAAATTATGTAGTATAATTTTTTAACGATTAATTGGTTATTTATACATAATGATGAAAATAGTTGTTCATCACACGGAGCAAAAGCGTCTCCTTGGTACTCGATCGTATTTCCAAACTCGGCTGCACCTCGGCTGTAAATTACGATCTCGTACCAAAAAGAGCCACTTTCGCTCCTAGTGATGAAAACTACTATTACAGTTGCATACTCCACCTTTTTCAACAACAGCTGTTATAAAGAAGACAGGCCAGGTCCTTTAATTATTTCTAGTCAGTGATTTATTTTATGTTATATTGAAACATAAAGTAAAATGTATAATTGTACAGCAGCATTTTATATAGTGTATTGCATTTAAAATATATGCAAAAGTCTAATTCATTAACCATCTGGCACCAAAAAACACATCTTCATATAAACAAATATAATTAAATAGCAGAACAAAACATACCATTAATTTACATCACCTGTTTTAAATTTTACTTTCATGTGTTTTGTTAGTAAACAAATCTAACTAAAATTCTTTCAAAATCCCTGACATGGGTACCTTTAAGACGTTCCAGGGCTAAGCCCTGAAAGTAATCACAAAATTGATGGTGTATAAACCTACTCCATGAAATTCTACATGTATGTACCAAGTTTTGTGGCCATCGGTCGAGCGGTGTCTGGGTTCATCAATGCCAACTATATATACAAATATACATACCAACATCCTCTTTTATACTTATACTAGAAGAACCCGTGGCTTATTCGCTCACGATTAAAATTAAACATACAATATCACCCATCAGTTATATAGTTTTGCTTTCCCATTTATTTTTCTTGTTGTAAAATCTACTTCTTTGAACATATCAAATGTACATCCATAAAGCAAAAAAAGTTTTTAGAAATCCGCTCTTAGTAAGCAGGTCTGCTACGACGGGGGTATTCTATTCCTGTATAAAGTGCCTGTCTATACAAAACGGCACCCTTGGCTTTTTCGACAGCACTTTGAATCTGCTCGCATATGTTACCCTTAATTAGAACTTTATTATGCACCCCCGTCGCAGCAGACCTGCGTATGTGCATGTCTTCACGTGTATGCCTTCATGAAGGAAAGATATAGGATTTCTACTATTTCTTTCCTTCATGAAGGCATACACGTGTTAGAGGAACCATAGAACATGGCTTGAAATTTTATTCACTGTAAAAGATCATTTTCTTAAGGTTTTAGGGTCTACCTTGAACAAAAATTACAATGCCAATCCAGCAATTATTAAAAAGGGCTGACACGTTTTTAGACTCTATATTGAATCAAAAGATTGAATGAGCCGTCCCGGCAATTTTTTTAAAGTGCTGTAGATAAAACTGATTCTTTACAGTAGCACACTCTTCCTCTTTAAATAGCAGTTAGTTGTCATAAAAAAGAAGTCCATCAAGTATAAGTGATCAGTGATCACTGAAGTCCTTCAGTAATCAGTTATTTATTTTATGTTATACTGCATACCAACATTTTATATGGTGTAATGCACTTTGAAAAAATGCAAAAGTCTAATTCATTAACCACCTGGTACCAAGTAACAAATCTTCATGTAAACAAATACAATTAAATAGCAGAAAGAAATACCATTAATTTAAATCACCTGTTTTAAATTTTAATTTCATATGTCTTGTTAGTAAACAAATCTAACTCAACTTCCTTTAAAATCCCTGACATGGGTAACTTTAAGACGGTCCCAGGGCTAAGCCCTGAAAGTTATCACGAAACTGATGGTGTATAAACCTACTCCATGAAATTCTACATGTATCTACCAAGTTTTGTGGTCATCGGTCCAGCGGTGTCTGAGTTTATCAGTGCCAAATATATAAATATATAAATAAATATATATATATATATATATGTACCAACATCCTCTTTTATACTTATAGATATATACCAACATCCTCTTTTATACTTATATAGAAGAAGAAGATAAATAGATTTGTGCAAATGAATTTTTTATGCGAACAAAGGACAATTAATATGCGGTTGAAATATTTACTTGGAAACACTGAAAATTCGATGTTTTTATTAGTTTTATTGAGTTTCCACACTTTTTCGCCTAGTAGTATGTGAAATAGAGAATTTTTTACTAATGGATATTCCGCCATATTGATGACGTCATTGCCGGAAAACGATTAAGGTGCATTGTTGAGACCCGAGTGAAAAACGCTTCTTTAGACATCTTATACAATAAAAAGCAGTAAAATTCTTTATTTCTGTCTTACACAGAGAGCAGTGGCTGAAGCATTTTCTTGGGAAACACAAAAAAATTCGTTGGTTTTCTGGAGAGCAATTATTTTATTTGCTAAAAAAAATAAAATTTAGTTTATTTTAGTTCTTTCAGTTCTTTCTTTCATTCTTTCAGTTTCCTTTCTTTTAGCTCTTTCAGAACTTGAACTCAAGTTTTATTGAGTTCCTTCACTTAAATGTTTGAGTTAACCATACGATATGGTATTTTTGTAATGATATTAAAACGCTCTAAAACTTTTAAGTTCGACATATTTCGATAATTTTTTCATGATAAAAGTCATGTGCAAAAATTTGGAATATTGTTATAAAATTGTATACCATATAGCCGGGACTTTTTTCATAAAGTGTCAGATTATGTGTTGGAATAGTTGAACAAATCAATATTACGGGCATTGTAAGATTGTTGGGCTTTAAAGGGCGTCAAATCTAGGCAGATTTGTGATTAGTCTGTCAAATTTCGGAGATCAAACTTTATCCGGTGGTTTCCACTATTCGACGTACGACTGAATTTCGTCGTTATTAGCCTCCGATGCTTGCGAGTACATCACAGCAAAGTCAAAAATTGTGTTTCAAAAGATTGCCTCTATATCCTTTTGTTACCTGGACTATTTAGCAAAGTAATGCATTTAATATAACTTGAATATCCATTTAATTAAATGGAAAATTTCGTTTTTCAAATATACAATGAAAGCTATTAACTTTAGAAAAGAATGTTAAAGGCAAAAAAGTTTTATTTTAAAATTATCTTTCAAACAAAAAAAGGTTTATCAAGATCGGAATACTATTACAGGAGTTATAGAGCAATTTATGAATGTAACGGCGGCCATCTTTAATGGCTGATATGGGGGTGTTCTACACGAATTCAAGGTTGGATCTTCGGACAAAAATACTTCTACAGGTATCTTCTGTACATATACCAAGTGGCTAAGCTGTATCAAAGAGTGCAAGGTTTTTACGCTAACCACACGTACTAATAATTTTACTTTAACAAGGGCTAATAACGGCGCGAAAACTCATTCCAACTGTATATGCCATAAGGAAAAATTTGTGAAATCCATGTAAAGTGTGTATTTAGGTTATGAATGTTATTTTTCTAAACTATACACTATTTAAGACTAGAATAATAAAAATTTGAATCTTACAACAATTCTAATGGAGGAAAAATTCACTTAATAGCTCATTTTTAAACATTTCTGACACGTATACTAACCATATGGTATTAGTTGACGTATGATACTATCGAAGGTAATCAATTGAAAAAAGTGATAATTACTGACGATTTGTACTCATTCAGACTATTTAATAACAGTTTCACTAGATTAGGGATAGTATTTTCGGTCCAACAAATAATTTAAAAAAATTTTAAAATGCTTGGATTTTTTAGACGTATCTTGATAAAACTTGGTATATATGGCTTCTTCTAGTTCAGATCTACTAAATATTGAATTAAAACAACCCAGTTTTAACATACCTGTTGCAGCAAACCTGCATACTCATTCTCCATGTTATTTAATGGAATTTAATTTCTTTACTTTCACATTTTTAATATTGTTTTATAACATTATTAAACCCCCACCCAAAGGCTGCTTAGCAAGTACAATTATTTAAACCCCTCCCCTCCATATTTCAATGACACAATTTTCAGTGATAATCCTCCCTTTTTGGCTCCCTGAAATAAAGTGAATCTTCACTGATAAAGAATGCTAAAAGTTAAATTGAAGTAAAAAATAACCTATAACTTAAGCCCCTCAAAAGTCTAGGCCTGATCAACGCCGACTCTACTACTGCGCTATATGTGTTATATGCGTTATGCTATATAGCATAGATAGTAGTAGTAGGAAGCAGTAGCAGTAGAGGCAGCCTACTACAAATTTTTTTATTTTCCAGCAACCTAACAAGAACCATTCTTCATCATGCCCTGTAAAACCTTTTCCGAAATACAACAATAATGGATTTTTTTAACACTATACCACAATAAATCTATAATATAGAGGAATTATTGCTTGAGTTCTGCTCTCCATTTCTCATGATGACTATAACTTTGACACCAACAGTACATGTGAAGGTAAGCTCATAATTATTTACACCTTAATAATAAACCAATTCTCTGTTATAACAGAACATTATGCATGGCAAGGATTGTTAGAAAATGTTTTCATAATTATCATGAATCATCACGTAACACCGGTACTTTCCCAATGTGTACGGATAAGATACTACTGTGCATATTCCCAACTTACTTTTAAATACCTTATATTTAAATAAATAAGAAATATAAACTGTTTTAACTTTAAATTAAGTTACAGGGTTTGGCAAAAGTCTGGAATATTTTCAGTAACTTTCAATTTATTTTGCAGAAAGCAATGAAACTTAACAGTTGTGTATCTATTACGAATACAAATATTTTGGCCGATTTTCTTAGTTTTTCGCACAATGAGGGGACGGTCCACTCTGGAAGTCTTGAAATTCTTAAATGTAAGCATACCTCTAGTTATACCTGTCTACCTATATTTCATGTCTGGAATATATGAAATAGCTTCTAAATTATTTTGGTCCATGTAATGAAACTTTGCAGTTGTGCATTAGTCATAAATAGAAATATTTTCACGTGTTTTGTTATTTTTTCGCAAGACCAAGTAACGTCCCATACTGGAAGTCTTCAAAATTCTTAAATGTAAGCATACCTCGAATTGTACCTCATTTAAAGGTCTTAATTAGTAGATCATGACAGCGCAAGCCACGCCTCAAAAGTTAATCCAATCAGAAGTTACAGCTCCTCAACGATTTTAATGTTGCACACTAAACTGTATGCTAAAGTTAAGAAAAAAGTTTATTAAGCACTCGGAACTATGTAGGTGAGTTTTAGATACATTTATTTTTCATTAAAAAAGGATACTTTGATGTATTACAAAATCTACAATTAAATTAGGCTACATTGTTTCGAGTGCTTTATTAATAATTAGACTGGTCTCTCTTACTTTTTGCTTAGAGTTTAATGGCCAACATTAAAATCATTGAGGAGCTGAAACTTATGAATGGATTAACTTTTTGAGTCGCGGTTTGCGCTGTTATGATCTACTAATTAAGACCTTTAAATGAAGTACAATTCGAGGTATGCTTACATTTAAGAATTTTTAAGACTTCCAGCATGGGACGTTACTTGGTCAAGCGAAAAAATAATAAAACACGTGAAAATATTTCTATTTATGACTAATGCACAACTGCCAAGTTTCATTACATGGACCAAAATAATTTAGAAGCTATTTCATATATTCCAGACATTTGCTGAACTCTGTATAATTAAATTAGATTAATGATATAAAAGATTTTAATTATTTTTGAGTAGTTTTTTTTCAAGTGAATGTGTGATATCCTCGTCCAAGATTAGTAAGTGTGAGCAAGAATGAGAAACAATTACGGTAATACCGTTCATTAAACCATTTGTGTGGCACACTTATTACCATAGTTCCGGTTTAGCTTAAAATGACAAGAGACCAAATATTTCCTATAACACATAGTGGCAGAAAATGAATGGTGATGCTGATAGCAGGTCTACACTCTTGTCGAAAAAAGGCGAGATCAAACGAGGGTGTTCATGATATTTGAAAATCACATGATGCACTTGGCAAGCCTAGTTCTACCTTACTCTCGTAAGGCCATACACTTCAAACCCATAGATTCCAATGTCAGTTAATAATTTATACAGTACTCAGTTCAGTTTTGTCACTTCATAAATTATTGGTAATTATAATCAATATAAAATTGTTATGTGAGAAAAAATGTAGACTTAAACAAATATTGTAAAACATCTGTGTTCTTTTACAGTAAGACAACAACCACTTTCCTGGAAACATGATCAAAACGATAAACTTTGAAGACGTTAGATGTAAACTGATGACAGAAAAAGAAAGTCTTTGAATGCATCAAAATGAAGAATAATATAAAATGTTTACGTTCAATGAAAAATTAATGATTAAACTTTTACTTTTGTAAAAACATACGTTACAATATACTCATTAATGTACGATGGTATATAATATATACAAAGTCAATGCTTGTGCGCTTGAAAATATACTTTTACTTTATCAGCTGCATTTATCTTCTGATTTTCTTTTGTATCTGTATAGAGACACTCGCCTTAGGGCTCGCTGGGGGCTTCGCCCCCAGGCCCCCTTTGGGAGGCTCTCGGGAGAGGGGGGTTTGCGTATTGAAGTCAACGTACAGATTTTCATTAAACTGTTTACAAACCCTGAGAACAAGGTATCTTTGGTGGTGTCCAAGGAGATAGTTGGTGGTCTGGGTGTTGTTGGTCGAGTGGTGAGAAATAATTATATAAAAATGAGGTGAAACCAGCGGGTGGATGTTGAAAATTCACAGGACAAATGTAATTAAACTGTTAACAATGCCGCTGCACAAGAAATCGGTGGTAATGTTCAAGGGGGTTAGTTGGTGCAGGGCCGCCGAGAGGCCATGTCAGCCAAGTCTGAAACTTAGGGCCCGGGCTCCAAAGGGGCCCGGGGTGAGCGGATTTTTTTAGGTTGAGGAAATATTGGTATCGACTTCTTGGAAAAAAAATTAGACCTACATGTTAAAAAATAAAATGTCTAGCTTTATCGCCAAAGTAATTGTATTATCAAATTACATTGATAATATAGATCAAATATAGATCAAATTACGTTGTATTATAGAGATCGCTGCCAGCGAGTAGTGAGAGTTACTTATACCTCCCCCTCCATCCATCTGTATTAAAATATATTGACAATTGTAATAAAATACGTTACGATGAAATTATCCACGATGGTAAACAACAAGAGTACAACATAATATGTTCCAACTACGGCGGGAAAAAAACAATTGTGCGCATTGTTGTGAAAAAAAGAAGAGCAACTTTGTGAGCCCCCCCCCCCCAATTGTTCAGCCTCAATTGGTTCGGATTTTTGGAGTTCCTATGATGTTCCACCTCTAGACTGCCTAAAACGCGAGTTTCGAGACCTAATTTTCAAAAACTTTCTGGGGGAGGGCCCCCAGACCTCCTTTCACTGGTGAGTATCCCATGCCTCCTGACCCCCCGGAGGGCCCGTGTGGTGTGCAGACTTGGGGCCTGACTTGGCTGTCGGCGGCCCTGAGTTGGTGGTGGGGATGAGGTGGTTGTTGATTGGTGGGGGGGGGGGTTAATTTTGTTGGCGAGGCCAGGTGAGGAAAACGACAAAAATGGATCTCTAAGCGATAAAAAATATACATGAAAAACACGAGTCAAGTGCAGTGAAAGTTTAACTTATGAGGACTTCTGAGGGGTTAAAATGGGGTAAAATTGACGAATGACCTTTGATTATGCTAAAGGGTCAGGGTTTTTGATATTGAAAAGACACAATACATAATTAATTTCACTATTTAGGTTCAGATTTCCAGCTAATGGTATCTTCGGTGGTGCACAGCATTAGGTAGTTGGTGGCGGGGGTGGTTTTGGTGTTTGGGAGGTTAATTATTTGATAGTAAAGAGGGGATAAGTGGGGTCATGGGTAAGGCAAAAGTATTTGTTTGGAAGTAACAATGCCTAATTTTTGAAAATGCTTAATTCACTTCATTTTTTGGTCTTATTTAGGGGTTGAAAGGGGTTAGATGTGGAAAATGACTGGGTAAACGTGGTCGGTAACATTGACTTGACTCTTGACAAAAAGTTGGGTCTCTCAGTTAAAAAATAAATTTCAGAGGACTTTTTAGATGTTAAGACGGGGTAATATTGAAATATGACATGTGATAAACCTGAAGGGTAAAGGTTCCTGAGATGGAGGGGGGGGGGGGTGTTTGGATATTAAAAAGTTAGTTGCTTGACAAATTCTCGTAACAATGTGTTTTAGTGTTCAAGGGCCGGTAAGAGGTAGTGGATGTGGTTTTGATTGTGGGGAGGGTATTAATTAAGTGTTAAAGAAGATTGGTTATGCCAGGGGCCAGGCAAAAGTGTTTGCGTTTAAATAACATTGCCTAACATTTGAAGAAAACATAATTTGATTTATTCATTAGTTTGATTTATGGGTTGAAAGAGGTTATAAATGGCAAATGACTTTGGATAAACGAAGAGGGTAACACTGTTTAATCCCTAGTCAAAAATGGGATCTCTCAGAGAATAAATCAATAAAAAAATAAAAACACGAAAAAAATTGAACATTTATTGCAAGTTCAAATTTAGACGACTTTTTTAGGGTCGGAACAGAGGAAAGTTGACGAAAGACAGATAAACCTTAAGGGTCAGTGAGGAGACGGTTGGGGGTGCTAGGGGGTGAGGCAAAATCTTTTGCTGAGAAATAACAATTCCCATCATTTTGAAAATACTTAATTTGCTTCATTTATTAGTTTTATGTTTGGGTTGATAGGGGTTAGAAATTACAAATGACTTCAAGTAAACGTGGGTGGAGTCACTAATTGATTCTTGTCAAAAATTGGGTCTCCTATTTGAATAATAAATTAGCAAAAAATTTTAAACCACGAGGAAAATTAAAAATGTAATGCAAGTTCAATTTTAGAGGACTAATTTAGGAGTAGAGAAACATTGAGACAAAATAAAGTATTTACCATAATCCATATCTCGGCAACCAGTGGACAGAGAAAAATTATTCACAGTACCTTTTTCAATCTAAATCCAATGATCCAATGGATTTGATTATTTTCATTTTTCTATGTAAAAGATCACAAAAACCCATTTTTAAGGGGTTTATCTATCCCCTCCTAACCCCGCCATCCGATGGTCCGATCAGGCTAGTGTTGGGTATTTCCGTCCCTCCCTCTTGAAATAGTAAGACTTATAAGATTGCTATTTTAATAATAAAATTAAATCCAATTAAACTCAGAAATCAACCTATTAGAACTTAGTTTTTTCCACATCATTAACTGGAGAAATGAGTATGCATGTTTGATATCACAGAAATTAACAAATTGGGAAAAATCGCCAGTAAAAACAATAGCTGGATGAAGAGAGGGTGTCATTGAAACTTGTGACATTACCACCAGCGAGAACCTATATTAAAATATGTTATCAGCAATTTTATTCTGAAAATTTTAAGACGATGCCATGTTTAATATATTGCTATATATCTATGGCTAAGGTTTTTAGTAATTTTTTCTTAAAACTAGTACACGTAATCATTTTTTTAACATAAACCGTGCGTGGCATAGTTTCGATGATGATTTACGAGAAAATCGCTACAATTTGGTGAATTTTGAAGATTCTTTTAAATTTATAGGCATTTTAATACTAAAAACTAGTTATATTATTTGTGAATTGTAACATATATGTTGTAGAGATAATGTATGCCAATTTTCAGCCCTCTACGTATAATATTAAATCTACTGGAACTGAAAAACCTGGGGAAATCGCCGACATTTGGCAATTTTTGAAGATTCTTTTAAATTTATAGGCATTTTAATATTACAAACTAGTGTTATTATATGTGAATTGTAACATGTATGTTGTAGAGATGACGTATGCCAGTTTTCAGCCCTCTACGTATAATATTCAATCTACTGGAGCTGAAAGACCTGGGGAAATTTTCGAAAATTAAAAATTCTAGCGCTATCTAAGGGTGAAGGAGACGAGATAGAGCAAAAAGTCATAGGACCAAAGTTGTAGATCGTGAAAAATCCGTGGTATGGTGCAGTCCGTTTTTCAATAGGACCTCTGGTTTAGCCGCTATAGCCCAAAAACGAAAAGTACTTTTTTCGAATTAAATTTTCCCCCTTTTCCCCCCCTTTGGGGGGTCGGGGGTCTGGAAGTCTCTAGCTAATCTGGAAGTAGTTTAGAATTTGTATCTATGGTTGAGTTACACATCCGGCTGTATATATATTAGATATATATATTAGATGATTAGATTCCCTTCTGGTGATATTTTAGAAACCCCATTTTTGGAGAGTTTCATGCCTCAAATCTGGTTTTTAAATCTGAAAAATAATCCCAAAACAAATCTCAATAATGTATTAATACATGATAAAAAGATTACCTTTTCCCTGTACTGGCATAAATATCTAATAATTAATTGGTTCCGATGTTTTTTTATATACTATATTCTGTTGAATTTATACTCAACACCCTACTTTATGAAGGTCAACATAAGTTTAACGTTTTTTACCTAAACCTTCTTGAATTCATGAATGGTTTTTCAATGTATAATGAACATCAAAAGTAGGCTATCTTTCAATTTGCACTAACAGATAAACTTAGAATATTACAAAACTAGAATACAGGTCATTATCTGTAATTATTTTTTTTACTTAGGCCTAATTAGAATTTACATAAATCATAATAGTTGCAAATGCTTTGAAACATATAGTTTGTAATTACTGTTAATCTGTAACAAGAGTGAGATCTCACCGTGTTAGTGAGTCGATGGCGCAGTTGGTAGCGCACTCGGCCCCAGTTCTGTGGCGGCAGCGTCGCAGGGTCGAGTCCCGATGATGCCACATACTTTTAGCAGTACTGTTCATCCTTGTACTGTACCGGCTCACTCCTTGGGTTTGCTTGATAACTTCCACGCACAGGCCTGAGGCCCATGTGGGGGGGCAAATGCAAGGCAAAAAGAGGCCGCCACCCTCTTTAAAAAAAACGGAATGTTTATAATTAGAGATTAAATAGGTCTACTGGTCAAAATTCAATTAGAAAATATTCAGGGTTTGTTTTCAATCCTTTCTGCAATAAAAAAATTTTAATAGATTTGGATACATTTTGTTGCCATTCAGTAACCAACAAGGCAATTTTTCAATTTTTTCAAACTCATTTTCCTATATTTAAGAGAAAGAACATTATTGGATTGTGCACATCTATAGAAAAATTAGATTTTTCTTGCAATGCCTAAAAGAAAAAATTATTCACAAACATTATAGGCCTACTTGTCTATAAATATAGGATAGAGATGTTTAATCTCTAAGTGGAATTATCAAAATTGACGATATTCCTGTCAATTAATTTGATCCTAAAGCGTTTCAGACCACTAAGAAATGTGTAGGGCCTATAAGTTGACTAGGCCGAAAAATAAAAACCAATGACTTAAATTAGTAAATTAGTAGGAATAAATAAAAATAATTTTATTTTTTTAACTTCTTTATGGTTCTGTCTTGATAGCCTTTGAAATTTACTATTTTCAGCAAAATGGAAGGATTGATATGATCGACCTGTGCCTATATTTGATGGTCCATATCTTAACATTGGTTACATTTTGTTGCTATATTCAGTAACCGACAAGGCAATTTTTGGTAAAACCAACGTATAAAAACTGAGTGGCTGCAAAAATGATTAAATTGTAGGAAACTGTGTCTTCTTCCAAGTTGCACCACTTGAGTTTTTTTTCTGTGGGAATAATAAGTATTCAAGATATCCGCCCAACACACAATATAACGCCAATTCAGTAAAATGATAAAAAACAGCAAACTTAGTGACCCAAAGCTCCAATGCATCCAGCAACCTGAGTTAGGGCCTATGGAAATTCAACTGATATAAATCTATTTTTTGTTACCTTAACGATTCTTTGACGTCTTGTATGGGACAAGTCTCAATAAATCATTTGCTATAACAATCCTATTTAATTTTTATGATCCTTAACTATTAGAAATTAGATTCAAGCCTAACTTAAACCTGCTGTCATTAATATTTATTTCATAATAAATTAAAATAAGTTTTTATTGTTGATAAAAACATAGTTGGTCCTGGCATGTTTATACATGGGCTAGATTTGGCAGTCTGAAAACAAAATTTTGGCTTTCTAAAATGATTAATTTATTAGAATCAAGCAATTAGATACTCTCTGCACATTAGGGTGTCTCCTAGGTGATGGCCTTTTTAAATTTAGGTTTGAATCTGATGGTCAAAATCTATGGGACGCATCAAGAAATTTCCCTGACTTAAAGAAAAAAGCAGCCTTTGTGCAGATGGGCTAGGTAATAAGCCAAGTTCAAGAATAAGTTTTTGTTAGGCGAGGGCAGGACTTTTTTCACTTTGATGCGATGCTTCACTGATTAATTAGGGAACTATAATTTTTTTAAGCACAGAAAGATGACACGGGCATGTGAACTTTAGAAACTTGGTCGATTATGACGGCTATAGTCAGGATTTAGGGGCTCTGTAATGTTGCAATGAGAAGGGTCCTAAGAGCCCTCGTGAGTCCGCTGTTAACTTATTCATCAGATAATTTTTAAGGAATTCATAGTAACTAGTAACAAGAAGTATAATTAAAATATTAGCATTTTCTCTAGTCTTAATCTTGATCCATAGATGAAGACTGGTTGGCCTATCCAGGGATTACTTCGGAGGAGTTGACTTTGAAGTCTAGTATTAAGATTGTAGGGTAAGTGTGTAAAGAATGTAGGCAAAAAAAATACAATGATCATGTAGGGTGTATGCCTTTTATTACTTCTACTATCATCACATTACCCATTTAGCCTGTTGTTTTAGGGAACTAAATTTCATATTCAATTTAACCTATTACAAAAGTAACCTAACTTATGACACTATACTTACAGTTTGTTTTTTAAAGAAGTACATAGTATGCAGATTTTAACAATGTCATATCTCATCCAATTATATTGGGGATTTTATCGTGATCAAAACTTTCAATAACCTTTGTTGATTCATCTCAAAAATTATATCACGCCTCATAGTAACTCAACTATCATCCATGAAAGTATGAAATCAAGAATATACAAATAAAGGCCGTTTGCCATTAGTGCAACCAGGTGCAACTTTGTTTCGCGAACCATTCACGAAACCATGTTAAGTATATCTATATAAAAATGTCGCGAAATGTTTCGGCAAGTAAGGCGCAATTTTAGCCCGATGAAAATACATTGTTTCACACGAAATGTTTCAGACGATTTTGTGTTTCGTGAGAAATGTTACGCGAAACAAGTTGCACTAGTGGCAAACGCCCTTAAACAAAATAAAGCTAGGCAAAGGCAGACGACAGATGACATATGGCGCCGTTTTTTTTGTTAGATTAGTTCGTTGCCGAGCTATCAGACAGCGCTGCTGTCTTGAGCCACGGAGTTAACAAGGGACTGGTAACTCTTAACGAAGTTAATACACCGGACTGACACTTAAACGGAGCCAAGTGGTAAGCTTATTGGAGCGGGTTAATTCGATGCACTTTATTCAGATGGCGTGGTAAAAACATGACTTTCTTCTTCTTACTGATTCAGCCAATCAGAACGACGAAAACGATCTGCTAACTTCCCGTTCCGTTTCCCCTGATTTTCTGTCACGACGCGACATGTACACAACCATAACGAGTTGGAATTAACTTGAGTGTGGGAAAATACCTAAAGTACGTTTGCAGAAAGTTGTTCTAGTGTAAGTTGTTTCGCGAAATACTGTACTGCGTGATTCATGTTGTGCTTAAAGCTATTGATGGAAAATAAATACGTAGATGTTTACATAAAAGCACTTAATAAAAATTAACTTAGTTAATTTTTATTAAGTGCTTTTATGTAAAGATCTACGTATTTATTTTCGCTTTAAGCACAATAAGAATCACTCAGTACAGTATTTCGCGAAACAACTTGCACTAGCGGCAAACGCACTTAATCTAAACAAACCGGTAAAGTCATTAAAATTGAAAGTCTAGCAAACAAAACAAGAAAACGAAAATATAAACAAATAAGCAGACGACGACGATCGATATGTCGCATCGACGACCATCGATATATCGCATCGATCTTTTTAGTTCGTTGCACTTTATTCAGATAGCGCTGCTGTTCCCTTACCACCGAGTTAACATGGGAGTGCCATCATAGAGTAATAATGAACTTCGTAAAGAGATGGCACTCCCATGTTAACTCGGTGGTAAGGGATCAGCAGCGCTATCTGAATAAAGTGCTACGAACTAAAAAGATCGATGCGATATAACGATCGTTGTCGATGCGATATAACGATCGTTGTCGATGCGATATATCGATCGTCGTCGTCGTCGTCGTCGTCTGCTTTGTTTGTATTGACGTTTTCTTGATTTGTTTGCTAGAATTTCAATTTTAATGACTTTACCGATTTGTTTTGATTAAGTACGTTTGCCGCTAGTGCAAGTTGTTTCGCGAAATACTGTACTGAGTGATTCTTATTGTGCTTGAAGCGATTGATAGAAATTAAATACGTAGATGTTTACATAAAAGCACTTAGTAAAAATTAACTTACTAAGTTAATTTTTATTAAGGGCTTTTATGTAAACATCTACGTATTTATTTTCCATCAATAGCTTTAAGCACAATATGAATCACGCAGAACGGTATTTCGCGAAACAACTTACACTAGAACAACTTTCTGCAAACGTACTTTAGGTATTTTCCCACACTCAAATTATTTCCAACTCGTTATGGTTGTGTACACGTCGCGTCATGACAGAAAATCAGCGGAAACGGAATAGGAAGTTAGCAGATCGTTATCGTCGTTCTGATTGGCTGAATCGGTGAAGAAGAAGAAGGCCATGTCTTTACAACGCCATCTGAATAAAGTGCATCGAACTAACCCGCTCCAATAAGCTTACCATTTGGCTCCATTTAAGTGTCAGACCGGTGGTGCCATCTTTTTACGAAGTTCATTATTACTCTATGGTTATTATTATTACTCAATGACTTTGGCGACCGACGACAGCGCTACAGCAAATCGTCTGCTACTGCCTACTCACGTACTCACCAGTGTTTCCACTTTAAGGGATTTTATCCCTTTTCAGGGATAAATCAGGCTCTCAAGGGATAAGAGCGGGATTAAGGGATTTCTAGGGATAATTAAGGAAATAAATAAAATAACTGAATAGACGAATCATGATTTATTTCTAGCCCCGCCACCATACGTTATTTATTTGCAATATTTTATAATGGTGTTCTCAAATTGTTAAAGTAATATTACAGAAAAATGTCATCAAACTACTTTCGTGTTTTGCGGTGTTCCTGGCCGTAATAGCTGTGGTAACTCTTGGATCACTTATATTTTAATTGAAATTATTAATCATATCGTCCAAATTTTCAAGACCAAACATTTTAACACTCGCTTCCCTTTTTGTATGCTACTATCAGCTTGTTTTATTCACACTAATAAAGTCAAAATTTCAGCTACGAATGAATTCACACTATTGCAACACATAAAAAATACAAAATGACAAAATTGTATGGATTTGTTAGTGAAGAATAAGAGTTTAGAACTCAGGGATAAAAAGGGATTTTTCGGAACTTTAGCCAAGTATTTTTCGGGCGCGCTATGTTGAGGGATAACAAGGGAATTTTTGGGCGCTGATGCAGGGATTTTATATTTTACTCTGTGGAAACACTGGTACTCACTCACTTGGAAGAACAAGTACAGTACAAGTAACTTGGCATTGGCAGTGGTGAGTGCATTACATAGTGTTAGATTTACAGATATTTCAATCGTTAAAACTGTTTTAAGTAGAAATTATAGCAACAATATTCTAAATTTTACCTACATTGAGTCAGTCCATTACTAGTAATCCAATCCAAACCTACTGTCGTAGGTTATGCCCAAGATAATCACCAAGCCATAATTCAAAATCATCCGTCATGATTTTATACTTCCCTTGTTGTTTGTGAGAAAATAATCCTAAAAACATCATTTTGTCTTCAGGCTAAATCACTTCACATTCAAAACATGTCTAGCCATCTAATCGTGTAACATGTATAGCTAGGCTTACCAGACGTCAGGGATTTCCCCGGACAGTCCGGGATTCAGGCTCGCGTCCGGGGAAACGTCCGGGGTTGAACTTTGTCCGGGGTTTTAGACAGCCTGCGTGAAAGATAGAGGAAAACGCCCGAAATAAATGAATTGGTAATTAGTTTTGAGCAGTTTTTAAGAAAGTTTATACAAAACAAAAGAAATTTTGAACGAAACGAAGAGAGTTTTTATGGTTTCACCAATGGCAGCCAAATGACCCTTTAAGTATCACTCAAAGGGTCTCGGCTGGCGACGGGCTAATTCGTTGGGCGAAAACTGCCCAACTGCTCTTATGCTTGGTCACAAGGCCTTCATCATAGTTTTTAACCAATCATTATTCAAGAAACGATCATGTCACGCAAAAACGGCAGAAAAGAAGCCCGTCTGCCAGGACCCTTAGAATTACACCGAACCAAACTTTTCCATACCATTTAATTTCCTTGTCCTCCTCTTCCCCCCCCCCCCCCTTTCATTTGGTGTCCGGGGTTGTCTCTGAAAGTTTATGGTAAGCCTATGTATAGCCTACATTAGGCTTATATATTACTTGAAATGGCGACCTACCCAGGTGTATAAGTATTAAGCCAAGCATGAATGATAGATGAGTGAAGGATAATCGTGGAGTGATCTTGTAGTCTTGTTACTGATTAAGGCCGACATGTGCCTTAGACAGGACTGGGTCAGTCCATATCAAGTCATCCAGGCCATGTAACCCACCATCTCAGAATTTGATGAAACTTGGTGATTTTGATCTTTTCACATGCCTATGGAAGAATACCAAATTTTAGCTTCTTACCTCAAACGGTTTTTTTCTTACAGACGTTTGAAATTTGTAAAAATCTGTCGTTTCTGTTATTCCCGAGCTCCAATATAAACTTGCATAGCTTAAGAAAAAAATGTGTATCTTTGCCATTTTTTATCCAATTGTTATGAAAATTTGCAGTAACATTAAATAAAGTATGCTAAATCCAGGAAAAAATAAATCATTAATATCTTTCTGTATTTAAGTCTTTGAAAAAAAACATTTTTACAATTTTTTTTGATATTTTTAGTCCGATGACAGTGTTTTACAAAAAAATTAATATCTCCTAAAGGGACAGTAACAATAAAGTAAACTTTTTTTTAAAACTTATCTACATTAAATTTCCTAACAGATGAAGCAACAAAACACATGGCTTTTTGCATGCTTAGTAACTTAAAAAATCATTTTAAAAATTTCCAAATAAAAACATGTTTTTTGAATTTTTTAAATGGAAAAATTTTAAAAATCTAATTTTGGTTTGCACCATTAAATTCAGCTTGAAAAAACAAATATTTTAGTACTTTGAATCTTTGTTCTATATCTATTGGTTGCTGAGATATTGAATGATGTTAATACGGTCCGTTGTCCAATGTTAACCTTATGGAAAATAAATAAAACTCAATATCTCGCCTATTTTTCAACTTATCATAATAAAATTTGGTGTGTGGGTTCTTCTGGTGGATATTTTTTGAATAATCATTGAAAATCAACTATTTTTTACTTTCCCAAGGCAGCAAAATTGCTCACTTTTGGCTACGATAATTTAATACTCCGTTTCTATGAGGATGCAGGATTGCTGACATAGGGATGGAAAATGTTTATGTTTTTAGCCATCATCAAAGAAAAGTCAAATAGGAGATGCTTTATACCAAATTTTATTATGATAAGTTAAAAAATAAGCGAGATATTGAGTTTTAATTATTTTCCATAAGGATAACATTGGACAACGTACCGTATTAACATCATTCAATATCTCAGCAACCAATAGACATAGAACAAAGATTCAAAGTAGGGGCCTACTAAAATATTTGTTTTTTCAAGCTGAATTTAATGGTGCAAACCAAAATTAGATTTTTGTAAATTTTTCCATTTAAAAAATTCAAAAAACTTGTTTTTATTTGGAAATTTTAAAAATGATTTTTAAGTTACTAAGCATGCAAAAAGCCATGTGTTTTGTTGCTTCATCTGTTAGGAAATTTAATGTAGATTAGTTAAAAAAAAGTTTACTTGATTGTCATTGTCCCTTTAGGAGATATTAATTTTTTTGTTAAACACTGTCATCGGACTAAAAATATCAAAAAAATTGTAAAAAATGTTTTTTTCAATGACCTAAATATAGAAAGATATTAATGATTTATTTTTTCCTGGATTTAGCACACTTTACTTAATATTACTGCAATTTTTTATAACAATTGGATTAAAAATGGCAAAGATACTATTTTTTTTCTTAACCTATGCAAGTTTATCTTGGAGCTCGGGAACAACAGAAACGACAGATTTTTACAAATTTCAAATGTCTGTAAGAAAAAAACCGTTTGAGATAAGAAGCTAAAATTTGGTATTCTTCCATAGGCATGTGAAAAGGTCAAAATCACCAAGTTTCATCAAATTCTGAGATGGTGGGTTACAAATCCTTTTTTTTCTGGATGATTTGACTTGGAATGACCCGACTGTTAATTAACAGCCCAACAGCCGATGGCTACTAATGGACCTACATTTTAATCTGGGATCCAAACCACAATTTTGCCTTGTTTACAATTTACGAACAGGTCTTATTTGATGGATGTAGCGGGTTGGGTTACACTTCTGCAGAAGGGTTGCACCTATTTGGGGAAGTCAGTGGGAACCTGTATTGTCTGGAGGAACTATTGAGTGATAATCATTACCAAATCAGAAAATAAATATGACTGCAACTTTACTTAACTATTTTAAAGGATTTTAAAATAAACATCAACCAAGTTAGATCACAAACCACGTGGTCAGCTATGTTATGTTGAGATGAAAATAGGTGGTCGATATTTCAGTTATAGTTTAGTTAGTTGAAGAGGTCCCCCGTAAAACGTTCTAGGCGACATAATTTGAAAATCGGAGATAGTACAGGGTGTCTACCAGTCGGGAATTCGGGAAAATTCGGGAAAATGTCGGGGATTTTGTAAGGTCGGGAATAGTCGGGAAAAAATACTGAATTTCAACATTTGGTCGGGGAATTCGAATTTGGCTATAAAACATAACGAAATAGCAGTTTTCTTCGTTATTGTCATCGTCTCGGCCGGCAAATCTCTCGAACGAATCGCGGCAGATAAATTTTTAGCCACGACCAGAAAAGCTGTCGCTTATTCCGCTGCCGCAAGATTCTCGGTCCTAATACAGCTGTAAAAACGCTCGCTCGTTTCGCGGCCGACAAGTCTCATTCTACGCGGCCGACAAGTCTCTCGCTCTTTACGAAGCCGATAAGTCTCTCGCCCTTTACGCGACCGACAAGTCTCTCGCTCTTTACGCGGCTGACAAGTCTCGCTCTTTACGCGGCCGACAAGACTCGCTCTTTATGCGGCCGTCAACTCGCTCTTTACGTGGCCGACGAGTCTCTACGGTCTGTACTCGGATTCTCTCGCTCTTTACGCGGCTGACAATTCTCGCTCTTTACACGGCCGACAAGTTTCGCTCTTTACGCGGCCGACAAGTCTCGCTCTTTACGCGGCCGACAAGTATCTCGATCTTTACGCGGCCAACAAGTCTCTCGCTCTTTACGCGGCCGACAAGTCTCTCGCTCTTTTCACGGCCATCACATCTGTCGCTTTTATTGCGACTGGAAATCTTTCGCTTGTTTTGCGGCCGGCAAATCTCTTGGTCGCATCTCGGCCGATGACTTCATCCCTCTTTTCGCGAGTGTTAGACCTCTCGGTCGTATTGCGGCCAGAAAATCGCTCACTCATTTTGGGACCAAAACATTTTTCGGTCATCTCGTGGTAGACAAATTTTTTGCTCTTTTCGTGGCCGTCACATCTCTCGGTCGTATTGCGATAAGAAAATCGCTCGATCTTTTCACGGACGGAATATCTATCATTTATACCGTGGCCGGCAAGATTTTCGGTCTCGTTGCGATCGGAAATCTTTCGCTTGTTTTGCGGCAGGCAAATCTCCTGGTCGCAACGCGGCCGATGAGAACCTTACTCATTTCGCGGCCATTACACCTCGGTCATATTGCGGCCGGAAAGACGCGCACTCGTTTTAAGAATGAAACATTTTTCGGTCAATTTGTGGCAGACGAGTTCCTTGCTCTTTTAGTGGCCGTTATATCTGTCGGTTGTATTTCGACAAGAAAATCGCTATTTTTTTCAAAGCCAGAGATATTGTAATTCACAACATGGCTGGCAAATCTTTTGGACTTATTGCGGCCGGAAATCTTTCACTTGTTTTTCGGTTGTCAGGTGGCCGACTGTTTCTTGATCGTATTGTGTCGCTTACTCTTTTCATAGCCGTTACTTGATTCGGTCGTATTGCGGCCAGCAAATCTCTCTGTCGCATCGTGGCTGTCAAATCTCGGTCGTTTATACCACGACCGCAGAATCTCTTGGTCACAACGCGGCCGGAAAATCGCTCGTTCTTTCAGCAGCTGAAAATCTCGGTCGCATTACGGCTGGCAAATCTATTGGACTTATCTCGGTCATCTTGCTCATCCTTTGGCGATCTTTTGCTTGCATTGTAGCCGTCTAAATGTATTTATTTACAAATATCGTTCTCAACATTCGTTTTAGGAGGCAGCGGTCATGTTTCCTATGGTCGGGAATATTTTTTAAATTGTCGGGAAAAGTCGGGAAAAAGTCGGGAATTTCATATATGAAATTTGGTAGACACCCTGTAGTAAGTGGAAAAGGTTCTCTAGGACATGTGCTACACCGTGGTATATTTGTTTTGAAGATATTTGAGTTGGTAGCCCTGATTTCGTCTGCCAAAGTTTGCGTGCTTCGCGGGACTGCACGGACTTTCTGGGGGATAACGTTCTATTCGCCGTAAGATGGAATCCCCGCCGATCGTTGCGCTGTCACTCAAGGGCCAAAATCTCGCGCAAATAAAAACAAAAGATGAGAAGAAAATATTAGAAAGTGGAAGGATAAGACCAGGAATGAAAATAGAAAAGTTGAATTACCCTATATTTCAAAAACTAAGAAGCCAAGGCTTGGAAACTGTCTTCAAAAGAAGTGGGTAGAATAACCTTTTTTTACATATGTGGATAACTTTTAGCAAAATGACTTTAGTTATCACGTTTTAGAAACAACATTACATTTTTGTACTTTTATATCAATAAAATTGTTTTAGGTCTATATTAAGTTTTATTTTTGATTCTGTTGGTATTCCTACACTCCCTTATGTTTTCTTCCAAAGCAGAAGAGCTGTCCGTCAGAGAACGTTTCAAGCGCCAGTCATTAAGAACGTTATAACCCCTAAAAAAAACGTAAAATGTTTCAAAATGCTTAATGGTGAGCACAAATTCAGTATAAAGCAACATTATGATGTTATATAGGCCTATAGATTGTTAAAAAATTATAGGCCTACATGATTATAAGTTCTAACCTTAAAAAAACGTAAATTTTAGAATTCAACTTTCAACACTTGACGGGGGACCCCTTCAGTTATAGTTTAGTAAATACTAAGTTAATTTGAATTCAATATTAGTTATATTCAGATAAGAATAATTCAAATTTAACTAAACTTAAACTTATTTTATAACTTAAATGTTTTATAGGTTAGTGTCAGTATATTTTCAAAGCTTCTATGTATTGATATAATATTTTTTCTAACAGACATTTTGAATGAGCATTTGAAATTCCTGACGCATAATTTTAGCACTTTCATGGTACTTAATTGTAAGAGTAAAGTATTAAAATATATAAGAGAACGAAAGTGACATAAATAGCAAATGGTGTAACCCTTCTGCACAGCGGGTTGTACATGCAGCTTGGATGTCTATCCTAAAAGATAAGAGCTCCATATCTCTGAACCTTTAACATGTTCGCGGCGGCATGGGAGCGATCGCTCCTAAGCTGCAACGCGGTACAATAAGATTTATTTTTAAACCAGGATCTGAGCTTGAAATCTGAAACTTTAACAGCACTGCTGAATAGTATATTGTATTCTGTGCACTGGACAGTGCTGCTTCTACAATAGGCGTGGCAGTTACAGTAACTGTAATCAGAGCACCAGGATGGCGGCAAGGAACACAGAAAATCATGCCGCCGCGAACGTATTAATGAAGCGATGCAATATTTGAATTCTAAAGAATTTATGAATAGATTTTTTTTGCTAGAGGGTCAATCCATATAAAGTGGTCCAAAAAAAAAACAACTGGTTACCCTACCCTACTCGTCTATCCCAGAAAAATTTGAAAATTTGTAAGGTAATTCCTAAAAGGTATTGGCTGCGGAAAAATCAATGCATTGGTCTTGTACACTATTCACTACAATAGTGAATTACATTTTACCTGGTTGTATATTAATTGTATATTAATATACTAGCTGCTCAACACAGTTTCACCTGTGGAAAAACATAAAAACTTCCTCCGTCTTTTTTGGATTGAATTTGTCATACTTTTTAAGGTTGCCATGACAACCTTATATCCTTCCCTATAATTTAACATTAAAACTTTGAAGTACCATAGGGCGGAACCCTTTGGGAATTTTTTAAAACCGTTTCTTAGTGTGCATCTAAGACCCAAGGGGAGCACATGTGCCAAATTTCAACTATTTAGGTCTTGTAGTTTTAGATATTTGCTGTCCGATAGAAAAACCCCTTCTCCTTTATTTATATAGAATAATGTTATGGTGTAATTTATGAAAATTGTAGCCTCCCAATTGCATTAACAAAACATCAGAAAAATGTTTTTGCTATGAATGTTCAGGGGCGTTTGGCAAATTATGAGATATACAAGTGCTGTACCTAGGAGATATACAAGTGATGTACTAAAATATATATTACATTTTTACTTTTTATACTCTTCAATAATTAATTAGCCTATAGCCTCTAGAGAAACAAATTTTGAACCGCTTTAGTCTACTTGATTTTTATTTTTTTACGTTTAGGGGTGTAACAAGTTTATAGCGTGCTATTCAGAACCGGATTTTACATAAAAAATGTAGTGTCAAACTAATTATTTTTCTGAATTTTGCTCCGTTTTGCGGATATCTGTGTATGTTTTTCTCATATGATTTAATATTACTTTTGAACTATCTTCAAATGTCGCTCACAAAAATAAGATTAATTGTGGGGGTTTATAGCACAGAGTAACGAAGTTCTAACTCAAACCAAACAAATAAAAAATTTAAATATTCTGAAATTATTACAGGAATTTTTAGCATAATTTTTTTCATTGCAGTTTGACTGACGATCTGGCATAATATAACAATATAAATTAGTGCTAAACGATTGTCCACTTAATATTACGCTGAATATTTTACACACTTAATATGTACCGGTATGTAAACATAAAGTAACATAAAGTAACTTCTGAAAAATTGTAAATATTTGTATATTACAAAAGTTATAAGTATGAAATATTAAGCATGGAAGTCTAAAAAAAAGTCGCCATTTTTAATTGTTGTAGGCTACAAGGTAGAAACTTGGCAATTCATTCCGAAATTTGCCGCATTATTGTTATTGATTACGTATGTTTTAAGTAATTAATTCAATCATCAGGTTCAAACGCTAGCCTATGTTGAAGTATATGAGAAAAACACAGTTGGATAGCCTCCTATCCAAAAAAATTCTTCGATTGTAATTTTCTTTTGAAGATTCCGGATGCCATTAAGCTATGAAATTTTTAATGAAATAATCTAAAGTAACTTCATCAATAAATAAAGGTGTAGGGCCTATATTGTATTTAGGAAATTAATTCTGATGTGATTTTCCCCCTGAAATGATATGTGGACAAGGCCTCAGAGTTAGACTTGAGCATGTTTTGTTTTTATTTTATGTGTACAACGCCATAATTTCAGCGTTTTTCTTAGTGTTTTGATTGGGAATGGTCCAAACCCAGCCTATTTTACTACATAACAGCAATTTTTAATTGCATAATTTAAACTATAGCCTAAAGAGAAATAACAAGTGGACCCATTTTTGAGACACCCTGTGCAAAAAAATTGTGACGATGATGCCATGGCGCAGCGTGGCGCGCTAGTATCGCTTATATTATTTTAACAATGATTTAAATGGAAGAGGAGCAATGTAAACAGGTCTCTACCGTCCGGTTTTCTGACCGTTTTACTGTCCCTGTCTCTTAGGGCCTTAATTAATTAACTGTCAAATACCCCCTTCATACTCAGCGACCTGCATACTCAGCGAATTTCAAATGCAAAATAACTATTTTCAATCCATCATATATGACATGTTTTTGTTATCTCCCTAAGAATAACATGGAGAATGAGTATGCAGGTTTGCTGCAACAGGTATGTTTAACTGAGTGGTTTTTAATTCGATATTTAATAGATCTGAACTAGAAGAAGCCATATAAACCAAGTTTCATCAAAGTAAGTTATGTTTAGAAATAAGGAAGATATAGAATTTTGTTTGCACTCCCCTCCCCCTTTGATGCACCCTGCATTTATGAAAAAATATATTGATAGCATTAATTTGGCTTTGGTTTCAGGTACAGTCTGCTTGAAATTCCTCATGATCTGAAAAAAATGCTTACCAAATTATTTTCTAAACCAATCTTTAGAATTTCTGTAGCAATACTGGTTAATGAAAACATACTTAGAGCCTCCCCTGTACTATGTAAAGATTTAAAAAATAGGAATTTTGCCAGATGGTCATCAAGAAAGCCTTCCAAGATATTAACACCAGATAAAATTGCATCTGGAGGTTTTGATACTGAAGAATTCTTTAAATCAGAATACACTGAGAGTTTTGAAAATAAAGATTTTGTAGATAACAAAGGGAAACGAGTGAATGATTTCCATCCAGAAAAAGAGGTCAAGTCGAATGAACGGACAACTGGAGACTTAGATTATACTGTTCTGCTTGAAAATGATGTAACTTTCAGGTAAGAATGTGAAGAAATATTTTAGTACTATCCAATGAACTTATTTGGTTGAAGCACAAAATTCCTTTCCATTTGGTTGAAGACGGTTAAAAAGGGTTTTTAAAGGGTCCGGGCAATCTATTATGGATGATTTCATTTTTATATTTTGAAATTCCGTAAGAAAAATAGAAAAGATCTGTTTTATGTTTCATAGTGATTCTACTTTAAATCCAGCCACTCAAGCTATTCTTACTGATATTTTGAGTTTGTTTGATGTTAATTTTAAAAAGTTCTCTTCTATTGTTCCATTAACAAATCAACTTTCTGTATATTGCTTTTGCTCAGTGGCATAGATGGACCATTGTCAAGGAGGGGATATTGTAGGGTTGTCAGCGGTGGGGAGGGGAGGTTTACAACATTACGAGTGAGTCTGGAGGTTGGCTCTAGGAAATTTCAGAAATTCAGAACTCACATTTATGGGCAATCTAGAGATGTCTACAGGGAATAATACAGAAGAAAAAAAAAGTAGGTGAAGTCCCCCGTTTAAAGTTTTCTCTGAATCCAATAGTTTCTGAAATACCAATGGTGGCACACTTAAGTTGGACACCCTGTATACAGGGTGTTTACGAAAAACCCTTACAGACTTTGAAATATGGTTACTTGCATCAAAACTAAGAAAAAAGTTCCTATAAACATGGGTCCTAAAATGCTCGGTTATCCGTCTGTCGGTCTTTATGTGTTTTTAACATGATTTTGAATAACTTTGAAACTACAAAAGATACCAACTTCAAACTTGATACTTATATGCTGACTATTAGGACCTATTTTGATGCGGAGTATCAAGTTTCTACTTTGTACCATTTCAAAATGGCAGCCATTTTTATATTTTAAAACTTAATATCTTAAAAACTGCAAATTTTTCAAAAATTGGAAAGGAGCAAAAAAGTTGCGAAATTTTATTTCCTACAAAACCATATAAAGATCATAAAGATCAAACTACAATTAACGGAGTTATTGCAGTTTTTCTAACAAAATAATGGGAATATTTGCTATAACTGCCATAAACAGGCATATATTCTGGTAGAAAAATTGCAATAACTCCGTTAATTGTGGTTCAATCTTTGTGATCTTTATATGGTTTTTCAGGAAATAAAATTACGCAACTTTTTTGTCTCTTGCAAATTTTTTGTAAAATTTACGGATTTTGAGGTATTGCGTTTTATTTAAAATATAAAGATGACTGCCATTTTGAAATGGTACAAAGTAGAAACTTGATACTCCGCAAAACAATAGGTCCTATTAGTCAGCATATAAGTACCAAGTTTGAATTTGATATCTTTAGTAGTTCCTAAGTTATACGAAATCATGTTAAAAAGACCGACAGAGGGATAACCGAGCATTTTAGGACCCATGTGCTGATTAATAGGAGTTTAGGACCCATGTGCTGATTAATAGGAGTTAAGCTGAGTCGAGTCGCGGCGACCTTGATTGACCTTGGCCTCTGTCCGTCCGTCTCACTTTGACACTCGTCAACTTGTAGTCCTCTCAACTGTTAAACTCTTGCTTCATTTTTGAATATAAAATTATCAGGGATTTTGCTTTATTTTGCTTGAATGTTTTTAAATTTGACTGAATAAATCATAGTAGACTATTTCTGTTCTTGATTGTAATGTTTTTTTCTCAGATTTTGATTACTTTTGTAGTTAATTACCACTTTATAATTTTTATCCACTTTATATTGTAGTGCTTTTAAGTTTTGAGTTGTCAGCAGTAGGGCCCGGTGCTTATCAGTTAATAGATTTAAGTTACTTTCTTCCAGTTCATTTAGTTTAGGCTACTCTCGTAGCTCTCAGTGTTAATTAGTTAAATTAGAAGTACTGCTTTATTGTAATTGGTTTTGTAAAAAACTGTTATAAAGCATGTAAATTATAAATAAATAAATAAATAAAATGTGTACAGGAACTTTTTTCTTATTTTTGATGTAAGTAACCTTATCCCGAAGCCTGTAAGGGTTTTTGGTAAACACCCTTTATATAATATTCTTCATTGCTTTTTTTGACAATACATATATTGATATTGCAATAAGCATGTGTCAAAAGAATACATTTATACTATAAAATATTACAAGATTAATGAAAAAAGCGGGGAAATTTTAATGATATATATATACCGGGTGTCTCACCTAAAGTGAACCAATAGCTAACTTTTTTATTGCAAATCTGACAAAGAACTTCTTATAGGGCACTTCCATTGATTTTTAACGCTGCTTTTTGGAATCACTTAGAAATTTAAAAATATGGCTACCATTTTCCAATATGTGGACAACTTCGATTTTTCTTATGGAACACCCTACATTTTAAGGCGTGTTTGGATTTTACGTTTAATTTTAGGAACTTTTTAGCCTTTATAACTTTTTCCTAAGCTCAATGGTTCAGGAGATATGAGCAGTTAAAGTTTGATTTTTCTCCATTTAAAATGCATTGTGTCCATTTAACTTTGCCATCCCATGTATTCCTTATGGAGTCAAATCATATTCAAAATAACACATTTCCACGATTAAATCTCGACTAAAAATTATTTTATGTTTAAACCTCAAGTAAACTACCATTTTGGGCACTTTTATTCTTTGGTATCTTTTATTAAACCAAACCGTTTTCGATATACAGACTTCCAAAAATGTCCCAATGCATTTTAAATGGAAAAAAAATCAAACTTGAACTGTTCATACCTCCTTAACCATTGGGTTTAGGAAAAAATTATAAAGGATAAAAAGTTCCTAAAATTAAGCGTAAAATCCAAAAACGCCCTAACATATAGGGTGTTCTATAAGAAAAATCAAAGTTGTCCACCATATTGGAAAATGGCGCCCATATTTCTGAATTTCGAAATGACTCCAAAAAGCAGCGTAAAAAATTAAGGGAAGTGCCCCATAAGAAGTTCTTTGTCAGATTTATAATAACAAAATTTGCTATTGGTTCACTTTAGGTGAGACACCCGGTACATATATATAAAAATTCGAACAAATGGTGTTTTTTTCTTCTGGGGACCCCAAAACAAAAAATATCATGGACTGGGTCTTAGGTCTTACCATGAGTACTACGGTAACAGCTTCTTCCCTATAGGGGAAATTCGCTAAAACAAGAAACAGCTGATTATAAGAAGAAACTCAGCAGCTTTGGTAGAAGTAACTATTGATGTTTGTAATATTTAGGAGGTTATATACCGATCAGGCCCGGTCTGGCTCCATTGGTGGCCCTCGGCGAGTTGCTGATATGAGGCCCCCCCACAAGAAATAAAACGAGGACTATCCTCACCAAAAGTCTTATATTTACTGTTAACAGCTAACGTGGTTTTAATAATTTTAAATGTTAAACAATTGCCTAGCATTTAACCTTAAAATCAGTAATCTTGATTCATTAATTATAGCAGCTCTACTTCAAAGAACAAAATTAATGATGTAGTTCTGTTTAAGAATGGATAATATACATCAAATAAACAATAGTTCATTGAGAGGCCAACTATATGAACATGACAATGATAAATGCAACAAAGAACAAAGCATTACAATTGAGCAAAACTTTATTGTAACACCCTTGGTAATACATTGGCCTAATACAATTGTGAATTACAAGTCTAAAATATTATTATTATACAGGGTGTTCAAAAAATGTGGGGCAATAATTTACGTAGTGATTCCTTGGGTCAAAATAAGCAAAAAAGTTTATATAAACATAGGTCCTAAAGTGCTTCGTTTTCCGTCTGTTTGTTTGTTTATGATTTTTACATATTTAATCATATCTCACAAAGCACTTAATGTATAAACTTCAAACTTGGTATATGGGTAACCACTATTAAGAACTATTTTTGTAAGAAGTATCAAATTTCTACTTTATACCATTTCAAAATGGTGACTGTTTTTTGTTTTCAAAGCTAAATTTCTTAAAAACCATAAATTTTAGACAAATTACACAACAGACAAAAAAGTTGCAGAATTTAATCCAATTAATATTGATATTAATATTATGATAATCGAACTACTAATAACGGAGAAACTATAACTTTTCTGCATAAAAGCATGGTCCCTTAGAACATTATGTCTGATGTTTGCATGTTTTTATTCGGAAAATTTAAAATTTTTCCATTATTAGTGGTTTGATTGTTATAATCTTAATATCATCGTTAATTAGATTAAATTTCGCAACTTTTTTTGTCACTTGTACAGTTTTTCTAAAATTTACGGTTTTTAAGTTATTTAGCGTTGAAAACAAAAAATAGTCACCATTTTGAAATGGTACAAAGTAGAAAATTGATACTTCGTAGAAAAGTAGTTCTTAATAGTGGTTATCCATATACCAAGTTTGGAGTTTATACGTTAAGTGGTTCGTGAGATATGATTAAATATGTAAAAATCATAAACAGACACACAGACAGAAAACTAAGCACTTTAGAACCTATGTTTGTATAAACTTTTTTGCTTATTTTGACCCAAGGAATCACTACGTAAATCATTTCCCCACATTTTTTGAACATCCTGTTTAAGTTGGCCAAAATAAAAACTGTAGTTAACAATAAAAATAATTCTTAACATTGTGTTAATAATCAACTATTTTAACTTCCTATCCCATCAGTTTTCTTGAAAGTTCGTCACTACTCCTGGCCACCACATTAATTATTTCATCTCTGTCTAAGTCAAAAAACAAGTCTCTTTCTATGGCAAAGAGAAGAAATAAGACATATCTTATTTCTTCTCTCTGTCTATGGTCATAAAAATAAGGTCAGACATAAGGTCTTGGCTTAAACTAGACCTAAGACGATTCTTAATCATTTTCAGCTTTGAAAACACTCTTTCACATGGAACCTATGAACAAGGTATCTTGAGAACAAATTTATACGCTACATACAAGTTTGTTTACACTACGTGTTGAGCTTTCTGCTCAAGTCCTGGCACCGCCCGCTGTCGCTTCATGTACCGCTGAGCTCTGAGCCGGGCGAAGCGTTTTGAAAAGGATTTGGTGACTAGCGCCTCTTGGAATCTCTGTACTAGGGTTGATTCTTAACTCTGATAAATAGGTTTATTGTTTGTTAAAAAAATATTTTTAGAATCATTATGTCATCGTAAAACAGTAAATTTAATAATCATCATAGGTAAAACACTTACTTTTTACAATTTATTTATTTATTTATTGGCTTTTGGGGCCCCCTTGAGCCGGGGGCCCTCGGCGATCGCCGACTAGCCGACCTGGCCAGACCGGGTCTGATACCGATGTAAACATATTAGTTTTATTCATTTCGTTGGCATTTTTGTCCGAAGCAAAAAATACTTCAACCACAAAGCAGGAGGAGGAGGCATTTAATAAGAGAGCTTATGCGCTTGAGAAGAATGGGAGAAGAAAGGCCTGGTCTAACAATACGGAATCCAGATAATCACACACTTGGAGAGATGAATAATGTTTGCCAGTACTGTTTTGTAACTTATTTTGCAAGTGAACAAAATACAAGAAGAATATAAATACACATCCTGTTGTCACGGTGGTAAAGTTACCTTGCCTAATGACAGAACAAATCAATATAGGCTATGCAAGAAATGTTAACTGGTAACACCGACAGATCGAGACATTTCAAAAACTTTAGTAGAAACTATAATAATGCCTTGGCTATGGTAAGCTCAAGTAGTAAGATTAAACCAAATCTTGGCGGACCTTATGTTTTTATTGTTAATGGCCAAGTTCATCATAGGTTAGGAATAAATCAAAATTTAGATGACCGCATGAATAGCCGATATTGCCCAAATTTATTTTTATGACACTGAACAAGCAGTCAGAATGAGACACGAAGCACTACAAAATATGGGTTGTGACTACTGGGGATGGACAGGATTGGATTTTGAGTTCGGGACGGGACGGGACGGGATGTCTTTCTTCCCTCTTATATTCGGGTTGGGAAGGGATGGGATTTTTGTCTTCCCTAAATCTTCGGAAAATGCTCGTTCACAAATTTATTTTCTTTATTACAATAATAGCATTAGGTTAAAAACAATGTCATATGTAAATGGTTGTAGGTACTTTCCCAACTCAAAAAAGTTTTTCAAGAAATAAATTTAATTGAAAAAATACTAACTTATATGCAATTGACAAAAGAGCAAACATTAGAAACACATAAAAAAAATTAATGTAACTCAATGAAATTGTTATTTATAAATAAAATACTAACTTATATAAAAATGGTAAATAAATGTATTGTTTATTTATAATTAATTTTTATTAAATTTGAATTTTTATTCTTTCTAATTTGAATGCATTGAAAAATATGAATAAATGAACATATACATTTTAGCGAATTTCTCTTATAGGGAAGTTAGTGAATTTCCCCTATAGGGAAGAAGCAATTACCGTAGGTCTCATGATAAGACCTAAGCCCGGGACCACTGTAACTTTTCGTTTTGGTGCCCCCAGAAGTCAGAAACACTATTCGTTCAAATTTCTAGATATATATATGTGTCTGTGTCAGCGCTCGCACAAATGGTCCGATTGGAATGAAATTTGGCACAGACGTGTAAAGTATATATTATTCGGACGAGTTCGAAAACCAGCCCGATCGGACCATCGGAAGGGGGAGTAGGGGGGGATAAACCCCCCAAAAATGGGTTTTTGGGTTTTTTACATAGAAAAATAGAAATAATCCGGTTTTTGTTATCATCATTGAATTCAGCTCAAAAAAACAAACAATTTAGTATTTCGAATCACTGCTCTATGTCCACTAGTTACCGAGATATTGAAAGTGGTAAACACAGTACGTTGTCCCAATGTTAACCTTATGGGAAATAAGTAAAATTCGATATCTCATTTATTTCTCAACTTATCTTAATAAAACTTAGTAAATAGCTTCTTCTAGTCCAGATCTACTAAATAATGGATTAAAACCACCCAGTTTTAATATACCTGTAGCAGCAAACCTGCACACTCATTCCCCATGTTATTCTTATGGAGCTTTCCAAACATGTCAAATCTCGCTTTGTTGGATTGAAATATGTTGTTTTGCACTTGAAATTCGCTGAGTATGCAGGTCTGCTGCAACGGGGGTATTATTTTAACATTTGATAGAAACACAATAGTTTTTAAGTTTCTGCTTTTTGTTTTATTGTTTGGTTTCCAAAAAGATAAAAGTAAAATACTAGGGTGGTTATTGCATGTTGACAATATACCGTCATGTATTGATATCAGTAAATATGTTATTGTATTTTTATAAACTTTGGGCTTTGGAGTTCTTGTTTGATGAAATTGGCTGGTTGGTGTAGTGGTTATAGTGCCCGCCTACAAACTTGTAGGTAGCCGGATCGATCCCGAGAAAAGTTAGTAGCTTTTTGAAGGGTTGTTTCTGGATCCAGCTGCCATCAGGGTCGCCGAGAGCCAAGCCGGGCCCCAAGTCTGCACACCGCACGGGCCCGGGGGTCTGGGAGGTATGGAATATGCCCCAGTGAATGGGGGTTCGGGGTTCCTCCCCCGGAACATTTTAGAAAATTAGATCTCTAAACTCGCTTTATTAGGCAGTCTAGAGTTGGAACATCATACATATAGGAACCCCAAAAATCCGAACCAATTGAGGCTGAATGGTCGGTTGGATTTAAAAAAGTCTACTCTGATTTAAAATTACCGCTATCAGTGATGCCGCACTATTGGATTCTCCAGACATTCGCCTCTTCCCCATAACTTCCGCGTTCGTTCCACTTACAAAGTTCTTTGCCGTTTTTTCATGATCAATGCGCAAGATTTTTTTTACTGGTCATCTGCTGCGTTAACTGCAACATTTAATATGTGTGGTTAGCGTAAAAACCTTTCACTTTTTGATACAGCTTAGCCACTTGGTATGTGTATAGAAGATACCTGTAGAAGTATTTTTGTCCGAAGATCCAACCTTGAATTCATGTAGAACACCCCCATATCAGCCATTAAAGATGGCCGCCATTACATTCATAAATTGCTCTATAACTCCGGTAATAGTATTCCGATCTTGATAAACCTTCTTTTGTTTGAAAGATAATTTTAAAATAAAACTTTTTTGCATTTAACATTCATTTCTAAAGTTAATAGGTTTCATTGTATATTTGAAAAACGAAATTTTCCATTTAATTCCATGGGAAAGTCTTTCATCAATAAAATGCGTTTTGAGGGGCTCAACAAGGCTATGGCTAAATTTAGAATATTCTCTAGGTTGAAAACTTATATGCACAGAAAATTTATTCCAATAGGTCTACTATTATCAGAATAATGGCCTCAAAAAGATATACGTACAGGCCATTTTCCGAGTTAGCCTAGTTTTTTCGGTATTTTATGGAGTAAAAAAACTATTATTGAGGTAAAACCTGAAGAAAAATGAAGAAAAATAATTAAACGACCGAGAAAAATCGATCATAATAGTATAATTCTAGTTTTTCATCCATTTTGAAGGTTCAAAAGAAGTTTTTGTTCGCCCCATGTTAAGCATAGGGAAAAAGGACAGGCTCAGACTTTTATCGTAATAAATACTTTATCCGTCGGTAGAAATGAATAAAAATTCATGAACATATTTAACATAAACATTTGAATGATATAGCCTAAAAAAATCTTTGATAAATAATCACTAAGCAGAATTTATACGTGTTTTAAAATGATTTTTAGTGGTAAAATTAAGCCTCGCTGCTAGCGCCCACTGTGGAATTCGGCGCAAGCGTGGCTGGTGCTAACGATACGTGTTTGAGAGAGCTACACCGAATCCCTTCAATTAAAAAAGCATAATAATTATGAAAATAATTATTCAAAGTCTTGAAAATGTTTAACTTAAATATCGTAAAGATATAAAACAAAAATATCTAAAATAAAAGTTATTTTTAGCAGTTTAATTGAAGAGATTTGGCGAAGTGCTCGCGAACACGCATAGTCGGCGCTAGGCTCGCCTGCGCCAAATTACTTTTTTGGGTTTGACCATTGATCCTCGCCTCGATTTTTCAGAACACATCCATGAAGTTTCAGATATAAACAGCTGTATTTTCATTCTTCGCAGGTTGTCCAATTTCGCAAACACCCAAGTTCTACTCACTGCCTATTATGGTTGCCTTTACCCTCACCTTAGTTATGGTATTGCAATTTGGGGAGCCGAGTCATCGAGGACAAAGTCCCTATTCGTTTTACAGAAGAAAGCGGTTAGGTTGATTTTTGGACTTCGGAGAAATGATTCATGTAGAGGTGTTTTTTCCACTAATAACCTGCTTACATTTAGTTGCTTGTATATATATGAATGTCTTTCTTTTTTCTTTAAAAACAAGCATTTCTTCCAACTTCGAAACAATAGTTGTTACAACCTTAGACATTCCTTGGCTTTAACCATTCCACAACATAAAACCACATTTTTTGAAAAACAGACTTTCTTTAATGTAGTCAAACTTTTTAATTCCCTCCCGAATTCCATTAAAGCCGAATCAGTCGAGGCCAGGTTTAAAAGAGAGTTACTGTCTTTTTTGGTTTCCAAGGAGTATTACAGTGCTCAGGATTACCTTACTGATAATTAGGAGGGATTTGTTTTCATGTTATATGTAAGAATCGTATACGTACATTGAATTTTTTTATCATTTCTGAACATTTGTATGACGTTTGTCCATGCTTGTTATGACCAAGTTTATGACAATAAAGTATTCTTGATTCTTGATTCCAAAAGAGGGCGCCAGCAGCAAGGCTGAATTTCACTACTATATACTGTGTTGCGATTATTTTCCCACAGGGGACACTAGCAGAATTCTTAACTAAAAAAAAAAAAATTGGAAAACTAAAAAAATTCACAAACAATTAATTTTTTTGGTAATTTTTTTCAAAAAAAGGCGTTTTTTTGTTTTTGGACGTGATTTTTGTATTTGCCATTTCTCTATGGCATAATTTTGCCACTAAAAATCATTTTAAAATTCGTATAAATTCTGTTGGATTATTTATCCAAGATTTTTTTTAGGCTATATCGTTCAAATGTTTATGTTAAATATGTTCATGAATTTTTATTCGTTTCTACTGACGGATAAAGTATTAATTACGATAAAAGTCTGAGCCTGTCCTTTTTCCCTATGATTAACATGGGGCGACCCAAAACTTCTTTCGGTCCTTCAAAATGGATGAAAAACTAGAATTATACTATTATGATAGATTTTTCTCGGTTGTTTAGTTATTTTTCTTCATTTTTATTCAGGTTTCACCTCAATAATAGTTTTTTTACTCCATAAAATACCGAAAAAACTAGGCTAACTCGGAAGATGGCCTGTACGTATATCTTTTTGAGGCCATTATTCTGATAATAGTTGACCTATCGGAATAAAATTTCTGTGCGTATGAGTTTTCAACCTAGAGATTTATCAGTTCTTCTAATGACTATCAAATACTTCAGCGTCATAAAATTTATAAATAAAAATCTTTTCATTACTCTATGCTATATTTATGCCACACGCTGTATTCTCCCTAGATGGCTGTAGTTTGCAAACAGCTGTGATGATTTCTCAATTAATGTTTACACTTTCCTTGTTTATTTTGTTGCTATTACAGCAACTCATAAGGCCAATGTTAAAATTTTACAACTTTAAAATTAGTTTTATTACGTAATTTGATTTTCTCCGGCAGATTTATCTTCATAGAACACGTTTTTTGGTCATCAATGACTTATTTCCAAACATTGAAGGAAATCCTCGGAGCCGTTTTTGAGATAATTGTGCAAGCGAGCAAACAAACAAGAACAGACGATAACAACCTATACTCTTAT
Organism: Flexamia atlantica; assembly: GCA_035578135.1. Taxonomy (NCBI): domain Eukaryota; kingdom Metazoa; phylum Arthropoda; class Insecta; order Hemiptera; family Cicadellidae; genus Flexamia; species Flexamia atlantica. The sequence goes on along the minus strand of JAQJVK010000001.1, from coordinate 191,307,120 downwards.
ATGAGCAATGTTATCGTCCGTTCTTGGATGCTTGCTTGTACAACGATCTCAAAAACGGCTCCGAGGATTTCCTTCAAAGTCTGGAAATAAGTAATTTATAACTCAAAAACGTGAAAAAAGCTGAAATATTTTATCGTAATTAGATGAACTGATAAACATGAAAAAAATCAAGCAAGGCTCGGTCCACTAGGTACTATATATAACCTAAATACTAGACCATTATAAAAATGTATAAAATTGATGAACACTCCAATCATTTGGATTGAGTAAATAAATATTAAATAATCACGTCTTAATATATGAAATGGAGAAAAATACATATATATAAAATAAATTTAGAATTGTTTTGTTTTGTATATAAAAATGTAAAGTGGTAGGGTTTCTTATCTCAGATTCAATCCATTGGGAAATTTTGAGTTTGGTACCAATTGGCAGGCTCGCTCGAAGCTTCTTAGTGTTGACACGGACAGCTTGTTCTTTATTTGTCTTATTGGCATAGACGTGCGTAGGGTCAGTTCACTGTGGGTGCTGGACACAAAAAGTGCACCCCCTTAACCCCCACCCCCAAACTTTTTGCGACTCACTGAATCCCACTAATTATGATCACTGCGTAGTGTAACACTGATAGGCCATCAAAAAGACCAACCTAAAAATTGTCTACAATATTTAATTTAGCTAAATGATCACCATTTGTATTTTTATGAATGTGACTAAGAATATTCAACAATCAATCTTGTGTTATACATAGGCCTAAAATAACCACTAAAATATTTGTTTACATTTTACTTCAAAACTTGTGTATCTATTTTTGCCAAGCATTCTTTACAGGTTATAAAATCAAATTTTATTCTATAGAACTCCACACTAAGGAAGATTTATTCTGCTTTTTTACCGATTCTGATTTGGAAGTGATCATTCCGAGTTGGTGATGAGCAACAAGGAATCTTTGACAGTCAAAAGTCAAAACTATACCAAAATAAACAATGGGTTGTTATGAATTAACTTTGATATTAATAATTTACGTTAGTTACTCAAATTTTTGTGAAATTAAGACCTGCACACAGCGAATGCAAAGTTCCCACATGGCATAGGATTTGAAAAAAGCAACGGTGGCGACGGGCGGCGGGCGGCGATGGCACGGTGGCGGGTTTGGGCGCACATCAAAATGAATCATTTACGCAGGATCGTTCGGTGACAAATAAAATACCAACTGATAAAAGTACTTGTACTAGTCCTGGCTTGAAGCTTTAGGTCTTTCAGCTTATCATAAATTATAAAATATTGTAAAACTTTTAACTAAGTAGAAATAAAGAATCAAAGTGACTTACCTTTGGTACCATCTAAATCTTTGTTGACTTCCTTCTCCATCTCTTAAGCCTCGAAGCAAGTAAAGTAGAACTATGTTGCCTTCCTTGGCCTTTTCCCTAATGTCACAAGCTGAGAATTTTTTTGACTTGTTGAAATTTGACTATTTCTTATATCTAAATAATCACCAAATAATCAATGAATAATACGTAACTGTTATAATTCTTAAACAAATCACGTAGGTGAGATCGCTCTTTACAAATGTGAAGAACAGACTACATTGTAATCAAAATTATTATCTACCTTGAAAATAAAAACTGAAATATTACAATCATGCTCATGCAATAGAGAGACGAGGGGTACGCGATTTGTTCTTACATCCAGTCTCTGGTTTCTCAGAAATTGGGCGATAAGAGTGAGAAAGAGACTGAAAGACTCAGATGACATATCCCAGTCGAAGACCGGCGATGCTCCACATCGACTTTGGTCGCCTGAAGTAACTTGTGTAGAAAAAACTAATGTCAATAGTTGTTTATTACTAATATAAGAAATATTTGAATCATGTATCAGCACCACTATTTTATGTAAACAAAGCAGACGTTTTCAGTCCCAGTGCTTTTTAAGTGGCAGATATTTTTTGTTACTTGTTGTTTTCTGGTGAATTTCAAGAAATTTCTGAATTTTTCCTGAGTCCCTGGCATCAAAACCTTCAATTTGAGCCCCCTCCTATCAACACCATACTGTAAGGGGTCTTAAAATTAGTGTTCTATATTTCGGTTAGTACTCTATACTGTCCCTGTTCGGGCGCCAGTTTGTCACGCGTTTTTTTTGGTGCGTTTATTTATTTTGTCGGGTTTGCGAATATTGCGGTCCTGATAGCCTAGTCGGGCTGGATTACTCCGGGGGTCGATGGTGGCCGATTTTCCCGCTTTACGAGGAATATATCACTTTCCTGGCTCAGGCGGGATGTTTTGCCTCTTGGCTATTTAATCTTGCCTCATCATCGCCAGGAAGTGAGAGAACCGATGAAAATAAGAGAGAGAGAATTTTGGTAAATTCGTTGTGGCGTAAGCGTGGGAGATTCCCGTTTTCCCCTAGATCCGTATGCCACGGATGGAGCGGACAGAGTTTGGCGTCGTGACGGCCAATTTAACCCCAAAGGTTATACGAATGGCCAAGTTTAAAGGTTCGACAAGAAGAAAAGATAGAGATAGCGGCGGGAGAAATTATTTGGATTTATGAAAGGGCGAATAGGACAAAGGAAGAATGTCACACAGGAAACACACACAGAGAAAATCAGAAGACTTAATACCAGATTCCCCGGAATAAATTTAAAACTAACTTAAAGCTATCTTAGTTCCGGTGTGCCCGAATTAACAGCGAAAGAAGGAGAGAAATTATTTTCTTTCGAACGGCCAGCAGCGTAGGCTAACCGCCGACACCAAAGGAAAGAAAAATAAGAACTTAGGTTAACTTATTTCCGGATTTCCCGAAATAATAGCGAAATAAGAAAGAGGCAGTTTCCTGCGAAGGCTAGCAGTAGGTACTAATAGCCCACACCAACAGTAAAGCAACCAAGAACTTAGGCTAACTTAAAGTTAACTTATTTCCGGTGTGCCCGAAATAATAGCGAAATAAGAAAGAAAGCAGTTTCTGAGAAGGCTAGCAGTAGGTATTAATAGCCCATACCAATAGTAAAGCAAACAAGAACTTAGGCTAACTTAAAGTTAACTTATTCCCGGTGTGCCCGAAATAATAGCGAAATAAGAAAGTTATTTTCCGTATGACAGCTAGCAATAAAAACTAGCCGCCTACTCCAAACACACAAACACCATGCACTCAGATTAGTTCACACTAAGGCAAAGATCAGAAACCAAATGAATAATTGTGAAAGGAAAAGGAAAATGGGGTGAAATTCCTATTCCCAATGCCGAAACCGGTGAGATACTTCCGGGTTGGTACAAAACGTTCAGAGATCAAAGCCGAATCTACTATTTACAGAATAAAATTCCTCTGTTAATCGGTTTACACAATTTACTATCCAACAGTCCCCAATTAATTATTTGTTAAAAGTTTTATTCTGATCGTTCGCTGGATCCATGATTCATTACCAAGGTCCATACCCCACGGACTGAGCGCAATACGTTATTAGCGGTATTGTAAAACGTAGGCTATGGATATTCGAGTTAACAAGGATTTGAAGCCCCTTCGTTAGGTTCTATGTTAGTAAGGCAGCATTCATGTATAACATTAGCTCTACAACACCAAATAGCAGCCTTTTTTACAGCTCAATAACATACCCCTACAGTATCCCTGGTTAGTATATAACACACAACTACACTACTATTATTCTACACAAGGCTGAAATAACAAGGTTAATAAATTACTAACTAATATTGTTCAAACCACAAGAAATATATCTAATGTTCGGCTTCAAATAAAACAGTGTAGCAAATAGTATCTACTGTGTTCACATTCAAATCAGTTTTAATTCAGCTCAACGTACGAATTCAGAAAACAACAACTCAAATATTCTACTTCAATTTACCAAAGATTACTTCTTTACATTAAACCAAATATTTAAACTCCAATAACTGAAAATAATCAAGTTTAAATGAATATTCTATTCCATATCCTACACCCAAATATCGTGTTCAAAATATAAATAAATCAACAGTCTTAATCATGAATAAAACAGAGGGAATAAAATAATACCGTGCCTCCACGGACAATGCAAACACAAAATCGTAAATATTTGCGATCCCCGCGGGAGCGTGATTTATTAAAAAAAACTACCGGGTATTATTTCTCCGAGATGGCCAGTAACCATAAAAACTCACTTCAAAACAACCGAACGTTATTAAACGTCACGCCACCTTCCGCGGCCTTACTCAAGACAATAATAATGACAAACAAAACAGTAATTCAATACTGGAATAGATTTAAAAGCTAATTGTTTCGCCACTCCCGCGGCTCCTAAGAATGATAAAACAAAATAAACTTCTCTTTAATTGACGTTAATATAAGATAAATAACAAGTTAAAGAATTACGATCTTTAGAGAATCATAAATAAATTCACAGAATTTATTACAAGACCTAAGATTCTTAATTTTCGTTATTAATCCACTATCAATTCTTTAATACCGTCCCGTGGTTAAATGAATTCAGTATTGCGAATTAATGCGTGTACAAGAGCGACAAATAATAAGCGAAGCTTAGATTGGTGCGAGCGGGTGTTACGTAGGCGTCCTACGAACTACAGTGATGTGCGATGACCACTTACTTGGGGCGGGGCGGAGCGTTGAAGGAGCTCGATCTGAATGCGCCGATTTCTCGGCCGAGACTGACCAGTCGCCTCCGGGCAGCGAGGTACTCCCAGACGGCGCGTTCTGCGCATGCGCCACGGCCGCCGCCTTCCATGGCGCAGCCTGGCGGGGAGCGTCGGTACTGCTCGGAACAGCTGATCCGTCAATGACGGCTTCTGTCAGCGGCTATGTTTACATTTGTGGGTTTGTCTGTGTGAGTTAGCGGGGACGGTAAGGGGTTCAACCGAAATATAGAACACTAATTTTAAGACCCCTTACACTCCCGTCCCACTTCGGGAACGATAAAAAGAAAAATGGTAAAAAAAAGAAAAAACATCTTAACTTCGGTCAAAATTTCAGGATAGCAGCTATCCTACTGGTGAGTGTAAAGACTGAAAATGGGTGTTGTGTAGTGGTTACGTGTCATGAAAAAGCTTCAAATCTTTTACATGTACGTGTCCCGCAGGCGCCCCCTTTTCGTCTTTAAGCCTAAATATATTCGCGCCAACTCTGTCTGCGATCGTGTACGGACCTTCGTATTTAGCCGCTAATTTACTGGCTACTGCGTCAACGGCGGACAAAAGGACATGGTTCCTCCTTAAAACCTTTTGGCCTACCTTGAATGGGTTATCACGGCGGCGGAGGTTGTAGTACCGTGCTTGCTTTTGGTAAGCTTTCTCCAGGTTTTCCTTAACCTTTCCTATCAGGGCGTGCATACGCGCGTTACGTTCTAGCAGAATCGCTTCAAGTGGAGGGTCGTTCGGATGTGTCATGTGCCCGCAATTCCTTTGCTAAAACTTTGCTTACGTAATAGGTGTTAAAATTAGTTGAGCTGTAGCGCATGAAGAAAATTATGGAAAATCCTGCCCCCCAACAAATTTACACACATGATAAGGACCCCTCTTTTGACTCATGAAAATTCCCCACCCCTTGGGCAGTGAGCCCCCCAAACACTCACTGATCCTGGGTACGCCACTGCTGACACATACACAGACACATGAATTTCAATCCCACCGAACAATCAACCCTTTGATGTACCATTTTTTTATATTTCTCAATTTTTAATTGTAATATGTAAATTTTGTCTGTATTTGGTCTAATATTTTGGTTATGTCCTTTTTGATTGTCCGTATGTATTGACAATATGCTGGATTAATTAATAAAAAATAAAAATAAACGTGTTCTCCTCTATTCAAGTGTAAAAAGAAGCAAGCAAAACAGGTGTCCACTGCAATCCCTATTAAACGTACAAATGCCGTCAACTTCCACCCAAACCTGTCTCAGTTTATTTTAGGTGGGCCCTCCCACCAACTTTACCTCATTTACAAGTCTAATAGGGATTGCGCATGGTCGGGAATCGAACCCACACACCTCTGAACGGCTTCAACGCTATACTCGTAAGTATAGCGCGTCAACGGACAGAGCTACACCACCACCGTTGGCCAGGAGAACAATTGGCGCATAAAGCCTACAATCGACCTTAGCAGCAAACCAGTGAGCTACTAGGCTGAGCCCTCACTAACAGCACTCAGAGGTCAAAGAAATCTATCACGAGACAGTCTCGTGTAAAGTTTCCAATGGGTTAATAGCTAAAGCAGCCAACCAATACATATCAGGGGGAGGGGGGGGGGGTTTCATCCTGAATCGCTTACTTACGGAAAATTGCCTGCTTGTATCGCTGCTAGCAGATCTCTCTGTCACATTGCGGCCGACAAGTCTCTCGCTCTTTTCGCGGCCATGGCATATGTTGGCCATGTGGCCGAAAACACGGTAGTTTTAACAGCGGTTGGCATTCATGTATCTCGGTCGTTTTGTGGCCGACAATCGTTCTTTTAAAGGAGGCGTTATGACTGATTTCATGGATCGTGCATTTATTTGAAATAGTCAGGAGATTTAAGGAAAAGTCGGAAAAACATCATTTGTGAAATCAGGTAAACAACCTGCATGGGTTTTGCAGCGACTGGCAATAACAGCTCACGTTTAGGTTGTATCTTGGCCTGCGAACATGGATTGTTTCAAAAAGCTTTTAGTCGTATGCTGGCCATTAAATGGGACGGTTCTATAGCGGTCGTCAAACCAGTTGTATTGCATGTGAAAAATCTCGATCGTTTTTTGAGACAAATATCTCGATTATTTGCATCCAACGAATCTTGGTTGTATCACAAAACAAAACAAATCTTTATCATTTCGCGGAAATAAAATCTAACGGTTGTATTGAAATCGGTAATCTTGGTTGTGTCATAGTGGACGTACTCGTTAAATCTCTTGGTGGTATCGCAACCGCGTTAGACCTCTTAGACCTAATTTTAAAACTCTCGGACAATTCGTGGCTGTAATTTTTCGTATATATTTTTACAAATAAGAAACATATCGCCCTCCCCGCCCCTCCTTCTTATGATCCGATTCCACCATTACCCTGAATAATGAACGACTCAACACCAGCGCCCGCGCCCAGGCCAAAAAAATAAGCTTTCACACCTCACTTGCCTTGAGTAAATCGACTGCCGCTCTTCCGCACAGTATGACGCATTACGCAAAATAATAGTGTAGTCTATGAAAAAAATTATCTAATGTACTAAAAAACTTCTCTCCGGACTTTTTATAGTTTAATTAGTGAATGAATCTGAGAGAAAACGAAAACATTGCAAAAAAAGTTCTACATTATTTTAGTAAATTTTTAATTGGCCATCAAAATTTGCCGCCCCTAGAAATTTCCCGCCCTGGGCCCGGGCCCATGTGGCCCATGCCTAAATCCGGCCCTGTGTGTTTGGATTAATAACCTTTACTATTGATGTGATTCACTGTTGTCTGATTCCCACGGCATTTTAACTCCAAAAGGTACCAACACAACAACTGTATTATTGACCAATTAAATTAGAGGGGGTACGATACATGGGTGTTCGCAAACCCACTTCAAAGATACTTCAGAAGCTATCCCATGACCAATATGGACCCTGTCCTCGTAACTGTCTTTCACAGCCATCCATGTTATGCTCCGTTTACTGTATTGGAGCATACAAATAAATAAATAAAAAGTCCCCTCCCTTTAATACCCCTCAGTGTCAACCCTTGATGGGTAACTCACACAATTGTTGTTATGGCCATTTACATAGAGGCTTTATACTTATATTTGTTAATCTCTTTTCCTTCTAAAGACATAAACTTAGAGGGTATAATATTTTTACAAATTATAATATTACTAGCAGAACCCGTGGCTTCGCTCACGATAAAAATTATAATCCAACCTTGATATGAAGAATCTAAAGGGACTGATTAAAAAAAAGGTTATATCAAAGAATAAGTTCTGTCATGTCGAGGTATGTTTATGTTTTATGGCAGAGTGTAGGTTAAAAAAATAGTGTAGTTTTTCTTTTCACCGTTATAACTCGAAAATGGCCGAACAGATTTTTAACATTAAATGTGTCGATACTTATTTGTACTTATTTGTAGATTTACCATTATGTCTCTGAAATTTTCTAGTAGGGCATCAATTAAGTCAAATAAAGGGCTGAATGTTCGGAGCAGTTGTGGTGCTATCCGTCGGCAGTTTTTCAAACTCGATTCACTTAGTTTTTAACTTAACATATGGGCGGTTAGTAATAGTTTTAAAGATCAACCACTGATTGCGACACTTATTTTTTCTTGAAAAGCCGGGACACCGTCGAATTAGATGAAAAGGGAATTTGTCGAATTATTGTAACGGGCATTATTTTAACTAAAAACATAAGGGCCGCCCGAAGGAAATAACTATAACTCCCGCTGCCTAAATAAAGGTGGCACCACATGATGAGCTTACGATTATACATATAAGGCACCAAACTAAAACAAATGTAACTTTTTTACAGTACAAATGACCTAACAAAATCATGAAAACAACCATAAAATCATGATGATGAAAGAAATCAAATTATAAATCAGCAGTAACAACGTATCCGTTTGTGAAGCTTGATCTGACCGTGAACCGTGACCATCTGCTTGATTGAATACAATTGGAAATGTAAACAAAAGATCATCCATTACATTTAAGGGAAATTTTCAAAACTTCAACCCCACCAAAAACCTCAACTTTGAATTTTGAAAAATCTGTTTTTGGTGAATGCGAACACTCTGAAAGGAACGGCAATGCAAATTTTCAAGGCTCTAGATCAAGTAGTTTGGGCTGTACGATGATAGGTCAGTGGTATAAATATATATGTAGTAGAAGAGATAGTATGATTATGACTTACAATCAGGGATTTGTAAAATTTATAGATTTGTACATAAATGGATCAAAGAATCGTATAATTACAGCACTTTCTGTTTGTGACAAAAAAAACACTGTACCTCTCTCTTTCAATCTTGCCGGGACTTAGTCTCAAGACCCAGCCACAAAAAGGAGTACGCTCTTCAGGTTTAAAACTATATACGTCGAATTATATATGAAACGCCAAATCAACGGATAGGCATAGATGAAATAAAAAAATACCCCCGTTGCAGCAGACCTGCATACTCAGCGAATTTCAAGTGCAAAACAACATATTTCGATCCAACATAGCGAGATTTGACATGTTTTTGTAAGCTCCATAAGAATAACATGGGGAATGAGTATGCAGGTTTGCTGCTACAGGTATATTAAAACTGGGTGGTTTTAATTCAATATTTAGTAGATCTGAACTAGAAGAAGCCATTTACCAAGTTTTATCAAGACATGTTGAGAAATAAGCGAGATATAGAATTTTATTTAATTCCCATAAGGTTAACATTGGGACAACGTACTGCGTTTACCACTTTCAATATCTCGGCAACCAATGGACATAGAGCCATGATTCAAAATACTAAATTGTTTGTTTTTTTGGGCTGAATTCAATGGTGCCAATAAAAATTTGAAAAACTTTATTTTTCTATGTAAAAATCTCAAAAAACCCATTTTTGGGGGGGTTTACCCCCCTTTACCCCCCCTTCCGGTGGTCCGATCGGGCTGGTTTACGAACTCGTCCGAATAATTACTACTTTACACGTCTATGCCAAATTTCATTCCGATTGGACCATTTTTGCGCAAGTTATCGTGCTTAAAGACACATATATATATATATAGATATATATATAGATATATATATAGATATATAGATATATATATATATATATATTTATGAAAGTGAACGAATGGTGTTTTTGGCATCTGAGGACCTCAAAAAGAAAAGTTATGATGGTTTTAGGCTTAGGTCTTACCATGAGACCTACGGTAACAGCTTCTTCCCTATAGGGGAAATTCGCTAATATTAGCAACGCTTCCAGGAAAAACGATAACTACCGCTACCGAAATAAATATGGCGCCATTTCACTAATTAATGCGGTGGAATTCATCTAAACTAAATGTAACTTTTATATAGTACCTAATTATGTCATTGAAATAAATCAACAAAAAGCAATAAAGCCGTGATGAAAGAAATCAAATTATAATCATCTGTAACAGCGTATACATTTGTGAAGCTAACTCCCAGCTGGTTGATTGAATGAACATTGAAAATGTAAACAAAAGATTGTCCATATCACTTTTATATGGGAAAATTTGAAAACTTCGACCTCGCCAAAAACCCCTTTATACTACGAATCATGTAAAATCCTTTCTTAGTGGATGCCTACGCCCTAAAAGTAACGTCCACGCAAAATTTCAAGGTTCTAGGTCGTATAGTTTGGTCTGTGCGATGATAGGTGAGTCGTATTTGACAAATATATAGTAGATGGGGGAAATAACCATTGATCCTTGACCCCCTCCCCATCTACACCATTGCTTTCACCTAAATAAATCATGATAGGCTAAAATGTTTAAAGACTGAGGCTTAATGTCTAGTGCATTAATTACACTATCAGATATTTTTTAAAAGATCTTTGATAAAAGATGTGGTTTGACCAATCAAAGTTAAAGTCAGCTGATTTTCAAAATTAAAACTTGAATTTTGATAAGTCAAATAAATCTTTTATAAAATATTTGAGAGTGTAATGCGGGCCTGAGTGTTGAAAAGTGGTAATCTTTCTGGAATTTTGTCCAGAGCATATCGACCTCTAGAAATTAATTTTTCTACACATATTAAAGCTATTACTCTCTAGATGTGCCTTTTGTGGGTTTGGAAAATACCCCATGAAAAGCCTTCACACAGGAGGCCTTTTAAATTTCAGCGAAAGTACTACTGTTGTAGAACCTGCGAACTTTTCTTAATTCACATTTGTTTGTAACGAATCAGATTGTAAACTAACTCCCAAATTATGCAAAATGAAAATGTTTATATACATCAAGCTGCAAAGTGTATAACGAATACATTGATACTTTTAAGCAGATGAAATAAATTTCTTCTCCATATTGAAGTTTCAAGTCTAAATTTAAATTGATAAGTAAATTTTAAAAGTTTGCCTGATTGATAATTGATCAGCCACCGAAAATTTCATCCCAGTGACACAATTTGTTTAGAAAATGCAACATCACATCAATACATACACACTTCCTCATCAAAAGGCATTTCAGGTCATGAAACCATAAATAATTTCAGATAAAATTAGATAAGATTAAATTACCATTTAGACACCAACCACCAGTAAGAGGTATTATAAAGCGAACATGTGTGAAGGATCAGGGTAGGAATAATCAGTTAAAATTATCAGTTAAAATATGATCAACTTGAAACTGAAGCCTAAATTTTATTAAGTTATTTTTCAAGTCACGAAGTGATGCGAGCTGCTAGTAATGTATTCATTTGATAGATCATTATTTCTCAAGACAGACATCTTAAATAATGATTTAGTATTTTATTTAACTCACCTACTGACTTTTTGTTTGGCTTTTATTTATTTATTTTTTTTACAGCAAGCTTATGACACAAGCTGGAAATAGAAAGTTGCGAAGAAAGAATGATCTGATAATGCTTGAAGGGAGAAGGCTTAACATGGATGCGTTACAAGCTGGACTGAAACCCAAAAAAATATTTTTCACCCAAAAGTCAGTTCTGAAAGATTTGAATCTTTCTCCTGATATGAAAATTCCTTTATACAAAATACCTTACAAAACTATTGCCTTGTGGTCGAAGCTTGAATGCCCTCCAGGAGTAATAGGTAAATATTTTATACAAGACTAGACTCAGCCCGTGAGCGCAAAGTGCCGCAGAGAAATTGTTAACTGGAATATTATTTTCCATTATAGTCACTGGTACGATGTAACATCTTTTAAATATGTTATATATTATGTACTTAGAATCACAATTATACACGTTTAATCAACTCTAACCTACTTAAATAAGGTATATAATATCATACACCAAGGAGGTTAGATGCAACATAATACTGGAGGCACGGCCCCCACAAGGGTGGGGCTGGTGCAACTCTGGGTACAGGGCCTGATTTTTAGTTTCTTTCATATTTATTGCAGAATATTTTACAACAGATCATGATAGAAACTCAAAATTATAAATTTTTACAAAGTTTAGTACAGTAATTTTTATTTGTGTTTTACTTCTATTTTACATGTGATTGGTTACAATTTTAATAAGGTGTATACTTGCCAGCTACTGTTGTTTACTTTGTTTACATTAGTAAACAACAGTAGGTAGCTCCGCGCGTTATATCTCCGGCTATGGCTACTATCATTGATTTTACTTCTCTCAGAGATGAGAGATGTAAAGTCAATTCTACTATGCTACTATTCGTATCATACAATATTTTCTAAACAATTTTATTGGTAAACACAATGTTTGACAAACAGTAGGGCCGTAGAACAATGTTTTCAGAAAAGTACCCCCTCTCCCCCCGTGTCTTGCCATCAGCTGACTGTGCTATAGCCGAGATATAATGTGCGAACTGTACAACAGCATGTTCGGGCCCTAATTGAATTTTAATCTTGGTCAGTAAGGGAAATCGATCTCAAAATAGAAATGTATTTTTAATAAAAAAAGAGAATGAATAATATATTTAAAATAATGTTTGCAATAATTTTCCAAGTAAGTTTGTTTTTTAGATTTAATTAATAGCCTTAATTATTCATTATTATCAATTATCACGTAGAACACAAACATAGGCTGATCCTGTTACAGGGCCCACAGTCGAATGTGGGGTCATGACTGGAGGTAACGCGGAAAAGTATTTTCATAACCCTCTGATTTTGTCAGGTTGAAAATATGAGGATGAGTAATTTTGTTCTTTGCATTACCAATTCAAAATCCAACAATTCAATAACAGGAGTCAAACCATTAGATCGATCCAACATAATAAAGGATTTACAAAGATTCGAAAACATTAAATTGGTTTAATTGTTTCCCCGTACGATAGTTTATACAAGCTCTAACAATTGAAGGGGTCCCCCGTAAAACGTTCTAAATGACAAAAACCTAGTTGCGAGTAATCAAGTGTTGAAAGTTGAATTCTAAAATTTACAGGGTTTTTAAGGTTAGAACTTATAATCATGTATAATTTTTTAACACCCTATTTATAATATCATAATGTAGCCTTATATTGAATTTGTACTTGCCATTAAGCATTTTAAAACATTTTACGTGTTTTTTTAGGGGTTATAACGTTCTAAATGACTGGCGCTTGAAACGTTCTCTGATGGACTGCTCTTCTACTTTGGAAGAAAACATCAGGGAGTGTATGAATACCATCAGAAACAAAAAATAAAACTGAATATAAAACAATTTTATTGATGTAAAAGTACAAAAACGTAATGATGTTACGGTACTAAAACGTGATACATCATTTTTCTAAAAGTTATCCACATGTGGTGCCTAAAACGTTATTCTACCCACTTCTTTTGGGGGCAATTTCCAGGCCTTGGCTTCTTAGTTTTTGAAATATAGGGTAATCCAATTTTTCTATATTCATTCCTGGTCTTACCCTTCCACTCTCCAATATTTACTTCATGTCTTTTATTTTTATTTACACGGTTTTGGTCCTTGGATGACAGTGCAACGACTGGCAGGGATTCCATCTTGCAGCGAATAGAACGTTATTCCCCAGAAGGTCCGTTGAGTCCCGCGAAGCACGCAAACTTTGACAGACGAAATCAGGGCTACCAACTCAAATATCTTCAAAACAAAATATACCACGGTGTAGCTCATGTCCTATAGAACATTTTTCACTGAATATCTCCGATTTTGAAATTTTGTCGCTTAGAACGTTTTACAGGGGACCCCTTCAATTATTGAGATTAATCTATTCATTAACATTAATGACATATTTTAAGAAATGATTGGAATCTTTGGTTATTCTTCTAAGATTTGAATCATTATATACTGTCGTTCAAAGAATGTACACTCAGTTCCACGTTCACCTTTCAGTATGGAATTTTCAAAAGCTGTGTATTTCATGTGGCATTTTAAGTTGTACAGTCAACTCTCGCTAACACAAACCTTGATATCACGAAATCCTCGACATCACGAATTATTTTTAATCCCCTTGGTAAAACCTGTCTAACACGAAGAAATTACTATACACTACACAAACTGATTTTCCGGTTATATTTTACCTCTATAACTTGAAGGGACACAAAAATTACCTCTATAACACGAAGTTCAATAGATAAGACAAATTCGATTCGCGTTATACCTCCATAACTCGAAGTTTACCTCCATACCACGAAGTTTTCAGAATGGACCTCTGTAACACGAAATCCCGGCGTTCAGTATGCAACCTGACGGTGAATCATATCCCGGGTCAAGCGCCTTAAGTCCGTCTGCAGTCTCGGGTCTGCTTACCTTGTGCGGGGCTTTTCGAGTGTGTGATGACTGTGCGAGAAATTTTCGAGAATGAGTGCGAAAAGACAATCCAAAGCATTGACTGTTGGTGAAAAGTTAGAAATAATAATTTTTTTTTCATTGATATATAGTATTTAAATAAGGTAAAAGCTTAGATTTGTTGAAGATATAGGGAATACATTACATTTTTCTTTACCTCTGTATCACGAATTTTTATTTGGTTTACCTCTATAACTCTAACTATGCCTACGACGAACTATACGTTACACAAAGAAAAATCACAATCCCCTGGGATTTCGAGTTAACGAGAGTCGACTGTATTAGCCAAATGATGATTTTATAACATGTTCATATGCATATTTGTAAACAAATATACCCAGCAAAGATAATAGAACAGCTATCTCCCATGTGAACTGTACTGAAAGGTGAACGTGGAACCGAGTGTAGATTCCTAAGCTACTAACTAAACCCCCTCATAATTACCAACCTGATGAAATGAAATGCTACTTTTTTAACAACTAAAGCACTGTGTGGTACTTCCAGTATGGACTCTATCCTCCTTGACATTAACAAACCATGGTATGTTAAGAAATATTGTCAGCTAATCTGTGCTGTTTATATAATCAGCTGATCAGTAAATCAATATTGATAAGTAGAAAATATTTACAATCCATTTTTACTTTCTACATAGTATTTTGGAAAACTATTGTTTTCATCAAAGATTTCTAATTTGAGTTGTTGGTGGAAATATTCGTTTTAGTGATTCCTGAATCCTAAAAAGTAGTTTTCGGAGTAGTGTCTGTCCTTCTGTGTGGATGTTGGTCTGTAGGGCCCATGTATAAAGCCTTAACCCTCCATAGTGCGCATACTGGAGGTTACCTCCATATTCGTGAATTTTTCCTTATAAAATACGAAAGGGTGCAGTCGGCAGTCTCGCACTCACCGTATCTCACAAGCCTCTTTCTAGGAACTGAGTCATACGGTATTTTAACTACTTGCTCTGTTTACCTCAGTCTGACAGTGTGTTTTAGACCGGACTGGAGGTAATTTCCAGACGCGAAAAATAGAGTTACGATATATTTTTTATAGTATATATTTTGAAATCCATATAAACCATTTTTATACTGATAATTAAATTAAGTATTGCTCTTTTTACATTTCATTCATTACATTTTTTCATTAGTAAGCCATGTTACTTGTAACCTTTTTTTCACAAAATACTTTTTATCATTCTTATTTTAATGTTTTATATATAATTATAGTGAAATGTTTCATGCATTTAAATAACTAATATACCATTGCGCTTAAGGTTTTGTTCAATTTATTACATATTTTCATTAATACCCCCGTTGCAGCAGACCTGCATACTCAGCGAATTTCAAATACAAAAACCATATTTCAATCCAACATAGCGAGATTTGACATGTTTTTGAAAGCTCCATAAGAATAACATGGGAAAGAGTATGCAGGTTTGCTGCTACGGGTATATTAAAACTGGGTGGTTTTAATTCATTCTTTAGTAGATCTGAACTAGAAGAAGCCATTTACCAAGTCTTATCAAGATATGTTGAGAAATAAGCGAGATATAGAATTTTACTTATTCCCCATAAGGTTAACATTGGGACAACGTACTGTGTTTACCACTTTTAATATCTCGGTAACCAATGGACATAGAGCAGTGATTCAAAATACTAAATTGTTTGTTTTTTTGAGCTGAATTCAATGGTGCCATCAAAAATTCGATAAATTTTGATTTTCTATGTAAAACCTCAAAAAACCCATTTTTAGGGGGGTTTCCCCCCCTTTACCCGCCCTTCCGGTAGTCCGATCGGGCTGGTTTACGAACTCGTCCGAATAATTACTACTTTACAGGTCTGAGCCAAATTTCATTCCGATCGGGCCATTTTTACGGCCACTATCGTGCTTAAAGACACATAGATATATATATATATATAGATATATATATATGTATATATATAGATATATATATATGTATGAAAATGAACGAATAGTGTTTTTTGCTTCTGGGGGCCCCAAAACGAAAAGTTATCATGGTCGCGGGCTTTGGTCTTACCATGAGTACTACGGTAACAGCTTCTTCCCTATAGGGGAAATTCGCTAATATGTTAAAAGCAAATGTTTTGTGTGATTTCATTATCTGGAGGTAACATCCAGTGAGCCCGATAGCGTTTCAATGTTGATGCGCCCGACGGAAGAGTAATATCTCCAGGCATTTTTTTTTCTTTTTTCAATTTTCATAATTTTGATATTTTAAAGGTATTTTCCCATTGTACCCCACCAAAACGACAGAAATACAAATTTATTGAAAACTATTCTAACGTTTTCTGTATATTTCATGGTTTTAGTGCTTAAATTACTAGTAAAATAACACCAACCGCATGTCTGTAAAAATGTTTCTAAGTTATGTGAATTTAAGTGTTAAAATATCAACATTTTCAAATTTACTTAAAATTATAATAATGAAATTACACTTGCAATCATTAAATTTGGCTTGAAAAAATAAACAATCCAGTATCCTGTATTATTGATTTACGTTAACTGGTTGAGGAGGTAATTAATTGATATTTCCATTTGGCGGTAAAAGAAATACGCTGTCTAATGTTATTCTTCAGGCAAATAATTGAAAATCTATTTCTCTGTGAATTACTAACCGATTTTGATCAAATTTTGTATGTTTTTATGGGATAATTATAAATTTGTTTAATTTTATTGGAGATTTTCTTGCTTTACCTAGATAGTTTTAAGGGAGAAAGTATGTGTCAGTTTGTTGATGCCGTTTATTAGAATATTAAATGAAGGAATTTTAAAATTTTCAAGAAAATTGGCAAATATTGAGTCAATTACCTTTCAGATTACACAACCATAACAACCTCCACTGACGTGAGGTCAACCTGTTTTGGCTTGCAGGTTTCTACAACATGGTGAAACCACAGGACATTAAGACCACAACCGCAATACCTGTCAAAGTGATCTGTGACAATGTGCGAGACCCCGGGAACATGGGTTCCATCATCAGAGTAGCTGCCAGTGTCGGCTGCACTGAAATCATATTGTTTAAAGGTATGAGAACCACATTCATATTGTGAGGCCCCAAAAAGCAGCAAAGTAGACTAACCGAAAAATTGTCAAAATTGAGATTCATACAGGTTTTTTTTTTAAATTTGCTTCTTAATTTACTAAAAAACTAAAATAAATGTTATTTTTTGTTTGCTTGAAACATCTACCAATGCAGAGTTAAGTATCACATGCAAATTTCATCTCCCCAACATCCCCCTTCTCACCCCAACCCCTAACTTAAACATTTCAAAAGGTAACCTAACCTTTGCGATATATCACATTTAAGAGGAAAAAATAAAGAAGAAAGAAATATTTTGGTGAAAGAAAAATTGAAGTCGCTTTATGCGTTTTTCAAGATTCAAGATTCAAGACTTTATTAAACAAAACAAGACAGAAGGCTTGTACAGTTTTCGTCATAAACATGGGTGACAATTAATTATATGATAAATAGCCTAATTGATAAATAATGACTTAGGCTAAAAACTTTGTGGGTTGGGTTGCCTATAAAATTAATAAAAATCAACAAGATAAAATATAAATGTTAACAATGATAAAATATTCATATAACAATAAAAAAAATATTAACAGAATGTACAGTGAGCAACTGAATAAAAATTTAAAAGTTAACAATTAAAAATATCTATGGGATTATTTACAACGGTGCTTGGCCCAATTATTTAAAGCTTAGATCAATTTTTGTACAGCTGAAGTATTTATCTATACTGTAAAAAGGATTTTCATATAACCACTCCAGCAAACAAGATTTAAATGATTTCAAACTGACATGATGAGATTCTAAGGGTATCCTGTTAAACATTTTGATACCAACATAAGAATAGGATTCCTGAGTTTTCACGAGCCTAACTTGTGGTAGGTCTAGTTTATTCCTACCCCTTGTTAAATGTGCATGTGTATCACTCCTTAAAGCTAAAGATCCTAAATTAAGTTTTACATTTAACAAACGTTTAAAAATAAATAATTATACACAGTAAGAATTTTTTCACTCTTGAAGAGAGGTTTGCAATGTGCCCTGTAGCTGGAATATGTAATAATTCTAATTGCCTTTTTTTGCAATAACAGTACTCTTTTCATATCACGGCCACAACCCCAGAGTAATATACCATAACTTATGATGCTATTGAAAAAAACAAAATAAGCCATTCTCAAATAAGATTTTGGAATGCAATTTTTAAACTCTTGAAACCCTACTGCATACATTATTAATATGATCACTCCAAGTCAACTTAGAATCCAAGGTTATTCCCAGTAATTTTACGCTTTCATTTAAATGTACCAGGCTCTGATTTTGATGGTTCAAGCTAAACAGAATGGACTGAGTTTTGTTGTTATTTAATAATAAACCATTGCTTTGTAACCAAATGATACATTCTGAAATACAGTTTTCCATCTGAACTTTAATATTATCAGAACTGACATCGCTACAAAAAAAAAGTTGAGTCATCGGCAGAAATTAAAGATTGACATGATTCAGGAATATTAGAGGATAAGTCGTTAATTAAAACTAGGAAAAGGAATGGGCCAAGGACCGATCCTTGGGGTACTCCACTTCTCATAACTGCTACTTCAGAGAGACTATTGTTGTAACAGACTCTCTGTGTACGGTTGGTCAAGTACTGCCGAAAAAGACTTAGTTCCACACCTTTTATACCATAATATTCTAATTTAGAGAGGAGAATGTCATGTGGGACACAATCAAATGCCTTGGAAAGATCACACATGGTGGCAAGTTTTGAGATGATACATTAATTTTAACGTCAAAGAAAGTGAGTAATTACCATTGCAACCTCTGATAAATATTTATTGAAAAGGTAAAGGTTATTCTGTTATTCTGATTGAGGAAAACAACTATCACCATGGGGACAGATTTTTTTCATGATAAAACTTTAAGTCCTCTCCAACCCCCTTCTCACCCCGACCCTCACTTAAAAATTTCAAATGGGATGGTTACCCTTGTGACATATCAGATTAAAAGAAATAAAAAAAGAAACATTTTTTTCAAAGAAAATTTTAAATCTCATCACACCTTTACAGTATTAATAACCGCCATCAAGATTTGCTATAATTAATAAATATCTTGAGTACGTGTAATGAAATTTTAAATTTTCTCCGGGAAAAATGTTTCTCTAGGCAAGGTACTGTAAAGTCATTTATATTTCTTTATTCATCCCTTTTACTTTGACATGTCACAAGGGTAACTATCCCATTTGAAATTTATAGTTAGGGCTAGGGGTTAGATGGTGGTTGGAAAGGGTGTTAAGTTTTATCATGAAAAAAATATCTGCTCCAATGGTGATAGTAGTTTCCTTCAATCAGAATACCAGAACATCTTTTACTTTTTCAATAAATAAAGTTCTAACGGAGGTAACAATGGTAAAAATATGCTTTCTTTGACAATTTAATAATGTATTATCTCAAGAACTTATGAAGCGATTTAAATTTTTCTTCCACCAAAATTTTCATTTTTTATGTTCTTTAATGTGATAGGTAACAAAGGGTAGGTTGTCATTTGAAATTTTTAAGTTAGGGGCTGGGGTGAGAATCAGGTTGTTGGGAGGATGAGATTTTCATGTAATGTATACTTACCCCTGCGTTGGAAGATGTTTTTAGCAAACAGAACACTAAAGTTTATTTAAGTTTTTGAATAAATTAAGAAGCAAATTTTTGAAAAAAAACACCCTGTATATCAGCTGATGCAGAAAAAAATTCTATTTCACAGTAGGATGGACTAACCTCTTTTCAGTGAAGTTTTTCTTTATTTAACCCCTTAACCGCCACGCACGAGTTAACTCATGGTAGTATTCTGTAAGCGCTCCGCCACGCACGAGATATCTCGTGCATCACCCTTGCTTCGTTGACCGCCACGCCCAAGTTTACTCGGATTTGACGTTCTCAGCTGATTTATGTTGGTACAACTGTTCTGCTTGGTTTTTTCCTGATAAGACTGTACAGTTGACCCTGACAAGTTGCAGACCGTTTGGCGCTGCACTCTAGTGGATTTTTCTGGAACTATGTCCACGCCACGAGTTCTGCATTATCGCGCTCGTCGCGTTGCAGAACTCGTGTAATAACAATAACCCGGCATTTTCGTGTTGATCGTGTAATTAAAACTGCGCTTTACTAAAAACCGCTGGGTCTAATTACTCGGCGCTTAAGGGGTTAAAGGAAAAAGGTTGGTCTAAAATGCATGTTTACATATTCTATTATAGCCAGAATGGACCAACCCACAAAATTAAATGCAATTTTGGACTAACCTCAATTGGATTAGGTAAAACATATTGTTCATTTTCCATGCAGGCAAAACGGACTAACCTGTAACACCTCCTTTATTTATTTTTTCCCATGTTGCACTTAAAGTAGATTGTTGTAGAACTAACCGTTTGTTTATGTTTCCCTACCGAATGCTTTGTTGTAGGTTATAACAGTTTGACTAAAAACGATTTGTAGATTGTATTACTTTTGTGAGTACTGTATGAAGTGGTGTTGTCAAAATGAGAAGGCGTGAGAACAGAGTGTTTATAAGACAAAATAGTGAAACATTTTTTTTATAGTCCACTTATAATCCTTTTCATGAGAGAACCAGTAAAATAACATTACAAGTTTAAACCTCCAGCAGCCAAATGCTGTCATTCAGGAATGTCGGCACTGTTTTACTGTTTTTGTATTTGTTTGAATAAAAACTATTTGTTGGTTTTTTTTGCTCTAAGCACCATATATTATTCAAAAATAAACAGAGAATAATATAATGTAAGTATATTTATTGTTACATTGTGTTCATTGTTAAATTCAAAACCTTGTCTTACCAGCTATTTATAACATAGAATAGCTATTTAATAAAAATTTCAAGATATTCATTTTTTTAGAAATTTATTGGCCTGAACAGCAATACAAATTTTACAAGTATAGTTTGAGTTGAAAATTTATTGCCAAAAAAAATTAAAACAACTACAGAACACAAATTTCCCATTCCTGTTGCAACTTTAAGCCCCCAGTACAGGAATCGGTGCAGGAGATGGGTGTCGCTGCAGCAGACAGGCCAAGGACATGGCACGTCACGTCTTCAGTGCCCGACATCTTTGTCACTTGTCAGAGACGATTTAAACATAATTTGAGTTTTTAAACATGACATTAATATGTTTTTTTAAATTCAAGATATTTTTGAACATTAAAGTATTATTTTATAACCGGAATACTTCACATTTACCCAGATTTGTGTTTCAAATAAAAATTACAAGTAGACGGATCAACGGAGTCGACTGCTGGGTGTTCACTATTGTCGAAGAATGGCGAATTTGAGTTGCTCAGATATTTAGTGAACTATTTGCCGGATGAGGCCTTGAGAGTGACGTATAAACGTCATGCCAATAGTACCAGTAGGCTGGCCGCACACTGACCCAGCAAAATGGTGGAAGCATGTGTTGCGCGTCAGTTTTGCTCCACGCATTTTGTCGGACGCTAGGCCGCGCATGTAATCAAGTGGGCCGCCGCACACTGACCGAGCGCCTGCATATATGCGCCTCGCAACGTTGCACGGCAGTGGGAGCAATGTCTGATCCCTACTGTCTATTTTTCGTTGTGCGTCAAATTGCTGGAAGCAAAAAGGCCGCGTATGCGCACATCCATGTTCAGCAACTGTCATCCGACAAGTGTACGGCTGAAGTGTATGGATAGCATTGGGTTCACAACGATAAGGTAGGCAATCTGTTAAATATCGATTGTCGTAGTAAGAACTACTATCGAATATCGTAATTCAATTGGCTTTAACCTTAACATCACGCCCGGCCTAACGCCGGATAAAATAAAATATTAGGGTAAAATTTAGGCCCCATGGCTTAGTCCTACTGATGGATGTTAGGTATAACTTGTGAGGATAAAATTTTTCTAATAGCCAGTGAGTGTTTAACTCATGAAATAGGTTGTCTGTTCAGATGTTTACAATGCAAATATTTCTTCACAAGTTTGTTTGCTTGCAATTAATATCTGGACCCTAAGAACGGGCTTTTTGAGAAAAGTGTAATCCCAAAGACAACTCAATTTAGAGGAATGTAGTATTAGTGCCTATTTTTTAATTAGGAAAGTTAGACTAATCCATCTATCCGACAATTATTGCGTACGGTACTGGAAGATTTCTTTTTTTTTATCCACGCTGGAAGGGAGGTTAAAAATAGCTCTTACCCGCACCGAAATGCGGGCCCTCTACGCCGCTCGCTAAGGCTCGGACTGCAAAAGTCGTCTTTACAAACGTATAAAAATAAAAATGTTATATGAAATTAATATTTTACAAATGATAATAATAGCAAAGTTGTTTTTTTTTATTTACACCCCTTAAGACTGATACCATTCCCAAAGTTTATGTCCAAAACCAAATTCAGTTCAAAAATAACAATTTATTCCTGGAATATAATGGGACAGCACACAATAGTTTTCTTGTCGCTCCGAACTTCTGCTGCAGTTTCCACGATTCGACGTGTCCTACGGGCTACGACCACACAGGTAACTTTATTTTGATATTTTTTATCTTACTGAATGTCTATCTGATCACTAACATTTTCAGTTCCTAACGGGCTTTCGTTTAGCGAACTTTTGAGCGTGTCAGGAAGATTTTGTGTAGTGAGTATTGAGTTTCGTCAGTCGTTATTTTAGCAATAACTATCCATGATCTGTGAATTATTTGTGAATCTGTGAATTCTTATTTGTGATCTGTGAATTCTTGTGGCCCATGAGAAAGATTGTGATGTTTCACCCATTTGTTATCGTCTTACATAAAAGTACGGGAAAACAGTGGAATTTAAGATTCGCAAATTTGATTTAAATACATTTAGTCCAGTGAAGATAGGCGAAACAATGCAAGCAGAAATGTTTTTGCTGGAAAATGTGAAACATGTCTGGGTTACCATAACCAAAGTTTACCGTGAAACTTTAAAATAAAATATTGCTGTTTCTAAGTTGAGGTTTGAAGGCAACAAAACAAACACACAAGTCAATCAACAACTGAGGTTTATTATTATAAATATTATTTCATGAATACATTACCATCATTCTTAATAATAGGCCTGTTTATATAATAATAACAAGTAAGATCGGATAAATGTATAGGCTATTTAAAGAATTTCCTTTGTGCTTAAAATTATTATTAAACAAAAAAACTATTAAAATAGAATTAAAACCAGCCCACTTAATCATTAATAAATTATCAACAGGGGCATGAGACAAAATATTTATATAAACATCTGAACAAATAAAATAAATGACAAAATATATTCATAATAAAATAACCATAAATATTCAACAACAATGGGACATGTTTTTTACTTAAATTTGCAAAGGCAATATTAAACAGAATAAAACATTTAATAATTTATGGCAATTTATATGGTCTACAAGACAGAATTTAGCGCTGGTGTGGACCGAATTAGAATTTAGAACAAAATGCCGAAATATGTCTATAGACCAAAGATATTTATTTAACCCTAACCTTAACCTACCATATCACAGATCAATACAAATATCATTTACATACTCTACACAAAATAAAATCACAATTAAGACTCCAACGCATACTATGTATGCATGTAAACAGCATTAAAATAATTACTTCCAAAGTAGGCCGTAGTTTCTGACATAATTTTATGGCTCGCAGCGGTAGAAAAGTATTTAATGTTGACAAAAAAAAACTATTGATTTTATACTGATTTTATATGTACTTGAATTTACTAGATTGACAAATTTAAAGGCCAGTGTTTAAAAATGGAAATTTAAAATAATTTAGAAAAAAGCTCAGTCTTGCTAAAAAAATCTTCTGGGCTGGTATTTCTTGCAGCATATAAAATAAAAGAGTTGATAGCACCTGAGTAACCGGAAGCAGGAGGTGGCCTCAACGCAGCAGCCATGGGACAGAGCAGTTAGGAGCATCAACCGTAGCAGCTGGCGGTGAGGTTAGGCTGGTTCGGTCCGGTTAGCCACGGGCCATTGGTGAAATCCCCCATAGGTGACAGCCAAACAAGGTCGAAGGCCGAGGTTCTACATCTCAAGTCATTCAGTCAGGCAGACAGGAAGGCAGGAAGACAGGAACCCTTTAAACAATGCACAGAACTTCTAAAAATATGTCTCAACAAATTTATAATATAACCAAGCTTGTTTTTGAAGACACTTAACCTCTCTGATTAAAATTTAATTTTCTATTAAAGGCTGAGGATTTCAGTTACTGCTCACTTCTCAAAATAACATTTTAATAGCCTACTGAGAGCACAAAATATTAAAAGTTTGCAGTAGGAATTCAGTCCTAATTGACAACAATAGCCATTGCTGCTAGGCTTTACATAGTTATATAACTTGGCATCTAAATCAACTTTATGTCATCAAAATACACAATAGCCTATTAATACATAAAATGAAATATAGTTATTTGATTTTACTTTCTTGGAACAGATATGTAATGCCATACTAGAGTTCAGGCTAGGCCTAGTCGTGGATTTCTGAAATTACTCAATTCTTCTATAAAATCATTTAAAAGGACAACAAACTAATCTCTGAATAAATACTCAGTAAATAACACTTAAAAACTTAACCTAAAATACTTAGAGCACATGTGTTCCTGGTGGTGACAAGACATGAAAATTTCGTGTTGCGACAAAGCCATAACTTCATTTTTCACATTAAAACATAACATTTTGAAGAGGCAAAAGTACAAATTTAACATTTAACACACTTGAGAAATAACATTTATATTTAATCTACACTTTAAACAAGAAATATAAGGTTTTGACAGAATCTGGTCTATTGCCGGCAGACTCCAGGCAACAGATTGTGCAACGAACTACAGCAAAATAAAATTATCGTATTTTTCCCTACATCGAAAAATTTACCTGGCATTTGGTGTCTTAACAATTTAATGCTCCATGACGCTGGTGTTGTCTTCTCTCTTCAAAATTTCATAAACTTGCACCAACATTTCTTCTCGGACGACAACATGATATCACAAAGCGAAAGGAGACAAGAGGCTTCGGCGGCAGCCGTTTATAAACCCGCCGGAAAGTTCTGGACAGTTCCACAAACGTGACAGTAGTACAGTGCAACTATACAGGTAGCCAACTGTCATCTGAGCCGTGAGAAAAAATACTCACACGGCTCAAATGTGCACCAAGACGCCCTGAGTCAAAACCCAAGTTTTCTACTTCGGGTCAGGTGAGCTAACTCCGCCATCTTGGAAAATGGCGGCCATGTTTGAAATACTTTTATCAACATAAAATCCACAAAAGTCATCCGATTTCAACCAAATTTGGTAGGGGTGTGTAAAATTGGGTATTCTATTTGAAAACAATCGCATACATTGTATTTTTTACTATTTTAATGGTTTTTTTGCAACTTTTATGTTAAAGAACACATGTTTTTTTGGTTTTTTTAAGTTATGAGGTTAACTGTTAATCTATGGATATTTCTGAAAAGTACGTAAAATTACGAACAATTTGGTATATTCAACTTGTATTTTACTGTTTTTACTTTTCATGTAATAAAAAAAATATATTTTTATGCAATTTTTGAAAAGTGCTAAAAAATTAAAATTATCCAAATTTAGTTTTTTGTGGTAGAAAATGTTCATGGACAGGTACTGAGTCAAAACCCAAGTTTTCTACTTCCGGTCAGGTGAGCTAAATCCGCCATCTTGAAAAATGGCGGATATGTTTGTTGTACTTTAATGATCATAAAATCCACAAAAGTCATCCGATTGTGATAAAATTAGGTAGGGATGTGTATAACTATGGCCACTGCTTAATAGTAAAGGAATAACAAGCATATTTAACATTTTATATGTTTTTTAAAAGTTTTTATAAAAAAATTAAGTTTTTTTTACGTTTTTATTTTGAAATTAACACCAAACATAAAAACCATGGATGTTTTTGAAAAGTACATAAAATTACAAACAATTTGGTATATTCAACCTTTACTATGCTGTTTTTAGTTTTTAAATAACACATAAAAATATAAATATTAAAGTGTCTTTATAAAAAAAATTTAAAAAAATAAAAATTTTGCAAATTAATGTTTATGTGGTAGAAAATGTTCACAGATAGGTTCTGTTGGGCCATCTTGAAAAATGGCAGATCCAATTTTGATAAAAGTCGGTAGGGATGTGTATAACTTTGGCTACTACGTAATACTAAAGGAATAATAAGTATATAATTTCATCATTTTATATGTTTTTTATAATTTTTATTTAAAAAGATTACGTTTTTTCATATTTTTATTTCGAAATTAATACCAAACATACAAACCATGGATATTTCTGAAAAGTACTTAAAATTACAAACAATTTGGTATATTCAACCTTTACTATGCTGTTTTTAGTTTTCAAATAAAAATTCAATTTAATTAAAAAATGTAACAGCCATTTAAAGTAGTTTTAAATGTATTGTTACACCTAACATTAGTAATGTTTTCTATGTAATTCTACAGTGCAATATTATTTATTTACCGGTAAATTCTAGTTTTAGTCATTTTTTAATAATTTTTGTTTCTTTTATTTAATTTCCTTGAACTGCTTCATTAAAAAAATATTATTTATGGATCATGCCATTTGTTAACTGATAAAAATGTGATCAGAGGTGCCGTGTGAATCTACAAAAACTGATTAAATAATTCAGAAACAGTTAACAAAAACTTGAACAAAACTTTTTAATAATTTTTCTAAAAGATCTTTCTAAAAATCTACAAAAGATGTAAAAATTATGTAAGTAAATTTTTACATCTTTTGATCACAACATAACAACACACCCAGCTGATAATAAATAACTGACATTATAAAATTGATAACATAAGATACAGACTTAGAGATTTAAAATGTCAAAGATCATGAAATCTCAATATGTATCTAAGTTTAATTTGTTTCTTTATCGTTGTATAGTAATTTGTTGTTCATGTGTTAATTGTAGTCCCTTTTATCGAGGCTTGGATATTTATTGCAACTTATTTTTATTTAATTTTATTCAAAGTATTGATTTATCACCGATGTTTACATAAATAGGTAAACGTACTGCAGTCATTAAAGAACGGTGATCTTAGTAATTTATTATACAACAAACAATAATATACTTAGGTTTTGGACTATGTAATATAAATCTTGTTAGGCCTACGTGTTAATAAATTAAATGAATATGCAAAGAATTGTAAAGCTAATGGACCAATTGTAATATGAAATACAAGTATTTATTTATTTTTTAAAGTTTTATGTTATGTGTAGTGTTGGCGTTTTTTTTTTTTTTTTTTTTTTTTTTTTTTTTTTTTTTTTTGTCGTATTGATAAAGGTTTATAGTGAGCTAGAAATAATATTATAAAACATGAATGAGACATGACAAAAGTGTATTACCTTTTATACAAATTACTTCAAAACCACCAAGGTTCAAACAAAATATATGAAAAACCTTTAATGATTTACTGGTAATATATATGTCTTATATATAAATCTTTTATTCTAAAAACCAAAACAGCAGAGTGATTGTTATCAAAAAATTACCCTCAAAGCCTATGTTATGACTTATTAAATTTTCAAATAATCAAATATGTCAGTTTTTTTAGGTGCCACAATGTAGAGGTCTTAATGAATCATCCAAGCCCATTTATTTGATTTTTTATGTTATTTGAAAAGTCAAAACAGCATAGTAAAGGTTGAATATACCAAATTGTTTGTTATGTACTTTTCAAATACATTCATGATTTTTATGTTTGGTGTTAATTTAGAAATGAAAAATTGAAAAACCTACTTTTTTACATAAAAATTATTAAAAAAACATATAAAATAATAAATTATGCTTGTTATTCCTTTACTATTACGTAGTGGCCGTAGTTATATACATCCCTACCGAATTTTATCACAATCGGATGACTTTTGTGAATTTTATGATGATTAAAGTAAATCAAACATATCCGCCATTTTTCAAGATGGCGGATTTAGCTCACCTGACGGGAAGTAGAAAACTTGGTTTTTGACTTAGAACCCCTTTGCAAATATTTTCTAACACAAAAAAGGTTAATTTGCAAAATTTTTATTTTTTAACATTTTTTTGATAGACACTTTAAAATTTATATTTTTTTGTGTTATTTAAAAACTAAAAACAGCATAGTAAAGGTTGAATATACCAAATTGTTTGTAATTTTATGTACTTTTCAAAAACATCCATTGTTTTTATGTTTGGTGTTAATTTCAAAGTAGAAATGTAAAAAACCTAATTTTTTCATAAAAATTATAAACATACAAAATGATAAAATATGCTTGTTATTCCTTTACTATTACGTATTGGCCATAGGTATACACATCCCTGCCTAATTTTATTACAATCGGATGACTTTTGTGGATTTTATGATGATTAAAGTAAATCAAACATATCCGCCATTTTTCAAGATGGTGGGTTTAGCTCACCTGACCGGACGTAGAAAACTTGGGTTTTGACTCACTATCCGTCCATGAACATTTTCTACCACAAAAAACTAAATTTGGATAGTTTTAATTTTTTAGAACTTTTTTAAAAATTGCATAAAAGTATCTTATTTTTTTGATTATATAAAAAGTAAATACCCCCGTTACAGCAGACCTGCATACTCAGCGAATTTCAAATGCTAAACGACATATTTCGATCGAACATAGCGAGATTTGATACGTTTTTGTAAGCTCCATAAGAATAACATGGGGAATGAGTATGCAGGTTTGCTGCTACGGGTATATTAAAACTGGGTGGTTTTAATTCAATATTTAGTAGATCTGGCCTA
Organism: Flexamia atlantica; assembly: GCA_035578135.1. Lineage (NCBI taxonomy): Eukaryota > Metazoa > Arthropoda > Insecta > Hemiptera > Cicadellidae > Flexamia > Flexamia atlantica. The sequence goes on along the minus strand of JAQJVK010000001.1, from coordinate 191,277,937 downwards.
GAAGAAGCCATTTACCAAGTTTTACCAAGATATGTTGAGAAATAAGCGAGATATAGAATTTTACTTATTTTCCCATAAGGTTAACATTGGGACAATGTACTGTGTTTACCACTTTCAATATCTCGGTAACCAATGGGCATAGAGCAGTGATTCAAAATACTAAATTGTTTGTTTTTTTGAGCTGAATTCAATGGTGCTTGAAAAACCAATAAAAATTTGAAATTTATGAAAATGAACGAAAGGTGTTTTTGGCATCTGGGGACCTCAAAAAGAAAAGTTATGATGGTCTCGGGCTTGGGTCTTACCATGAGACCTACGGTAACAGCTTCTTCCCTATAGGGGAAATTCGCTAAAACAGTAAAATACAAGTTGAATATATCAAATTGTTCGTAATTTTACGTACTTTTCAGAAATATCCATAGATTAACAGTTAACCTCATAACTTTAAAAAAAAAAACTAAAAAACGTGTGTTTTTTATATAAACAAAAAAAAACACATTGGAACACATTTTTTTTTTTTGAAAAAAACCATTAAAATAGTAAAAAATAAAATGTATGCGATTGTTTTCAAATAGAATACCCAATTTTACACATCCCTACCAAATTTTGTTGAAATCGGATGACTTTTGTGGATTTTATGTCGATAAAAGTATTTCAAACATGGCCGCCATTTTCCAAGATGGCGGAGTTAGCTCACCTGACCCGAAGTAGAAAATTTGGGTTTTGACTCAGGACGTCTTGGTGCACATTTTCCAGCAAAAACATTTCTGCTTGCATTTTTTTCCTCATTAAAACCTATTTTCTCTGGACTAATTAGGCGGCTCTATGAAGGGACTGCACACTCATTTTGTCAAGCACTCACAGCATAAAAACCATTAAAAAATGTGGAACTACAGGTAATCAGCCATCAAGAAGCCCAGCTTTCTCGAGTTTGTAAGATAAAATTATAGTTAGTTTTAATAAAAAATTCTATAAATGTTATTCACATAGCAATACATTTTAGATAGGCTTATATAGAAAACGGGACGGGATCGGCTTGTGTCAATCCCGAAATCCCGGGATCGGAATTTAGGTCCGGGATTGAGACCCCTAGTTGTAGCATTGACGTTATGATAGTAGAGAAACATTTTTAACAATCCAATACGACTGAGTAATTGGACATTCATACATTCATTTATTATTATTATTATCATCATGAAACATGGAAGAATCTGTCAGGTACAGATAAAAGGACATATTTATTTGCACCCATTAACAATAATGATGAGTTAAAAACAAAATAAGGCATTGTGTAATGGTTTTATTTAGGGCTTGGATAGTCAGTTTGGGTTAGGGTGCGGGAGTGGAAACGGAATACAAGATTTAGGTATTTAAATGAAACTAATGTCATTGAGGTGACTCGTGTATTGACGGAAATGCTACAAACAGAACAATCACTATCGGATTCGACCAGCAGATCTACAGATTTAAAATGTCTGTCTTGCTAACCAAAAAAAGGGACTTTTTACCGAGCCAGTTCCCAGGGCCAGAACACTGGACTGTCACAGGAACGCTCAGTGGCGAAAACTGATGACATAATATTATAACACTTTAAAGAAGTCGTTGGAGGTCCACAGAAAATACCAAGGAGGGCACATGGGACACTTTGACCTGGGCACTGAATTTAATTATTTTAGTTTAAATCGACAAGCTCTCCCAGCTCGGGTGCAAGTCACAGGAAGGCTTTTACAATTTTGGTTTAGGGTACCGAATATATTCTATATCTGTTGGAATAGAGGGCCGGATTATTACGGGGCGGTTCCCAGCTCGGTATCGAGTCACAGGAACGCTTCCGTATGTCATTATACTAAAATTTAGAGCGACCCAGCTCGACGGTCGACTCACAGGAACGCTCGTCTTAGTGAAAAAATACGTAATTTATTTTAGAAAAGTTAGGGTGACTTATTTAAACGGTGGAGCGGTTCCCAGCTCCAAAGGAGGCACAGGAACGCTCGCCTGATTATTGAATTTAAAGCAACTCCCAGCTTGGCAACCGAGTCACAGGAGTGCTTGCCTGGTTATTTATTTAATTATAATATTGGGGGTTAAATATCCTAAACAGTAATCTGACTGACCCTAGGCACTGTAAATCAAACTTGAAAATTGCACATGTTTAAATATAGAGACGGTAAACGTATAACACTTACGGAGGTACGGAGGCGATGTTACCCGTGTCTTAGGCGCAGACTGCCCCCTCGAGCACGCACTTTTTGCTTAAGTCTGTCCAAACTATAGAAAACCGAATTTCGGCGGAAATTGCTGAACCGATGTGAGCAGGTTGTGTCGCTTATCAGTGAGGTTCAAGGTCACTTCCCTACAATTGGAGTTTGAAATGAAAACAAAAACAGAGGGACGACACGACGACATGACGACAAGGAGCAGACAGCCGAGCCGAAACTAAAAAGTTGATGTCTTTCATTCGGTAGTAGTCAGACCTTTCTAAATAAGGTCAATATTTAACCGAATGCCTACCTTATCGTTGTGAACCCAACGCTATCCATAGTGTACAGCCAATACGCTATTTCTCCAGTTGGTATCTTTCTTTCTAATCTTCTCGCTCACTAGACCTAACAACACTTCAAAGCTTTGTACGCTCATTCGGCAATAGTAATCAAATTTATTTGGATTACTCTTAAGTTCTTCAATAAACGAGTGCACATCTCATTTGATGTTAATAAGGTGGACCAATGGTTCCTTTCAGGACCTGAGTCCAAAATTTTCACGTACTCAAACAGATCGCTACGTTGGCTTCCTCCATGATGGCAGTGACGAACTAGACTAGACTACCAACATTATATGTCAAAATGCGCCATGACGGAAGTCGCCGCACACAGATAAAGCAAACAGTCAAAATGCTTGCGACAAAATAACGCGCAACATTTTGCTTTCAGTGTTTTGTTCGATCAGTGTGCGGCCTGCCATAAACTATCGTGTTCGGATTGTTGTATATTAACCCTTGCTTGATAGTAGTGGACTTTTTAAATTTATTTTGAAGCCCCTGAAGTGCAGATAATATGTTGAATTAAATTAAAAACGTCTTTATTCCAAATAATGAAAGTACATCATGTTACATACAAGAAATATAGTATAAAATTGCAATAACAACAACAAAATATAATATTTTCACTTAAATGTAAGTCTAAATGCATTAAATGATAAATATCCTATTTATGATGAAATTCTTTTATTGAATATGATTTTAACAAAAAGTTAAAGTGAACTTCCACCATAAACAAACATTCGTACCAATGTAAGTAAACTGACATGGAATAGTGATTTCCCTTGAAGAATTTACATGTTGTAATTGATTGTTATTTTTTAAATAAAATTACTGAATTTGAATAATATTTACTACAACATATTTTTTACTGGCCTATACTCTATGTATTAATCAAACAAATATTTTATTAGCATTACTTTTACACTATTGTGGTGCCAACACTCTAACTTCAAAATAAAAGCAACCTTCATATTATCCGAGATTCTCAGTATCCGAGGCAGCCTCGGTCCCAACGACCTCAGATAATCAGGAGTGTAATGTATCACCTAAATATTGATTGTGAATCTAGCCCCTGCTATATTGAAAACCGCGGCATTTATTTATAAAGATAGGTTAAATAATATAAATACCACAGGGCTTTAAAACTTCCCAACACTTTTTGAAACACTCAGTATTATAATGAAATGGCTTGAATAGGCTCACAATTACTGATAATCGCTAGAAAAACTTTAAGAGAATCTGTAAAATTTATTTTTTGCTTTGGAATCCAATTGTTTTGCAGTCTTTGAACTCATAAGCCTTTTTTAATGTGTAAGCCAGAAAAACTAAGGAATTTTAAATGGACATGACAAAGTTTTTATGATTTTAAGGGGAGTTGCTACTAAAAATTAGTGAAAACCCATCAAAAATTAAAAAAAGTTTTGTTAGTTAATTACTATATAAATATTTTTTCACCCAGAAAATCCACCCAGAATCATTTTACATACATGTACATAGGAGAAAAATATATGTAAACATTGCTTTCTAGTCCTCGACTCCAAGGATTTCCCTCTCAGCTTCTAAAATATAATATAATACAGCAATATTGTATATATATATATATATATATATATATATATATATATTTATTTGAAATATTATGTTGCCATAATTCAAGAATAATAAAAAAATTAAAAACAAAAAATAAAAAACCATGACCAAAAATTGTTTTCATTCAATAATGCTAGTTATTTTGTAGATTAAAACACATCTGCCGGAAAACTTCTGTTTCCTGAAAGTTGTCTTTTTCCATGTTTCAGATGACAAAATTTGATATTCCAAAAAAACTACTTGAGCCACAGTTCTGAAATTTTGTACATGGCTTTTGTATATAAAAACCTAAAAAAAGTATTTTGAATCCATTTGGTAAAATAAATTTAATTAAAATATGTGATATTGATGTGAATTTCATGCTGAACAAAACTAAATCATTTCCATTTTTGTAATGTTCATAGTTTTCTTTCAGGGTGTCTACCAGTCGGGAATTCGGGAAAATTCGGGAAAATGTCGGGGATTTTGTAAGGTCGGGAATAGTCGGGAAAAAGTACTGAATTTCAACATTTGGTCGGGGAATTCGAATTTGGCTATAAAACATAACGAAATAGCAGTTTTCTTCGTTATTGTCATCGTCTCGGCCGGCAAATCTCTCGAACGAATCGCGGCAGATAAATTTTTAGCCACGACCAGAAAAGCTGTCGCTTATTCCGCTGCCGCAAGATTCTCGGTCCTAATACAGCTGTAAAAACGCTCGCTCGTTTCGCGGCCGACAAGTCTCATTCTACGCGGCCGACAAGTCTGTCGCTCTTTACGAAGCCGATAAGTCTCTCGCCCTTTACGCGACCGACAAGTCTCTCGCTCTTTACGCGGCTGACAAGTCTCGCTCTTTACGCGGCCGACGAGACTCGCTCTTTATGCGGCCGTCAAGCTCGCTCTTTACGTGGCCGACGAGTCTCTACGGTCTGTACTCGGATTCTCTCGCTCTTTACGCGGCTGACAATTCTCGCTCTTTACACGGCCGACAAGTTTCGCTCTTTACACGGCCGACAAGTTTCGCTCTTTACGCGGCCGACAAGTCTCGCTCTTTACGCGGCCGACAAGTATCTCGATCTTTACGCGGCCAACAAGTCTCTCGCTCTTTACGCGGCCGACAAGTCTCTCGCTCTTTTCACGGCCATCACATCTGTCGCTTTTATTGCGACTGGAAATCTTTCGCTTGTTTTGCGGCCGGCAAATCTCTTGGTCGCATCTCGGCCGATGACTTCATCCCTCTTTTCGCGAGTGTTAGACCTCTCGGTCGTATTGCGGCCAGAAAATCGCTCACTCATTTTGGGACCAAAACATTTTTCGGTCATCTCGTGGTAGACAAATTTTTTGCTCTTTTCGTGGCCGTCACATCTCTCGGTCGTATTGCGATAAGAAAATCGCTCGATCTTTTCACGGACGGAATATCTATCATTTATACCGTGGCCGGCAAGATTTTCGGTCTCGTTGCGATCGGAAATCTTTCGCTTGTTTTGCGGAAGGCAAATCTCCTGGTCGCATCGCGGCCGATGAGAACCTTACTCATTTCGCGGCCATTACACCTCGGTCATATTGCGGCCGGAAAGACGCTCACTCGTTTTAAGAATGAAACATTTTTCGGTCAATTTGTGGCAGACGAGTTCCTTGCTCTTTTAGTGGCCGTTATATCTGTCGGTTGTATTTCGACAAGAAAATCGCTATTTTTTTCAAAGCCAGAGATATTGTAATTCACAACATGGCTGGCAAATCTTTTGGACTTATTGCGGCCGGAAATCTTTCACTTGTTTTTCGGTTGTCAGGTGGCCGACTGTTTCTTGATCGTATTGTGTCGCTTACTCTTTTCATAGCCGTTACTTGATTCGGTCGTATTGCGGCCAGCAAATCTCTCTGTCGCATCGTGGCTGTCAAATCTCGGTCGTTTATACCACGACCGCAGAATCTCTTGGTCACAACGCGGCCGGAAAATCGCTCGTTCTTTCAGCAGCTGAAAATCTCGGTCGCATTACGGCTGGCAAATCTATTGGACTTATCTCGGTCATCTTGCTCATCCTTTGGCGATCTTTTGCTTGCATTGTAGCCGTCTAAATGTATTTATTTACAAATATCGTTCTCAACATTCGTTTTAGGAGGCAGCGGTCATGTTTCCTATGGTTGGGAATATTTTTTAAATTGTCGGGAAAAGTCGGGAAAAAGTCGGGAATTTCATATATGAAATTTGGTAGACACCCTGTCTTTGAATATCAATTTTAAAAATGTTCCAAAAAAACCGATAAAACCCACTTTTAAGCCTGTTTACACGGTTCTAAGTAGACTGTCAAGTACAAGTCATTCAGCCGCTGGCGGTCTACTTGCACTTGCTACTGAGCACCGTGTAAACGGAACGCGCGAGTTACTGATGTGTCAGCTGACACGCGCGAGTAGCTGACCCCCCGTGCGAAGTAACTGACAACTGGCGGCCGACAAGTAGCTACTAACAGCCTACTTAGCACTGTGTAAACGGACAACGTCAGTTGTACAGATATTTATCATCAATATTTTTTATCTAAATAACGTAAGCAACGGACAGAAAATCTATAATAGCTATTTTAATGTTATAAATAAAAAATTCAAAGAAATTTGAAATTAAATCAAATGTTGCGATACATTTTTTTATTGCATTCGAAATTTTTCAACTATTACATATTACTTGTGACCTACAAAAACCAATACATTTATATTAGCAATTAAAGGAAAAAGTAAGGAATTTTTTAATAACTCGGTATTGCTGTAAGAGTATGGAAATGATATCAGATTTTACTGTATTACCAATTAATTGTTGGTAGCCAACAACAAACATAATAATTACATTATTTCAAAGGTAACAAATAAATATCTTAATGACACAAGGGGGAAGATGTAACAGAGGACAGACTTCATTGTGAGCAACAGGCGCAGGCGGAAATAAAATTTGCTCTTGCAATGATGTTGACATGTATTTCATCAAAAGTCATGAGGTATTGCTTATGTTAACATAATCAAATAATTATGTAGATTAATTATTGCAACAATTTTATTATCTACGTAATTTAAAACTAAACTTTCACTTATTTTTATTGAAGTACAATTATAATTATAATGAATAATTCATGTTTGATGTCATCATTATTTATATTAATTACTTATGGTAACAGTGTGCAAAATCATAAATGAAGCCAACATTTTTACAAATTATATTAAATTGGAATCTAGGCCTAATAAATATGATTAATTTAATATGTCCGTATATAAAACATGCGGACAAGAACCCTCTGCTCTTCAGATATTTTCGAAACAACAGGTTTATTTAAACAGGCGGTTTTAAAGCGACCCACAAGTCGCAAGTACGTGTAAACGCTCCACGTCAAGTCACAGTAGAGCGCCAGCTGGCGGTCGCGAGTAGACCGCCAGAAAATCGTCTGCTACTGGCTACTCGCGCGCGAGTAACTTAGCACCGTGTAAACCAGACTTTAGGGCACATTACATTTTTTTATTATAATATGAATTTTTTTTTTTGGTTTTAGGTCTTTCACAAGTATGAAAGCCTGTTACAAAGTAAAAATTAGTTGTTATAATTAAAATTTTAGCGATTTTTGTAGCGACTCCCCATAGTACAAACTTTAACAAGTAAAAAAGTTTAAACAAAAGATTGAGGCAAAAACCAAATAAACCAAAGAAAACTGGATCCAAAATTGGATAAAAAAATCAATAAATTATGCTATAAAACGTTTTTCTTCCTGCCAAAACACCACCAAAAATCAGGGGGTGCTTCCCTCTGGGAGGAGGGGGGGTTGATTTCCATCCATGGAGGCTGATCCATGGTTTTCAGGTATTTTGATCATTTATCGTTCTCTGTTTTAGCTATGTTTTTTCCAATTTTTTTTTGGCTGTGTGTTACTTATCTCGTTATTTCTAGGTACTTTTCTATCTGAAGATGGTATTCGATTCCAGATCCCGCAAAATTCAAAATCAAAACACAAACCACCAGCCCCTTTAATTATGTTTATATGGAAGTTTAACATGTAAACATATTAAGCATGTTTAATTTTGTCTGCTATTTAACTACAATTTTCTTGAAGAAAGGTAGATATAGCTTTTTAATAACCCTGCTTTTTCAGGTTGCACAGACCCTTGGGACACTAAAGTCCTACGTTCTGCGTCTGGAGGACATTTCCATATTCCAATAAGAATTGACATGTCTTGGAATCAACACGAAGAATTTCTCAGCCCATCTGATACAATCTGCCTTGCTGACAATGTATCTGAGAGGTCAAACTCTCTGGCAGCCGCTCTGCCTCAACACTTATATTACCATATGAACTACAATTCCCTACAATCTTTGGCCATTCTTATTGGCGGAGAGACTGAAGGTTTGAGTAGTGATGCATTTCAGTTGGCAGCAAAATACAATGGTTCAAGATTACATATCCCTCTTTCCAACAGAATGGAGAGTTTAAATAGTGGTTGCGCTTTGAGTGTGATATTGTTCGAAATTAAAAGACAGTTCTTGACTGATGAGAATGAGAAAGAAGAATTTTCAAATGACAAAGGAGAAATGAGCATGAAAGCTGGGATATAGTCTTGGAACACAATCAAGATCTATATTTTTACATTTTACATTTATAAATATTAAATAATTAGTTTTAAAAGTTGGTATTTTTAATAACCGCTTATTCATATTTTAGATGAGGGCCAGGCTTAGTATTTTCTGTGGACATACACTGCAGCTGTGATTTCAGCTTATTGTGCACCCTCAAGGTTATGACATTATTACATAGCAGGTCAAACTCTGCTACCTAGCCAAAGTAGAGAATTTCTGCTTAGGAATGCTAGCAAATAATAATTATTCTATAGTCGCATTAACTGAAACCTGGTTAAATATTTCAATCAGCAATTCTGAATTATTTTCTGATAATTATAATGTTCTGAGGTGTGACAGAAAAGAGTTGCAAACCGGGAAGACTAGGGGTGGAGGAGTGTTGTTGGCAGTCATCAATTCTATTAAAATGAATAGATTACAGTAGACGCCCTCTAGTTCGGCCACCTCGGGACCGGACCACCGACCAGACTACAAAATGGCCGGACTATCCGGATGTACTATCAAAATGCAAAATAATCCTATTAAATTCATTACATATGCTTCAAAATCAACAAAACACCTGGGAAGTAAGAGGTTAAACATGTTTACAGTGTTTAATTGGCAAAGAAAATTTTTCGACGGCTCTATGTTGCGACGAACTGTCATATTGCGTCACTCGTAGATAGGTATGTTTTTTGCCGATACCGTACTGAGGATATAGAGTAAACAGAGAAACTCATCACGTACTGTAGGAAAATTTGTTTTGCCAAGTTTTTGTTCCATTGTCACAAACATGTGTTTACGTTTTTCAACCACGTTAAAAAACATTTTACTCAAAGTAAATTTGTAAACGTATAGTTTACAATTACTCGCAATATTCACCCCTGAAATCAGTCCTTATACATAACAGAAAAAAATGCACCCACGAAATACCAGATCAAATCTTACTGTACCTAGAGTCCTTTGATTTAAAGTTTAACAACTTCGTTTGTTAGTTGAGGTCAAATGTGTCTATCAATTACAAGCCTACCCGTAAACTAAAAACTAAACTGACATAAATAGTTTACTTCTACGGCCGGAAACTAAACATTCAGGATAAATCCTGTCGAAGATCATTCCCCCGTGGTGCGTCGTGGCCATATGACGGATATGAGTAACCCTCCTAGGACCGGCCGGACCATCCGGCGGCCGATCCAACCGAAGCCGAACTAGAGGGCGTCTACTGTAGTTGAAATGGAGTCTGACGATTTTGATAACATTTGGGTTTGTTTAAGGATTAGTAATAACTTTTCTATGTTGCTATCTCTTGTCTATTTTACTCCTAATACGCATATCAATATTTATAAAGCTTTCTTTGACAAATTAGAATCAGTAGTAATTAAGCATGAGCATGTATTAGTAATTGGGGATTTCAATTTGGCTGTTTTCGGGTCTGGGTATGATTTAGGACAAGCTAGTGAAATATGTAAACAGTTAATGTTTTTTTGTAGGTTACACAATTCATCCTCACGAAATAATGTATTAAATTACTTAGGTAAGACATTAGATTTAGTTTTAAGTGATATTAGCGATTTAAATGTTCGGCAGGAGGTCAATCCACTTGTTAATATAGTCAGACATCATCCCGCATTGTTAATTGAATGGCAAGTATTTATGAGAGGTGATAATGCAGATGTGACGTTTGAGAAACCCAGCTACAATTTTGCTAAAGCGGATTTCTTAAACATTTATATGGATATTGCAGATTGTAATTGGGAAGATCTGTTAAAGTCTAACAATTTAAATGCAGCTGTTGAATTATTTTACGACACATTGCATAACATCTTAGATTCCCGTGCTCCATTAAGCCAAAGTGTTAAGCCAAATGATTTAAAAATAATGTTAAAAAAAAAAGAAAAACTGCGCAAGCGTTTAAAAAAATATGAAATGCCTCATCTTTACGATCAGTTTAGACAGTTAAGAAAAGAAATCAAATCAAAAGTAAAATTAGATTATGATATTTTTATTTTAAAAATCAAAACTGATTTGTCAAGCAATCCGAAATCATTCTGGGCCGTGATTAAAAAACTGCGAGCAAGCGACGTAGGTCCAAACACAATGTACCTGGGAGATAAGGAAGTTGAGGGGAACGATAAGATAGCCGAGGCGCTTACCGAATATTTTCATTCAGTGTAGGAACCGAACGACCTTGACATTGATGACCTTGTCGCCTGCCGCTCGCCAGTTATGGAGAACGTTCATGGTTTATTTATCAATGCAATTAGTAAAAATTAAGTTTTAACTGCACTAAAAAGATTAAAAAATAAAAGATCGTTAGGACCTGATAACATTCCTCCGCACATTTTAAAAGGTTGTGCTGAGTTTTTGGCTAATCCTTACATCATTTATTTAATCTTTCATTAAAACATAATTGTTTTCTTGATATCTGGAAAGTTTCAAAAGTGGTGCCAATTCCCAAGAAGGGCGGTAGAGGGGATATAACGAATCAAAGACCCATTGCAATTATTTCTTCTCCTGCTAAAGTTTTTAAATCTATACTGTACAACAGATTGCTCGCTCATGTTAAGAATTTAATCACTCCTTTTCAGCATGGCTTTTTCCCGAGCAGATCGATCAATACAAACTTAATAAACTTTTGCCAATACACAATGAATTGAATAGATAAAAATGTTCAAGTTGATTGTATTTACACAGATTTAGAAAAAGCATTTGATAGAGTTAATCATTTAGCGTTACTGTCTAAGCTGCATTACTACAGTTTAACAGAAAATACAATTGCATTTTTTTCAACTTACCTGCACAAACGTAAGCAATTTGTGATGTACAAAGGGGCTAATTCTAAAAATATAATTGTGGACTCTGGGGTGCCCCAAGGTTCGAATTTAGGCCCATTAATGTTTTTAATCTTTATAAATGACATTGCAAAATATGTTAAAAATAGTCAAATCCTAAAATATGCAGATGATCTTAAAATATTTAAAAATATTGAAAATATTCATGATTGCTTTTTACTTCAGTATGATATTAACAGCTTAGTTGAGTGGAGTAAGAAAAACTTGAAATTTAATGTAAAAAAATGTGCTGTCATTACTTACACTCGAAAAACTGTACAAAGTTTATTTAATTTGAACTACACCATGGATGGTACTGTTTTAAGCAGGAAGTCCACTTTTAAGGACCTTGGGGTGGTTTTTGACTCAAAGCTGAATTTTTAAGATCATGTTGTAACTACATGTAAGGCAGCTTATTCAGTGTTAGGTTTCATTTACAGATCAAGCAGTTTTTTGAAAAATATTGATTCTATAAAACTACTTTATTGTTCACTTGTAAGATCCCGGTTAGAATATGCATCTGTTGTATGGTATCCGCATCAGGCTTATCTGCGTAATATGATTGAAGCAGTTCAAAAAAAGTTTTTAAGACTTCTTTTTTTCAAAACATTTGGTTTCTACACTTTTGACATTCCCTACATTGAACTATTAAAAAATTTTAAAATTAACAGTCTTGATAGTAGAATGAAGTTGAATTCTCTGTCTTATCTCCATAAACTGGTGAGCGGATGCCTGGATGACAGCAGGTCGCTTGGTCTCCTGAACTTCAGTATACCCCGCCCCAACTCGCGCAGCACGTTTCTCTTTGCACCTAGCTTTTCTAGAACACATGTGGGTTACTATTCACCAGTCAATGTCATGTGTCGTTTATATAATTCAAACTCTGCCGACATCTTTAAGTTTACGATCTTTTAGATCACAAATATTAAAGGAACTAGACAACTTGCTAGTTTGTCAATAAACAAATAGTTTATTGACCACTCAAATCATTAATTTGTTTTTTATTTGTGTTTATAAATATAAAAAAGGTTTATTCCCTGCATGTCTCAGTAAAAACTTTTTATATATCTCTGTCGTTATTATTATTGTTATTTATTATAACTTTTAGTTGTGCATCATGTGGACTGAAAAAGAAATTTATGAAGTGTTTTGCTATCCATATGAACATTTATCTTAATGCTGCAATGTAATTGGCTTAAGCTGTTTTGTAGCATTGAATGAAAAATAAATAAATAAATAGCAAATTGCCACTGAGGATTAGCAGGATTCGAACCCAGGAACCTTAATCACCGCTTTAAAACAGTAAATAAAAAATCAAAGATTGAAGTTTAAAGCTGCTGTATTGCATGTCCAGGTATATTTCTTATAAATCAGATTTCTCTATTAACACACTTGATGCTGCGCGCAGGAAATCCCGCGCGCCGAACCTGCGCCGCAGGGCTGCCCGCGGGATTTTCTGCGCTTTATATATGGATTCTCTATTGATTAAGTGACCGGCTAGCTCTGCTCTGGGAACCTTCTCTTGTGCATAGCACTGTGTTATAGGCCTAACCTCAAATCGTGATGGCGTCAGTTTTCGGATTGCGCCTTCGTATTTTTTTTGGTAGTGCGTTGGTTTTTATATTGATTTTTCAATCCAGATTATATATTATGTATAATTTTTTTATTTCATGTCGTAATTCAGTGAAAAATGGCTACCTCTACATCTAGACAAAGCATAGTCCCTCCTAGTGACAGTGATCCGGGCCGGGAATTTTCGTTATCCCTTGCCCGAGTGCTGAGCGCGGGATTTCCCGCGAAGTATTATTAGGCCAGTAAAATTAGATAAAAAATTTGTCAATGTTGGAAAAAAATCCCGGAAAGCTGGAAATCGTCTTAATCTTTCCGTTTTACATCCACGTATATGAATTTAAAGTTTGTCCCATTTTTCCTAGTGCGCTTTCGATCTGGGACCACAAAAATATCAGAGTTTTGGGTCATTTTTATTTTTTTGTAATTAAGTAAAAAACCGTTTATTCTACAAAAGGTTTAAATACAAGAATTGTAGAGGACAAAATTCTGCATTTATTGAGTACCTTCTGATAAAGATGCTTTGAATTTGATTTATGGTAAGTTAAATAAAGGGTTTAGGCGAATTTCTCTGTTAGGAAAAGAGCTATTACTGTAGGTCTCATGGTAATCCCTAAGCCCGAGACCATGATAACTTTTAGTTTTGAAGTCCTCAGAAGCCAAAAATCACATACGTTCAAATCTATATATATATATATATATATATGTATCAATATAGATGTATATAAATATATATACTTTTGTATTTGTTTCCTCGATAACCCTTGCAAAAGTGGTCCGTTCTTAATAAAATTTGGCACGGACGTGTAAAGTAGTAATTATTCACACATGATCGAAAACCAGCCCGATCGGACCATCGGAAAGGGGGGTGATGGGGGGTAAACCACAAAAAATGGGGTTTATTGAATTTTTCATGTAGAAAAATTAAAATATTCTAATTTTGGTTTATACAGTTGAATTCAGCTCGAAAAAACAATAATTTTGTATTTTGAATCATTGCTCTATGTCCATTGGTTATCGAGATAATGAGAGTGGTAAACACAGTACGTTGTCCCAGCAATGTTAACCTTATGGGAAATCAATCAAATTGTATATCTTCTTTATTTGTGAACATATCTTAATAAAATTTGGTATGTGGCTTCATCAAGTTAAGATCTACTTGATTATAGCTTAAAATCCACAAATTTATATATTCTTGAGGCAGCAGACCTGCGTATTCACGTTCCCAGTGTTAACCTTATGGGAAATCAATAAAATTGAACACCTTCCATATCTCCCCATATATCTTAATAAAACTATTTATGTGGCTTTATCTAGTTAAGGTCGACTTGATTACGGGCAAAAATCCCCAAGTTTATGGATTCCTGAGGCAGCAAACCTGCCCACTCATTTCCCCAATGTTGACCTTATGGAAAACAATGAATGTGTGTTGCTTGCTTATTTCTCAACGTATCTCGTTGAAACTTGGTATGTTGCTTAGTGAGATAGACCTCAACTAGACGTTGCACAAACAAAGTTTTATCAAAATATTGAGAAATAAGCTAGCTGTACAATTTTATTTATTTTCCATAAGGGTAACATTGGGAAGGTGATTACGCAGGTTTGCTGCCTCAAGGATATATAAATTTGTGGATTTTGTGCCATAAACAAGTAGATCTTAACTAGATGAAGCCACATAACAAATTTTATTGAGATATGTTCACAAATAAGTGAGGTATACAATTTTATTTATTTCCCATAAGGTTAACATTGCTGGGACAACGTACTGTGTTTACCACTCTCAGTGTCTCGGTAACCAATGGACATAGAGCAATGATTCAAAATACAAAATTATTTGTTTTTTCGAGCTGAATGAAAATGAAATGAAAAAATCGTTTATTTCCAGTAATATTAACAAAAAATAAATCTTCCATGAATTCAAATTACAATTCAATAGTTATGGTAATTACAAAGAAAATATAACTAAATTGAATGATATGCTAAATTTTAATTACAAAAACATTGTCCATGAAAGATATTTATAACCAAGGAAATAAGCCTTCATGGGCAGGTTGCCTGTGCGAAGGCTTAGCCGATATTACAGTCAGCATAGGTTATTTATTGTGAATAAACCTTTGGAAAATATTTGCTTTTAATTTTTTAATGCGGAAAAGAGTGGTTTTTAAAAAACTAGACTTGTTGAAAATAATAACAAATAATTTAGAGAATTAACAACGGAGCATGGGAGTGGCAGAGAGGGGAAGATGGCAAGAGGCAGTGTAAAAGGTAGTCAAATGTGAGATTCGGTCAGATCAGGTCCTAGTGGGTGTAAGTAGTAGGGTCAGGTCTGCCTGTACTGAGGAGTGATAAGAAGTTCAGAATCTATTATTCCCAGTTCAACGAGCTAATCAGTTACATGCTTTTTAAATGATTTCACAGAAGGAGAATTAAAAATTAAGTTATTTGAATAGGTTGTTAAGTTCCGGTACAAAACAGATGAAATGTAAGAGGAGTTGGTGGTAGAGTAAGATTTAGTTAAGTGAATGGCTGGTATTCCTACATTTTGTGAATAGCGTGTGTTATGAGTGTGTGTTATGCTAGTAAATAAGGAGTTAAAATTCTTGTAAATATGAATCATCAAGGTCTTAATAAACAATTGTCTAACGGTAAGCAGTGATAACTCATGGAATAGTACGGTTGTGGGGTAACGAAGAGGTTTCTTAAAACAAATTTTTACTATTAATTTTTGAATGACAAAAAGGGGTTCTAAAATTGTTGGAAACAATCCACCCCATACGATTATGCCAAATGAAAGTAAGGATTGCACATAAGCGTAGTATGCCAATTTGATTTCATTGAATGTTAATACTTCCCGCAGTTGTCTGAAGGCATAAATAAATGTTCTCAATTTAGAGATTAAAAATTGAACATGATCTATCCATTTCATTCTATTATCAAAAACAACACCTAAATATTTATAAGAAGTTACCTTTTGGATAGATTCACAAAAGCAGTTTCTATTTTGGTAATCTCCACAAGAATGAATGATAAGGTCTTGCAAAAAATAATCAGAATTAGATCTCAATGATATAGGCATAAATTTAGTTTTAGAGACATTCAAGGAAAGAACATTTTGATCAAACCATTTTTTTAGGACCATAAGATCTTTGACAGCATTACAACGTACGTTCTCCCAATTAGCACCATTTTGCAATATGAGAGTGTCGTCTGCAAACAAGAAAAGTTTTCCATTTAGAGCTAGTTTAGAAATGTTATTTATGTAAATAAGGAAAAGAATCGGACCAAGAGTGCTTCCCTGAATAACTCCGTAATCTATAGGCCTAATATCACTTGAGATGCCATTAATAACTACACACTGCCTTCTGTCAGTTAAATAACTACGGAACCATGAAAGAGCTACACCACGAATTCCAATATTTTCAAGTTTAGCCAATAATTTACATCTATCAACTGAATCGAATGCTTTTTTAAGGTCCAAAAAAATTAACATACAGCGCTTATTGCACGAAATATTATAATCGATATCTTTGCTGATGTCAAACAGAGCATCAGATATATTTTTATCTTGAACAAACCCATATTGATTGCTACTTAAAATGCCATTTAGTTGTACATAAGAAACTAATTGATCTTTTACTATTCGTTCCAAAACCTTAGAAAAGACACTCAGCATAGATATGGGGCGGAAGTTGTTCACATCTGAAAAGTCGTTGGATTTATACAAGGGAAATACTTTAGCTAATTTAAAAATATTGGGGAATACACCGGAAGTCAAACTAAGATTAATCAAGTGAAGGAGTGGATATAAAAATATATTTAGATGCTGTTTGAGAAATTCGGCAGAAATTTCATCAATACCGGGGGCAGACCCTCCCCTGAGTGAGGTCACGTGTCGTATGACGTCATGTTCAGTGACAGTGTGAAACGTGAATTCCGTAGGAAGTCTGTAATTAACGTCGTTCAGTACTGGGGCCCCACCCGAGTCAATATTACTAGCTAAATTTTGTCCAACTTGAGCAAAAAAATCATTAAAGTTATTAGCAACTTGTTTTACTGTTTCGTTATTTATGTTGGAGATATCAGGAAAATATCTTCTTATCGGAAATGCCTCATGTTCTTTTACCCTACCGGCCAATTCATTTACAACTCGCCAAAAAACCTTAGGATTCTTACCACTCTCGTTAATTTTTGTTCTATAATAAGTACGTTTTGCATTTTTTAAGGACCTACTGAGGTTTTGCCTAGCATCTAAATATCTAAGTCTTAAATTCTCATTGAATGGTTGTTTTTTTACTTGTTTACTCAGCTTATCTCTGTCCCGAATACTCCGAATCAAATCCAGTGTTATCCACGGCTTTATTTTCTTGAATCTTGTACAATTTTTTGAATATTTTTTAGCATTATGGGTCGAGGTTTTAATAAGAACGTTAAAGTTATCTGCAGATTCATTAATCTCAAAACAATTTAGAACGGTGCCCCAGTCTGCCCGAGTAAGATTGTCGGAGAGTACAGTGCGGTCAATGTAAGTTCGTGGTTCAGTGTCACGTGACCCAGTGTCAGTCGTAGGCGATGCGGCAGTAACAGTAAGAGCAGTGGCAAAGTGATCAGTTATGCTTGTCTGAAAAACTGCTGAGCTTACATTTTTTACAACTGGATAGCGAACAAATATATGATCCAGACAAGACACAGAGTTAACAGTAACACGAGTGGGTTTGTCTATGCATTGCAGAAGGCCACTGCCTAGTAAGCAGTTTAAATATCGGTCAGTGAATGAATCAGTTTTGAGTAAATCAATATTTACATCTCCTATAAAAATGCATTTTTTATTAATTGAAACGTTGCTGTAATAGTCTTCAAGTCCAATAAGAAAGGTATTTATGTTGCTGTCATGGGTCCTGTACAAAGCTAAAAAATTATAATGATCAGTACACAAAGTAAACTCTAAACTTAAACCAAAAACGTCTCCAATCGTCATCTGTCTGAATGTATAAGTCAGTCGCTTGTTCACAAAAACTACTACTCCGTCGTTTTGATTGAGCTGTTGGTCTGTAGCTATAAGGTCAAAGCCCTCTATACCCTCCCCCCCGGCCCCGCCCCTCAACCAACACTCCGATAGTACAATAAAATCAAGTTGAGCATAAAAAGAATTAATGAAAACTAATAATTCGTCAAAGTTCTTCTGTAAACTCCGGATATTTATGTGAAATATTTTTAACGTAACACCACTCAATTTCCTAGAATAAAAATTTAAATGGTCAATGCTTGTGTCTAATGTGACACACGCATCGAAGTTAAGAATGTCATTATCTTCCGAACACAGCATGACCTTCGCACCCAGCCCCCTGCCCAGTCAGGGACACAAACAATACTGCTAAATTAAAACTTTGCCTGTACTATTTCGAAACTGAGGATTTACAATCAATGAGTTTTACAAACTGAAAATAATAGCAATTTGTGGAATCAATATTAAACTGTAAATTTTTTTAATTATGAACAATTTATCACGTCCATAACGTGCATGAGAATTATAATTATTTATTTAGCTGTAAAATTTAAGGAAAAAATTGTTTTCAAAAAAAAAAAAAAATTGTTTGAATTCAACTGTATAAACCAAAATTAGAATATTTTAATTTTTCTACATGAAAAATTCAATAAACCCCATTTTTTGTGGTTTACCCCCCCTCACCCCCCTTTCCGATGGTCCAATCGGGCTGATTTTCGATCATGTGTGAATAATTACTACTTTACACTTCCGTGCCAAATTTTATTAAGATCGGACCATTTTTGCGAGGGTTATCGAGGAAACAAATACACAAGTATATATATTTATATACATCTATATTGATACATATATATCTATATAGATTTGAACGTATGGGTTTTTTGGCTTCTGAGGACCTCAAAACTAAAAGTTATCATGGTCTCGGGCTTAGGGATTACCATGACACCTACAGTAATAGCTCTTTCCCTAATAGAGAGATTCGCCAAAACCCTTTATTTAACTTCCCATAAATCAATTACTATTCAAAGTATCTTTATCGGAAGGTACCTCAATAAATGCAGAATTTTGTCTTCTACAATTCTTGTATTTAAACTTTTAATGTAGAATAAACGGTTTTTTACTTATTTACAAAAGAATAAAAAATGACCCAAAACTCTGATATTTTTGTGGTCCCAGGTCGAAAGCACACTAGGAAAAATGGGACAAACTTCAAATTCATATACTTGGATGTAAAACGGAAAGATTAAGGCAATTTCCAGCTTTCCGGGAATTTTGTCCAGGATCAATCTTTATTTTACTGGCCTATATGACGTCATAAAAAACGTGTGTTTGCTATGGAAACCAATTTTGATATTCATTTTTATCATGCAGGGACATCGTATTCCAACATTTTATGACAAAAGATAAGTGTATACTGAAGTCATAGTGCAATTATTTTCGTTATCCTTTGCCGAGTGCTGAGTGCGGGATTTCCTGCAAAGTATTATGACGTCACAAAAATCATGTGTTTGTTATGGAAACCAATTTTGATATTCATTTTTAACATTCCTAACGTACAATCATTAAAAAATATCAATAAAAAAATTTCAGCACTCGGGTAATTTTTTCCATATTTTAATACCAGTCAATGTGTTAAAGCTTTTCAATAGTAACTTAACTCAGGTAAGTTAAATTCTTTGAACAATATTTTAATATTTTTTGTTTTAATTTGATCTGAGACTATTCAATTTGATCAGATCCGAAGACATGATTATTAGTCCAATCCCTTGGCATTTGATTAAAATTCTGGAAAACACGGTTTAAATGTTTTTATTGACATTTATTAAGTGTACATATCAATTATTTTTTATATCAACATAAATTCACTTGAGTGTTGATTAAATTGTTTTTCCTTCCAACGAACTGGAAAATAAGTCTACTATGATCATTATAATCTTCGTCAAAGCATTTTCTTGTTCTTCGCTATAACTTTTAACGTTTTCCTTCACAACCCACAATACACACTGTCCTAAATGCTAATCATAAAAAAAACAAGATATGTTACAATTATGTGGGACAATAATTTCTCCTAGTTTAGTTTTAGTAGTTTTTTGGTGGGACGATAACTATGTGTGTGTTTCGCAATTGATCTGCTTGTGACAAGCGGAGGACTGTTTGGCAACCAAAATTATTAACAATTAAAAAAAAATACTCTGGCAATAGTAAATGTTAATTTGTTAATGTACAAATTAATGTTTAATGCAAATCATAATAAATAAAACAAAAGATAAGATATGCTCCTCCTCTGATTACAGCAAATAAAAAGGAAAATGCACCCCTTATCGATTTGTGGGTTCAGTGATCCCTCAACCAAAGCTGCACCTCGAAGTTGGCAGCTACCTGAGGCCTGCAACACTGCTTAATGTCTTGGCAATGTCATCCTCACATAAACAATGTACTTTAAATCAACTATTTTAAAATGTGTTTGATATTTTTGTGTTAGTAGATAATCTTTATTACGCTATTATGTACTTTACTTTTTCATTAAAAATCCTTTTTTTATTCAAATATATAATCTTGACACCTATTATATTATTACTTATGTCATTCTGGCTTGAGGTGTGAACTGTTACACCGAGAGAGTTTTTGAAGGTGATAAGGAGTTTTTGAGCTTGTACCACTGATGTGAATTCTATGAAATGCTGGGGAACAGTTTCAGTCTACCCTTGGGATGAGATTTCGAGTCAGGGCGCAGTATGGCATCTAACTGGATTTTTAGGCTCACAGTATCAGTGCTCCCATGTCCCATTGTGTTACATTGAATCTACAAACTGATGAAAGCAAAAAATAATTTTGTATTTTCTAGAGGTGGTCATTCTTGAGATGATAATAACATTCTGTGAGGTATCAGAAAACACTTTAAATTGCTGTTAGGTTTTCAAACATATTTTTAGTCAAGTAAATTTTCTGTTTCATCAGTAACACAAAATTAAAAACTTTGATTTTTTTAAATTGAAGTAATTTTAGACACCAAACATAATGAGAGTTTTTACTAGCTGAGGCTTTATGTTCAAACTTTTATTTTATCCAAAAGAGATGCATTGACGCATTTAAGATCCAAAACATATTTCAGTCAATCGATACTTATCTCTAAATTGTTCTTTTAATAAAAAACTTTTTTTTTGAAATTTAAAATTTTATTTTGTTTTTAGGTGATGGTGCAAACATTTTAAAGTACATTCTTTATTTTAAAATATATTCTCCAAAGATGATAATAATAATAAAAAATGGTTTATTAAGAGTGGTTTCACAGTTGAATTAATGCAACCATGAAGCGGGAGAGGGAGGGAAAGTTCAATTGTCTTTCACCAGCGACAAGCATGTCCCTCATGTAAACGAACGGAAAACAACGAGCATAGTTTGCCAAGTATATAATTGCCTGAGCAGAGCATTTTGGTTTTGTCACAACATCCTTTTCTATTCGATGGATCACTTGGTTTGTTATTGGTTTTATCTTTTAGGGAATCTCCCCTGTAGGGAAGTAGCTATTACCGTAGGCAGCATGGTGAGACTTAAGTCCGGGACCATGTTATTTTTTCATTTTGAGGTCCCTAGAGCCTAAAAACACCATGTATATATATATAAGTAGAAAGGAAATGGGCTAATGAGCTCAAGAGGTCGGAGATCGAGGGGAGGGATTAAGTTCAGGCAAGGACAGGCGACCAAAAAACCCCCTTTTTCCGTTTTTCCCGGGTTTTTTCACGGTAAAAACACACTTTTTCATACATAATTCGACCCGGTTTTAACACGATTTTTCCTTTTCAAACGATTTAATTTTAAAATAAAACATTCAAATTTCAAAAAAACATGTAAAAATTTGAGTTGTTACGGGGATTCTAACGCGGCCCGCCGGCTAGTTGGCCGAGCCAAGGCGCCGATTGAGTGCCTTCAATATCTAACATGCGATTTGTGATGGCGTGCTGAGAGACACTGGTGTAACTCCATGTCTAGTCGAGCAACACTCTTGGTCAGACGACATGAAAATAAGCCGTGTCGTATTAACGGGTTACCTTGAGCGAAAAAAAAACCATTGAATATGCGAATAAGCACAGTCTTGGACGAGAAAAGTTTTTTAATTCAATTTCTTGCATAAAATCAGACTAAAATTTAAAATAAACTTCTTTTATTGTATTTTGATTTGTATTTATAATTTCCACTATATATCAAGTTTTTACCTGAAACTTCAGATATGAAAAAAGGCTTTTTACAACAAAGACAGACCTCATTGTATTCATTTTCTGGAAATTTAATTGAGTTAACCATACCGAAATATTCGATAAAGTTGAATCATTCACAAGATATTTCACAAGGCCAACATATCGAAACGAGTTTACCTTCGTACTCGTTAATCAATAATCAAGTTTTTTCAGATAAATTTTTCAAATAAATCGTTTTGAGGTCTATTAATACGACCGTGGTAAAAATAACCGAGTTTTGTATTTGGGTATTTGGGTTACAAATCTACATGCCCTAATGTGGGACGCCTTTATGAATCTACAAAAACACATGGGATATGCGAATAAGCACTGTATGAATAAGACCAGTCGTTCCAACGGGTCTACCATGTGGGACCAGTCCTAATGAGTCGTTCCCAGTCCTAATGTGGGACGCCTTTACAAATCTACTAGTCTTAATGTGGAGGATGAACGATTCGTTCACTCCTTTGAATCCCTTTACATAGGGCTCTATTGTGTAGTAGGTCCGCAAACTCCGAATGCAAGACAATTCGTAAACCACGACGTTCGTCTGACACACGTTGACTGAGCTCATTATGACTTTGTTAACGCGCTTTGATGACGGTCGTTTTACCTTGACGTGTGTCGACGATGGATGGCTTGCGTTAGAAAATTGACACTTATTGCGTTAGAAAAAAAATATTATCTTCCAGTTGTGTAAAAAAAATCATCTTCTATTGAAAAATATCATAGTTTGTCTCCTATCCGAGCCTTATCCCAATTTCGTTCTTAGAGGCTTATCTTTATCTTTTACAACATTTTCATCTTCTTTATTCTCTTTGTCTTGCAATGTCATAGGCTTAACTTTGTCTTTTTTTACAACATTTACGTCTTCTTTATTTTCTTTGACTTGCCCAAACAAAGGTTCGATTCCCATTCCCAATTTCCGTTTCATCCACATCGCTGTCCCTGTAGCCGCAGCCGAGGGCCTCGCTAAAACCCGCATCTGTTGGGCATTTTTAATAGAAAATCTACTAGTCTGACAAATGCACGTTGACTAGGCTGTTTATAACTTGGTTAACGTACGTTGGTGATGACCTTTATACCTTGATGATGGTCGTTTAACTTGACATCGTCTGACTCGAGTTTAACGATTTATCTGACGTAAGTTCAGACACTCGTTATTATTGTTTATTTCAAGTTTAATTCAAATTATATTTATTAAAAGTAAATTTCAAGTTTGTAAAAAAATTAAAAAATTAAAATGTTAAATGTATATTTAGATATCACGAAGAGACATTCGAGCGATAGTGACATTGTTGACTCATTGACTAAGAAAGTTAAAAGTAGCTGAAGAAATGTGGCCTAATGAAATGACGCCAGAGGTTTTACTCGGGAGTGGAAAGAGGAGGAAATACGTTATAGTACCACCTGCGCGAACAAGCAACGTGACGGTAGCTACGCCACCTGCGCGAACAAGCTACGTGAACGAGCTACCTTTGACGGTAGAAGAAATTAAACAAACAGATGTTTCGCAAGACGAGTTAAAAGCGGAAGCTGACAAATCACGTGCTTGCGATGCAGATGGTGATGGCCATGATGAAAAATGGCCGGATGAAATGACACCAGAGGTGGCCAGAAGGATTGAAAAATTGTGAAATCAATGGCTTGAAGACAGTGTGAGAAATGAAAGGCAAAAAGCTAAAGATTGGAGAGAGTTTTTTCGTGTACACCCGCCACCTTTAGTAAAACCGAGAAATCAAATGATACTTTTACCTAAGCGAGAAAACAAACCTTTGACAGTCGAAGAAGCAAAGCATTTAGGTGAATTACAAGACAGACTAAAAGCGGAAGCTGAAAAATCACACGCTCGAGAATACAAAGAGAAACGTGAGATCGAGAGGCAACACGAGCCGGTAGTTAACGAGTTGAGAAAACTAACGGAGGAATTGAGAAAGAAAAACAAAGAGATTAAAGAGCTGCGTAGCAAGCAGAACAAGAATATGTAATTTAGACTGCGTGTAATGAGTACGCCATCTCGTAAAATGATTGATAAAAGTATAATAACACCGTCCAATGATGAGAACATACCTGAACAAGGCGTTTTTGACAAAGATACCTTAGTTCCAGAGCCTAACGTACCACAACAAAAAGACGTTTTTGAAGCCGAGACAATAGTGCAAGCGGCTAGCACACGGCTGCCTGAAAGTGAGGACGATATGCGTGTTGATAAATCGATTCAAGCCATAATGGAAAGAAGCGGTACCAAGGTGGGCACGTTGGCTAGACAATGTTTATCTAAGGCCAACGATGGGATATTCGGTTTTAATTATGATATCGGCGAGCGAATACTAAAAGTAGGCAGTTCCTGTGTTACCATAGCGAATGATGATATAATTATTATCGACAAGACGAAAGAAAGATATATCGGCACTCCGGGCTTATGGAGACTTTTAACACAGACAGATGACATAGGTAGTGAACAGTATTCGAAAGATGATAGGGAAGCTTATAAAAAGATTTTAGAAGACTCTGGTGCCATATTTCAAAATAAGGATCCTGCGTCCGGTCGACCCAAGGCGAGCCAAGGTTTTAAATGGAAAAAAGTTATTAAACCCGTATGGGAAGAGCTTCGAACGGAGGGTGCACGTGGAAACGTCTTGGGAAACGGGTTAAAAAATCAGAATACACTCAGATTCGTGAGAGCGATGGGATCCAGTCTGTTGGTAGATACAAAAAAACTAATAGAATACAAGTACATACAAATACATACACCTCTGTTTATTATTGTTTGTTTATTTATTGATTGTGTTATTAAATAATTACTTATTATACTCAAGTCCTCCTCTGCCACGACAGTCCTCCTGATATTTGTGCCGTGTGCAGCAATAGGGACGCCTCGGCCTCTGATGATGCTGAAAACCTATTTACCTATTCTAATACCTTTGAAATAAAGAAAATCAGTTATGTATTCAAATAATAGAAATACAATTGACAAGACTCTTAAATTCTCAGGGAAAGGTTCGTGCTGGTAAATAACCTTAGCTCTTTTGGTAAAATAACAATGGATGGCCAATTTTATTGAATTTTGAATACAGATAATAAAATATGCCAATAGTCTCAAAACTTGGATTAGGCCTAATGGAAGTTGACTTAATTTGAGTTCACAGTTTATATAAGAAAGTTCACATAGATAAAATCTTCAGGTAGGTTACTTGAAATAGTTAGTAAGGCTGGATCAAATATATAGATTAAAAGTTCTAAATAGTCTTTATTGGAATCAAAATGGTGGTTACCAATCTGCTCACAAAATTTCTTCACCTGGTACTTATTAAATCTTGATGTTATACTAAGGGTTTGGCTCTAAAAGTACCCAGGCAAATTTCCCTAGTTAAAATGGAACTAGACCATGCAATTTCTAGTCCAACTGGGCCTAAATTTTAAAATGAGGAATAATATTCCCAGAAGTTATAAATTCATCTTCACATTTCTCTTGATGATGCTGGAGGCTGAATGATGCTGAGGTAGGTGTCCAAGCACACAATAGTATTGTTGTCCAGATGGTCTTGTTGTAGAAATAAAGAAACACACTTCACTGGTCACTGGAATTTTGTATCAATTATGAGACTTAATTTTGAATTTAATATTATATGAAATTACTCGCCTTCGGCTCGCTGGGGGCTCCGCCCCCAGGCCCCCGATGGTGTGTCGCTTATGGAGAGGAGTCAGGAGTAGAAAAGTGACATAAACATAATTAATCTCTTTATCTAAGTGTTAGTTTTAAAAATCTCCGTACAAGATATCTTTGATCGTGTTCCAAGGTGGGGCCGGTAGTTAGTGGGGAGTGAGTTGTTGGTTTGGGGGAGGGGGAGGTAATTAATTGAAGGGAGAAAGTTGGTGGGGCCAGGGAGTAAGGAAAAAGTTGAAAAATAACATGTCCATGCAACTGAAAAGTTCCTAATTCGATTCATGTATTGGCCGAAGTAAGGGGTTGAAAGAGGTTAAAATTGGCAAATGACTTTGGGTAAAAGGTGAAGGGTGACTTTAACTAATCCTTTGCCCCCTATGATGTGTCCCGGCGAAGGGTAGGGTAGTGGTGGGGAGGAGGGTTAGTATAAGAGGAAAGGGGAAGTGGATGCATTGTGGGATGGGGTCTAATAAGATAGGGTGGGAGAGAAGATAAGGCAGGGTAGGGGGTAGGTACAATTATTTTTTATATAAAACCAATGGAATATTAAATAATATGACATCCATTTTTTCAAATTTAGGGATTGAATGCAGTTTAATTTGTCAAAAAATTTACCATTGCAAATGGTTGTATTAGGAGAGGGGGGTTTAGGGCTGGTTTTGGTTGTTGGGAGGTTAATTATTTGATGGTAAAGATGGGGTAAATGGGGTCAGGGGGTGAGAAAGAAGTATTTGCTTAGAAATAACAATGCCTAAGTTTTAAAAATACTTAAATCAATTAATTTATTGTTTGTATTTAGGGGTTCGAAGGGTAATGACTGGTTAAATGTGGTCAGTAACACTGACTAACCCCTTGAAAAAAGTTGGGTCTCTCAGTAGATTAAAATTTTGTTCATAGTCTTGGAACAATGTATTTAGGTGTTTAAGGGCAGGTAAGTTGTAGTGAATGTGGTTTTGACTGTGGGGGGGGGGTTGTTTATTTAGTGTTCAAAAGTACTTATTTTGAAATAACATTGCCTAACACTGAAGATTTGTTTAATTCATTGGTTTGATTTAGGGGTTGGAAGAGGTTAAAAATGGCAAATGATTTCGTATACACATGAAGGGGAGCACTGTTTATTCCCTAGTCAAAAATTGAGACTCCCAGGGAATACATTAATAACAAAATAAAAACACGGGTAACATTGAATATTTATTGCAAGTTCAAATTTAGACAACTTTATTAGGGTTGGAACGGTATGAAATTGTCGAAAGACCTCTGACAATCCTGAAGGGTCGGCAGAAGGTATTTGGTTTTTAAGGACGGAGTGGTTATTCAATGATGGGGTTTTAGGTTGTGCGGGGGGGATTAATTATTTGAGAGGGAGAGAGTTGGTGAGGCCAAGGCGTGAGGCCAAACTATTCGCTTAAAAATTATAATGCCAAACATTTGATAAAACCTCAATCCGCTTAATAAGGAGCTTTACTTTGAATACAGTATGTGATCTTGGTTTTTCGATAGGATGTGTGGCAAATTGCAGCTCTCAGTGAAATGTGATAAATTGTCTACAAATTTTCAGTCTAGTTAGTATTTGGCGAATTTCGAAAATTTGTTACCTTTATATGCATTTTAATACTAAAAACTAGTTGTATTATTAGTGATTTGTAACATATATGCTGTAGAGATGATGAACACCAAATGTCAGCCCTCTACATATAATATTAAATCTATTAAAGCTGAAAAACGTCGGGGGAATCATAGAAAATTTTAAGTTCTAGAGCTACCTAAGGGTGAAGGAAGCGAGATAGGGCAAAAGATCACAAGACCAAAGTTGTAGATCGTGAAAAATCCGTGGCACATGGTGCAGTCGATTCCTTCATAGAACCATCCGTTCGGCCAACAGAGCTCAAAATAACTGTTTTTTTAAAGCATTTTTAGACTTGTTAATAATCTTTTTGAGTGTTGAAATTTAAAATTGCTTTTTTAATAAATCTGCCCTCGGTTTTAACCAATGAGGAAAGTGCATGCTAAATTTCAGGTTCCTAGCTCAACTGTAAGTCATAAATAAACTGTCCTGAAAATGTTCGGGGATATAGGCAGTAAATCAAGGTGACACGAAATGAAATACCTCTAGAAAATCGCTGATATTTGGAAAATTTCGAAGATTTTTTAACTTTATATGCATTTTAACA
Source organism: Flexamia atlantica (assembly GCA_035578135.1). Classification (NCBI taxonomy): domain Eukaryota; kingdom Metazoa; phylum Arthropoda; class Insecta; order Hemiptera; family Cicadellidae; genus Flexamia; species Flexamia atlantica. Next base: position 191,249,769 of record JAQJVK010000001.1, on the reverse strand, counting down.
TTAAGGACTGGTTATTTTATTATTGATTTGTAACATATATGCTGTAACGATGATGTATGCCAATTTTCAGCCCTCTACATGTAATATTAAGTGAATTAGATCTGGAAAACCTAGGGAAGATCTTCGAAAATTTAACTTTCCAGAGCTATCTAAGGGTGAAGGAGACCAGATACGGCAAAAAGTCACAGGACCAAAGTTGTAGATCGTGAAAAATCCGTGCCACATAATGCAGTTCGTTTCTCGATAGGACCATCCGTTCGGCCACTAGTGCTCAAAATAACAGTTTTTAATAAAAGCTTTTTCTAACGATTTTTGAATGATTTTTTTGAGGGGGTCAAAATTTAAAATTGCAAGTTTTTATGATTTCCCCCTTTTTTTTAAGCAATTAAGGAAGTGCGTGCCAAATTTCAGGTTTCTAGCTCATCGGGAAGTCGTTTAGAATTCGTATCCCTTAATCAGTGAGTCAGTGAGTTACACAATCGGCTGTATATTATTTAGATTTTTAATTACAACTCTCTCACATTATTTTATTACTAAAGGAGTATGTTATTTTTGGGTAGGGCTAGTACTAATAAATCATTTCTCATTTTTAAGAATATAAATTTTCTAAACAATTAATTTTAAAATAATAATTATGATTTTGAATATTCTTAACTTATAATGAATGGATGATTTTCTGAGGGGTGGTGAATAAAATGACAAATTAAATAATAACAGGTATTGAACATTGAAATTCATTAATTCATTAACTATCCTGGTGTACTCATATTATTTGATTACATATTAAATAAATTATGGAAATTGTGATAAATAATCTAAGGAAACAAGAAAATAATAATATTTACAATAACAAATATGAATGAGGCGAATGAAACATTACAATTATCCCCTTAGAAATTTGTATGAGGTGGATTCAGACAAATTTCGACTTAATGTTGAATGAGACACATGATACATTAAATATGAATGATTCTTAAAGCTATTATGAAATACATTAAATGAATGAAAATTACAACTTAAATCTAATACATTATTTAACATTAACATAAATTATAGGTCACTTTGGGTTTCAACAAGTTTACATTTTAAATAATTACATGGATACCTGGTGATTACATAGATTCATGTTAGGGTTTACGCACTCGCGATTATAGTCTTTTGATTGTCATCCCCTCTAACACTTGGAATGGGCAATTAACGGTGGTTTTAAATATATTATTGTTTTTATAATTTCACATAGGCAGATATTAAATATATTAAATTATTAATGGTAAATATTTACATAAGGTTTCACAAAATGATATTTCACTGGGGAAGAGTGTTCTATCACAGTTTATTGGGGAGAATTATTTTTACACTGTCATACTCATAATACAACTTCTTCATTTCGTTCTTCATTTCGTTGATGTAGAGGTTCAATATACTGCTGACTTGAAGTTTTGGGGCTTTTCTACACAAAGTTCTTGTTGATATTTGTTACAAAGACCTGGCTTTTCTGAGAATACGTGGTTGTATTTAAATAATAAATTACATAGCAAATTCCTCTGTTGTTCATTTATATGTTGGTTCGGTGATATCGCATCATAGATAGATTCTGTAGTTAAGGACGTTGTGTTGTTGCAATTTGTTCTGTACATAATGCATTACAAATGCATTACAATGCATGCATTTTTACATAATGTTCATTATTTACATAGTTATATTCATCATATATAAAATTATCATCATCATTATCAATATTATTATGGGTTGACATTTCGTCTTTATTTAGCCTATGGCGGGGATTTGTAGTGATATGACATAATTGACCTTCATTTAATACCGTGTCAAACTTCAATACAATATTTGTGTTATTTATCAACATATTTATAGTATTATTATCGAAGTTTATATCCATCTTCATAACAGCTAACGTATCTATTCCTAATATCACTGGTTTAATTAAATTGGGCACTATTAAAAATTGCAAGAATATAGTTTGTCCTTCTATGTTGACTGGGGCATAAATAATGCGAGATATCCTTTTTGATTTATCACCGGTTGCGGTTTTAATGATAGTGTTTGCAAGAGGAAGTTCTTCGAATGGTTTTAAGTTTTGTTGGTTTTCCTTAAACCACGATTCTGAAATACATGTTACTGAGGAACCTGTGTTGATTTAAGCGTTAATTTTTGTGTTATTTATCTTGATTATAATTTCAGGACAAGTTATTTGAATCGATTTTGTATTAGGTTTAACATCTGGGTGTTTCATTTAAAAGAAAATCCTTATCGCACATAATGTTATTAATTTCACAATTATACTCTGTGTCAATGAAATGAAGTCCGAGGTGTTGATAAATTATTTGCGCTGCGGTTGCATTATTTGTATGTACAGTACTTAGTTGGCCTCGGTTCGCAATCACAGCGCGTTGGCATTTCCCGGCTGTGGCAGTTGGGGAGTGCCGCTGTCATTGGCTGGGGTGTTGGATATATTTGGTGGAATAACAATATTTACAATAACAAATATCAATGAGGCGAATGAAACATTACATACATAAAAAAATACGCGGACCTCGTAGAAAGACTATTTTTTAGAATCGGAAGAGAAGGCTGGTAATAACAACTTCCATAATGAAAAGTTAGGTATCGTCAAGTTTATTTATGATCGCCTCATGGGATTGACAAAAAAATCAAAAGGTAACAAGTATATCATGCGTTGCCTCCTTGCCCTACCGAAACCTTCCATAAAATACGCGATTGATCGATTAACGAAGTCGGTTGAAAACGGCACCGAAACTGTTGTAGATGTTGTCGAATTTATCCTTACCGTTCTCGAACATATAATCGACCTTCCGGACGGTCCGATGTATTTGGCGCGATGTCTGTCCTCGCTACCCGAGAAATTGATAGAGGGATCAGGAATTTTAAACGACATAATTAACAAATTGCCCTTTGAACTGCACGCCTCCGGGATTAACTTCCTTGGACCCAGAACTAAACTGCAGGAACGGTTGGCTAGAGGCGACAAAGGAGTTAACCCTCTAGACGAAGCGGCTAAAGAGCATGATATATGGTATAGTAAACACGAGAGAGTGGAAGATGGATGGCAAGCGGACAAAGTGCTGCAGGACAAAGCGTTCGAACGCGTTATCTCCCCCGATGCCGGCCTGTACGACAGGCCCTTGGCTGCGGCTACAGGGACAGCGATGTGGATGAAACGGAAATTGGACATGGGAATCGAACCTTTATTTGGGCAAGACAAAGAGAATAAAGAAGATGTAAATGTTGTAAAAAAAGATGAAGTTAAGCCTATAACATTGCAAGACAAAGAGAATAAAGAAGATGTAAATTTTGTAAAAGATAAAGATAAGCCTCTAAGAATGAAATTGGGATTAGGCTCGGACAGGAGACAAACTATGATATTTTTCAATAGAAGATAATTTTTTTTTTACACAACCGGAAGATAATATTTTTTCTACACAACGTTTTAGAAGTGTCAATTTTCTAACGCAAGCCATCCATCGTCGACACACGTCAAGGTAAAACGACCGTCGTCAACGCGCGTTAACGAAGTCATAATGAGCTCAGTCAACATGCGTCCGACGAACGTCATGGTTTACGAATTGTCTTGAATTCGGAGTTTGCAGACCTACTACACCTACTACACAATAGAGCCCTATGTAAAGGGATTCAAAGTGGAGAACGAATCGTTCATCTTCCACATTAAGACTAATAGATTTGTAAAGGCGTCCCACATTAGGACTGGTGCCACATAGTAGACCCATTGGAATGACTCATTAGACCTGGTCCCACATCGTACACCCGTTGAACGACTCATTAGGACTGGTCCCACATGGTAGACCCGTTGGAATGACTGGTCTTATTCATACAGTGCTTATTCCCATATCCCATGTTTTTTGTAGATTCATAAAGGCGTCTCACATTAGGACATGTAGATTTGTAACCCAAATACCCAAATACAAAACTCGGTTATTTTTACCACGGTCGTATTAATAGACCACACATCGATGTATTTGAAAATTTTTCTGAAAAAACTTGATTATTGACTAACGAGTACGAAGGTAAACTCGTTTCGATATGTTGGCCTTGTGAAATATCTTGTGAGTGTTTCAACTTTATCGAATATTTCGGTATGGTTAACTCAATTAAATTTCCAGACTATGAATACAACGAGGTCAATCTTTGTTGTAAAAAATCTGTTTTCATATCTGAAGTTTCAGGTTAAAACTTGATATATAGTGGAAATTATAAATACAAATCAAAATACAGAAAATGGAAGTTTATTGTAAATTGTAGTCTGATTTTATGCAAGAAATCGAATTAAAAAACATTTCTCGTCCAAGACTGGGCTTATTTGCATATTCAATGGTTTTTTTTCGCTCAAGGTAACCGGTTAATACGACACGGCTTATTTTCATGTCGTCTGACCAAGAGTGTTGCTCGACTAGATGTGGAGTTACACCAGTGTCTCTCAGCACGCCATCACCAATCGCATGTTAGATATTGAAGGCGCTCAATCGGCGCCTTGGCTCAGCCAACTAGCCAGGGGACCGCGTTAGAATCCCCGTAACGACTCAAACATTTACATGTTTTTTTGAAATTTGAATGTTTTATTTTAAAATTAAATCGTTTGAAAAGGAAAAATCGTGTAAAAACCGGGTCGAATTATGTATGAAAAAGTGTGTTTTTACCGTGAAAAACCCGGGAAAAAGGGGGTTTTTCGGTTGTCTGTCCTTGCCCGAACTTAATCCCCCCCCTCGACCTCTGACCTACTGAGCTCATAGCCCATTTCCTTTCCACTTATATTTACATATGTGTCCATAGGCGCCACAACTTTAGTAAAAAAGGTACAATGTTGATGAAATTTGAAACGCGTTAAGTGACAATCATGACTTCGTTCGGAAACCAGCAAGATTGGTATAAGTTTACTCTAAGACGGTTTTTTGAGAAAATAAAATTTATTTTCATGATTTCAAATTTTTTTATTAATTTTAAGCAAATTTAGTAGTCAGAATTGAATTCAGCTTAAAAAATAAACAATATAGTCATTTGAATCATTACTTAACATCAGTTGGTTTATACTGAGATATTGGGTCTGGGAAATTCAGTACTTTTTCATTTAATTTTTCCCTGAAGGGACAAAACTATCCAGTCTGGGATGAATACCCAAAGTTTTATTTAATTTCCCTACAAATGGGATTTCTGAAATTATAATAAATCCATATCATTGAATGTAATTTGTTCATGTGATGGCAGGGGTGCCCAGCCCCCCCAAGGGCAATGGCGCATGCCCCCCCCCAAACCAAGCCTAATGCCCCCCCCAAAGCATAACCACCCCCACCCTTCAATTTCTAACATTAGTTAGCATGTCAATAAAACCCACACACTTTATATCCTCCCCTATCAAAGGGTATTATTGCGTTTTATAAGCATCAAGTAATAAAGTGATAAAGCATACAATAATAAAGCATAGGTAATAAAGTGATGTGACTTCAATATATAAAACATATGTATTTATTTATAAGTAAGTCTAGTTCCAATAGCGTCAATAAAAAAGTCACAAATATGTTGCAAGTTAATGCAAATAATGAAGTTTTTTTACAGTATGTGATACTAGTGATTACTATACAAATAAGCAGTGTTGTAAAATATTTCGCAACAATGGCTGAAAATGAAAATGAGGTTTTGCAGGCTCGAGATCGTGTTTCAAGCAAATAAATGATCAGCTGACTTGGCCGAAAGTTTTTGGCCCTCTGGCGGAAAAAAAACTGGTTTCGGCTACCAAGTAAAACAGGTGATTACGTCGCGGCGTTGTGTGGCAAAAAAATTTTTTCACCACACTACGACGAAATCACCTGTTTTACAAACTTCAAACGCGGGCCGAAACACACTGTTTGCCGCCACAGGACCGAAAACGTTTGGGGCCCTAGGGCCGAAAGTCAGCTGATCGTTAATTTGCTTGAAACAACGTCAGAACATCACAAAATTATACGGCAATCAATAGGTTCCGAAGACAAGTTAGTTGTGTGATAATATGATTTTCATAGCTGTATTTGTTTGAATCATGATAAATAAGTTGTATCGTCGTTCATAACCTTAAAGTTTTATTTTCAAGTGAGTCAAATAATAATTATTTTTTTAAATAATTTTGGGTATATTTCATTGTGTAATGAGGTGAAAAATAGCGTTCGCACCTGACTCTCGATCGGTTCAAATTCTCAAATTCGTCTCAAGCCTGCAAAACCTCATTTTCGGCCCTTGTCGCGAAATATACTATTACAACCTACGAGTATTTTTAATTTTGGCAGTTTAGTGATGCATTAATTTAATATGGTTTCCATAATGTTGGGGCGTTATTGTTTTTACAATAACCAGAAATTAATTAATTGTTTTTTTAACATTTAATAAATTAAGAAATGAATGGACATGGCTGTTAATATAATATAAATGTTGGGATTTTACATCATTAAACACTGCAACAGTGGTATTGAAATGGCATCATTCTCGCAGGAAGGTTCAAAAACATATTGGATGCTTGTTGGTTAAAAAATATCTCGGTCTTGGGTGCTGGAAGAGCTATGAGGAACGTCAACGTCATGTTTGCTTGTTGATTGACTTGGGTCTGGAACGTACTTTTCCCATGGTTCGTTGTCGATTTCAATTTCAATCCTCAAAGACTAGACTACTAGACTAGGCTGGGACACAACAAAATTACCATAAAACTACCCCGTAGTTTGCCAAAGATAAAAAATACAGAATACAATTCAGTTTCTGTATATATAATCAGCTAAAATTAATATCCAACCACGATATCACAACACAATATGAACTTGTAATCACCATTCACTTCTCTCAGCAATTGCACTATTCGTAAAACTGCTTCACCACAGTCTAAGGACTGCACACCAACCGTGCTTCATATGACTGGCGATTGACTGTTAGTATAGTCCTATCTCAAACGGCCAGTGTTGCATTACACAGGATTTGGCATTTTACCCGCCAACTCTGTTAATAATCCTCACTTTTACCCAGTTTTTCGGCACTAATCCCTGCAAAATCGCCCCAGGTACCATAATCCGGTAGTTAGACGAAAAACCACGTAATGACTTTAAAAACAACCAAAACCGGATAGTTTCCTAAACTTGCTGGGTAAGGAGAGAAATATTACATCAATAAACTGCACACTACATATCAAAATATGTCTATACTTCAAGTATTGTTCTTGAACAAGTTCTTGAAAGCCATAAAACCCAAATTATTTTTCTCACCTTACATGGACATTGGATATTTGCAAAGCAAACCTTAATTCAAAAATCCCCGGCTTTACCCGTTTTTTTATGTATTTAGGATGCCTGCCGGGTAAATCCCCGCAGCTCAAGTCTAAAATCCTCGATTTTACTCGATTTTTCTTAATCCTCTCAATTAAGTCCCCAAACGGCCATCAAAATACCCGTAAACCGGGCTAATACCCGGTTTCTGGTAACACTGCAACGAAATAACCAATAATACAGGACAACTATACCAAATACAATACCAACTTTCGTTCAAAAAATAAAATATCTTGAGTTCCAAAAAATTCCTTGTACCTTGTCAAAAATCCCCGATTTTACCCATTTTGTTGTTGAGTAAATTTTCTCAACCCAAGCCTTACATCCCCGGTTAAACCCGTTTTTTTTAATCACCGCCAAATCTCCGCACGGCCTCCAAAATTCCCGAAAACCGGGTAAATACCAGGTTTTTGGCAACATTGCTAACGGATGTATCAGACTGGGGCCACAGACCGTGTCTGATACCATGGGCCTTTTATGGGCCCGATGTCAGACAGGGTTGCCAGTCGAGCCATTGCCAACCGCCATTCAAAATAATTTAACAATTATAGATTAACGTGGAGATTCCGGGGATGGTTTACAAGGCGAAATTGAATTTAAGACGATGGAAAACCTGATGAAATGGTTAGATAAATAAACAATAGACTACTTTTAACCGTTGCGTATATGGTTATGGACATTTATTTGTTTGTAATTTTCCCTTACTCGCTGGTTTAAAATTCCTCACAAAAAACCAAAATTCTGCCCGAAAAATCATGCCCCCCCCCAAAAATTTTGATGGCGCAAATTGCGCCATGCCCCCCCCTTCTGGGCACCCCTGTGTGATGGTTTGATTTGTTTTCATTCCTTGGATTTGAATGGATTGATAATGTTTGCTGACAGTCATGTACTATAACAAGAATATATTTATTAAAAACTATTGGACTGTGAGATTATTGATAAATAATATTGATAAAATTTACTTGAATCAGTGTAAATGTTATCGTGCATGCATGCTTGGTTGGTTGTATGTTTGCACAACGATCTCAAAAATGGCTCCGAGGATTTCCTTCAAAGTCTTGAAATAAGTAATTTATGACTCAAAAATCTGTTCTATGCTGACTACTTGGCCACAGAAAATCTAATAACGAAATAAAATGAATTAAAAGTTGTAAAAAATTAACATTGGCCTTGTGAGTTTCTACGATAGCAACAAAATAAACATGGAAAGTGTAAACTAATCAAAGTAATCATAACAGGTGTTTGCAAATTACAGCCATCTAGGAAAAATACATCGTGTGGGGTAAAGATTTTATGGAGTAATAAAAAAAAGTTTTTATTTATCAATTTTATTATACTGAAATATTTTATAGTAATACTTGTATCAGAGTATTTTTAGTACATTTTTATTTATATACAAATGATAATTATAGCTCAGTTAGTTAAGCAGGGCACAGCTTTCAACATATACAATTTACTTACGTATCTCCTGCCGTTTTAACAAAAATATATACAAAAAAAGATCTTGCCTTGATTATTATTATGATTGCTGTAATGTTTTTTTTTGTTACTTAGCGCTTTTTTTGCGTAATGAGAGGGTTTTGGAGGAGTTCTTTTTCATTTTGATTTTAAACGTAACATCTATTGTTTCACGTTACAGCCAACCCGACAGATGGCCACTTTGGCCATTGTTGTACGCGCTGTAGGCTAGGCCCTGTGTGAAACAACATTTTGTAAAGATTTTTTTATGGAAATAAAGCGCTTTTTCATTTCATTTCATTTTATAGTAATTGCATGAACTGGTAAACATGAAATAATACCGAGCAAGGCTTGGTCCACCAGGTACTGTATGTAGAACATACCCACATATAAAAAATATAGAAATTCACTGAGTATGCAGGTTTGTTGCAACAGGCAGTGCCGGCCTTAGGGGAGGGCGACAGGGGCGGCTGCCCAGGGCCTCGCGCCTGGGAGGGCCTCGCGTTTCTGATAGGAGTTTTACTTTGTTTAAAATTTAGGTGACAACAAATAATATAATTACAATAAAACAGAACAAAGATATTTATTCAACCATGAAAATGATTGCACATGCAACATTAAAACTACAATTAATTTAAAAAGGCGCCAAAACGGTTAACCAAATATGATCTTCACCTTTTAGGTTATTTGATAGAGGTGTATGGTTTGTGCCAGACCTGTACACCTCTATCTATGATATACCTATAGTTTATTGTTGCATGGTGATAGTTAAACTTGTTATTGTTATATACTTTGTTAAGTTTACTATTAGTCCAGTAACTGACCATTTCCCTGGAGAATTTTCTCGGACAGCACCGATTTGCATGAAAATTTGGATTTAGGTTCTACTTACCCCCTACTTTAAAGTTAAAAATGTTTTAAGGGTTGCTTTTTCCCAGGGGGTGGGTGCCACTCCTTCTAGGGGGTGAAAATTGTTACATTAAAATTAAGCCCGGAAATGGATATATTGACCGATTCTAAGCAAATTTTGTTCTATAAAGTTTTTCTTTAAAGTCAATACTTTTCGAGATATTCATGATTGAAATTGGCCATTTCCCTCCCCAAAAAACCACGTTTTCAAATGGTTTTCCACAAATAACTCAAATACTAAGAGGTTTAGTGAAAAATTTATAATGGAATAAATTGTAACGTATAAAAAAACAAAGAAAATGGTTTAAGAGTGGTTTTAATTCGTCAAATGCCAAAATGCACAATTTCAATGTAAAATAACTCAAAAACTAAAAGTTTTTCGAGGAAAACTTACTGAACATTTTTTAAAGATCATTAAAAGACCTTTAATTTTGTTTTTTGGAAAAGTTATTATCGTAAAAATTAAGCGCGTTATGATTATAATAAAGTTGGTTTACATTTTTCCGGCGATAAAAATCTTGAAATATCCCCCAATTAGGACTCAAATTGAAATTAATCCTTACCGCTCTGCAATTCCCTTCAATTATGTGTTTTCAACAGGCTCAAGAAGTTTGAACTCTTTTAAGAGCTTATTTTTGGAAAAAATGTGAATTTAAAATAAAAAGGGAATTTTAGCAATAACAAAAAAATACCTTTTCTTCAAGATAACTCTAAATCTATAGGTGATACGGAAAATTTTGTTGAGTAAAAGATTGTAGCAATTGGTTTGATAAAAATTTTGATACCTTTTTTTTGTTTTTTTGACAATAATTAACGATGATGCAGGCGTTCAAAGTCTTCAATTGTTTATAATTACTGATATTTTCAAACCCTTTCAGCTCACCCCGTTTTTTCTTAAGGGTTGAAAAACAAATACTACTCTGTGAGCTTATAGCTCCTAAAAAAACGTACAAAATTATACTTAGAAAACCTTTGTAACTTAAAAATTGACCGAGTTATGGCTGATAAACCAAGTACATATTTTAACAATTATCGCAAATAATGTACATGCAAATAATGTATCGCAAAAAAATCGATTGATTTTTTTCAATAACAAAAATGTTTTTATCGGTTGGTAGCCTTGAAAACATAAAAATTTAAAAATAGTTAATAGTGTGTCAACTATTTATATTTCTCTAAGGTTCTTGTAAATACTAATAACTTTCCAAAGTTCACCTACCATATCAACTTTTTGTAGTATGTAAATCTTTGGGCATCTTTTTTTAACTACGTTGGCAACACTGCTACCGGTTCAGCTGTTTCCCACCACGAGCGGAAAGGGAAAGAGTGTGCGGCTTTCATTGTTGACAATCGTTAAAGGCTAATAACTTTCAAACGTTCACCTTCAAGATATTTCAAGATATTTATCGCCGAAAAAATATAAACCAACTTTATTTTGATCATAACTCGCTTAATTTTACGATATTAACTTTTACAAAAAAACAAAATTAAAGGTCTTTTTAATAATCTTTAAGAAATAATCAGTAAGTTTTCCTAGAAAAAATTTTAGTTTTTTAGTTATTTCACATTGAAATTGTACGTTTTGGCGTTCGACGAATTAAAACAGGGTGTCTACCAGTCGGGAATTCGGGAAAATTCGGGAAAATGTCGGGGATTTTGTAAGGTCGGGAATAGTCGGGAAGAAGTTATGAATTTCAACATTTGGTCGGGAAATTCGAATTTGGCTATAAAACAAAACGAAATAGTCGTTTTCCTCGTTATTGTCATTGTCTCGGCCGGCAAATCTCTCGAATGAATCGCGGCAGACAAATTTTTAGCTATATCACGACCAGAAAATCTATCGTTTTTACCGCTGCCGCAAGTTTCTCGGTCCTAATACAGCTGTAAAATCGCTCGTTTTGCGACTGACACGTCTCGCTGTTTACGCGGCCGACAAGTCTCTCGCTCTTTACGCGGCCGACAAATCTCTCGCTTTTTACGCGGCCGACAATTCTCTCGCTCTTTACACGGCCGACAAGTCTCGCTCTTTACGCGACCGACAAGTCTCGCTCTTTACGCGGCCGATAAGTCTCTCGCTCTTTACGCGGCCGACAAATCTCTCGCTCTTTACGCGGCCGACAATTCTCTCGCTCTTTACGCGGCCGACAAGTCTCGCTCTTTACGCGGCTGACAAGTTTCACTCTTTACGGGGCCGACAAGTCTCTCGTTCTTTACGCGGCCGACAAGTCTCGCTCTTTACGCGGCCGACAAGTCTCTCGCTCTTTACGCGGCCGATAGTCTCTCGCTCTTTACGCGGCCGACACATCTCTCGTTAGTATTGCTACCTTAAAATCGTGCGCTCTTTTCGAGGCTATCACATCTATTGGCCACATGAAGGCCAGAAATCTATAACCCGGCCGGCTAATCCCTCGGTCGTTTCGGGGTCAGCAAACCTCTCGGTCACATTGGGGCCGTCAAATATCCCGCGCTCTTCCCGGCCGTCAAATCTTTCGCTTTTATTTCGGCCGGAAATCTTTCGCTTGTTTTGCGACCGGCAAATCTCTTGGTCGCATCTCGGCCGATGATCTCATTCCTCTTTTCGCGAGCGTTAGACCTCTCGGTCGTATTGCGGCCAGAAAATCGCTCACTCGTTTTGGGACCAACGTCTCATGGTAGACAATTTTTTTGTTCTTTTCGCGGCCGTCACTTCTCGGTCGTATTGCGATAAGAAAATCGCTCGATCTTTTCGCGGACGAAATATCTATCATTTATACCATGGCCGACGAGATTGTCGGTCTTTTTGGGATCGGAAATCTTTCGCTTGTTTTGCGGCCGGCAAATCTCTTGGTTTCATTGTGGCCGATGAGTTCCTTACTCATTTCGCGGCCATTAGATCTCGGTCATATTGCGGCCGGAAAATCGCTCACTCGTTTTAGGAATGAAACATTTTTCGGTCGATTCGCGGCAGACGAGTTCCTTACTCTTTTAGCAGCCATCAGATCTCTCGGTCGTATTGCGACAAGAAAATCGCTAAATTTTTCGAGACCGGATATATTGTAATTTATAACATGGCTGGCAAATCTTTTGGTCTTATGGTGGCCGGAAATCTTTCGCTTGTTTTTCGGTTATCGAGTGGCCAATTGTTTCTTGATCGTTTTGTGTCGCTTACTCGTTTCATAGCTGTAACATGATTCGGTCGTATTGCTGCCGGCAAATCTCTGTCACATCATCAAATCTCTCTGTCGCATCATCAAATCTCGGTCGTTTATACCACGGCCGGAGAATCTCTTGGTCACAACGCGGTTGTAAAATCGTTTGTTCTTTCCGCAGCCGGAAATCTCGGTCGCATTGCGATTGGCAAATCTTTTGGACTTATCGCGGTCATCTTGCTCATCTTTTGGTGATCTTTCGCTTGCATTGCAGCCGTCAAAATATAGTTATTGAAAAATATTGTACTCAAGCATTCGTTATAGGAGGCAATGGTCATGTTTCCTATGGTCGGGAATATTTTTTATATTGTCGGGAAAAGTCGGGAAAAAGTCGGGAATTTCATATATGAAATATGGTAGACACCCTGTAAAACCACTCTTAAACAAGCCATCACTTGGCTCCAACTAGGTTTACAGGCTTCACAAGCCCACCATTTTCTTTGTTTTTTTTATGAACTACGATTTATTCCATTATAACTTTTTCGCTAAACCTCTTAGTTTTTGAGTTATTTGTGGAAAACCATTTGAAAAAGTGGTTTTTGGGGGGGAAAATCGCCAATTTCAATCATGAATATCTCGAAAAGTATTGACTTTAATAAAAACCTTTATAGAGCAAAATTTGCTTAGAATCGGTCAATATATCCATTTCCGGGCTTAGTTTCAATGTAACAATTTTCACCCCCTAGAAGGGGTAGCACCCACCCCCTGGGAAAAAGCAACCCTTAAAACATTTTTAACTTTGAAGTAGAGGGTAAGTACAACCTAAATCCAAATTTTCATGCAAATCGGTGCTGTCCGAGAAAATTCTCCAGTTTCGCCGTTTTTTACCTTCAGTTACTGGACTTATATAGTATACCAATATTTATTGTCACATGTCTATAGTAAGCTTATTGTTGTCACTAGTCACTACCGTTATGTACACTTGGCGCATTATATCTTGACCCTTGGCCTAGTCCATTGCTGGAGCTGTCAGATAATGTTTATTGTCAATGATTTTGGACAACAAACAATGAAAAAACAAGTTTCTACAAATATCAACTGTATTTTGTTTACAAATGATGATTAAGATATACACAGACAGCTGTTGGAAAATGCTAACACGTCAGGCTAGTACTACTTTGCGTATCAGCTGAAGTCTTCTGATGAATTTTATTCCACTCCAATTGCTTCAGGTGTAAAGGGTTCCCAAGGGTCAAGATATAATGCACCAAGTGTAAACTATATATTTTTATTTTTTTTGTAATAATTCTAGTTTAAGTACATATGCATGTAAAATGGTGTACACCATGGATATGAATAAATTAAATAAAATAAAAATAAATAAAATATAGAAAATAATATGTGAACAACTGGGAGCATTTAAAGTAAATACAGTATAATCACTATGTACCGAGGGAAAGGAGCAGTGAATTAATGTTCCTTTAGTTTCATCCGTTCTATGCGGAAATGTTATTGCCGGTGAATTATAAAATGCTTCAAAGTAGTAGCGTTGGCATCGCACGACACAATCACCAAACTGTAGGGGAGGAGACCACCTAAAATTGTCAGCTTATGATGGTGAATTTCCCAACCCTCCTACTTACATTTGCCATTTTCCAATTAATAAGAGCCACAATTTAATAGTGTTCAACACAGTTTGACAGATTCATCAAAAAACTGTTAGAGATTTGTGGTCTGGGATTTTTTTTCTCTAAACTATGTCAAGGAAGCACTGAAACAGAAAATGTAATGATGTTCACTCTTGGAATCAGAAACTCCGTAACTGTTAGGTTTTAACATTTCGTTATGTCTTTTGAGAATTTGTGCATTGGCCTTATGGGAGAAAATATCAAGAATTGTGATGTTTTCCATCACTGGACTAATCCTACATGTAATTTACATGTGATTAAATATGATATGTGTCTAAAAATGCAGACTGCATTGAGTAGGGTTGGCGTTAGGGGGCCTCGTAAACTTCTTCTTGTCCAGGGCCCGCACTCGCCAAGGCCGGCACTGGCAACAGGTGTAATTAAATTATAAGATAAATCAAATGATAGAATTTAATTTTTCCTGTGATTGTTTTGTTTTTATTTTGATTGATTTGAGATCATTGATTCTGATTGCTTATATTTAATGAATAGGAAGTACAAAAAGTGTATTATTGAAATGAATACCGATATGATTCCCATGATCATTTCCTTTAAATCTAAAGCTCTTGAATTACTATGAAATATACTTTTTGTATATAAAATGTTCAAAATATTATATTTCCCTCCATAAATTAAATAAGCTTACATATAAAAACAACTCTTTAGAAATTGGCTGAGTAAGCAGGTTTGCTGCATCAGGGGTATTCTTAAAGTTTATTGATTGTCTGCTAGATATTGACACTTAAGAGTAGTGAATTTTACGGAGATTTCATCATTTTTTGAGTATATTCTTCAGCCTTCGTGGGGTTGGTCTATCTTTGGTGAATTATAAGGCTGCGTTCACACGAGCGACATTCTACTGCTAATCGCCGGCGAAAGATGGTCGCAAGTTTTCAAAAGCATTGGATCATATGGAGACGGTCAGAATGTGTTCACACAAGCAGTAGCGACAAGTGGCAGGCCACAATGTCACGAAAACGTCAGCTGATGTTTGTTACTGCAACAATACTGGCAGAGAATCTGAGAATGAAATGTTACTTTTGATAAAATCAGAAAGAATGTGTATGTAGTTTTGAATATAATTCACACATGATCATCACCATTAGTATTTTACCTAGTTACATTAACGAATTAAATTAATCTTAACCAGATGATGCATATTGTAAATATTTTATTCTGAAAATAACACTTTACAAAGGTTAATTTTGACCACTTCGATTGTTTGAAATGGATTTAACAGGATTTAATTCTAAACGCTTTATTAAAGAGGTAAAGAAATATCCTGAAATATGGGAAATTACTTCAAAAGAATACCAAGATCGTCAAAAAAAAAGAATGGCCTGGTTTCCAGTGTGCCAGTTTTTTGCGAAAACTTCGCCGCATGCAATTTTTTTATCCATCACAGGTATTCACCTGTAAAAGTATGAAATAAAAATATACATAATCATTGTGGCTCCACATGATGGCCGTATTCGTATTCAGATATGTTCGACTCTCTTAAATCTGAAATCCTTGACTGAACTTAGATTCAAATCGGAGCCAGTCAGGTCCGATTCGTGGAGCGAGAGTCGATTTTACTGGTATGTTCCACTTGAATTTATCTTTAAAAAAGGTACTGTACTTAAGTTTGTTTGTTCGTTTAAATGGTGTGAGTTTTTCTACTCGCAGTTTATCTGGTGCGAGTGCCTGAAAAATCCTAGGAGATTCTGCTGATCTTGAGAGCAAACCGTCCCGGATAGTATCGTCCATTCAACATTGAGAGCTCCGGTTGTCTAGATATCCTCGGAGATCATCAAGTTAGAAGATAAATCATCCAAGAATTTATCCGGAGATTAAAGGATGAATTGTGAGTGGTTCTGTCTTCGTAAAAGTGAGTAAGGTTGACGCCCATGTCTTACCATTCACTGTAATTCCTTCCTTCAATGAGCTGTACAATATCCTAAAATCGGAATGCCTGTCTAGCCGAGGGCTTTTAATATTTCGATTTCTAACAATCTTATTTATATAATTTGAATCCTTCAAGTATCAGATTTTAACACTAGTATAACGTTCAAAACTTAATAATCATCATTGGATCGAAACTTTAAGATGCAATCACGGGTGTATACAGAGGGGGATTTGTAGAATCGACAGCTGCCCATAAAAATTTAGAAATTTATTGCAGTGGTTAAAATTTATCGTATCTGTTTTTTTTTCTGTAGTTATGGGCAGAAAACTATGATGACCTTAGACTTTTATACCCTCCCCCATCTATGCAAACAAATCCATTCTCTGATCCGTCACTGTTTGTGAACATAAATAGGATTGTAAATAATTATTTACGGTGCATACCATTTTGTTTACTCAATTTTACAAGATTTCGAAAAATTCTTCATTTATATATGTTAGTTTTTGAACTAGCATATTTGAATTTTAATTTTGAAAGTGTTTGTTATTTACGAACATACATTTATTTAACTTGGTTACTCTGTAATAAAAATGTGAACTATAACTTCTTCGTGCTGTAATAATGCTGTAGCAAAAGTGAGAACTATTTCAAACGTAACTCCTAATCAAATCGATGATCCCAGCGACAACAGAAATAGAGTGGAAAACTCAAGAAGTTACAGCTGGTGGCGTAAACAGCGACAGCGACCACCTGTCGCTGCAGTAAAATGTCGCTCGTGTGAACGTAGCCTGAGAGTATAAATTTCCTTCCCTTTTCTGCTTCGTAGTTGTATTAATTCTAATTCTACTGTAGTCACATTTGCTCCTTTACAAAACAACTTTTATCAGGTTAAAGTTTAAAATAATTTTAGAAGAAAACATTTTTTATTGCAGGCTATTTTTTTTCAGGAGAAAAAATAGCTTTTTAATTTTGTTTCATAACTCTTAATGAAACATTTAATATTATTTGTATTTTATTGTATTTGTGACCCGCCAAGGGAAAAAGGGACCTTAACTTCAATTTTTTCGAAATTGAGTTATTAGTATATCCTTAATCTACATTAAACACCAAACAAACTGGTGAAAGAATTTTCAAGATATCTTAAAAAATGCCTGAGTTATAAATGTTTGAATTTGAACTATCAAAAACATCAATTTTAGGAAATTGAAGTCTAAAGTTTTGCAACTTTCTAACCTGAATTTCTTTGTTACTACTTACATTATTGATTATGTTTTATATATCATTTTGTTAGAAATTTAAAGCAGAATATGAATCCACCATTTGAATTTGTGTCAACTGTTTGTATTTTTTGTTAAACGCTGCTGAAATAGAAGTAATAAAAAAAACACAACGTTTTAAAGACAGAATGTCTTGTTACATGATAAAAACTAAAGTTAATTTTAATTTTGTTCTCAAATAAGAATTTATTATAAAAATATGAGTCTTTCTTATCATAAAAAATATCTTGAGTTTTTACTTTTTATTTGTTGACCTTCTAGTACATTATTGTTTGTTTTGAAACTTCACTTGGACCAGGAGCAACGTCGTTGACTACTTCTTTTGGAAAATCCTGTATAACTTCATGATATGATTCCTAGATCAGGGCTTAGCAAGTCCTGCATTTCTTCCTCACAGGACTCTCGGATTTTCTAAACTTCAAAGCGTTGAAATAGCATCGGGGAAGTCAAGGTCCTTGTTCTTCAAATTGCAAGGGTTTTGAAAAAAAATTTAACCATGTTAAAAGTTTAATTCAGGTGTAAGATAGTCCAAATATTGTTTGGAAACTTATAAACATTAAGAAACAATAAAAATCAGAAAATGTGTTTTTTTACCCTATTCTCTAAAACTTGATGTCCTGAAAAATTTTGTCTGGGAAGATAAGGCGGTTAAGGGCAGATAAGGCGGTTGGGGTTTGTCTGGGCGGATAAGGGTCTTTTCCCTTGGCGGGTCACATATTTGTGGTCCGAAAAATTAGAATTTTATATCATGTATCACATGAGGGACTTGAAGTATTTTGCTTAGTCTTGTTCTGTTATATTACCCACAGACTCTAATTTATTCTTCAGGTATGATGATCTGCCAGTTTCAGGCATGCTGTGGATGATTTCTACTGTAGTGAGCTCACAAGTATGGGACAGATTTGAAGGCGCTAATCAGCAAGCGTATGCTATCGTTACGGGGGTGCTCTGCAGGTTGTATCATTTCAGTTCCATACTCGTGAGCTCACTATGGCTCTATGATCATATTTTTATATTAAATAAAACCTTACAGATGCATTTTGCAGATGCGTCAAAGTTAAGGCCACTATTCTGTCCACATTCAATAGATGATCAAACACTGGAAGGGAATATTCAAGCATTGGAAAGATAAAGTCTTAATATTACAAGTTTTGTTGGCTCAGGAAAAATATTTCTCTATCTATTTAAAGATGGAAGCTTAGCGAAATATCCTTTGAACAAAGCCAGTAATATGGTGAGAATATTTAAGTTGTATGTACCCAGACACTTTCAAAATTTTAATTTTGTCTACAGCTCTCAAACATTTTCAAACATGCTATGGTGTTATCAGTGGCGGCTCCAGGGGGGGCATTTCAACAGGCAGTAATATGTGCTTTATCAGTGGGATTTTTTAACTGACAGCTAATTGCAGACTGTTCAAAACGATGAGGTATAGGGAAGAAAATTTGACATTACTGACACATTGGAGTTTGTAAAACATATTACCAACAGATAGTAGCACTTTCACCTGGTTACAAATTTTAAAGTAAAATAATAAATAATTATTTACTTCAAGTCATTCAGTACAAAATTATATTTTTTAGCCAAAGTATACATGTCATGTTTACATCAGGTGATTTTAGTAATATTTATTTACATAAAGTCAATCAGCAACATTTTCTCCCCCTCCACGTAAAACTGCTACCTTGGTAAGGGGTCTTTTGAAAGTTCCGTATGAAGTAGCAACATCCACTACACGGATTATGTTGTCCTTGCCTGGGTAAGTCGATGATATTCGACCAAGAGGCCAGTAGTTTCTTCGATAATTTTCTTCCACGATAATGGCAAGGTCTCCAACTTTTGGGGGTTCTGTTCTTTTATGCCACTTAAATCGGCCAGTTAGACATGACATGGGAGGTATTAACGCAGCCATCTTCTCCAAAAGCTATCTAGGAGAGATTTAACTCGACCTAGTTGTTTCCGGCAGAGTTTGTCTTTGACAATTGGGACTTCAAAAGCTTCTCTGAGAAAATGGTTTGGCGTTGGTGGTTCACAATGTTGAGGATCCATAGATACATGTGTTAGAGGTCGAGAATTTAAGATGAATTCAATTCTTACTAGGAGTGTTTGGCACTCTTTGTCACGAGGATACTGTGATCTCATAACAGACCTGGTAGCAGTTTTCATCGACCTAATGAGACGCTCCCAGCAACCTCCCATGTGTGGTGCTCGCGGTGGGATAAAATTCCATTTGATTCCAGTTCTAGCAAAATTGCATTGGATTTGTGGTTAAGTGTCTTTACAGGGTTCCAGAGCTCCTTTTCTGCTGCTATAAAGTTTGTCCCGTTGTCAGAGTACATCTCAGATGGACATGGTCTGCAACTTAAAAATTGTTGAACAGCCATTATATGCAGCTTTTTGTAGTCAGTGTATGTGCTACTTCCAGGTGAATGGCTCGTGTAGGCAAAAACGTAAACATGACACCGTATCGTTTTTCGTAGCGTCTTCTAACGGTTACTTCTATGGGGCCAAAGTAATCGACACCGGTAAAGAAGAAAGGGTGTTCAATTCTTGAGACTCTACTTTCCGGAAGAGATGCCATCTGAGGGGGTGTTGGCTTGACGTTATTGATCCTGCATATCATGCATTTATTCTTTACCCTTTTCACCGCACATTGCAAGTTGATAACCCAAAACTTTCTCCTTATCTCATTTATAACAGTTTCAACTCCTTGGTGGAATCATAACTCATGATACATTTTAATAATCAAATTCGAAACATGACTTTTCCCGTTTAACTAAATGGGCTGTTTCTGATCCGGTCCAAATTCAGGAGCATTTTTTGTCCTAGGTGAGATTCTAATATGTCGATTCTTCAAGAAACGGGGACAGTGTGTAGATACGGCTTGACCTAAGTAAAGGCCTTCCACGACTCAACATATATTTTTCTTCTTTGATGCTTTCGTCTGGAGCTGAGTTTAAAAGGATTTGTTCAGCTTCCTTTATCCCTCTAGGATGAAGTTCTGGAACTTTATCAGTTTCTGGATTGGTATTGATTGTAGTCTTCCTTTGTTATCAGATCAGATTCTTTGTTGCAAGGCATTTTTATATGTTAGGACCCATGTTAGTGTTCTGGTTAGTTTTCCCATTTGTTAACTTAAGAAAATTTGCTAACATCAATCAGTTTTGGCAGTTGTGTGTCTTCGTGAACGTCAATAAATTGTTTCTTGACCTCCCGGTCATCCTTTGATTCCAAAGCAGAAGGTTGTTTTGGCCAGCAGTCTACAGGTGAGTAAACTTGGTCCATGGATAAGGTGACCAGACGTCCCATTCTGAACGGGACAGTCCCGTTTTTTAGCGACGTGTCCCGTTGTCCCGACGAACTCTCTCGGGACGCCCATTTGCCCCGTTTTGGCGTTATTGGTAAGAAAAATACTTTAAAAAATACGTTTTAATGCAAAAAAATTTAAATAAATTTTTTAGGTTCTTTTGTAGTTTCCTAGTATCGTAACTTAAAATTAATGTTAAAGATGAACTAGAGTCTTCTAGCATATATTTTCAATCTGAAAGTGTCTTAAAACACACCAAAATGCTCGTAATTTTTCAAAGTTTTCCGGGGGAATTTTTCCCGGACCCCCCTCTCTTTGTAGGGGGTATACCCCCCGGAGGTCGGCATCCCGTTTTTTGGCTGCTCCAAAATCTGGTCACCTTATTCATGGACCCACACATGGTGTGAATTGGAGCTGAATTTCTTATTAGACCTTGTAGCCATGTCAGCTGGATTGTGTTTAGAAGGGACCCATTTCCATTCTTCAGGTCTAGATAGTTTTTGGATCTCTCCTAGCCTATTAGACACAAATTGTCTGTAGGCATTGGAATCTGATTTAATCTAATGTAGGACGGTGACTGAATAAGACCAAAATATACGTTGGGCTATATAGATTGGACAGGAGAACAGGAGAAGGTATCCGGGGATCTTGGGGAGAAATAATCCTTTACCGATAAAATCAAGTTTTGGGTTGCGTTTTTAATGTGTGTGTCTATAAGCACGATAACTCGCGTAAAAGTGGTCCGATCTGAATGAAATTTGCCACAGACATGTAAAGTAGTATTATTCTACAAAAACAATTCACAAGATTTTCAGCACCTCAAAACAAACAATACACATTTAATGCAAGAAATTCAAAGAGGTACCTAACTTTCAACACATGTTCGGGAATTTGATGGAGAGAGCATAACTTTATACAAATGCCTATGACGGAATGTTTGAGCATATAATGTAAACTAAATGGGATAAAACTTAAATATTAGGTTGTATAAAATGTAAAGGTCAATAAAACAATACTCATTACATATTTATATTCGTATTATTCAATCTTAAAAATGGGTTGCATTTAAAAAAACACCGTGTGTGTGTGTGTGTGTGTGTGTGTGTGTGTGTGTTTGTGTCTTTAAGCACGATAACTCATGTAAGAAATGGGCCATCCGAATGAAATTAGCAGTAATTATTTGATTTGGACGAGTACAAAAACAGGCCCGATCAGACCAGGGGAAGGGGGGTTAAGTGGTTATTAACCCGATTAAAAATAGGTTTTTTGGGTTTTTCTCATAGAACAATAAAAATAATCAAATTTTCATTAGCACCACTGAATTTAGCTCAAAAAAAAAACATTTTAGAATTAAAAAAAATTTAGTATCCAGAATCATTGCTCTGTGTCCCTTGGTTACCTAGATATCGAAAGTAGTAAACAAAAGTACATTGTCCTCCCAATGTTAACCTCATGGGCCGGGTCAAATTGGTCGATTAACTCGGCCGAGTCACTAGGACCGGGTTGCTAGGATCAGTGATTCCTACACTTTGGAGTTGTCAACTCGCCCATTTAATAAGACCAGTTTACATTAGTCGAGTCTAACTCGCACTCCTACTCAACCAATGTGACACAGCCCTAGGGGAAATAAGTAAAATTCTATATCATGCTTATTTCCCAGCATACCTTAATAAAACTTTATTTGTGGCTTCATCTAGATAATATCTAATTAGTCTAAAATCCTCGATATTTCCATTTTTGTGGAAACAAACCTGCATACTCATTCCCCATGGATAAGGAAACTAAAAAATATTCTATATATTCCTTATTTCTTAACAAATCTTGGTATGTCGCTTCTCTTATAGCTCTGGACAGCCTTACTGGCGGGTGAGTGAGAGCGCTGTTGTCGTAATTAGTGTTTAATATCTGCAATGTTTTAGTAATAAATCACATGGTCATTTGTTTATGTAAAGTTACACAAGAAAATATTTTGCTGCAACCGCAAGTGCAACAAATGTTAAATGCTTGCAAGTTCAACAAAATTCATGAAGTACGACGACAAAAGTGAGGAAACACATTCTTAAATGTAAACAAATTATTTAAGATTAAAGGTTGCCAAAACAAAAAGCCCAGCTGATGCATTGCGCAAATATTTTCCAGAAACTTTAATTGCGTAAGAAATCTCTCGGTGAAATATTACAGGGCATTCTCTTGTAGTGTAAATGAGGTGAAACGTAAACAATGTTTTGACAGTTCTGCCAAAACATGTGTTTATTTAGCAGACATTTTGGAAGATTACAATTTTCGCCACCCGCCAGTAAGGCTGTCCAGAACTATAGTTAAGATCTACTAAATATTGAATTAAAACCACCCTGTTATTTGATCCCTATCCAAAATTTCAATAAAATTGTTACACAAATTTACACAAGTAAAATTGTTGGTAAAAAATGAAAGCGGTCTTACAATTCAAGAATAGTGAACTTTTTAAAGTCATTGTTCACATTGTCTCACACACAGTTCTCATTGTTAATCACCTTCACCCTTTAATCCTCCCTTCTTCAACAACTGCCGCGTGGATAAAAAATAGCAGTACAGTCTCCCTAAATGTAATGCTTAAACTTTATTCTTACATTCCTAATCATTGAAAGTGAAGAATAAATAATTAAATATTGGTGCAGGCCTAAATAAATTAACCTTTTTTTTAGAGTCACATTTTGTCTTCTGAAAAAGATTACACCGCTGGTTTACATATTTTAAATCAAAATATTTAGATTTTTTGGGATAGGGGCATGGCTCATCTCCTGAAGCCGCCACTGGGTGTTAATACAGTACTGTTAACAGCTCTTTTATGAAAGCTAACTAAATAAGAACAGTTTATGTTTCAGTAGTTGAGGAATCTGTCATTGTTGCGAAAATCTGAAATGACATACAATATATCCCAAAGTTTAAATTATTTGTATTAATTTGGTAACTAAGAGAAAAAATTATTTTGCTTTTGTCACAGAATATCTTGTGCACCAGGCTTCTTTACTGCATTACTGCAATATTGTGGGATAATCTGGGACAGTAACTACTAACTTGTTTCACTATTCTATGGGCTAGTGTGTCTTTTCGCATCAGCCATATGACTTTTCAATAACTTCCACTAAAGTCAGGGCTGCGCCAAGGGCCATGTGGAGCATGCGGCCACATGAGGTGCCAACAGGGAGAGGGACTGACACGGATGCGTCTAGAGCACCCATGAAGCCTCCTAAAATTGTGCTAAACATGTATGTCGGCGACTTTGGTTTGCACCTGGGGAGCAATTTCAAACAGTTGGACATGCAAAACGTGAGTTTTGATCGTGTGTTTGCTGGTACCTGGAGCCCCTTTAAAATGGCCAACTTGCAAAATATTGGTCTTGGACATATTTGCTGGTGTCCGTGGAGTCTTTTCAAATTGTTATAAGAGCAAAATGAGCTTTTGATGGTGTTTGCCGGTGAGTGTTTTAAAATTACTAAACTGGCAAAGCTTTCAATTTGGTGGGCTTATCGGCGCCCTAAAACATTTTAAAATGGTATTAAGAGTAAATTTTTTAGTGTGTGAATTGCAGCTGAAATATTAGAAAAAATAGCTACCAATTTGAAATGAATGGATTAGGTAAATGATTTCTGTTTTCCCAAAGTTTTATTTTAGCATAACCATAACCTTAAAAATAAAATGCAATCTTGTTTAGGCTCAAAAGATAAATTTCAAGATTCAAAACCAAGACCTCGGAACTGAAAACCTGTGTGAGCTCGTGCTCAACCCTCTCCCTTAGTGACTTATAGTAAGAGTTTTTTTAGATGAGTTGAACAACGAACAACTGCCAATTTTTGCCATTTTGTATGATTTTAGCATTATGTCTGTTCTTACTTAGATAATTTTATTTCACTTCATGTATTCATAATACCAGGACTGGGTGTCTTGTAAAAAGTCCAACCCTCCCCCAATTAGTTTTTTATTATGCTTTATACTTCTTTGAAATGGCTAAGTATTTTAACCCAGATAAGTATTTTAACCCAAGTATGGCTGAGAGATGAGTCTAGGATGACTGTGGTGCGATCTTATAGTCTTGTTACTGACTGAGACCGACATTCCTTTGACAGGACTGTTAATAATTAGCCCAACAGCCAAAGGCAACTAAGGGACCTACATTCTAAACACCAATGTAGAACAACCCATGTTCCAATGGGGTGGATGTGAACCATAATCTCGCCAATGAATTATGAACTGGTCTAATTATGACGATGGTATTATGGATGAAAGTAGTATTCAGTAGTGCAGACCAGAGAATATCGCATCCATAAGCTAAAGCTTACAACTATCCAGAACTCTTGGTGTCTTAAGTAGTTGAATTACAGGACAAGTAACCATCACCATCCCAGAATTAAAAAGATCAACTTTCAGTAGCATTTACATGACCAAAGGAGGAAGTATTTGGTGTGTCAAAATTTTCACGCTTTGCCCCTCTGCCCCCAAAATGGGGTAGTTTGGGGTAAGTCAAAGTTTAAGGGTAACCCCTACCTTGTGACACGTCATTGTAAAGGTCTTGACAAAAGAAGGATAATGGAACAAACTAGAGGTTTCTAGGTTGGTTGAATGCAAAGTTATATCACACCAAAGTTTGAATTTTTGCATACGGTTTTAACATGACACATCATCAAGAAAAGCCCCTATTATCTTGATTTCACCATGTAAGTGAGCCTACAAGAGTCACTGCTAAAACATGTTTCCCACAGGGCTACTGTCTTTTTATTCAAATTTTCTGCCGCCATCTTGAATCAACCATATTGAAAACGAAAACGACAATATTTTTCAAAAGTAAAGGTGGTGTTGTGTTGTGGCCCATCATTCCTAACTGGTTTTTAATTCTGATTATAATCCTGCAGCCTTGAGATAGATCCTTTTTTTCTGTTCTGAACATATTAACGTTTTCCTAGTATTATTACATTGTTTTTTTTCTTAAGAAAGACATAGAATTTTATAAAATGGATCGTAGCATTGTAGTTAGCATGAAAAACCTTTTTAAAATAATGGGCGACAACACCACCTTTTTTTGAAATATATTATTTATGTTCAATATGGCGGCTCCAAGATAGTGGCCAACATTTTGAAATGAAAGACAGTCTTCCAAACATGATTTAATTAACAGTGATGCGTGATGGTTCATTGATATGTATTGGCAAAATCAAGATAGTAGGGGCTTATCTTAATGGTGTATAATGTTGAAACCGTATGTGAAAATTCTAACTTTAAGTCACCTTAACTTTGTTTACAATCAACCTAGATACCTCAAGTTTGCGCCATTGTCTTCTTTTGTTAAGACTTTTAAAATTATGGGTCAGAAGGTAGGGATTACTATTTGAAAATTTTGACTCGCCCCCAAACTACCCCATATTGGTTAAAGGGGGTGAAAATTTTGAAATTTGGTACACCAAAACTTCCTCTGTTGGTCATGTTGCTGGAAGTTAATGTTTTACCTTAATTCATAAAAACAATTAAGCAGGTAGGAGGGACTTTTAAGGCACACTGTATACAGAACCTTTAAATATGTAACAAATAAAATTCTACCCAGCACTTAAAATATTCTTTTTTGTTTAGCGCACTGAGGTATACAAGAAAAGGGGGCACCAATGTAAATACTGGCAAGTCCCAAATCCCTTTGGCATGGCCCTGACTAAAATCCAATTGGTTCAAGTGTTAATGTTTCCCAAAGCTCAAAATATTTCACCTCATATGTAAAAACACAGGTAGCCCAAGATGGCTAAAGCTACGGCTATAGTTCCAAACTAACCTCAATGTTTTCTCTTGACAATCCGATTTCCATTTTCTTGTGTTGAATTCCAAGTCTTTTCAAAGCTTCGTAAACTGCCTCTGTATTGTCTAAATGATTTATCAAGCCTGAAAATATGGTTTTTTATCTAAAAATATTGTATAATGAAATATATCACCTCTAGATTCTTTCATATAATGTAATTTAAAAATGTTTTAATCTTTTTAAGTGAATAAATAATACTTTATTATTAATCAAATAATAATACATTTCCTTTTACTTTTAATCCTTAAATACCTTAATTTACCTAAACCAAACAATTATCTATATCACCATGTATCGTTTGGTGTTTATTTCCTTTTAACAAGGTTTATTACTATCTGTTCTGATGGAGCTGCAACATGTTGCTTATTTGAAAACCTCATAAGCGGTACTGACCATTTTTGAATTGTTGCGGGCACATACAATTTAGTAAAACCCCATCAAAATAGGGTTTGCTTGCAGTGTATATTGATGGGAGGGGGTTTATTTATAGGGGTGCAGGATAAACAAAGGTGAATCACAGAGACTTAAGAAATGTTTACAGTTGTGTCTTGCTTGAGATTGGGAGATGAAGCGGTTTTGGACAATATCCGCCTTTCATTTATGATTTTTCCAAACAACAAATGTAAATAAAAAATATGAATGTTTAAACTGTTACATACTGTTATATATAATTGTCTTACTGTCTGTATTTATTATTAATTATTTTATAATACATGATCAAGTGTTGTTTGTTTTTGTTGAAATTCTGTTAGCCAAGATTATAATGTCTGAAATAAAACTAAACTAAAATAATTGTTTTGATCTTTGATTTATTAATTTTAAACATAGCACAGTGTGAAATATAGTGTGGAGAACTAAAAAAAATTGAATTTAACAAACCAAAAATATATAGTCTAGATGGTAATATTGCAGAACATTTCAAGACTTTCAAAGAAGAAGTTCATTTACTTCTCTGCTACTGAGTCAGATAAGAAACCTAAACATGAACAAGTAGCAAGATTGAAGAACTTATTAGGAGTGGAGGCACAGAAACTGTACAGATCTATTCAGCCAGGAAGTCTTGTAGGGGTGGAAGTGTGAGAGGGATGGAGAATACCCCCACCACTGTTTTTTCTTCATCAATTGTGTACAGTCAACCTAAAATCTCACATGGCCTATGACAACTTTTCAAGATGACTTCTGCTTTGTTTAGATACGGTCTGCTTTATTTACATTTATAAACCAGCTGCTCAATTTTAACACATAATAGTCTCGATTAAAAAATTAATCAGAGGAGAAAACTTAGATTCTCCTTTGATTAATTTCACTTACATTGACACGATTAAATAGCCATACTTTGTCAAAGGGTTTCCTTGAAAGCATAACTTCTGTGCATAGATGTTAATATTTATTTATTTGCATCAATGCTTCCTTGTCACCATAATTATACAACCGTACCTTAAAGCTCCTTTCACACAAGGCAGTTTTGATACAGCTCCTGCCGTGCGACTAGGAGTCGTGCGATTCAAAGTTGTAAGGCCCCTTTCAGACAAGGCGGGTTTTATGCGCTCGTGTCATACGACCTGCTCCGCCTCAGTTTAGTATGTGGATCATACGATATTGCCGTGCGACATGCTGCCGCGTCGTGTGAAAGCACCGATATAAGGTTACTTTCAAATACAAATCGGACGACACCTTATCGTATGACATGTGCCGCATCAAAGCCGCTTAGTGTGAAAGGAACCTAACCCCTTATGAATGTTTTCACACGACGAGGCAGTGTGCCGTAAGTTATTTTTACCGTGCGGCCACTTCAGAACTGATCGTGTGATTTTTTTAAAGCTGAATCCAACTACCTATATGCTCTGAACTAGCGGCGATAAAAAAGAGCTCTTTAAAAAACAACGGCTGGACGTCGAGGACGACAGCAGCCGCATAAAATCCGCATCGTGTGAAAGGGGCCTCGTGTTGTTCGTATTGTAAAGCTAATTTTTACTCGTGGAAATAGAATTATTAAAAAACTATGTGAGTATTTTTTCATTTATCTACAAACTCATAGGGGTAGACGAGTAGTCAACTTTGGATTTCTCAAAATTACTTACTCGACTTTTTACAACTAAGCGAACCCGACTAGTCGAGCCGTTTAACGGTACTCGTGAAAAACGAGTGAAGAGGGTAGCGAGTGTTTTTCCACATATTGTTATCGGTAAGATCATAGATCATGATTGCGATCTATTTTTGAACCAGATAAACGACAGGAAGAGCTTCATGTAACATCAATATTCCTCCAACTAATAAGAAAAGTATGTTGACAAGTTTTAAGAAATACAATCACCTTTAATTCAGAAATTGGAAACTTACTAAGATATATTTATTAGATGTTAGGCAGGTTTATGCTCCGCGTTCCGTGTTGCGCTTCTGTGGCGGCGAGTTTCAAGTTCTATTTAGTCAAATGGCCAGTTGTCACGGGTTCACTCTAAAGTCAAATTGAGACATTTATGCAGCACGTCCCGCGACAGCGCAGCAATTGTCCTTGAATCCGTTTACGTAAAACAATACGGAATAAATATTAAAATCAACGCGGCAGTAAAAAACACGAGACCAAATTTTGACAGAAATGTCACAAGCGCGATCGAAGAAAACCTGTGACAGCCAACATCGTAAAAAAGCGTGACTGTCGGGAGACGCGCCGTGTTGTGGATCGCCACCAGCTGGTTTTTATAGTGGATCACAAAACCAGCCTTATCCTCGAAAAACCCTACAGTACAACTTAAAATTTTTATTCATGGTTCATATAATAAATGGAAAGTCACATTGCTTTTAATTTCGTCAGATTTGATTTGCAATATTTAGACGCAAAATGCGAGAGATAAATGGTTTTCATTCAACAATTATGCTGGTTTTCCTTTTTTCTTTTTTGGGAATCCATTTTCTTTAGAATTCTTCTCGCACTAAAACTTAATCCTGCAAAGTTCAGTTCCATCAAGGTTAGTCACTTTGTTTTCGATTTCACTTTTCTTTCTTACAACTTTGATACCCACATTTGGATCCACTACCCTTCTCTTTTAACACATCAACCGGGATACTGATTTAATAGAGATCCCACAAGCCTCTTCCACCCGTTCTTGTACCTTCTCCGGGTTGATGAATTTTGGCGCATCACCTTCTCTCTTCATAAAACTAAACACGATGGCAATAACTTCACGAGTTTGCTCGTTCATTTTTCGCTTGATTCCAACTTTCATTCATGGTCGTTTCAAACTGTCCATCTTGAGAAAAACGAACTAATTGAAATAATAAGAACAATTTTTAATACAAATATTCATATTGGACAGCAAAATTATTTTACTTTAACGAGAGTTTTAGAGACACGTAAGAATTATTCAGCAAAAATGGAAGTAAAAAAATATTGTTGTAAACAAAGAATCATATGTTTTGACAGATGAGTTATTTCGAAAGTTGACTGTACTGAGACTCGCTGTAGGGGAAATCTTCACTGCGCATGCGCATCCCACCGGACTTCTGGGCTGAACAGATCTGTACAAGACGCTGGCTGACCTGAGAAGATGAAAGTACTGAAATAGTTTTATTAATTCTCAGTGTTTTGGAAGAACACTGCCTTCCACAGAAAAATGAAATCATGTATATTTTAAATTTCTTTTCAAGAAAAAAACAACTGGAGGAGCCTTTTGATAAATTCTACTCAGATATATAAAGACTGATCAAACCTTGTGAGTTTGAATCCCAAGAGAAAAAACTACTACGGGCACAAATAGTTCTGGGATATAAATCCATAAGTGTAAAAGAACGACTGCTAAGAGAAGATTTATCATTAGAAAAAACATATCAATTTGCAAGTCAGTAGAAGCAGCAGAATCAAATTTACGAATAGTAGATGAAAAGAGACTGCAACCAGATACATGAAGTAGAGAACAGTAGTAAGTCAAAGGATAACCAAGCTGAATTTGAGGACCACAATTATATCAAATAAATAGTCCAGTAAAAATACTGTTTAACCTAGAACAAATTGCAACACGAGCGTTTTTGACGGTATTCTGCTCAAAAAAATGTGCATATTAACATATCCAAAATCGGACCATGGGAAACCCCTTAAAATCACGTTTCAAAATGGCGGCTTTTTTTAACATTGGAAAGTTTTTGGAAAAAGCCACTCGGTTGCATTTTTTATCTACATTTAACAAGATATTGAGTTGGGACCACCGCCAATAATGTTTGAGTGGCTAGTCGTGCATTTTGACAGGGTGAAAATTTTTGGCCACCATCTTGGATCCGCCATATTGGATTTATAATATTTTTTTCAAATGTAAAGGTGGTCGTGTGACACATAATTTAGAACTAGATTTTTACGCTGATTTCAATGCTGAAGTCCGTTTTCAAAAATATTGATTCGTTTTTAAGATATGCTCAAAATTAAATTCCTCCCTGTACATTTCTTATGGGGGCTAAATAAATAATAAAACTTTTCCGATTATTTCTCTTATATCTCAGGAACCAAGCAAGGCTTTTAGTTCGTTTTGATCTTAAAATGATGAGTGATTGTTTAGCTATTATTTGGGATATTGATCACTAAAATCGGACAAGTGTGAAACGAGCTATAAAGCTAAATGCTACATGAAAATTGGTTTTTTTAAATTTGTTTTTTGTTAAAAATTAATATCTCAGGTTTGAAATGAGTTAAAAAGTTCCTTCTGGTGTCAAATTACTCGGTAAAAGTATAAGCTTTCATATGAACTATAACTAATCGAAATCTGACTAATATAAATGGAGTTATGATCCATAATTCAACTTAAATTCTTCTAACTTTCGAAATTTGTCACCACTTAAAGACTTATATCTCCAAATTTTGCTGAGACTCAGGCCTAATTAAGGTCTTAATTAACTCAGTACATTACTGGCTTTAATTTAAGCTCTTAACCATTTAAATGGGTTGAGTTAGACGCGAGTTATGGACCTTTAATTAAAAATAAAAATATTTTTTCAGAATTTTTAATTTAGTTAAGGACGGGTATCTCCAGTTTTGTTTAAGGAATATAGGTTTGAATGGTTTCAAAACACTCAGTAAGCTATCAGCTTTCATTTGAGCCATTGATCAACAAAATCGGACAAGTCTGGAGTGAGTTATATTGTTTTTATTAATTTTTTAAACTATTTTTTGTGTCACATTTAAAGCTTACAGATATCAATGAAACCAACCATTTACCTATTTTAAAGGGGAAACTGTGTAATCCAGAAATGCTAAACATAATTGTCCTCCACTAACTCAGATGTGTAGAATTCATTGAAAATGTGTTCATCGCGATTTATCTACAGGGTGTTCCTCAAATTAAGGCTAAGGTAAAAATATCACAATATTGTTAAGTAAACCTATACCACGTGTTATATCGTTTTACAGGTCCTGCTGAACGGGACATTTTGAGGAAAACTGAACTAAATTATCTCTAGCCGTTTCAAAATTGCGGCAATTTTAGAGACATTTTCCAATATTTACGGAAAACATTGGATTTTTTTAAACCACTACAAGTATTTTAGTTCTGTTTAGAAATTCTTAATCCTTGTCAACTCAGTTTTGCTATGGTAACTGCTATGACCACCTACTTATAAATCAACTATAGTTCCTATGGACACCAAATAAAAAATACAAACATTATTCAAAACACTAGTGAGAAATAATGCATACGGGGTGAAACTTAAAGGGATATTAAGGACCTGGGTAGACCCATGTTTTGCCTGGGTAGATGATATACCTTTGGTGCGAAATTTCAGCCTATTCCCCTCGGAAGTTTTTGCATTTACCTGAAACAACTTACACAAAAACAACACCGAAACGACCTTTATTTCATTTCATATCATATAAATAAATAAATAAATAAATAAATACACATATAAATAAATAAATTATATATATATATACATATATACCGGGTGTCCCATAATAATAGCCCCCCCTAACTTTTTCCCATATTTTTTCAAATATAAATTTTACTCCACCCCCAAACATTATTGGGTAGTTAATACTTCATTTTGAGAGGGTACTCAATTTTGGCCGCCATCTTGGATTCGCCATATTTGATCCAAAGTAATTTTTCCAAATGTAAAAGTGGTGTTGTGACCCATCATTTCAAATTAGATTTTTTCACTGATTACAATGCAGCAATCCGTTTTTTAGTATCTCAATTAGTTCTCAAGATATGGGTAGTTTTAATTAATTTATTTTTAACCAATTTAAACATTACAAATCGATAAAATAGGCCCATAACCACAAAATAATGCTAGATAGTGACGAATAACCACCACTAGTCATTGTTGAGCGCTTTACACTTAACTTTCACCGATGTAAATGTTTTGGCCGCCATATTGAATCCGCCATTTTCGAATGAGGCAAGTTATTTCAAATATGAAGTTGGTATTGTGACCCATCATTTTAAACTAGCTTTTTACGCCGAATTCAATGCCGCAACCCGTTTTTAGCTATACAACTTAGTTTTTGAAAAAATCATGTTTTTTGAGATATTTATTAGAAACATGTCAATATCTTGAAAACTAAACACTATAATAAAAAACGGGTTGTGGCATTGAATTGGGCGTAAAATTTTAGTTTGAATTAATAATGGGTCACAATACCAACTTCATATTTGAAATAACTTGCCTAATTTCAAAATGGCGGATCCAAGATGGTGGCCAAAACATTTACATCGGTGAAAATTAAGTGTAAATCGCTCAACAATGACTGATGGTGGTTATTCACCACTATCTAGCATTATTTTGTGGTTATGGGCCTATTTTATAAATTTGTAGTGTTTAAATTGGTTGAAAATAAATAAATTAAAAGTACCCATATCTTGAGAACTAATTGAGATATTAAAAAACGGATTGCGGCATTGTAATCAGTGAAAAAATCTAATTTGAAATGATGGGTCACAACACCACTTTTACATTTGGAAAAATTATTTTGGATCCAATATGGCGTTTCCAAGATGGCGGCCAAAAATTTTTACCTAAACAAAATGCACGACTATCCACTCAAAAGTTATTAGCGGTGGTCCCAACTCAATATCTTGTTAAATGTAGATAAAAAATGCAGCCGAGTGGCTTTTTTCAAAAACACCCCAATGTTAAAAAAACCCGCCATTTTAAAACGTGATTTTTGGGGGTTTCCCGTAGACCGATTTTGTTAGATTTTGGATATGTTTGAATAAGTATTTTTTTGTTATATTTTCATGAAAAAAGGTTGTGTTGCAGTTTGGTCTAAGTTGGTGAGCATTTTAACAAATTAAAAAAAATTAAAAAATAAATTCGTTATATCTTAAAAACAAAAACAGATTTTTGAAAACGGATTTCAGCATTGTATTCAGCGTAAAAATCTAGTTCTAAATGATGTGCCACATGACCACCTTTGTATTTAAAAAAAAATAATTGAATCCAATATGGCGGATCCAAGATGGCGGCCAAAATTTAAAATCCTATGAAAATGAAGTATTACCCCCCTAACAGTTTTCTGTAGCATTCCTAATTTTATATCTCTAGAGGTGTGGTTGAAAACTAAGAGTAAAACTTAATTTTAAAATTTTCCATTGTAATCCGCCATTTTGAAACGTAATTTTAGGGAGTTTCCCATGGACCGATTTTGTCCGATTTTGGATATGATAAAAAGCACATTTTTTTGGACAGATTTTCACCAAAAACGCTCGTGTTGCAATTTGTTCTAGGTTAAGGGTGTTTTTTACGTAGATTTACTGGACTAAAATTTAATTTCTCTTTTCTTTTTAAGAGAAATTAAGTTTATTTTGTATAGTATACTTATATATCTTCATTTTATACAGATGTTTTTATACATGTTTGGAAATAAGTAAGAGGTTATGTTGACTTTGAAGATGGCATAAATTGCCGAAACATGTTGTCATAAAAGTTGTAATAAAAAATGTGAATAAATAAGAGTGTTTATATATATATATATATATATATATATATATATATATACACTTAATACAATAAGGTTTTTTTCTGTTAGATCCCTTTTTCAGGCGTCTTACTGAACGGATTTTTACGATTGAGGTGTCATTTTAAAGCTTATAATGTAGCACACCTGCGACAGATAGAGGCATTTCTTTTTCGGCTTCGACCCCCAAGGCTTCAATTTATTTATAGAGGGCGCTTTCAACAGTCCAGTGCTGACCAAATTGCTAAATATAAATCGTAATTTAACAGCTGATTACCTTTAGACGAATTGTCAACCACTGACATTGTAAACAAAAATAGATACCCTGAAAATGAAAATAAGAGAGGAAACAACTTATGAACAGTGAACAGTAATTTTTTA
Organism: Flexamia atlantica; assembly: GCA_035578135.1. Taxonomy (NCBI): domain Eukaryota; kingdom Metazoa; phylum Arthropoda; class Insecta; order Hemiptera; family Cicadellidae; genus Flexamia; species Flexamia atlantica. The sequence continues at coordinate 191,214,651 of JAQJVK010000001.1, read as the reverse complement.
GATATAATACTTTTATGGATTCGGTAGGTAAATCACTCTTTGATGTGTTTCATTAAAAACATGTCAGAGATTAACATGTTTTAAATATTGTAAACATTAATTAATTCATAGACAAAACTTCAAACGAACATCACATTATTTTTACTTTCATATGACGATGTTTTACTTGAATGTTCAAAGTTTTTTCCAGCTAGGAAGTAAATTTAAAACTGTAAAAGTAAATCGTTACATTATTCATTAAGCCTGGATGACGATTTATGAATCCCGAAATAGAAAAAAGAAGAATCCAACGAGAAAATAGAGAAGACAAGATTAGAGATATCAGGGAAAACATGCGTAAAGTTCGGCAAGAACAGATAACTGCTAGGAGACAGCAGAGCGACATTGTACCACCTATATACTTCCAGCGACTTAAGGATTGTGTAAGGACAAACGTGAAAAATACATGCCGTATCCTACTGTTGAGCGAAGTTATTTCCAGAAGACAATCAAATTCAAATACATAGTATTGGGACGATGGACAATGTGTGTGTATGTTTTTTTTCAGCTAAGCTTCTTAAAACATGTAACATTTCAATTTCAAGTTTAAACAGGTTAACTTTTCATTAATCGTGAATTTAAAGAAGGTAATTAATTTTTTCAAATTTTAGGTTATAGTTTCTCACAACAAACACAATATCAAAATGCGCAATTTGCGCATGGGACCCCTAATATATATATATCTACTATATATTTGTCAAATACCACTCACCTATCATTGCGCAGCCATAAAAGTTATAATAAAAAATGTGAATAAATAAGAGTGTTTATATATATATTATATATATGTATATATATACCACTCACCTATCATTGCGCAGCCCAAACTACTTGACCTAGGACCTTGAAACTTTGCATGAACGTTCCTCTCAGGGCATAGGCATCCACTAAGAACGGATTTTTAAAAATTTCCTCAGGTTAAAATATAGGGAAGCTCATGTAGTTGTCATGGCAACCATATATACCATATGTCTTTAACCCTTGAGCGGGCGCATGCGGAGTTTTCCTCCGCACGTGTTTATTAATTTAAAATAAACAGACATAACGGGTGTCAGCGGTTGTCACCGGCTCCATACTTTATGACCCTCATTCCAGGAATCGCCTAAAGCTATTTATACCCCCCACCCCCCGCTTAGTACCTCGTTATTTGTAATTCAGAGATGCCGTGTCAGTTTGCAGAGCGGCCTCTCCCATAACATAGACAGTGATACCTATTTAAAAAATTCATAATAACGAAGTATTTGTAATTGTTATTTAATTTTTTGGACTTTTCCTATCGCTTTTGGAAAAAAAGAAGCGAAAGGAAAAGCCCAAAAAATTAAATAATAATTAATACCTATTTTATACAAAAAAAACTTACTATGTTCAATTGAAATATTACACCTAATAAGTTGAACAATTAATTGTATCGACGATGAAATGTGATTCCTAATGCAGTTTGTCAATATTCAAATACAATATTTTGTTATAAAACAAGTAAAAAGGGTTAAATTTGTGCAATTTAGTGTTGCGGAGTCAAACTCCGCATGCGCCCGCTGACGTTTTACCGGTGAAACGCCCGCTCAAGGGTTAAGCACGATAACTCGCATAAAAATTGTCCAATCTGATTGAAATTTGGCATAGACATGTAAAGTAAATTCGTAAAGTCAATTCGAACGACTTCGAAAACCAGCCTGATCGGACTATTGGAAGAGGGGGCAAGGGGAGGTAAACCCCTCCAAAAATGGGTTTTTTGGATTTTTTACCAATATAAAAAAATTACAATAATGTGATTTTGGTCTACACCATTGAACTCAGCCTAAAAAAACAAATAATTTAGTACTATGAATTGTTGCTCAATGACCATTGGTTGCCGAGATATCGCTAGTGGTAAACACTGTACGATGTCCCAATGTTATCCTTATGGGAAATAAGTAAAATTCTATATCTCGCTTATTTCTCAACATATCTCAATAAAACTTCGTATATGGCTTCTTATAGTTCAGATCTACTAAATATTGAATTAAAACTGCCCAGTTTTAACGTACCTGTTGCAGCAAACCTGCATACTCATTCCCCATGTTATTCTTATGGTGCTTACAAAAACATGTCAAATCTCGCTATGTTAGATTGAAATACGCTCTTTTGCGTTTGAAATTCACTGAGTATGCAGGTCTGCTGCAACGGGGGTCTTTTATTATAAATCTGACCAAGAACTTCTTATGGGGGGCTTCCCTTTATTTTCATGCTGTCCCGTACAACAGTACTTTCCGGCCTAGTAACGTAGTATGCTATTCCATATGGGAAGTTTGTGTACCGGTAATCAAGTATCTGTCATCATCGCCCAGAAAATCTTATATTTTTTACAACTTTTTTGATAATCTTCAAAAGAAAAAATATAATTCACATACTTACATATACTGATACTTACATGTATACTTACATGTATCTGATAGATGAAAATGTATAATTAGTTTCAGGGGTGCCCAGAAGGGGGGGGCATGGCGCAATTTGCGCCATCAAAATTTTAGGGGGGGCATGATTTTTCGGGTGGAATTTTGGTTTTTTGTGAGGAATTTTAAACCAGCGATTAAGGGAAAATTAAAAACAAATAAATGTCCATAACCATATAGCCTATGCAACAGTTAAAAGTATTGTTTATTTATCTTACCATTTCATCAGGATTGCCATAGTCATGTATTCAATTTCGCCATCCCCGGAATCTCCACGTTAGTCTATAATTGTTAAATTATTTTGAAGGGCGGTTGGCTCGACTGGCAACCCTGACTGACATCGGGCCCATAAAAGGCCCATGGTATCAGACACGGTCTGTGGTCCCAGTCTGATACATCCGTTAGCAATGTTGCCAAAAACCTGGTATTTACCCGGTTTTCGGGTATTTTGGAGGCCGTGCGGATATTTGGCGGTGATTAAAAAAAGTGGGTTTAACCGAGGATGTAAGACTTGGGTTGAGGAAATTTACTCAACAAAAAAATGGGTAAAATCGGGGATTTTTGACGAGGTACAAGGATTTTATGGAATTCAAGATATTTTATTTTTTGAACGAAAGCTGGTATTGTATTTGGTATAGCTGTCCTGTATTTCTGGTTATTTCGTTGCAGTGTTACCAGAAACCGGGTATTAGCCCGGTTTGCGGGTATTTAAATGGCCGTTTGGGGACTTAATTGAGAGGGTTAAGAAAAATCGAGTAAAATCGGGGATTTTAGACTTGAGCTGCGGGGATTTACCCGGTAGGCATCCTAAAAACATAAAAAACGGCTAAAGCCGGGGATTTTTGAATTATGGTTTGCTTTGCAAATATCCAATGTCCATGTAAGGTGAGAAAATAATTTGGGTTATTTGGCGCGCCAAATTAATTGTAGCTGTTTCGGCCCGCGTTTGACGTTTGTAAAACAGGTGATTTCGTCGTAGTGTGGTGAAATAGTATATTTCGCAACAAGGGCCGAAAATGAGGTTTTGCAGGCTCGAGATCGTGTTTAAAATTAGAGACGAAGTCGAGAATTTGAAACGATCAAGAGCTGCAAAACCCTTTCGGCCGAGGTGCGAACGCTATTTTTCACCACACTACACAATGAAATATACCCAAAATAATTTAAAAATTGATTATTATTTTACTCACTTGAAAATAAAACTTTAAGGTTATGAGCGACGATACAACTTATTTATCATGATTCAAACAAACACAGCTATGAAAATCATACGATCGCAACTAACCTGTCGTCGGAACCTATTGAATGCCGAATAATTATGTGATGATTTGACGTTGTTTCAAGCAAATTCACGATCAGCTGACTTTCGGCCCTAGGGCCCCAAACTTTTTCGGTCCTACGTCGGCAAACAGTGTGTTTCAGTCCGCGTTTGACGTTTGTAAAACAGGTGATTTCGTCGTAGTGTGGTGAAATAGTAGTTTATGCAACGATTGTATAATGAATGCCTTTAAGCCACGAGTGAGATGTAAGTTAGAACACGAGCGAAGCGAGTGTTCTAAATATCTCACGAGTGGCTTAAAGGCATAATACAATCGTTGCATACACTATTTTATCTACGACCAACAATATATGACAAAATTCCCCCCAAAGTTAAACAAAACTCATGACTTTTACTAATGATGGAATAGGTCAACTAAAATTTGAGGTTAGGCAAATAAGCAGACTGAACCATGAATCGTTGTGGAACAATCAGCTGATGGGATAAGTAAACTCAAACATGAATCGTAATGCAACAATCAGCTGATGTGCGAATTGCGTAATTGTTATTATGACACTACTTCCGTCAAATGCCGAGCTCTCATTGGTCTAGAACCAGTACTTTAAAGTGACTCCAGTACTCTAAAGTCGTCATTAGAGTACTGCTTAGTTTTTGGTGTTTTAATGTATATCATTATAATGTTTATTGTAATACCATAATTGGTGCTTATTGCAATGGTCGTAGATAAAAGATTTTTACACAACGCCGCGACGTAATCACCTGTTTTACTAACTTTATTTGGTAGCCGAAACCAGCTTTTTTCCGCCAGAGGGCCAAAAACTTTCGGCCCTAGAACCGAAAGTCAGCTGATCATTTATTTGCTTGAATGCTTGAAACACGATCTCGAGCCTGCAAACCTCATTTTCATTTTCAGCCATTGTTGCGAAATATATTATAACACTGCTTATTTGTATTGTATTACTAATGTCACATACTGTAAAAAAAACTTCATTATTTTCATTAACTAGCAACATATTTGTGACTTTTTTACTGACGCTATTGGAACTAGACTTACTTATAAATACATATGGTTTTATATATTGAAGTCACATCACTTTATTACCTAATGCTGGTATGCTTTATTATTGTATGCTTTATCACTTTATTACTTGATGCTTAGTAGTCAATTGTGTTTTAAGAGTTTGGTAAATAAAATGCAATAATACCCTTTGATAGGGGAGGATATAAAGTGTGTGATTTAATTGACATACTAACTAATGTTAGAAATTAAAGGGTGGGGGGTGGTTGTCATGCTTTGGGGGGGGGGGCATTAGGCTTGGTTTGGGGGGGCATGCGCCATTGCTCTTGGGGGGGCTGGGCACCCCTGATTAGTTTAATAAAAATATTCTATATTTAAAGGCCTGTCTACACGCACTAATTATCATAATGACTAATGACACTTTAAAGAACATAATATTCAACATTGGTATATACTGTACTGTATTGGATGTGAGTACACATTCCGATTGGAGCAAGTGGTTAATGAAAACTTACAATGTGGTAACATGACTTCTCAAGGTTAATGGTGAGACAGATCAAACTTATCTCTTCAACTTATATCTGTACAACAATTTATCATACGAAATCATTATGCAAGGATTAGAGTCTAGCAAGTTTTTGACAGAAATCAGAGGATTACTCATATTTTTTCTTTGCTTGCAGCAATTTGAAAGCAGGTATTCTGACACATCTATAAATATTACTATTAGATATACCCGTAGCTTCGCCTGCTGAAAGGATAATGGATTTAATTCGATTAATTAACAAATGGACTGATTTGGACCATGGGCGTGCAATTACACACTTAAGAGGAGGTTGGAGTTGGCGGCCATATTGGATTTATACTCCATAAGAACCAATGTTAATTGGTATGCAGGATTTCTCGTTTATTTTTGGTCGGAAAACTAAAGTTTATATGTCAAATTAAAGCTCTTTTTAAACTCTACCGGACGTAGGAATTGCTTTTTCACATAAACTAGCCATTTTTTGTAAAATTGAAAAAATATCTTTTGATTTTTTACGTCATTTATCAAACTTATCGAAAATCGGCTTCCTACGTCCGGTAGATAATTTAATTAAGATTTCTAATTTTCGGCTTTTGCAATTATCTAATTAATAACAACGACAAATTTCTGCATACCAAAAGGCATGTCAAGCGAAAATTCAAGTTAAATTTGAAGGAATTGTTTGCGATCAGCTGATTGTGATGAAAATTAGCCGGCGCGGAGGAATACATTCTGCTTGGTAACTACATGTATGAGGGTCCGTTGCTTGCTGTTTCAGCATGATTGACTAAAGATATTAGTTGAAATAGGTGTGTTTACAATATTTTCATTAATTTAATATATTTGAAAAGTTTCAATAATAATATTACGCACTATTTCGTGTATTGTTTGCGGCGGAGCTAAAGTTTCAAGCTTCGTCGCAGCATTCAATTAGCAGCACCTGTCTCTCCAACCTCCTCTTAAGGTGCAGCTGGTAATTCCATCCTAGACTGGAAAGAGAATGTATAAAGTTTCCTCTAAAAACGTTTTCCTCATGATTAGTAAATGGTATGAAATAGCTTCCTCCCAATTGCTAATACAGGAAATGACGGATAATCTGGGATATAAAACTAAAAAAAAATCTAAGGGCAGGTTTTCATCTTAACATCAAACTGAATTTAGTACAGTTTGAAAATAGACCAAAAACATTAAGAAAAAAATTGACGGTTGATGCCTTGGCCAAAAACCTGTTTCCCAAACATTTCTCATTCACATTGAACATCATCAGGTCACTCAGCTATCGATGAGGCAAAATTATTATAGTAATAGTATATTCTTTTTATTTGAAATCCACATCACCTTAGCAAACCCTCCTTACATGTTAAATTTGGAAACTCCGTTTCCCCTGGATAGTCAAATAAAATCAAAATGAAATGTCCATACTGAGTTTTAAAATTATAGTTTGAGTAATTATTTATATATTTTTTGGTCGGACAACCCATTTTACAAAAGTGGTAATACAATTTAGAGCTTTGGACAGGTCGTACAACTCAAGTAGCTCAAGAGGGGAATGCGCCAAAGTCGGTCAGCGCCAAAGTCAGACAGCGCCAACTCTGGACTGTTTTTCCTGCGCAAAAATGAAACAGTCCGGGTTTGGCACCTGACGCTCCCAACGAATCGGGACTGTTTCAAAACAGTCCTGAGTTGGCGCCGTCCGACTTTGACGTGTCTGTGCAAAAATGAAACAGTCCGGGTTTGGCACCTGACGCTCCCGACAAATCGGGACTGTTTCAAAACAGTCCTGAGTTGGCGCCGTCCGACTTTGACGTGTCTGTGCAAAAATGAAACAGTCCGGGTTTGGCACCTGACGCTCCCGACGAATCGGGACTGTTTTAAAACAGTCCGGGTTTGGCGCCTCGCGCACAAACGGAACTAAGCACTTTTGGCTACATCCCAATTTATCTCATTGACTGTACTCTCCGCCATATCAGCCACACCCCCTAATTCTATTGGTTGTTTTATGAGAATCCCGCTCCTCCATCGAGGAACATTTGAAACAGAACAGCTGGATACGTTTACACGATATTTTCTTAATTGTGTTGAACGTCCTCGTGATTTTTCTTGTTTATGAAGTGGCGGTTTTTTAATCGAGTTCGTACAATGAGTCATTTAAATAGGCCTTTTTTAGATCCGCCAGTAATTCGGTTTTTTGTATGAAGAAATGAATTTGCCAAATAGGATATTTTTCCTTTATTGGCAAAAATGGGTTGTATTTAACTTTTGTAATGGCTATTTATAAATTATATAGTTCATATTTCAATAATTTGATTCTAGATAGAAAGAATAAACTATTTATTTTATAAAATAAGTACCGGGGACCGAGCTTTGCTCGGATTAAACAAAACAACCGGCTGATTCAGCTGGTTTAGGTAAAATTTTCCTTAACTATAACATGAGCACTTCAAGTATAACAACAACACTGTTTGAGCATGGTATCAACGCTTTATACAGACGCCTTCAGCTTTTTCTGTTCTAGCAAAAAGGAGTTGATTCGGTCTCCTTCAACAATAATAAAGATATCGACGTAATAATATAAAGATGTGACGTTTGAACAATAATAAGATAAACGGTCACAGAAGGGAAGTGCCGTTGAAGTTGGTCATTATATTTTCTGTTGCTTCGTTGGAGTGCAGCGGTCTTGCGATAGCTGGTCGGAACGCTAAGTGACTCTTCACGAATTCAAGTTTTGATATCTTAGAGCGTCGGTTGGAAGCAGTTGGCACTATGGTGGTTGGTAACCCCAAGTCTCCTTTGTGGGTTCCGTAAAAGAAAGGATACGAGAAAGGCTCGATGCGGTTGTCTGTATTGCTCATGGTGAACAGTTGTTTCCTAGTTCTTTCACGACACGGTCGAAATCTGGGTAGGTCTGGTCGTCGTTGAACGTGATAACAGCTGATATTTCATTCGACGTTATAACGTTGTAGCGGTTTAGGTTGAGGCCGGTGGTGCGAGAACCAATTTGACTTTCGGTGGCTGAATTCCTGTAGCGTCACCCGGCGGCTCGAGCTTTTTCTTCTTTATATGATTTCCGGCACCATCATGAGCGCTTGGGCAGATTGGTTATCCTCACGTAGGATTCTCTCGAGAAACTGTATCAGTTCTAGGTTTATGTCGGCGTTAGCAGAAATTCATTGGAGACGGCATCGGTGGGGCCGAGAAAAATCATCTGCTCGTTGCATGGTCGTCCGTACTCTCCTTGTGCATCTTGCGTCGGCTGAGTGGCAATTTTCAGCGTTGTTGGCGGGTGAACAGCAGCGCAAGTTGTTTTAGGAAACTTGACGGCTTGCATTCGTATTTCCCGTGTAGACACCAATCACTTTTAATCTTAAAAATTACCCTTGAAAACATTTAACAATAATCCGTACAAAATCAAACCAAACTATATATGGAATAAATATTTCTTCAAAAAATTCATTTAAAATAACCTTTAAACAATTTAAAATTAGTTTTTACAAATAAAATGATTTTTCTAACCTGCACATAAATAAAAACAACTTGAATCATCTGTTTTGGTTAAAATCAATAACAAACATGACGATGGGCACTTGAATGGGCATTTTGATAGGCTGTAGGACGCAAACCAGATTTTTCCCAGACTTGAGACCAGTTCCAATCGATTTCTGGTGGTCCAAAACCCTAAATTATACGAATAAATCAAAAATCCTAGGACGGAATAAAAATTTTACCCGTACAAACTTTGCTTGTCTTAGAGTATAGGATATAAAACTGGTTTTACAAGTAAGAAGGTAAGAAAGTAAACAACAAAACATGTGATAGAATATTTTTGAATTAAAAATAAATAACATATGTCATGATACAGACTACTGCCACATACTCCCCTCCCAGTGGCAACGAGAGGAATTAAGTTTTATACCTTGCAGGAATTCTTAAAACACGTCCGAAACGAGTCAGTCTTGGGGTTTTATCGGGATGTGGAGGTTTTATCGGGATGTCATTTTGACTTGTGGGGAAAGCTTCCTCTTTGTTTGTTGGCTTAAACTTTGATTGGTATGTGTGGTATCCTTCAGATTGTTCTTGCAGAAGGAATGCTGGCTTAAGCCTGTCGATCAAAACCGAGTCCTCACCTCTTGGAAGTTCTAGCTTAAAGACCTTTTCATTTCATGATATCACTTTAAAGGGTCTGTTGTAGGTAGGTTGAAGTGGTTTCTTTGAAGCATCTTGTCGGACGAAAACATGAGATGAAGACATGAGATCGGGATGAATGAAAATAGATTTTTTATGACGGTGTTGAAACGGGACTGGACGGATTGACCTTGTATATTCACTTCACGGAATTCCTTGTATGAGTCGTGAAACTAATGTAGGTACGTCGCAAGCAAGTTCAGAGTCTTCAAATAAGTCAGCTGGAAGAGTGATTGGTTCTCCATAGACAATTTGGGAGGGTGAAACTCTAGTTTCAGGCGTTATTTGTGAACCAAGTAAAACCAATGGGAGTTTTGGAACCCAGTCTGCAGATAATTGTGATTTAAGAGCTGATTTCAAAGAACGATGCCACCTTTCTATGGCTCCGTTAGCAGCCGGGTGGTAAGCTGTAGTCTTGATATGTTTCACACCCAGTGTAGATGTTAAACAAGAAAATAACTCACAGTCGAATTGTCTACCTCTATCAGTTGTGATGAAGCAAGGGACACCAAAACGGGATATCCAGGATTGAAGAATAGTATTGGCCACTTCTTCCGCAGTTATACAAGTGATGGGAATTACTTCAGTCCACCTGGAAAACCTGTCGATCATTGTCAGGAGGTACCGATATCCTCTTGAGGGAGGTAATGGTCCTACTATGTCCACGTTGATGTGTGAGAAACGTTTTTGGGCAGATGGGTAGGAACCTAAATGACTGGAGGTGTGTCGCCATGTTTTGCAACTTTGAAAGGGAATACAAGTTTTGGCCCATAACGCGACATCACGCTTCAATGAAGGCCAACAGAACCTCTCTTGGAGCATTTTCACTGATGCGGCTATACCAGGATGGGATAAGTTGTGGATTGAATCATATATAGCTCTACGATATTGACGAGGGATGAAAGGGCGAAGTTTCCCGGTCGAAGAGTCGCAAATAAGTTCAAGTCCATTATCAAGAGTCATGGTTTTAAATGAGTATGTTTCTTGATTCGAATTCAGTAAGTGTTGTAATTCCTCGCATTTGCATTGGGCATTAGATAAATCGCCGAGAGATACAGTAGAAGAGATGGTAATTTCGGATATTCGTGAACAAGCATCTGCAGAATAGTTCTGCTTACCCGGTTTGTACCGGATGTCAGTAGTGAATAGACCTATGTAGTCAAGGTGTCGAAGTTGTCTAGGAGTTGCTTTGTCCGGTCGTTGTTCAAAGGCATAACTGAGAGGTTTATGGTCAGTTAAAATAGTGAAATGACGACCTTCTAAATAGTGCTTGAAGTAACGAACGGCTTCGTAAGCAGCCAGAAGTTCACGATCGTAAGTACTATAGTTTTGTTGAGTTTTATTAAGGATTTTGGAAAAGAAACCTATGGGTTCAGGTATATTCCCTTTCAACTGTTGAAGCGAGGCACCAATTCCAAAATTCGATCCATCGACCATAAGAATCAAAGGAAGATCACTAGAAGGATGGAAAATTAAGGCAGTGTTCGCTAGTTCATTCTTTAATTTATTGAAGGAATCTTTTGCGACCTCATTCCAAACTATATTACTTTTGTCTTTCTTTTTCGGATCAGGACATAGGTCATAGAGAGCTTTTTGAGTTGCAGCCGTATTGGGTAAGGATCTCCCCCTTATGGAAAAGTCTGATGATTCCAGATCTGGAGCCCAGATCTGGCCAGATCTGGTTATATATGGTTTAATCTGGCTAGATCTGGGTGCCAGATCTGGTTTGATCTGGGGGACCAGATATGGGGTCCAGATCTGAGCCAATCCGTTCCGTTAGTTATTTAATTTCATTAATATTTCATTTTCAACACATTTTTAATTAAATACTTTTTATACTAGAACAGTATTTACAATCTGAACTTTTAGAAATAGGTTTTAGAATAACGATTTAAACTACATAATATGTTTTCAAGTAATAATAAAGTTCAGATGTGGGTAAAAATATCTTTCTTAATACTTAATCAGGAAATAAAGTACTAAATACATTTAATCATTATAAAAATAGTACAATAAAAAAGTTCAAATTTTTCACAAAGAAGATTAGTTTTAAAATGTTATCCTATGATACTAATGATGAAATCATTTATTTTGAAAATGTCCAGTTTGAAATATTGGGGAAAAAGGTGTTTTCAAGAGAAGGAAGTTTAAAACAAATCTTTTAAGTCTTGTAAGATTTTTTTTCAATCTTTACAAGTTTACAACCATATTATACAGTGTAACTTATTTTCATCACTGATATTACTTTTACACTAAATACAATAAATATTTTATAATGATAAAAACAGGACATGATTACACATCAAGAAAATCAAATGCTATATATTTGTTGTGTATCAAAATAGAATTTTTGTACACTATGCAAAGTATATAAAAATAGTACAGAACATAATTTTAAAAATCATAGGACACACTAAAACATAACAACGAGAATTACTGTGTGTGTATGAAATTTAATAAAATAAAATAATATTTAAAATAAAAAATATTTAAAATAAAATAATATATAATGTATATTTTTTTCAAAAAACCTAAAACTAACTTATATACAGCTTGAATAATGGACTGTTGAAGTTATTTGTGCAGTCTCCTAAGTCTATATTTGAAGTCAGTTATAAGTCAGCTGTAAATTAATGTTTATGTAAATTTATGTTTTAATTATTTTGTGGATGTTTTATGTTTATAATTTTAAGTTCTTGATAAACGTTTGAGATAAAATATGTTTAACAATATTTCAATAAATTGTTAGTGTATTTAAGGATTTTTATACAATTTGTTATAGGGTCTAATAACAATTATTATTAGTTTATTTTTAAACTAATAATTGATTAAAGTACATAGATTTAGTATTTTTATGATTATATTAGGATGAAACAGTTAAAAAATACAAATTTGTAAAGAAAAATACTTTATAATAAATTAAAATTACAAACTAAACGTAAATTTTCATGCCATAAATTTCTTTTTGTAAATTTCTGGAAATACAATGATTGTTATTACAATACCGTAATAAAAATTAAAAACTTTGAATGTATGTCACTTTGAGTCTCAAGTCAATTAACAAAATCGTGTTCAATGTATATTTCTGAAAATACGATAAGTGTTAGTTATTTTGCGGTTAAACTTTAATACTTTGAATATGTGTCACTTTTAAACTCAAAATTAGAGATTTCAATATTAGTCCAGTGAAAATAGGCGAAAAAACACACTAAAAAGGAAAAAAATGCAAGCAAAAATGTTTTTGCTGGAAAATGTGCACCAAGACGTCCTGAGTCAAAACCCAAGTTTTCTACTTCGGGTCAGGTGAGCTAACTCCGCCATCTCGGAAAATGGCGGCCATGTTTGAAATACTTTTATCGACATAAAATCCACAAAAGTTATCCGATTTCGACAAAATTTGGTAGGGATGTGTAAATTTGTGTATTCTATTAGAAAAAAATCGCTTACACTTTATTTTTTACTATTTTAATGGTTTTTTGCAACTTTTATGTAAAAAAAACATGTTTTTTTCGTTTTTCAAAAACGTTATGGATTAACGATAACTATATGGATATTTCTGAAAAGTACGTAAAATTACGAACAATTTGGTATATTCAACTTGTATTTTACTGTTTTTACTTTTTATATAATCAAAAAAATAAGATATTTTTATGCCATTTTTTAAAAAGTGCTAACAAATTAAAATTATCCAAATTTAGTTTTTTGAGGCAGAAAATGTTCATTAAGGGGTTCTGAGTCAAAACCCAAGTTTTCTACTTCCGGTCATGCGAGCTAAATCCGCCATCTTGAAAAATGGCGGATATGTTTGATTTACTTAAATCATCATAAAATCCACAAAATTCATCCGATTGTAATAAAATTCGGTAGGGATGTGTATAACTATGGTCACTACGTAATACTAAAGGAATAACAAGTATATTTTATCATTTTATATGTTTTTTTTATAATTTTTAAGAAAAAAATTTGGTTTTTTACATTTTTATTTCGAAATTAACACCAAACATAAAAACCATGGATGTTTTTGAAAAGTACATAAAATTACAAACAATTTGGTATATTCAACCTTTACTATGCTGTTTTTAGTTTTTGAATAACACAAAAAAATATAAATTTTAAAGTGTCTTTTTCAAAAAAATGTTAAAAAATAGAAATTTTGCAAATTAACGTTTATGTGGTAGAAAATATTCGCAAAGGGGTTCTAAGTCAAAAACCAAGTTTTCTGCTTCCGGTCAGTTGAGCTAAATCCGCCATCTTGAAAAATGGCGGATATATTTGATTTACTTAAATCATCATAAAATCCACAAAAGCCATCCGATTGTAATAAAATTCGGTAGGGATGTGTATAACTATGGCCACTACGTAATGCTAAAGGAATAACAAGCATCTTTTATCATTTTATATCTTTTTTATAATTTGTATGAAAAAAATTTGGCTTTTTTACATTTTTATTTCGAAATTAACATCAAACATAAAAACCATGGATGTTTTTGAAAAGTACATAAAATTACAAACAATTTGGTATATTCAACCTTTACTATGCTGTTTTTAGTTTTTGAATAACACAAAAAAATATAAATTTTAAAGTGTCTTTTTCAAAAAAATGTTAAAAAATAGAAATTTTGCAAATAAACGTTTATGTGGTAGAAAATATTCGCAAAGGGGTTCTAAGTCAAAAACCAAGTTTTCTACTTCCGGTCAGTTGAGCTAAATCCGCCATCTTGAAAAATGGCGGATATATTTGATTTACTTTAATCATCATAAAATCCACAAAAGCCATCCGATTGTAATAAAATTCGGTAGGGATGTGTATAACTATGGCCACTACGTAATGCTAAAGGAATAACAAGCATATTTTATCATTTTATATCTTTTTTATAATTTGTATGAACAAAATTTGGCTTTTTTACATTTTTATTTCGAAATTAACATCAAACATAAAAACCATGGATGTTTTTGAAAAGTACATAAAATTACAAACAATTTGGTATATTCAACCTTTACTATGCTGTTTTTAGTTTTCAAATAACACAAAAAATAAAATAAATGGGGCTTGGATGGTTCATTGTGACCTGTACATTGTGGCACCTAAAAACGGACATATTTGCTTATTTGAAAATTTAATAATTCATGACATAGGCTTTTAGGGTAATTTTTTTAAAACAATCACCGTGTTGTTTTGGTTTTAAATTCCATGGAGTAAAAATTTTATATGTAAGACAAATATATTACCAGTAAATCAAGTGTTTCATGTATTTTATTTGAACCTTGGTGGTTTTGAAGTAATTTGCATAAAAGGTAATATACTTTTGTCATGTCTCATGCTTTATAATATTATTTTTAACTCACTATAAACCCTAATAAATACGACTTAAAAACGCCATCACTACACATAACATAAAACTTTAATAAATAAATAAATACTTGTATTTCATATTACAATTGGTCCATTAGCTTTACAATTCTTTGCAAACCATTTAATTTATTTACACTAACAAGATCGGTGGTAAATCAATACTTTTAATAAAATTAAATAAAAATAAGTTGCAATAAATATCTAGACCTCGATCAAAAGGGACTACAATTTACACCTGAACAACAAATTACTATACAACGATAAAGAACAAAATTAAACATAGACACATATTGAGATTTCATGTTCTTTGTCATTTTATATCTCTAAGCCTGTATCTTATGTTATTAATTTTAAGATGTCAGTTATTTATTATCAATTGGGTGTGTTGTTATGTTGTGATCAAAAGATGTAAAAATTATGTAAGTAAGAAAGATTATCAAAAAGTTTTGTTTAAGTTTTTGTTAAGTGTTTCTAAATTATGTAATCAGTTTTTGTAGATTCACACGGCACCTCTGATCATATTTTTTATCATGGTAACAGTTTTGCGGTTCAAATAATCTGATTAATTTATTATTAATGTAATATGAGTTTTGTTTTTACTGAAGTCGATAAATGAAATATTTGTGTAGTATTTGTAAACATTAAAAATTATTTATTTGGAAATACAAATAATGTAGTTTAATAAACTACAAATAGGGCTATTTGATGGTAAAAACTGGTCAACTTGGATAAAGTATGCATAGTCCTCAGAGGCATACCCGGAGTTCTGGATATTGTAGAAGGAAATCTGCAGAAGCCAACTTCAGATGCTGGAGAAGAGGAAAAAGCTAGGTATGAGCTAGATTTTGCTAAATTTACTTTAGTTGATAGTCAGGCACTCATAGTAATAACATCTAATATTATGGAAGAAACACTTGAGAAAATTATGCGCTTCTCAAATGACAGGGATGTTTGGCTAGAGTTACATGGGCTGTATGATGGTGTATCTGAGGATAAAGCTTATGATTTATGTTTAGAATTCTTTAGGTACAATATAAGAGATTCTAATGATGATATTTCTATCCATTTATCTAAACTGAAAAATTTGTGGAATGGCCTTAAACAAGAAATTGACAAAGAGGGCAATACTAGTTGTAACTTACCTGAATAATTTTTGATTTGTAAGATATTAGACACGTTACCTGAGGAGTATTTCTCATTTAAGTCTAGTTGGATGTTAATGGGGAAATCTCAGAGGACATTTGATCATCTGACAACTCATATTAGACACGTTACTTGAGGAGTATTTCTCATTTAAGTCTAGTTGGATGTTAATGGGGAAATCTCAGAGAACCTTTGTTGATCTGACGACTCAACTTTGTGCATATGAAAAAGCTTTAAACGGCAGAAATGTACTAAACTGTAGTGAAGCTTTAGCAGTCAAATCTGATCAGAAAGATAATTTGTCAAGTAAGAAATCAGGGGCTAAGTTAATAAAACTACTAGTACCATGGTGTAACTCTATTGTAAGCAATCAGGGCACAAAATTAAGCAATGCTTTAAGTGGAAAGCTGATGGAAATTCCAAATAAATAATTTTTAATGTTTACAAATACTAAACAAATATTTTATTTATTGACTTCAGTAAAAACAAAACTCATATTACATTAATAAATTAATCAGATAATTTGAACCGCAAAACTGTTACCATGATAAAAAATATGATCAGAGGTGCCGTGTGAATCTACAAAAACTGATTACATAATTCAGAAACACTTAACAAAAACTTAAACAAAACTTTTTGATAATCTTTCTTACTTACATAATTTTTACATCTTTTGATCACAACATAACAACACACCCAGTTGATAATAAATAACTGACATCTTAAAATTAATAACATAAGATACAGGCTTAGAGATATAAAATGACAAAGAACATGAAATCTCAATATGTGTCTATGTTTAATTTTGATCTTTATCGTTGTATAGTAATTTGTTGTTCAGGTGTAAATTATAGTCCCTTTTGATCGAGGCCTAGATATTTATTGCGACTTATTTTTATTTAATTTTATTAAAAGTATTGATTTATCACCGATCTTGTTAGTGTAAATAAATTAAATGGTTTGCAAAGAATTGTAAAGCTAATGGACCAATTGTAATATGAAATACAAGTATTTATTTATTTATTTATTAAAGTTTTATGTTATGAGTAGTGATGGCGTTTTTTTTAAGTCGTATTGATTAGGGTTTATAGTGAGTTAAAAATAATATTATAAAACATGAGACATGACAAAAGTGTATTACCTTTTATGCAAATTACTTCAAAACCACCAAGGTTCAAATAAAATACATGAAACACTTGATTTACTGGTAATATATTTGTCTTACATATAAAATTTTTACTCCATGGAATTTAAAACCAAAACAACACAGTGATTGTTTTAAAAAAATTACCCTAAAAGCCTATGTCATGAATTATTAAATTTTCAAATAAGCAAATATGTCCGTTTTTAGGTGCCACAATGTACAGGTCACAATGAACCATCCAAGCCCCATTTATTTTATTTTTTGTGTTATTTGAAAACTAAAAACAGCATAGTAAAGGTTGAATATACCAAATTGTTTGTAATTTTATGTACTTTTCAAAAACATCCATGGTTTTTATGTTTGATGTTAATTTCGAAATAAAAATGTAAAAAAGCCAAATTTTGTTCATACAAATTATAAAAAAGATATAAAATGATAAAATATGCTTGTTATTCCTTTAGCATTACGTAGTGGCCATAGTTATACACATCCCTACCGAATTTTATTACAATCGGATGGCTTTTGTGGATTTTATGATGATTTAAGTAAATCAAATATATCCGCCATTTTTCAAGATGGCGGATTTAGCTCAACTGACCGGAAGTAGAAAACTTGGTTTTTGACTTAGAACCCCTTTGCGAATATTTTCTACCACATAAACGTTAATTTGCAAAATTTCTATTTTTTAACATTTTTTTGAAAAAGACACTTTAAAATTTATTTTTTTTGTGTTATTCAAAAACTAAAAACAGCATAGTAAAGGTTGAATATACCAAATTGTTTGTAATTTTATGTACTTTTCAAAAACATCCATGGTTTTTATGTTTGATGTTAATTTCGAAATAAAAATGTAAAAAAGCCAAATTTTGTTCATACAAATTATAAAAAAGATATAAAATGATAAAATATGCTTGTTATTCCTTTAGCATTACGTAGTGGCCATAGTTATACACATCCCTACCGAATTTTATTACAATCGGATGGCTTTTGTGGATTTTATGATGATTAAAGTAAATCAAATATATCCGCCATTTTTCAAGATGGCGGATTTAGCTCAACTGACCGGAAGTAGAAAACTTGGTTTTTGACTTAGAACCCCTTTGCGAATATTTTCTACCACATAAACGTTAATTTGCAAAATTTCTATTTTTTAACATTTTTTTGAAAAAGACACTTTAAAATTTATATTTTTTTGTGTTATTCAAAAACTAAAAACAGCATAGTAAAGGTTGAATATACCAAATTGTTTGTAATTTTATGTACTTTTCAAAAACATCCATGGTTTTTATGTTTGGTGTTAATTTCGAAATAAAAATGTAAAAAACCAAATTTTTTTCATAAAAATTATAAAAAAAACATATAAAATGATAAAATATGCTTGTTATTCCTTTAGTATTACGTAGTGACCATAGTTGTACACATCCCTACCGAATTGTATTATAATCGGATGAATTTTGTGGATTTTATGATGATTTAAGTAAATCAAACATATCCGCCATTTTTCAAGATGGCGGATTTAGCTCGCATGACCGGAAGTAGAAAACTTGGGTTTTGACTCAGAACCCCTTAATGAACATTTTCTGCCTCAAAAAACTAAATTTGGATAATTTTAATTTGTTAGCACTTTTTAAAAAATGGCATAAAAATATCTTATTTTTTTGATTATATAAAAAGTAAAAACAGTAAAATACAAGTTGAATATACCAAATTGTTCGTAATTTTACGTACTTTTCAGAAATATCCATATAGTTATCGTTAATCCATAACGTTTTTGAAAAACGAAAAAAACATGTTTTTTTTACATAAAAGTTGCAAAAAAAACATTAAAATAGTAAAAAATAAAGTGTAAGCGATTTTTTTCTAATAGAATACACAAATTTACACATCCCTACCAAATTTTGTCGAAATCGGATAACTTTTGTGGATTTTATGTCGATAAAAGTATTTCAAACATGGCCGCCATTTTCCAAGATGGCGGAGTTAGCTCACCTGACCCGAAGTAGAAAACTTGGGTTTTGACTCAGGACGTCTTGGTGCACATTTTCCAGCAAAAACACTTTTGCTTGCATTTTTTTCCTTATTAAAACCTATTTTCACTGGACTCTATAGTGATGTGGCAACCCTGATCATCTATCCGTCAGCCTTTAGTTTAAACTTGGTTTAAACAACCTCCTTGGTTTAAACGGAGCGTGCTACCGTTAGTTGAAGAAGTGAAGTTTGAGGTTATGTCATGTGAATTCTTTAGTTATCTGTTGTATCTTCCTGTGATTTAAAGCTTTAGGTTATGTTGAAAAAACGAATTGAATTAGTATATCAACCCGCTCAGTATATCAGTATTAATGGTTTGACTAATTCCGGGCAGTCCATTACGTTAGTCCACCGTTTATGAGAAAGTTCAGTTGTTAATCCGGTGTTGTGTGAATAGGCTTAGTTAGAATAATGCATTAGTTAAAATTAATTTGTTCTGGGACAAAATAAATAAATGTACCCAGAACCAATTTGGACAAAGGGTAGTAACCATTCTTTAGGTAAAAATCGAATGATAGGTTATAGATATATCATCATCGTTTTCGGTAAGTTTAACCTATCAACTGCAAAGATTCCTATAACTTATGTTTGGGGAGTATTATTTAGGCTACACTGGTGATTAAATTTATTCATCAGTTGTATATTTAATTCAGCTAAGATCAGTGTGTTAGCTGGCTTAAGGATCAAGATTAGGCCTTGGTCCTATGTCAGTAATAATAGTGGAGCTTGAATAGGGTTGTCATAATTTTGTTTAGTGATTTCGGGGCACTTTTTCCCAGAACTTTAAACCCCCATTTAACAGACCTATCCTCTCTCCCTGTGATAACGAGATATGCAAAAGAGTTTTTAAAGCTTAGGCCCTAGTACTGATGCTTGAAAAAAATGCAATAGGCCTAAATAACTTTGGTAAGAGTTCCGCAGAAGGTGCACACCCGGTCTCTCTTAGGGTCACAGTGGGAACCGGGTGGGAACTAGGCCTAACTATCGAAAGCCTGCAATCAAATTGGTTCGATATACCGATAGTTCACTTAAATGTACATTCCAATGTAGCCTTTCGATTAAATGCACCTTCTGTGGAACTGTAGCCCTAACTTTTAAACATTTACTAGCTAGCCTAATTTAATAGTTACCATAAAAATCTATTCAAATATTTTTAACTGTACAAGATTAATCTTACAGAAATTATTAACCAACACATCTCAACTCAGTTTAACAAGCGGAAATGTTTCTTGATTAGGCTATACATTTTCTTAATTTCACAGATCACATTGAAAATGTTTTGATGAATGTTACCTAGTTAATAAAATATTTGATTACATGATGAAAAAAGGGTTAAAATTCAATAAAATAATGTAAAATATAAAAAAAAACAATATTGGAATACAATTTTTAAAATGTAAAAAGTCAAACATTATTACAGTAGGTAGTTTTACTGATTTGTTAATTTTTGCTTGCAAACATCATCAATGAACAGTTCATCCAGAATTAATATCATCATTACTTAAGGTATCCTTAATTTTTTAGAATTTTTTAACTTTGACATTTTTAATTTTTTCAAAGTTTAAGCTTTGATATCTCTAATGGGAGAAGAGTTAAATATCTGAAAGTTGCTCAAGTTATAGTATTTTTGGTAAGGTATATGAAACATAAAAACTGGGAAGCCAGATCTGGCCAGATAAAAAAATCCAGATCTGGCCAGATCTGGTTTTGGACACTTAAAAACCAGATCAAACCAGATATGGGGAGCCAGATCTGGCCAGATCAAACCAGATCTGGGTAGATATGGCCAGATCTGGTTTTTAAGGGTCCAAAACCAGATCTGGAACGTCTGAGTTGATCAACGTTACCGGAAGTGGGTATTCAAGAATTACTTTCACCTGTTCTGGTATTGGAAATATTCCATGCTTGTTGATGTGGTATCCTAAGAACGAAATTTCAGGAACAGCAAATTCACATTTGGCCGCATTAATGCAAAGGCCGTGTTCAGAAAGGCAATCGAAAAGTAAACGAATATGTTGTTTGTGTTCCTTTTCCGATTGAGAAGCGATTAAGATATCGTCAAGATAGGAATATGCAAATAGGAGATCACGTAATACATGGTGGATAAAACGTTGGAAGGTCTGGCAAGCGTTTTTCAATCCAAATGGCATGCGTATGAACTCAAATAAACCAAATGGGGTGATAACAGCAGTTTTAGGAACGTCATCAGGGTGGACAGGTAACCCCATGATAAGCTTTAACCAAATCTATTTTGGAAAATATATTCCTACCTTCAAGTTGTGAATTGAAGTCTTGTAAATTGGGTATCGGATATTTATCTGGAACTGTAATCTTATTAAGAGTGCGGTAGTCACCGCAAGGGCGCCAGGAGCCGTCCTTTTTTGGTACCATATGTAGTGGACTAGACCATGGACTTTTAGAGGGTCTACAAATGCCCATATCGATCATTTTCTGGAATTCCAATTTAGCTTGAGTAAATTTGTCCAGAGCTAAGCATCTGGCTTTTGAGGTAACGGGTGGTCCGTTGGTGCTAATTGTATGAAAGAAATCTATATCTGGCGTTTTGTGGCCAGGAATGTCTCTTAAAAGTTCCGGATAATGTTGTAATATGTGACAATACTTATTATTAGGATCTAAAAGATGGATGTCAGAGCGCATTGCTGTAGAAGGTGTGGAACCAAGTCGAAAAAGTAGTGTTTTACTGTCTATCAACCTTTTATTTTGAATATCGATTAGTAGACCAAATTCGGATAAAAAGTCTGCGCCTATTATAGGTTGTTGAACATCGGCAATGGTAAAAGGCCAACAAAACGACCTTCATAGACCAAGGTCGAGTTCCAGCAATTTTTCGCCGTAAGTTGCAATACTGGAACCATTGGCAGCATAAAGAAGTCTTAAAGATGACTTTGGTTTACTGTTAGTTTGAGGGGGGATTACAGAAATGTCGGCTCCCGAATCAATCAAAAATTTGGTGTTAGTTAGGCGGTCATATACAAAGAGACGGCGAGGTTGTGTTTTTGCGCTGTCTTCCGCCGTATTAAGACAGTGCCTAATTAGTTTTCCGAGGAATGATAACTGCACGGTTTTACGCACCTTTGAGCATTATCCCCGAATTTACTGTGGTACCAGCAGAAAGAATTTTCGGATTTTAAGGAGCCTGTGTTGATCCGTCGCCAAGGTTGACGAGATCGAGAGCGGGATCTTGACGAAATTTCGTTAGTCAATTTCGAAATTTGGTCTTCCAGTCTTGATAATCTTTCAGATTCTGAGTTAGTTGATGGTTGACATTTCAATGAATTGACGTGAGATTGAAAGGGGGAATACTCCATAATTTTGTCCGCCATTGTTGCTAATTTGTCTAGAGAATCAGAACTAGATGCTAATACAGAGCTTACATGGGTAGGGAGACGTTTAAAAAAATTGTTCTGAGGAAATCGTCTTTAATATGGTCACCGGCAAGATTACGCATTTCCCTGAGGAACTGGGTAGGTTTTTTGGAACCTAGCTCCAGTTCGTCCATCAGTTTAGTAACTTTTCTACTTTCAGATTCTTCAAACTCTGAGATCAAGCGTTGGCATAAGTCCTGATAAGGAATTTGACTTAATGGTTTATCAAGTAAATCCGAAATTAACTCTGCTACATCGGTATCAAGGTTACTAAGAACATAATAATATTTTGTATGTTCTTTTGTGATACCGTTAATAACAAACTGTGTGTCAACTTTATGTAACCAGACTCTTACGTTTTTTCTCCAAAATGGAGGAATTTTAACCGACAATTTTGAGACTTGGCCGAAATCAGTTGGGTTGTTCGTAACAAGGTTGTTTTCATCAGTATCAGACATGTTGTGAACTCACCTTTTTGCCGTTTACAGTTGGTTGTAAAAAGAATTCAGTATTTACAAAATTGACGAGATGATATAGGTAACTTGTTGTGTTGGGTCCAGGTGCTCAGTCGTAGGTAACTCGGAAGAGCTACGATAAGATGTGAAGCGATGAACCACGATGATGAAATGCAAATTTGAGTCTTTTGAAATTGACAATATAACACGTTACTTTAATATCACGTCGGGGTCACCACTTTGTAATGGCTATTTATAAATTATATAGTTCATATTTCAATAATTTCATTCTAGATACAAAGAATAAACTATTTATTTTATAAAAGAATATAAAACTGCTTTTAAAAGTAAGAAGGTAAGAAAGTAAACAACAAAACATGTGATAGAATATTTTTGAATTAAAAATAAATAACATATGTCATGATACAGACTACAGCTACACTTTTATCATTTTAAATTAGTACAATATGATCATTCAAAATCACATTATTGCCCATTAATGGCAAATATTAAAATTCTGCCTACCTCATATTTAATTACAGAAGGTAAAATTAAAACACAATTAAAATTCTTGAGATTTTAAAATTAATTTTTAATAAATTACATAGCATATTTAGTTCTAAAGGAAATTAATTACATTATTCAACAATGAGTGCAGAAAAACCAATTATGATCGAGAAAAGGGTTGGATTAAACGTAAAATTATTCTTAAATGATATACAATCTGATAATTTAAAATCACAATACCAGCCCATTGTCATCGTCCCCTTTACAGCGAGCCAATGAGAACAAAGGGGAGGAGCCCGGTACAGTAAGGTTCAAAAACAAAACTGTCTGGGTTTGGCGCCGTCCGACTTTGTCATTTGTGGTTAGAAATGAAACAGTCCGGGTTTGGCACCTAACGCTCCCGACGAATCGAGACTGTTTCAAAACAGTCCTGAGTTGGCACCGTCCGACTTTGACGTTTCTGTGCAAAAATGAAACAGTCCGGGTTTGGCACTGTCCGACTTTGGCGCTGTCCGACTTTGGCGTTTTGGGAATTTTAAACAGTCCGGATTTGGCGTTGTCCGACTTTGGTAGCGTCCCCTCAAGAGGCATTTGACAAATATAATATGGTAGGTGGCCCCAATAAATTTGTACATTTTATTATTTTGGTAGATTGGATCTTATACCTTTTCTATCCCCTGAAAATAGGCCTTCTATCTATAGTTTAAAAAATTTAAATGGCCGTCATTTTGAATTTTACCATTATAGGCCTACTCTATTTTAACCGCCTGAGAAAGAATATTTAAAAAACCTTTTTTTCGTATCTAAAGCATATCTAGAATATTTGTGTCAAGTTTCATGGCCCAAAGTCTTGTAGTTTTGGAGAAAGTAAGCTTTAAAAGCTAAAAATGGCCGCCATTTTTAATTTCATAATATACCGTATTTAAGCCTTTTGAGAGAAAATATTGCCAAATCCTTTCCTAGTATGCATTTAGGGCCTGTAAAGAATATTTGTGCCAAGTTTCATGGCTCAAAGCCTTATAGTTTTTGAGAAACTGTGATCAGTCAGTCAGTCAGTCAGTCAGTCAATCAGTCAGTCGATGGTTTTTGGATTTTATATATATATAGATTTTACAAACCCATAAATAATACAGAGAAGTTCCAATTAATATGCTACATAGCCAATATTATTCACCCAAAATTCAAAGGAGGTTTTAAAATTACATCCTTTTCTGATCAGACCAGGAATTTTATAGTTCGCTACCTAAAATAAAGGAAAAATGTTTAAGAAATAAAACAATTCTGTTTTAATGCAATCCAATTTGCTCGAAATCCTATACTCTTATACGAGCAATGTTATCTTGTATGCTTGTATGTTTGCACAACGATCTCAAAAACAGATCCGAGGATTTTCTTCAGATTTTGGGAATAAGTAATTTATGACTAAAAAACATGTTCTATGGAGATTACTTGGCCAGAAAAAATCTAATAACGTAATAAAATTAATTTTAAAGTTGTAAAATTTTAACATTAGCCTTATGATTTGCCATTATAGCAACAAAATAAACAAGAGACCTTAAACCCTTACAGTATGATCAAGGTTATGATCAAGTACAGTAATCATAACAGCTGTTTGCAAACTACAACCATCTAAGAAAATACAATTCAGCGTGTGGGATAAAGATTGCATGGAGGAATAAAAAAGTTTACTTCTAAATTAATATTTTTGAATTGTTTTCAGTAATTGGATGAACTGGTAAATATAAAATAATGCCGAGCAAGGCTCTGTCCTCCAGGTACTATAGTGTGTAGACAGGCCTTAAGTCAAAAGTACACATTTACCTCCTAAAGTCGGCAATAAAACATGTAGCATATGTTTTTTAAATCGTGGATTATCAAAAGGGTCTTCAAATCCTGTCATTTCCATGAAAAAAGCTTTGTATGACGGATACAGGTCAAATAATCTGTAAGCAAATGTTTAACGTTTATAAAGGTATAATTCATAACTAAGTTTTGTTAGATAATTCACTTGAGACATACAATGAAACTACACACAGTAGTCCATGGAATTAGTGGGAACATTATTTCACTTTTTTGTAGCACTTTGAGATTCCTTTCACGTGATGCGATTTTTATGCGGCAGGTCCAACAAGGAGTCGTGCGACTCGCTGGCATCTCAGTTTAGCATGGATCGTACAAATTACCGTGTGACACGCTGTCGTATCGTGTGAGCAGGACACATGCGATTGGAGCCCCCTCTTAATGTACCCTGCTCCTAGACCAGTTCCTGAAATCTTTCAAGAGCTTTCACAAATAGTTTGCATAATCTTTAATGATCCAAATGTGATTTTCCTTCTGGTTCAACCGTTCCAGTTGGCAGCCAAAATTGTATATTCGCTGCTGTATTATATTGTGTATTGTATATTGGCTACTGTTAGCCAATATGTAAATGTAAGAGTGATTGGTAGCTTATATTATTAATTTTTTTTATTTATAACTTGAAAACCGCAAGATGATGGAATTAACAAGGGGGTTTCAGATGTGAAACTTATTTGGGGAGCAGTTGGGGTGGCAGAGAATATAGGAGTCTGGAGCAATTTGTTGTTGGTGGTTGTTTATTATTGCAAACTGAATAATGAAACTAAATAATTAAGTCATATCTGACTCACATCAAAGTTTGAATTATTTTAGGATGACAAGGAACTAGAAAACTTGTACTTACCTGACAAATGTTGCCCTTCCATACTCCGTATAACATTCCTCTACATTTTTCCAAGCAGTTTGGGCAGCATACTTTTCTTTTTCTGATATATGTCTCTGCAATTTTATAATTACATAAGGTCTATATATGTAAATCATATATGTTTCTAACATTTCAAAATCACTCTAATGGGCATTAAAAACTGAAGTATTCGTGCTTATTGTCTGGAACAATTTCTTAGCATATATTGTCATCTGGTCAAAATAACAAGTTTGTTTACATTTTGCTGTCAATTAGTTTTACATGATTAAAAGCAAGTTTATTATAATTAAATGTTGTAACTTTTAAGTGTATAAGTGAATACTCATCACTGGCGACAAACTTTTTCAACTTTTTCAATGCCTAGACGACATCAAAACGATCCGGATAACGATCAAGTACGTAATGAAAAAACCATTTGCAATTTTAAATGTGACTTGTTCGACCCAGAAATGGTAGAGATTGATGTGTGGCACACTAAGGTTATTATGGGTCTTAAACTAAATGGACAATGAGGAAACCAAACGCTTACTATTTATAAACTCTTTAAGTACAAATGAGTTAAGCACACTAATTAACTTTTGTAGACCGAATGATTTAAACAAATTTAAATATGAAGAACTTTTTAAACTGTTATTAGACAACTTTAAAAGTAAAAAGGTAGCTATTGCAGAAAGGGTAAAGTTTTTTTCACTGCGTCAGGGCTGTGAAAGTCTGACGGAGTTTGCCAATATTTTGAGACTCAAAGTAAATGATTGTCAATTCCCCATTCAGTTTTTTCAACAAGCACTTATTACCGCTTTTGTAATGGGGATATGTGACAGTAATATAAGATCCAAACTCATGGAGAAGGATTATGAAACGTTCTCAGAGGTCATTAATGTAGCTAATTCTCTTTCATAAGTAAAGAGAAGTTTAATACTTCATTAAACAGTTTTCTCCAAAAGGAAAATTGTAATATAATATCTATAGGACCATGCTTTACATGCAGTGGTAAACACCTTAAAAAGAATTGTAACATTAAAAATACAATTTCTTACAAATGCGAGAGTCGAAATCACATAACGCGAATATGTAAAGCAGGGCAGGTAAAGAAACATCTTAGTAGTAGTAATGTTGAGAATGGTGCAACCTACAATATGGGTCGAAGGAATTCAGTAGTAACGTGGTTGAGAATGGTGCAACTAAATGTAGTGGGACACTCTCATTGGGGGGAATACTAGACGTTCTTTCAATCCGAGAGCAAGTGTATTTTTACCCTATACTTATTCTGGAAATTTTACTCAACAACCAGATTGTAAGGATGCAGTTTGACACAGGTAGCTGCGCTTCAATAATCTCAGATCATACTTGGAAGCAGATAGTAAAACCAGATCTTTTCTTAAGTAAGCAAAATTTTACTTCGTTCATGGGTCATTGTGTTAACCTTCTTGGTGAAGTATATGTAGATGTTTCTTTCGCAAACGTGAAAACTAAATCAGGGGCGGTTCCAGGGGGGGGGGCCATGGGGGCCATGGCCCCCCCGAAAGCTCCGAATTTTCTTAAATTTCAAACAAGATTTTACTAAAATTCATACTTGTGTATATGAAATTATTTTTGACCTAATATCGGAAAAGCCGTTTCGTATACAAGATTCTCGAAGACGAAACTTTTTATTTCTATATATTTGTTACTTATGTACACTTGATTTAAGCTTGGATTTTTTGTTCAATATTAATAGTACGAGACATTTCAAGTTGTTAGGTTGGCAGCGTGTCACGATTTGCCGCCATAATGAGGTTTGGGTTTGGAGGAACGAATTTTGGAAGCAAACTAAATTAACACAATCTTGAAACAACAAAAATTAAAAATATAACTAGAAAACACTCACAAAAACCTTTTTACGCACGAAAAAAGCAAAAATCTAGCCTTTAGAAAAACACTATGTATGCTTAGTATCTTTCACTCAGATGATACTGCCATTATATCAAAACATTCTGATATTCTTACAGCCCAACAAAATCTACAAAATTCCGTTGACACATTGGTGGAATGGTTCGACAGATGGAGGTTTAAGTTGAATGCCTCGAAATGTGAAGCCAAGATCTTTACTTTAAGACGACCTCAACTTCCTCCCAATATTACTATAAATGATACAGTAATTGAATGGAATCCTCCGGACCAGTCCATAAGGTATCTGGGAATACATCTCGACCAAAAATTGAATTGGAATCTTCACGTAAACACAAAATTGGGGCAAGCTTATTCAAGATTATCGATTCTTTTTCCGTTACTTAACAGGAAGTCTACGCTCAAACCAAAATGTGGAATTTTGCTGTATAAGAGCATTTTAAGGCCTTTACTAATGTATGCTTGTCCTATCTGGGGATTATCCGTTTCAAAAAGCAAGTTAAATAAAATTCAAATATTTCAAAACAAAGTTCTCAGGATGTGTGCAAATTCTCCGTGGTTTATACGTAACAAACAAATTCATGAAGAATTTGGTGTTGACACTATTGAAGATTACATTAAAAGCAGTGCAGCCAAGTTCCTGAATAATATTGGACTTGTTCCCAGGGCTCAATTTTTTAACATTGGTGAGCCAACAGCCAACAGGCGGTTAAGAGCGAGAGTGGTTCAAGATATCATCTTGAGTGATAATATTTGATGTAAAACTCAAAACTTTAGTTACGGGGTGTCTCCGAGTGGGGCGAGCCCAATAATGTTCTCAGTTGTTATGTTAGATGTTATAACTTCTGTGTATAATACTTTGTGTATTGAACCGGAGTAAATAAATGAATTAAAAAAATAAAAAAAGGTTTGGGTTTGAAAAATATTATCATAGTCAATGATATTATTTGTGACAAAAATGAATCAATATATGCTTATTATGAAAGTAGCACTTATTTCCTGGGGGCTGTTTCTAAACGATGTTGGTGAATTAATAAAATTGATTTTGTATTTGGTAATACTCATTCTGTTTCAAAAACCGTCAAGATAAAATGGAGATGGATTATAACTAGTAGTTTGTGATTAGTAGCTAGTAATTGTGAAACGCGTTTAGAAACAGCCCCCTGTGTGTATGGATTGAAATAATTTTTATTTTTACCAAGACCATCGAGTAAGTAATTGATTCGTTTGAATACTTTCTGGCATTCAATACTTCGGACTATACCATACTACTGTAGTCTCAACTGAACGTACAATCATAACAAAGTTGGAGTTCATTTAGCCTGTCTTAGTCCTATTTAAAAAATGAACAAATTATTCAATCATTAAATTAGGGTCCGTTCATAAAAATGTAACGCCCCTACGGGAGGAGGGGGGGTTTCGTCAGTATTATGCACCGTTACAAAGGAGAGAGGGGGGCTTCAACCCAACGTTAAGCACCTATTAAACCTTAATAATTAATTTCATAAATTGTTCCAACAAATTCAAATTATCTTCAAAGTAAAAAGTTTTGACTTTTTATGGGGGGGGTAGTGTTACGTAACTTTTGAGGGGGTTAGCGCCAGCGTTACAAGTCCGTTAAAAGGGAGGAGGGGTTTCTGAAAAGGCCGATTTTAGCGTTACGTAATTTATGGATGGCCCCTTAAGTACAATTTTTGACAAAGTGTTGATATCTCATAGTCAGAGGTGATAATAAACACGTATTTGGAGGGGGGGGGGTGAACCAAAAAAATGAACCAAATTTTGGTCATATTTGGCCCCCCCCCCGAGAAACTGTCCTGGAGCCGCCCCTGAACTAAACTCAGAGTTTTTGTTGCTTCTGAAGTCAAACAAAATGTTTTGGGGAGAGATTGGATTTTACCTTTATTTCTCCACAAAATGTCACTTTCCGATTTGCAACAGATATGTTCAGAACCGCATAAGCAAACTTAACAACTAGAAAACACAGAACAAAAACTTGCCAAACTTTTAGAAGAGTTTTCTGAAGTTTTCCAACCCAATGAAAATAAATGTTCAAAGTCACCTACTCATTTGTACATAAGGAGGACGCTACACCGGTATTTAAAAAAGCAAGACCTGTACCGTTAGCTTTAAGAGACAAGGTTAAAGAAGAACACCCAATTAAAAAGAAATGGTATCCTTGAAGAAATAGATCATTCAGAATGGGCTGCACCATGCGTGATCGTAAGAAAACCAAATGGAACTATTAGAATATGCGCTGATTTTTCAACAGGACTTAACCAAGCATTAAAGGTACAGTAGTTTCCTTTGCCAACTCAAGATGATTTATTGACAAATGGTACTAGAGTAGGAGTAGAGACTAAAGCATCTTTAATACGGTTAACTTCCTGAGAACCATATCCATTGAACATTTTTCTGCCGTAGTTTGTTTAATGGTGCATAGATCTCAGAAAAGTTTGGAATAAACTTTGAATAAAAGTTTGCCATTCCCATAAACGATTCCAACTGTTTGATGTTTAGTGGTTCAGGCATATCTACTGAACCACAAGTTAGGATCTGGACAGAAATTTACTACCCTTGATCTCTCTGATGCTTACCTTTCTATTCCTATGGACGAAGAATCTAAAAAACTCCTTGTTATTAATACAATTTTTGGTCTTATGCGCTGCAACCGTCTGTGTTTTGGCGTAGCTCCTGCTACGGCAATATTTCAAAAAAAGATGCATTCTATGCTTTCTGGATTAGATGCAGCGACCAAAGAATAATATAGACTGGCCTTCCCTATACTCAATACACAGTGGTCCTTGACACCACTTCTTCACTAAACATTAGGGTTAAGATAAAATTCTGAAACTTTGTAGTAATGAAGAAAACATTATAAACTTGCCGACGACACTAAACTTGTATGAGAAAATTAATTATAAGTAGATTTTAAAAATCAAAATCAAAGAATAACAAAATTTTTGTTTCTTTCTTTGACATGAAAAAGTTGACCTGCGAGGAAATTTTTTATTATTTGGTCAGGCAGTTTTCATCTGCGAGAAAGTTGTCTAGAAGGACATAAATAAACTTTTTTATTTTATATTTAAAATCCTCCCGTAAAACGCCTCGTTCAGCCTACAGGCAGCCTCAAAAGTGAGCGGTTAAATTTTTCAATTCCCGCCCGCCCACGGGACGAGCTGGCGCGGATCTATTGACGCCTTTGCTCAATAGATTTGTTTTTAAAATTTGACTTCTTACTTCATTATTTTAATCCAACTAATGTTCATTCATTTAACTAGCTGTTTGTAAATTACTAACATTTATTTCATTGCTTTATTAATTATTACGAAGAGAAAAGTCAGTTAACAACGTGAAATATTACA
The DNA here is from genome assembly GCA_035578135.1 of Flexamia atlantica. Lineage (NCBI taxonomy): Eukaryota > Metazoa > Arthropoda > Insecta > Hemiptera > Cicadellidae > Flexamia > Flexamia atlantica. Next base: position 191,183,188 of record JAQJVK010000001.1, on the reverse strand, counting down.
AATTGTAAAATGTGCAATTTTGGTTTTTGCTGTTACTGCCCTAAAAAGTTATCTTCCAGTTATTAAAATGTATAAATAGATCTTATATTCTTTAAAACTAACTTTATATTTTATGCAATTCGTTAAAAAATAAATCTATATAAATAAAAATCAATTCAATGAGTGGTAAACACAGTACGTTGTTCCAATGTTAATCTTACCTAAATACCCCCATCGCAGCAGACCTGCGTGCTCAGTGAATTTCCATAGGATTTATTTTATATATGTGAGCATTAAACTTATTTGAAGGAAAGTATTGTTTGAATATGTTAGGTAAATAATATACTAAAAATGTATATTTAATCATTTATAAGCTTTAAACATGAGGAAAATTAACAAGGAGACCACATTGATTTTCATTTGTAACACACATACACTTTTGTATTTTATATAATTCTTAGTCATTTAATTGAAAAAAGTAATCTTATTATAGTATATAAATGTCAACAAACATATAATCAGTGAATTCACAACACTCAAAACAAACACATAACTTAATCTCATGAAAAAATTAAATTCAATCACATGGTCAGATTTATAATTAAACACCCCTGTTGTAGCAGACCTGCATCGCCACATTGGCTGGCCCAGCCAATTTCAATAAAACATATTATCAATCCTCATCATTGTAAACATATCATATATATTACTAAATTTTCAGGCAGTTTAGACCAAGACATCCCCCCTCCAAATGCTCATACTTTCTTTATAAAATTAAAAAATAATTTGTATTTTTTGATATAGTATATATTTTTTACTTCACCCAATCTGGGAACCGAGCCTCAGGTCTTGGACGGGTCGCAGGTGGCGGATAGCGAACGCTCCATCAGATATGGTGGACAGCTGCGAATAAGGGGTAACCCGAATAAGCAGTCCCGGACCGAGGCGGCAGCACCTAGAGGGCGTGGGAGGGTGATCTGTGGCGGGATCACACTCAACTAAGTCCACAAGAGCCCGATGATAGTGCTGTGTCATGGCGAGGAAGTGCCGCCATCAAATAAGCACTGCCCGTACTGCCTTGTACGATAGGGTTTGGATATCCAAAGGCTAGGAGAAGGAAACTCTGAGATAAAACCGAGTTCAGGTTAGGATCTTGGAGGTGTAGCGAAAGCAGCTAACCTAGGAGAAGGTGACTCCAAAATCAAACCCCTGGTCCTCCAAGTTGGGGGTTGGGCGCTGGGCCGACTACCCGCCCTGGAAAAACCATCAAGTTACGCATCGTCAACAAAATAAAGCCTCGGATAAAGGACAGGAATTACGGAAAATGAAACGGACTCCCAAGAAGGCTATACAATTAGGAACATGGAATGTGAGATCACCTAGCAGTGCTGGAGCAAGTGAAATTTTATCAGAAGAACTAAATAGGTATAATATGGACATTGTCGCATTACAAGAAGTAAGATGGCCCCAAGCAGGAAGAATAAACACTAAGCACTATTACATATATAACAGTGGCTGTGAAGATGACCGTTGTTACGGAGGAGTAGGTTTTGCTGTGAGCAAAAGAATAGCTGAATCTGTGATATATTTTGAAGCGGGGAATGAGAGAATGTGCAATATTAGAATTAAGGGTAAGTTCAAGAACATATCTGTGATATCATTCTACGCACCGACAGAAGATAGTGATGAAGAAACCAAAGATAATTTTTATGAGTTGCTTGACCAAAGATTAAACAGTATACCTAATTACGATATGAAGATAGTGTTAGGGGACGCAAATGCAAAAATAGGTAAAGAAAACATTTGGAAAGAGATTGCAGGAAAGGAAAGTCTCCATGATGAGACAAATGAAAACGGAGTGCGACCATGTAGTTTTGCAATGGCAAACAATCTTAAAATCATGAGCACGTGCTTTCCAAGAAAATACCCCCGTCGCAGCAGACCTGCGTACTCAGCGAATTTCCAATAGGATTTATTTTGTATATATGAGCATTCAACTTATTTGAAGGAAAGTATTATTTGAATACGTTAAGTAAATAATATACTAAAAACATATATTTAATCATTCATGAGCTTTAAACATAAGGAAAATTAACAAAGAGACCAAATTGGTTTCCATTTGTAACACATACACTTTTGTATTTTATATAATTCTTAGTCTTTTAATAAAAAAAAAGTAATCTTGATATAGTATATAAATGTCAACAAACATTTAATAAATTAACTCAAAACACTCAAAACAAACAAATAACTTAAATGTCATGAAAAAATTTAATTTAATCATATGGTCAGTTTTACAGTGATTAAAACATCCCTGTTGCAACAGACCTACATCTCCAGCCAATTTCAATAAAACATATTATCAATCCTCATCATTGTAAACATACCATATACTATGCTACATTTTTAGGCAGTTTAGACCAAGACATCCCCCCTCCAAATGCTCATACTTTCTTTATTAATTTTAAAAATAATTTGTATTTTTTATATAGTATATATTTTCTGCAAAATCTTGATCAATGAACTCTTAACTATTCAAAATAAACACAAATAAAGTATTCATCACCTAAAAATTTAATCATATGTTCAGAATTGTATTTTTTTAATATCTTAAATCAGGGTGACTATACTTTTTGGAGGGAAAATTTAAAAATAATATTGGACAATGTACTGTGTTTAGCACATCCAATATTATCCAATATTTAAGCAACGGGTTGACGTAGAATAATAATTCAAAATGCTAAATTGTTTGTTTTTTTAAGCTGAATTCAATTTTGACAATTAAATTTAAAAATAATTAGTAAAAAGTTGTTAAATATTGAAAATAAATTTTATTTTGTCAAAAAAACCTTCTTACAGTAAACCAATCTTGCTGGTTTTCGAACTCGAAGTCATGAATGACGCTTTACACGTTTGTTCCAAATTTCATAAAGACCGGACCTTTTTTACAAAAGTTATTGCGCCTACGGACAGGCATATATATATACATATATATGAAAATGAACGAACGGTGTTTTTGAGGTCTAGGGACCTCAAAATGAAAAAATAACATGGTCCCAGGCTTAAGTCTCACCGTGCCGCCTACGGTAATAGCTACTTCCCTATAGGGGAAATTCGCTAAAAGATTCATAAAGAAACGTGGACATCGCCAGATGGTAGAACCAAGAATCAAATAGACCATATTTTAGTAGACAACAGGAACAAAAGCAGTGTTTTAAATGTTAGAAGCATAAGAGAAGCAGAGTGCGGATCTGATCGTAATCTGGTACTTACCACAATTTACCAAAGAATATCTATAGAAAAAAAGAAACAAAGTGAAAACATAGAAAAAATTGTTATAGAAAGATTGAAAGACAAAGTCAACATTAATGAATACAAAATTAACCTGCAAAATAGATTCCAAATTTTGAATGAAGTATTAGAGGATGAACAAGAGAATATACAACCAGAGATGTTATGGAAAACATTTAAAAACAACATACTGGAAACAGCTAAGGAAGTGTGTGGAAAGAAGAAAAGAAGAAAGAAAACCCCATGGCGAGATGAAGAATGTGCAAGAGCTTTACAGGATAGAGGCACGAAGAAGAAAATGTGGCTAAACAGCAATAATAGTGAAGACCGGGAAGCCTATCAAGCCATAAACAAATCAACCACAAGACTACTACAAAGGAAGAAAAGGGAGTACATCAACAGTTTACTGGAGAAAGCTGAAAATGATCAAAAATCCAACAATCACAAGGAGTTTTATAGCTGTTTAAAACATTTCAGGAAAGGATATACACCCAGTACGTTCGGAATTAAAAACAAAGAAGGGCACATGCTCACTCAGAAAACAGAAGTAAGGGATGGAAAGAATATTTTAATGAACTTCTGAATTGTGAGGAGATTGAACAAGAAGAAAATCAAGAAGAATACCAAAGTGCAGAACCTCATATAGAAGAGCCTTCGAAAGAAGAAGTAGAGGAGGCTATAAAAGATTTGAAAAACAATAAGGCAGCAGGAGAGGACATGGTAACATCAGAAATGCTAAAAGGAGGAGGTAAAATATGTAGTGAAAAATTACATAAAATAATACAAAAAGTGTGGAAAGAAGAAAAATGCCAGAAGAATGGCTAGAATCAATCATAGTTCCCGTTTACAAGAAAGGAGATAAAGGAGAATGGAGATAAAAAAGCAACTATAGGGGGATATCCTTACTAAGTCACGGATACAAAGTGCTATCCAAAATAATTCAAAATCGTTTAGAGCAATACACGAACACTATAATAGAAGATCATCAAGCTGGATTTGTAAAAGGAAGGTCTACAACTGACCAAATCTTTATTTTAAAACAAGCAATAAGCAAATACTGGGAATATATCAAGGAATTCCATGGAATTTGACTTCTCCAAGGCATACGGTAGTCTAGATAGAGGAAGAATCTGGGATAAAATGAAAAATTGGAATACCAAGAAAGTTAATTAATCTTATTAAAATGACGATCCAAGGATCAAGATGTAAAGTCAAAATTGATGGAAATATGTCAGAATCTTTTGAAGTAAAAACCGGAGTAAGGCAAGGAGATGGATTATCTCCAATTTTATTTAATATTGCCAAACAGTAAGACATGCAAATTTAGGATTAAAGATAGGAACTAATTTGAATATTCTTGCCTTTGCAGACGATGTAGCAATTTTATGTGAGAAGAAAGATGAACTAAAGGTTTTAACAAAACTATTTATTCAAGAAACTAGTAAAATGGGATTAAAAATTAATGATAAAAAACTAAGTACATGCTTTTTTCATAGCAAGAATTCAACCAAACAAACGAAATAAATATTGAAGGACACAGTTTCGAAAAAGTTGATCAATTTAGATACCTAGGAATTTTAATATCAAGCAGAAACAGTGAAGAATCAGAAATAAACAAGAGAATAAATCAGGCTAATAAAAGTATGTATACATGTAAAAAAATCTTAACCTCAAGAATTTTATCACGTCAAACAAAAATTAAAATCTACCATACAATTATCCGACCAGTATTGCTGTATGGAGCAGAAACATGGATATTGAATAAAAAAGAACAAAGAAAACTCATTGTTTTTGAAAATAAAATATTGAGAAAAATTTTTGGACCTGTGAATGAAAATGGAGAGTGGAGAATTAGGCACAATGAGGAAATACGGAATTTATACAAAGATTATGACATTATCGCACATGCTAGAGCTAGACGGTTAAGGTGGGCAGGACATGTCATAAGGAGGGATAGCCCTTTCAGACCCAGAATTTTTACCTTGTTTGACCTCCTTGAGTCCTGAAATTTTTCTTGTTTATGAAAAGGGTTTCTTTATGATAAGCTTTCTTTTACACTTGAAAAATAATAGTTTTAAGAGTTTTTTTGATTTTTTACGTTATTGTTAACTCTAAAAATTAACGTACACATTTGTGTAGGTTAGGACTTTCGTGAATATTTGCCTTTGCTCATTACCCACACAATTGTGTATGGTAGGATTGAATCTCTGAATATTAAACTGCAATATTAAAACCCTCTATATCGACAGGGAAGAAATAATATTAAAAACTGTAATGTAAAAAAGATAAAGTGTCAAAAATTAAGGGCTACAGAAAATATATCTGTGGGTAAATCAGCTTAAGAAGTGTGGAAGATCTTGAAGCAGTCAGTTCTTTTCCTTCGTCAGACATAAGTATACACGTTACACTTTTCACATCTCACATCTAGTAAACATTTATTAGCATTGTGTTCTTAGCAGGGCCTATGCCTCTTAAGGCCAGAGTAATCATGTTTCCTTTTTTTACATCTTATTTATAATAAAAATAATTTTTGTTAGAAAATCCTTTGTTAGGCCTACATAACAATATCTGAGAACCAAAAATAAATTGAATATTTATTAATAATTACAAACTGTTGTTATACAATTAAGACTAAAATATAACACAGTAGGAGTAAGCAAAAGTTACTAAAACCATCAAAATTTTAATGCATTATCAATGAGCCTAAATTTGTTTTGTTATAACTATTCAGTCCTAACCAACACAATTGTGTATGTTTACTTTTGCAAGGTTATATTTTTGATTAGGGAAAGAGTTTGCCCATTGTTTATTATTACTTTTAAAGACTAATCCTTATATTTATTTATTATATCAGTTTCAAAACATTTGGTTAAAAATATCATAATAAATTAGTCAGATTCCGGCAGTCTGCCATCATCAACCTGCATGTCTTGTAAACAAACAGTGTTGCCAAAAAAATACGAAACAGGCTGCAACAAAAAAATTCCCTACTCTTCCCCACAACCTACACAATCGATACAGATAGGTCTGAGCAGTCAAAAGTGTCTGTATCCAGAATAAAAATTCAAAAAGTCTATCCCACACAAATGTGCAGGTTAGGATTTCAGAGTACATAAAATTACCTACACAAATGTGCATGCAGGGTTCGAAAGGGATAGAGGATCGCTACTGAAGGAAATAGGAGAAGGACAGCCAGAAGGAAGAAGACCCCCTGGAAGGCCAAAGAGAAGATGGTGGAACTGAATAGAGTCGGATATCACAAGAATGGGAGCAGAAGTAGATGAGGCATATGACCGGGAGAGGTGGCGAGCAATTGGTGGCGAGGCCAAAACCCTACTAGGGTATCGATGGCCATGGGAGTAAGAGTAAGTAAGTATATATTTTTTACAAAGTCTTGATCAATGAACTCTAACAATTCAAAATAAACACAAATAAAATATTCATCACCTGATAATTTAATCATATGTTCAGAATTGTATTTTTTTATCCATTAAATCAGGGTACCTATACGTTTTGGAGGGTAAAATTAGAAATAATATTGGACAACGTACTGTATTTAGCACTTTCAATATCTCAGTAACGGATTGACATAGAATAATAATTCAAAATGCTAAATTGTTCATTTTTTAAGCTGAATCCAATTTTGACACTTAAATTTACAAGAAAATAATATCAAGATATTAAATCCTAAAAATAAATTTTATTTTGTCAAAAAACCCTCCTTAGAGTTAACTTATCGTGCTGGTTTTCGAACTCGAAGTAATAAATGTCACTCTAGACGTATGTACCAAATTTCATCGCGATTGGACCTTTTTTACAAAAGTTATTGCGCCTACGGACAGTATATATATATGTCGTAGCCACTTGCTGTAATTGGGCACTTCATGAAGTGCCCAACGCTGCCCGGGCACTTCATGAAGTGCCTAGCGCGCCTGGGCACATAGTGTAACTCGATTATTTCAATAAAAATTACAGCATGTGCCCAACGAAACTAGACACTTCATGAAGTGCCCAACGCTCATTGTACACATGCTGTAACTATCGAGACATGTTGGACAGTCGCTATAAAATCTTCGTTAATGTGAACCCCAATGTTTTTCAAGGTCTGTGTTAAAGTAGCCGATGTTAATGATAATGTTTGCTATTAAACATTTCGATTTCAAATATTTTTCAAATCTGAAAATTTTAATATTGGTTTTAGTTAACTGCACCTTTTAAAAATATAATTATTCTACTTAGTATTTAGACAGTGAATTTTGTGTTGTATAAGTTAAGTTCTTTCTAAAATAAACAGAAAGAATAACGTATATAACGTACGTACATACGCACAAGTACGTACGCACGTATATAACGTAGAATATTAACCACTTATTATAAAAAAACATAATATGTAATAATGATCTGTACAAAGTTTAAAAACAATATTGTGGTTTTCAGATAGTAGTAAATTTATACAATATATAAAATGATAGGTAATGCACTATAAAAAAAAATTAAAAATTGAACTTTTATAGCAACCTCTTTATTTATGAATACTTTTTAACGTTCGTAAGGTTATCCCTTAAGACAAATTCTTCCTATGAATTTTTAAATACGTATAAGTCTTTGACCTAATATTCCAAACTTAGATTTTTAAGCTAATGAAGTCAGCAAGAATATAATAAACGATTTACTTTACTGAATTACACGAAGTAGATTACTGAAAAGCTGATACGTAAACAGGACAGTCCATATAGATATTTATTGTTCTATGAACAATTAAAATAACAAAAAATGCAATGAATTGACACAAAGTAATGTGTTTTTTATTTTTTTCATACCAAAACTTAAAATTAAATTTACGTTAATGGTAATAAAAATGTAAAAAAATAACAAACAAAATATTAAGATATAACATTACGTTGAATGTTTCCACTTTTGAAAAAAGAAGAAACTAAAGACATTTTTTATTAATTTTACAAGACTTATGAATTTCTTTAAATTTGGTTTGTCTTGCTGCATTTTGATTCATTACAATTTTTATTGAGGGTAATTAAGTATGTAGGTAAGCAATTTAAACAAGTAGAAATTGATTAATGTTAATGTTGTTGCCTTATACATGTGTTAGGTAAAAAGTTTCATGATTTTTTAGCTATTAAAGCATACAATTTAAATTGACTGAATTGTCTGATTCATGTTTTCTGAGTTATTTTGGCTACACGTCATTAATAATATTATTATTTAATTCAAACAATAAACAATTTAAAACCCGTTTACTGTTATATTAATAATATTAATAACGATGTGTAGCCAAAATAACTCGGAAAACATACAAGAAACAATCATAAAAATCATACAGACAAGGTTTGGCTGGTTTAGTGGTAGAAAATCTTATTATTAATGTTTTACAACATTCTTTTGAAATTTTCCTATGTATTTTGTATTATTAAGAATAATACATTGGATACCACAGCAGTCAGCAACAGCTACGTAAACAGCAGTTTTACGTGGTTACATCAAGTGTCCAGCATTCAAGCTGGATACATAGTGTAAAAGAAATAATTACAGCATGTGCCCAACGAGCGTTGGGCACTTCATGAAGTGCCCAGATTTGTTGGTCATATACTGTAATTTTTAATGAAACTGTTCAATTACACCATGTGCCCAGGCGAGCTGGGCACTTCATGAAGTGCCCGGTTTGCGCTGGACACTTCATGAAGTGCCCAATTACAGCAAGTGGCTACAACATATATATATATATATCCTTATATATCCTTATATATATATATATATATATATATATATATATATTAAAATGAACGAACGGTGTTTTTGGGGTCTGGGGGCATCAAAACGAAAAGTTACGGTGGTCCCGTGCTTAAGTCTTACCATGCCGCCTACGTTAATAGCTACTTTTCCATAGGGGGAAATTCGCTAATAAATAAAAACAATCCTATTTCTTTGACCATCTACAAATTTTTTATTTGTGTACCAAACTGGACAATTCTTTTTTTTTCTTCGTATTTTTTAGGACAAGGTATGTGTGGAATAAAATGTTTAAGTTGTCCTTAGGGCTCTGTCCTACAGGCCTGTAAGGTTACTTGACCATGTATGCATTCTAGTGGAGTAACTTGAGAACTATTTCAAATTATAACCATATGTTGACATGTAAACAACTGTGAATCTGAAATATGTGTTTGTTTATTTACACTTGGATTATTTACTTTTGTAGTTCAAGGATTTTGTGAAACTAAAAAGTCTAATCTTAACTTAATTTATATGTATCTGAAGAATTCTGATTACATTACACGTGAATCTACCTTTTTATCTAACTAACCTTTTAGGATGTACAGAAATGAAGATAAATCCTCATAGTTTTGTTTGGTTTTAGAAAAATTCATATGCAAGCCTTATTTGAGTGTGTGAAAACTGCAGTTTTTTATTTGACCAGAGAAGTTGAGAAGTGTTTGAGTTCATAGTTCACCAAAATCATTACCATATTTCAAGTTTTAACATAACATTGATTCAGTATTATTCTGATTCTTGAAAATGCCACGTACACGTACTGATTCTCGACGCAACAACCTGAGCCGTAGAGAACGCAGTGCTATGAGTGTAGGACACGTTCGGGCAAGTCAAAATGACAAGCAAAACGAGCCTCGAAATGAAGACGAATGTGCTTTATTTAATCTAAACCATCAACGAGGAGATCTTGTATTCAATCCCTATTGAGCTGCGTTCAATTATAACGCGACGATCGATTACAGTTTATTGCCAATAGTTGCTATTGGCTCAATGAACATTGTGTGTCAAAAGTTGCAATGATTATAGGTTTAAAAGTGAAGACGTTTTTATTCCACGTCCTATCCAAATAATTCAAAACGATACACCCTTTGATTTTAAGCGGCAACAATTTCCAACAGCTTGCATTTGCAATGTCCGAATGAAATGGACAGTCGTTGAATTCTTGTGGAAACAACCTTGAAAATCCATGACTTTCACATGGCCAATTGTATGTCGACTGTTCCCGTGTCGGAACACTGAAAAAATAATTTTTGCGCCAGAAAACAAAACTAACAATGTTGCATATTAAAAAAGCTTTAGAATAAAAGCTATGTTGCTGGTATGACTATTTTGATATTTATTCAAACTAAAACAAATTATTCATAAAGAAGACAGGACAACGTCTGTCGGGTCATCTAGTTAGAAATAGTTGTACATTTTCTATTACCTACAAAAAAAACTTTTGTTGTGGGTTCGTCTATAATGTGATTTTTCTTTAAATCCTCGATTACTAATTTATTTCATAAAAAATTCTACATCAATGGTTGTAATTTTGAGTGACCGGCCGACGCTTGGCACCGCGGCGGCGGCGGTACCGTTTTAGCGGCGCCCGCGGTGCGGCGTGGCCTGTGCGATCGAATAGGGCAGTCGCGGCTCACCAGCCGCCACCCCCACCAATCATAGGTCCCGTCAGCGCGGCCGGCCGGCTTCAACTGAGGCGCGGAATGTCCAGTCTATATTATTCTTTGGTGGCTGATTAGATGGAGTTGCTTTCCTACTGGATGATGTCATCATAACCGGAAGAAATGATGCTGAACATCTAAACACATTGAAAGAGGTTTTGAAACGCATTGAGGACAATGGTTTTTGTTTAAACAGGGCTAAATATCACTTCATGAAGGAAAAAGTCAATTATCTAGGTCTATGTATTTCCAAAGAAGGAATTTCGACAAATCAAGACAAAGTGAAACCCATAGTAGATATGCCTGAACCACAATTCATCACACAGTTGGAATCGTTTATAGGAATGGCAAACTTTTATTCAAAGTTTATTGCAAACGTTTCTGAGATCTGTGCACCTTTAACAAACTACGGCAGAAAAATGTTCAATGGATATGGAAAGAAAAATGTTCTCAGGCAGTTAACCATATTAAAGATGCTTTAGTCTCTACTCCTATTCTAGTACCATTTAACTATAATTTACCTATAGTAGTGGCAGCTGACGCATCTTCAGTGGGTATTGGTTGCGCAATTTTTCACCGATATCCTAATGGAGAAGAGAAACCGATTGCTCATGCTTCTAAAACACTGAGCAAGGTCGAGCAAAATTATTCGCGAATTGAACGAGAAGCTATGTCATTAATTTATGTGATTAAAAAGTTCCACATCTACCTTTAGGATGTGGATCCAACAATGTCGGAAGAATATTGGATCCATTGTCAATATTCGGATCCAACAAAGGAGTACCAGTAACCACGTCTTGCCGAATACAAAGGTGGGCTCTGTTTTTTTAACAAATTTTAATTTTGATATCGATTATGTTTCCACTAAACTATTTGGAAAGGTCGACTGTTTAAGTAGTTTGCCTTTTGAGGAAGATGTCGAGTTTGACCAAGCCGATGAAGGTTATAGCACCGTGGTCGGATTGATATTCTCAGGTAACATAGATTGTCTACCAGTAACGGCTAAAGAAATCAGTGAAGAAACGTCGAAGGATGCCACACATGGAAGTTAGGACAAAGAGTTTGTATTAAGTGTATGGCCAAACAAGACAAACAATCTAGAGCTAAAACCGTACAAGTCAAGGAAGAATGATTATCCATACACGAAGGCTGCCTAATGTGGGGAATTAGAACAATTGTTCCTGAAAAGTTGAAGCGGACATTTTTTATTTATTTATTTTTATTTATTTATTACATGAACATTAAGAACAGTAACTTGTCAAATCACAATAAGTAAACTCAAGGAGTGATATTGTTCATAGCTTCCAGGAATTCTTCTATGGTGTATACAGGATTCTTCAGCAGGAATTCTTGAAGTGAGCTCTTCAGTTTGTTGCCAGTCAGGTTCCGTAGGTGGTCAGGAAGGAGGTTTTTCAGCTTTTGGCCTATGTATGATGGTTTTTTCTCGTAGAGGGCTGTTCTATGTTGAGGTAGGATGAATCTGGAGGCATGGCGTGTAGGGTAGTTATGAAGGTCCATGTGAGTTTGCAGGTTTAGTTTGTCAACATATAAAATTGCTTCGTAGATGTACAGTGCAGGTACTGTGAGTATGCCCAAGGTCTGATAGGCTTGTCGACAACTTTCCCGTGGCTTCAGGTTTGCAATGGTCCTTATAGCCTTCTTCTGCAGTACAAGTATTAGTAGTGGCGAGGTGGCGTTTCTGGCCCAATCAAACTTTGACAGCCAGTCAATTTTTTGACAGCTACTTCCGGTCACGTGACCGGAAGTGACGTCATCAGCTGTGACGTAGCTGTGACGTGTTGGTGGTGGGTATTTAAAGTTTAAATGCCCTGCTGTGCTGGGTATTTAAATTTTAAATGGCCGGAAGTGTGTCAAGGTCGGTTGGGGATGTTTTTAAAAAATATCTTGCATTTTCGGAAGATCCGAAAATGCAAGATTTTTTTTATTTTTTATTTTACATTAAGGTTGAAAAGTTTGCTCTCAAATTTGAAAAGTAAGTTGTTGTCGGTGGTGAAATTTCTTGCTTATTTTCATTCTTTTTGTTGTTGTTGTAAGTTGGCAAAAATACATTCTTTTCGTTTTGATTGTTTGTTGCATAAAGTTCCAAAGATAAACCGAACCCAGTGGTTATAAGTTCTTCACCTAAAAATTTCCAAATCCTTGTAGGTTGTAAGATTGATAGTGTTGAGAGACATGACTAGAGTTGTTTACTCGACGAGAGGTGTAGCAGAAATGACTATTGCAAAGCCGGTGCTGCGGGTACCTCCGATGGTAGTGGTGGGGGGTAATGACAAGTGTTTGTTAAATCACTTTGAATTTAATCGTTGCCACAGTAGACCGAGCCGATGTTGCAATTCTTCTAGTTTATCCAACCGGTTCTTTTGATATGTTTTGCAACTACATTTACAGTAGCAGAAAGAATTACATTTTGTACAAGCTTTTCCGTCAACTTGATCTTCAGGTATTTTAAAACATTTTTCTTTACAACAATAAGTTATAAGTGTTAGATTATTTCTTTTGGATGACATGTTGGTTGTAGCTTGTCTTAAACAGAACTGAGCCTCTCAACGTTAAAGTTTCGTATTTATATAAAGTATTCGAATAAAACAATCGAATAAAATAATCGAATAATACCATCGATTAAAAATTCAAGGTCATCCGTTTGAGTTAAAAAAATACAACATATCAGTATATAAAAACATATACTGATATGCAAAAATCAAGTTGTAAAGTAGCGAATTTCTTTCTTCCTCCGTTGTTGAATTTTTAGTCGAAACCAATTAATGATAACATTATTGCTTGCGCATCAGAACTAACAGTTGATGAAATTTCATTTACTTGTAGTAGGTAATTGTTTGGAAGTTGGTGTAGATGCAGAAGAAACAGTATTATCTTGAAGCTCAGAGTCCATGTGTGCTCGGCTGAAGAGCTGAAGCTTTAATGACGTGTGGTAGCCCTATCCTACTCCGTGTCAGCAGTTGTTGGTGGTGGGGGATTGTTAGGTTCATGCACTGAAATGTAGATGGAATCATAATTTTCCGGAGGATATACTAAAATTTGTTGTATAGGATCTGCATCAATAGTAAAACTTTTCGTTTCAATGCAAAGTCCATCTTTAATAAAAGAAACATATAAAACAGAACTCATGTTTAATTAGATGTTTACTCTGAGAGTCCTACATGCAAACTGATGTGTCGGTTGTGGCGAAGCAACCTCCCTCGAAATGACATGGACAGCACGGAACATCTTCCCCCCACCACCACCATGAGAGACTCCTCACAATATTTTGGATATGTAGTGTTAGTCGCACTGTTGCTCTTGTTGAGTGAACATGTCGGTATTAAACAATCGTTCTTAACTTTTGGTTTTAAAATATTTGCAATAAAATATCGTTTTAACACTTATTTAACTTTGTACAAGTTACAATAATTTAAAGATGCTACTTTATTATATCACCTTGATACTTCTAAAAATATTTAGTTGCAGAAATGCGAAATAAATATAAACTTGGTTAAAGATATAAAATTGGTTTCTGTGTTATAACTTTTACATTGTTAGTTAAATAACAAATGTTACCGAAGTTTTTTGTTCGTCTCATTATTCTGCATTATTGAAGTACCACACGATAGGGTTTGGAAACATAAAATAAAATATAAGATGTAGAAAAATATTTTTTTTTACGTTATAACGTTGGTTTTATAAAAAAATTTACTGGACCTTTATTGTATCTCTTTTAAATCTAAGTATTTTGAGTATCTGCATGATAGGGTTTGAAAAGATATAAAGTAAAATATAATGTAAAGAAAGATAATTTTTGAGTTTTTGTGTTATAACTTTTATACCGTTCGTTTTATTGAAAAATGTTACTGGACCTTTTTGTTCGTCTTTTCATTCTGCGTATTTTGAATACCTACATGATAGGATTTGGAAACATATAAAGAAAAATATGATTTAAAAAGATTTTCTTTTCAGTTTTTGAGCTATAACTTTTATACCTTTGGTTTTATCGAAAAATGTTACTGGACCTTTTTTGTTTGCCTTTTTATTCTGCGTAATTTGAGTACCCGCACGATAGATTTAGAGCATTTTTGTTATATCCACTGCCACCGTGTATGTCGACGCAGCTCAAAAGTTGAACGACGACGATATCAAGTGGGGGGCCCCCCATTTCGCAAAATTACTCTAAACCTATTGTGCGGGTACTCAAATTACGCGGAATGAAAAGACAAACACAAAAGGACCAGTAACATTTTTTCGATAAATCCAACGGTATAAAAGTTATAACGAAAAAACTAAAGTTTCAAGGTAATTTAAAACTTTTACAAAACCTATCGTGCGGGTTCTCAAATTACATGGAATTAAAAGACAAACAAAAAGGTCCTGTAACATTTTTCAATAAAACCAACGTTATGGAAGTTATAACGCAAAAATTAAAATATATATTTTACTTTATAAGTTTCCAAACCCTATTTTGTGAGTACTTAAATTATACAAAATTATAGGCAGAGTAGAATAGCTTAACATACCTCAACGTCCAACAGTTCAAATAATAGATGAATCCAGTACATGTTTCGAAGTAATAACTCCATTACAAAAGGGTTTAAAAAAAACTTCATCCGGGTCGGAGTCCTTGGTTTAAAAAGTTGTTGAGTGTGTAAACAATTAAGGAGTTGTATTGCGAACTGGTTCTAAGCGGAAGTGTGCGAGGTCGGTAGGAATTGAAAGTTGCCTAACGCAACAAGGCCAACAACTTGTATTGCCAACCGATTCCAAGCGGAAGCGTGCTATGTCGCCAGGAGTTGAAATCTGGCTCAGTGATTATGTAAAAAATAAAATTTGTCAGTTTTTGTGTAATAACATTTAAACCGTTGCTTTTATTGAAAAAATATTATTGAACTTTTTTTGTTTGTGTTTTTATTCCATGATTTTGAATACTCACTTAATAGAGTTTGCAAACATATTTTTTAAGTTTTTTCGATGTTATAACTTTTATACCGTTAATCCCACCACTTTTACACTACTATTAAACGTTCAAAATTTTAAGTCTCAGTTAAATTAATGTTACATGTACCCATATTAAGTTTTGTTGATATCCATTATTATTTTTCAAGATATAAAATTATGTATATATATATATTGTTTAGCTCCTTCATTTGTGTAATGCAACCTGCAGCGCACGCTTTAATATGTAGGTTAAGCTGTTACATACCAATATACTAAGTTTGGTTTATATCTGACAATTACCTCCCGAAATATACAATTTTTAAAATACAACCCTTTATTTTTTCGAATGCTTACCGCATAACACATGTTAGGTATTTTTATTTTTTTTAGCGTCGGCTTATGTGTGTCTATATACCGAATTTCACTTCAATAGCTTATACCGTTTGAAAGATATGATCTTTTGAATTTTTACACACAGGTTGCCTCCTTCATTTTTTCAAAATGCAACCTGCAACATCCTATTTAAGACCTGTCATATGTGTAGGTATCCCTCGTTAGTTTTATAAAAAAAAGTTAAATACCTGCACAATAGGGTTAAGAGCAATTTTGTTAAAACTTGATTGCATTGTTGTTTAGTTTGTAAGCGGTAGCTATCGTGTGGGTAACCCTTTAATTGCACTTTTAGGGTGCATTTACTTTAGATATTTAGACGACTTTATTAAATTAACGTTCTAGCAATGTAGATTAAATAATGAAAAAAAACTCCCGATTTTTTTTATATTATTTAAAAATTTTGCTCATATATGTTTTATAAAAACATTGTTTGTCGACGGAATTCAAAAAGAAAATTGATAGTAAATTATAAACGTTATAAGTCGTTGTTTTTGAAACATAACCAGTAGATTAATATAACAGAATTCATCCATCTGTTAACCTTGTTCGGCAAGCCTTTTTTGGTAGTGAAGGTTTTGGCAACGTTTATATATAAACGATTAACTCTTGGTCAGTCAGTCTGCTGTCGTTGAGCTCATAGTTAGTTTTACCGTCATGTCCCACCAGTGGCGTTATTGCAAAAAGTTTTTTAAGCGCAAGGAGCACTTAAACCGACATATTTTACATGTACATTACAACCACAGACCGTTTACTTGTTACTTATGTGACCGTGCATTTCATACAAAAGACAAATTAAACAGACACGCTTTCGACATACATTACATTACATTACCATCCACGTCACGACAATCATCCACGACAATACAGCCACAGACGTCACGACCACAGACGTCATCCACAACAATACAGCCACACACGTTACGACCACAGACGTCATCCGCAACAATACAGCCACACACGTCACGATTACAGACGCCATCCACATCACGATTACAGACGTCATCCACAACAATACAGCCACACACGTCACGACCACAGACGTCATCCACAACAATACAGCCACACACGTCACGATTACAGACGCCATCCACAACAATACAGCCACACACATCACGATTACAGACGTCACGACTAATCACAGCACAGACGACACAGACGACACAGACGACACAGACCGAATCACAAACAACACAACCATTTTTATTACAGACTTTACGACATTTTTGTCACTCTTTTACTCAAACTTACATACAAACACAAAACTCCTCCACTCAAACGGAACCATTTGACGGTGAGTTAATTTTTTTATATTAACAAAATAACATTACTTGCATGTTTATAATAATTTAAAAGTTATAGAATTTAAAATGTTAAAAAATTTGTATGTTTGAAAATATACATATATATGCAATAATTAAATTTTGGCTTAAAAAAATCATTAATATAATTTTAGTTAAGTGAAAAATGTAGTATGTTGCGTAATGTTATGTACAAACCGATTTAATAAAATTTAGTATGTAATTGTATAATAAATAATTGTTATATTTTATGATATAAGTTTTATAATTTTAAATGGTTTAAAAGTGTATGTCGATTTTTTGAATACTATTTAGTAATTTTAAATACATTTTAAATTTAAATATAAGTTATTAAATTAATAAAACACTAATAACATTTATATACAATCTTAATTAACTGTTAGTGCAAGCGACATTGTAATTAAACACGAGTGTCCGCTGCTAATAATTTTGAGTTTTTGCTAAAAATACCGTTACACAGTGAGTGGGCTAAATATGTACTATGAATCAACTGCTGATTGATAAGTTTAACTGAAAAATAAAAACGAGTCGTACTAAGGCTTGACCAAAAGATCAAAATTATTAAATGTTTAAGGAAGAAAGAAACATCTAGAAATATTGCGCTAATATATATGGTGTTGGTGGACTTGTTTTAACAAATTTCCTTAAAGGAATAAGCTATTACGGTAGTACTCATGGTAAGACCTAAGTCCGAGACCATGTTAACTTTTCATTTTGGGGTCCCCATAAGCAAAAAAATAACATTCGTTCGAATTTTTATATACATATATATCTATATATCTATATATCTATATATGTCTGTTAACACGATAGCGGTCGTAAATATGGTCCGATCTTAATGAAATTTGGTACAGACGTGTAAAGTGGTAACCACTCGCACAAGTTCATGAACCAGCCCGATCGGTCCAGCGGAAGTGGGGGTAAAGGGGGGTAAACCTTCCAAAAATGGGTTTTTTGAGTTTTTCACATAAAAAAATGAAATTTATCAAATTTTTGTTGGCACCATTGAATTCAGCTCAAAAAAACAAACAATTTAATATTTTGAATCACTGCTCTATATCCATTGGTTACCGAGATATTAAAAGTGGTAAACACAGTACGTTGTCCCAATGTTAACCTTATGGGAAATAAGTAAAATTCTACATCTCGCTTATTTCTCAACGTATCTTGATAAAACTTGGTAATTGGCTTCTTCTAGTTCAGATCTAGTAAATACTGAATTAAAAAACCAACCAGTTTAAACATCCCTGTAGCAGCAAACCTGCATACTCATTCCCCATGTTATTCTTATGGAGCTTACAAAAAAAACATGTCAAATCTCGCTATGTTGGATTAACATATGTTGTTTTGCATTTGAAATTCGCTGAGTATGCAGGTCTGCTGCAACGGGGGTATTAATGTGAGGTTATGTAATTCACTTACGAACATTAAATGAGCACAACATACGGTTTAAAAGGTCTGTAATTACCATCTTATAAATGTAATTAAAAAAATATATAAACTATCCCACTTATACAAAGTTTAATTTCTTCCAGGGTTCTACTGTACTCAAAAAATATCCCAAATTTTTGTTTTGCAATAACTTAAAACTATTAAAATAAAAATGAAACAGTCGCATTATAAACTAGCGAAATACTAATTATTGATGTTTTATCATAATAATTAACCGTTATATTTTGTACCTAACAGGGAGACCACGACAAGCACTACATACGTCAGAAGAGGTCACATACATTTCCTCGTCCGATTCAGATTAGTAAGTCGTAAATATTTATATTTTTGTTAATCACTATAGTTTTGGAACGAAATTTTAATATTATTCCTTTTATTTTTTTAAAAAAACCTTTTTTATACGCATTTAGCGCCTATAAAGAACATTTGTGTCGAGTTCCATAACACATGATAACCCAAAAAAAAATTCTTATTTATACATGTAATTAAACAAAAATAAAATCAAATATATATATATATATATATATATATATTGGGTAAAAATTTGAATAATGCATTTTTATTGCGGTGTCCACTAATCTAAAATAGTTTTTTTTTCAGTAAAACTAGAGTTTGGGTTGGTTGTAAATAAACCAAAATGCGAACAAAAATTAAAATTGTTAATAGAATCAATTTTTTTCTCAAAACAGGTTTCAGGAATTTATTTGTTAATATTACATAATTATACTTTTCCTAATTCCGCACGTTACATATTAAAAATTTTAATTTAATGATTTTTTTTCTAGATTATGGGCCTATTGTTGTCGTGTCAACGCAGTATGACGGTCACAAGCCCTACTCGCCTGAGTTGTTCTCACCGCTCAAGTACGAGTTCTTGTATGCTGTCAACGAACAGACACTTACTGATTCTATGACCCAACGTTTCCAAGGTGAACAAAACTGCCCGGCTACTCAATATAATTGGGTAAAAATTTGAATAATGCAATAGTATTGCGGTGTCAAATTGTAGATTACTTTTATTATAAGTTACATGTATTTTTTTCGGAATGAAAATACACATATAAAAAATGTAAATATACTTTTTAATAATTTGTACTATTTGTATATTTAAGATACGCACGATGCTGTGATATGGTGCGATACGTCAGTTCGATATATCGCATCAATGCTCCCAATAATTCTAACCCACTCACATACTGTCTGGCCTCGCACCTCTATTTCAGTCGTGCAGTGTTTAAAGATACAAATATCACAATCCGATGTTTCAATTATCAACTGATTACGGATTTATCTTGTAGTATTAAAGTAGTTTTTTAAGTGAATATTGATTGTGGAAACTATCTACTGTCATTAAAGGAAAAATGAAAATCTTAATTAACAAAAGAGTCAACAGTTCTTTAGAAATAAATTAATAACGACGTAAATATTGATCAAAGGACTCTTAAATTTTGATATATTGTTCCCAAGAAAATCGACTAATGATTCTGTACAGAAATATTTTCCCCGATGCTTCTAAGCAGAGTTATAATAAATCAAACACAAAGAACTGAATTTTTTAACTCGGAAATTGTGTTTTTAGTAATATAACTCTCAGTATAAACTAAACTATTTACGTTAAAAATTATTTGAAAACAGTGCTGATAAGGTAATAAACTGGTTATTGGAATAAATTGGACTGCAAATTTTGATCATCGTTTTTTACGTTTCTACAGCGTTATGAATAAGAATGTTTTTACTGCCGCGCGCTCGCGCCGCCGCCAGTGCGATACGACAGTTCGATACATCGCATTGCGTTAACGTGCAAGCGCCAAAACCGGTTTCTGACAACAGCTGTTGCCAGGTTGTTATATAATTCGGTTTTAGGCCCGGAGCGAGCGCGCGGCAATAAAAACATTCTTATTCATAACGCTGTATAAACGTAACAAACGCTGTTAAAAATTTGCAGTCCACTTTATTCCAATAACCAGTTTATTACCTTATCAACACTGTTTTGAAATGATTTTTAACGTACATAGTTTAATTTATACTGTAAGTTATATTATTAAAAACACAATTTCCGAGTTAAAAAAGTAAATTTGTTGTGTTTGATTTATAATAACTCTGTTTAGAAGCATCGGAGAAACATTCCTGTAAAAAACCTTTAATCGACTTATTTAAAACGGTGTTAAAAATTTGCAGTCGACTTTATTTCAATGGTCAGTTAATTACGTTATCAGCACTGTTTTCAAATACGAGTTAAACAAATAAAGTCAATTCTTTACGTTGTGCACGTTACAGAAGGCCGGGCCACACTGCTCGGCGCCAGTACTAACCTTCCCGCTTAGTAGTTAACCCTCCATTGGGTTAACTAGGTCGCCATAGGAGGCCACCGCCTTGGACCGACAGTATATATAAGGTGTGCTGCAGTCTTGTGGTTATATTTGCCTTGGAATCCCTCATGATCTTTGGTGCTGTGCACAACTTTGTTGAAGCCAAAAGAGTACTATGGTACATAAAAACGTATCATAGCAATCTGAATTGCATCAGTGGAGTACTTGAAGCTGTTAAAGCAGACGGTACAAAAATCTGTTGCACTTCGGATTCTATGGATTACGAAGGACTTGAAACATGGGTCCTTTATTATGTACAATTTTGTACAAAAATTTACATCAAAGTTGACACGGGCTAAGGGGGTTTTCTAGGAGGAAAGAAAAGATAGATACCAACAATGCATGTTGGTAGCTATTCTTTTCATTCTTCCGCTAAGATTTAAATGACCTTGACCTCGTTATGGACTTAGAAAATTTTTGCTAAGTTACAATAGACCTTCAAAATAACTAGGTCAAGATCATCTGAAGATACCCTATGAACGGGGAACAGAGCAGTAAGCTGCTCTGTTCCCCGCCGGCCTCACCCACATTCCGTATTAAACACAAAAAGTGTAAATAACTGCTAAATTTTTTATATTTCAAAACCCCTAAGTATTAAGATCATCCAATGTAAGTTTTGAAAAGAAATCTAAGTGTCAAAGTCAAATAATGCAAGTTTAAAAAAAATCTCGTTGTAAAGTAAATGTTTGAAAAATTTTCTAAGTCCTAAAATATTAATTAAGTGGAAGTTTTAACACTTAAAACTTTTACAAGTCCAATGTAAAGTAAAATAAAGAAATGTTGTTGCTTGTTGGAACAGTAACAAAAGAATGATGGGCTTAAAAAATTTTCTAAGTCCTATAATATTAATTATTGGGAAGTTTAACACTTAAAATTTTTTACAAGTCCAATGTAAGGTAAAAATAAAGAAAGAAGTTAATCAAAGTTATTTACCTTCTGTAAATATGCCTTGAGGTGTCAAAAATAGGTTTATTACGCTGTACGCGTTTCGGACCGACAACAATTAATTCATCTTTAGCAGCGTAGTTGTAGCCCCCCATTATTCAATGGTTGTCGAAGTAATGTTTTCTAAAATTGCACATAAAAGTACAGGACACAGTACATTCACACGAAACATAAAATACCGACACACACACACGAAACATAAAATACCGCATGTTGAATTAAACGATCCGCACTGGTTTAATGTCAATTGTCGCGGTATGCGGCGTGTGGCTAAGGAAAGTCTGCTTTAATGAATTGAACGTATCTCGGCTGGCGGTGGAAGGGAGAAAGGAATGCAGTCGCGCGGCGTTGCCACGTCGTGCCGCTTAGGAATGCCCGGCCGGCCGTGCGTACACTCCGCCTTACTCGGCTCGCTGGGTGCATCGGGGCTGACAGTTCGGCAGTAAAACAAAATGTTTTCTTTGACTCGTGTTATCGAATAGTAGTTACCCGCGGCTTCCCTAACAATCGGAATTCAACATATTTTCGCACGAATTCAAAGTAAATTATTTCTAATTAACGCAATGGACTATATTTCCGTTTTGTAATTGCTCACTTGTATCAAAGGACAGAAAAAGTGCACTTCTTTGCAGTTTTTAATGTATTAATTTTTGTGTAACCCCCATCATAATGAAGTTTTGTTTTAATATTCGAATATCCCGTTTTTTCAATTGTTTATTTGAATTTTAATACTATACGCAAGAATGATTGTTGATGAACTATTCTAATTGGTTTTAGTGCCGTGTATTTGTTTACGGAATGACAACGAAATGTAACAAATCCTGTCACATTGTAGCCAGGAGTAATAAATAACATAATCAAAAACCAAACTTAATTTAATATATTCTGGGTGAAATTTGACCTGTATGCATCACTAGTGTGTACTTTTAATTGTGCACATCCCCTTTTCTACTGTTGTTCATATAAGTTAAGCGTGAAAAATATCATGCTAATAATAAAATAAAAACTATGCAACATTTCAGCTAGACTTAATAATATTTTCTGGATTAAATTTGACCAGTAGACATCTGTAGTTTGTACCATTAACTATGCACATCCTTTTTTCTATGATCACTGTTTTATTCAAAGAAGGTTTGCGTGAGAAGTATCCCCCTAAAAATAAAACTTACGCTACATTACAGCTAGACTTTGTCCAAATTTATATAGTAGCCTAATTTAATTTGTTTCATCTTTTATATATCCCCCGAAGTCCCGAAGAATCGTTCAAAGTTTCTGCAACAAATTCATTATTTTTATCTGTAACTTATCATTCGAAGAACTGTTTGTCGATAACGTCGTAGATTTTCCTTGACTTAGTAAGGAAAAAGGGATTTAGTGGTATTTATTGTTTATCACTAGTACTCGACGTAAGTCTTTTAAACCTGATGTTAATTTGATGCCGAGCAATTTTGTTTTGAGCAACTGAATAAACCATTCTTACTGAAAGCTTGGCTCAGTCTAATTTTATAGGTCTAAACACGAATCAGAAATTAATTTAATTACAGTCTGGTGTAAAAGATGTCCATCAAAACACTTCGAACCATTCGTCCTGACGTAAACAATTTAACATTTTATTAGTCATTATCTGGCACTTTGTGGGAATTTGTCATAACCATTGCGTACATTTCCATAGTTGTCTTAATTTAAAGTAGAGTCGGCCGACTCAGTACATAAGGAATTCAATACCGAAGGAATTTGTTTGATGTGCGAATTCCTCAGCCTTAACGCGGAACAAAGTATTTCTCGCTGACTGTCGTCAGTTTCCGCGTTGCAAATCTAAATAGACTCATGTAATGAATTATTTGTCAAGGTTACTTTAAGTCAAGTAGCCGAGGTGTGTGTTTGTGTAGACACCAATAAGCAGATGGCTTTGGAATGGAAATTGGGCCATGATACAGCGATTGAAAATTACAAAGTCATCTAATATATTTAAATCTTGTCATCTTGTCATCGAATATATTTAAATTGCCCTGTATGTAACGGACTTTAATTTGTATTTCCGGCCAGGCTCTCGGCTCAGTTGCCACGCGTAGACGCGTCCTCGGTATGTGCCCGGGTAAATTATTGTTTTACACCTTCTAGCATCAAATCCACACCGCGTGACGAAAGGCACGTGGTTAAATAATATTTCCAATAGACTTAGGTTAGATTAAGACTCGAGTAAGGTGAATATGACACTCTGTGATGGTCTTTTCCATTAGGTTGGGATTCTTATAGTTCATTTTACTATCGATTCTTGAGTTTTCATCGGGAAATTCAGTGACGTGGATTGGTTTCCAGGATTTTTTTAAATTTTTTTATTTAACTTTACAATCTGTTCTATGCTAATGTGAACAATGAGTAAATATTATGTAGGTTACAATGTTAGTAAAAGAAATTTATCCTCAGTTTACAAAACGAAAAGGCAAGTTCAAGATTGAAGACCTCTTCAGGATTTTGAAGCAAAGTTTTTCTGTCAAACCAGTATGAGCCGACTTTAAATAAAGCAGACGTTTTAGATCCTAATGCTACTTAAATGACAGTTATTTTATGTTATTTTTTGTTTTCTAGCAAACGTTAAAAATTACAGTACTTCTCCTGAGTCCCTGACATTAAAACATTTAATTTGAGCCCTTTTTCCTCATCCTGTGACTTGCCAAATGTCCACAATTGCTAATTAGAAATAAATTATTCTCCATAAGATTAGTATGGAAAAATGCAGGTTTGCTGTCAGAGAAATTTGAAAATGAGGTATCATAGGCTACAATATAATATATCTTAACAATATGAAGCCACATAACATGTTTTATCAAGATATGTTGAGGAATAAGAAAGCTATCCAATTTTATTTACCTCTCATAAGCTTAACATTGGAAAAGAGTGTACACAGGTTTGCTGCCTCAGGAATTTGACGATTTTGGTATTTTAAGCGATAATCAAGTAGATATTAACTGTATGAAGCCCCATGCCAGTTCTTATCAGGGTATTTTGAGAAATGAGCAAACTACACAACCTTTTTTATTACCCATAAGGTTAACATGAAGAATGAGTATGCAGGTTTGCTTCCATGAAAATGTGAAACTAGGGTATTTTAGACTATAATCCAGTATATTTCAACTAGATGAAGCCACATATAAAGTTTTATCAAGATACGTTAAGAGATAAGGAAAATATAGAATTTTTATTTCCCATAAAGATAACATGGGAAATGAGTATGCAGGTATGCTGCCATAAAAATAGAAATATCGGGGATTTTAGACTAAAATGCATCAGATCTCATCTAGATGAAGCCAAAAACCATGTTTTTTCTAGATACGTTGAGAAATAAGCGAGATATAGAATTTTACTTATTCCCCATAAGGTTAACATAGGGACAACGTACTGTGTTTACCACTTTCAATATCTCGGTAACCAATGGACATAGGAAAATTATTCAAAATACCAAATTGTTTGTTTATTCAAGCTGAATTTAATGGTGCTAGCCAAAATTGGATTCTTTTTATTTTTTCTATGTAAAAAACTCAAAAAAACCCATTTTTTTGCGGTTTATCCCCCTTCCGGTGGTCCGATCGGGCTGGTTCACGAACTCGTCCAATCGATTACTACTTTACATGTCTGTTCCAAATTTCATTAAGATCTGACCATATTTACGGCCGCTATCATGCTGACATATAGATAGATATATAAAAATTTGAACGAATGGTGTTTTTTGCTTTTGTGGCCCTAAAAACGAAAAGTTATCATGGTCTCGGGCTTAGGTCTTACCATGAGACCTACGATAATAGCTTCTTCCCTATAGGGGAAATTCGCTAAAACGACCATGTTATCACAATGTATATTTTAAACCAACTGCTGATTGATATATTCAGGTTATTATTGTAAATAAACAAATTTCAGTCTCCTCTTAGTTTAAAGTAGGTTGGATAGTTAACTTTAATCATTTAGATTTCCAGTATTAAAAAACCTTGTAAGTTAACACGTTGAGTGCCAAGCGGTGTGTTTGCACCGCAACCTCTATGTAAAGTGCCAATTTGTGTCACTATATATACACCAGATCACTGAATTCTAAGTTTGTTGCTAAAGACAACCACATAAAACGCTAGGGTTTTTAGCTAAAAATCAAGTTAAACATAAAAAAACAGTCATCATTACAAAATACGTGAAATGACATCAGCAACACTTATTAATAATAACATGATTCTTGTTGAATGCTATACAATATAACTGTTTTCGTTAGGACTAAAGTATTAATTAACATAAAACCAGTTTTAACTTAAGACATTATGAGAAGCGCTAAGACCAACTCTTTTTAAATAAACGCTTAAAATCCGTTTGTTTTGCTAAGGACATTATTACATTGAACCTCAAGAAGAATAACCGATATAAGTAAGTATATATATAATCTTGTGAAACGTCATACACCATAAATAACCATTGAAATAGCGTTTAACGTCATGGGAAACTATTACTGAAAAAAACATATAATATTGTTTACCAAACAACAATTTTAACACCACTTCATTCAACGCTACAAACAACAGGTTTGTTATGTATTTTATGCAAAAAATGAAAGTGATACTGCTAAAGGCTTTATGTTGTTAAACGATAAGTTTCAAAATGAGTAAAAGTTGAAGACAACGTAAATATAAGAGACCGTCTAGTTAAACGCTATGACATGGCTAAAACGAAAGTTTACTACTTCAAGGTAAATGTAACAGATAGCATACTATAGTTGTCAAGGAGCTAAAACATCGGATAACGTTATACGAACATATAACCTGTTAATGTTTAACTAATATAAAGTTAAACGTCAGGGACAATATTAATTTACAGGACTTTTGCCTGCAGGTTGCGGTGCAGTTCGCCAGCCGATGAACGTGCAATAAAAATAAAACTTCACTCGCCCGGAACCAGTTTGACAAACGCGCTCTAGCGACCACATCACGCTGCCAATTACCTCCTGCTACTTCTGCTCGCCTGATACTTTAGCTCAAATATCGAAAATCAATATGAAAGATTTACACAAAAAAAATTAGTTACACTCTATTTGCTTTAATTTTATTTTTAATATCTCATCCCTTCAACCTATTGTGACCTTACAGAAAACTCTCATCAGAATTATATTAAAAAAAAAGAACAGATCATACTTGGCCTTTATTTTGTAAATTAGGAATACTGACATTAAGACATAGTTATGTATTGAAGATTTTAAGATTATTTTAAATTAGATTTTACAATGATAGAGACTTTGCCAGAGATGAAAAATACAATTTTAAAAACTTAATTATGCCACCGATTCCTAGACCTAAGCTTACTCTTTTTAGGAATTTTTACAGCTTTAATGCTCCAAGGATGTTTAATGCAACTATAAATTGTATTACTAAAAAGAATACTATCGCTCAGTACATTAACGGTTTGAAAACATGGTTAGGTACAGTTGAGAATGTGGAATTTTTATTTCAAGTTACTATCTAGACATAAGAAGTTGTATTTTTTAATAACTATTGTTTACCGTATTTAATGTTTTTCATCATTCTTATGGTTGTATTGTAGTATTGTACTTTTTTGTCGTGATTTATTGCTATATGCTGCATAGTTTTACACGTTATTTTGTTGTAGTCTTTTTTGCAGAAATCTTATGTATTTAGTCAATTATTTTTTTTTAGATTTGATATTAAAATTTTATTGTTTTAGGTTAACCAACAGCCTTACCAGCCTTTGTTTAGTTTAATTTTTAAGAGAAGGAAGCCTCAAAAACTGGCATTAAGCCTAGAAGACCCCTATATTTATTCATCTTTAAAAATAAATTTACTCTGTTATTGAAATTTGAATCAGTGTAATTATTTTTTAATTTGATGTAATATTGTAATGTACAAATTGATGATGAATAAATAAACGTTTTTGATTTTTACTTTTGACTTTAAATAACAGCAAGAAAAAGAATAAAAAAACTACACGGTTGAAGACTGAAGACCAGTTTTAAGCGAGTACAGTGTGAGAACGCCTGTCTTATCCTCCACTCCTGATATATAGGCTACGTTTTGATGTTGGTAATCCTTAAAAGTAACATCAAGAGATAACATGTTTATTAATTAATATAAACTGGGTCAACCATTTTAGACTCAATCGTTTTACCAAATGTTATAGTATTTTTTACTGTCGTACTATGCAACTGCTTTTTAGCTTCAGTTACACTTTTTCTAAATCAACTCAGTTTGAATGGTATATTCCTTTCCAGCATATATATTAAAATATAACTAGCACTATTTTATTATCCTAAATGATAAAATTGCACTGTTAAGTTTATAAACAGTGACACAGCGATCTAATGCAGTATTAAACTTTGTTCACTTAATGCCATATAAATAACAGAGCTATACCCTGATTATCGAAAGAAGGTGAGCGGCGCGGCGGCGGCGGATCGAGCGCGCGGCAGTAAGATCATTCCTATTTAAAACGCTGTAGAAACGTAACAAACGCTGTTAAAAATTTGCAGTCGACTTTTTTCCGATGGCCAGTTAATTACGTTATCAGCACTGTTTTCAAATAATTTTTAACGTACATCGTTTAGTTTACACTGTGAGTTATATTACTAAAAACACGATTTACGAATTAAAAAAGTCAATTCCTTGTGTTTGATTTATGATAACTCTGCTTAGAAGCATCGGGGAAAATATTCCTGTACAGAATCTTTAGTCGACTTTCTTGGGAACAATACATCAAAATTTGAGAGACTTGTGATTAATATTTACGTCGTTATTAATTTATTTCTAAAGTACTGTTATCTCAGCTATTAAACTACTTTGATGAATGAAATTCAGTAAACAATGTCTTTGAATGAAATATAGGTTAATTCCGTCGCAGCTTTATGTTTTTATTGGAATGGTTTCTCATAATCGATTAATATATAAACGATAGTATCACTGCGAGGCAGAGCGCAACATTGACTGTAGAAGTACAGTCTAGACCTAGTGGACCCATTTTATTCGCGCGCCACTGCATGTCTCTAGTTTTTCTTTTTTAAACAACGCCTTCTTCCAGATGTAGAATTCATTGTAAATACAATTCTGATTTACCAACATTGAACAATAAAAGGAACCTTTCAGTTCCTCCGAACTGTATTTGCTGTGTGTGTTGGAAGGATGTGCTCCATTGTTGTTGGTCAGTTGCTGTACCTCGTCTAGATCGCGCTCGCCCGAGCAAGGTTGGTAATTAATTTCAATTATCAACTGATTACTGATTTATCTAGTAGTATTAAAGTCGTTTTCTAAGTGATTATTGATTGTGGAAAATATCTACTGACATTAAGGAAAAATGAAATGAAAATCTCAATTAACAAAAGAGTTAACAGTTCTTTAAAAATAAATTAATAACGACGTAAATATTGATCACAGGACTCTCAAATTTTGATATATTGTTCTCAAGAAAGTCGACTAAACGTTCTGTACAGGAATATTTTCCCCGATGCTTCTAAGCAGAGTTATAATAAATCAAACACAAAGAATTGACTTTTTTAATTCGTAAATCGTGTTTTTAGTAATATAACTCACAGTGTAAACTAAACGATGTACGTTAAAAATTATTTGAAAACAGTGCTGATAAGGTAATAAACTGGTCATTGGAATAAAGTGGACTGCAAATTTTTAACAGCGTTTTTTACGTTTCTACAGCGTTATGAATAAGAATGTTTTTACTGCCGCGCGCTCACTCCGCCGCCGCCGCGCCGCTCACCTTCTTTCGATAATCAGGGTATATTAGTTTAATTTTTAATTATAAAAATTATGCTTTTGTTAAAACGACAAGTTCAGCAAGACCAGGGAAGGGAGGGGCTATGACGTCACCTGATCTTGACCAATCATACGACTACCTTGAATCCTGAATTTTAGTCCCATAAGAACCCATATTGAATCCCGCGGCAAGTACATTTTTTGATAAATCCAATGATATAAAAGTTATAATGCAAAAACTAAAGTTTCAAAGTCATTTAAACTTTTACAAAATGACCTTGAGACTTAGAAATTTTCGCTAAGTCTTTTGTTGACCTTGAAAATAACTAGGTCAAGGTCATTCGATAATTAAAAAGAAAATGGGGGTGTACGGTTTGACAGAACCGTACACCCCCGGAAACCTAAAAGAAGAAAAGCTGCCTAAAGTTTAAGTTAAAAAAATAGCTAGACAGCCCAGCGCTGCACATCATGATTACAGTGTGATCATCACGTAAACGAACTCACACACCTCACCATAAGCGCACAACGCTAAGCTAAAACAAAAAATGTTATTTTGAAATAGCAAGTTGCTTAATTAAATTTAGGAAAAATGTTATACAAATATGTTTTTTATTTCCTAACACTAAAGGAGCCAGTGTCTCGCCATTAGCGACGCAGTACAGCTGAGGTTTAGCGAAACTCCGGAGGTAGGCGAACTACCCATCCGGCACGTATAGAGGTTGTAAGTGACCCGCTTTGGTGGGCGTAATCACTACAAAAGCGGTAGCCGGTTTTACCATTAATTGGTTTTACCGTGCAAAAGAAGAAAGGAAAAAAAGGAAAGGACATTGGAATTGAAAGGTTTCCCTAACTAAAAAGGAGTACAAGACAAGAGAGGGAATGCCCTCAACAAGCTTGTTGGAAAAAGGAAGTTGGAATAGAAAGGTATTAAAAAACATATCATATAACATTCTTAAAACAAAAAATTACTTTAAACTTAAACACTCCAGGCAAAAATATATTGTAAGTAAAAGAAAGATTTTAAGTTAATACTAACTACCAAACCAGCAAACTAAAAAACAAACTACAAACCGTAGGGTACCTACAAGCACAAACAACTACCATGCCTTAAAATTAATCAGTCCTACGTCAAGATGTTATTATACAAATAACACCAAGATATTTTCACCAAACAGCAAAAATGATAAAATGTTCAAGGCGCCTTCTGAACATCTTACCACCTCACTGTCTAGCGAGCAACTGATGCCGGAGCACAAGCACAGACCCCGGACCCCAACTCGGCTCGAGGTCACGGCAGCTGGCAGCCGGGCCGGCCGGGCCGGCCGGCCTGTTGACCATGTATTGCCAACTGGTTGCCTTGGACCCTGGTGACCTTGGACCAGGTTTATTGGTTGTCTTATCATTTTGAATAATTTGAGTACTCACAAAATAGGGCTTGGAAACTTATAAAATGTTGGAAAATACTTTTTAGTTTTCGTGTTATAACTTCTATAACGGGCAAAATTCCTCTAAACCCATCATGCGGGTACTCAAATTGCGGGGATGCGTTGTTTCAATGAAACTCTACAAGTGTTAAGGATTAGAAATTAAATAAATTGATTAATTGTTAAACATTGGACCAAAGGTTGTTTTAAAGGTTTTTAATCCAACATGATTACTTTTACAAACCACTCACTTTAATATTAAAAGTAGTTTTTCTTTAACTCTGTATTTCACATTAGTATTACATTTTTTTCCAGTTGTGGACTAGTAAATTAAAGTGATAAAGCATGTATTTAAAATAAAGTAAAAGTAAATCTACGGTGACGCTATAAATTAATTATATTGTGTAAAAAACCCATAATATTTCAAGTTAAACTAAGGCAGAGACGACAATTGTATCAGGCGAGCAGAGGAGAGGAGCGACAAGCAGGTGCTTGTTTTCAAACTGGTTCCGTGCGATTGAGAATCACGAGTGATTTTATTTTTATTGCACACTCACTTCAGAGCACTACACCGTCTGGTGAAAGTCTTGATTGTATCAGATTTTAATTACATTTTTCATGGAGTTCAACTTTATGTCTGTTAAACATTGACTGTATAATTAATGTAACGGTGTCTGTATAATTTTTTCCGATGTTTTTGTTAAACTTCATGACAAATATAGCATGTAAATCGTTACGTTTAACTTGATATAGTCCGTAGTAAATTTAAGTTGTTTTCATGATTATAGTGTTTAACTTGCTGCCAGTTATATAACAGTCATGCTGAATTTATACCCTGATTATCGAAAGAAGGTGAGCGGCGCGGCGATGCTTCTAAGCAGAGTTATCATACATTAAACACAAAGAATTGACTTTTTAATTCGTAAATCGTGTTTTTAGTAATATAACTCACTGTATAAACTAAACGATGTACGTTAAAAATTATTTGAAAACAGGGCTGATAACGAAATTAACTGGCCATTGGAATAAAGTCGGCTGCAAATTTTTAACAGCGTTTATTACGTTTCTATAGCGTTTTAAATAGGAATGATTTTACTGCCGCGCGCTCACTCCGCCGCCGCCGCTCACCTTCTTTCGATAATCAGGGTATAAATGTTCCCCATTTAGAGTTTAAAGAGATGAAACCTTTAGCATTATTTTTGTTCATCATAATTTGCATGAAAATATAGCAAAACTGTTGTTCTTTGCTTTACGACGTTTAAGAATTGACGTTTAAAAATATTGTTGTTTATAATAGTAAACAATATTATCTCTTATGCAATAACGATTATTATAATAAAGATTATTTTCGGCCTTAATCTTGATGGGTTTTTTATCAATAATATTTGTCCATGGTGTTTAATAAAACGTTTAACGTATCTAGTAATAAAGGTTGTTATTTAGTGCTTATGATGAAGTCCAAGGTCAAAACGGATGTTTATGCCTCTTAAAAATATAGTATTTGGAAAGAAAAAACCGTTGTAGGTAATGTCATTCATAAAAAAAACAACGCAAAAACTTAAGTTTTAAGGTAATTTTCAAACTTTTACAAAACCTATCGTGCGGTTACTCAAATTACGTGGAATTAAAAGACAAACAAAAAGGTCCAATAACATTTTTTTATATATCCAATGGTATAGAAGTTATTACGCAACAACTGAAAAAAATTTTACATTATCACTAAGCCATCTTTCTATTCCTGGTGACCTCGCACGCTTCCGTTAGTAACCAGTTGGCAATGCGAGTGGTTGACCTTGTTGCGTCTGCTAACACACTCAACAGCTCATTCCCTGCTTTGGATAAATAATTTTCGCTAGTCTGTTTCCTGCCAGGGCTCGGGTACAGTTGGTCTACTGCAATGTTTGTATATTTGTACTGTGTTAAATGTGTATATGTATTGTGCGTGTTAGCTGTTGTGTCCTGACGACTCCGACCCGGATGAACGTTTTTTTAAACCCTTTTGTAATGGAGTTATTACTTCGAAACATGTACTGGATTCATCTACTATTTGAACTGTTGGACGTTGAGGTATGTTAAGCTATTCTACTCTGCCTATAATTTTGTATAATTTAAGTACTCACAAAATAGGGTTTGGAAACTTATAAAGTAAAATATATATTTTAATTTTTGCGTTATAACTTCCATAACGTTGGTTTTATTGAAAAATGTTACAGGACCTTTTTGTTTGTCTTTTAATTCCATGTAATTTGAGAACCCGCACGATAGGTTTTGTAAAAGTTTTAAATGACCTTGAAACTTTAGTTCTTTCGTTATAACTTTTATACCGTTGGATTTATCGAAAAATGTTACTGGTCCTTTTGTGTTTGTCTTTTCATTCCGCGTAATTTGAGTACCCGCACAATAGGTTTAGAGTAATTTTGCGAAATGGGGGCCCCCCACTTGATATCGTCGTCGTTCAACTTTTGAGCTGCGTCGACATACACGGTGGCAGTGGATATAACAAAAATGCTCTAAATCTATCGTGCGGGTACTCAAATTACGCAGAATAAAAAGGCAAACAAAAAAGGTCCAGTAACATTTTTCGATAAAACCAAAGGTATAAAAGTTATAGCTCAAAAACTGAAAAGAAAATCTTTTTAAATCATATTTTTCTTTATATGTTTCCAAATCCTATCATGTAGGTATTCAAAATACGCAGAATGAAAAGACGAACAAAAAAGGTCCAGTAACATTTTTCAATAAAACGAACGGTATAAAAGTTATAACACAAAAACTCAAAAATTATCTTTCTTTACATTATATTTTACTTTATATCTTTTCAAACCCTATCATGCAGATACTCAAAATACTTAGATTTAAAAGAGATACAATAAAGGTCCAGTAAAGTTTTTTATAAAACCAACGTTATAACGTAAAAAAAAATATTTTTCTACATCTTATATTTTATTTTATATGTTTCCAAACCCTATCGTGTGGTACTTCAATAATGCAGAATAATGAGACGAACAAAAAACTTCGGTAACATTTGTTATTTAACTAACAATGTAAAAGTTATAACACAGAAACCAATTTTATATCTTTAACCAAGTTTATATTTATTTCGCATTTCTGCAACTAAATATTTTTAGAAGTATCAAGGTGATATAATAAAGTAGCATCTTTAAATTACTGTAACTTGTACAAAGTTAAATAAGTGTTAAAACGATATTTTATTGCAAATATTTTAAAACCAAAAGTTAAGAACGATTGTTTAATACCGACATGTTCACTCAACAAGAGCAACAGTGCGACTAACACTACATATCCAAAATATTGTGAGGAGTCTCTCATGGTGGTGGTGGGGGGAAGATGTTCTGTGCTGTCCATGTCATATCGAGGGAGGTTGCTTCGCCACAACCGACACATCAGTTTGCATGTAGGACTCTCAGAGTAAACATCTAAATAAACATGAGTTCTGTTTTATATGTTTCTTTTATTAAAGATGGACTTTGCACTGAAACGCAAAGTTTTACTATTGATGCAGATCCTATACAACAAATTTTAGTATATCCTCCGGAAAATTATGATTCCATCTACATTTCAGTGCATGAACCTAACAATCCCCCACCACCAACAACTGCTGACACGGAGTAGGATAGGGCTACCACACGTCATTAAGGCTTCAGCTCTTCAGCCGAGCACACATGGACTCTGAGCTTCAAGATAATACTGTTTCTTCTGCATCTACACCAACTTCCAAACAATTACCAACTACAAGTAAATGAAATTTCATCAACTGTTAGTTCTGATGCGCAAGCAATAATGTTATCATTAATTGGTTTCGACTAAAAATTCAACAACGGAGGAAGAAAGAAATTCGCTACTTTACAACTTGATTTTTGCATATCAGTATATGTTTTTATATACTGATATGTTGTATTTTTTTTAACTCAAACGGATGACCTTGAATTTTTAATCGATGGTATTATTCGATTATTTTATTCGATTGTTTTATTCGAATACTTTATATAAATACGAAACTTTAACGTTGAGAGGCTCAGTTCTGTTTAAGACAAGCTACAACCAACATGTCATCCAAAAGAAATAATCTAACACTTATAACTTATTGTTGTAAAGAAAAATGTTTTAAAATACCTGAAGATCAAGTTGACGGAAAAGCTTGTACAAAATGTAATTCTTTCTGCTACTGTAAATGTAGTTGCAAAACATATCAAAAGAACCGGTTGGATAAACTAGAAGAATTGCAACATCGGCTCGGTCTACTGTGGCAACGATTAAATTCAAAGTGATTTAACAAACACTTGTCATTACCCCCCACCACTACCATCGGAGGTACCCGCAGCACCGGCTTTGCAATAGTCATTCCTGCTACACCTCTCGTCGAGTAAACAACTCTAGTCATGTCTCTCAACACTATCAATCTTACAACCTACAAGGATTTGGAAATTTTTAGTGAAGAACTTATAACCACTGGGTTCGGTTTATCTTTGGAACTTTATGCAACAAACAATCAAAACGAAAAGAATGTATTTTTGCCAACTTACAACAACAACAAAAAGAATGAAAATAAGCAAGAAATTTCACCACCGACAACAACTTACTTTTCAAATTTGGGAGCAAACTTTTCAACCTTAAAGTAAAATAAAAAATAAAAAAAATCTTGCATTTTCGGATCTTCCGAAAATGCAAGATATTTTTTAAAAACATCCCCAACCGACCTTGACACACTTCCGGCCATTTAAAATTTAAATACCCAGCACAGCAGGGCATTTAAACTTTAAATACCCACCACCAACACGTCACAGCTACGTCACAGTTGATGACGTCACTTCCGGTCACGTGACCGGAAGTAGCTGTCAAAAAATTGACTGGCTGTCAAAGTTTGATTGGGCCAGAAACGCCACCTCGCCACTACTAGTATTCTCTTGAGATTTCCCGCGGAGCTTCCCCAGATTGTAAGGCCGTATCTAATATGAGATTCTATTAGCGCATAGTAGGCCATTTTTGCTGCTTCCAGCGTGCTTCCATGCGTCTAACAACATAGACACCAGTGCTAATTTTACTGCAGATGTTATTTATATGATCTGTCCATGTAAGATCTTTGTCTAGAGTAAATCCTAAAAATTTAATCTGGTTGGCTGCTGTTATGTTGGGGATACTAGTGGGCAGATCTCTTTTCCTGCTAAAATGTACTTGTGTTGTCTTGTCAGGATTTATTGCCAAGTCATTTTGTTTACTGTAGTCTATGGCTTTTTGTAGAGATCCAGCAGAGTTGTCATACAATTCTTGAGTTGAGTCATTTGTTAGAAGGAGAGTTGTATCGTCTGCATGCATTATGCAGCTGGTATTGTAATTTTGAATTAGAGCTGGGAAGTTGTTAGTAAACAAAATGAACAGAACAGGTCCCAGCACGGATCCCTGAGGGACCCCCCTTGTGATTGGTTTAGGATCTGATCTGAACGCAGTAGTGAGGCCTAATGTAGTATGTTGGATAGCCACAACTTGGGATCTCCCTTTTAGGTAGCTGACAAACCATTTGTTTTCTAAGCCTCTTACTCCCAAGGTTGTAAGTTTTCTAGAGATCAGGTCATGTCCTAAACAATCGAAAGCCTTGCTGTAGTCTAAGAATAAGGCTGTCACAAATTGTCCTTTATCAATGCTGTCAATGACAGACTCAACAAGGCTTATGATTGCAGAAGTAGTTGATTTTCCCTTTTGGAATTCGTGTTGACAGTCAGTAATTAAAGCTTGTTGTTCGAGGTGGGTCATTAACCTTTTTAGCACTATTTATTCTATAATTTTAGAAAATGTTGAGATCAATGATATGGGTCTGTAATTTTTAGATCAGTTTTTGGCCCTTTCTTGTGTTTGGGATATACCTTGGAGATTTTCAGCTTGGTTGGGAAATGCCCTAAGGAGAAAGAGATTTATTTATGATGGATGCTAGAGGGTTAAATAGTTTTTCTGCACAATACTTTACGGTTTTTGATGAGAATTCGTCTATGCCAGAGGATTTGTTCTTTAGGCTATGTATTATTTGATTTACTTCTTTCGATGTTGTGGGAGTCAGATGAAATGCATGAGTTAAGGATATGTTTAAAGGACTTTGTTCTTCTTCCAGCCCGTAGCCTTCCAATTGTTTATTATTTTGTTGCACCGTCTCTTCTGCTATCTGAGTAAAATAGGTGTTGAATTGGTCAGCTACCTGAGGAGGTTCATCAATAATTGTGTTGTTGATGTTGAGCTTATGGCAGTTTTGGCTAGGTTGTTTGGCTTGTCTTTCCGTGTTTATTAGATCCTATAAAGCTTTTGATTTATTGTTTGATGTAATAATTTTCTGTGCATTAGCATTTTGTTTCAGTGTCCTTAGTTTGTTGTCATATGTCTTTTTTTGTGTTTATCATTGTTGCTTTCTCTTCTGGCCTTCCACTCAATTCATAGGTTTTCAGGGCCCGTAAGTAGGCAGCTTTGAGCTCAGCTGATTCTTGGTCATAATAGTTAATAGGTTTACCCTTTATTTAATTTTTGTTCTTTCTTAGTGGACTAGTTATATCTAAGGCAGTTTGCAGCACTCCTTCAAATATATTAAAGGCTGATTCTGCATATTCAGCATTGTAGACAGTATCCCAGTTTTTTTTATAGAAATCAGGGCTTTCAGTTGGTCAAGGTTTTTCCTTCCCATTTGTCGTCTTAGAGTTTGTGTAGTGGTATTATTTTACTAAACGTCAGGCTGCACATTTGAGCTGTATGATCTGATAGTCCTGTTTGTAAGATTTTTGTACTTAGGTCATGGTCTGAAATATTGGTACATATGCAGTCAATTAATGTACTTGAGTCAGGTGTAATGCGAGTTGGTGGGAGAGGAAGCCTTCTCAAGTTATGTGTTGCCAGCTCATTTTCAAGGATTAGACTTTCATTGTGCTCGGTTTCATAAATCCGTCAATATTTATGTCTCCTATCAGACATTACTTATGAACCTACACGACACGCACTTAGGAATGGCCAAGATGAAAGCATTGGCCCGAGATCGTTTTTGGTGGCCATTGATGGACAATGACATTGAAAACGTGGCAAGATTTTGTGCATTGTGCAACTTGTATGCGTCAAGAGAACCACAGAATAAGTTCCTCAGCAACTCGCCGAAATGTAATCACCCTTGGACCCGTATCCACATTGACTTCGCTGGACCTTTCCTGAATAGTATTTTTATTTTGGTCGTAGATGCATACTCTGGTTGGCCAGAAATTATCAAGTTGAACTCTATGACGACTTCAGTAACAATCAAACAAATCAAGCTATTGATATGCCGAGACCGAATCCCAAAAACCATAGTGACAGACAACGGACCATGTTTTACATAACTAGAATTTGCACAGTTTTGTAAAGCATTTGGAATCCACCACGTAACCACTCCACCTCACCATCCGTGTTCCAACGGACAAGTTGAAAAGTACTATGAAACAGGGGTTGAGAAAGATTT
Source organism: Flexamia atlantica (assembly GCA_035578135.1). Taxonomy (NCBI): domain Eukaryota; kingdom Metazoa; phylum Arthropoda; class Insecta; order Hemiptera; family Cicadellidae; genus Flexamia; species Flexamia atlantica. Next base: position 191,144,402 of record JAQJVK010000001.1, on the reverse strand, counting down.
GTCAACAGTCCCCTATGGGATTAGAAGCTGATTTAAACAACTTTTTATTTAATTACAGAATAACTCCACACATAACTTCTGGAATGTCACCTTCTGAGTTGTTTTTAGGACAACAACTACGATGTATCTTGGATTTAGTTCAACCCCAAAGAAAAAGTGAGAATGAAAAAGTAAAAATAACAGTTGACAAAACAGAAGAAGAAGAAAGTAAAGAAGCCACCACTAACTTTAAAAACTTTAGGTTAAATTAACCTGTGTTTTGGGCAGAAACCAGAAACGGAAGTGTCACATGGAAACCCGGTATAATCCTGAAGAGACTAAGGCGAAACGTGTGGAAAGTTGAAGTTGATAATGGAAGAATCTTTAAAAAACACACCGACCAACTAAAACATAGAAAACTCCTTGAAGACAAGGACAGTAGAGTAGGATTCACGTAAGTTGGCCAAAACGAAAGTAAACAAACTATTACCTTCTTACGAACTTAAGCATAAAATCCAGCTGTGCTAAAAACATTGCTAACAAACATCTGTTTTAGCATAAAACTTGCAGAAAAGCGAAAGTTCTGATGCAATATTGCACGTGGAAGTTCTCTTGCGCAATCTGAAATATTACTCATGGGCTTTTTCAAATTAAATATATATAAACACGTAGAGGTTGTGTCATGGATGCGGCATGATTAATAGTCTTAGATTTTATTATTAATAATCTGTACAAAGAAATAGGTTTGTTTATGATTAACCCTTACTACTTGCTGCAAGTCAGCATCTGACTTGTCTCATATTTTGTTCAAAACTTATTTAAAATGGTTCAGTAAAAAATAAACAAGCAGCTAAACAAACTACAATAAATGCCAATCAGGAAATAGAATCAAATTGAACTTTACCGCTATGTAAAAAAGTTCAATAAAAATAGAAAATTCTAAAAATAGGTGATATTTTAAACATTCAATAACCTGAAAGATTGCCACGAATGACAACAAAACAATATTGTAAACAAACACAACGTGGCAATTTGACAGTTCGGAGAAAATGTAAACAAGAACCATGTGGAACCAACAATGTTTTCAATGTGACTTGTATAAACATTTTTGATGAGATGATTAGTACATGCTTTGGCCAACTTAGGTGAATCCTAGTCTAGCTCAGTCTCGGCGGGAAGGTGAAGTATTCGTGCTTCTTGTCTGGATCAATTTATTAGCATTTATTGTCATCTGTTCAAAATAACAAGTTTGTTTATGTTTTGTTGTCAATTAGTTTTACATGATTAAAAGCAAGTTTATTATAATTAAATGTTGTAATTTTTAAGTGTATAAGTGAATACTCATTAAAAACTAATGCAGTGCCATGTTTAATACTGCAGCTTTGTTCTCTATGCTGTCATTGTTTAAATAGAACTCATTAGAATTATTGTGTAATGGATCATTTAAAATAAAATTATCATTTTACTTTGGGAGAAAAGTATGGGACAGTCCGTATATTACACCATTAGTTTTTTAATATTTTTGCCCACTCTATTTTCGATTAAGAAATAAAGATCGTTTTCAGTTTGGAAGGCATTTATTTTCCAAAATAAGATAACCGATTTTGCTTTATTTTGTGAATCAAAATTTAATGAAAACCTAAAACATCTATAAAGAAAGGTTAAATTACCTTTTGCATCGTTTTATTCAAAGTAGTAACATAGCTACCACATGGCACTAAGCTAAGGACATGGTTTAAAATATTAAAGCTTCATCCTTACGCCGGCAATACAAATGTCCTCAGTTTTGAAGTCATATGAATTAAAAACAGTAAATATCACTGACACATACACACTTAAATTCGTCACGCACATTAAATCGTTTTTATGTTCCTGGCTTCTTACTCCATGGATAATGTTTTTATAGTACAGTATTAAGTGTTTTTACAAAATATAGACCAGAGGCAACATAGTACAAACATTCATTTGATTACAAATAGGTTAGTAATATTTTTTACATTTTTTTAAGTTGAAAACGTCATGACCAGAGCTTATCCCTAGGGTCCATTGATCAACTTTTATGCTGATTTTGGGCCATTTGATTGTGCTCTAATCTGTCAAGTTATGTTGATATATTATCACTAACTACAGGCATGGTATTGTCCTGCACACACACCAGGCATGGTAGTGTCCTGCGGCACCGGTAGAGCCATGTTGGCATCAGAGTTTTTACTCAGTATTGCCTTTGCTCAGCCCACTGTATTTTCAGCCACTCCGTATTGGACTTGGGCAGCTTGTGACTGCTGTGAACCAAAAATCTAGAGGGCATTGCTTAAATTCTGCTGATGTAAACTGAGATCCACCATTTTTACGAATTTTGAGTGGTATTCCATGTATAGTGCAAATACATTTTAAATTTTTACTAAAGTTCTGACAGCCTTACTGGCAGTTGGCGAAAATTGTAATCTCCCAAAATTTCTGCTAAATAAACACATGTTTTGGTAGAACTGTCAAAACGTTGTTTACATTTCACCTCATTTACACTACAAAAGAATGCCCTGTAATATTTCACCGAGAGATTTCTCATGCAATTAAAATTTCTGGAAAATATTTGTGCAATGCATCAGCTGGTGTTTTTGTTTTGGCAACCTTTCATCTTAAATAATTTGTTTAAGAATGTGATTCCACACTTTTGTCGTCGTACTTCATGAATTGTGTTGAGCTTGCAAGCATTTAACATTAGTTGCACTTGCGGTTGCAGCAAAATATTTTCTTGTGTAAAGTACCTTTACATAAACAAATGACCATGTGAATTGTTCCCAACACATTGCAGATATTAAACACTAATTACGACAACAGCGCACTCACTCACCCGCCAGTAAGGCTGTCCAGAGCTACTCTGATTTAAGTTGATCAACAAAAATCAATCCTAAAAACCTTGCCCTTTCATTACCATGTATCTTTTATTTTTTAACTTGAAAAAAAAAACAACACCAATTTCAGTCCCAGGCTCTTTTGGAAGATTACTCATTACTCGAAATCAGAGGTTTATATTTACAAGGTTAATCATGTTCATAATTTTAATATAGTTTATGAAGTCAGACAAAAATTAATAAAATTGTTTGAAACAAGGACATGAAGAGGTCTTTACTTACTGATATATAATACTCTAAGAGTACGCTCCTACGTCGTGTATAGCGAACGAAGTGCGGTAAATTAAATTAAGGCTATTAACTAAAAAACTAAACATTTAAACGTATAATTAACTTCTCATTTATAGATTAAAACAATCTTCGGGGTATAAATATGATTTAGTTAAAATTTCACGAATTTCCATCAAATAATAAAAGAGGAGTTAGTTCACAAAGAGCGATTTTCAAGTCAAGTATAACTCACTCGTTTCACTTAGTTCGAATTAGGAGATAGTCGCGGCTTCGCCCACTGAAGGCTTTAATATTAAATTAAGACATACTTTGATTGTAACGCAACATCTTTACTTTTTAAAACTACCATTTCAACTGATTGGTTTTAATTATATACTACATCTGTGTGCTGTAAATTTGTAAGCATTCAGTTACACTCTTATAATAATTCTACCCCATGTTGAAATGAGAAGTTGAAACGTTTCTTCTATAGATTTTCTGCTTTCCTTGAGATTGACATATTCCATGAATTGGCTACCATTTGCCAGCACATTCTAATTTAGCAATTTAGTCTTAAAAATACTTAAATGTCCTAACCATTAGTTGTTGAACATCAAATTGGGTTTCCATAGGTGTTTAGATAAAAAAATACCAGTGCCACTTCAGGGGTTTTACCTCATACCTTTCATTGCATCTAAATATTATCAGCCACTTTGACTCATTAGAATATGAGCAGTTGCGGATCCAGGATAGGGGCAAGGGGAGGCTAGGTGGGGGTCTGGTAGGTAACCCCCCCCCCCAAAAAAAAAGGGTGACCAGGGGGTATCACCGTAAAAAATCATAGAATTTCGAGGAATGAAGAACAAACGGGGAATGTAAACAATTTGCTTCAAGAATGAAGTTTTAAAACAAACATTCATGTAAGTGTTTAGGAATTTTACCTAATATGGCTATGTTTTAAGAAATGAAGAAAAATAGTAGTTTTCATTACTAGGAGCGAAAGTGGCTCTTTTTGGTACGAGATCGTAATTTTCAGGCGAGGCGCAGCCGAGCTTGGAAATGCGATCGAGTACCAAGGAGACACTTTTGCTCCGTGTGATGAACAACTATTTTCATCATTATGTAAAATAACCATTTAATCGTTAAAACATTAGACTACATAATTTTGAGGTTATCCAAAATAGTCATCGTCATTTATACATCTTTTAATTGTTTACAAACACAAGTTAAGAAATCGTTCAACCTTTCTAACGTAACATAAACAAATTTTGACATTAGAGTACGGCAAAATTTACCATATGTTTTTCCAGTACTCCTATTCGAAGTGATCCAAAAACGATCATTTTGCGTACGATTTAGAGAACTAAAAACGGCTGTTTTTGGGACAGTATGATGAAAATGCAATAATTATTAAAGAACTTAGAAAATTGGACAGAAATACATTGCCATAGTTTCAGATCTTAATTATTTTTTACCCTAAAGTTTTATTATTTATGGGATAGATGGGCGTATAGAATGGAAAAGTACTGAAAAAATAGTAGCCTTATAGTTTAAGGATCATGGCTCTTTCTCCTGTTAGTGAAGATGAAGTAGCGCATGTCATTGAGGAATTGAAACCCAAAAAAACCTGTGATATTAATGGAATGTCAGTGTGGTTGTTCAAACGCTGCTTCAGGCACATTTTGAAACTACAGACCAAATTGGTCAATTTCTCATTCCAATCTGGAATCTTTCCAGCCAAGCTGAAAATGGCTAAAGTGATTCCTCTGTTTAAGAAGGAAAACCGTTTGCACACTGGCAACTACAGGCCTATTTCAATTCTGCCTGTTCTCAGCAAGGTCTTCGAGAAGCTTTTCTTGGAAAGGCTGATGAAGTTCCTTGAGCGCTTTGACATCTTCCAAATCAGTTTGAGTTAAGGAAAGGTAACTCAAAGTTGACGCAATAAATAATCTCAATGAAATTAGATTATTGGTTGTCGATGGCCTCGAGAGGCGAGAACATATGCTCAGCATATTTCTTGACCTTTCAAAAGCGTTTGACTGTGTGCATCATGAGACACTGTTGCACCAGTTAGAGACGTACGGCATACGTGTATTGCCACAAAAATTCTAAAATCCTACTTGGAAGACTGGGTCCAGTGTGTCGAAATTGAGGGTCAACTCTCTCAAAAAGAAAAAATGGTCCAAGGTGTCCCTCAGGGATCAATCTTAGGGCCAATCTTTTTTTTGCTGTATGTCAACAACATAGATTAATCGATCCAGAATGGAAAGATGATCCAATACGCAGATGACACAACCATCTGCATAAGAGCGTCAACAAAGCATGAACTTGAGGTAAACTCGTTCATTGATCTGAATTCATGCATTAAGACTTTTTCTGAAATGAACCTCAAAACGAACAATTCAAAATCAAATGTAATGTCATTTTGCCTCCGGCAGCATGATTGGGAAATGCAGCCAGTAGTAATGGTGGATGACGACCTCTTAGATTCTGTTAAATTCTTGGGGATGCACTTTGATAGAGGTCTGACCTGGGAAAACCATGTTGACCACATTTTTTGTGCCAAGGTTGCATCCGGCATTTTTGCTTTACGCAACCTTTCAAAATTCTGTTCACAAGATGTGCTCCTAATGGCCTACTTTGGCTAATTTACCTCTCTTATGGATTAAGAGAATGGGGCGGCTGTGCAAAATTTAGAATGGAAAGAGTGTTCAAGCTGCAGAAAAAAACAGTGAGAACAATTTGCAAATTACAGCCTTTGGAGTCATGTAAAGGCGCCCTCAGGGAGTTGGGACTGCTCACATTGCCCAGCATGTACATTTTCGAAGTGACATTGTACTGCAAATACAATTGCTCACTTGTACAGGGCAGAGAAATTCACAACTACAATACCAGAGGCAGGGACGGTTAATGCTCTCAACAACACAGGACCGTGATGTTTGAGCATTCACCGTTCCAGCTTGGTATCAAATTTCTCAATAAACTCCCTGACTGTGTAAAGCAATCCAGAACCAAAAGTCAATTCAAATCTCGACTAAAACGCCCTTTGGTGTCCAAATCGTTGTGCTCAGTCGACGAGTTCATGATGAGCCGCTGGGATAGTTAAATTGTAGGTGTTTCCGCGAAAGGGTTTTGGCAATGATGAGTAAATAAAAATTGTAACTTTTGACGTTTGCAATGCAATTTATATTTGTCAACTGCAATAAAATAATAATTATTATTATTATCAATGCGCACATATACGATACATCTCCCTTGTAGGCTACTTATTGGGCCACTATCCGTTCAAATAGTGTAATTTCAGGTTATCTTTCAAACAACATAATGTTTTATAATGAAACATGGACCCCCCAAATTACTACTTTACATTTTGAAGGCAGCGAAATTCAACCTTCTTTTATTTTTGTTAAATGATCTAACCCCAAAATTTATATTGGGGCAACTATTATTGGTGCACTCAGTCATTGATTACAGGATTATACTTGAAGACACTTGTAAAAAAATTCGATTACATTTTTTAGAAACAGGACTCTTCCAATTAGTGAATTTCCCCTATAGGGAAGAAGCTGTTATCACAGTACTCATGGTAAGACCTAAGCCCGAGACCATGGTAACTTTTTGTTTTGGGGCCCCCAGAAGCAAAAAACACTATTCGTTAATTTTCCTATATACCAGGTGTCTCACCTAAAGTGAACCAATAGCTAACTTTTTTATTATAAATCTGACAAAGAACTTCTTATGGGGGACTTCCATTTATTTTTAACGCTGCTTTTTGGAGTCACTTTGAAATTTATAAATATAGCCGCCATTTTCCAATACGGTGGACAACTTAGATTTTTCTTATGGAACACCCTGTAATTTATGGTGTTTTTGGATTTTGCTTTTTGGAAAACTTTTTATTCTTTCTAATTTTTTCCTAAACCCAATGGATAAGGAGGTACGAGCAGTTAAAGTTTTTTTCATTAAAAATGCATTGGGAAATTGTTGGTAGTCTGTATATCGAATACGGTTGGGTTTATTGATACATATCAATGATTAAAAGTGCCTTAAAATGTGACTTTAGTTGAGATTTAATCATAAAACAATTTTAGTTGAGATTCACTCATAGAAATGTATTATTTTAAATAAGATTTTACTCCATACATGTGATGGCATAGTTAAATAGACACAATGCTTTTTTAATGGGAAAAAATCAAACTTTAACTGCTCATATCTCCTGAGGGTTTGGGTTTAGAAAAAATAAGAAAGAATATAAAGTTCCTAAAATTAAGCGTTAAATTAAAAAAATGCCATCAAATAGAGGGTGTCCCAAAAGAAAAATCAAAGTTGGTCGCCATATTGGAAAATGGAGGCAATATTTTTAAATTCCAAAGACACTCTTAAAAGCAGCTTTAAAAATAAAGGGAAGTCTCCTGTAAGAAATTCTTTGTCAGATTTATAATAAAATAAACGGTATCAGGAAACTGACACATACTTTCTCCCTTGCAGTCATTTATAACCAGAAAACATATATAGTGAAATAAAACAAATTAACAATTGATTATCACACAAATATATACCAAATTTTATCAAAATCGGTTAATAAATAACGGAGATATCGGTTTTTAAATATTTGCCATAAGAATAACATAAGACAACGTACTGCGTTTACCGCCGAACTAAAATATCAATTACCTCCGCAACCAGTTGACGTAAACTAATGACTCAAAATACCAGATTATTTAGTTTTTCAAGTCGAATGTAATGGTTGCAAGTATATTTTCTTTATGGGTTACAGATTTTGTGAAATTTGAAAAATATACATTTTTTACCACTTAAACCCCCATAACTTCTGAACCTGAATTTTTACAGACATGCAGGTGGTGCCATTTTATTTGTCATCTTAAGCACTATAAACCATGAAATTTTTATCAAAATCATTAGAGCCGTTTTTGAGAAATTTGGATTTTTGTCATTTTTATGGGTTTCTATGGGGTAAATACCCTTAAAAATCAAAAATTCAAAAAGATAAAAAATACGCCTGGAGATACCATGGTTTTATACCTACATGCCAAATTTCATGAAAATCCACTGGTGAAAATCCCGGCTTTTCACGGAAAAATAAATGCTGCAATCAGTGGTTGATCTTAAATTATTACTACCCGCCCACATTTTAAGTTAAAACTAAGTGAATCAAGTTTGAAATACTGCCCACGGATAGCACCATAACTGTTTCGAACATTCAGCCCTTTACTGTACTTAATTGATGCCCTACTAGGCAATCCAGGGACGTAATGGTAAATCTACAAAGAAGAACCTTAAAATCGACACATTTGGTGTTAAAATCGGTCCGGCCGTTTTCGAGATATAACGGTGAAAAGAAAACCTTCACTATCTACTGTGGTATCCTACATCCTAATGTGGTATCTACATTTTATCCTACATTCCACCATAAAACAAACATATCCCTACATGACATATTCCTTGATATAAATATTTTCTATTCAGTCCTTTAGATTCTTCATATCAAGGTTAGACGTTTTATATAATCAATGTATACATTTCCGAAGCTAACTACCAGCTGATTGTTTCATGAACATTAAAAATGTAAACACAAAATCATCCAACACACTTTTATATGGGAAAATTTGAAAACTTCGGCCTCGCCAAAAACCCATTTAATCTACGAATTTTGTAAAATCCGTTCTTAGCGGATGCCTACGCCCTAAAAGGAACATTCATGCAGATTTTCAAGGTCCTAGGTCAAATAGTTTGGGCTGTACGATGTTTCCACTGAGTGGTATTTGACAAATATATAGTAGATATAGTAGATAAGGTTAACATTGGGACAACGCACTGTGTTTACCACTTTCATATCTCGGTAACCAATAGACACAGAGCAGTGATTCAACATACTAAATTGTTTGTTTTTTTGAGCTTAATTCAATGGTACTCACAAAAATTGGATTCTTTTTATTTTTCGATGTAAAAAACTCAAAAACCCCATTTTTGGGGGTTTACCCCCCTTTAACCCCCCTTCCGGTAGTCCGATCGGACTGGTTTATGAACTCGTCTGAATAATTACTACTTTACACGTCCATGCCAAATTTGGTGGTGTTGTGACCCATTATTTCAAACCAAATTTTTTCACTGATTACAATGCCACAGTCCGTTTTTTAATATCTCGATTGGTTCTCAAGATATGAGTACTTTTAATTAATTTATTTTTAACCAATTTAAGCATTACAAATTGATAAAATAGGCCCATAACCACAAAATAATACTAGATATTGACGAATATCCACCATCAGTCATTGTTGAGCGATTTACACTTAACTTTCGTAAATTTTTTAGCAGACATCTTGGATCCGCCATTTTGAAATGAGATAAGTTATTTAAAATATGAAGTTGGTATTGTGACCCATCATTTCAAACTAGTTTTTTTACGCCGAATTTCATGCCGCAACCTGTTTTAAATTAAAGTGTTCAGTGGTATAGTGTTACATTGGTGAAAGTTAAGTGTAAATCGCTCAACAATGACTGATGGTGATTATTTGCCACTATCTAGCATTATTTTGTAGTTATGAGCCTATTTTATCAATTTGTATTGTTTGAATTGGTTGAAAATAAATTAAGTTAAAGTACCCTTAAGTTGGAGAACCAATTGAGATATTAAAAAAACGAATTGCGGCATTGTAATCAGTAAAAAAATTTAATTCGAAATGATGGGTCACAACACCACTTTTACATTTGAAAAAATTATTTTGGATCCAACATGGTGGATCCAAGATGGCAGCCAAAATTGGGTACCCCCTCAAAATGAGTATTAACTACCTAATAATGTTTGGGGGTGGTGTAGAATTGATATTTGAAAAATTATAGGAAAAAGTTAGGGGGGGGGGGGCTATTATGGACACCTGGTAGTGTCTCACCTAAAGTGAACCAATAATAGCTAACTTTTACTTTCTCCCCCCTATACATAGTATATGGAGAAAGTATTGTTTTCGTCAAAATTTTAGAATTTGAGTTGTTAGTGGATATATTCGTTTTAGAGCTCCCTGAATCCGAAAAAGTGGATTACGGCGTGGTGTCTGTCTGTCTGTGCGTGTGTGTGGATGTATGTGTGGATGTAAACAAAGCTAGAGACGACACCAGTGGTCATTTGGGATTTGTATAATTTATAAATTTTTACATAAATAGATCAAAGAATCATATCATTTCAGCAAATTCTGTTTGATAATGTGCTTTTCTCTTTCCATCTTATCGGGATTTAGTCTCAAGACTCAGCCACAAAAGGCAGTACGCTCTTTACGTTTAAAACTGCGTACGTCGAATTATACGAAACACCAATTCATCGGACAGGTGAATCGGACAGGTTTTTATTACATTCATCGGATGTAATAAAAAAATTATTACGAACGCCTCCAGGAAAAACGATAACTCCCGCTACCGAAATATAGATGGTGCCACTTAACTAATTAATGGTGGATTTTATCTAAACTAAATGTAACCTTTATATAGTACATAATTATGTCCTTGAAACAAATCAACAAAAATCAATGAAGCCATGATCAAAGAAATCAAATTTATTATCATCTGTATCAACATATACATTTCCGAAGCAAACTATACCAGCTGATTGTTTTATGAACATTAAAAATGTAAACAAAAATCGTCCAACACACTTTTATATGGGAAAATTTGAAAACTTCGGCCTCGCCAAAAACCCCTTTATTCTACGAATTTTGTAAAATCCGTTCTTAGCGGATGCCTACGCCCTAAAAGGAACATTCATGCAAATTTTCAAGGTTCTAGGTCAAATAGTTTGGGCTGTACGATGTTTCCACTGAGTGGTATTTGACAAATATATAGTAGATTACATTTTTAATGTTAATGTTTAATGTTAATGTTAGCTTCGGAAATGTATACGTTGATGCAGATGATAACAAATTGATTTCTTTCTCGATGGCTTCGTTGGTTTTTGTTGATTTATTTCACGGACATAATTATGTACTATATAAAAGTTACATTTAGTTTAGATAAAATCCACCATTAATTAGTTAAGTGGCGCCATCTTTAATTCGGTAGCGGGAGTTATCGTTTTTCCTGGAGGTGTTCCTAATAATGTTTTAATTACATCTATGCCTATCCGATGACTTGGCGTTTCATATAATTTCACGTACATAGTTTTAAACGTGATGAGCGTACTGCCTTTTTTGGCTGAGTCTTGAGACTAAATCCCGGCAAGATTGAAAGATAAAGGTACAGTGGTTTTTTAATCACAATCAGAATGTGCTGTAATGATATGATTCTTTGATCTATTTATGTAAAAATTTATAAATTATACAAATCCCTGATTGTAAGTTATAATTATACTATCCTCTCTACTATATTTTTGTCGAATACCACTGACCTATCATTGTACAGCCCAAACTACTTGACGTAGAACCATGAAAATGTTCATGGACGTTCCTTACAGTGTTGGCATTCACCATGAACGGATTTTTCAAATTTCGAGGTTTTAAGAGGATTTTGGTGCGGTTGAAGCTTTGGAAGCCATGGTAATGTAATGGATGATCTTCTGTTTAAATTTCCAATTTTATTCAATCAAGCAGATGGTAATCATATATTTAATTTCGTAAGGTGATTCTTTGCGTCAAAATTGTGGGCGTATGGCAAGTCTTAGAAAGATGGGAGGGAGCTCAAATTAAAGGCCTCTATTCCGTGATGGCGGGAAAAATAATGAAATTGCTTGAAATACACCAGAAAACGAGAAATAACGTGAAATATCTGCCATTTAAAATGCATTGGGATCTAAAAAACGTCCGCTTTGTTTACATAAAAAACATATGATGCTGAAACTTGATTGAAAACCATGTTGTAGGCTGGATATCAATATCAGGTAGATTCAGTCTATGAAGGAATTTTGTACTATAATAAAATAAATAAGGATTGTTTGAATTTTCCCTCATTAGGGGCTTTTAGCCCCTTCAAGCCACTAGTTAGCTTTACAAATGGATACGTTGTTACAGCTGTTTATAATTTGATTCCTTTCACACGGTTTTATGGTTGTTTTGATTATTTTGTTAGGTCATTCGTACTATATAAAAGTTGCATTTGGTTTAGTTTTGTACCTTATATGTTTAATCATAAGCTCATTATATGGTACCATCTATTTAGGCACCGGGAGCTATAGTTATTTCCTTAGGGCTGCTCTTATGTTTATTATTACAATCATATGCCAGTTACAATAATTTGGCAAACTCCTTTTTCATCTAATTCGACGGTGTCCCAGCTTTTGACGGAAAAATAAATGCTGCAATCAGTGGTTAATCTTTAAAACTATCACTAACTGCCCATATGTTAAGTTAAAAACTAAGTGAAACGAGTTTGAAACAATGCCGACGGATAGCACCATAACTGCTCCGAACTTTCAGCCCTTTACTGTGCTTAATTGATGACCTACTAGACAATTCAGAGACGTAATGGTAAATCTACAATGAAGTACCTTAAAATCGACTCATCTATATTACTAATTCTGTAAGCGATTTTTTTAAATCAAAATTGTGAGAGTTTGCCAGCTCGCAGGATAATGGGGGGGGGGACTCAAATGAAAGGTCTCGGTCCCAGGGGGTCGGGAAAAATATCAGATTATGTCCAAATATACCAGAAAATGAGAAATAACGAAAAATATCTTCCATTTAAAATGCACTAGATAACACGTAGCTCGAAATCGAGCAAAAATCATGTGGTAAAATAATGAAGAATAATCAGCCTACTTATATACTTTTAAAGTTTAATCAAAGGGCTAACTTCATTAACAATATTATGGCTTAACTACTGAAACTATTAAAGTTAATTTGATCTACCGCAGGAGTTTATGGTAAAAGTAAACGATTTTTTTGGGAACACCTTCATTTCCCCATGTCCTCATTTCTCTGAAATGTATATTTTAACACCGGCAAAAGATCACGCTCTGCTTACAGCAACATGTAGCTGACCGAGAGCAAACACTGGCGCCGTGCTCTTTGTTTAGGGGTTGCCGCTGCAGTTTATTGATAATTATCGCCAAAACAGATATTATAGGGAACGGTGTCTTTATAGGCAACATTTCCTTTGTGGCAAATACGCGTGAATGACCCATTACTCTACCAGTGTTTTCATTCTTGAAATGCAACCCACCGCAATAAAAACATTTTTAGTTCCTTGGTCTGAGGTTGGAAGGAGCATAAAAATGTTACATCGGGAGGGTGATGCCTGCGGTTGCGATCGTGTTCTTTCCGACTCCTCCGACCGGTCTATGTTCCTCTTCTTCTTATCGGTGGCATTATAAATGCACCAAATCCAAAAATAGATTTTCTCAGGTTAATATAACTTCAAAAAACACAATGATATATCGTAAACTACATTGTAAAACTGGTAACTGCAATGTATAAGAGCTTTAAAAACTTCATAACATAACCTAAATTACATAATAAATCTTAAAAAAAGAAAACTGTTGAAAACAAAGCCAAACCAGCTGAACAAATAAAAACTGCTCTTTTCGAAAAATTAATTGTAATTCATTGCTGGCTATCTGTGGTTTACCTGTAGAACTATTTCAGAGCTTGGCCATATGTTCAGTTAGTAAACAAAGTAAACTGAGCTTGCTTAAATGTCCACGAATAGCGCTACTGTTCCGAAACTTCAGCCCTTTACTGTACTTTACTGTACTTTACTGACGCCCTTTTTTAAAATTTTGAGTCTTGATGACAAATCTACATAACAATTCCTTTAATTTTACACCTCAAACGTTAAAATCCGTCCAGCCGTTATTGCGGTTGGACTGTGAAAAGAAAACCGCTTGCGTATTAATATATAGAGAATTGGGATTGAAAAACGTCTGCTTTGTTTACATTAAACATGTGGTGCTAATGCTTGATTCAAAGCCATATGGTAGATGTTGACATGTGGGATTTTTTTCAAAATGCAGCTAACTATGCACGTTCAATGTACTATAACAAAAAATATTTGAAATTTAAGATTTTCTTATTTTATAATAATTAAGGGTTTGAGTTTTTTCATAATTTAAAATTATAAAAGTTAAGTACGTTTCTTTAGTTTATGTTATAACGATGCAGATTTAATACCAAATGATCTTTATATATAATTAAGTAAGGGAAATTTTTGCGCCGGAATTGTGGGCGTTTGGAAGGTCGCAGTATGATGGGAGGGGGCTCAAATTGAAGGTTTCCATCCCAGGGACTCGGGGAAAATACTGAAATTGCTTTAAGCTTACTATAAAATGAGAAATAACGTAAAATAGCTGTCATTTAAAAACCATTGGGTTGTAAAAAGGTCTGCTTTGTTTACTTAAAACCAAATGCTAGATATAATCATAATTTTGTGGATTCAAAAGTCTATTTTCTAGGAAGGTATTTTATACTATAGTAAAGAAGGATTATGCTTAGGGGCTTAGGGACCCCTTCAAGCCTCTAGTTTGATGTTAAAATCGATCCGGCTGGTTTTTAAGAAAACCTTCACTATCTACTGTGGTATAGTCTATATTTTTTTAACCTTCACTCCGCCATAAAACATAAACATCTCTAAACGACATATTCCTTGATATAAATATTTTTTATTCAGTCCTCTAGATTTTTCATATCAAGGCTATACCATAATTTTTATCGTGAGCGAAGCCATGGGTTCTGCTAGTGGGAAATAAGTAAAATTCTATACCTCGCTTATTTCTCAACACATCTTGATAAAACTTGGTAAATGGTTTTGTCTAGTTCAGATCTACTAAACATTGAATAAAAACCACCCAGTTTTAATATACCCGTAGCAGCAAACCTGCATACTCATTCTTCATGTTATTCTTAAGGAGCTTACAAAAACATGTCAAATCTCGCTATTAGATTGAAATATGTTGTTTTGCTTTTGAAATTCACTGAGTATGCAGGTATACTGCAACATGGGTATTTTTATTCAACGTTGAAAACACTATATGTATTACTAAAAAAATTTCACTAAATCAATTTTTACCTTCTATGAAAAATAAAAGAGAAATAACACTCCTAATTTATGTAAGCTTAGAACTAATAAATTTTTCCAAATGTTCAGTCACGTTAAAAGCATTGAGTGAATTTGAAGTATATTTAATAAAAACAAAACATAAAAAGTGTTTGGTTTCATGAAAAGTTTACTTTAAATTGTGAATTGTTTAAATTATATCACGTCATTATCCACAACAAATTAAGTAGATGTTTTAAATATTTGGGAACAATTAGTCGTCAAATTGGGCGGATATGGACTGCTCTCCCTTAGCAGGTACAAACAAACAGTGGCATACGGATTGCTCCCCTTAGATTTTAACTAGCGCCGACATACGGATTGCCCCCCCCTTGCCATTTTGGAATGCTTCTAGATATGACTGTACAAATATTAGTACAATAATTATTGTTACATGACGTTTTCAAAAAATGGGGTGTACTGTACAATGTGCTATTTCCACCTGCAGACTGAGCGTCTTTTGAAAAACAGTCAATAACGACAAATGCGTGTGAGTGATTCCACGATAAGTTTAGTCGCAAATTTATCACTCTCACCCAAATGTGTATGTATTTACAAGGGAAATGGTAAATATGCAAACTTTCGTCCATAATAAGATCAATAGTGTGCTGGATAAGCCAAAGGAGACTGGTGGGAGAGCCGACAAGGAAGCCAATGAGGAACTGAAACAAGCTAAAGAAAATGATTCAAACGGGAAAATTTCTCGAAAAGAATTCCTTGTAGTAGCAAGTAAGCGATACAGAAAGTAAACTGACTTAAGTGCATGTGACAATCTTTATCACTATCGTGTAAAGAGAGCAAAATTTATTTTATTCAGATTAAAACAATATATTTACTGATTGAAAACTTGTATTTATTTTTCTAATACCACCTTAATCTAGTTATATTTCATTTCCAACATAAGTACTCATATCATAACTGAATTACAAATGTTTGCTCTGAGTCCAAAACTTTTTGTTTCAACGAAAACTAAAGTTGATAATGATGTACTATAACTCATGTGTCCGTAGTTTTATAATGGAATTAATGTTGAATTTTTTTATTAATCAGTGGCAACTTTTTTTATGATTGAATTTAGATTTTGGCCTGTTTATTTAACAAAACTTGTTTTATTTTTCTAATGCCACATTAGTCTAGTGGCATTTCAAACATAAGTATTATGACTGGATAATGAACGTTTGCATTGAATCCAAAACTTTGAACTTTAAAGAAAACTAAAGTTATAGTTCTTTAACTTATATGTTTTCGTAATTTTATAGTGAGATCAGTACTGAATTGCTTTGATAAATCAGTGACAACTTTTATATGAATAAATTTAGATTTTAAATGGTTTATTAAACATATGTTAAAACACATAAGTTACATACAGTATGAGTCAGGCGTCGAGCCGGGGGGGCACAGGGGGGTATGTGCCCCCGCCAACATAAAAAAGTTGAAATTTGTAGCCGCCAAATATTAAAAATCCAAATCAAAATTATTTTCTGCTATTCTCTAAAGTCGTTTCTATACTCATAAGTAATTTATCACATTCATTTTATTTTTATATTTAATCATTATTACATTCAATGATATGAGTTTAATTATTTGACTAAACAAAGAGGTTGGATGTAGCCCAGTTCTTTGACTGGGCAAAGGTTGGTCACTGTGCGCTGTGCACCTAGTACCTGTCATTCTGTCATCGGGGCAGCGGATTTGTACCCCCCGGATTTGTACCCCCCACAAAAAACGCTACGTCATTTTGACGTCACAGGAGGTGGGGCCTAAATCGCTCGAGAAACAGCCCGCGACTGGAAATGTTCCCCCCAATACATTATTAAATCATCAACACCTAATTGGTTTCAAATTAAATTATTTTCCTTAAGTCCTACCCCGGAGTTGTACCCCCCCGATTTGTACCCCCCGTCGCCCAATGCTAAAGTCCTACCCCGGATTTGTACCCCCCGTCGTCCAATGCTAAAGACCTACCCCGGATTTGTACCCCCCGGATTTGTACCCCCCGTTGCCAAATTCTTAAGTCCTACCCCGGATTTGTACCCCCTGTACTCATATCTATTCTGACCGACCATGGAAATACACCATACAGTCCTTTATTGGTTGATTTAATACAATTAATTCCTAACGGTGAGTAAAATCTCAAGTAAAATAGCTGACGGGAATAAACATTGCAAGCGAAGCTGCGACATTAATCTAGTGTAATGAGTAAAATGAAAACACTCCTTTACTTCATATAGCTTATCATTTGTTGAAAATGGATTGTATATATAAAACATTTGTTGAGCTGTTGTAAAAAAATATTTTGCAAATTTATTTCTGATACCGTTCGACAACCCTGAAATTAACTTTTTTCCAAGGTAAAAATTAATTAACACCTATATTATCTCATTATATAACTCACATTTAAGCTTTATTTGTTTTTTATGTTCCTCAAGATTGGGAGTTTATTGCTCTATGAATTGTGATTTTAATTCTGAATTTTTTTCTTTTATAACTAGAGGATTATTGATAGGGTTAAAAAGCTTTACTTCAATCACTGGTTTCATATCATAATAATTTTAAGTTCATGTTTTACAATATTACAAATGTTATGAATAAGTTAATAGAAACTAATTACTGTCAAGACTATAGTCCTATGACACGAAACCAACGAAAGTCAACAACAACTATGAATATTCACCCGGTATATTTCCATAGCCGGTCAAAATGGATTTGAGCACAGAGGGTACAAATCCGGGGGGTACAAATCCGGGGTAGGACTTGAGGATTTGGCCACGGGGGGTATAAATCCGAGGTCGGACTTAAGAATTTGACCATGGGGGTACAAATCCGGGGGGTACAAATCCGGGGTAGGACTTGAGGATTTGGCAACGAGGGGTACAAATCCGGGGGGTATAATTCCGGGGTCGTACTTAAGAAGCCAGGTTTAATTGGATTCATATCAATTATGCAACTGTTCAGCCAACCGTGAAATGTCAGTTGATTAAAATACATAATAATTTATCCCTCCTAAAAGTTCGCGGCCGGAATTGTACCCCCCGTCCTGTGACGTCAAAATGACGTAGCGTTTTTTCTGGGGGGTACAAATCCGGGGGGTCCAATTCCGGCGACCCCTGTCATCCACTAACGTGGCGTTTAACCTGCAAGCTGCAGACGAGAATGCCACGAGAATGACATTAACGTCAATAAAACGGCCAGTAAAGTAGGGGAATTGAGAAAAAAATTATTTTTCGACCGCCTATTTTCTTAGCATAGAAAACAAAAACTCCAATGGTTTTTAAGTAAACATTCTTCAACAATCGGGTGTTAAAAATTTAAGTAGTATGTAGTGGAACCTTTCACGCAAATTTACTTTGAAAATCGTAAATAATCTAAGCTTTTTAGTGCTGTATATTTCACAGTTTTTAAAGCTTGAAACTCCACTTTTGAGTACGAAAAAACCAAAATTTTCCGGGGGAGGACCCCTGTCCAGTTGTGCCCCCCAAAAGTTTTGTTCACACGACGCCTATGGTATGAGTATATTAAACGG
Organism: Flexamia atlantica; assembly: GCA_035578135.1. Lineage (NCBI taxonomy): Eukaryota > Metazoa > Arthropoda > Insecta > Hemiptera > Cicadellidae > Flexamia > Flexamia atlantica. The sequence goes on along the minus strand of JAQJVK010000001.1, from coordinate 191,125,748 downwards.
TTTGTAGATTAGGTATAAATCTCGTATCATGATTCACAAATTCATCAAATTTAAGTGACATACCTCACTTACTTTAAAATCAGGCCAGGTAAGTGCTTTGAAAGAGTACAGTCTCGTCTAGAAATTTTGATAAGCATTCCAACACGGCAAGGGGGAGCAAACCATATGTCGATGCTATTTAATATCTGACCGGTTTCGCAGGGGGAGCAATCCGTATGTCTCTGATTCTACCTGCTAAGGGGGAGCAATCCGTGGATAAGGGGGAGTCTGCTGTGTTCTTACTATTCCTAATTCTATTACATAACTTACCAATTGCCGAAGGGCGAGAGATTTGGTTATGAATTGCTGGTGTGGAACATTAGACATTATTCATTTATTTGTTTCCACAGCTTGTAATTTAAAACTGTTTAAAGATAGAATTAAAGATGAATAAATAGGTTAGTCCATTAATAGTTTTTCGACTGTAATTTAGCAAACAATTAACAATAATTTTTCGTTTTAAGTAATGTTATAAATATTAAAACTATGGTTATTATTTGTTTGTAAACAAAGAATATTTAAAAACAGACCAAAGAGAACAAAGGTTTACAAACAAGTACTTTGTTTTATATGTCACCTTACATTTTAGACAAGTATAAATGAAAGATAAATTTTTATAATTTTTTTGAATAATGTTTATGATCAATTGTTTATGATGATTCAATGGCATGCAATATTAATGAGAGATCTGTTAATATCATTTTAAGTTTAAAGGAATCATAAATATTTTAATGTGTAAATTGTATATTTATAAGGAGCGTATTGTGTAATTTGAATGTGGTTGTATATGTATGTAGGCCAATCCAGTTCCCTCACATTATCAATCAATTTAATTGACATTATCAAATAGAAACACATAGTACTGTGGCAAATATGAATAAATGTGAAAGCATGTACGGTAGAGTGTTAGTAATTTGTAATAATTTACGGAATTTGGCAAGCACAGAACTCCTCAAAGCTGCGCTTTAATTGGGATGCATCAGACTCAAAATTAAATAGCTCTTCCACTGACCAAAAAAGACGATTAGGTACTTAGGTATAAATTCTCCGAAATGAGTAACAAACACACATAACATAGCTGTGATACCAGAAATAGAAGTAATTAATTTTGTAGTAAAACATTGATAAATTTTTTTCTAAAAAACCTGTTATTTCCATTGTTTAATCTAATTTTCAAAAAAATTCCATCCTCAATAAGATATAGGGAACATATGTCATAGGTTCAAGAACCACCTTATAGTATATTTCATTTACAAGGGCCTAAAGTGACACTTTTCGTACAAGGTCAAGTTTTACAACAGGCTGTAAGCCGAAGTTGAAAAATGATCAAGTAACGAAAACCAGCTCTAATTTTCCAAAAAATGCCATCCTTAATAAGATATAGGGAACATATGTCATAGTTCAAGAACCACCTTATAGTATATTTCATTACTAGGGCCTAAAGTGACACTTTTCGCACAAGGTCAAGTTTACAACGAGGCTGTAAGCCGAAGTTGAAAAATGACCGAGTAACGAAAACCAGCTTTAGGCCCGTGTGGTGAACTATATTTTTCGTTATATCGCTCAATACAACACGCAAACTAGGTACTTAAGAAAACCAAAATGTTACAGCTTGTTTACCTTTAAAGATACCTCCCAAAGATGCTACCGTCTTTTCTTGCTATTTGTAGCTATCAGCTGATTGTTTCATTTGTGTCAGGTTAGACTGACAACAATGAACAACTATCGATGTATTGAACGCATGTAATAATCGATTGGTGAAATGAGCGAGTTTTACAAATTTACTTTACCGGCAACAATGCAACAATGAATGTTTCGATAATAGGATGAATGTTTCGATTATTTGTAATCGAATGAATATTGTTCAGTTATTTACCTCGAATTAAAAGTATCATCAACAATTAATGATCTTTTTGGTCCTAGGACAATAATAATCATCAAATTAATATGTTAATATTATCCAAGGACTAAAAAGAACAACTTTTGAATCCCAACGCATGTGTCAAAAGCAGCTATTTTTGAAGCAGTATGACGAAAAAGTATATGTTTTAAATGATGCTTCTTATTCATTAGAAAGTTTTTAACTTTAAGCGACCTTTTGGCCTCTTAGGGACAATCTAATTATCCTGGCTAGGCTATTTGATATTGGAGCGGCGGCATGCAAGGTATAATTTTTTCCTAATATAGTATTTTTCTTTTACATATATAAAACCACTTATACCTTCTTATGAATGGTTTTTCTGAAAGAGGACACATCAAATAAAAATAAAAATAAAACGGTATCAGGAAACTGACACATACTTTCTCCCTTCAAGTCATTTAAAATCAGAAAACATAATTAGTGAAATAAAACAAATAAACAATTAATTATCACACAAATATATACCAAATGCTATCAAAATCGGTTAGTAAATAACGGAGATATCGGTTTTTAAATATTTGCCATAAGAATAACATTGGACAACGTACTGCGTTTACCGCCGAACTAAAATATCAATTATCTCCGCAACCAGTTGACGTAAACTAATGATTCAAAATACTAGATTATTTAGTTTTTCAAGACAAATTTAATGGTTGCAAGTATATTTTCTTTAGAGGTCACAGATTTTGTGAAATTTGAAAAATATAAATTTTTTAACACTCAAACCCCTATAACTTCTGAACCTGAATTTTTACAGAAATGCGGGTGGTGTCATTTTGTTTGTCATCTTAAGCACTAAAAACCATGAAATTTTTATCAAAATCGTTAGAGCCGTTTTTGAGAAATTTGGATTTTTGTAATTTTTTATAGGTTTTTATGGGGTAAATACCCTTAAAAATCAAAAATTCAAAAAAATGATAAATGCGCCTGGAGATACCACGGCTTTATACCTACATGCCAAATTTCATGAAAATCGGACCACTGGTGTCGTCTCTAGCTTTGTTTACATCCACACACACATCCACACACACACACACACACACACACACACACACACACACACACACACACACACACACACACACACACACACACACACACACATACACATACACACACACACACACACACACACACACACACACACACGCACACACAGACAGACAGACAGAAAGACAGACAGACAGACAGACAGGTGGTTGGCCGAAGCCCGCGATCCCTCCTCCACCCCTGGCTTAAGTCGGAGACTTATTCGCCAGGCCTCTTTCCTGAAATAGACTTCTTTATTCAGTCCTCTTCTGTCTTCTTATCCTAACCGGGCACTCATCTAGTGCCCACCCAACACACCTGTCCCCTCCCCTAGCACCATAGCACTAGGATCATCGGATTTTCGCTTTTTCTTCTTTCTTCTTTTTTTTCCTCCTACTTTCCTTTTTTCCAGTGTTTCAAGTTGCAGTCTATCCTCTTGCATTTTCAAACTCGTGTTTCCTATTTCCAATTCTTCTGCACATTCTTGAGAAAACCTCAGCTGCTTTCTTGCACCGTAGAAAGTTTCGCTTCTCCCAATTCCAATTCTTACCTCGGAGGAATTCCCTCATTTCACTTATTTCTTCCTCATAGAAAGGACACATCATCAGAACATGTGTCGAGGTCTCCAACTGTCCACAGTGTGTGCACCTGTCATCTTCCACTAGGTTGAATCCCTTCAGCTTCGCCTTGAAATTACCATGGCCGCTCACGAACTGTGTTGTGTAGTGGTCGGTCTCCCATTTCACCTTCTTTCTCTGTCGAACATCCGGAACAAACTCGAAGGTTTCTCTTCCTTTGGTGCTGGTTTCCCATCTTCTTTGCCATTCGACGAGTGTTTCCTCTCTTCGGGTTCGCTTGCTTTCCTTGCTGTCGATTCCTTCCTCTTTATCTCTTCTTCTTTTCCGCCTTTCTTCCAACATCAAATCCAGTGGGATCACTCCGGCGATCACACTCACGGCTTCGTGGGAAATAGTGCTGTATCCCTTGATCACTCCTAACAACAGTTTCCTCTGTAGACTCATCAGCTTCGTCTTCTCTCCTCGACCTCTCATTCTTTGTCCCCACATTTCACATCCGTACAGCACCATCGGCTCCAACGCCCCTATGTACAGCCTTCTCAAGTTTTCACATTTCATCCCGTTGTTTGCCTTCGCCAGTCCTTTCAGCTTTCCGAATACCTTCATCAACTTCTCGACCACATACTCGTAGTGTCCTGCGAACTTCATTCCACTTTTAACCACTACCCCTAGGTACCTCGTTTTCTCTGAGCAGCGTACCGTGACTTCACCCATGTTCACTCTGATGAATCTTTCGACCAACTTTCCCTTGAGTAGCACCATCACTGTCTTCTCCTTCGAGAACGTCATCTTCCTCTCTTCTCCCCACCTGGTGACCAGATCCAAGGCTCTTGACGCCTTCCTCATCAGCTCAGGACTTGAATTTGCCTTCACCAGGAGCAGTCCGTCATCCGCGTAGGCTCTGGCAGAGATGCCGTTGCCGAACTGCAGCCGCAGAAACCCGTCGAAAATGACGTTCCACAGCAGAGGGCCCACAACGGATCCTTGTGGACAACCTTTTGTGATGGTCTTGCTCACTTCTCCGTTGCCAGCTTTCAAAGTCACTGTCCTGCCTCGGAAGTAGTCCCTGACCAGTCGGTAGATGTTGTTTGGGCACCGCCATTCCCTCAGAACTCTCAGGATCTCTGGCCACCAGGCAGAGTCGAACGCCCCGGAGATGTCCAAGAACAATCCAACGACGTACTTCTCTTCCGTCTCCTCTACTTCTCTTCTCATGTCCAACAGCGCATCAACCGTTCCTACACCTTCTGTGAATCCGTACTGACCTGTATTCGTTCGATCTTCTCTCTCCATCCACTGCTTCAACCTCTTTACGATCAACCTTTCACCTATCTTACCCAGAACAGGAAGGAGGGTCACTGGCCTGTACAACTTTACCTTGCTAGGGTCTTTGTCGTCGCTTTTAAAAAACACTTTCACGATGCCTGTTTTCCAAATATCGGGGAACCTACCCTCTCTCAACATCTTGTTGTACATGTCCAGCAACGTCCCCTTGATTCTACCGCACATTCTCTTGACGACTTCGTCCTTGATTCCGTCGTATCCCGGTGCTTTCTTATCCCTCATTTGCGCGATGCTTGCAATTAGCTCTTCCTCTGTAAAGTCCTCTTCATTAGGTCCTGTACTTTCTTCCATCATACCTCTCCTTATCTCTCGCTGTTCGTCGGTGTCCTCTTCTACCCTATCATCCGGCAGCAACCCTTCAATCATCCTTTGCAGAGTCTCGTTTAGAGTCTTCGTCATCGTTCCGTCTTCCTTCTCGAGGCTTGCTAGTTAGACTTCACTCTTCATCTTTTCCATGACTATCTTGTAGACCTTACCCCACGGGTTTCCTTCTTCGTCTACGATGAGCTTCTCCCACATCTTCTTCTTTTGTTTCCTGATCGCCCATATGTAATTTGTTCTTGATTGCACAAAGCTTCTCCTGTCGGCCTCAAGACTGGTTCTTCTCCAGATCCTATTCTTTCTTCGCATTGTAATCCTTAGTTCATCGAGTTCTTCCGTCCACCAGTAAACCTTCTTCGTTCCTTTCTTTGCTCTCGGGAATTGCTCTTCCATTAGCCTGCAGATCATTTCTGTGATTCTCTCCGCGTGTTCTCCCGCTTCCGTCGTTCCTATGTCTAAACCTTGAATGCTCCGTTGCAGCTCGCGGTCAAATGACACCCAGTTCACTTTCCTCAAACAGTAGGATCCCTCTCTTTGTTCATTAAGTCTTCCTCTCCTTCCTTGCTCTTCCTGATACCTAAATGTTATCATTCTGTGGTCACTCAGCGTTTCCTCATGTACTTCCCAACCTGATATCCTACTTGCCGCGTCCCTCGTGGCGATAGTGACATCAATGTTCGACTTCCCGCCCTGCGTATTCTCAAATGTTGTCCATCTACTGAATCTATTGAGGGTATGCAAGTCCCATGCAAACAGGACTTCCTCCACCTTCGAGCCTCTCTCGTCCGTACAACCACTGAGCCACAATCCCGATTTTGCGTTGAGATCCGCACCGTAGACGACTCCCTTGTTGCCTCTCTTCCTGACAATATCTGACAGTTCTGTGAGGAATCCATCGATGGGCTCTGATGGCCTGCAATACAGGCTGATCACCTGCAGCGACTTTCCTTCAACCTCTAGCCTGACGCTGACGCACATTCCGTTAGTTTCCCTGACATCCATGATTGCTCCGATCTTATCATTCAGTACACACACAGCACTCCAGATATCTTCTCTTCCACTCCTGTCATAGAACACTCTGCAACCAGGCATTTTCAGCTTCCTATTCACTGTGTACGGCTCTTGCACCAAAAGGACATCGATTTTCTCTTGCAGACATCTTCTGTAAGCTTCATTTGTGGCAGTTTTCCCTCTCCCCAAGTTCCACTGAGCGATCCTACAGTCCATAATCGGTCTTTTCTGTCAAAAAAAAAACACCACGCCAAAAACCACTTTTTTGGAAGTAAAAATTTTGAGAAAAATAAAATGTTTGTTATTTTTAGTAGGGAATCTCCTTCATAGCTTTAATTTGAACTATCAATAGTTTAAATACGACAAGTCGAAAATAATTTACAAAGCAACTTAAACATAAAATGTTAATTTTTTTAATTATTTTTTTCCTAAGGATTTATATCTCTGGCTTTAATTACGTCGTCATATTAGATTTGGTCTTAAAACACTCATCTGCTGATTTTTGGCTTTTATTGAGCCATTTATGATGTTAATCCGGCGGTAGGAAAAGAGTTATGGCCATTCAAAGATCATAAAATCTTCCAAATTAAACTTTTTTTGTTTTTCGTATAACTCCGGTTCTAATCACATTATAAGTTCATTTTGGCTCAAACGAAAGCCAAAGATCACTTGGGTGTTTTAAATAATATTAAATGATGTTATTATTATGATACTATGATATTAATATTTAATATTATTATATTAATAATATTTAATAATAATAATAATAATAATAATATTTCTTTATTTCCACAGAATACAAATTCACAAAAACATTATATACATTATAAATAGGAAAAAGTCCCACATAGGAAGACCTGTGTGTGGGACTGAGTTCTTATTTTTTTAAATGTTCAAAAAATCACCCACTTCTCACAATTAACACAGCACTCACTTCTTATAGTAAAAAAAAAACAGAATTGGCTGGTAATGTAAATGCTGAGTTGTTAGTGGCAAATAAAAAATAAGTAAATAAAAAATACAACTAAGTTTATAATTCTGACAAAGACAAAGACAGGAGACAACCTACTTACCTCCCTCCCCCCTACTAAGAATGCAAAACCCCCACCCCCCAACCCCCCCGCTCCACACACGCTCACTCAGCCAACCACTCACTCACACTGCATCCACACTCAGTCACACACTCCCCCATACACACATCACATGTACAATCCTCAAGCCGGAGCGATCCCGAGAAAAGTTAGTAGCTTTTTGAAGGGTTGTTTCTGGAGCCAGCTGCCATTGGTTGTTGGGCTATTAATTAACAATCCTGTCTAAGGAACATGCCAACCTTAGTCAGTAACAAGGCTACAAGATCGCGCCACAATCATCACGATCATCACACTCATCCTTCACTCATAATCAGGGTAACGTCCTTAATGAGGTACCTGTCTTATTAAAGTGATTAAGTGATAAGTGATTAAGCACACTAGTACACATAAAATGAGGCAATTAAATTTTGTATTCCCTCCCTACCTATATTCCTGAGCCATTTATTAACTTTCAACTTGTAGTATAGTCAATCAGCTGATACCATAGAAATTGGTTCTCTTATTCTGTTTATATTTTGTTTGTTTATGTTTTACGTTTTACAGTTGTCACGTTAGTAATCTAATACAATATTCTACTTACAAAATACATTTTGTATCTACATATCTACATTCTGTAATATACATTGTTTGTAATCTAATACAATATTCTACTTACAAAATACATTTTGTACAAACAAAAAACTGTTGAGCTTTTCCTGGACAGTCCCAATATTTTCTTTTGAGGCATTCATGCGCTCTTTAAATGTCCGCACACATCGTTCCGCCAACCCATTGCTTTTAGGGTGATAAGGAGTGATTCGAGCATGTCTGATGTTTAGGCTCTTACAAAAGGTTTGAAACTCGTAGGATGTTAGCAAAAAGCTGTGGTCCATTATTTGTTCAGTATGTCAATAACTTCTGTAAAGTGAAGATTACTGACGGGAGCAGGGCGTGCGTGGTCAAATACTAGCTTGAATGGTTGAGGTCCAAGGTTTCCTCGTAATAGGTCTCGTTTTGTATCTTCATTCTTGATTCCTCTGTTTCGTAATGCAATCTTGAAACGTTCATGCCAGTAAGTCCAATCCTCAGAGTTTCCATCAAAAGCATTTATTCGCAAATCGTCGGTTCGTTTAGTGGACTGCGCCATTTGTTGTGGTTACAAGAAACATGAACGAGGAACGAACTGTCCCGCTCTCGATGCTACTTGCAACGCCTGTGGAGGACTAAATCACTTTGCACGCGTATGTCTTAAAGTGGGTAATGCAATCATCAACAAAGGTAAGCGACTTAATATGTTACAAAAAAGTCCCTCGTCTAGTAACTCTAGTGTAAAATCATTTTCTGATACAGATCAAAGATCAAATACAAGCGATAAATCAAGGTTCAAAGGTTATGCTTTCAGTCAAGTTAAACAAACATGCGATTTCAATGTTGTACGATCCAGGTGCAGCATTTAGTGTCATTGGTAAAACGTTATTGGAGGAAATTGGAGCTCCTAAACTGTTCCCTACAGAAAACTTAAGTGCATACACAGGGGTACCAATTGAAACTCTGGGAAAAACGTATATTTCTGTTGAAGCGTTTGGTTCCAAACGCAAGCTACCGGTAATCGTTGTTAAGAAAAACGACATACCTTTGTTCGGTCTAGACTGGGTCCTTGCTTACAACTTACCACTGCCACCCGGGGCTAAAGTATGTACATTGTCCAAACAGGAAACGAAGAAAGTAAGTGAACAAACTGTACATGACATTGTTAACAGTTTCCCAGACGTGTTCAGTCCCTCTTTAGGTACAATCAAAAATCACAAAGTATCATTTCACATGGCATCAAATGCAGTTCCTGTAGTTTCAAAGCCACGCCCAGTTCCCTTTGCTTTACGGGAACCTGTAGAAAATGAAATTCAAAGGCTAGTAGATAGTGGAGTTTTGGAGTTGATGCTAGGATAGAACCTATCATTGGGGCTTCACCCATTGTAATAGTAGTAAAACCGTCTGGAGCTATCCGCATATGCGCGGATTTCAAAAACACTATAAACAAACATATACTCCCTGATAAGTATCCTATGCCTACATTCGAGGAAATCACCTCAAAGCTTACAGGTGGCCAGGAGTTCTCTGTCATCGATCTCAAAGATGCGTATCTACAAATGGAGGTCGAACCATCAGCACAACAGTACCTGATTATTTCTACACAAAAGGGATTTTTCAAGTACAAACGCTTACCCTTCGGAATCAAAATTGCGACCGGGGTTTTTCAGTGCAAGATGGATCAAGTATTGGCTGGATTACAAGGAGTCGCCTGTCTCCTAGACGATGTTATAGTCACTGCCCCAACGAGAGAGGAGCATATAGCACGAGTCAAAGAAGTTCTAAAGCGTTTCCAAGAATCTGGAATTCGTGTTCAAACGTCAAAATGTAAATGGTTTCAAGATTCCGTTAACTACCTAGGTCACAGAATCGATAGTGATGGTATACACCCAACCACAGAACACCTGGAAGCAGTGAAAAACATGCCATCACCGAAAAATGTGAAAGAGTTGAGATAATTTCTTGGGTCAATTAACTACTACAGTAAGTTTGTTCCCCATTTACAGTCTTTGTGTGTTCCATTACACAAACTATTAAAGAAAGGAGTGAAATGGCATTGGAGTGAAAAACACGAACAAGTAGCAACAAAATTAAAACATAAACAAACAAAATATAAACAAAATAAGAGAACCAATTTCTATGGTATCAGCTGATACAAGCAATGTAATAAGGAGTTTGATCTATTTATGGATTTCGTTATCTTCGGGGTTGTAATACCTATATTGGACGATGTTCTTGTGTTATACGAATGTGAAATTGGAGGGAAAATCTGTAACTTATTTTTAAAAACGTAAAGAATGATAACTGTTGCGTATAATTGAAAAATGTCAAAAACCCGGAAATCGTCAAATAACTGCTCAGAAGCATACCTATTATTCTTTTTCAGTGCGGCTTTTATTATAGTTTTTTGTGCTACAACTAATGGTTCGATGTTACTTTTAGCCATACCCCCATGCTAATATTCCATACTGTAATATGGACCAATATGGATTGAACGTACGCAAAATAAACTATGCTGAGCAGATCGACTGACAGAATGGAAGAGAGTTGTATGAAAACGTAAATAAATCTCCTTCATCTGGCTTTAACATAAAGAATGTGGGGGACCCATTTTAGACGAGCATCAAAAACAATACCTAGGTATTTGTATTCATTCACTCCCTCAACAAATCAAAATCAAATCAAATCAAAGCAGCTTTATTTCAAAAAATAATTGTTACAAAATATACATAGAGGCCATTTTCTACACTGTACTTTACAAACTTTTGTTTACAGGTTAATTATTTCTTGAACATACAGTATTATTTTAGCAAACGAATTAAATAATTAGAAAAATACCCCCGTCGCAGCAGACCTGCGTACTCAGCGAATTTCCATAGGATTTATTTTGTATATGTGAGCATTCAACTTGTTTGAAGGAAAGTATCATTTGAATACGTTAAGCAAATAATATACGAAAAACGCATATTTAATCATTCATGAGCTTTAAACATGAGGAAAATTAACAAAGAGACCATATTGGTTTTCATTAGTAATACATACACTTTTGTATTTTATATAATTCTTAGTCTTTTAATTTTTAATAACTGTAATCTTGTTATAGAATATAAATGTCAACAAACATATAACCAATGAACTCAAAACACTCAAAACAAACAAATAATTCAATCTCATGAAAAAATTAAATTCAATCATATGATCAGTTTTATAGTAATTAAAACATCCCTGTTGCAACAGACCTACATCTCCAGCCAATTTCAATAAAACATATTATCAATCCTCATAATTAAACATATCATATATTATGCTACATTTTCAGGCAGTTTAGACTGAGACATCCCCCCCCCTCCAAATCCTCTTACTTTCTTTATTAAATTTAAAAATAATTTGTATTTTTTGATATAGTATATATTTTCTGCAAAATCTTGATCAATGAACTCTAACTATTCAAAATAAACACAAATAAAATATTCAACACCTGCAAATTTAATCATATGTTCAGAATTGTATTTTTTTAAAACATCTCAAATCTATACTATACTATACTTTTTGGAGGGAAAAATTAAAAACAATATTGGACAACGTACTGTGTTTAGCACATCCAATACTATCCAATATCTAAGCAACGGATTGACATATAATAATAATTCAAAATGCTAAATTGTTTGTTTTTTTAAGCTGAATTCATTTTTGACAATTAAGTTTAAAAATAATTAGTAAAAAGGTGTTAAATCTTGAAAATAAATTTTATTTTGTGAAAAAAACCTTCTTAGAGTAAATCAATCTTGCTGGTTTGCGAACTCGAAGTCATGAATGACGCTTTACACGTTTGTTCCAAATTTCATCAAGATCGGACCTTTTTTACAAAAGTTATCGCGCCTACGGACAGGTATATATATATATATACATATATATGAAAATGAACGAACGGTGTTTTTGGGGTCTAGGGACCTCAAAATGAAAAAAATAACATGGTCCCGGGCTTAAGTCTCACCGTGCCGCCTACGGTAATAGCTACTTCCCTATAGGGGAAATTCGCTAAAATGACTTATACAATATGAAATTACCCCTCACATAGGCTACTGCCCGTGCGTGAGAGTGTCGTTATCGTTAAACTGGTTTACTTACAATCAATTGAGCTAAACATGTATTTAAGTTAAAAAAGAAAAAAAAAATATAAAAATAAACAATGAATTTGCACAAAACGGGAATGGAAACTAGATTCAAAGCATGGTAATAAGAAAGATATTTAAGAACCAGATAAATAAGCAGTAATTAATTGTTGATATTTCAGTGCAACTTGATAAGGACCAACCCCCCACCCCCCTCCCCCCAAGGACAAACGGACTTCTTGGACACACCAAAAACCAACATTCGCTCTCTCTCTCTCTCTCTCTCTCACACACACACACACACACACACACACACACACACACACACGCACGCGCACACACGCACACACACACACACACACACACACACACACACACACACACGCACGCACGCACGCACGCTCGCACAGCCACACTCCACAGCCACATACATTCGGTTGTATGACTACACGACTGAATGCGACCTGACCCCACTGGGGGCCAATAAACAAATCTGCAGGGCTACGACAGCACGACGGTGCCGAATCTAATTAGCGGCTCAGTCGTATAGACGTAGTCTGCACCGGGTTGTATGACTACACGACTGAATGCGACCTGACCCCACTGGGGGCCAATAAACAAATCTGCAGGGCTACGACAGCACGACGGTGCCGAATCTAATTAGCGGCTCAGTCGTATAGACGTAGTCTGCACCGAGCCCCCAGCCGCTAATCCCCCCGCGGCTACCTGCGAGGCTGTCTTGAAGAAAACGTTATCCATGCCATAACTGAGTTTCTAGTTAGAAAATATTTACTCCTTTAAAATCACTTCACATAATTATGTGTTAATCATATGTGTAAATTGTCATTTTATGATTATAGTTACGTTACCACAGCGGATTTTTATACTAAGAAATTAGCCGTATATAGGGTGGGTGCACCGGTGAATGACCGGTTAAGGACGATGTCTCTTGTTAATTTAACATTACTCCCTTATTTTATGGTCACAGCTATATATTTTACTGTAGAAAGTTCATTTATTCTTTAAGGAGTAAGCAATATTAGTTAAATATGTCACTTAATGAGAATACCGGTTGTAATATTAATTAAAATACAACTATGTCAATGCTCCAATAAATGACCGGGACTGCTCCAGTGAATGACCGATCTTGCACCAGTGAATGACCGGTCTGTTTTGACTGAATAACTGTCAAAAAATTTGAAAATCAGCTGACAACAATGATTAAGCATAATTCAGCTGAGAATATAGATCATAGCTAGTAAATGACCGATCTCGTTCCAGTGAATGACCGCTAAGTTTTCCCCCGGTCATTCACTGGTTTTTGCCCTAGTTACGTTCCAATTTATGACCACCCTCAGTAATAATTAATCTAAACATGCACAGCAATAACATTGATTTTAAATTGCAGGATAGTATGTTAAATATAATTTGATTGCAACACAATTTTGAAACAATCATCAAATACATAATGAATGTAAATCCAGGAAAGCCTTGCAGGGGTAATCACTATAGCAGGAAACATCAAATCGAAGATAGTGGAACACTCAATATTAAATATGTTTAAAAAGTATTTTCGACTCCAGCAATTTTAACCAATGAAAGATTATTGTTAAATAATATTCCAAGGCTGGTTTTATACTTATTTTTAATTAGCTAGCCCAAAGAATATGCTTAATAACGGGCTTTTTAAACAAAACGGTCATTCACTGGGGGGTGGTCATTCACTGGTGCACCCACCCTAATACTTTTCTCAACATTTTTACCTTCATTTGATTACACTGAAAACAAAGAAATGAGTGCACATTACTACTGTACGTAATTAAATACACCGTGATATCTACAGTATCTATATACTATCAAACTATTGTATTTATTTTTTACCTAACCTAACATAACCTAACCTAACCTAACCTCAAGGTGTACCCCAATCAAGCCGTGCAGACTACGACTACGCGACGGTGTCCCCTCGCAGCTGCACCACAGTCGTGTAGTCGTAGCCCTGCAAGCCAGGTAAACCGATAGCCCTTGTCAGTTTTAATGCACAGTCGTGTTGTCGCTTTACCCATACATTCACAGCACATCGGTTCATTGTCGTCTGTAAACAGAGGTGATTAAGTTGTCAGAGATTTCTCTTCCAATCGTATGTAGCCAGTTATTAATATTTACTTTGTAAGCGGAAAAAGATAGATCCATGTTTTTTAGCGAATTTGGAAGATTTGTATGTAAAACATGGGAAATATAAAAAGAATTTGTTGTCGAAAAGGTTTTAGTCAGTTTTGGAATTTGAATTCTTGCATTTGCTGTACTTCTAGTGTTATGTGAATGATTTTGAACTTGAAAAATACTATTAGCGTTTTTAAATAGATTACAAATAACAGCTCTAATAAAAAGCTGTCTAACATCAAGAACTTTGAATTCTTCAAACAAAGCGTCCGTCGAATACCGCCGACACCTTCTCATTGCTGCCTTGATGATTGCTTTCACAACAAGTTCACATAATGTACACCCATCCACACCACCACAGGTGTGAAGGCGAAACGCCATGTCGACAGAATCAGAATCGGCCCGTAGCGAAATTGGCATGTGTTTTGTTTTATTGACATTTACTGTGAGCCGATTCTGATCAAACCAACCTTTTACAGCAGAGAGGCCCCTCTCCGCAACACTGTACATCTCCCCCCAGCTGCCCCCCTCAAACAGGAGCGCAGTGTCATCAGCATATAGAAACATCTTTCCTTTGTTAATATCTATTTTGACAAGGTTATTCATATAAATTAGGTACAGGAGTGGACCGAGCGTGCTCCCTTGAACTGGAATAGTATCACTACACTATAGCCAGAAATCACAACTTTTTGAGATCTATCCCCTAAAATAATCCTCAAACCATTTCATTGCGTTGTCCCTAAACCCAATACAATGTAACTTTTTTAACAAAATCTTTCTATCCACAGTATCAAAAGCTTTGGCCAGGTCAATGAAAACTAAAAGTGATTTTTTATTATCAGAGATTTGTTTGTGAATTTCATTCGTGAGCAAGAAGAGATCGTCATTTATATTTTTATCACATCTAAATCCAAATTGATTGTATTACAGAATTTTATTTATATCCAAATAGTTGACAAGTTGTTTTTTGATACATTTATCCAAAACTTTTGCCAATGAATTCCCTAATGTGATTGGTCTGAAATTTTCAATTTTATCCTTCTCCCCCCCTTTAAAAATTGGAATGACTTTTCCCATTTTAAAAGCATTTGGGTAAGTGGCCTGATCGATACTCAAATTTATTATGTGCAAGATGGGAGTTTGAAGTATATCAAAATTACTTTTTAGTATCGTAGCAGGAATATTATCAGATCCCGGTGCAGAACCCCCTCGCAACTCACCAACAACACTTGCCAGCACCTCCTAAGTGACGGCACAGAAAACTAAATAAGTACAGAAATCTAACTGCCATGCAGCGGCAGTTGCGCGCAAAACAGTTAATTCGGTCGTCCTCCGCTAGGGGCGCAGGTCGCCGGGAGGGGAGGGAACGAGGAGCCGTTCTGCCGCTAACCATTACCCCACCCATTACTACTTCCCCTCTCGGTGACCTACGCTGCAGCCCCCCCCGCGCCACCCAGCGCTAGCGACCGCATGGCTCTGCGTATTACCACATTACTGGGTTTTCAGAATTTTTCAGACGGCTACGTTTAAATGCGTGAAGCAGCTAATTAAACGAATTATCACCATGCCTGCTACTTGTAGCTACTATAAATGCAAGAACAATCGGAAAAATGTTGGGTTGAGATTTTTTAAGTTTCCAAAGGATTTGGCTGACCAGTGGATAAAAAATTGTGGTAAGTTTTCTTGTTTAAAAGTTAGGAACTAAAGATTATATGTTGACAATGTGTGCTTTTTACAAATTGGGGTTGATTAAAAAATGTTAAATAAATATAGTTCGGCAGCCTAACCCGATTTGATGTAACTAGTGGACACACGCTAATCAGCAGCTTTTAAGTTTACTAGCAAACCCATTGCTCGAAATCTAGCAAAACAACCAAAACAAGCAAAACAATGTTTTCAATTTGACTTGTATAAAAAATTTTGATAAGATGATTAGTACATGCTTTGGCCAACTTAGGTGAATCCTACTCTACAATGTAACACCTTTAGGGCATACCTAGGGCTGTTCCCTTTTGTCTAACTTCATAAAATTTATTTCTGTCAAAACCTCACGCCGAGCTCTTTCCTCTTTCCACAACACAAAAATTAGATAAATCGGTTTAGAACTATTAGAGCAGTCCAATGACATTCAAGTTGACATTAATTTTCAATCATCCTTATGCAGTTAATTGGACATTTAATTGGCAAAATATTCATTCTATCTAGAAGAGGCTTATAACTAAGTATCAAAGTCTGTTTTATAAACAGTCGGTAGTGGTTTAAACGAGTTCCAAGGTTTTTGATATTTTTGATGAAAAAGATTAAGACCTTGAAAGGTTTCTTCAGGAAAACTACATGGGTATTTTATTTCACCTATGCATGGTTCCTAAATAATTGACCAAACAAACCATTTTAAGTATAGACATGAAAATATTATCGTTATTATGTACTGATTAATATCAAACCTTCTTAATGGTAGCTCTAATAAAAGTCATTACTTTACTGACTATCTACTCATAAAAATGTAACAACCCTAAACAGATTCAACCAAAAACACCAGATTTGTATTAAATAACATATACTCTCGAAATATAATGTTTTCTTTCGTTTGAGAATGTCTCGACATTTTTATTTTCTTTACAGGAAACCCTGACCTGATTGGGCTGTCACCAACCAAATTAAATAAGAACCGAATAGTTTGTCAGGATCATTTTAACCCTAAACACATATTTCCTAGTGGCAGACTTTTTCCTGGAGCAGTGCCTGTGCCCTACAGCCCTAGTCCAACACACACATCACCCTCTCAAACTTCACCATCTTCAAATTCATTTAAAAAGGCCCAAGGTTCACCTAAACGCTACAGTTTGCAAAGAAATTTAGAGCAACCTTTAAACTGCAGCTCAGAAATAACCATTTTAATACCCACAAACATACCAGGCCAACCGGGAATTGAGGAAAAAATCAGTACCCCGTGTGGGACATTTTCAATTGAAAATAAAGTCAGCTCGGCCTCTCATTGGATTAATATATCATCACAAAACTCCACTGAAAAACATAAAATGATAAACTCAAAAAGAGTCCTTTTCGATGGGTCTAGTTCGACAAACAAAAATCAAAAATCAATAAAAAATGCTGGCTGTGAAATGGGCCCAAGTTTCAAAACTTAAGAGGGAAATAATGAAAACTAAACTTTCAAAAAAAACCTCTACCTTCTTCTATCCCAATCAAAACTAAGGAGGCAAAAATATTAATGACAATGCAAAAGCACAAAATATGAACACCATGGAGAATTGAGGAGAGGAAATTTGCGATAGGTTTATACCTTAGGTCCCCATCTGCATACAGATATCTAGCGAAAATTCTAAATTTGCCTGGTGTGTCAACAGTAAAAATGTGGCTTTCGGAACAAAAGATATTTAAACCAGGCTTTAGTGAGCAAATAATGGAAAAAGTTAAGTTGAAAGTCAAAACCATGAATGCGATGGAAAGCGTCTTAATGTTTGACGCTATGTCCATAAAAAAAACACCTGGAATACTCCCAGGCTCAGGATCTCATAGAGGGATTTGAAGATGGTGGTCCATTCGGAAGAAGCCCTGTCTTTGGAAAACAGGCTCTAGTAATGATGGTACGCGGCCTATATTACCAGTGGAAGCTTCCCATTGCATAATTTATCCCAGAAAGCACTGTGCCAGGAGAGCAGTTACCGTTTTTGATCGAAAAAGCGATTGAAAAACTGAGTGACGCCGGACTCTGTGTAAAAGCAGTGGTTTGCGACCAAAGCACATCAAACACAAAAGCTTTTTCGGATTTAGGAGCAACCACTGACAAGAAACCACTTCCTAAATGCCAAGAAAGAAAAGGTATTTACCTTATATGATACTCCACACTTAGTTAAATCGCTAAGAAATAATTTCTTAACGCACGATTTCCTGTTCAAAGGCAACAGAGTGTCTTTTTGTGACATAAAAGAACTATATAAAGTAGAATGTGGCAGTGCACGTGTTGTTCATCAACTATCGCCTGCACATATTTGGCCCAATAATTATCAAAAAATGAATGTGTCATTGGCCACTCAGGTGTTTAGCCACACAACGTCAGCTGCGTTGAAGACTGCAATTGGTACAGGCCAAATTCAAAGTGGAACTGCATCACATACAGCAGATTTTTAAGTGAAATTAACTCTTTGTATGATACCTTGAACAGTAAAAAGCCACTTTCGAACCACTTTCATTATATCGGTGACCAATGGACATAAAGCAATGATTCAGGATTGTACTATGTTTTTGTACTTATCTCTTGATCGCATTGCGGCCGCAAAATAATATTGTATTTTACGAAATATTGTGTTTCAGTGTTCATTTTAGGTGACAACATGGCCAATTTCATAGATCGGGATTTTTTTTAATCGGGAAAGGCAAGAGTCAGTTGGAAATTTCATATGATGAATTTCTGGTCATTTTACTACAGAGTTAATTTTTGTTATATAAAATGTTGATGACTGCTTGCTATAAGGGATAAAAAAGGAAACAGTTATTTCTGTTAACAACTAATGTTTTGATATTATAACTGTATGTTGTAAATAAAAACAATAATAAATATTGTAAAATATGAAATGGTTTTACTGTATTAACCAGTTAACTACCAGTTAACTCCCTACACTATTTAATTTTTATTGATTCCTCGTAAATTAGGTTTATTATGAAAAACTAAGTAACTTAATCTTGTAAAAAATTGTAAATGAAATAAAATATTATTTGAAGTTTCACGCACATGCTAGAGTAAAACATGAGGCCCCGCCAGCCACTCTTACACTAGAGCCCTCAAAGTTAACGTTACGGCCCTGCCTGTAACGCGATTTTTTGAAATAAACTAAGCGTTTCAGGCAGCTCGCGAAAGCAGCGCCGGCAGCGGGCTCGGGCCCTGCTCGTTGTCCCGAGCCGGAGCACGGCGGGCGGCGCCGGCGCAGAGAGAGGGGAGCGTTGAATGGCGAGGACTGCAGTTCACGCCGCCGCCGCGAGAGCGCTGCTTTAGCCCGCTACTGTGCATCAGGTCTGGCGCATGGCTCGTCTGCTGGGAGCCGTTCTGCCCAGAACCAAACGCGAAAAGACTAGTGGCGCTGCCACGGCGAGCGCAACCCTTTTCCAAAACCAGTCAGCTTTCTATACTTATTTAGTTTTCTGTGGTGACGGGCACTAGCCGGAAAGTCGAGCCACATCGAAAGTCTTCATCGTCGACGGCCCGCACGGCAACAGGGGGGACGGCGCTGGCGAGCCTAGCGACGGATCGGACCACCGGAAGGGGGGGTAAAGGGGGGTAAACCCCTCAAAAATGGTTTTTTTGAGATTTTTACATAGAAAACTGAAATTTATCAAATTTTTATTGGCACCATTGAATTCAGCCCAAAAAAACAAACAATTAAGTATTTTGAATCATGGTTCTATGTCTATGGCTCTATGTATTGGTTGCCGAGATATTGAAAGTGGAAAACGCAGTACGTTGTCCCAATGTTAACCTTATGGGAAATAAGTAAAATTCTATATCTCGCTTATTTCTCAACATATCTTGATAAATCTTGGTAAATGGTTTCTTCTAGTTCAGATCTACTAAATATTGAATTAAAACCACCCAGTTTTAATATACCTGTAGCAGCAAACCTCCATATTCATTCCCCATGTTATTCTTATGGAGCTTACAAAAACATGTCAAATCTCGCTATGTTGGATCGAAATATGTTCTTTTGCACTTGAAATTCGCTGAGTATGCAGGTCTGCTGCAACGGGGGTATTTCATAATGAACCTAATTTACGAGGAATCAATAAAAATTAAATAGTGTAGGGAGTTAACTGGTAGTTAACTGGTTAATACAGTAAAACCATTTCATATTTTACAATATTTATTATTGTTTTTATTTACAATATACAGTTATAATATCAAAACATTAGTTGTTAACAGAAATAACTGTTTCCTTTTTTATCCCTTATAGCAAGCAGTCATCAACATCTTATATAACAAAAATTAACTCTGTAGTAAAATGACCAGAAATTCATCATATGAAATTTCCAACTGACTCTTGCCTTTCCCGATTAAAAAAAATCCCGATCTATGAAATTGGCCATGTTGTCACCTAAAATGAACACTTAAACACAATATTTCGTAAAATACAATATTATTTTGCGGCCGCAATGCGATCAAGAGATAAGTACAAAAACATAGTACAATCCTGAATCATTGCTTTATGTCCATTGGTCACCGATATAATGAAAGTGGTTCGAAAGTGGCTTTTTACTGTTCATGGTATCATACAAAGAGTTAATTTCACTTAAAAATCTGCTGTATGTGATGCAGTTCCACTTTGAATTTGGCCTGTACCAATTGCAGTCTTCAACGCAGCTGACGTTGTGTGGCTAAACACCTGAGTGGCCAATGACACATTCATTTTTTGATAATTATTGGGCCAAATATGTGCAGGCGATAGTTGATGAACAACACGTGCACTGCCACATTCTACTTTATATAGTTCTTTTATGTCACAAAAAGACACTCTGTTGCCTTTGAACAGGAAATCGTGCGTTAAGAAATTATTTCTTAGCGATTTAACTAAGTGTGGAGTATCATATAAGGTAAATACCTTTTCTTTCTTGGCATTTAGGAAGTGGTTTCTTGTCAGTGGTTGCTCCTAAATCCGAAAAAGCTTTTGTGTTTGATGTGCTTTGGTCGCAAACCACTGCTTTTACACAGAGTCCGGCGTCACTCAGTTTTTCAATCGCTTTTTCGATCAAAAACGGTAACTGCTCTCCTGGCACAGTGCTTTCTGGGATAAAATATGCAATGGGAAGCTTCCACTGGTAATATAGGCCGCGTACCATCATTACTAGAGCCTGTTTTCCAAAGACAGGGCTTCTTCCGAATGGACCAACATCTTCAAATCCCTCTATGAGATCCTGAGCCTGGGAGTATTCCAGGTGTTTTTTTTATGGACATAGCGTCAAACATTAAGACGCTTTCCATCGCATTCATGGTTTTGACTTTCAACTTAACTTTTTCCATTATTTGCTCACTAAAGCCTGGTTTAAATATCTTTTGTTCCGAAAGCCACATTTTTACTGTTGACACACCAGGCAAATTTAGAATTTTCGCTAGATATCTGTATGCAGATGGGGACCTAAGGTATAAACCTATCGCAAATTTCCTCTCCTCAATTCTCCATGGTGTTCATATTTTGTGCTTTTGCATTGTCATTAATATTTTTGCCTCCTTAGTTTTGATTGGGATAGAAGAAGGTAGAGGTTTTTTTTGAAAGTTTAGTTTTCATTATTTCCCTCTTAAGTTTTGAAACTTGGGCCCATTTCACAGCCAGCATTTTTTTATTGATTTTTGATTTTTGTTTGTCGAACTAGACCCATCGAAAAGGACTCTTTTTGAGTTTATCATTTTATGTTTTTCAGTGGAGTTTTGTGATGATATATTAATCCAATGAGAGGCCGAGCTGACTTTATTTTCAATTGAAAATGTCCCACACGGGGTACTGATTTTTTCCTCAATTCCCGGTTGGCCTGGTATGTTTGTGGGTATTAAAATGGTTATTTCTGAGCTGCAGTTTAAAGGTTGCTCTAAATTTCTTTGCAAACTGTAGCGTTTAGGTGAACCTTGGGCCTTTTTAAATGAATTTGAAGATGGTGAAGTTTGAGAGGGTGATGTGTGTGTTGGACTAGGGCTGTAGGGCACAGGCACTGCTCCAGGAAAAAGTCTGCCACTAGGAAATATGTGTTTAGGGTTAAAATGATCCTGACAAACTATTCGGTTCTTATTTAATTTGGTTGGTGACAGCCCAATCAGGTCAGGGTTTCCTGTAAAGAAAATAAAAATGTCGAGACATTCTCAAACGAAAGAAAACATTATATTTCAAGAGTATATGTTATTTAATACAAACCTGGTGTTTTTGGTTGAATCTGTTTAGGGTTGTTACATTTTTATGAGTAGATAGTCAGTAAAGTAATGACTTTTATTAGAGCTACCATTAAGAAGGTTTGATATTAATCAGTACATAATAACGATAATATTTTCATGTCTATACTTAAAATGGTTTGTTTGGTCAATTATTTAGGAACCATGCATAGGTGAAATAAAATACCCATGTAGTTTTCCTGAAGAAACCTTTCAAGGTCTTAATCTTTTTCATCAAAAATATCAAAAACCTTGGAACTCGTTTAAACCACTACCGACTGTTTATAAAACAGACTTTGATACTTAGTTATGAGCCTCTTCTAGATAGAATGAATATTTTGCCAATTAAATGTCCAATTAACTGCATAAGGATGATTGAAAATCAATGTCAACTTGAATGTCATTGGACTGCTCTAATAGTTCTAAACCGATTTATCTAATTTTTGTGTTGTGGAAAGAGGAAAGAGCTCGGCGTGAGGTTTTGACAGAAATAAATTTTATGAAGTTAGACAAAAGGGAACAGCCCTAGGTATGCCCTAAAGGTGTCACATTGTAGAGTAGGATTCACCTAAGTTGGCCAAAGCATGTACTAATCATCTTATCAAAATTTTTTATACAAGTCAAATTGAAAACATTGTTTTGCTTGTTTTGGTTGTTTTGCTAGATTTCGAGCAATGGGTTTGCTAGTAAACTTAAAAGCTGCTGATTAGCGTGTGTCCACTAGTTACATCAAATCGGGTTAGGCTGCCGAACTATATTTATTTAACATTTTTTAATCAACCCCGATTTGTAAAAAGCACACATTGTCAACATATAATCGTTAGTTTCTAACTTTTAAACAAGAAAACTTACCACAATTTTTTATCCACTGGTCAGCCAAATCCTTTGGAAACTTAAAAAATCTCAACCCAACATTTTTCCGATTGTTCTTGCATTTATAGTAGCTACAAGTAGCAGGCATGGTGATAATTCTTGAATTAGTTTGCTTCACGCATTAAAACGTAGCCGTCTGAAAAATTCTGAAAACCCAGTAATGTGGTAATACGCAGAGCCATGCGGTCGCTAGCGCTAGGTGGCGCGGGGGGGGGGCTGCAGCGTAGGTCGCCGAGAGGGGAAGTAGTAGTGGGTGGGGTAATGGTTAGCGGCAGAACGGCTCCTCGTTCCCTCCCCTCCCGGCGACCTGCGCCCCTAGCGGAGGACGACCGAATTAACTGTTTTGCGCGCAACTGCCGCTGCATGGCAGTTAGATTTCTGTACTTATTTAGTTTTCTGTGCTAGCACCCACCTCCGAGTAGTGCTTGTTGAAGTTATTTGCCACCGTGACAAAATCTTCCTCATCCACATTATTTTGGTTTCTGATAAAAGGCTCAAAATTAAATTTAGGTTTTGATTTGTGTTTCCCAACAATTTCGTTAATATTTTGCCATAAAATCCTTGAATTATTCCCTGCTTTAACTATTTTGTTTCTATAATACAGATCTTTTGCATTTTTTATGGATACATTTAAAATTTTTCTATAATTTCTTAAGTGATTTTGTAATTGAGTATTAAAAGGTTTTTTTTGCACGCTTACCTAATTTATCTCTTTCTCTAATAGATCTTACAATTCCAGTTGTAATCCAAGGTTTTATTTTAGTATTTTTTGCTGAGAGGTTTTTCGTTATATTTGACCTATTAATAAAAGATTGCAAAGTTTCAATAAACAGATCAGTGCATTTATTAACATTATTTTCATTACAAACAGAAGACCAATCTTCTTGACTTAATAAACCCCTTAAAATAGTATGATCCAAATATGAGTCCCCAGTATTTTTGATTACCTGTTGATTTAATTGTTTGAATTCGGAAGTAGCACAAATAATATAGTGATCGGTCATTTCTGATTTGATAACAGCAGACTTAATAGAACTCAAATCTTTTTTATCGACAAAAATATGGTCAATACAACTACTCGAGGTAGGTGTGACCCTAGTGGGGACATTAATGCAGCTTACAAAGCCAAATCCATATAATTCATCCAGATAGCGGTGCGATAGCTCATGTTGTGTGCCCGGTAGAATGCAGCAGTTAATGTCAACGATTATCCAGTGCGTCCTGTCCCTGGGCCGGTTAACACAGTATGACGCAAGGTCATTGATAAAAGCCTCGAGGTCAAGATCTGACGACGGGCTCCTGTACAAGCCAAGAACAGTGTGCCTCTCCCCTCCAACGCTTATATCCACCCTCACACCCGTAGCCCCATGCATAGCAACACATTCATACTCCATAGCATGCCTGTGTCATTCACATACACAACTACCCCATCATTTTGGTTTCTGCTGTTCTCATTACTCACTACTTCATACCCCTCAATTTCCACGACTACATCATTTGAATCCTGCCATGTCTCCGTCAGAACAACAATATCAAACTTGATTTTAAATGTACTTAGAATTACAAGAAATTCATTGATATTTTTATTATAACTCCTTATGTTATTCATGGTTATCGCCACCTGAATTGATGTAATCAATTGATAAAAAAGGTTACGTACCTTATTGACCGTCTTCAATTCTAGTGTAGAAATAATAATGTCTACTCAAGAACTTGTTCTTATATGTCTTGAAAATGACATATTATATGTCGAAACTTGAGTAGACATTATTATTTCTACACTAGAATTGAAGACGGTCAATAAGGTACGTAACCTTTTTTATCAATTAATTCCTTATATTAACATGTAAAATTGAAATATTCCCCAACCCAATTTTGAAATTCCCGTTAAATTGTTAAACTTCCTCATACACACACTCATTCACACACCTCATTCTTTCAACGTCATTTAAAAACTCCACAACGCAATCCAGTGCCAACCTACCAGACACGCCCAATAAATACCGAGAAAAAAATTCACAGTGACCAGAATTAATATAAAATGATTTAAGTTGATTTAGATTTAGACATTTTAATATAGATCCAGTTTTAAATCTGCCATTATTTAACTCAACATTTGTATATAACTTGAAATAATTCCCAAAATAATAAAAGCTCTAAATTTAAAAGCTTGTCAAGCAGATCTACATTACATTTATTTCAGTAAAGGAAAAAAAGAAAAAAGAAAAACTCTTCAAAAATCATTATGTGCAATTATCTCACGCTTACATATCATTTTAATATACAAACGTATGGACTATCACACTAGCTGACAACTATTATCAAAATACTGAGAGTTATTATTGCCATACTCCATAAAATACTTTAACTCCAAAATTCATTAAAATAAAATAAAATAAATAAATCTTCCTTATCAGAGAAAATCTTTTAAGAGGATTTCAAAGTGGAATCTCCTAATATTTTATGTGAACTAAATAACAATTTTTTCTAAAAAAGATTTAACAATTTTTCTAAATGACAATTATTTTTACTTTCTCCCCCCTATACATAGTATATGGAGAAAGTATTGTTTTCGAATTTGAGTTGTTAGTGGATATATTCGTTTTAGTGCTCCCTAAATCCAAAAAAGTGGTTTTCGGCCTGGTGTCTGTCAGTCTGTGTGTGTGTGTGTGTGTGTGCGTGCGTGCGTGCGTGCGTGCGTGCGTGCGTGCGTGCGTGCGTGCGTGCGTGTGTGTGTGTGTGGATGTATGTGTGGATGTAAACAAAGCTAGAGACGACACTAGTGGTCCGATTTTCATGAAATTTTGCATGTAGGTATAAAGCCATGGTATCTCCAGGCGTATTTTTCATTTTTTTGAATTTTTGATTTTTAATGGTATTTACCCCATAAAATCCCATAAAAAATTTTAAAAATCCAAATTTCTCAAAAACAGCTCTAACGATTTTGATAAAAATTTCATGGTTTTTAGTGCTTAGGATGACAAACAAAATGACACCACCCGCATGTCTGTAAAAATTCAGGTTCAGAAGTTATGGGGGTTTAAGTGTTAAAAAATTCATATTTTCAAATTCAAATTTCACAAAATCTGTAATTTTTGAAGATAATATACCTGCAACCATTAAATTTGACTTGAAAAACTAAATAATCTGGTATTTTGAATCATTAGTTTACGTCAACTGGTTGCGGAGATAATTGATATTTTAGTTCGGCGGTAAACACAGTACGTTGTCTAAAGTTATTCTTATGGCAAATATTTAAAAACCGATATCTCCGTTATTTATTAATCGATTTTGATAACATTTGGTATATATTTGTGTGATAATTAATTGTTAATTTGTTTTATTTCACTAAATATGTTTTCTGGTTTTAAATTACTTGAAGGGAGAAAGTATGTGTCAGTTTCCTGATACCGTTTATTTATTTTGGAAACAAATATTAGAATACTTTCTAAAGATAAAAAAGGGGAAAATTTGAGTAACAAATATTAATAATTTGGTATAATAACATTTTATTTCACTGACTTGTCTAACAGTCAACACCAGAATTTAGAAAATAATTATAACCTAATCCTTTCTGGATTTATTTTCACCGAACTTGAAAAGAAAAAACAAACAAATAATGAGCCAATCCCTCCATTTAAACAAAATAAAGTATCATTGTTTAAATACAGAATTTAGTCGTTACCTTGTTTCATGAAATTATTTCCTTCAGAAATCACAAATTATTTATTTTATCCTAAGATTAATCTCATCAAAAGATTGAAACATTTATACTGGAAAATCTATCTACTCTTATAATAATTCAGTTTAGTCGAATCTTCAGACAACTAAATCTCCAGTTCTACCGGGCCGATTTTATTAATTAATGGGTCATTGGAAAGCTGTCTCCCTGTAGATTGTCAAATAATAATGAAAGTTTGTTTTTGTCGAGATTTATGGTGAAAAAATAAAAAAAAACACATGTTTTCCATAAGAAATACATTGAAAACTGGGTTTTTCACATTTTTTATTTCGAGGCAAATTTTGGTTGGCTTTATTGAGTATTTTCAAGAAATGCATATTGACAATTTGTAGGAAATTTAATTCTCTTTCAGAAAATCACCTTCCACATTGCCGATTTCTGCACCATTTAAAGGTTACTTGCAAAAAACCTAAGCAACCTCCGAATTTATAGTGGTGAGAAAATACTGAATTAGAGTAATTTGCGTTAAACTTAGTACAACTAAATCTAGAGTTTTACCGGACATATTTTAATAATTAACAGGTCGTTGGAAAGCTCCATCCATGTAGATTTGCAAATAATTATGAAGGTTAGATTTTTTAAAAATTTATCGTGAAAACGTAACAACACATATTTTCTATAAGAAATAGATGTTAAAAAACAGCTTTTCTAAAAGTTTCTTTTTGTAGCCAGGTTTTGGCCGTACATAATCAGTATTTTCAAGAAATGCATACTACCAAATTAAAGGAAATTTTATTCTCTTTCACAATATTACCTTCCACTTTAGCCGATTTCTGCACCGCTTAAAAGTTATTTGCAAAAAAGCTGAGCAACCTTTTAATTATACCTTTTAATTACCTTTTAATTAATTGTAATTAATAGGTATAGTGAGAAAATATTGAGTTTGAGATATTTTTTTAACTTTGTACAACTAAATCACCAGTTCTATATGAACTTTCTCCTTCTAGATTTGCAAATAATAAAAAACTTGATTTTTTCAAGATTTATGGAGAAAAATTGTAAATACCCACATGCTTCCTATTAAAAAAATACCTACAGACAGAGGTTTTGTTCCTTTGTAGCCAAGTTTTTGCTGCCAGTTATCAGCATTTTCAAGAAATGAATTTCGATGTCTTTATTTGGGAAATTTTATTCTCTTTCAGAATATCACCTTCCACTTTGGTCGATTTCTTCAGCATTTTAAAGTTATTTACAAAAAAGGTAAACAACCTCCGAATTTATAGTGGTGAGAAAATACTTAGCTAGAGATTTTTTGCAAAACTTTGTACAACTGAATCTACAGTTCTACCAGAGAGATTTTAATAAGCGGTCGTTGAAAAGCTTTCTCCCTGTAGATTTACAAATAATTGTGATAATTTAACTTTTTTAAGATTTATGGTGGAAAAGTTTAAAAAAACATGTTTTCTATAGGAAATACATTAACAGCTGATCATCTGATCATGTTTTTTTTTTCAAAACAATTTTATTTTTGAAAAAATAAAATTATCTTTCTGGCATTTCATAAGAAAACCCCATATACTGTGTACTATTTTTCTAGAGACCGTTTTATTTAACCACAACGGGCATTGAAGCTATCTATCTACTCTTATAATAATTCAGTTTAGTCGAATCTTCAGACAACTAAATCTCCAGTTCTACCGGGCCGATTTTATTAATTATTGGGTCTTTGGAAAGCTCTTTCCCTGTAGATTGTCAAATAATTATGAAAGTTTGTTTTTGTCGAGATTTATGGTGAAAAAACACATGTTTTCCATAAGAAATACATTGAAAACTGGGTTTTCACATTTTTTATTTCGAGGCAAATTTTGGTTGGCTTTATTGAGTATTTTCAAGAAATGCATACTGACAATTTGTAG
Organism: Flexamia atlantica; assembly: GCA_035578135.1. Lineage (NCBI taxonomy): Eukaryota > Metazoa > Arthropoda > Insecta > Hemiptera > Cicadellidae > Flexamia > Flexamia atlantica. Next base: position 191,097,177 of record JAQJVK010000001.1, on the reverse strand, counting down.
GAAATTTAATTCTCTTTCAGAAAATCACCTTCCACATTGCCGATTTCTGCACCATTTAAAAGTTATTTGCAAAAAAACCTAAGCAACCTCCGAATTTATAGTGGTGAGAAAATAATGAATTAGAGTAATTTTAGTTAAACTTTGTACAACTAAATCTAGAGTTTTACCGGACATATTTTAATAATTGACAGGTCGTTGGAAAGCTCCATCCATGTAGATTTGCAAATAATTATGAAAGTTAGATTTTTTTTAAAGATTTATGGTGGAAACGTAACAACCCAAATTTTCTATAAGAAATAGATAAAAAAAACAGCTTTTTTAAAGTTTCTTTTTTTAGCCAGGTTTTGGCTGCCTATTTTATCAGTATTTTCAAGAAATGCATAGTACCAAATTGTAGGAAATTTTATTCTCTTTCAGAATATTACCTTCCACTACTAGTACTATTTTTCTAGAGACCGTTGTATTTAACCATAACGGGCATTGAAGCTAGTCACTGATAAATGAGAAAAGAAAAAAAATATTATTTTAAAAATGATTTAATAAAACTCCATTTGCTGATACAACCAATTAAAAGCAAGAGTAAGAAACGTATTGAGAGGGCATTGAACATAAACTTTTCCTAGGTTATCAAGGTCACCTAGATGTTTAATCCTTCTTGGTGGAGAGTCCGTTGTCTTCCGCACAAACACCTTCCCGTCGGTGGACCAGGCGAAGGCGATGTCCCCTGCCTTGGCCCTTGCTCTCGCAGCTCCCAGGAGTTGATTATTGACCGGAGAAAGATGCTCGTTGATGTAGACTTTACCCTCTGGCAGCGATGCTCTAAGGTCCTTAGTTCGCAGCCGCCAGCCATTCCTCCTAGCCGTGCGGGAGACAAAGGCAATTATGATCGGTGTCGCCCCTTGGCGAGTGGTGCTGGGGCGTAGCCGGTGAGCCACAGACACATCTTTCCTGTCGTAGTTCAGTCCCAGAGCATCAACATGGCTTCGATATCCAAAATTGCCCAAGGAAGCCAGTTTGGCGTCAGTGGCATCCGCCATATTCTTGTTCAGTACATTAAATAGTACCGTACTACAATCAATCATAAAATTCGGACCCTATTTCAAGATTCATGTCTAATTTCTTATTTGGCGTCTAGATTATTGCTGATGACCTTACTGTAGAAAAAATATTTGTGCTATTAATAAAAGTTTTGATTAAAGATTTCAGAAAACGGTACAGTCCAACGTGCGACAGTGACGGCAATGATTGGAAGGTGGCGCCGCCGTCTCGGCTAGCGGACATCAACTAAATTACTACTTGGGCGCTCTGTTGACATTATTGTTTGTGTTGCGGCATTTCAACATTATGTTTCACTCTACATTAAGTCGTCCACACGGTAATACAATTTGCTAGTTTAATCAACTTCTGGAACATGTTTTTGACCTGGTTTTGGTTTAGGTATTTGGTGTGATTGTTACCTAGAATAAAAAATCTAAACGGTTGAAACTGGCCTCAAACGTTTCGTGTGACGAAAAATGTGTGTTTTGTTTGCTAATTTTTAGAAAGTATAAATCAAATCAGTCTCCCTAAAATTGTTTACCCAAGATAATTTTCCCACGGGGTCGTTAAAATCTTACAAATTTGTTTATAAAAAATTTCAACAGTCGCTCTTAATCTTCAGCGGAAAAACACGTAGACATAGGCACGGCATGGCCATGTAAAGGACATGGGATCTATCTTATGGAAACACTTGGAGAGAAACCTACCATCAGACTAAAGCAAATTGAAAATATTTCTAAACGGAGCAAATTGGAATATTTCTAATACGGTACTGTATTTGGGCAAATAGGACCTCATCGCAGATGATTTCTTACACATGCACACGCTGCTGCGACCCGCCGCAGTTATCTCAACAATTATAGACTAATACAAAATTATCTTTGTAGTTTTTTCTCTTGCGCTAGCCATTATAACTATGTAGATGGCTAGAAATTCCTAGCGCACTATTGTAAAATAGTAATGATTTGTATTGAATGGAATAAATTATTATTATTATTATTATTATTTTGTCACGAATCCAGTAAAACTTTCCTTCTTATGAAAATTAGTAAATGAATCTGTGTATTGGAACACGGAATTCACTACCAATTTTATACCTGAGGCATGGGCGGATTTAGGTTGTGGGTGCCAGCTCATATGGGCTTTGGAGGTACCTATGTATTCTTCATGCTCATATTCTAAATCACACTTTTAGCGAATTTCCCCTATAGGGAAGAAGCTATTACCGTAAGACCTAAGCCCGAGACCATGATAACTTTTCGTTTTGGGGCCACCAGAAGCAAAAAACACCATTCGTTCAAAATTTTATATATATATATGTGTCTGTGAGCACGATAGCGGCCGTAAAAATGGTCCGATCTTATTACAATTTGGTACAGACATGTAAAGTGGTAATCCCTCGGACGAGTTCGTAAAACAGCCCGATCGGACTACTGGAAGGGGGGGTAAAGGGGGATAAACCCCTCCAAAAATGGGGTTTTTTATTTTTTCATAAAATTTATCACATTTTTGATGGCACCATTGAATTCAGCTCAAAAAAACAAAAAATCTAGTATTTTGAATCACTGCTCTATGTCTATTGGTTACCGAGATATTGAAAGTGGTAAACTCAGTACGTTGTCCCAATGTTAACCTTATGGGAAATAAGTAAAATTCTATATCTCGGTTATTTCTCAACATACTTTGATAAAACTTGGTAAATAGGTTCTTCTAGTTCAGATCTACTAAATATTGAATCAAAACCACCCAGTTTTAATATACCTGTAGCAGCAAACATGTATACTCTTTTCCCATGTTATTCTTATGGAGCTTACCAAAACATGTCAAATCTCGCTATGTTGGATTGAAATATGTTGTTTTGCATTTGAAATTCGCTGAGTATGCAGGCATGCTGCAACGGGGGGTATTTAAGGCCTATTTTAAGAACCTATTTATTTTATTTAACCCCCTTCTATTATTTGTTGTAAGGGATTTGAATCATAACGAGTACCGATCATTTATTTGTAAATCGTATTTTAAAAACTGCTAGAATAATATTACTGATCACCGCAAGAAAAACATTTAGAGGCTAAAATATTTTTTCAAAGCAGGTTGTTTGGAAGCCAATTTGAGCTTGAAGCAGTTTTGATAAGTTATGTTTTACGGATAAAATATGGAGTTTAAAATGAACATGACGAATTCAGTCAAGTGACATATTTTGAGACAAACTTCAACAATAAAAATTTCATTACAAAAGGATGGATGAAAAATAAATAAATCAAACAAAACCAAAAACCAAATTAAATTGGATCGAAATCATGTATTACTGTGTTTAAATTATGAAAATTTATGCTGGAAAGCTTTTCCTATGAAAATATCCTGGGGTGCCGGGCACCCCTTGGCACCCCCGGAAATACGCCCATGACCTGAGGGCTAAGAAATTTATTTTTATTTCCAGTTTCAAAACTATTATCTATATATTAATACGCAAGCGGTTTTCTTTTCACAGTCCAACCTCAATGATGGCTGGACGGATTTTAACGTTTGAGGTGTCAAATTAAAGGGAATTTTATGTAGATTTGTCAACAAGTCCCAGAATTTTAAAAAAGGCGTCACTAAAGTACAGTAAAGGCCTGAAGTTTCGGAACAGTGGCGCTATTCATCGACATTTGAGCAAGCTCAGTTTTGTTTACAAACTGAACATATGGCCAAGCTCTGAAATAGTTCTACAGATAAACTTATTTTTACAGCTGGTTTGGGTTTGTTTTCAACAGTTTACTTTTTTTAAATATTTATTATGTAATTTAGGTTATGTTATGTTATGAAGTTTTTAAAGCTCTTAAATTAACATTGCAGTTACCAGTTTTACAATGAGTTTACAATATCACATAGTGTTTTTTGAAGTTATATTAATCTGAGCAAATCTATTTTTGGATTTGATGCATTTATAATGCCACCGATAAGAAGAAGACAATAAACATTGACCGGTCGGAGGAGTCGGAAAGAACACGATCGCAACCGCTGGCAACACCCTCCCGATGTACCATTTGATGCTCCTTCCAACCCCAAACAAATGAACTAAAAATGTTTTCATTGTGGTGGGTTGCATTTGAAGAATGAAAAGACTGGTGGAGATAATGCTTCATTTACGCGTTTTTGCCAAAAAAGGAAAGGTTTCACTTAATCACTTAATCACTTTGATAAGACAGGTACCTCATGGAAGACGTTACCCTGAATATGAATGAAGGATGATGCCTATAAAGACAGCCGTTCCCTGCAATCTCTGTTTTGGCGATAATTATCAATAAGGTGCAGCAGCAATCACTAAACAAAGAAAGTCATCACGTACCAGTGTTTGCTCTCGGTCAGCTACATGTTGCTGTAAGCAGAGTTTGATCTTTTGCCCGTGTTAAAATATACATTTCAGAAAAAATAGGACATGGGGAAATGAAGGTGTTCCCAATCATTAACGTTTACCGGAAACTCCTGCGGTAGATAAAATTCATTTTAAAAGTTTCAGTTTAGTTAATCTATAATTTTGTTAATGAGTTTAGCCCTTTGATTAATCTTTAAAAGTATATAAGTAGGCTGATTATTCTTCATTTTTTTACTATATGAATTTTGCTCGATTTCGAGCTACGTGTTATCTAGTAAAATAAAATAAACGGTGTCAGGAAACTGTCACATACTTTCTCCCTTCAAGTCATTTATAACCAGAAAACAAATATTGTGAAATAAAACAAATTAACAATTAATTATCACACAAATATATACCAAATTTTATCAAAATCGGTTAGTAAATAACGGAGATATCGGTTTATAAATATTTGCCATAAGAATAACATTGGACAACGTACTGCGTTTACCTCCGAAATAAAATATCAACTATCTCCGTAAAAAGTTGACGTAAACTAATGATACAAAGTACTGGATTATTTAGTTTTTCAATTCGAATTTAATGGTTGCAAGTATATTTTCTTCAAAAATTACAGATTTTGTGAAATTTGAAAAATATCAATTTTTTAACAATTAAACCCCCATAACTTCTGAACCTGAATTTTTACAGACATGCGGGTGGTGTCATTTTGTTTTTCATCTTAAGCACTAAAAACCATGGAATTTTTATCAAAATCGTTAAAGCCGTTTTTGAGAAATTTGGATTTTTGTCTTTTTTATGGGTATTTATGGGGTAAATACAATTAAAAATCAAAAATTCAAAAAAATGAAAAATACGCCTGGAGATACCATGGCTTTATAACTACATGCCAAATTTCATGAAAATCGGACCACTGGTGTCGTCTCTAGCTTTGTTTACATCCACACAGACACACACACACACACACACACGCACACACAAACACACACCCACACACACACACACACACACACACACACACACACACACACACACACACACACACACACACACACACACACACACACACACACACACACACGGACACGGACACGGACACGGACACGGACACGGACACGGCCACGGAGACGGACACGGGCACGGGCACGGGCACGGGCACGGGCACGGGCACGGGCACGGGCACAGGCACAGAGACAGAGACAGAGACAGACAGACAGACAGACACCACGCCGAAAACCACTTGTTTTGAATTCAGGGAGTACTAAAACGAATATATCCACTAACAACTCAAATTCGAAAATTTTGACGAAAACAATACTTTGTCCATATACTATGTATAAGGGGGAGAAAGTAAATATAAAATAATTATAAATAAATAAAATAAATAATTGTAAAATAATATTATGAAATATAAAATAAAACAAATAAATCCCTAAATTGGTACAGCGAGTTTCTGAGGTGTAGGTACAATTTAAATTGACTCAACGCAGCTTATTAGTATCGAAAGCAACGTTAACGGTGTTGAGTTCTACCCTCTTCTAGATAAGACAACAATATTGATGCAAATCCTGTGAGAGTGTCTGAGGGAATGTTTTCCCAAGTCCTTACATGAAAGTCAAATGCCCCTGTTCACATTACCATGTGCTCATGTGCTCTCAGCTTAGCCACCTCTTGGCTCCTGTGACAGCCACTGCTAAGTCACCTGTACCAACCCCGAGTTTGTATTTCCGAAAGTTTGTAAAAATATACACGCAAGAGTTCATATTAGTTTTAGGTATTAAAATTAATTGAAACGTTTATTTAATAGAATGGCAATAACGGGGTGATTTGATGATATTCACGAAATTTTCTCGGAGTAAACAATTGAAAGTCCGTCGTCGGTAACGAGTACATTGTCAGTATCTCAGTTTGTTGGTTTGTGAATTTATTTTTTATTTAAAATTTGTTATTTTTTGATTTGTTACAGTTTAATTTGAGTGCTTTTGTTTTTTTGTAAGAAGGTACCGGTACTAAGAACATTTATAGTATCAAATACTCAGGGTTTTTAAAATTTTATTGTACTATTAATTTTGAATCTGAAAATACAAATAAATTTCAAGGAAGATTCAATTTCTCAGTTAGGCCTAGTTATAAAATAATTGATAATGGATTTCATGCTCCTATACATAGATCTATGGTATATTTTTCATGAGAAGGAAAGGTTTCCTTGATTCGTAAAAAAAATAAATTCCAAATACCCAATCCTCTTTTAAGGACTCCTTTTGAGATTGTCCAACTTACAATACATACAAAATAACTATACATTTTGAAATATTTTCAATTTGTTTTGTTCTGATTGTAAGTTTTCTCAAAATGTTTTCATCAGATTTCAATGGCTGCGTGTTATTCCGCTAAAGTTTGAGATAGTTTTTTTTAAATCAAACAAATATGTAAGATTTTAAAGATCGTACGGTAAAATTCACTTTGGTAAAATGATGGTTTAGACACGGATTAGATTTATACCTTCATAACATCAAACAAAGAGCAAATAAATTAGGCCTACGTTACCAGGCTAGTATCTAATAGTTACACAATATTTAATTGTTGTTTGATAATCACACCATATAACTAACGGCCGTTTTCTGGAAGCGAATCTAAATCGCTTTCTAATTCGTAGATTGCGAATTACAAAAAGATTAAGCCTAAAGAAATTTAAAACACAACCGGCTTGTTGTGATGTCATTATCACAACATTACTCTTATATGAGCAATGTTATTTTGCCTGCGTTCGTGCGTGCTTGTTTGCACAATTATCTCAGAAACCAAAGTCTGTAAGTAAGTAATTTATGACTCAAATAACACCGTCGCAGCAGACCTGCGTACTCAGCGAATTTCCAAAGGATTTATTTTGAATGCGTGCATATTCAACATATGAAGAGTAAAATATGGTTTTCAATACGTTGTGTTAATAAAACACTAAAAAGTATATTTTATAATAAGGCTTTCCAACTCGTTGCCTCAGAAGCTTAAGGTGGATTTGCCATTTTCAAAATTCCAGAGTCGTTAAAAAAAACTCTTAATAGACCAGGCATTTTACAGTGTCCATTTTACAGTATACTTACTTCCTCGGAAAAAGTATTTAATTTTCTGGTTTTTGTGAAGTTTTATTTTGATTTTTAATTTTAAAGATGTCCATTTTAGCGAATTTCCCCGATAGGGAAGAATTAGCGAATTTCCCCTATAGGGAAGAAGCTATTACCGTAGGTCTCATGGTAAGACCTAAGTCCGAGACCATGATAACTTTTCGTTTTGGGGCCACCAGAAGCAAAAAACACCATTCGTTCAAATATATATCTATATAAATGAAATTAGAGTTTTGTCTGTACATTGCTCAGAATTATAAAATTTTTGGTTATTTTTGCGTTTTGAAGGTCAGAGAATCCGAATCAAGCCTTATCTCAATTTATGTCACGATGTGTGTTGGTAACGCTCAACATCACACTTTAGACCGCTTTTCACGCAAAAACTAGAGTACTGTTATGGCTGAAACTTTTTTCCTGTGTTTTATGCACATATGAGAAGGCTTTAGACCACTTAAAACTAGCATACGTCGTTTTGAAATTAAATACCATGCGTCTAAAAACCGAGTTTTATTTGATTTCGACCAAGTTTGTTTTGAATTTCCCCATAATTCAAGGGGATGACGTTTTGTTTACATTTTCAGCGTTCCAAGCAGATGGTAGTTACCTTCACTGATGGATTCGTCGTTACAGATGTTTTATGATTTCATTCAGTTTTATGTTTTGGTTTATAATATTTCTTTTCAATTGACATGTACTATATAAAGTTAATATTTTCCCATTCATTATACATTTATCAGGATTTTCAATATTTTCATCCTGATCTGACCCTCGGACTTCACCACAGACCAAGGCCGCGGACAGACCCTCTCAAGATCACATATTATTAAAATCCTTATGCCAGAATTATCAGTGATGAAATGTTTACATTCAAACAGATGTTAAAAGCAAGACAGTTCTTATAATGTAAAACCAGCTGTCTGTAAAAAATAAAATAAAACACTGACTAGAGCTACTTAAAAGTCCTTCCTTCCTTATAACAGCTGTTAATGAACGATCTAATGTAATCCATTTTTAAAAAATTGCGGGACGGCTATGTTATTTTGTTGTTGTTCAAAATAGACCCTAAAAACATTAGAAAATACTTTGATGGCATTTAATCAAGGCATTTTCGTACATAAACTTTCATGAAACAGGAAACTGCTTTAAGATTCACTAAGTACGCACGGTCAATATAATAGCACAGACTACTATAATAGAGCTATGAAAGCCCGTTCATTCTCGCTTGGGTACATTCACCTATAATAGCATAGATTCAACGATAGGCCTACTGAGTATAAGCCTTCCCAGGAAGGGACACCCTTAGGGGTTTTATCGGCGGGGGCGCTGGAATGTGCTGGCATGTGTAATATAGAGAGGCCAAATAAAAATGCCTCGTGCGGGGGGGGGCAACAATATTTCTAAGTACTCCGTCGCAGTAGACCTGCGTTCTTAGCGGATTCCTAAAAATCTTTCTGGCTGATAAAAGTATATCTACTTTATATTTGTCAAATACCACTGACCTATCATCGCACAGCCCAAACTACTTGAACTTGACTTAGAACCTTGAAACTTTTCATGGACGTTCCTATACGGCGTGAGCATCCGCTGAGAACGGGTTTTTCAAAATTCAAGGTTTTCTGGGTTTTTCAGTGGGTTCAACGGTCTAAAATCTTTCTGTATAATTAAATGGATGATCTTTCGATTAAATAGTCAATTTTCATTCAATCAAGAAGGCGGTTTAAGCTTCACATACAGATAGGTCTCTACAGCTGATTTTTATAGTTTGGTTCCTTTTATCATGGTTTTATGGTTGAATTTTTTCTTTTAGGTGATATGTACTATTTTAAAGTTACCAAGAGTTTTTGTACCTTATCTATTTAATCATAAACTCAGTATGTGGCACCATCTTTATTTAGGCAGCGGGTGTTAAAATTGTTATCGTGAGCGAAGCCACGGGCAACTGCTAGTATATATATATATATAGACATATGTCGTAGCCACTTGCTGTAATTGGGCACTTCATGAAGTGCCCAACGCAGCCCGGGCTATTCATGAAGTGCCCAGCGCGCCTGGGCACATAGTGTAACTCGATTATTTCAATCAAAATTACAGCACATGCCCAACGAAACTGGACACTTCATGAAGTGCCCAGCGCCCATTGGACACATGCTGTAACTATCGAGGCATATTGGACAGTCGATTTAAAATCTTAGTTAAAGTAAATCCCAATGTTTCTATTATTGGGTGTGTCTGTGTTAAAGTAGCCAATGTTATTGTTTGCTATTAAACCTTTTATTTTTTAACCTAAAAATTTTAATATTGATTTTTTTTAGCAAACGCTTTTTGAAAATATTAATAGTCTACATTATATTTCGATAATGATTTTTTTGTGTTATAAGTTAAGTTCTGACTAAAATAAACAGTTAACAATCACGTAGTTATTTTTCACAATAAGATAGAAACCCTTTAATATAGAATAAAACATAAAAAATTATAGTTGGTATAAAGTTTAAAAAAATATAGTTTTCAAATAGTCGTAAAACTAAATAACACTATAAAATGATAGGTAATACGCTATTAAAAATAATAATAATGACAATTAAAAATCGGACGTTTTGTAGCAACCCCTTATATTTGAATAACGTTTAACATTCATAGGTTATCCCTTTAGACAAATTCTTCATATGAATTTCCAACTATTTGAGTTAATAATGTAAACTGTAAATCAGGGATATAATAAAAGATTTAAAAGTATATTACTGAAAAACTGTTAAGTAATCAGGGTACTCCATTCACACTTTTTATTGTTCTATAAACAAATAAAACATTACAATGAAAAGGCTTGATATAATGATATTATGTCAATTCTTTCATACTTACTTAAAATAAAATCTTTAACCAAAATTGACGTTAATGCTGATAATATTGAAAAAAGAAAAAAGGAATTGTAAAATTCTAAGAATAAATTAGGGGTTTCCAATTTTGATACCAAAGAAGAAACTAAAAAATTGTTTTTATTATTTCTTTTTTTAATATGGCACTATCTTTAAATCTGTTTTACCTTGGAATAAGTAAGAAGTTAATAAACTAAAACATGAAAAAATAGGTTAATGTTAATGTTTATTTGTTATGTTCAGCGACAACATAGTACAAAAATAGACAGAGCACACGAGGCGCGACGTGAAGCCTATATTTGCTTCTAATCCTTATGCATGGAAAAAACAAACTACGTAAAAAATTACAAAAATGGTATGAAATTAAAGGTCTGAATCTCAGAATTCTATACTATACTTGGTTCTATACTGATATTATAGTCTATATAAATAAAATTAGAGTTTTGTCTGTACATTGCTTAGAATTATGACATTTTTGGTTATTTTTGCGTTTTGAAGGTCAGAGAATCCGAATCAAGCCTTAAATCAATTTATGTCACGATGTGTGTTGGTAACGCTCAACATCACACTTTAGACCGCTTTTCACGCAATAACTAGAGTACTGATATGGCTGAAACTTTTTTCCAGTGTAGTATGCACATATGAGAAGGTTTTAGACAACTTAAAACTGGCGTAAGTCTTTTTGAAATTAAATAGCAAGCTTCTAAAAACCAAGTTTTATTTGATTTCGACCAAGTTTGTTTTGAATTTCCCCATAATCCAAGGGGATGACGTTTTGTTTACATTTTCAGTGTTCCAAGCATATGGTAGTTACCTTCACTGATGGATTCGTCGCTACAGATGTTTTATGATTTCATTCAGTTTTATGTTTTGGTTGATAATATTTCTTTTTAGTTGACATGTACTATATAAAGTTAATATTTTCCCATTCATTGTACATTTATCAGGATTTTCATCCTGATCTGGCTCTCGGTTTCCACCACAGACCAAGGCCGCGCACATACCCTCTCAAAGATCACATATTAATATCCTTAGAATGTAAAGCCAGCTGTCTGTAAAAAATAAAATAAATCACTGACTAGAGATACTTAAAAGTCCTTCCAACAGCTGTTAATAAAAGAGATAATATAAACCATTTTTAAAAATTGCGGGACGGCTCTGTTATTTTGTTGTTGTACAAAATAGACCCTAAAACATTAGAAAATACTTTGGTGGCATTTAATCAAGGCATTTTCTACTCTACGTACATAAACTTTCATGAAACAGGAAACTGCTTAAGATTCACTAAGTACGCACGGTCTGCTGCGAAGAGGGTATTTCCTGCCTCAGGGTCATTCTGTACTATAGCACAGATTCAACGATAGGCCTACTGAGTATAAGTCTTCCTAGGCAGCGACTCCATTAAGGGTTTTGTCGGCGGGGCGCTGGAATGTGCTGGCATGTTTAGTATAGAGGGGCCAAATAAAAATGCCTCGTGCGGCGGGACAGCAATATTTTTACTTACTCCCGTAGGCAGCGTCACAATTAGAAGATTCCTAAAACATCTTTCTGGCTGATGAAAACATATCTACTTTCAATTTTCAAATACCACCGACCTATCATTGCACACAGTCCAAACTACTTGAACTTGACTTAGAACCTTGACACTTTTCATGGATGTTCCTACAGGGCGTGAGCATCCGCTGAGAACAGGTTTTTCAAAATTCAAAGTTTTCAGGGTTTTTTGGTGGGGTCAACGGTCTAAAATCTTTCTGTATAATTTAATGGATGATCTTTCGAAAAAATTGTCAATTTTAATTTACAGCTGATAATAGTTTGGTTCCTTTTATCATAATTGTTTTTTTAAATTTTTTTAGGTGATATGTACTATATTAAAGTCACCAATAGTTTTTGTACCTTATCTATTTAATCATAAACTCAGTATCACCAGGTGTTCATTTAGGCAGCGGGTGTTAAAATTGTTATCGTGAGCGAAGCCACGGGCAACTGCTAGTACAAAATATAAGTGGTTTACAGGCAGTCTACAAATCGTAAACATTGATAACCTAGAAACTTGTCCTAACATTTTTTCAGAGAAGCTGCCACCACTGAATGCACTTGTAACGTTCTTATGGTGTGTAAACTGCCTCTAAACCATTTATAATTGTTACCACAGTGATGGTGAGATTCAGACCTTTAATTTTATACCAAATTTGTATTTTTGTAGTTGACTATAACCTTGTAATAGAATTGACTTTATTTTCATGCAGGGGCCGCACGGATAAACTCTCACAAAAACTAAGTTGTCAACCAAAGTATGGCAGCTATTTTTTTGTTCAAAAATATGATTAAAATATTTAACCATTTAACAACAAATTCCACTATTTGTTATTTTACCTGACCAAAAAATAAAAAAGCCGACTGCTTTTTTTTTTTTTTTTTTTTTTTTTTTATCTCAAGTTTTAAAGTTGAATAAAGCTTATGATTTTTTCATTTTTTTAATAAAAAACAACTATTTTTGAAATATGATTGGTACTTTTGCCGTTTAAAACTAAAGGACTCTTCATATGCAAAATTTCAACCTTAAGTATATTTTCTAAATGGCATAAAATACAAGTTATTTGAAACGTGAGTAAGCTACAGCCAGATTACGCGGTTTTAAACGCCGTTTTATGTTTCTATACCTAGACAATATGATAGCCCAGACTTCATTTGCTGTAATGCTAGTAAGATAGGCATACTCCGTCTATTTGTACAATGTGGTCACTGTTGATGTTACATATAAATGTGTTAGTTAAAATGTTTTATGTTTTTTTTATTTAATTAAAGCATTAAATCGAAATGGACAATTGTATCTGGTTTATGATTATTTTAGTTATTTTGACTACACATTGTTATTATTATTATTATTATTATTATTATTATTATTATTATTATTATTATTATTATTATTATTATTATTATTATTATTATTATTTTCCCGTGTTGGGCCGGGACAGAATGTCCAACAGTATCCCCTGCTTGTCGTAAGAGCCGACTAAAAGGGGAGGGGGGCGCACTGGTCCTTTTTCGCGTCTCCTTTTCACAATTCCATTCTCCGGTTCATTTCAATAGCCCGGTTGTTTTTTTCTAAATCATTCCGGCCTATTTTCCGGGGTGACTCTGTGTTCTTCAGCCTCCATTGCGCTGGAGGTCTAGGACGAGCAGAGGGTACAGCTTAAAAACTGGGTTCTGCACCTCCCAGGCTGCCGGATAGTACAGGGGCCCGGGTCAGCCCAGCCAGCTGACCTGGCTGCCCTATCAGCCGGCGAAAATCCCTTTGGCCGTGGCGGTGCCGGTTGGCGACCGGATAGGGCCCTGCTGCGGTCACGGGGGGGCTCTGCCGAGGCCACTGCTCGTCTGGGACCGCCGGTGCTTTGGAGGCGGTCGAACACGGATATAGTTTCTCTGGTGATGGGTCGGTCTGACTTTCTCATCGGGGTACGTTTGGGGGGTCAACGCCCAGTCTTGGGGGCCAATCCAGACAACATGGCAAGTGCAGACAAAAAAACGATTCAAAAGGTGCACGAATCAAAACGGGGTACCCTAACCCCAAAAAACACCCAGCAGGATTCTCCTCTGAGTGGGCTTGACGACGGGGTGGCAAGCCCCTTCGAAAGAAGATCTCGACTCACGAGATCGCCACCAGTCCGGGTCGCGACACCTGCCTCATCGGTGGCAAGAACATCCGCGGCCATTGAGAGGGCACCCACTGAGGACAACGAGCCGATGAATGCCGACTCGTCTCCCTTTGACGCGGTCATCGCGCTCGCCAGGCAGCAGGAGGAGGAGCACCTTAAAAAGTGCTTCGACACCCTGGCTGTAATGAAGGCTGCGACCGCCCGGCAGAAGAACATTAGCAAGGACGTGCAGGATGGCATTGTCCAATTGGAGGCCAGTCTGCAGCACATTGTCCAGCTGAGGAGGTCGTGGCAGTCTTGTGAGACGGTGGCCGCGTCGACCCAGACGACTCCATCGCTGCGGGTCAAGGCTCAGCCGGCCGGTGGAAAGCGAGCCGCTTCTAGCCCCGCCCAACCGGAGGCAGAGAAAAAGCCGAAGGGAGACGGTCCAGCGGAGAAGTCGGACTCCGAAGCATGGACCGAGGTCGTTAAGAGGAAGGGTAAGAAGAAAGACCCTCTTCCAAATCCTAGAAGCCAGCCTGGCACCCAGGACAAGAAGAAGGCGCCGAGGAAGAAGTCCCGCAAGCAGCGGCCGGACGCTCTTCTCATCAAGCCGTCGGAGGGGAAATCCTACGCCGACGTGCTGGGCGAAATTCGCAGTAAAGCGAAGCCCGATGAGAAGGGCGCCGTCATCAAGGGCATGAGGAAGACCCGAGCCGGCGATCTTTTGGTCGAGCTCGGTGACGCCTCCAAAAGTAAAGCTGCCTTCAGCGAGGACTTGCAGACCATCTTGGGGGCGAACGCGACCGTCCGCGTTCTCGAACCCAAGTCGACGCTGGAGGTGAGGGACCTTGACGAGCTGACGACCGAGGCGGAGGTGACTGCTGCCGTCAAATCCGCCATCGGCGACAACGTCGAGGTGAAAACCTTCCTCTCAAAGGCGAACGCCCGGGGTCAGAAGGTGGCGATCCTCACGCTGGGAGCCAGGGCAGCTGCGAAGCTCCTGGAGAAGGGCCACCTGAAAGTCTGGTACGTGAGCTGTCGGGTGCGCGAGAAGCTCGTGGCCTCCAGATGTTTTAAATGTCTGGGGTTCGGTCACGTAGCTAATCGCTGCCCTGGACCCGATAGAAGCAAGCTCTGCTTCAAGTGCGGCGGCCAGGATCACAGGGCCAGCGCATGCAATGCAGCGTTGTCATGTGTCCTGTGTACAGAAGCCGGCTTGAAGGGCGACCAGGTCAAGCATTCCGCTGGGTCTGGTCGTTGCGGGCAGTACAGGCGGGCCATCCAGGAGCTTCGCCAAACACAAAAGAAATGATCAGTGTTCTGCAACTTAACATGCAGAGGAGCAGGACAGCAAACGACTTGCTGTTCCAATTCGCCACGGAGCAGGGTGCTGACCTACTGCTTCTCAGTGAGCAGTACCAGAACCGACGCTCCGCGCAGTGGTTCTCGGATCCCTCCGGCACTGCGGCGATATGGATCTTGGACCTCGGGAAGGTGCCTGTTCTCGATTCCGGATCGGGCAACGGCTTCGTTTGGGTGAGGAGCAGGGATTTCACCGTCTTTTCCTGTTACCTCACGCCTAACCAACCGATCGCAGACTACCGCCACATGGTCGATTCCATCGAGGATAAGATCATGAACACCTCTGGCGGGGTCATAGTCGGTGGCGATTTTAACGCCAAAGCCGTGGAATGGGGTTCCCCGCGGACCGACACTCGAGGTCGTTACGTCCTCGAGTCGGCTGCCAGGTCGGGCCTCTGTATCCTCAACACGGGCGGCATTTCCACCTTTCGCCGTCCGGGGTGCAGAGAGACGATCCCTGACATATCCCTTGCCTCTGAAGGGATTGTCCAGCGGATCTCCGACTGGCGTGTCTACGAGGAGTATTCCTCTAGCGACCATCAGGGGACCCTCTTCAAGGTCCTTCCCGAGGGTGCGCGCTTGCGCGCTGAATCTGCTCCTCTGGCTCGACGCTGGAACACCAGTCGTCTGAGCAAAGACACTTTTAAAGAAGTAATCAAAGACCAGAGCATTGTGAATTTCACAGGTGCCGAAGATCTGGCAGCATCGACGATGCGTCTCATCGCGACCGCGTGTGAGCAGTCGATGCCCGGAGTTTCCCGCCGCCACAGGAAGAAGCCGGTTTACTGGTGGACGCCTGAAATCGCGGAACTCCGGAGGAGATGCCTTGGTCTCCGACGAGTTGCGCAGCGAGCCAGGAACCGCCCTGATGCAAATGCCAGATCGGCTGAGCACAGAGCGGCCCGCCGAGAGCTCCGCGGTGCCATCAACCGGAGTAAAGTCAGGTGCTGGAAACAGCTGTGTCAGGATATCGACAACGACCCCTGGGGGATGGGCTACAAACTTGTAACCCAGAAGCTAGGGGCTCGCTCACCACCTGCGGTCATGGAACCACAAGCCATGGCCGCCGTCGTCGACACACTGTTTCCCAGCCACCCAGTTCGGCCAGTCAGGGAATTCGGACAGGTAGGCGCCTTCCCAGTCTTCCGGGAAGAGGAACTCACCGCCGCCGTCCGATCCCTACGACCCAGAAGAGCGCCCGGTCCCGATGGCATTCCGGCGGAGGTGCTCAAGCTCGCTGCGGAGGTGAATCCAAGGCTTCTGCTCGATATGTTCAACGCGTGTCTGGCGGAAGGCGTTTTCTTTTCTTCGTGGAAGGTTGCCCGCCTTGTTCTTATCCCGAAGGCGAAGAGCACACCGGGGACCCCTTCTTCTTTCCGACCCCTGTGTATGCTCGACACGGCCGGGAAAGTGCTTGAGAAGCTCCTGCGCGTCAGGCTGACCGAGGCCATCGTCTCTGCGGGGGACTTGTCCCCGCAGCAGTACGGCTTCAGATCCGGCCGCTCTACCATCGACGCTATCCAGGAGGTAGTTGAGGCAGTGCGGAGGGCGGAGGATCACAACCATTGGTCGCGCCGCGTGGTCCTTCTCGTCACGCTCGACGTGAAGAACGCTTTTAACTCCGCCAGGTGGAGCGATATGCTGTGGGCGCTTGAGCATACGTTCCAAGTTCCCTCCTACCTCCTGCGTATGATAGAAGCGTATCTGTCAGACCGCGTTCTGTTGTACGACACGACCGAAGGTCAGCGGCGCATTCCCATCACTTCCGGGGCTGCGCAGGGGTCCATTCTCGGACCAGATCTCTGGAACGTGTCCTACGACAGCTTGCTGAGGCTAGACATGCCCGATGAGACCCGCCTCGTTGGCTATGCTGACGATGTCGCTGCCTTGATCGCTGCGAGGAACGTCGAGCAGGCAAAACTGAGGCTCAGCGTAGTGATGGCCAAGGTCAACGGGTGGATGCGAGATCACGGCTTGTCCCTGGCTATCAGTAAGACGGAGATCGTCGTCCTCACCAAAAAGAGGATTAACACCGTGTTCCCGGTGCAGATAGGTGACGTCACACTCGAGACTAAGCCTGCTGCAAAGTACCTGGGAGTCATGGTCGACAGCAGACTGTCTTTCGGCGAGCAGATCCAGCGCGCTGCCGACAAAGCCGCTAAGGGTGTCGCTGCCCTTGGTAGGCTTATGCCCAATGTCGGCGGTCCTCGTTCCTGCAAGCGCCGTCTGCTCATGACTGCCGTCCAGTCAGTCTTGCTGTACGGGGCGGAGGTATGGGCTCACGCACTCGAGAAGCGAGTCTTCCGAGACCGGCTTGCCCGAGTCCAGCGTCGAGGAGCTCTGCGGGTCGCTTCGGCCTACCGCACAGTCTCCGAGCCTGCTGTGATGGTGATCGCCGGAGTCATCCCCGTCCTCTTCCTCGCGAGGGAGAGGCAGGCGATTTACCGGAGGAGGCCTGAAGTGGGCCGGGAAACAGCTGCCAGGGAAGAGCGCGATCGCAGCTTCGACTCTTGGCAGCGCGACTGGGAAGCCGAGCCGAGGGGACGTTGGACCTTCCAGCTCATACCTTCCGTCCGACCATGGCTGGAGCGGCAGCACGGCGAGGTCGATTACTACGTGACCCAGTTTCTTTCTGGACACGGGTACTTCCGAGCCTATCTGCACCGGATGGGCAAAGTCGCCAGCCCGGACTGTCTGTATTGCCCCGGCATCCCAGATACGTCCGAGCACACCTTCTTTCAGTGCGACCGTTGGCACGTCCGCCGAGCCTCACTTTCATCTGAGATCGGCGTGACCGTCAGCCCAAACAACATCGTCGGAGCTATGCTCCAGGGAGAGGGCAACTGGAACTGTGTCCAGCACTACGTCCAGGCCATTCTTCGGGCGAAAAAGGTCGACCTCGATCGGCCTTAATCCTCAGCATTTCCCCACGGAGGTTGCCCTAGCGGCGTAATATCAAAGGCCTAGCCCGAAGTAATGTGTGAAACAGTTCCAGGCTAGTGTCCTCGGTGCCGAGGGAGGTGGTTTAGTCGGTAGTTCACGGGACATCGAGCTCGTGGGAGTCCGACACTACTGAGGGGACAACGAGCCCCTCAGTGTGCGTAAACGCATTCCACCTCCTACCCAAAAAAAAAAAAAAAATTATTATTATTATTATTATTATTATTAATATTATTTATAATATTATTTAAATAACACGGGCGGCGTTTCTACCTTCCGTCGTCCAGGGTATGGAGAGACGATTCCCGACATTTCACTCGCCTCTGAGGGGGTTGCGGATCGCATCTATGACTGGCGAGTCTCCGAGGGTTATTCCGCTAGCGATCACCAGGGTATCCTTTTCAAGGTCCTTCCCGAGCGTGCGCGCATTCGTGCTAATCCTGCTCCTCTCTCTCGACGCTGGAACACCAGTCGTCTGAATAAAAGAATATTTGAAGAAATCGTCCGGGACAAGAGTATCTTAAACAACACAAGCGCCGAACATCTGGCCACATCGACGATGAGCCTCATCACCAACGCGTGTGAGCAGTCGATGCCCGGAGTTTCTCGCTGTCACGGGAAGAAACCAGTCTATTGGTGGACGCCCGAAATCGCGGAACTCCGGAGGAGATGCCTTGGTCTCCGACGAGCAGCGCAGCGAGCCAGGAATCGCCCTGATGCTAATGTCAGATCGGCAGAGCACAGGGCTCTTCGGCGTGAGCTCCGGGGTGCCATCAACCGGAGCAAAGTCAGGTGCTGGAGACAACTGTGTCAGGATATTGACAACGACCCCTGGGGGACGGGCTACAAACTTGTAACCCAGAAGCTAGGGGCTCGCTCACCACCTGCGGTCATGGAACCACAAGCCATGGCCGCCGTCGTCGACACATTGTTCCCCAGTCATCCTGTGAGGCCTGTTAGGGACTTTGGAGAGGTAGGCGCCTTCCCGGCCTTTCGGGAAGAGGAACTTATCGCTGCCGTCCGATCCCTGAGAACCAGAAGAGCACCCGGTCCAGATGGTATCCCGGCGGAGGTGATCAAGCTCGTCGTGGAGGTCAACCCAAGGCTTCTCTTAGACATGTACAACGCATGTCTGGCTAAGGGCGTGTTCTTCTCGGCTTGGAAAACAGCTCGTCTCGTCCTGATCCCTAAGGCGAAGACCACGCAAGGGACTCCCCCATCTTTTCGTCCCCTCTGCATGCTCGACACGGCCGGCAAAGTGATGGAAAAACTCCTGCGCGCTAGATTGACCGAAGCAATCGTTTCTGCGGGTGATCTGTCTCCACAGCAGCACGGTTTCAGAACCGGCCATTCTACCATTGACGCCATCCAGGAGGTAGCTGAGGCAGTGCGGAGGGCGGAGGACCACAACCACTGGTCGCGCCGCGTGGTTCTCCTCGTTACACTTGACGTAAGAAACGCTTTCAACTCCGCCAGGTGGAGCGATATGCTGTGGGCGCTTGAGCATACGTTCCACGTCCCCCTCTACCTCCTGCGCATGATCGAGGCGTATCTTTCGGATAGGGTACTGCTTTACGACACTACTGAAGGTCAGAAGCGCATACCCATCACTTCTGGGGCTGCGCAGGGGTCTATTCTTGGACCCGATCTTTGGAACGTGTCCTATAACAGCTTGCTGACGCTAGACATGCCCGATGAGACCCAGCTCGTTGGCTACGCTGATGACGTTGCTGCTCTGGTTGCAGCGAGAGACGTCGAGTTGGCGAAGCTCAAACTCAGAACAGTAATGGACCGAGTCAGCGAGTGGATGCGAGTTCACGGCTTGTCTTTAGCTATTGAGAAAACCGAAATAGTGGTCCTCACTAAGAAGAGGATTCCCATAGTTATTCCTGTGCAAATAGGCGACGTCCTTCTTGAGACCAAGCCTGCTGCCAAATACCTTGGTGTTATGGTCGATAGCAAACTGTCTTTCGGCGAGCAGATACAGCGCACCGCCGACAAAGCCGCCAAGGGTGTCGCTGCCCTTAGTAGGCTTATGCCCAACGTCGATGGCCCTCGTTCTTGCAAACGCCGTCTGCTTATGTCTGCCGTTCAATCAGTTTTGCTTTACGGTGCGGAGGTATGGGCCCACGCACTCGAGTTAGGTGTCTACCGAGACCGCCTTACTCGAGTTCAGCGTCGAGCTGCCTTACGGGTCACATCTGCCTACCGCACGGTTTCCGAGCCAGCTGTGATGGTGATCGCGGGAGTTATTCCCATCTACTTCCTAGCGAGGGAGAGACAGGCGATTTAACGCAGGAGTCCTGAGGTGGGCAGGGAAACAGCCGCAACTGAAGAGCGCGACCGCAGCTTCGACTGCTGGCAGCGCAACTGGGAAGCTGAGTCGAGAGGACGTTGGACCTTTAGGCTCATTCCCACCATCCGACCATGGGTGGAACGGCAGCACGGCGAGGTTGACTATTTCGTGACCCAGTTCCTTTCGGGTCATGGATACTTCCGAGCTTATTTGCACAGGGTGGGAAAAGTCGCCAGCTCGGACTGCCTGTATTGCCCTGGCATTTCAGACACGGCCGAGCATACATTTTTTGACTGCGACCAATGGCACGCTCATCGAGCTTCGCTCATTGATGAGATCGGCGTCGTCGCAACTCCACAGAACATCGTTGGAGCAATGCTCCAGGGAGAGGGCAACTGGAACTGCGTTAGGTATTTTGTCCAGGCCATTCTTCGGGCGAAAAAGGTCGATCTTGACCGGCCTTGATCCTTATCTATCCCCACAGAGGAAAGCCCTAGTGGCATAAGCACAAGGCCTAGCCCGAAGTAATGTGTGAAACAGTTCCAGGCTAGTGTCCTCGGTGCCGACGGGGGTGGTTTAGTTGGTAGTTCACGGGACATCAAGTTCGTGGGAGTCCGACACTATTGAGGGGACAATGAGCCCCTCAGTGTGCGTAAATGCATTCCACCTCCTACCCAAAAAAAAAAAAAAATTATTTAAATAACAAACTATTTTAAAACAGTTTGTTGTTTCAATAACAATAGTAATAAAATTAATAATGGCGTGTATCCAAAATTACTCAGAAAAATTTTAAGAAACCATCATAAAAAAACATACAGGCAAGATTAGTCTCGTTTAGTGCCAGACAATCTTATTCTTAATGTATCTAATGTATCTAATGTATTCTTAATGTTTTCGAAATTCTTTAAAAATGCTCTTATTTTGTATAGTAAATATAATACATTGGAGACTATCACAGAAAAAAGCAATGTAAACAGCAGTTTTACGTGTTTACATCAAGTGCCCAGCATCTGTGCTGGACACATAGTGTAATAGAAATAATTACAGCAAGTGCTCAACGACCGTTGGGCACTTCATGAAGAGCCCAGTTTTCTTGGTCACATACTGTAATTTTGAAAGAAACCATTCAAATACACTATGTGCCCAGGCTAGCTGGGCACTTCATGAAGTGCCCGGTTAGCGCTGGAGACTTCATGAAGTGCCCAATTACAGCATGTGGCTACGACATATGTCTGTCTGTGAGCACGATAGCGGCCGTAAAAGTGGTCCAATCTTAATGAAAATTGGTACAGACGTGTAAAGTGGTAATCAATTGGACGAGTTCGTGAACCAGCCCGATCGGATCACCGGAAGGGAGGGTAAAGGGGGATAAACCCCCCAAAATGGGGTTTTGAGTTTTTTTACATAGAAAAATAAAATTTACCGAATTTTTGTGGGCGCCATTGAATTCAGCTCAAAAAACAAACATTTAGTATTTTGAATCACTGCTCTATGTCCATTGGTTACCGAGATATTGAAAGTGGTAAACACATCAGTACGTTGTCCCAATGTTAACCTTATGGGAAATAAGTAAAATTCTATATCTTGGTTATTTCTCAGCATATCTCAATAAAACATAGTATATGGCTTCATCTAGTTCAGATCTACTAAATATTGAATTAAAACCACCCAGCAAACCTACATACTTATTCCCCATGTTATTCTTATGGGGCTTACCAAAACAAGTCAAATTTCGCTATGTTGAATTGAAATATGTTGTTTTGCATTTGAAATTCGCTGAGTTTGCAGGTCTGCTGCAACGGGGATATTTAGTTGTAGACTATTATGCTTGTTATAAATATGTTGACGATGCCCATGCAATGTTTTTTTTTTTTTTTTTTTTTTTGGCTAGTAAAATCTTGAATCTTGAGTCATTCATTAGTTTTATTCATGAAGAAAATAAACAAGGGGGTCACATGGTATTCATTATACTTTTTATATTTTATATAATTCTTAGTCTAATAATTTTCAATAAATGTTATCCTGTTATGGTATATATATGTGTCAGAAAACATATAATCAATGAATTTAAATCAGTAAAAAAAATAATAAAATGATCACACGAGCAAATTGAATTTAATCATAAGGTTAGTTTTATACGTAGTTGAAATAACTCCGTTGCAGCATACCTGCATTTCCAGCCAATTTTGATTCAACATATCTTACCTCAGCATTGTAAGCATACCATATATTATACTGTATTTTCAGAAGGTTTGCCCAAAGCATTCCCTCTCCGCACCCCAATCTATCTATCTATATTATTAACTCTGTAAGCGATTTTTTAAAATCAAAATTGTGAGAGTTTGCCAGCTCGCAGGATGACAGAAGATGGCTCAAATGGAAGGTCTCGGCCCCAGGGGGTCGGGAAAAATAGCAGATTATGTCAAAATATACCAGAAAATGAGAAATAACGAAAAATATCTTCCATTTAAAATGCATTGAGATTGAAAAGATTGAAAAACGTCTGTTTTGTTTACATTAAACATGTGGTGCTAATGCTTGATTCAAAGTCATATGGTAGATGTTGACATGTGGCATTTGTTTCAAAATGCAGCTAACTATGCACGTTCAATGTACTATAACAAAAAATATTTGAAATTTAAGATTTTCTGAATTTACAATAATTAAGGTTTTGAGTTTTTCAAAATTTAAAATTATAAAAAGTTAAGTATGTTTGTTTAGTTTATGCTATAACGATGCAGATTTAATACCAAATGATATATATATAATTACGTACGCGAAATTTTTGCGAAGAAATTGTAGGCGTTTGGAAGGTCGCAGGATGATGGAGGGGGGGGGGCTGAAACTGAAGGTCTCCACCTCTGGGACTCGGGGAAAATACTGTAATAGCTTTAAACTTACTATAAAATGAGAAATAACGTAAAATAACTGTCACTTAAAAACCATTAGGATATAAAAAGGTCTGCTTTGGTTAAATGATTTATTTCCATTGTCAAAGTCATATGTTTTTGTTTATTATCTACAATGTTTATGTTTTGATTTTGAGTTTTAGAATGTGAATAAAACTGATGTTGTTTTGCTTTTAAATTTTATTTTAATTAGTTAGTTGAAAAACCAAATGCTAGAAATAATCATAATTTTGTGGATCCAAAAGCCTATTTTCTACTATAAGGTATTTTGTACTAGTTCCTGGTGGACCGAGCCTTGCTCGGTGTTATTTCATGTTTACCAGATCATCCAGTTACTATAAAATATTTCAATGTCATAAAATTGATAAATAGAAACCTTTTTTATTGCTCCATGGACTCTTCATCGCACGTGCTGTATTTTCCCTTAATGGCTGTAGATTCCAAACAGCTGTTATGATTACTTCATTTGTTTACACTTTCCTTGTTTATTTTCGTTGCTATCACGGCAACCCATAAGGCCAATGTTAAAATTTTACAACTTTAAAATTCGATTTATTACGTTATTAGATTTTCTCTGGTCGAGTAATCTGCATAAAAGACGTTTTTGAGACATAAATTACTTATTTCCAGACTTAAGGAAAATCCTCGGAGCCGTTTTAGAGATCGTTGTGCAAGCAAGCAAGCAAGCAAGCAAGCATACATACAAGATAACACTGCTCGTATAAGAGTATAGGATAGTAAAGAAGGATTATGCTTAGTAGTCCAGTGAAAATAGGTTTTAATAAGGAAAAAAATGCAAGCAAAAATGTTTTTGCTGGAAAATGTGCACCAAGACGTCCTGAGTCAAAACCCAAGTTTTCTACTTCGGGTCAGGTGAGCTAACTCCGCCATCTTGGAAAATGGCGGCCATGTTTGAAATACTTTTATCGACATAAAATCCACAAAAGTTATCCGATTTCGACAAAATTTGGTAGGGATGTGTAAAATTGGGTATTCTATTAGAAAACAATCGCTTACACTTGATTTTTTACTATTTTAATGGTTTTTTTGCAACTTTTATGTAAAAAAACATGTTTTTTTCGTTTTTCGAAAAAGGTTATGAGGTTAACAGTTACTATATGGATATTTCTGAAAAGTACGTAAAATTACGAACAATTTGGTATATTCAACTTGTATTTTACTGTTTTTACTTTTTATATAATCAAAAAAAAAAGATATTTTTATGCAATTTTTTAAAAAGTGCTAAAAAATTTAAATTATCCAAATTTAGTTTTTTGTGGTAGAAAATGTTCATTTAGGGGTTCTGAGTCAAAACCCAAGTTTTCTACTTCCGGACAGTTGAGCTAAATCCGCCATCTTGAAAAATGGCGGATATGTTTGATTTACTTAAATCATCATAAAATCCACAAAAGTCATCCGATTGTAATAAAATTCGGTAGGGATGTGTATAACTATGGCCACTACGTTATACTAAAGGAATAACAAGCATATTTTATCATTTTATATGTTTTTTATAATTTTTATGAAAAAAATTTGTTTTTTTTACATTTTTATTTCGAAATTAACACCAAACATAAAAACCATGGATGTTTTTAAAAAGTACATAAAATTACAAACAATTTGGTATATTCAACCTTTACTATGCTGTTTTTGGTTTTTGAATAACACAAAAAAATATAAATTTTAAAGTGTCTTTTTCAAAAAAACGTTAAAAAATGAAAATTTTGCAAATTAACGTTTATGTGGTAGAAAATATTCGCAAAGGGTTACTAAGTCAAAAACCAAGTTTTCTACTTCCGGTCAGTTGAGCTAAATCCGCCATCTTGAAAAATGGCGGATATGTTTGATTTACTTAAATCATCATAAAATCCACAAAAGTCATCCGATTGGAATAAAATTCGGTAGGGATGTGTATAACTATGGCCACTACGTAATACTAAAGGAATAACAAGCATATTTAATCATTTTATATGTTTTTTATAATTTTTATGAAAAAAATTTGTTTTTTTTTTACATTAAAAATTATAAAAAAACATATAAAATGATTAAATATGCTTGTTATTCCTTTAGTATTACGTAGTGGCCATAGTTATACACATCCCTACCGAATGTTATTCCAATCGGATGACTTTTGTGGATTTTATGATGATTTAAGTAAATCAAACATATCCGCCATTTTTCAAGATGGCGGATTTAGCTCAACTGACCGGAAGTAGAAAACTTGGTTTTTGACTTAGTACCCCTTTGCGAATATTTTCTACCACATAAACGTTAATTTGCAAAATATTCATTTTTTAACGTTTTTTTGAAAAAGACTCTTTAAAATTTATATTTTTTTGTGTTATTCAAAAACCAAAAACAGCATAGTAAAGGTTGAATATACCAAATTGTTTGTAATTTTATGTACTTTTTAAAAACATCCATGGTTTTTATGTTTGGTGTTAATTTCGAAATAAAAATGTAAAAAAAACAAATTTTTTTCATAAAAATTATAAAAAACATATAAAATGATAAAATATGCTTGTTATTCCTTTAGTATAACGTAGTGGCCATAGTTATACACATCCCTACCGAATTTTATTACAATCGGATGACTTTTGTGGATTTTATGATGATTTAAGTAAATCAAACATATCCGCCATTTTTCAAGATGGCGGATTTAGCTCAACTGTCCGAAAGTAGAAAACTTGGGTTTTGACTCAGAACCCCTAAATGAACATTTTCTACCACAAAAAACTAAATTTTGATAATTAAAATTTTTTAGCACTTTTTAAAAAATTGCATAAAAATATCTTATTTTTTTGATTATATAAAAAGTAAAAACAGTAAAATACAAGTTGAATATACCAAATTGTTCGTAATTTTACGTACTTTTCAGAAATATCCATATAGTAACTGTTAACCTCATAACGTTTTTGAAAAACGAAAAAAACATGTTTTTTTACATAAAAGTTGCAAAAAAACCATTAAAATAGTAAAAAATCAAGTGTAAGCGATTGTTTTCTAATAGAATACCCAATTTTACACATCCCTACCAAATTTTGTCGAAATCGGATAACTTTTGTGGATTTTATGTCGATAAAAGTATTTCAAACATGGCCGCCATTTTCCAAGATGGCGGAGATAGCTCACCTGACCCGAAGTAGAAAACTTGGGTTTTGACTCAGGACGTCTTGGTGCACATTTTCCAGCAAAAACATTTTTGCTTGCATTTTTTTCCTTATTAGTGTGTTTTTTCGCCTATCTTCACTGGACTATAGGGGCTATTAATTAGCTCCTTCAAGCCTCTAGTTCATATAATTTCTTTATTTATTTTTTAAATAATTTAGATTTTAACATAGGATATATTTTTTGCAAAATCATTATCAACGAACTCTTAACTATTCAAAATAAAGATGAAATATTCACCTGAAAATGTAAATATAAACTTATGTTCAGGGTTGTATTTGAAGATACAACTTTCACAGCAAACCGGCGTATTATATCTCCGGCTATGACAGAGTCAGTTGGTTGCATGGCGCGGGGGGGAGAGGGGGTACTTTTCTGAAAACATTGTTCTACAATTCGCGCATTACATCTCCGGCTATGACCACTACGCTACTAACCATGTCATATGATATTTTAAACATATGATATTGGTAAACACAGCATTTGACAAGCAGCGGTGTTTTAGAAAATGTTTTCAGAAAAGTACCCCCTCTCCCCCCCGCACCTTACAATCAGCTGACTCAGTCATAGCCGGAGATATAATGCGCGAACTGTATAGTCCCGCTGTTAGTCAAACGCTATATTTAACAAAATCATATGTTTAAAATATCGTATGATACGGTTAGTAGCGTTGTGGTCACAGCCGGAGATAATGAACTGTACTCAGTGAATTTCTAAAGTGGGCAACGTGGGCATACGTTCGGGAAATTGATGTTTTGAATAATACATGTAAATTTCGCTCTAAATAAAGTACATTTTATCATTCATGAGCTTCTTTCCTAATCATTATTCATAGTCTAAACTTTGTTAATAAATGTATTCTTATTATAGTAAGTAAATGTTGGCAAACACATTATCAATCTACTCAAATCCAAGGAATAAAAACAAATCAAAACATCTCCTGAACAACTTACATTCAAAAATATGGTTGTATCACTTTTTAAAAATCCCATTTTTAGGGGAATTCAATAAAAAATTAGGGTATTTACCCCAGTTTTTGTCCCTTCAGGGAAAAATAAAAGACAATGTACTGTATTTAGCAGACCCATTATCTTAGTAACCGATAGATGTAGAACAATGATTAAAAATCCAGTGAACGTTAAAAATATTAAATTGTTTATTTTTTTAGCTGAATATAATGTTGACATTCAAATCGACATAGAATTAAGGAAATCGTGTTAAATCTGTAAAATAAATTTTATTTTGGTAAAAAAAACCTTCTTAGAACTAACCGCACCTTGCTGGTTTTCGAACTCGATCGTGTGTAAATGTCGCTTTACACGTATGTGTCAAATTTAATCACGATTGGACCTTTTTTGCGAAAGTTATCGCGCCTATAAACAAGTATATGGAAATGAAAATTAACGAACGGTGTTTTTGGGGTCTAGGGACAAAAAAATGAAAAGTTTCGGTGGTCCCGCGCTTAAGTCTTACCATGTCGCCTACCTTAATATCTACTTCCCTATAGGGGGAAATTCGCTAAAACGTGTTGTATGCAGATTACTTCGTCAGAGAAAATCTAATGACGTAATGAAGTGAATTTTCAAGTTTCAAAATTTTAACATATTTGCTTCATGGGTCGCCATAATAGCAACGATTTCCTTGTTTATTTAAACAAGGAAAGCGTAAACAAATAAAGCAATCGTAACAGCTGTTTGCAAATTACAGTCATCTAGAAAAAATATAGCGTGGGGGATAAATATTGCATGGAGTATAAAAAAGTGTAATAAATATTATCAAATTGTTTTATAATAATTTGATGATCTGGTCAGTATAAAAAAGACTCGATACACCAGGTACTCAAGTGTGATGAAGTTATTCCTAAATGCTTGTAATTAGCCCAATAATATCGTTGAAGTAACTTATAAAGTACTTACTAGGCCTATTCTTTTTACTTTTTATAATAAAGTATAAAATGTAAATTCTATATACATCAGGTAGCCGCCCTTCAAAACGCGTGAAGAATAATGATCATATAGATGTCAGGATGACGAATGACGCTTTCCTTTTATCTTTTGAGTATTTTGTTTTTACTGTTTTATTTTTTCTTTTTAAGCATATCGTAGTCAAACAATTGGTTTTCAATACACTTTTCACGAGCTCTGTTAAAAAGTAAGTTACGAAACAATGTCATTCAAACAAAATTACCTGCGAAACCGATCGATCTTCAGTATTTTAATTTTTACTGTAGACTATTATTTACGGGGGCGGTCTACCTTGACAGAAGAATCTGCGTCACAGAGCGAAATAACATTGTAAAGATAGGGCTAAAGCGCGCTGAAGTACGCTTGCAGACGTTTCGTATCTGGACGACAAAAGCTTTATTTTTTAAGATTTGATAAAAATGAGAGTGGGTTCATGTTCTTCAGAATATTTTATAGAGCTCTACATTTTTAATTTTTCTATAAAGCGTTTCTGTCGTTAGTTATGAGACTTTAAAATCTAACAAAAAAACTACCTTTTTTTGAAAGATTCACACGATTCCTGTAAATTAACGGGGATAAAATCAAAAATTCTAAAAATTTAGAGCTCTACGAAAACATATCCTTATTAAAATTACACCAAAATATTGGAAATCATATGAAAATCCAGCGATCAATGATATACTGTTGTATATTCAGTATCAGCTGATTGATTTATTCCATCATATGCCATTTAGTTCAATGTTTTTGTTGTTGTTTTTGATTCTAGTTTTTGTTGTATTACACAATGTGAAGTGAATAAAGTTACTTGTACAATTAATTGAGTTTTAGTCAACTATAATAAGTGGCGAACGATGGAAAAAAGAAGGAGAGGTAGAAGACAAACAGATGAAATAGATGATGCAGCAGTGGAAGGTCGGAGCGTTAGAATGCAGGAACAGATGAGAGGTACCGGCAGTTGGTGCAATGTAGCAGTCAAAGAATTTCAGGAGGGTGTGAGACTTGGGATTCTTTTGTTGGGAGGCTGGAGAATTACTTCGCAATCATGAACATAGAGACGAATACTGTTAAAAAGTCTCAGATATTAATTCAAACAATGGGTGTTAGCACATATCAACAGCTATGCGACCACCTGAGTCCTGAGAAATCAAGTTCTAGAGGATATGAGGAATTGATAAAATGTGTAGAGATGATTCTAAATCAAAGACGAAGTATTATAACAGAGCAGTACAATTTTACTTGTAGGAAGCAACGTGAAGGTGAATCGATAAAAGAATACTTGTGTGATCTTAAGAGAATGGCCAAATACTGTTGCTTCAGCTGTAATCGATGCAATGCCTCGACTCAAAACACACATATTCAGCAGCAGTTTATAGCTGGGTTACGCGATAAGACTATTTTGAAAGAACTTTTGAAAAGCCACAAAACTATGAATTTAACTGAATGTGTAGACTTGGCGTTAGCGATGGAAAGAGCCTCCGTAGAAGCCGACATAATTCAAGGGAAAGAAAGTGTCAGTATAATGAATGGTTAAATCTCAAAGAACAATGAGGAACGTGTCTTTAAATGTTTCAGTTGTGGGTCTACAAAACATAGAAAAGATGATTGTCCATGTAAAACAACTACATGTTTTAAATGTCAAAAGTAGGTCACATTGCTAGGGTGTGTCGAGGTCAGCTGAACATAGGACAAACTAAACATTTGACGACTGATAGAAACCAAGGAGATGCTAATGATTATACATCAGATGAACTTGAAGTCTCTATAGAACAACTGACAAGTAGTAGTGCAAATTTACCAGAAGTGTGTCCAAAACCAAAACGAATGATTATAACCTGTAAAATTGAAGATAAGTGTATAACATTTGAGTATGATACCGGCTCAACTGTATCGACAATATCAGTGGACGAATTTCGAAAGAATTTTCCTAATAAGAAGATGGAAAAAACTGAGCTAAAACTCAAGACATATACTGGGGAAACAATAAAACCATTGGGATATGCCTCTGTCAACATCAAGGTGGACAATGCCGAGGCTCGAGGAAATGTATATGTCCTGCCAGGTCGGGTGCAACCCATCTTTGGTAGAGAGTGGATGGTTTTGTTGAAAACAAATGTTAGTGTCAATAAAATTGAGCCCATTGATGAGAAAATGAGAGAAAAATTAATCACTCAAATAAAACAGGATTTTCAAGGGCTATTTAGGGATGACATCGGAAAGATTCCTGGATACAAAGGGCACATTCAGTTGAAACCGGAAGCGAAACCAGTATTTAAACCACCTCGACCGTTACCATACTCTTTGAAAGAAAAGGTAGAGGATGAAATTGACAGACTGGAAAATGAAGGAATTATAACCAAGATATCGTACGCAGAATGGGGATCACCAGTGGTGCCTATTATGAAACCAGATGGATCTGTTCGACTTTGCGCAGACTACAAAGTTACTGTAAATCGTGTAGTAGAGAATTGTGCTTTTCCCATTCCAAGAACTGACGACATCTTTGCTTCAATAGGAAAGGGCAAATTTTTTTACCACATTAGATATTAAACAAGCTTATCTGAACTTGGAAATG
Source organism: Flexamia atlantica (assembly GCA_035578135.1). Classification (NCBI taxonomy): domain Eukaryota; kingdom Metazoa; phylum Arthropoda; class Insecta; order Hemiptera; family Cicadellidae; genus Flexamia; species Flexamia atlantica. Next base: position 191,065,937 of record JAQJVK010000001.1, on the reverse strand, counting down.
GACGATGAAAGTTCAATGATACAGGCGATTTCAACAACGAAGGGAGTTTACCGTGTAAATAGATTAATTTTCGGAGTGAAATTGGCACCAGCAATATGGCAAGAGAAAATCGCGAAGATATTAGCGGGTTTGGAAGGAGTTCATACATTTTATGATAATATAATTATAGAGGGTAGAAATCTAGAGGAACATAACTTAAGACTAAGAAAGGTGCTACAAAGATTGTTGGAAAACAACTTACGGGTGAACTGGAAGAAATGCAAGTTCTTTGAAAATAAGGTTGAGTATCTGGGACATGTGATTTCAAGTGAAGGTATTTCAAAGTGCGCTGATAAGGTAGCAGCTGTACGAGATGTCCCTCGCCCTCAAAATGTAACAGAACTCAGAAGTTGGTTGGGACTCGTAAATTACTATGGGAAGTTTATCAAGAATTTGGCAATGATTTTGAGTCCATTGTACAAGCTGTTGGAAAAGGGTTCAAAATTCAAATGGAATGAAAAGGCAGAATCATCTCTTAATCACATCAAACAGGAGGTTATCAGTGAACAGGTACTAATTGCATATGACCCTGATTTACCTTTGATTCTAGCAACAGACGCGAGCCCCATGGATCTTGGAGCTGTCCTAAGCCACACGCTGCCAGATGGTACAGAACGACCTATATGTTTTGCCTCTAGAAGTTTGAGAGCAGCAGAGAAAAATTACAGTCAAATCGACAAGGAGGCGTCGGCGATATATTGGGCGCTTCACAAGTTCTTCAGATACTGCTATGGAAGAAGATTTACTTTAATTACGGACCATAAGCCCTTAGCGATGATCTTTAGTCCAAGCGATGATCACTTAGTTACCTACCTTAAGTGCCCATCGGTTGCTCCGATATGCATTGTTCATGCAAGGTTTTGATTATGAGATTGAGTACAAACCCACAAATCGACATGGAAACGCCGACGCTTTGTCACGGTTGCCCCAGAAAAACACAGTGAAGGACAACTTTCAAGATGAAACCACCCTGTACCATTTAGACCAAATCTCACAACTTCCAGTGAGTTTTATGGAAATACAAAGAGAAACTGAAGCGGATGAGGAACTAAGTTTGGTGTTAGACGAGCTTTTGAAAGGAAAATCAATCAGTGAACCAAAATACGGTCACCAGTCACAAGAACTATCTACAGAACAGAAATGTCTGTTCAGAGGAACTAGAGTGATTATTCCTAGATCTCTTAGGAAAAGGGTCCTTGAAGAGTTGCATTCAGCTCACGTTGGAATGTCAAAAATGAAGGCATTAGCAAGAGGTTATGTGTGGTGGCCTCAGATCGATTTTGATATTAAAAACATTGTGAGGAGCTGTCACTCTTGTTTGCAGTTTCAGCGAGAACCACCAAAAACAATCAATCACCCATGGGAGGAGCCACGCGAACCGTTTCAGCGAGTACATATTGACCACGCAGGACCTTTTAAGGGACAACACTTTTTACTGATAGTTGATGCATATACAAAGTGGTTAGAAGTGTTCCCAGTGAGAAATGTTACATCTCAAGTAACTATTGAAAAGTTAAGAGAAACATTTTCTCGTTTTGGATTACCAGCAACGTTGGTGTCTGACAATGGAACGGCTTTTACTTCCAACGAGTTTAAGAATTTCTTGAAAGAAAATGGAATAAATCACAGGACCATCGCCCCGTACCACCCATCATCGAATGGGCAAGCGGGACGGTATGTGCAGACACTTAAAAGAGCTTTACTGAAAATGATGGATGAAAAGGGCACCTTGAACGTGAAACTGAGCCGCTTCTTGATTGCTAATCGGCGGGCTCCCAATAGCACTACCGGCAAACCACCAGCAGAGTTGATGTTGGGGAGAAACATCAAAACCAGGCTAGATCTGATTCTCCCATCAGACATGGACAAGAATGTGGTAAAGAAGGACGAAATGAAGAAGGTACGATCGTTCCATCCTGGAGAACCCGCAACTTTTCGAGTATATAACGACAGAGGAAAGAAATGGGAAAGAGGAGTTATCAAAAATAGACTTGGAAGAGTAATGTATGTAGTGCAGAGAGAAGATGGATCTACAACCAAGAGGCATGTCGATCAACTAAGAAATGGACATGTTTAAATAGGTGTGGAGGAGTTTGTTGTATATTCAGTATCAGCTGATTGATTTATTCCATCATATGTCATTTAGTTCAATGTTTTTGTTGTTGTTTTTTATTCTAGTTTTTGTTGTATTACACAATGTGAAGTGAATAAAGTTACTTGTACAATTAATTGAGTTTTAGTCAACTATAATAGATACAAAACCCTGTTTTAGCGCTCGGAACTAGAGGTAGACCGCCCCCTTAAAAGTGTTAAATACCCCCGTTGTAGCAGACCTGACTACTCAGCAAATTTCAAATGGAAAAGCTCATGTTTCAATCCATCACAGCGAAATATGACATGTTTTTAAATGTAAGCTCCATAAGAATAACATGGGGAATGAGTATGCAGGTTTGTTGCAACAAGTATGTTAAAAATGGGTGGTTTTAATTCAATATTTAGTAGATCTGAACTAGGAGACGCATATACCAAGTTTTATCGAGACTAGTGGCTTGTAGGGGCATAAGCCCTAATAAGGGAAAATTTAAATTAAAACAATTCTTATTTCATATAGTAAGATCTACCTTTATAAACTGGCTTTTAGATCTACCATATGATATTATCTAGAACATGGTTTAAAATAAAATAACAATATCACATGTTTTATGTAAACAAAGCAGCTCCCAATGCTTTTTAAATGGCAGATATTTTACGTTATTTCTCATTTTCTAGTAAGCTTCAAGCAAATTCAGTATTTTTCCCGCCATCACGGAATAGAGACCTTTAATTTGAGCCCTCTCCCACCTTTCTACGACTTGCCAAGCGCCCACAATTTTGACGCAAAGAATCGCCTTACGAAATTAAATATATGATAATTTGTTAAAAAATAAGGAAGGTATAGAATTTTTTATTTCCCGTCATGATAACATGAGGAATAAAAAAAACTTGGCGCATTATATCTTGACACTTGGGAACCCTTTACACCTGAAGTGGTTGGAGTGGAGTGAAAGTCATCTGGACATCACAGCTGATACGATAAGTTGTACACTAGCCTGACGTGTAATCATTTTCCAACAGCTTCAATATATATATTAGTTGTCATTTTAAATCAAATGCACTTGACTTTATGTTTGTGGAAATTAGTTTTTACATTATTTGTTGCCCAAAATCATTGAAAATACCCCCCGTTGCAGCAGGCCTGCATACTCAGCGAATTTCAAATGCCAAAAAAATACTTCCATCCAATGTAGTGAGATATGACATGTTTTCGTAATCTCCATAAGAATAACATGGGGAATGAGTATGCAGGTTTGCTGCTACAGGCATGTTAAAACTAGGTGGTTTAATTTCATTATTTAGTAGATCTTATCTAGAAGAAGCCAAATACATTTTTTAGACATTGCATAAACTAAATATGTCTTTTAAAAAATAGCTAAGTTTTCCTGACGTCAATGTATAATATCTGGGGACCGAGCTTCGCTCGGGGGAAAGCAGTAACATTTTCAAATATACATGTTCATATTGCTCCCCACAATGACAATTAGCTTTGTAATTTGATTTACTGAGGTTTAAGTTTTGTTCACTGAATTTATTCGGTCTTTGTTTTCTAATCGATGCTCTCATTGCACGTTTCAGTGGCCAAGCGCTGTGACGAATGTTGTATACCCCAACGGTGCCTTCATGAATTGCTCGACACTGCCATTCGTTAACAGATAACAATATCACAGAAAATGCAAATTATATGATCTTACGTCACAAATAATCTATTTTCTATCTATCTATATTATTAATTCTGTAAGCGATTTTTTAAAATCAAAGTTGTGCATGAGAGTTTGCCATCTCGCAGGATGACAGGAGATGGCTAAAATAAAAGGTCTCGGACCCAGGGGGTCGGGAAAATAGCAGATTATGTCCAAATATACCAGAAAATGAGAAATAACGAAAAATATCTTCCATTTAAAATTCATTGGGATTGAAAAGATTGAAAAACGTCTGCTTTGTTTACATTAAACATGTGGTGCTAATGCTTGATTCAAAGCCATATGGTAGATGTTGACATATGGGATTTGCTTCAAAATGCAGCTAACTATGCACGTTCAATGTACTATAACAACAAATATTTTAAATTTAAGATTTTCTGATTTTATAATAATTAAGGGTTTGAGTTTTTCATAATTTAAAATTATAAAAAGTTAAGTACGTTTGTTTAGTTTATGTTATAACTATGCAGAGTTAAGGTCGCAGGATGATGGAGGGGGGGCTGAAACTGAAGGTCTCCATCTCAGGGACTCGGGGAAAATACTGAAATTGCTTTAAGCTTACTATAAAATGAGAAATAACGTAAAATAGCTGTTATTTAAAAACCTTTAGGATATAAAAAGGTCTGCTTTGTTTGATTAAAACCAAATGCTAGAAATAATCATAATTTTGTGGATCCAAAAGCCTATTTTCTAAGAAGGTATTTTGTACTATAGTAAAGAAGGATTATGCTTAGGGGCTATTAGCCCCTTCAAGCCTCTAGTAAAATAAATTTCATAAATGATGATACATTTTCGGAGCATCTAAATTTTGAAGTACAAACTGAAGTTTGAGGTGGATTGAGTTGAATTATATCACGTTTTTTCTGATATGAACCTTGTCCTAATGAAATAAACTTGTTCTTTGTAGATCTTTAAGAATTTGCTTATCTCTATTTCCTAAGTTGTATTTGCGAACTTAAAACATTAAACTGATGATTTAAATTTAGTAAATCTAAATCATAAAATCACCTTTATGTAAACAAATACTCGTTGTTGCTTTGATATTAATTATTTATAATTAACCTAAAACACACCTGTCTGGGATTTTTAGATGGGGATAATACTCCATGAGCGATCTGTACTCAATTGTATTATCCCTATTCTATTCTACTGTACTGGCAACGTGCTATAAAAGTTTTAAGTGGCTTTGTCTTGAACAGCTGATGATTCTTTTGTTTACTTTATTTTTGTTGTTATTGGCAACTCATATGACCCCATGTTGAAAATTATAAATTTTAAATTTAATTTTTCTAAAAAATTTGCGTTTCTACAGCAAATTCAACCACGTAGGTGAACTTAAAAATAAAAACTACACCTACATGCAAAATTTTATCAAAATCGTTAGAGCCGTTTTCGAGATAGGATTTATAAATATTCATTGCTCATTTAAAGTAATAGGATAAAAGGTATTTTTTGGTTTCGAACTCAGTTTTTGCAAGGAAATCAGTGTAAGTTTTTAGCGAATTTCTCCCTATAGGGAAGTAGCTATTACCGTAGGCGGCATGGTAAGACTTAAGCACGGGGCCACCGTAACTTTTCATGTTGATGTCCCCAGACGCCAAAAACACCGTTCGTTCATTTTCATATATATATATACCTGTCCGTAGGCGCGATAACTTTCGTAAAAAGGTCCGATCGCGATGAAATTTGGTACATACGTCTAGAGTGACATTTATTACTTCGAGTTCGAAAACCAGCACGATAAGTTAACTCTAAGGAGGGTTATTCAACAAAATAAAATTTATTTTTAGGATTTAATATCTTTATATTATTTTTTGTAAATGCAAGTGTCAAAATTGGATTCAGCTTAAAAAATTAACAATTTAGCATTCTGAATTATTATTCTACGTCAATCCGTTACTGAGATATTGAAAGTGCTAAACACAGTACGTTGTCCAATATTATTTCTAATTTTACCCTTTAAAAAGTATAGTTACCCCGATTTGACAGACTAGTATTTGACAGACCGTTGCTCGAAATCGAGCAAAACAATCAAATTCCTTTTTTCTTAAGGTTTTCCACCTCTTGCACGGAAAATAGCAGCAACGTCTGTGGTAATTGTATTATTTTTCGTCTTTCGTAAAATTTTTTTTGCTAAGATATTAATACAACAATTATTCTCTCATGACTGGTGGCATATGTCTGCAATTGTTCTGCAGTTTTAAACGAACGGATGCAAACATTTACCTCAAAAATAAAGTTAAGTTCCCACCATTAAATGTAGGCCTATTTCATAGTTTTTGTTGCATATCTCCATCCATCTATGTTTGGTTGTCGTCTTCGCGTCAAACTGTACATTTATGCTTACTTTGGAATAGTGCTTTCTTCCGGTAATAAGGTAACTATTCTATGATGAAAATGTTTATATATGTGAAAATTATAGAGACCACCCATAATAGACTCATCGAGGTGAGACGCTGAGCTTACCATAATAAATGCAGAATCGAATTATTTTAAATTTTCCAAGTAGTTTGAGCTGTTTTGTTTGTCTATCGAGTGAAAGCGTGCTTCTCAATAAAAGTCACGTGTAATTTTGTACAATTTACCAATATTAATAATATTTTATTTTGCACAATTTATTTTTTTGTACAATTTTGCCATTTATGACGGCCCAATTTATATGATGAAGTGTTATTGTTTCACTTTGCTTCTGTCCTAAAATTTGTTCTTCGAAGAAACACATTAGTTTACCCAAGGGCCTGAAACCTCTTACATGAGTCAATGTTTATATCAACACGATTTTGTTCGCGCACCGTTTCATTGGCGTTTCGTTGATACTCATGAGTTCTGCGTAAATACCCCATTCGAATTCGTGGCATTATATTGTTGTTAAAAATAAGTTAAAAGAACTTTAACAATACATACAAAAAATGTGATTTAGATTAAGTTATGGATAAATTGAATTTATGGGGCATCATTACTACAACCACAGAACATCACCAAATTCAAAAATCAACTGACAAAATATTGTTTAATGTTCACATCATTCATGGTCAGCACAGTTGATCAACATTAAAATAGTTTTATGAACAATTTACATCTTCATTTTTAAATAATTACCCACAAACACTTTACATTAACATTCACTATCACTTCCAAGTAAATTGTATATTCTATCGAGTTCCGCAAGGTGTCTTTGTCGTACATAAATTATTATTTAAAATAATTATTCTTGGGATAGTAATAAAATAAATAAACTAAAACAAATAGTTATTTGAAAATCGACTGTAAATGTGTTTATAAAACACATATGATTTTATATATATGTTGTTTTGGATAGGTAACGGCAATAATGAATTAATTTTCTCAAAAAATTACACTTTGTTTCGTAGGTTTTATATTATTATAATAAAACTTTCAATAATTCAGTATCTACGGCTAATTATATCTCGTCTCAATCTTGAGCGAAACTGAAATAGTTTTCTAAATATCCTCATAAATAAATGTTTAAAGTTTGGCTCTATATATATGTATTCACTAGCAGGTGCCCGTGGCTTTGCTCACGATAAAAACTGTAACTCTCGCTGCCTAAATGAAGATAGGGCCGCATACTGAGTTTATGATTAAACAGATTAGTTACAAAAACGAATGACGACTTTAATTTAACTAAATAAACTAAATTCAACTTTTATACAGTACATATCACCTAAAAAATCAACAAAACAACCATAAAACCATTATGTTACTTTAAACCAAATTATAAATCAGCTGTAAAATCGTATCCATGTGTGAAGCTGAACCACCTGCTTGTTGAATGATCATTGAAAATTGAACAAAAGCTCATCCATTCCACTTGCGAAGGAAAATTTATAAACTTCGACCCCGCCAAAACCCCTTAAAACTTTGAATTAAAAAACCGTTCTTAGCGGATGCTTTGATGCTTACGCCCTTAAGATCGTTCATGCAAAGGTCCAAGGTTCTAAGTCAAGTAGTTTGGGCTGTGCAGTGATAGGTCAGTGGTATAAAGAAGATGGGACTTTCATTAACCAGAAAGATGCGTCCAGGTATCCTCAAAGTCCGCAGGTCTGCTGCGACTGAGCTATTCTATTGCTGCCCCCCGCAGGAGGTATTTCTATTTGGCCTCCCTGCACTATACATGTGAGCAGATTCAGCGCCCCGCCGATAAAGGTCTCAAGGGTGCCACTGCCCTGGGTAGGCTTATGCCCAATATCGTTGAATCTGCTCGCATGCATGGTATAAAGTGGCCATTTAGCAGGAATATAAATATCTCTGTCGCAGCAGACTTTGCGTACTTAGAGAATCCTAAAGCTGTTTTCTGTTTCATGAAAGCACATGTACGTAAAACGTAGGAATTGCCTTGATTTAATGCCAAACAAAATTCTAAGATTTTTAGGGTCTATCTTGAACATAAAAATACCCCCGTTGCAGCAGACCTACAGACTATGTGCATGACCTTATTTTATTTCTTCCATAATAATAACATGGGGAATGAGTATATATGCAGGTCTACTGCAACAGTCATGCGAAAATTTGGTGGTTTTAAAACAATATCAGGTGAATCTGAACCGAAAAAGCCACATACCAAGTTTTATCAAGATATGTTGAGTAATAACCGAGATATAGAATTTTTCTACAGGGACATTGTACTGTGTTTTCAGCTTTAAACATAGTTTGAATAGTGTTTTTTGCTTCTGGGAGCTCCAAAATGAAAGGTTATCATGGACTCGGGCTTAGGTCTTGCCATGAGACCTATGGTAATAATTCCATCAATGAAATTTGCTAAAAGACGAAGGCAAAATATTTTTTCTAATGATGTACATAAAATAAATGGTTTAAATTAGTTCTTTCAATAACAGCTGTTACAGGGAAGAAAGGTCATATAAGTATCTATAGTCAGTGATTTATTTCATGTTCTGTTCCTGACAGATTGTTTGACATTCTAATAAATTTCTTGCTTTTTCACATCTGTTTATTTAAATATAAACATTCCATCAATTTATATTCTGCCATAAGGATAATATGGGATCTTTATGAGGGTCTGTGGCGGAGTCCGAGGGTCAGATCAGGATGAAAACTACTTAGTTTTCCTATTTAATGCCTAAAGAAACAGTGTTCCAAATTTCAGCCTTCTGTGTTATTGGAAAATTGGAGAATTAGTGATGAGTGAGTGAGTGAGGGCTTTGCCTTTTATAGGTATAGATTGGTTTCAGTTCCATTAATAACACATGGTTTTGCTGAAAATCTTTGTTTATTAAACTCAGCTGCTTTGTTTGAAATTTATATTCCCATGTTAAATCTTATGGACAAATATGAAACTTTAAGGGCGTCTAGGGCTCTTCCATTTCGTCTAACATTCATAAAATTTATTTCCTGCAAAACTACACGCCAAGCACTTTCCAACGACACCTAAATTATTAAAATCGGCCCAGTAGTCCCTAGCGTATTAAATAAGTAATATATAGATATAGATATAGATTTAAAAATACAATTCTGAACATATGATTGAATTTTCAGGTGATGAATGTTTTATTTGTGTTTATTTTGAATAGTTAGAGTTCATTGATCAAGATTTTGCAGAAAATATATTATACTATATCAAAAAATACAAATTATCTTTAAATTTGATAAAGAAAGTATGAGCATTTGGCGGGGGGGGGATGTCTTGGTCTAAACTGCCCGAAAATGTAGTATAATATATGGCATATTTACAATGATGAGGAATGATAATACGTTTTATTGAAATTGGCTGGAGATGCAGGTCTGCTATAACACGGGTGTTTAATTATAAAACTGACCATATGATTGAATTTCATTTTTTCATGAGATGAAGTTATTTGTTTGTTTTGAGTGTTTTGAGTTCACTTATTATATGTTTGTTGACATTTATATACTATAACAAGATTACTTTTTTTTAATTAAAAGACTAAGAATTATATAAAATACAAAATTGTATGTGTTACAAATGAAAACCAATATGGTCTCCTTGTTAATTAAAGCTCATGTATGATTAAATATACGTTTTTAGTATATTATTTACTTAACGTATTTAAATAATTCCTTCAAATAAGTTGAATGCTCACATACACAAAATAAATCCTATGGAAATTCGCTGAGTACGCAGGTCTGCTGCGACGGGGGTATCAAACTATTAGACTAGGTATACGCTCATTCTTCCCGTAAGAGGATGAACGAAGAAAAGGCCAAAACTTCTTGTAATCCATAACACCATCTGTGATCTTTACTTTTCCTACACTTTTTTCGATATGTTTTAAATTATCTTTTTGATCATATAACTCTTCCAACAGCCCCAAAAGTTAGGGGTTTCCCTAAGATTTTACATCGGAATAGTAAAACAGAGATTAGTGTATATGTATACAATTTTTAAGCAAATCTATTAGAAGACTATTTTATATATTTATAAAGCAAAACTACCCGTATATCTTTACATTGCCCATGATTCAGAAGCCGTTAAGGTTTGTATGCATTTTTCCTATTAGAATTAAGTCAACCTAGCTCTACAAAACTATCAGCGACTAATTACACACCAAACAGTTGTTTGCAACGAACAGCCCCCACACACCCCCGCCCCATTACTCTGACCATGATTAAGAAGCCATGATGGTTTGAATGCTTTTTTCTATTAGTTTTGAGTAAACCTAGCTCTACAAAACTAAGAGCGACTAATAAAAGGTATACGATAAAGCATTTGTTTGCAAAAGAAACTGGGGGGCTACGCCCCCCCCCCACCGTGATTTACTCTGCCTATTATTAACGTGCCATGATGGTTTGAATGTTTTTTATTAGTATTGAGTAAACCAAACTACAAAACTATGAGCAAATTATAACAGTTACACGCCAAAGTAGTTGTTTGCAAAACTCACACTTCCCCCTTTACATTGCCCATGACTTAGAAGCCATGATGGTTTGAATGCTTTTTTTCTACTGTGTAAATTTAGCTCTACAAGATTATGAGCGAATAATAACAGTTAAACGCCAAAGAAGTTGTTTTCGAAAGGACATGGGGGGGGGCTTTGCCCCCCCCCACACCCCCCCTTTGCTCTGCCCATGATTAAGAAACCATAATCGTTTCTTACCATGGTTTCGTACCATGTAAACCTAGCTCTACAAGATTAAACGCCAAAGCAGTTGTTTGCAAAAGGACATGGGGGGCTTCGACACTGCCCATGATTAAGAAGCCATGATAGTTTGAATGTTTTTTTTTTCGTACTATAATTAAGTAAACATAGCTCTACAAAACTATCAGCAACTAATTACTCGCCAAAGCAGTTGTTTGCAGAAGGACATAATAACAGCAAATAATAACAGTTACAAGCCAAAGTAGTTGATTGCAGAAGGACAGGGGGGGGCTTCGCCCCCCCACAACCCCCTTTAACACCCATTTACACTGCGCATGATTAAGAAGCCATGATGGTTTGATTTTTTTTTTCTATTAGTATTGAGTAAACCTGAACTTGAAGTAAAGTAAAGCAGATACGTATTGGAAACAGACATAATAAAAGTTACTAGATAACACGTAGCTCGAAATCGAGTAAAAACCATATAGTAAAAGAATAAAGTATAAACATCCTTATACTTGTATACTTTAAAATTTAATCAAAGGGCTAAATTCAATAACGAAATGATGGCTAAACCATTGAAACTCTAGTTCATTTGATTTACCGTAGGAGTTTCCGGTAAACAATGTTTTGGAAAACACCTTCATTTTCCATTTTCTTTTTATTCTGAAACGTATATTTTGAGAAAGCTTCAAGATCACTGTGCTGAAATGTATTGAGACATCCTAAACTACATTGTAAACCTGGGAACTGCAATGTTTAAGCCCTTTAAAAAAATTTCATAACATAAATTAAATAACATGATAAATATTTTTGTTGAAACCCAAAGCAGCTGTAAAAACGATGAAACTGCTCCTTAGAGAAAATAATTATAAAAGTGCTGCAACCTGTGGTCTACCTGTAAAACTATTTCAGAGCTTAGCCATATGTTAGGTTGTAAAAAAGTGAACCGAAATTGCTCAAGTGTCGATGAATAGCGCCACTTTTCCGAAACTTCAACCCTTTACTCTACTTCAGAGACACCCTTTTTAAAAATTCTGATATGTATTGACAAATCTTCATAAAGTTCACTTTAACTTGACTCCTCAAACGGTAAAATCTGTCAAGCAGTCATAGAGGTTGGACTGTGAAAAGAAAAACGCTTGCATATTAATATACGGTAATATAGATATGACGATATCCGCGCTAACCATGGAACCTTCTACGACACTCTAGCTCCCTGATATCTTCGGCGAACACTTTTGAATGCTGTTTGATAGCTGTAGAAACACGGAGAAAACCAAGCAGTGATTCTATGTTATTCTAACGCCCTGTTACTAACGCAAATGTTGAAAATGCAAAAATACTAATTTTTTGAAAATTATTTGTGACGTAATAGGAAGTGATATAAAGGTGGTTCAAAATCTTTTCTTGTGTAAAATTTTGCAAGGAATCCACTGGATTAATCAGATTTCCAAAATCACTTCCGGTTTCGGAGATATAATTTTTCACCGATTTCAAAGGGCTCACCTACAAACATGGTTAAGGCGAGGTTGCCAGGTAAAGAACTTGACTTAGAGTTTAAAAAAATGAGCCTCCCTGCCAAATTTGGTCAATATATCTAAATTAGTATTCGAGCAATGCAAGTGACAGGCATTTTTTCCGAGTGCATTTTTCTTATCCATAAGGCCTTATTTTGCAAATATATTTAAATATTTAAAATCAATGTATTTCGATGATATAAATCAAAATTGTCGGTTTTAAACCTAAAACAGCCAATTAGCATTGAAATCTGCATTGTAAAACGTAAAAGTACATTTTGGCCCTTTAAGGGCCAAAATACCAATTTTTTGAAAATTATTTGTGACGTAATAGGAAGTGATATAAAGGTGGATCAAAATCTTGTCTTATGTAAAATTTTTCGAGGAATCCACTGGTTTAATCAGATTTTCAATATTTACTTCCGGTCTATAAGATAAAATTTTTCACCAATTTCAAAGGGCTCCCATACAAATACGGTTAAGGTGATGATGCCAGCTAACGAACTTGACCTAGATTTTTAAAAAACGAGCTTTCCTGCCAAATTTGGTCAGAATATTTCAAATCTTTCGCGAGTTATGCGACCAACATACATTTTTTTCCGAGTGAATTTTTGTCAATCATAAGGACTCACTTCGTTCATCCAATTATATATTTAAAATCAATGTATTTCGGTTATTTAAGGCAGAGTTGTCGTTTTTACAGCTAAATCAGCTGATTAGCATTGAAATCCATATTTTCTTATGAAAAAGTACATTTTGGCCCTTTAAGGGCCAAAATACATATATTTTGAAAATTATTTGGGACGTAATAGGAAGTGATATAAAGGTGGTTCAAAATCTTTTCTTGTGTAAAATTTTGCAAGGAATCCACTGGATTAATCAGATTTCCAAAATCACTTCCGGTTTCGGAGATATAATTTTTCACCGATTTCAAAGGGCTCACCTACAAACATGGTTAAGGCGAGGTTGCCAGGTAAAGAACTTGACTTAGAGTTTAAAAAAATGAGCCTCCCTGCCAAATTTGGTCAATATATCTAAATTAGTATTCGAGCAATGCAAGTGACAGGCATTTTTTCCGAGTGCATTTTTCTTATCCATAAGGCCTTATTTTGCAAATATATTTAAATATTTAAAATCAATGTATTTCGATGATATAAATCAAAATTGTCGGTTTTAAACCTAAAACAGCCAATTAGCATTGAAATCTGCATTGTAAAACGTAAAAGTACATTTTGGCCCTTTAAGGGCCAAAATACCAATTTTTTGAAAATTATTTGTGACGTAATAGGAAGTGATATAAAGGTGGATCAAAATCTTGTCTTATGTAAATTTTTCGAGGAATCCACTGGTTTAATCAGATTTTCAATATTTACTTCCGGTCTATAAGATAAAATTTTTCACCAATTTCAAAGGGCTCCCATACAAATACGGTTAAGGTGATGATGCCAGCTAACGAACTTGACCTAGATTTTTAAAAAACGAGCTTTCCTGCCAAATTTGGTCAGAATATTTCAAATCTTTCGCGAGTTATGCGACCAACATACATTTTTTTCCGAGTGAATTTTTGTCAATCATAAGGACTCACTTCGTTCATCCAATTATATATTTAAAATCAATGTATTTCGGTTATTTAAGGCAGAGTTGTCGTTTTTACAGCTAAATCAGCTGATTAGCATTGAAATCCATATTTTCTTATGAAAAAGTACATTTTGGCCCTTTAAGGGCCAAAATACATATATTTTGAAAATTATTTGGGACGTAATAGGAAGTGATATAAAGGTGGTTCAAAATCTTTTCTTGTGTAAAATTTTGCAAGGAATCCACTGGATTAATCAGATTTCCAAAATCACTTCCGGTTTCGGAGATATAATTTTTCACCGATTTCAAAGGGCTCACCTACAAACATGGTTAAGGCGAGGTTGCCAGGTAAAGAACTTGACTTAGAGTTTAAAAAAATGAGCCTCCCTGCCAAATTTGGTCAATATATCTAAATTAGTATTCGAGCAATGCAAGTGACAGGCATTTTTTCCGAGTGCATTTTTCTTATCCATAAGGCCTTATTTTGCAAATATATTTAAATATTTAAAATCAATGTATTTCGATGATATAAATCAAAATTGTCGGTTTTAAACCTAAAACAGCCAATTAGCATTGAAATCTGCATTGTAAAACGTAAAAGTACATTTTGGCCCTTTAAGGGCCAAAATACCAATTTTTTGAAAATTATTTGTGACGTAATAGGAAGTGATATAAAGGTGGATCAAAATCTTGTCTTATGTAAATTTTTCGAGGAATCCACTGGTTTAATCAGATTTTCAATATTTACTTCCGGTCTATAAGATAAAATTTTTCACCAATTTCAAAGGGCTCCCATACAAATACGGTTAAGGTGATGATGCCAGCTAACGAACTTGACCTAGATTTTTAAAAAACGAGCTTTCCTGCCAAATTTGGTCAGAATATTTCAAATCTTTCGCGAGTTATGCGACCAACATACATTTTTTTCCGAGTGAATTTTTGTCAATCATAAGGACTCACTTCGTTCATCCAATTATATATTTAAAATCAATGTATTTCGGTTATTTAAGGCAGAGTTGTCGTTTTTACAGCTAAATCAGCTGATTAGCATTGAAATCCATATTTTCTTATGAAAAAGTACATTTTGGCCCTTTAAGGGCCAAAATACATATATTTTGAAAATTATTTGGGACGTAATAGGAAGTGATATAAAGGTGGTTCAAAATCTTTTCTTGTGTAAAATTTTGCAAGGAATCCACTGGATTAATCAGATTTCCAAAATCACTTCCGGTTTCGGAGATATAATTTTTCACCGATTTCAAAGGGCTCACCTACAAACATGGTTAAGGCGAGGTTGCCAGGTAAAGAACTTGACTTAGAGTTTAAAAAAATGAGCCTCCCTGCCAAATTTGGTCAATATATCTAAATTAGTATTCGAGCAATGCAAGTGACAGGCATTTTTTCCGAGTGCATTTTTCTTATCCATAAGGCCTTATTTTGCAAATATATTTAAATATTTAAAATCAATGTATTTCGATGATATAAATCAAAATTGTCGGTTTTAAACCTAAAACAGCCAATTAGCATTGAAATCTGCATTGTAAAACGTAAAAGTACATTTTGGCCCTTTAAGGGCCAAAATACCAATTTTTTGAAAATTATTTGTGACGTAATAGGAAGTGATATAAAGGTGGATCAAAATCTTGTCTTATGTAAAATTTTTCGAGGAATCCACTGGTTTAATCAGATTTTCAATATTTACTTCCGGTCTATAAGATAAAATTTTTCACCAATTTCAAAGGGCTCCCATACAAATACGGTTAAGGTGATGATGCCAGCTAACGAACTTGACCTAGATTTTTAAAAAACGAGCTTTCTTGCCAAATTTGGTCAGAATATTTCAAATCTTTCGCGAGTTATGCGACCAACATACATTTTTTTCCGAGTGAATTTTTGTCAATCATAAGGACTCACTTCGTTCATCCAATTATATATTTAAAATCAATGTATTTCGGTTATTTAAGGCAGAGTTGTCGTTTTTACAGCTAAATCAGCTGATTAGCATTGAAATCCATATTTTCTTATGAAAAAGTACATTTTGGCCCTTTAAGGGCCAAAATACATATATTTTGAAAATTATTTGGGACGTAATAGGAAGTGATATAAAGGTGGTTCAAAATCTTTTCTTGTGTAAAATTTTGCAAGGAATCCACTGGATTAATCAGATTTCCAAAATCACTTCCGGTTTCGGAGATATAATTTTTCACCGATTTCAAAGGGCTCACCTACAAACATGGTTAAGGCGAGGTTGCCAGGTAAAGAACTTGACTTAGAGTTTAAAAAAATGAGCCTCCCTGCCAAATTTGGTCAATATATCTAAATTAGTATTCGAGCAATGCAAGTGACAGGCATTTTTTCCGAGTGCATTTTTCTTATCCATAAGGCCTTATTTTGCAAATATATTTAAATATTTAAAATCAATGTATTTCGATGATATAAATCAAAATTGTCGGTTTTAAACCTAAAACAGCCAATTAGCATTGAAATCTGCATTGTAAAACGTAAAAGTACATTTTGGCCCTTTAAGGGCCAAAATACCAATTTTTTGAAAATTATTTGTGACGTAATAGGAAGTGATATAAAGGTGGATCAAAATCTTGTCTTATGTAAATTTTTCGAGGAATCCACTGGTTTAATCAGATTTTCAATATTTACTTCCGGTCTATAAGATAAAATTTTTCACCAATTTCAAAGGGCTCCCATACAAATACGGTTAAGGTGATGATGCCAGCTAACGAACTTGACCTAGATTTTTAAAAAACGAGCTTTCCTGCCAAATTTGGTCAGAATATTTCAAATCTTTCGCGAGTTATGCGACCAACATACATTTTTTTCCGAGTGGATTTTTGTCAATCATAAGGACTCACTTCGTTCATCCAATTATATATTTAAAATCAATGTATTTCGGTTATTTAAGGCAGAGTTGTCGTTTTTACAGCTAAATCAGCTGATTAGCATTGAAATCCATATTTTCTTATGAAAAAGTACATTTTGGCCCTTTAAGGGCCAAAATACATATATTTTGAAAATTATTTGGGACGTAATAGGAAGTGATATAAAGGTGGTTCAAAATCTTTTCTTGTGTAAAATTTTGCAAGGAATCCACTGGATTAATCAGATTTCCAAAATCACTTCCGGTTTCGGAGATATAATTTTTCACCGATTTCAAAGGGCTCACCTACAAACATGGTTAAGGCGAGGTTGCCAGGTAAAGAACTTGACTTAGAGTTTAAAAAAATGAGCCTCCCTGCCAAATTTGGTCAATATATCTAAATTAGTATTCGAGCAATGCAAGTGACAGGCATTTTTTCCGAGTGCATTTTTCTTATCCATAAGGCCTTATTTTGCAAATGTATTTAAATATTTAAAATCAATTTATTTCGATGATATAAATCAAAATTGTCGGTTTTAAACCTAAAACAGCCAATTAGCATTGAAATCTGCATTGTAAAACGTAAAAGTACATTTTGGCCCTTTAAGGGCCAAAATACCAATTTTTTGAAAATTATTTGTGACGTAATAGGAAGTGATATAAAGGTGGATCAAAATCTTGTCTTATGTAAAATTTTTCGAGGAATCCACTGGTTTAATCAGATTTTCAATATTTACTTCCGGTCTATAAGATAAAATTTTTCACCAATTTCAAAGGGCTCCCATACAAATACGGTTAAGGTGATGATGCCAGCTAACGAACTTGACCTAGATTTTTAAAAAACGAGCTTTCCTGCCAAATTTGGTCAGAATATTTCAAATCTTTCGCGAGTTATGCGACCAACATACATTTTTTCCGAGTGAATTTTTGTCAATCATAAGGACTCACTTCGTTCATCCAATTATATATTTAAAATCAATGTATTTCGGTTATTTAAAGCAGAGTTGTCGTTTTTACAGCTAAATCAGCTGATTAGCATTGAAATCCATATTTTCTTATGAAAAAGTACATTTTGGCCCTTTAAGGGCCAAAATACATATATTTTGAAAATTATTTGGGACGTAATAGGAAGTGATATAAAGGTGGTTCAAAATCTTTTCTTGTGTAAAATTTTGCAAGGAATCCACTGGATTAATCAGATTTCCAAAATCACTTCCGGTTTCGGAGATATAATTTTTCACCGATTTCAAAGGGCTCACCTACAAACATGGTTAAGGCGAGGTTGCCAGGTAAAGAACTTGACTTAGAGTTTAAAAAAATGAGCCTCCCTGCCAAATTTGGTCAATATATCTAAATTAGTATTCGAGCAATGCAAGTGACAGGCATTTTTTCCGAGTGCATTTTTCTTATCCATAAGGCCTTATTTTGCAAATGTATTTAAATATTTAAAATCAATTTATTTCGATGATATAAATCAAAATTGTCGGTTTTAAACCTAAAACAGCCAATTAGCATTGAAATCTGCATTGTAAAACGTAAAAGTACATTTTGGCCCTTTAAGGGCCAAAATACCAATTTTTTGAAAATTATTTGTGACGTAATAGGAAGTGATATAAAGGTGGATCAAAATCTTGTCTTATGTAAAATCTTTCGAGGAATCCACTGGTTTAATCAGATTTTCAATATTTACTTCCGGTCTATAAGATAAAATTTTTCACCAATTTCAAAGGGCTCCCATACAAATACGGTTAAGGTGATGATGCCAGCTAACGAACTTGACCTAGATTTTTTAAAAACAAGCTTTCCTGCCAAATTTGGTCAGAATATTTCAAATCTTTCGCGAGTTATGCGACCAACATACATTTTTTTCCGAGTGAATTTTTGTCAATCATAAGGACTCACTTCGTTCATCCAATTAGGTTTTAAGATATAATTCGACCAGCCAACCCCGAACCTACCGCTTGAGCGGAGTTTAAGGTAATGTGTAGGTTCCCATACAGGTTATTAACCTCGGGACCCAATTTATCGTTCCTTAAGATTAAAACTGTTCTGTTTGGACTTTTATGTTTTTTAGTAAGTTTATATTGTATATTATTCTGCATTGTATTGTAGTTGAATATGTAAAGGAGCAATAAAGATTTCATTTCATTTCATTCATATACCAAGTTTTATCAAGATATGTTCAGAAATAATGAAGATATGGATTTTTTTTATTGCCCATAAGAATATCATGGGGAATGAGTATGGAGGTTTGCCGCCACCAAAATGGAAATTTCGGTGATTTTAGACTACAATACTTTAAATCTCGTCTAGATGAAGCCACAAACCAAGTTTTATTAAGATATGTTGAGAAATAAGCGTGATATAGAATTTCACTTATTCCCCATAAGATTATCATTGGGACAACGTACAGTGTTTGCCACTTTCAATATCCTATACTCTTATATGAGCAATGTTATCGTCCGGCCGTGCGTGCTTGCTTGTATGCTTGCTTGCACATTTATCTCAAAAACGGCTCCGAGGATTTCTTTCAAAGTCTGGAAATAAGTAATTTATGACTCAAAAACGTCTTTTACGCAGATTACTTGGCCAGAGAAAATCTAATAACGTAATAAATCGAATTTTAAAGTTGTAACATTTTAACATTGGCCTTATGGGTTGCCGTGATAGCAACGAAAATAAACAAGGAAAGTGTAAACAAATGAAGTAATAATAACAGCTGTTTGGAATCTACAGCTATCAAGGGAAAATACAGCAGGTGGGATGAAGAGTCCATGGAGCAATAAAAAAGGTTTATATTGATACATTTTATGACATTGAGATATTTTATAGTAACTGGATGAACTGGTAAACATGAAATAACACCGAGCAAGGCTCGGTCCACCAGGTACTCTCTGTAACTAATGGAATAGTGCAGTGATTCAAAATACTAAATTGTTTATTTTTCCGAGCTGAATTCCAATTCAGCCCAATAAAAATAATCCAATTTTTGTTAGCTGGTGCTAACCAAAATTGGATTATTTTTATTTTTCTATGTGAAAACCCCAAAAACCCCATTTGGGGGGGGGGTTTATCCTCCTTTACCTCCCCTTCCAGTGGTCCGATCGAGCTGGTTTTCGAACTCATCCGAATAATTACTACTTTACACCCCTGTGCCAAATTTCATTCCAATCGGACCATTTTTGCGAGCGCTATCGTGCTTACAGACACACACACACACACACACACACACACACACACACACACACACACACACACAATTTGAACGAATAGCTTCTTCCCTATAGGGGAAATTCGCTAATAAACAATATCTGACAGCAGCTCCAGCCATGGACTAGACCATGGTTCAAGATATAATGCGCCAAGTGTATGCATGTTTACTGCCATAAAAAAGGACATTGGGATTTTAGACTAATAAAACATAAGATCTTATTTAGAAGCCACAAACCAAGTTTCATTTCAGAAATAAGGGAGATGGCCATATTTACAACGAATGGTCGTTTTTGCTTCTGGGGGTCCCAAAATGAAAAGCTATCATGGTTCCGGGCTTAGGTCTTATTATGAAACCTACGGTAATAGCTTATTACTGTAAGAAAATTCGCTAAAAAGTCCAAATTTACCTTTGTTCTAAAAACTCAACAGTTTTTAAGGGTTGCTGATAATGTTCTTGAAGTTTTTTGAAGTTGTGGTAGTTTTAAACCATATTGGTACTGGTCCATCTAATTTTTTTTATAAATTATAAATTACCCAAAATTATATTTATTAGGCTTTATCAAATTTATATGAGTCTTTTAATCACAAATCGTGGCAGAGAACCCTATCAGAGACCCTATTGGAGTTAAAGTTGATATCATTTCATCTTACAAGGTTTTAAGGTATATCTCGTAAGGGGCTCGCGATTACATGGTGTACGTACCTTAAGCGTGAAGATTTTAAAGTGTATATCAGAACTAATCTACTAAAAACTATCCGAAGGACCACGCAACAACTCCTATTCGGACCCCACCCATTTGCTAAATCAAAACATCGTTTCGTCAAAACCTTAACGAATCGGAAGCACTCAATTTCGATTCGGGAAACGGAGGAAAGCGAGGTAGTCAAGAATATACCATCTCGAGAACGCGCCTCCTGAGACACATTGGCAGGCATGAGCTACCGCTCAATGAAAATTTTATGGAAGAACACGTAAAAGGGTCATTGGAGGCAGAGGTTTGTGGGGAAATAAATGCGGAAGTATATTCCTAGAACTTTTCTTTAGACAGATCTTTTTTTTCTAACTGTTACATCGTATAAATCACCTTAGCACCTCGTTGCCTCCCGATAATAAGAGTTAAGTAAATTAAACTACGTGAGAAATTAAAATAAATGTGATTAGTGGTCCGCTTCGGGGAGGAGTCAGGGTATATTTTTGTTGCGACGTTGGCAATGGTCGGCGGCGGGTCAATACTTCAGTAGTGCCGGCGCCAAGCGCTAGGTAGCGTGGTTGTAGCTGGGCGACGAGAGTGAGTCTGTGAATTATGTCAGGTGTGTTTTGACCTAATGTGTTATTGATGAATTTCGTGAGTGTTATGGTGTTTTCGACTGCGGGGATGGATTTCCGACCACTCTAGACGGCTATGGATGTCTGGATTTTGCTAGCCATCACCTCTATTGCTGGTTTGTTTTTTCTTGAGGTTATAGTAGATTCTAGGTTATAGTAAGCATACTACAACCATCTGGTTTATCCCACTATGATAATTTCGATCATATTATTTGTTTTTAAAGCAAGGTTTAATTTTAAACTTCCATTAAATCGAAATGTTTTTAATTAACTATTTGACAGTTTCCCTGAAACATTAAATGAAAAATATAAGTAAGACTTTAACAATTATCTTTTTGGATATATAATTTATTAATTAGCAATTCATTTTATTGCAATTAATGTTTTTTAGATGATACATGCAATATACTAGCCCTCTAGCAGCGTTTACAATTTACTTGACTAATATCAGATGTAATGTAGAGCGTAGGCTATAATAAATTTCGTAGTTCCCTGTATTTATTTATTAACATCGCACTTCTTTATTTGTAATCAAATAAAAAAAACCCTTAATATATTAAGGGTTTATCTAGAACATATTCCTCAAACTGAAGGCTACTTTCAGGGGAACAGGTTTTTAGAAGATAATTTACGGCAATAAAATTTGCTTGGCCTAAATAATTCAATCTAGGCTAATAATTTTGATATAGTTTTTACTCGCTGGTTAATCCACTAAAAATATTAGCCTATCACAGGAATGTTTATTTTTTAACATTTTACCTGTCAATTATTTATAGGGGTTTTTTGTAAAAATTAATCAGATATAATAAATATCTAAAAAACAGGCAGATAATCATCTGTGTTGTTTTTAATATCTGTCGTTCAGATCTAATTCTGACAGATATTAAAAATAGCTGTTATTTTGACATTTAACAACAAATCTGTTTTTTGTTGTAGGAGTAACAACAAAACCTTCAAAAACGTTTAGAAAAACAGAAACTGGATAAAAATAAAACTGAAAATATTTGCATTATCTAATCGTTAAAAACAAACTAAAACAAATCATAATGGAACAATCTGCTAATTTACGAATTGCGTAATTTATATCATGACACGGACCGAGCTCATTGGTCAAGAACCTCTCATAAAGAGATTCCCGTCTCGTAAAGTTTACTGTATGAAACTGGTTTGTATTTGTTTGAATAATGTACCTCTCTACATGTTATTCGCAATCATTATTGATGCTTATTGCAACGGTCATAGATCAAGCGTATTTAAATTATATAAAAAACAGGCCAGCGTACTTACCGTAAAAGGAAGTATTTTTTTAATATAAAAATGTTTCCTTGTTAATGTCAGTACATATATTTTATGATACACCTTAGCGAATGAATGATTTTGAAAGGGTATTTATTATTATTATTATTATTATTCTTTATGAATAAAATATGTAACCGCAACAATATCAGCGACCACATTGTACAAATACCCCCGTTGCAGCAGACCTGCATACTCAGCGAATTTCAAGTGCAAAACAACATATTTCAATCCTACATAGCGAGATTTGACATGTTTGGGTAAGCTCCAGAAGAATAACATGGGGAATGAGTATGCTGGTTTGCTGCTACAGGTATATTAAAACCGGATGGTTTTAATTCATTATGTAGTAGATCTGAACTGGAAGAAGCTATATACCAAGTTTTATCAAGATATGTTGAGAAATAAGCGAGATATAGAATTTTACTTATTCCCCATAAGGTTAACATAGAGACAACGTACTGTGTTTACCACTTTCAATATCTCGGTAACCAATGGACATAGAGCAGTGATTCAACATACTAAATTGTTTGTTTTTTTTTAGCTAAATTCAATGGTGCCAACAAAAATTGGATTATTTTTATTTTTCTATATGAAAAAAAATCAAAAAACCCCTTTTTTGGAGATTTCCCCCCCACCCCCCTTTCCGATGGTCCGATCCGGCTGGTTTTCGAACTCGTCCGAATAATAACTACTTTACACATCTGTGCCAAAGTTCATTCCAATCGGACCATTTTTGCGAGCGCTATCGTGCTAACAGACACGCACACGCACACGCACACGCACACGCACACGCACACGCACACGCACAAACCCACCCACCCACCCACCCACCCCCCCCCCCTAGAAGTTTGAACGAATAGTGTTTTTTACTTCTGGGGGCAGCAAAACGAAAAGAGTTATAGTGGTCCCGTGCTTAGGTCTTATACCATGAGACCTACGGTAATAGCTTCTTCCCTATAGGGGAAATTGGCTAAAAGATGGAGCATGCCTATCCAGCAAATGAGGTCTGGGCCGCCATCTTGTCTAGGTATAGAAACATAAAACGGCGCCGGCGTTTAGAACCGCGTAATCTGTCGGTACTCACGTTTCAAATAGCTACGAGCTATTTAGTATTGAGGCAAAATGTTCAAATTTTGCATATGAGGAGGTGAGGAGTCCTTTATTTTTGAACGGTAATAGGTATCAATTATATTTCAAAATTTCTTTTTCTATTTCAGAAAATGAAAAAAGTTAAAAGTTTAACTTTTAAAATTTGATGTGAAAAAAGTGGTCGGCTGCTACTTTTTTGTTACATGTTTTTGTAAGGTCCATAAGAATAACATGGGGAATGAGTATGCAGGATTGCTGCTACAGGTATATTAAAACTGGGTGGTTTTAATTCAATATTTAGTAGATCTGAACTAGAAGAAGCTATTTACCAAGTTTTATCAAAATTTATGGCTTCACATCGCGCCTCGTGTGCTCCGCCAATTTGTACTATATGTGGTCGCTGAACAATATTGACTGGTTTGCGCCTTAATCGCAGCGAATAGGCAATTTCGCATCTGTATCTGTTTTGCATATCTCTCCCCTTATTGACGTTCTCCAGTTCCATATTACTATATTTAGGCACTTCTTCGCGTTCCCTCGTTACTGTACTCTCCTGTTGTTCGTTGACCAATAAAATTATGAAGTAAATTGAAAACCATCCGATTCTAGTATGTCATAATGTTACGTCGGTCAGTATTTCCTATCATTTAAGTATTATTTATTAGAACACAAAACAACCGTGATGGTTGAAAGTACAGGTTTTCAAAGTACCTTATATATTATTAGCAGTACCTAATGAAATTAAAGTATTTGTATTATTTTTTGAATGCAGGCCTAGATAACCTAAACTTTTATTGTTTCAATTGAAATACGTTTTTATTATACCAGTAATTTTAGGAAAATCTACAAACATAAATTCTGACCAAGCTGAAACTTTTGCGCAGATCTTCACTATATATTGCACAGCTTTTAAAAAGGTTTTCCTCAATGAGTTTGCAAAAATGTTACCATAAGGAATAAGTTTTGTGAGCTTACCCACGGCTTTATTGCGAATCAATTTCGATTTTTGAGGACTTGAGGTGTAAAATAACTGGAATTGTATTAAGTTGCTTAGTTTTATTATTCGTCATCCAATGGCTTCGTCCCATTGGGAATGGATTTTACATCAAATGTTACATAAACTCCTTATGAAAGGGGTATTAGACTTGCAACATTTTGGAAAATTATAATAATATCAAGTTGTCTTAAAAATCTATGATACATATTTCATGTTATTTGAAATTTCGCCCTCTTCGAAAACACTATTTACACTTTTTTCGTATCTCCTATGGTTTTCGTGATATTTGAAAAACAATTTTTCAAAAACAGGGGCCGGAAATATCTCTTCAAGATGGCAGCTGGAGCTCAGCAGATTTTTCGGGGAGCTTTGACATTTAAATTGGGGTGGTTTATTTAACTTCTGTGCAACTTCTGTGCACTTGGTCAAAATTATTTGGGTCGTTTCACCATTTTATCTCTAAAATTCGTGGACTTTATATATGCCTGATGAAGGCAAATTGATTTAATGTACATGGTAATATCATTGCGTACCGTACATGGATGGTTAAAAACTAGGTAATGAATTGAAATACCCCATTTGCAGCAGCAGTGTATAGTCAGCGAATTCCAATAGCGTAAAACTGGTAAAACTAACTATATTGCTCAGTAAAATAATACATTGTGGTATTTTATTGCTAATAAAATAGAGAAATAATTTGAAAATGAAATTCGAAATCGAATGACTTGAAATTTGTTGTATTTTTTTACAGATTTGTTGTTTTAGGTCAGTTTAAATAACATGGGACATTTTGTGAATTTCGGAAACTACTGGGGCAGAACCGTAAAGAGTTAGGACGAAATGCATAGCTTAACAATATTTTCCCTGCAAATTCACATATTTATACCAAATTTAATGCCAAACGGCAAAACTGTCTTCGAACCAATTAAAATGAAATATCCTATACCTTACTACATATTTGCATATAGTCATGTGGGGAAATTAATTTTATTTGACGTTAACTGGCTCGGAAACTGTTTAACCGTGTTCCATTAAACTTGGTATACTTGTACGAAATATATTTTTAAGCTATCCATTTTGTCGAAAGTGTTTAGGGCTCCGCCATAATGGCCTCCAAAATCTTCGAAATATCCTATGTTATCAAATGGAAGAATACTTTTATCTTTGAAGGTCCTATTTCCGGATCTACCAGTAGTCGAGTCAAAATGTAGCTTTTGCCGAAAAGATTTGGGTTAAGTTTGATTTTTGTTGTTTCTTAAGTTTTTTGGGGCGCTGAATCCAAATCCGATGTTTGTAAAAAAATTTCATGACGGAAAACTGTCAAAAAATGCAAAATAAGGCAAAAATTTAGGATTTTGTACGTATTTTTGCTTATAACTCAAAAACCATAAATTTTATGTGATAAACATCATTATGCAAACAAAATTACATGAAATTTCTTACAATATACACTAGCCTACTTGTTGTATTTCTATGACAAAGTCTATGGGCAGCGGTGCAAGTTGAAAATTGACAATTTTTACTTTCTCCCCCCTATACAATGTATATGGAGAAAGTATTGTTTTCGTCAAAATTTTCGAATTTGAGTTGGTAGTGGATATATTCGTTTTAGTGCTCCCTGAATCCAAAAAAAATTGTTTTTGGCGTGGTGTCTGTCTGTCTGTGTGTGTGGATGTATGTGTGTGTGTGTGTGTGTGTGTGTGTGGATGTAAACAAAGCTAGAGACGACACCAGTGGACCGATTTTCATGAAATTTGGCATGTAGGTATAAAGCGGTGGTATCTCCAGGCGTATTTTTCATTTTTTTGAATTTTTGATTTTTAAGGGTATTTACACCATAAAACCCATAAAAAATGACAAAAATCCAAATTTCTCAAAAACGGCTCTAACGATTTTGATAAAAATTTCATGGTTTTTAGTGCTTAAGATGACAAACAAAATGACACCACCCGCATGTCTGTAAAAATTCAGGTTCAGAAGCTATGGGGGTTTAAGTGTTAAAAAATTCACATTTTTGAAATTTCACAAAATCTGTGACCTCTAAAGAAAATATACTTGCAACCATTAAATTTGACTTGAAAAACTAAATAATCTAGTATTTTGAATCATGAGTTTATGTCAACTGGTTGCGGAGATAATTGATATTTTAGTTCGGCGGTAAACGCAGTACGTTGTCCAATGTTATTCTCATGGCAAATATTTAAAAATCGATATCTCCGTTATTTACTAACCGTTTTTGATAACATTTGGCATATATTTGTGTGATAATTAATTGTTAATTTGTTTTATTTCACTAAATATGTTTTCTGGTTTTAAATTACTTGAAGGGAGAAAGTATGTGTCAGTTTCCTGATACCGTTTATTTCCATATAAGCTAATTAATTTTACTATAAGGAATAAGCTATTCCATATGCGTGATAGTAAAACCCAGGCCTCAAGACTACTATAACTTTTCATTTTGATGTCCCCAGACCCCAAAAACACCCTCCGTTCAAATAATTTTACACATGTATATACACATACAGTTATTTACATATAAATTTACAATTTTTTCTTTTATTGAAGTTTAATCTCGTACAAAAGTACAAAAAGTACAAAAGTAACAAAAGTAGGTTGATTACATTCAAAATAGGTGAATATACTAAAAATATAATCTAATTAGACCTGTTAAAAAATTAGCCTGATCGGTCAATTCTAGAGGAGTTAAAGGATTAATATTTTAAAGCATTTTCTTTAAGTAATTTTGGTGTTTCAAAAATGGGTGTTTTGGCATTTTCACATGTAAAAAGTAGTATAGGCCTATTCGAATTTTAGCTCACAAATATGAACATTTTTGTTTTTTCAATCATTACTGTGTGTCCACTAAGTCAGCGAGTTACTTCGTTTGTATGGGTCAATCATTGACGGATCACAAAATACCTCCTTGCAGTTTAATTGTTTAACTGGTGTAATCTAATCATATGTTAAATATATTCACCAAGTTTGAATGTAATCAATTTATTTTTATGAGAGTTATCTTCAATCAAGAAAATTAAATTTGTATGTAGGCCTAGGTAAACAACTGTACACGTATATGATGTAAGAAAGAATTTGAATGGGTGGTGTTTTTGGGGTCTGCGAAGATAAAAATGAAAAGTAATAGTAGCATTGGGGCCTAGATTTTACTATAACTCATACTGGAGTAGCTTAGGCTATTTCTTACAGGAAAATTAGCTTAAATAGAAAAAATTTCAATTTTCTATTTGCAGCGCTACCTATAGACTTTTTCATAGAAATAAAATCAAGTAGTGTATCTTGTAGGAAATTTCATGTACTTTCTTTTTGCATATTAATGTTGATCACCTAAAAATTAAGGTTTTTGAGTTGTAAGCAAAAATACGTACAACAGTCTGCATATTTGCCTTATTTTGCATTTTTTATCGTGTTCCGTCACGAAATTTTGCTAACAAACATTGGATTTGGATTCAGCGCCCCAAAAAACATAAGAAACAACAAAAACCAAACTTAAACCAAAACTTTCCCGTGAAGGGGTTTTGAAGACAATTTTACTGGACTACAGAGCTTCAGAGCTGCAAAAGCACTTAAATTTTAGGAAATTTAGTAATTTGATGCATTTCTTAAGGATGCATAGTTTAATAAGGTACTTTTTTCAAATTTCAACATATACATGTCGAAAGTGGCGCGCCCTGTAGCAACCCAGGGAAGCTCGAGATTGAAAACTCGGATTTTATGTTATCAGCTAAACACTAATAACACATCAAAAAAATCTTAACTACCCGACCTTTTAGGATTTTTGATTTAATCCTATAGTTAAATCATAATTATCGTGCTTAACTGATCGCAACTGATTGTTGTCACACGAGTCTCGCAGGGAACCGCCTGAACGACGCGGACGGCGGACTTGGAGGCGGCGCCGGCGGACAGTTGCAGCTGCGATGCTGCGATCTTTGGTGGAATTTCGGTGGGGATCGGAGGGGGTTAGAAGATGAGATTATTTGGTAAGTTTAGCTCTAGACGAGACTCCGCACTCTTCGCCATCAGCCGCCATCCGGCACAAGAGGACCGAACCAAATAAAAACATTCCAAATTAAATGTTTTGTCGGAGAATAATCGAGTGGCACTTCCTGTTGTAGCGGTGGTTCCTGTCGAAACCATTATTTATTTATCCCACTTCCTGACTGAGAGGGTCGGTGCGGTGGTAAAAAAAACAACACCTTTGTTACAACACTGTCTCTTTGTTACAGTAGCTTTCACTAAAAAGTCCAGTTTAGCGGACAGCAAGAACTGTTTTAAATATGGAAAATTTAAAGCAGTCTTTAATGGATTTGCTGAAAAAACTGTATTACGAAACCGATACACCAATCTCCAATTTACTATTCCGATGTTTAATCTTAGGGAAAAGCCAAACTTTTAGGGCTGTTGGAGGGTTGTAAGGGATCAAAAAGAGAATATAAAAACCTTTAATAAGTAAATAAGTAATAAGTATAATAAAAAGTAGGGGTGCGAGTAGTGATTTTTGAAGTCGAGTTGAGTCGAGTCGAGTTTTGAAAAATACCCGCGAGTTTCGAGTTTTTTTTTCGAGTCGAGTTTTTTTAAAGTTTATAATATAATAGTCATCATGTTTCTACATAATGGTAAAAATTATTATCATTACTCAAATACAAATTACAATCTTGAGGTAATTAAACCTAAAAGGGTTACTGAACTAAGAGCAAATATACAAATACCAAAATAAAATTCAATACACCCGTCGCAGCAGACCTGCGTACTCTGCGAATTTCCATAGGATTTATTTTTTATATGTGAGCATTCAACTTATGTAAAGGAGAATATCGTTTGGATATGTTTTGTAAATTATATATTTAAAACTTATATTTAATCATTCATAAACTTCAAACATGAGGACAATTTACAAGGGGATCACATTGGTTTTTATTAGTAATATATACACTTTTTGTATTTTACAAGTTCTTAGCCTTTTAATTTTCAATAAATGTAGTCTTGTTATAGTATATAGAGTAAATGTCAGGAAACATATAATCAATAAATTCAAAATACTGGAAAACAAATAATATAATCTCATGAACAAATCAAATTCAATCATATGGTTAATATTATAAATAAAACATTCCTGTTAGTTGCAGCAGACCTGCATCTCCAGCCAATTACGAAGAAAAAATAATTATCATTCCTCAGACTAGTAAACATACCATAATTATGCTACATTTTCAGGAAAAGACCAAGACACCTCCCCAGCCCCAATGCACATAGTTTCTTCATAAAACTTAAAAATACATTTTATTTTTAATATAGTATATATTTTATGCAAAATCATGATCAATGAACTCTAACCATTCAAAATAAAGACAAATAAAATATTCACCTGAAAATTTAAATATAATCATATGTTCAGACTTTTATTTTCAAATTACCCTACATTAGGGTAAATGTAGGTATTGAGGGTAATTATAATGCAACTATTGGGGATTTCTATTGGGGGTTTGTTAAGCTGAATCCAATTTTGACACTTAAATAAAAAAAAAAATTAATATAAAGATAGTAAATCCTAAAAATAAATTTTATTTTGTCAAAAAACCGTCCTTAGAGTTAACTTAACGCGCTGGTTTTCGAACTCGATGTAATAAATGTCACTCTAGACGTATGTACCAAATTTCATTGTGATTGGACCTTTTTTAAGAAAGTTACCGTGCCTACGGACAGGTATACAGGGTGTTTACGAAAAACGTTTACAGACTTCGGGATATGGTTACTTACATCAAAACTAAGAAAAAAGTTCCTATAAACATGGGTCCTAAAATGCCCGGTTATCCGTCTGTCGGTCTGTACGTGTTTTTAACATAATTTTGCATAACTTTGGAACCACTAGAGATATCAACTTCAAACTTGGTACGTAAATGATAACTAATAGGACCTATTTTTGTGCGGAGTATCAAGTTTCTACTTTGTACCATTTCAAAATGGAAGCCATTTTTATACTTTAAACCTTAATATCTTAAAAACCGTAAATTTTACGAACATTTTACAAGACAAAAGAAAGTTGCGCAATTTTATTTACTACAAAACCATACAAAGATCATAAAGATCAAACCACAAATAACGGAGTTATTGCAATTTTTCTAACAGAATACATGCTTATTTATGACAGTTATAGCAAATATTTGCATTGTTTTGTTAGAAAAATTGCAATAACTCCGTTATTTGTGGTTCGATCTTTATGATCTTCATATGGTTTTGTAGTGAATATAATTACGCAACTTTTTTGTATCTTGTAAAATTTTGGTAAAATTTACGGTTTTTAAGATATTAAGGTTTAATTTATGAAAATGGCTGCCATTTTGAAGTGGTACAAAGTAGAAACTTGATACTCCGCACAAAAATAGGTCCTATTAGTTAGCATATACGTACCAAGTTTGAAGTTGATATCTCTAGTGGTTCTAAAGTTATGCAAAATCATGTTAAAAACACATACAGACCGACAGACGGATAACCGAGCATTTTAGGACCCATGTTTATAGGAACTTTTTTCTTAGTTTTGATGTAAGTAACCATATCCCGAAGTCTGTAAAAGTTTTTCGGATACAGGGTTTTAATTTCTGTATACAGGGTGTCCAGCGAGTACTGTGCCAAACTTTACCAGGTTACTCAGCAGGTCAAAACAAACAAAAAATGTCATATGAACAAATGGTCTATCTCTCTTCGTTTTCCGTCTGACCGCCTGTACGTGATTTTTACATAAATTACTATAACTTTTGAACGACTTGACGTACCAGCATCAAACTTGGTAAATGTATGATGACTAACAGGACCATTTGTATGGAGTATCAAGTTTCTGCTTTGTACCATTTCAAAATAGCGGCTGTTTTTTTTATTTTCAACGTTAAATATCTTAAAATCGGTAAATTTTAGAAACATTATACAAGAGACAAAAAAGTTGCAAATTTTAATTCAATTAACGCTGATATTAAGATTATAATGATCGGACAACTAATAACGGAGAAATTAAAACTTTTCTGCATAAAAACATGGTTCTTTAGGACAAACTGTCTGAAATTTGCCTATTTTAAATTGTAAAAATTAAAATTTTTCCATTATTAACTGACCGATCATCATAATCTTAATATCAGCGTTAATTGGATTAAATTTCGCAACTTTTTCGTCTCTTGTATAATTTTTCTAAAATTTTCCGTTTTTAAGATATTTAACTTTGAAAATAAAAAACAGCCGCCATTTTGAAATGGTAAAAAGCAGAAACTTGATACTCCATACAAAGATAGGTCCTATTAGTCATCATACATTTACCAAGTTTGATATCAGTATGTCAAGTCGTTCAAAAGTTATAATCAGTTACGTAAAAATCACGTACAGGCGGACAGACGGAAAACGAAGCGAGATAGACCCTATGTTCATATGACATTTTTTGTTTGTTTGACCTGCTGAGTAACCTGGCAAAGTTTGGCACAGTACTCGCTGGACACTCAGTACATACAGGGTGAGTCAGACCACCCGTCCACCTATTGTAGCGGGAGAACGGTTTGACATAGAAATGTCAAATAAAATTATTCCCCTCTAATTTGCATATGAATAATTCATTAACAATATTTTCATCGCGATTCATGTACAGGGTGTTCCAGAAATGAAGGTTATGGGTTCGAATCTCAAAATTTCCCAAGTAAACCTATAGCAAATATTATATCATTTTAAAGGTCTTGTTAAAAGAAACATTTTGGTGAAAACAGAACTAAATTATCTCAAGCCGTTTCAAAATAGCGGCCATTTTTGTGAAAATTTTCGATATTTACGGAAACCCCTGTATTTTCCAAACCACTCAACATTTTTCAGTTCTGATTCAAAATTCTTAATCCTTGGTAACTCAGCTTTACTATGATATGCCATATGACAATATTTAAAAATTTTTTAAATTTTGAGAAAAATTAATTTTTGAAAATGTTGTCAGCCCTGAAAATAAAGAAAATCAAATAGCAACATATGCCAAAAAGCATATAATTTTTAAGGTCTTCGAAATTCCTACAACTTTGTAATTTACACAATTATTCTAACTTTTTTAGTTTTTTAGTTATGGTCAAAAAACTCCATTTTCCCATATGAAGTGCATGTTATTTATGCAGTTCATAATAACCAAAGGGTACCCACAGACCTTTTGCTATAACCGTTACCTTCATGTTGTTGAGGTCTACCTAATTATGGCCTAAAACCCTCCAGATTTACCTTGCTATTGCAGCTAACCTGCATACTCACTTTCCATGTTATTCTAATAAGGAAAATTTTAACATGCTTATTTATGGATGTCAGTTTATATTTCTTGATATGAAACTTGATAATAATTATTAAATAAAACATTTCAAAATTACTGAGTATGAATAAGTAGCAAAGCGGGAATTATTAAGGTATGCATGGAGATAAGGAAGAGTGAGATTTGTGTGTTTTTCCCATAAGGTTAACAATGGGCATGTTAACAATTTCCTTATTAGAATAACATGGAAAGTGAGTAAGCAGGTTTGCTGCAATAACAAGGTAAATCTGGAGGGTTTTAGGCCATAATTAGGTAGACCTCAACAATATGAAGCCATATACAAAGTTTTATTTAAATTGAGAAATAACTGAATTATCATATTAAATTATTTCCCCATAAGAATAACATCCTGTATATACAGGGTGTTTCACGATAACCCTGACAAACTTCAGGATATGGTTCCTTGGGTCAAAATAAAAAAAGTCCAGTAAACGTAGGTCCTAAACTCAATCGTTTTCTATCTATTAGAGAAAATATGGTTTTTTCGGTTTTCAGTGTATCTATTGAACATTTTGACGTCTAGATTGAACATTTGTCAAAATATTTTGATAAAACATTCATAGCTAGATAGAATATAAAATTTGAAAGAGATTTCATAACTATTTAATACAAAAATGAGGAGTGTGACTGAGAAAAAGTTATCTACAAATCCTAATTTTCCTTAAAAATCAAGAACCAAAAAATATTTTTTGTTTTTGACAGCCCTTCATACTGAAACCGTTCAAGTGTTTGGCTTGCAATTTTACCAAAAGTTTTATAATTTAATGGAGACCAAAGATATATCAATTTAAGTATACTTTATGTGGGGATTATTTTTGTCAAAATCCAAAATTTTGTACCGTAAGGTATAAAAAATACTTAAATTTGGATAAACAAATAAAACTTTATACCTTGATTATTTTTTATCATATTTGAATCAAACTAGGTATGATGCTACTACTAGCTAAGAGGTAATGGTTAATAGCCTAAAATCCTCTTTTTTACTTTGATGGCAGCAAACCTGCATATTCATTTTCTAATGTTATCCTTATGGGGAAATATTTTAATATTATAACTCAGTTATTTCACAACATATTTAAATAAAACTTCGTATATGGTTTCAACTAGTTGATATCTACCTAATTATGGCCTAAAACCCTAAATATTTACATTGTTAAGGCAGCAAAACTGCATACTCACTGTCCATGCTATACTAAAAAGGAAAATTTTTGCATGCTTACTTATGGATATAAGTTTATATACCTTAATATGAAGCTTGCTATTAATTATTAAATAAAACATTCCAAAATCACTGAGTATGAATAAGAAACAAAGCGGGAATCGTTATGGTATGTATGGAGATAAGGAAGAGTGAGATATTTACACGTTTCCCATAAGGTTAACAATGGAAAGAGAGTATGCAGGTTTGCTGCAATAACAATTTAAATCTGGAGAGTTTTCGCCCATAATTAGGTATATCTCAACAATATGAAGCCATATACGAAGTTTTATTTAAACATGTTGAGAAATAACCGAATTACTTATCGTATTAAAATGTTTCCCCATAAGGATAACATTAAAATGAATACGCAGTTTGTTGCCATAAAAGTAAAAAAGAGGGGATTTTAGGCTATTAACCATTATCTTTTAGCTAGTCGAAGCCACATACCAAGTTTGATTCAAATATGATAAAAATTAATCAAAATATAAAGTTTTATTTGTTTATCCAAATTTCAGTATTTTTTGATACCTTACAACATCTTGGTTTTTGACAAAAATATTCCCCATATAAAGTATACTAAAATTGATATATCTTTGTTCTCCATTAAATTATAAAACATTTGGTAAAATTACAAGCCAAACACTCGAACGGTGTCAGTATGAAGGGCTGTCAAAAACAAAAAAATAATTTTTGGTTCTTAAATTTTAAGGAAAATTTTGATTTTTAGACGACCTTTGCTCAGTCCCACTCCTCATTTTTGTATGAAATAGTTATGAAATCTCTTTCAAATTTAATATTCTATCTAGCTATGAATGTTTTATCAAAATATTTTTGTCAAATTTTCAATCTAGACGTCAAAATGTTCATAGGTACATTGAAAACCGAAAAAACCTTATTTTCTCTAATAGATAGCAAACGATTGAGTTTAGGACCTATGTTTACTGGACCTTTTTTTCTCATTTTGACCCAAGGAACCATATCCTGAAGTTTGTCAGGGTTATCGTGAAACACCCTGTATACAACAATTATCAAGATTATTTGTAGTAAGATCAAACAACAATTATCAGAGTTATTGCAATTTTTCTAACAGAATACATGCTTGTTTTATGGCAGCTATATCAAATTTGCATGAATTCTATTAGAAAAATTGCAATAACTCTGATAATTGTTGTTCGATCTAAATAATCTTCATATCGTTTTGTGGGAAACAAAATTGCTCAACTTTTTTATATCTTGTAAAATGTTTGTAAAATTTACGGTTTTTAAGATATTAAGTTTTAAAATATAAAAATATCTGCCATTTTGAAATGGTACAAAGTAGAAACTTGATACTCCGCACCAAAATAGGTCCTATTAGTCAGCACATACATCCCAAGTTTGAAGTTGATATCTTTAGTAGTTCCAAAGTTATGCAAAAACATGTTAAAAACACATACAGACCGACAGACGGATAACCGAGCATTTTAGGACCCATATTTATAGGAACTTTTTTCTTAGTTTTGATGTAAGGAATCACCTCCTGAAATCCTGAAACGTTTTTAATGGACACCCTGTATACAGGGTGTTTACGAAAAACCCTAACAGACTTCGGGATATGGTTACTTACATCAAAAATAAGAAAAAAGTTCTTGTAAACATGGGTCCTAAAATGCTCGGTTATCCGTCTGTCGGTCTGTATGTGCTTTTAACATGATTTAGCATAACTTTGGAACTACTAAAGATATCAACTTCAAACTTGGTACGTATATGCTGACTAATTGGACCTATTTTGGTGCGGAGTATCAAGTTTCTACTTTGTACCATTTCAAAATGGCAGCCAATTTTTAAATTTTAAAACTTAGTATCTTAAAATCCGTAAATTTTACCGAAATTGTACAGATGACAAAAAAGTTGCGTAATTTTATGTCCTACAAAACCATATAAAGATCATAAAGATCGAACTAAAATTAACGGAGTTATTGCAATTTTTCTAACAAAAAAAGGTGAATATTTGCTATAACTGCCATAAGCAAGCATGTATTCTGTTAGAAAAATTTCAATAACTCCGTTAATTGTCGTTAGATCTTTATGATCTTTATATGGTTTAGTAGGAAATAAAATTACACTTTTACTTTTTTGTCTCTTGTACAATTTCGGTAAAATTTACGGTTTTAAAGATATTAAGTTTTTAAATATAAAAATGGCTGCATTTTGAAATGGTACAAAGTAGAATCTTGATACTCCGCACAAAAATAGGTTTTATTAGTTAGCATATACGTACCAAGTTTGAAGTTGATAACTTTAGTAGTTCCAAAGTTATGCAAAATCATGTTAAAAACACATACAGACCGACAGACGGATAACCGAGCATTTTAGGACCCATGTTTACAGGAGCTTTTTTCTTATTTTTGATGTAATAAACCATATCCCGAAGTTTGTAAGGGGTTTTCGCAAACACCCTAGGTGAGTCAGACCACCCGTCCACCTATTGTAGCGGGAGAACGGTTTGACATAGAAACGTCAAATTAAATTATTCCCCACTAATTTGCTTATGAACAATTCATTAAAAATATTTTCATCGCGACTCATGTACAGGGTGTTCCAGAAATGAAGGTCATGGGTTCGAATCTCAAAATTTTCTTAAGTAAACCTATAGCAAATATTATATCATTTTAAAGGTATTGTTAAGAGAAACATTTTGGTGAAAACAGATCTAAATTATCTGATTCAGAATGATTAATCCTTGGTATCTCAGCTTTACTATAATATGTCACATGACATTAATTAAAATTTGTTTAAATTTTGAAAGAAAATTAATTTTTGAAAATGGTGGCAGCCCTGAAAATAAAAAAAAATCAAATAGCAACATATGCCAAAAGTCATATCATTTTAAAGGTCTTCAAATTTCCTTCAACTTTGTAATTTACACAAGAGTTCTATCATTTTTGGTTTTTGAGTTATGGTCAAAAAAGTCCATTTTCCCATATGAAGTGATGTTATTTGCACGTCCATAGCAAACGGTCTGTGGGTACCCTTTGGTTATTAAGAACTGCATAAATAACATGCGCTTCATAAGGGAAAATGGAGTTTTTTGACCATAACCAAAAAACTAAAAAAGTTAGAATACTTGTGTAAATTACAAAGTTGAGGAATTTTGAAGACCTTTAAAATGATATGCTTTTTGGCATATGTTTCTATTTAATTTTCTTTATTTTCAGGGCTGCCAACATTTTCAAAAATTAATTTTTTTTTATAATTTTAAAGGAAAGTTAAATATTGTTATGTGACATATCATAGTAGAGCTGAGTTACCAGGGATTAAGAATTTTGAATCAGAACTGAAAAATGTTGAGTGGTTTGGAAAATACAGGAGTTTCCGTAAATATCGAAAATTTTCACAAAAATGCCCGCCATTTTGAAACGGCTTGAGATAATTTAGTTCTGTTTTCACAAAAATGTTTCTTTTAACAAGACCTTCAAAATGATATAATATTTGCTATGGGTTTACTTAAGAAAATTTTGAGATTCGAACCCATGACCTTCATTTCTGGAACACCCTGTACATGAATCGCGATTAAAATATTTTTAATGAAATCTTAACATGCAAATTAGTAGGGAATAATTTTATTTGACGTTTCTATGTCAAACCGTTCTTCCACTACAATAGGTGGACGGGTGGTCTGACTCACCCTGTATATGAAAATGAACGAACGGTGTTTTTTTGAGGTCTGGGGGCATCAAAATGAAAAGTTACGGTGGTCCCGTGCTTAAATGCCGCCTACGGTAATAGCTACTTTCCTATAGGGGGAAATTCGCTAAAAAAGAAATAAAACGTTTTACTTAAACTCACAATAATTCTTGATTTGATATATTTTTCAAGCCTAACTTGTGTTTAAGGCTTACTTGGGTTTTGAAATGAAACGAAAACACTTACTATAAGCCATGAACAATTACCTGACTCAATACTTGACTCAATTCATGATTAAAATATTTCCTTTGAGTTTATTCACACAGGTACATTTTTATTTATGTAACTGTCAACAAAAAAACTAAGATTTTATTATTTGGAATGGTTTCTAAAATATAACAAAAATAATTTTTTAAGAGATGTTTTGATAACCTCAAACTATAGAAAAGATAGAGTGATATAAAAATTTGTCTTTAATAACTAAAAAGAACTTTTTACTTCAAATATAACAAACGAGGTTTCAGTTATATTCGTTAAAGATGGATTGACATTGTAAAAAATGGCCGTAATATTCTTTCGCACGTACCGATTCTGGGTAAACGGCGGGAGTAACTACTAGTCGTGTATACTCGGCTCGAAAAAAGCTCGATTCTCGAGTACTCGCACACCCCTAAAAAGTTAAAGTTACAGATGGTGGTATAGAGCATAAGAGGTTTTGGCCTGTTTTCCTCGTTCATCCTCTTACAAGAAGAATGAGCGTATACATAATAATAAATATCCGATTTACAAAAAAAACCATTATTTTTACTTAGTAAATTAACTAATGTACAAGCAAGTAGATAAAAGTTTTTAAATAAAACGATCGTGCAAACTGCATGAAAGATCAACGTTTTTAAACTAATGGAGTATATACTATCCTTGCGATTTTTAGTGTTTGTCAGAATAGCAACACAGAACTCTCATTGTAATGTCGGTTGAAGTTTGGAAACAGAACTTTGCGTTAAATTATACACTTAACCCCTGACATTTCGTCCCACAATAGTTGTAAAAGCCCAACAAACTGCACTGAGACACCCGGGACCCATTACTCTTGTGTGGCTTTGACTTCTTTGATGGAAACGGTGTAAACGGAAAGTTGTTTATCAAATATTTCACTGTATTTAACGCATGAATACGAGGTACGTGATTTATGTAAATGAAAAGCTATTCATAAATTTTATCTTCAATAAAAATTTTATGCGTCAAATTGTAGGCTACTTTTTGGATATTCACTTTTTACATTTTTGTTAAAAACTACTTATCTCGGGAAGGATGTTTAAGGATGCATAAGGTGGCTGTAGTTTCTTTCTGAACTCTCGCAGAGTGACCTGAAATTGGCTCTAATACCAACAATATTCTGGCGTAATGATTAAACTCTGACACTCTCACCCCCGAACCCCCGCAGGAGGGTAGGAGCAAGTCACGCAGATCGTGCCAGCAGCCAATCAGAGGCCATCCACTATCAGTAACCCCCGATGGCGCTCTCCCATACGTGCTCAGTGATATTGGCGTTGAGAGTCACCTCTGATAAAAACGTTTCATCAAATTACTGAACAATATTTATAATATATATAGATTTTAATTAGTTGAAAGCTCATTAAAAATGTTATTTTGATTTGATTAAAATATCTTAAAACATGTATGTTGAATGTTACAATAATTTTTAATAAACAATATATTTGAAAAAAGTAATTCTTTATAGGCAGTAAGGCATGAAATGGAATTTTGAATACGTTAAAACTTTTTTAGTACTGCTAAAATATCACTTAGGGTATTTTTTTACAAATTGATGACGGTGTACTACAGAAACATTCTAACCGAAACCGTACCTTTAATGACATGGGTTTGGCCTGCACCGATGAATGACTGGGTACGACTGTGGAGGG
Source organism: Flexamia atlantica (assembly GCA_035578135.1). Classification (NCBI taxonomy): domain Eukaryota; kingdom Metazoa; phylum Arthropoda; class Insecta; order Hemiptera; family Cicadellidae; genus Flexamia; species Flexamia atlantica. Next base: position 191,026,006 of record JAQJVK010000001.1, on the reverse strand, counting down.
TCTAGAATGTCTGTGCTAGTCCCAAGTAATAATGAGTAATAATGAGTGTTTTCCGCCTAGTAATGTTCATATGACTGTTGTAAAAAATATGAGCTGCAATATGCTTACGTAACATTCTATACTCTTATATGAGCAACAATGTCTGCGTGACTGATTGCTTAGTTGCCTGCTTGCTTGATATGCATAATTATCTCGGAAACGGCTCCAAAATTGTATTCAAATGCCGGAAATGATTTATTTATATATCATAAACGTGTACTATACCGGTCCCATCGTTAGTAAAAATCTAATAACGTGAAAAAGTGAATTTGAAAGTTGTAAAATTGTAACATTGACCTTATGAGTTGCCACGATAGTTACGAAATAAATAACGAAAATATAAACAAAGTAACCATAACAGCTGTTTGCAAACTCAGCCATCTGACAGTTATAATGCTGTTTCAGCGTGCCGTTTTAAGATTGCATTATAATAAAGAATGTGTATAAAGAGAATGATACTAATATTTTAATTAGTAACGGGATGAACTAGTAAAAATGAAATATTATTATTGAGCAAGGCACGGTTCACCAGGTATACTAATTTATTTACATCATAATACACAAACACATCTGTTTTCTATGCCTTACTCTTGGCTGGAAAGTTACTCATTACCGATAACTGCACGGTAAATTTACCGCACAGAGCACGTAAATTTACCGCGCACTAGGAAACGGAGATGACGTCAACAAACAAAACAATTAGTTGATTGTAGTAAACCAACGTTTAATGCACGTTTATTGGTTACTTCAGAGGAATATATTGGCAGCACTGGTGGCAGTGTAGCAAATGTTTGTTTGTTATCGTAGGTTAGTTAGGTTTGAAGAATTTAGAAACGTGATAGTTTATGCAAGGAATGCGTTACGATTAAAAAATATGTTTTTTTCTGAGTAGTATAATGTAAAGTATCGTACGTCCTGTGACCACATAGTACAAATAGACGGAGCATGGCTATCTTACTTGCATTACAGCAAATGACGCAGAGGCCGCCATCTTGTCTAGGTACAGAAACATAAAACGGCGAACGCGAAATCTGTCAGTTCTCACGTTTCAAATAAATGTCTTATACCGTGTAATAAAAAGGTAAAAGGATAAAAATTTTGTCTGTGAGGAGTCCTTTAGTTTTGAACGGTAATAGTATCAATTATATATCAAATATAATTTTTTCTATTTTAGATAATGAAAAAAGTCAAACGTTTTTATTCAACTTTAATTAATTAATGTTTGACATGAAAAAAAGCGGTCTGTTAATACTTTTTTTATTTTTTGGTCAGGTAAAATAAAAAATAATTTAACTGGTTGCTAAAGATTTAATTTTCATAACAATATAAAAAAATAGCTTCCTTAGTGGTTGATAACTTAGTTCTTTTGAAAGAGTTTGTCCGTGCGGCGCCTGCATTGCTGTTTACAAAAATGTAGTCGACTACAAAAATACAAATGTAGTATCAAATTAGAGGTTTGAATCTCACAATTACTATGGTACTAATTATAAATGATTTATAAGCAGTTTATTCATCATATGGACGTTACATCTACTTTCCGTGGAGGCGGCTTCTCTCAAAAAATGTGAGGACAAGCTTCTAGGTTATCAGTGTTTACGATGTGTAGTCTGCGGTAAGCCATTTATATTTGGAATTACTATAGTAATTCTGAGATTCAGACCTTTAATTTGATTCCATATTTGTAATTTGTTACGTAGTTTGTTTTATTCATTAATAGGGACTATATAGGCAAACTTATGGCTTCACGACGCGCTTCACGTGCTCCGTCTATTTGTACTATGCGGTCGCTGCTTACGTCACACGCCCGGTAAGTTGTACCCATCGACCACAAATGTACAAATGTACTATGTACTATACGGTCGATGGTTTACCATACTTGCAAGAAAATCACGCACTCTCCTAGCGGCTCGCGCGGGAACTATCGTGCTCGCACGATAAAACTGTACTTACTGGGCTTGTAACGTAATATTCTATTACGGTACTTCGGCAGTTGTAGGTAGCGAGTGAGAACCTGGATCCGAGGTTACTACGACGGGTAATACTAGAGATGGCTTTGGTAATACCCACGATTAGTCACACACGTCACTACTAATTATACATGCTGTTTACTAAAAACCCTTCAGTACTTCAGGATATGGTTACGTACAACCACAGAGAAGAAGCATAAGCATTGTTTTTTCTCTATGGTTCAACAAAACTAAGAAAACATTTCCTATAAAAATGGGTTCTAAAAGGCTCGGTTATCCGTCTGTCGGTATGTATATGTTTTTAACACGATTTTGCATTTTTTGAACTTTGGGACCACTAGAGATATCAATTTCAAACTTGGTGTGTATTATGTTGACTAATAGGACCTATTTTGGCGCGGAGTATCAAGTTTATACTTTGCACCATAAAAATAGATTTTTATATTTTAAAACTTTATATCTTGAAAACTGTAAATTTTACGAAAACTGCACAAAAGACAAAAAAGCTGCGCAATTTTATTTCCTAAAAACCATACATAGATTATTAAGATCGAACTACAATTAACGGAATTATTAGACCTATAATTTTTCAAACAAAATACATGCTTGTTTATGGCAGTTATAGCCATCCAACTATCTAAGTAAAAAGTGGTCGAACTAACCAATATCATTGTAGGTAAACATGACTACTAAAATAAACTAACTTATATTAACTTATAATTTTTTACTCATTTTATTTTGTTACTTCAGCAATTACGATTAGTTATCCACATATCAACCACAGATATTGGTTGGAATAACTTTAAAACAAGTTAGACCAACTAATCATTTTTCAATGTAGAAATTTATAAATTGAATTTCAACCCAATATGTTATAGTCCATGTTTCTAGAATGCAAATTTTTGCCATAGTGAACTCACTGGCTCAGCGTCAGTCAAGATTAATGACGAAATCATTCATCGCTAATATGTAGCACTTCGTTTAATGAAGCATTAAGTTACACTTCATTGCTTCTCATTAATAATTTGAAGCATTGAATGGTATTCACCTTACCCACCGATCCCATCAATTCTGTTGTAGTTAAATACGCCTTAAATCACGTTGATATCCTGATATAACATTCGAACTAGTTATGTTGTTTAGTACAACTGTGACCCGCTTCACACGTGTACTAGTGTAGATTCACTTTTCTGACTAGTGTATTGATCACTAGACAAAAATAACTCCGTTGCAACAGACCTGTAAACTTAGTTAATTTAAAATGCGTAAAAACATATTTAAAACCAACATTGTGAGATAAGGCATGTTTTCTTAATCTCCATATGAATAACATGGGGAATGAGTTTACAGGTTTGCTGCAACAGGTGTTTTAAAAGATCGGGTGGTTTTAATTCAATAGTTTGGAGATCTGAATCAAAAGAAGCCATAACCAAGACGAGATATAGAATTTTACATATTTCCCGTAAGAATAACATAGGGACAACTGTTGACTGCTTTTAATATCTTGGTAACCAATAGGCATAGAGCAATGATTCAATGGTGTTTTTTCTGCTTCTGGGGCTCCAAAACGGAAAAAAATTTCACGGTCTCGGGCTTAACTGCTAAATAGGGGAAATTGCTTGAATAAAAACAATTAGAAAGTAAAAAAAAAACAACTTCTCTAGTAAGGGCAAGGATATAAAGCTGAGATGGTTTGAATTTGATTTTTATACTCTTTATAGTTTGTATAATGTTCTAAAAGAATTTTTTCAACCTTTTTTTAAATGTTAATAGATTGTCAGTTCTGCAAACATTATCAAGATACTAGAGGGAGTGAGTATAAAAGATTAATGTATATAACATAAGTTTCAGTTTTATGTGAACGTCGAACATGAGCCAGAGGCTGATTTGGTTCCTCGCCCTGAGAGCTGCAGCCCAACATTAACATACGACGTCGACTCAGCTCATTTGAATCATAAAGACCCGATACTTCTTTATATGCCGGGATTTTCAGCATATTGCAAGATCCTCTTAAGCTACTGGTAAAAATCACCAACAGTAAATAATCCAACAGTGCTACTGAATTTCGTTTAATGGTGTTTATAAATTAATATTAAATTTGTTACTATAGTTCTGTATAGGGGGTTAGCAAATTATTGGATTGTAATAAGATTAAAATTTCGCGTTACATCCATATACATAACCCAAACTACCCGTTACTATTTCGAAAACTATACGTCCGACACTCATCAACCCTATACTTGAATGAAAGGTTCCGATGAGAAAATGAGAAAACTTAGTTCTTTGACACAATTTCCCCTTATGGCACAAATAAATATAAAGACAAAGACTGGACAGATGATGCATTTGTTTTATATACAATGATTTGTTTATTTATCCCGGTGAAGCGGGACACCACCAGCTAGTAGGTATACAAATTTGCAACCTAATAATTATTACGTTTTTTAGCTATTTATTTTATTTAATGGGGTAAGTTACTCTAATTATTATTGTATATATATGTATGAAAATGAACGAGTGGTGTTTTTTGCTTCTAGGGGCCCAAAATCGCAAAGTTATCATGGTCTCGGGCTTAGGTCTTACCATGAGTACTGCAGATATAACTTCTTCCCTATATGGGAAATTCGCTAAATGGTTAGTTAGCTTTAACGGACATTCACGTTAAAATGTAGGTCCCTTAGTTGCCATTGGCTGTTGGGCTATTAATTAACAGTCCTGTCGAAGGAATATGTCGGCCTTAGTCAGTAACAAGACTACAAGATCGCGCCACAATCATCCTTCACTCATCTGTCATTCATACTTGGCTTAAAATACCTACCTGGGTAGGTCGCCATTTCAACTATATGTATTTATGTATGTATTTATTCATCCACTGCTGATATTGCTCTTCTACATTTTCTTGAAAATTTTTATGAACGTGTAAATTGTGGTTCTATTTTTGCAGCAGTGTATCTTGATATCACCAAGGCATTTGATGCAGTAGACCATAATGTACTTTTAGACTAATTATGCGGCGCGCTGGTCATATAAAATTATGAATACCTATGAATTATTGTCATTAAATTATCTTCCTTTTAAAATGTAAGGAGGCATATTTATTAATTTTTTGTTGCATCAATGACAAAGTATTTGTTTTGTTGGTACAACAGATGGGTTGTTGTAGTTGTAAGGTGAGAAGGTGGCAGAGAGGGTGGTTGTTGGACCAGAAGATAGGGAAGCGGTATCATAGCTGAATCCGTACAAAGCCTGTGTGACCATCGCTAAGCCTACGATTGCTACGACACTGTCGATTTTCATTTGCTTACTCTAAATTTAATTCAAGAACTTCAGTGCTGCAACTTAAGAATACCCCCGTTGTAGCAGACCTGCATACTCAGCGAATTTCAAATGCAAAACAACATTGTTCAATCCAACATAGCGATATTTGACATGTTTTGGTAAGCTCCATAAGAATAACATGGGGAATGAGTATGTCGGTTTGCTGCAATGGGTACGTTAATACCACCGTTGCAACAGACCTGCATACTCAGCGAATTTCAAATGCAAAACAACATATTTCAATCAAACATAGCAAGATTTGACGAGTTTTGGTAAGCTCCATAAGAATAACATGGGGAATGAGTATGCAGGTTTGCTGCAACAGGTGTATTAAAACTGCTTGGTTTTAATTCAATATTTAGTAGATCTGAACTAGAAGAAGCCATTTATCAAGTTTTAACAAGATATGTTGATAAATAACCGAGATATAGAATTTTACTTATTTCCCATAAGGTTAACATTGGGACAAGGTACTGTGTTTACCACTTTCAATAACTCGGTAACCAATGGACATAGAGCAGTGATTCAAAATACTTAATTGTTTGTTTTTTTTGAGCTGAATTCAATGGTGCCCACAAAAATTCGATAAATTTTATTTTTCTATGTAAGAAACACAAAAACCCCATTTTTGGGTGGGTTTATTCCCCTTTACCCCCCCCCCTCCCGGTGGTCCGATCGGGCTGGTTTACGAACTCGTCCAATTGATTACCACTTTACATGTCTGTACCAAATTTCATCAAGATCGGACCATATTTACGGCCGCTACCGTGCTGACAGACACACACACACACACACACACACACACACACACACACACACACACACACACACACACACACACACACATATATATATATATATATATTTATAGATAGATAGATAGATATATAAAAATTAGAACGAATGGTGTTTTTTGCTTCTGGTGGCCCTAAAACGAAAAGTTATCATGGTCTCGGGCTTAGGTCTTACCATGAGACCTACGGTAATAGCTTCTTCCCTATAGGGGAAATTCGCTAAAACAAGGCTAGGTAAGTATAACAAGGAAATTATTTGCTTCCATCAATCATTCAATCAATCAATCAATCAATCAATCAAGATCTTTATTCATTGAGTATACATCTTCTATATAAATAAAATTAGAGTTTTGTCTGTACATTGCTTAGAATTATGAAATTTTCGGTTATTTTTGCGTTTTGAAGGTCAGAGAATCTGAATCAAGCCTTTTCTCAATTTATGTCACGATGTGTGTTGGTAACGCTCAACATCACACTTTAGACCGCTTTTCACGCAAAAACTAGAGTACTGTTATGGCTGAAACTTTTTTCCTGTGTAGTATGCACATATGAGAAGGCTTTAGACGACTTAAAACTAGCGTACGTCTTTTTTAAATTAAATAGCAAGCTTCTAAAAACCGAGTTTTATTTGATTTCAACCAAGTTTCCCCATAATAATTAAAGGGGATGATGTTTTGTTTACATTTTCAGAGTTCCAAGCAGATGGTAGTTACCTTCACTGATGGATTCGTCGTTACAGATGTTTAATGATTTCATTCAGTTTTATGTTTTGGTTTATAATATTTATTTTTTTATGTACTATATAAAAGTAGCATTTAATCAATCGTTAGTTTTCGTACATAATCCATTTGCTCATGGAATCTACTCATCAAGTATAAAATGTTTGAGATTTTTAGGCAATTTATTAAATCACAAGTACTTTTGAAATCAAACTGCAAAATCCTAAAACACGATTTTATTTTATCTCGACCAAGTTTAAGTTGTGGCAGAATACAAAATAATTGATGAACTGTTTATGTCTAAACAGATGTAAAAAGCAAAAAAAGTAGTATGTCAAATCAGCTGTCAGGAATAGAACATAAAATAAATCACTGACTAGAGATAATTTAAAGACCTTTCTTCCCTGTAACAGCTGTTATTGAAAGAGCTAATTTAAACCATTTATTTTATGTACATCATTAGAAAAAGACTGCTTTTGTCTTTTAGCGAATTTCATTGACGGAATTAACGAATTTCCTTAAAGGAATAAACTATTACCATAGGTCTCATGGCAAGACCTAAGCCCGAGGCCATGATAACTTTTCACTTTGGGGCTCCCAGAAGCAAAAAACACCATTTGAACGATATTTAAAGCGGAAAACACAGCACATTTTCCCTATTTTGTCCTCATGGAAAATAAGAAAAATTCTATATCTCGGTTACTACTCAACATACCTTAATAAAACTTGGTATATGTGGCTTTTATGGTTCAGATTCACATGATATTGTTTTAAAACCACAAAATGTATGTATGTCTGTTGCAGCAGACCTGCATACTCATTCCCTATGTTATTCTTATGGAAGAAATAAAATAAGGTCATGCATAGTCTGGAGGTCTGCTGCAACGGGGGTATTTTTTCGTTTTAGATAGACCCTAAAAACCTTACAACTTTTTTTGACATTAAATCAAGGGAAAATTCTACGTTTTACGTACATATACTTTCATGAAACAGAAAACTGTATACTTGGTCTGCTGCGACGGGGGTATTTATATCCTGCCTAAGTGCCACTCAATACCATACATGCGAGCATATCTGACGATATTGGGCGTAAGCTTTCCTAGGGCAGTGACACACTTGAGGGCTTTGTCGGCGGGGCGCTGAATCTGCCCGCATGTATAGTACAGGGAGGCCAAATAGAAATACCTTCTGCGGGGGGTAGTAATAGAATAACTCCAGTCGCAGCAGACGTGCGGTCTTTGCATATTCCTGAAAACATCTTTCTGATTAATGAAAGTTCTTTACATTTGTCCAATACCACTGACCTATCACTGCACAGCCCAAACCACTTGTCTTACAACCTTGGACCTTTGCATGGACGTTCTTTATGGCGTAAGCATCCGCTAAGAACGTTTTTTTTTTAAATTCAAACTTTTAAGGGGTCTTGGCGAGGTCGAAGTTTATAAGTTCTCCTTAGTAAATGGAATGGATGATCTTTTGTTTAGTTTTCAATGTTCATTCAACAAGCAGATGGTTCAAGCTTCACATACGGATACAGCTGATTTACAATTTTGTTACTTTCATAATGGTTTTATGGTTGTTTTGTTAATTGATTATTTTGATTATATGTACTATATAAAAGTTAGATTTAGTTTAGTTAGTTAACTTAAAGTTATCATTCGTTTTTGTCCCTTATTTGTGTAATCATAAACTCAGTATGTGGCCCTATATTCATTTTGTCAGCAGGGAGTTACAATTTTTATCGTGAGCGAAGCCACGGGCAACTGCTAGTTAAATATACAGCTGAATAGTGTCTTATTCTATCAGAAAGGTTTATTTAATAGTTGCTAAAACAAAAGGGTACATGAAGTTGATTAGTAAAAGTAAATATAATTACAGGTCAGTTATATAAAAAAGAGTCTAATAAAATGAAAATATCTTTTTATTAACCATAACCTAATAATATATCCAAGAGGAGGTGGTTAAAATAACGATCAAAATAACGATAAATGTTTGCGCTGATTATATGTTTTTAATCTTCAGTAAAAATGTTCAAATTTTGGAAAACATTTTGATACACGAATAATAAAACAAGATATCTTACTTTTGCTACTAGTACAAAGTAAAGGTCATAGTTATGTGGTGGCGCGCAGAATCGTGTTAAATCATTTGTAAGTATCAAATTTATGTGGTATTAGCGAATTTTCTTAAAGGAATAAACTATTACGGTAGTGCTCACGGTAAGACCTAAGTCCGAGACCATGTTAACTTTTCATTTTGGGGTCCCCAGAAGCAAAAAACACCATTCGTTCGAATATATATATATATATATATATATATATATATATATATGTCTGTTAACACGTTAGCGGCCGTAAATATGATCAGATCTTAATGAAATTTGGTGCAGACGTGTAAAGTGGTAATCACTCGGACGAGTTCGTGAACCAGCCCGATCGGACCACTGGAAGGGGGGGTTAAGGGGAATAAACCCCCCCAAAAATGGGTTTTTTGAGTTTTTCACATAGAAAAATAAAATTTATCAAATTTTTGTCGGCACCATTTAATTCAGCTCAAAAAAATAAACAATTTAGTATTTTTAATTACTGCTCTATGTCCATTGGTTACCGAGAAATTGAAAGTGGTAAACACAGTACGTTGTCTCAATGTTAACCTTATGGGAAATAAGTAAAATTCTATATTTCGCTTATTTCTCAACATATCTTGATAAAACTTGGTAAATGGCTTCTTCTAGTTCAGATCTACTAAATATTGAATTAAAACCAACCAGTTTAAACATACCTGTAGCAGCAAACCTGCATACTCATTCCCCATGTTATTCTTATGGACCTTACAAAAACATGTCAAATCTCGCTATGTTGGATTGAAATATGTGGTTTTGCACTTGAAATTCGCTGAGTATGCAGGTCTGCTGCAACGGGGGTATTTTTTACACGTTATATAAACAGCACAGAGTAAAAGCATATATCAGAATTCACGTTCAGGCTACTTTCAAGATCAAAATAAAAATAAAAATGTCAAACTTTGTGGACGTAACTTTGTTCATCAAAGTACTAAGTACGTTTGGTCTTCAACGGTAAATAACAATGAAAACGATTTTGCCGTTTCTAATTAATTATAAACCGCGGTAACTAGAATATGTGATACAAATAATTACTGAATAAAATAAACAGTTTAAACAACTTAAACTCATATTTTGGTTTTTCGTGAGTTCTATCTTCTAAAAAAAAAAATTACAACCAAATCTCTAAGGAGTTTTATCTAATGTTTCTTAATTAATTATTGGTTGAAATAACGTATATAAAGTTTAAGTGGTCATAAAGAGGAGTTGTAAGAGATGAAGGCATTCATTATATCAAGTAGAGCCACCGAGGTGTAATGCAATGTTTACCCGATATCAGCACAAGTTATCATACCGGGTCAGTGGCGCGGATGTGCCATTAACCTTTGGAAAGTAGCTACGTAAATAAGGAAGGGCGACTCGCACCCTGCATAAGGGTAGTTTATCAGCAGCTCGCTTGTTAAAGCCTTTCTCTCTCATCGCTCCCTCCCAGCCTTTATACTGTGTAGGCTAAATTTTGTCTCGTAAAAGTTTTACTTTAGGGGTCGTGATCTTAGTGCTCTTGACTTTACAAGCACTTTTGACTTTATCGAATCGGTTCTTTGAACTTAAAGTTTCGGTTCCATTTCCCACTGAATCGAATCTAAAGAGGTCCGTGGATATTTTAAATCGGCAGACAAATGAGGATTTTTATCCCTTTCTGGGATTTGTTAGATTAAGCCATTTTTATTGTTAATGTGTAATGTTAAGGGTATGTAGACCCTAAAACTAACAGGTACTTCTAGGTACCTATGGACATCTGCAGCTATCTTATAAGACTGAGGAAAATGTAATTAACAAAAGTTTACTTAAAATTGAGCAATTAAAAGAACCATTAGGTGTTCAGTGATGCAAATTGCCTTAAGACCTCCAGAAAAAAGTATCATCCAAGTTTCAAATACGTACTGAATATTATTTATGTTTTAGGCCAGTATTACTTTTTAAAGGTATAATTTCGAAGAAAATTATGACTGTAGGCTATCACATTTATTTTCATATTTGCAACAAATTTACTCGAAAAAGGACCAATGCTCATAACAAAAGTTGTAGACCTGGAAATTTAGCATCAAACGCGTCCATTTTAATAGTTTTTGGTTTATGAGAATAACGTCTCAATAAAGTTTGACAAAGAACTTTTAAATTTTTAAAGAAAAAAAAGGATAATGTGTAATATATTTATAATTTATAACATCACGACATCGACATCGAGTAGTTTTTCCGACATTTTTTTTATAATATAACACTGTTAAATTATCGGCTTTTCATATGAGGTTTCAGTCATAACAATGTGAGGTGTTTGAAGCGAGTAACATGCTTCCACCCAACAATAATTTAAATTAAAAAGATATGATATTTAATTTAAGATCTTTATTTTTAGTGATTGTTATTGTACGTTATATGTTTTAGCATGGCTCTCATTGTATAGTTCTACAATGTAATACTGATACTTAGTACTAATTCATACGTAATCATTGTTGAAATCGAACAAGTTTGAGGTGAATTATAGGCCTTCAGCGTACAATAACCTTAATTTACCTTAAATTAAAAATATGTCTAGGTTTTGAGTTCTATTTAAAATGTTATGTGTTTTGGTATGAAGATACTCATTGAACTACCGTATTTTAAATGAGATAATTGATAATTTAAATCGAACGAGGTTGGGGCGAGTTATAGAACTCCAAATAGCAAAGATACACATGTACGTTTACTTTAATCTAGTGTTTAGTTAGTCTATACTAAAAATGAAATGTAGGCAACATTTTAGAATCATTTACGAATCTTATTTCATTTTGGATTCATAGATATCCAGTTTTAAAAGACGCTTTTCTTTTATGTTTACGAAACAAATTTTTGAGTAGATTAACTGTGAAAGTTATTTTGATTTAGTTTTGTAATGTTCGAGCCTCAAGTTGGGGAAATTCCAATACAATTTTTTCACATCTGTTGTAGCCTGGCAGCTCTGTGTTCACATCTGTTGTAGCCTGGCAGCTCTGTGTTCACATCTGTTGTAGCCTGGCAGCTCTGTGTTCAATGTCCAACGTGACCTCCTAAAGATTCGAGGAACAAAAGCTGCGGGTGAGCAAAACATAACAAGCTATGGTTGATTGTGTTTTCCTCACATATTTGTAAAATAAATTCTTGTTCGCAAGAAATTGCGTTTTAAAAACGGTTCTGTCACACATTACACGTAGACTGCCATTAAGCGTTTTAAAATATTTATCGAATTTTTATAACGTTTAATGCTGGTTTTTTTGCTGGGTTTATTTTGGGTTGAAAATTTTTTAATCACTTGTTCGCCAAATGAATCGTTTCTACTCCTTGGGTCCAACATACCTGACATTTACCTTCGTATCGGTAAAAATTGTCGCATTGGAAAAAGCAGGAACTTTACATGCTGATCCAATCCAACGACTTCCTATCGGGTGGCGCTACCTACTGCAGACATTCGCCCCGGGTCCATTCTATGCTAATCGGAGGCCGCCCCGACCTGGCCCACCACGTCTTGCCGAGTCGAGATATTTCAAGATTCTTTGACCACTCAAAACAAATAATTCTTCTATTTTTTGTTCAAATTTTAGCATTAAACATTTCAGTTTATTAATAAAGATTTTGGAAATAATTACTATGTTCAATGTCAATAATAGGTTATAGTTGGTGCCAAATCTTAAGGCCCACGCCGTCCATAAGCCCAATGTTAAAATGAGCATTAGTCTTACGGACGGACTGGGCCTGAAGATTTGGCACCAGTTATAATTAATTCATTATGAATTTCCAAAACATCAATAATGAATACCATAGGTGTAATCTCGGGTACGTTCAAACTCGCCAACATTTTTGGGACTGTTTCTAATATACAAACTCGCCAACTTTTAATTAGGTGCAAAAACTAGGGTCAGGAATCCGGCCGGCCACATACAAACTCGCCAACTTTTGACCGCGGGCAGGTACCTTTTCCCCTCCCCCGACACGGCGACAATTATTTACCGGGGCCCCTGCGTACAGCCCTTCGCTACTGCACTTGTATTCAAGTATATATTCCTTAAAGATTACACTTAATTTTCCACTTAACATTGCTACTTAAGAACGACTGTACTTTATAGCATTGAAACTACTTGTAGTTCAAGCAATTCAAATAACAATTTTAGTCAAATTAATTATAATTAAATAAATATTAAGCTTTTGGATCATGTTGGTTTTAAAACGTTCATGGTTATAAACGGTTAGAACCATATATTGGAATGATAAATACAGTACAGCATATTTTCTATGAATTACCCACATGTTAATACGCCGATGAAACTGTAACAGGTGACTTAGTCATCGATTTTTGTTGATTTTGCAGCAGTAATCTTCAACTTTTCGTTTTGCGCTGAGACTCCGTATCCACTCATACATTGCTAGAATGATCTGATAAATATACAAATCAAATCTAGCAATGTAATTAGCGAATTTAATTTGTTTTCACATTTTTCCCATGGATGAAGGTACGTCTAATTATATTTTACGTACAAAGAGATGAATCATTATAGTGTGTGATGAAATGGACCTGCGAACGAAGATATTACGGATGCAAGGCATATTGTATTACTAAAGGTATGACCTATATATTGTTTCATTTATTTACCAAACTGTGCCAATTATTTGATGGGTATGGTATAGACACCACCATTCAAAGTGTTTCCAAGCCAAAAAATGAAAATTGATCTACATAATTTTTGCCTGACTAATTTATGGAGTTAATTTATCGAGGTAAACACAGTACGTTGCACCAATGTTATCCTTATAGGAAAAAAGTAAATTCTATATCTTGCTTATTTCTCAACACATTATCTCAATAAAACTTGGTATGTGGCTTCTTCCAGTTCAGATTTACTAAAATATTGAATTATAACCACCCAGTTTTAACACACCTGTTGCAGCAAACCTGCATACTCATTCCCCATGTTATTCTTATGGAGCTTACAAAACATGTAAAATCCCGCTATGTTGGATTGAAATATGCTCTTTTGCGTTTGAAATTCGCTAAGTATGCAGGCCTGCTGCAACGGGGGTATTTTTATTTACTCACAACTGACTCATCACCTAATTAAAAGTTGGCGAGTTTGTATATTAGAAACAGTCCCAAAAATGTTGGAGAGTTTGTGTGCAGCCGTAATCTCATTCTTCCCTCAGGAAGACAATCGTTAAAAGGCCCAAAACCTTTTGTGATATATTTAAAATAAAGGCTGATATTAGTTTTCATATGTCTTTGGTATCATATTTGGTATTTTTTTCCACTGTTCCTGAACATCTTTCTTTATAATATTCCTTAATCTGCACAAACCAGATTATCTTCATCTTCAGTATAATTATTTTCTAACTTATTGTCTGGAAAATGTTAAATATTCACCGATGCCGTTAATACCGAAGGAATAGAAGGAATCATAAGGTGCACTTATATGGTGTTAGTAGGGGAAGAGAAAGAAAGTTAGTCTTTGAAAAAAATTAAACGCGATATTATATTGGTCGTGCGTTTTTAAAGCCTCATAAATTGAGTGTTCATTCTTCAATCGTCCCTGCCGCCAATTTTCTGTCCCGACCTCAGCGTTTTATGGTGCTATAACGGTCTGGCATAAATACATATCGGGGTTTTATAGGACTCTTCTCTATAAGTTTTACGATTTGGTTTTACTGTTGAAATTTGTATTTGTTTGGAAGATTTTTAATTTTTAGTGTTTAAAGGTAAGCAAAGGGTTTACCTTTACGTGATTAAAGGGGGGGGGGCTTTTCTAAAGGTTTTTATGTCAATTACAAGTTTTTTTTTAGATGCATAATATAGTTGAAGAACCAGAGTTAAGTGGCCCTTAAAAGAACATAAGAGCATGCACGACACGATTCTGTGATTTCGCTGGGTGCAAAATCATGAAAAAAGTGAGAAAATTTGTAGCCTCGTTTATGCAAGAGAATCTCGTCGTGCGATTTGGATCCGCACAATGTCAAGGAGCTTTGAGTCAAATGATACCGTTTATGCAAGCGATTTCAATTCGCTCGAATTTTCAACTTGCGCGTTTTCTAAATCCTATAGAAACACGCGATTTCCGATCCGCGTGACTCGGCTGAGTCCATTGATCCGCGTGCCTTGGCTGAGTTCTTTGGTTCACAGTTGAAAAGTAAGTCAAACAAAGCTTGGGTGCATAAAATAATTGCAAATACACTTGCTTTTGGGCGTTTTTGACCTCAAAAGAAAAGAAATTGCGTTATGTAGGATATTTGGTGCACTGCAAAGAACGACAGTGTGGATAAGATACGTCGTTGTCAGGCCACATAGACCCACAGGGGGCCAAACCAGCAGTCAGGTACGATTTATTGGCTGCATCGAGCCGGATTCATCTTCATCCACATGGTCTCTCTGTTCTCCAAATCACACCTTGAATTATTGATTTTATTATGATATAAAAGATCAAAATAAACTATTGTCCTTCCTATTGACTATTGTACCCAACCTTTGAAGTAGCTTTGAAACTGGATTTACTGTAACACTAATGTAACCTATGTCTATAATGTAACTACATGTAACCTAGCACACAACTAGCGACACTTGTTGAGGATTTTAAAGTTTTCCTTTATCAACTAGACGTTTGTCATGTAAAGAATTGACGATTACATTTTTCTGAAGTAAAATTGTTTGAGTCGCTCTTTAAAATGATGTTTGTAAAGTAGGTCAATAAAGCACATAGTGCAAGGCTTAGGAACTCCGACGTTCTTTTTGAAACACCCAGTATAGCTTCAAAAAAGTAAGATTTTTAAGTTTAGATCAATTAAATGTATTAAAGTTTTTCTTTACAAAAATTCGCATTTCTTGGTTAAGACGGTCATTGGAATGGAAACGCGGCTGTTCACGAGCGCTCCCTCGATCCGGGTAATGGAGGACATCTTAGTTTGAGGGAGGACTTGACTGTTTCGAGGTAAAGTGCCGAGATTTCCCCGTTGCTAGGCGACGAAAGAGTCAGTCGAGGGGGATCTGGTTCCAAGAAGTAACTAAAACTACTTAATCACTGCCGCACATACAAAATAGGTTATACAGAGGGGTGCAAAAGAAGGTATACAGCTTTAGTTGGTTGGTACTTGAACGGCTTGTACACAAAATAAAAGAAAGTGAGTATATTGGTCAAGTACAACACATTTAAGAGTTCATTTCTGTTTCTCAACACTCTTAAAATATATTTTAAAAGTTAGCCTAAGTTTTTGTATTAATAAACCTGCCTTTTGTATCAAATATTTCATTACTGTATACCTGCTTTTGCACCTTTCTGCATATGGGGTTGCCATACGTCCCAAATTTCTGGGTCTGTCTCCATATCCGGCCTAAATGTCTCGGTGTCCCAAAAAAGGCTCATGGAAAATAATATTAAATTGATAAATATTAATTTTAGAGCTGTGAATATTTATTTCCTGAGAGTTATGCAAACCCCCGCGAAAACCGTTGAAGTAGAGGACGGGAATCATTTTTCAATTTGCAATAAGCAAATTTCTAAGGATGGCATGTACAGTAGCAGCTTCCTGCGTCTATGAATAGAAAAGAGTAAAATAAAAAGAGTTTGATCAATAGAAACAAATTTTAACCGAGTTGAGATGTGTTTATTTGAATTTAAATTTAATCTTTAAAAGGAGAATACCTACCTAAGTTTAAATTTTTTTGTAATTTTTAATCATATTAATTCTACTGTTAAAATTATTACTGTTTAAACATTCTATGTGTTATCAATAACCGTTGACGCATATTAATTTCCCATTCCCCTTCCCCCAGAAGAAAATAGAACCTCACACCGATGTAATACCATTTCACAAAAATAAATTACTACCCTTATCAAGTACAGACTACCTAATTTCATGTTAGAAGTGAAATTTTATTGTAACTGATAATTTTTACCTTGGAGAAAATGGTTTGTCGTTTCCATTTTCTTGTGTGGCTCTTTGTATTTTATTTAAAGGGGAATATGAACGCTCTTAAAAACGGAGAGAATAAACAATAGTAAAATATGTACAAATAATAAATTTGAATACCCAAAACACAAAAAAATTGTTTTCTTTAGATAATAATGTATCAGTCCATTATCAATACTATTCTAGATGAAGTACTTTTTATGACCTGTAGAGTTCTTAAAAAGGAACCGAACTCATAAAACACTTGATGCCATCAGCCGCATGCAGAGAGATGATTTTAAACCACGCAGCTGTGGGTAAAAGAGATTTGACCGCAACATCAATTTCGTTCCCAAATCATTATTCTTGCATAGCTCCAGCTCCTGCTGTTGCGAGAAGGAGAAAATGACGAGGCATTTTCAAACAAGTATTGCGGTAGCTAATGAACTGCTTTTGATTCGGGAGCGTAGTTCATAGAAAATGGAAAATAACTTCGAGAATATGCCTGGTTTTGTTATTTAAAGAAATATAGATACGCTTCTCAAAGAGCAAATATAACAATGAAGAGTTAAGGAGGGGGATGTATGATGTATGACGAATGAAAAGAGATATCAAATAAAACGTTGATGGCGGAAATATTCTTTTTCAAAATAAGAAGTAGTATATATATTTAATCAATTATTAGGATCTATGTTTGTGAACAATTTTATTTCTATGGCCACCATAAAAATGGATCTTTAACACCAGTGACGTTCTGACCTGAAGATGTGTTAGTTATAACATGAAACAGAATCATATAGTTTGTGTTAGTTTTAACATGAAACAGAATCATATGAAACGTAAACATATATGAGCTGTAGTCGAATAGCTGCAACAGGATCATTTGACAGACCAGGCAATTTAAACCTTTATTTTTTTAATTATTAGGAATTTGTTGATGCGAGGATAATATTTTAAAATTGTCAAAGGTAACGTTCCAAAAATATTGTTGCTGTCAAACGTTGACATGTTATCTGAAAAAATCGAAAGCTAGCCCAATAACAGTCAGCAACTGGTTGAAGTTTTGACCATCTAAAAACCTTTCTCAGTTTAGATTTGTTTATTTTGATTGAGAAATGCTTGAAAGTAATATAAATTGGTACTTTTATGTAACTACAGTAAAAGCCGCGGTACTGTAGTTACTTACACCGCACCGGTGATTGATTTACATCACAAACTGGTAAGGTGTTTGGATAAATATCAAACATTTTAGACATTTAAATTTTTATAATTATGATGACTAATAATGTTAAATAGTACTGGAGAGAATGAAGAAGCAAAGGAATTGCTTTATTTCCCATTACGTTACATCACATTATCATTAAGACGCCGACCATCAGTAAGGGGTATTTAAAGGCGAATTTGAGTGAAGGATGAGTGTAGGATGATTGTGGCGCGATCTTGTAGGTTTGTTACAGACTAAGATATTACAACTTATGACTGTAATCTAAACAGACCTTTCAAGTGCATCAGTTAGCATGCAGCCTCATGTTTTACATCATATATGTGTACGAACCAGTATAAAATACGAGTCTTCATCAGCAAACGCAGAAGTCGAAATTGACTCTAGCGCTCCAAAACCGGTGTCAACGGGGCCAACTAAATGTTGGGACGAAAAAAGACGATACTAGTGTCGCCTTGGGCGATATCCGGTGATCCGCGCGGGCCGTTTTACAAATAGTTCTCCCGCTTCTTTTTAAAAAGAGAGAGTGAGGGTGTTGTTGGGCAATATTATCGCTCTCCCTCAAAAGGGTGGTGTGATTAGAGAAAAGAGCGGTGCCCTCAGGGCCCATTGACTATAATAAATCAACCGTTAAACGACCTAAAAGGACGAGTGGACGAGAGCCCTAAGATGTTTGAGTTGGTCGGGCAAGTGACACTGCCATGCCCACGCTTCATAGTTTTATAAATACTGTCCTGGGTTAAAATAAATGGTTATATGTTATAAATTCCCCACTTTGTTAAAACACACGTAAAAATGGAAAACAAACAATTATATTATAATTTTGAGGAAAACCTTTTGATTGTAGTTAATTTCTAACGGTATCAATTAAAAAGCCACATAGGCTCCTCAAAATTCGACACTAGTCTAAAATTTCCTGCTCATAATATCTAGGCTGGAAATATATATTAAAAAAACGAAGAAATTAATTTAACCTATAAAAATGCTATCTAAAGGTAAACCACTTGAAATACAACAATCTGTTGAAAAATACGTAGGTTTATTTTTCTTCGTAAATATGTTTGTCAGAACAAAAAAATAAAAAAAGAGAATCAAAATGCATGAAAACCTTAAAATAGCCCCTGAAAAACAACTTTTTACAGACACATATAGAAACATAAAATAAAAGCGGTATCAAAATTAATAACAATTATCAAACATTACAACTCACAGGTTTAGACGGTATTTTATGTACAGATTTTTAATTGCTTTAAAAAAGAGAAGATAAGAAAATAACTACCAAAATTTATTCAGAGACTTATAATTTTATATAATTGAGGTAAAGCACAAAACCCCTACTTATTTAGTTAATTCTGTATTTTTGGTTTGAAAACCTAAATTTATTGGAGCTGCGTTGAAAACCTAAAACCTGCAGCTATTTAAATATGAAAATATATATTTATAATTCATTGGAAGCTTATAACTCAAAGACGAGTTTCAAGTGAGTAAATCATAATTTTAAAAGACGTATTCACCAAACTCACTGAAATTAATCAATAAATTCATAGATTATTAAAGAAAACTTGTTTTGGAAAAGTCACTGAGATCACAGTCTCTTGACCACAGTCTACAATCCAACATAAATCACAGTCTACATCAAAACATATTTTACACAAAAATAAAAAACCCGAAGGTCTAACATTAAAATACACTTCTTTGTTTGAAATTCATTGTTGGTGATGGTGATTTTACATTTTGATTAGGATTTTTTCGGACATTTGCCATTTGTTTTTTACTAATCAGTGATGGCAAATGTCCGCAAAAATCCTAATCAAAAATTAAAATACATTTTTAAATCTGTTTGAAGACTCAAGAAATATCTTTCTTCACTCTGAACACGAAAATTGCCCGTTACCGAACAGCTGAGATCTACGAAAACTCTCAATTTCCTTACATCAAAACAAATAATGATTAGCTGCTTTTTCGGTACCCAAACATTGCATTTCCGTACCCAAACAAACAGTTTTCTGTGGTGTTCCTATTTTGACAGTTCAATCAGCTGACTCTAAAGTAGACAGTTCAGCCGTATTGTGTATGGTTATAGAAAAATTACTGAATTATGAAATGTCGGATGATTTTTTATAAGTTTGGTTACTTATTTGCACCGTGATGAAAAGTATTGTTCACAAATCGTCACAGAAGTGCCATTTCGGGGCTCGATAGTGTTTTACATGCTCAGCTTATGCCTCGCAAGTAAAACACCATCTTGCCCCGAAATACTAGTCACGAAAGTAGCCCATTTCGGGGCAAGATAGTGTTTTGCTTGCGAGGCATAATCGAGGAAATGCAAAGTTTGGGTACCGAAAAATCCGCTGATCATTATTTGTTTTGATGTAAGGAAATCTAGGATTTTCATAGATCTCAGCTGTACGGTAACGGGCAGTTTTCGTATACAGAGTGATGAAAACATGTTTTCCATCAGAAATACACTAACAGCTGATTATCTGATCATGATCGGCTTACGCCTCGCAAGTAAAACACTATCTTGCCCCGAAATGGGGTACTTTCGTGACTAGTAGTGAAATATACTATTTCTAAAGTTTTTCATCATAAATCTTATAAAAATCAAATTATCACAATTATTTGTAAATCTACAGGAAAAACTTTCCAAATTTTAATTATTAAAATCTCTCTGATAGAACTGTATATTTAGTTGTAACTGTAGACAAAGTTTTGCAAAAATCTCCGACTCAGTATTTTTTTCACCACTGTAAATTCTCACGTTGCTTAGCTTTTTTGCAAATGACTTTCAAATGGTGAGGAAATCGGTTAAAGTGGAAAATGATTTTCTGAAAGAGAATAAAATTAAACATATAACACTAAATAACACAAATAAAAACTAAATAACTCAACGCAAAACAGCGAAAATATGCCAAGAAAATGACAATTTCACTGTTAATCAAACCCCGCAACTCGTGATCGCAAGACGACTCGCAGTGCGGTCGACTAGTATTTTGCTCTTTGCTCAACCGTCACAGCAATTGGCCATATCGTTGCCGAAAAATTTGTCGTTTTTAAATCGACTGGTGGCTGGCAGGCATAATTTATCGATCGTTTCGCAGCCGACAAATCTCACGCTCTTTTCGAGGTCGTCTTATCTATATTGGCCACATTGCAGCCGGAAAATATGTCGGTTATGTCGCAGCTGGAAAATCTCTGGGACGCATTACGACTGAAAATCACTTGCTTTTTCATGGCGTTACATCTTTCGGTCGCCTCGCGACTCCGCGGTTGTCAAATCGCGGTTGCTTATACTGAGACCGGAAAATCGCTCGGTGTTTCCGCGGCCAGCAAATCTCTCGGTCGCATTGCTGTCGTCGAATAATTGTATTTTACAAAGATTGTGTTCTAGTATTCGTTTTAGAAGGCAACTTGGCTGTTTTCAATGGTCGATCATTTTTTAGTAGTCGGGAAAATGACAGCAATTTCATATATGTGAAATGTGGAAGGCACCCTGCTCTATTCCACTGTGTAGTCTTGCCCTGCTTTGTATTTACGCAGTTGGCAAATTTCTCTCTATTTTCTTCTAATGGTAATAACAGCTCTTGATTAGGCTGTATCGTAGCCTGCAAACATCGGTTGCATCATGGAAAACTAAACTCTAGATCATAATATGGTGTCCGTTAAATCTGTCGGTTCTATAGCGGCCGTCAAACATTTAGGTTGTATTTATTACATTTAGAAAATCTCGATCGAATTTCAAGACACTCGATTATTTGCATCCGATAAATCTTGGTTGTATCAGGAAACAAATCTTAAGGATTTGCAGTGATCGGCAAACTTCTCGCGGTTTTTTCGCGGTGATAAAATTTCACGGTATTGTTGCAGTAATATCGTTAAATTTGCGGTAATATCGTGGCCGGTGTTCTCAGTTGTATCAAGGCGGACGTATTACGCGGTCGTCAAATCTCTCGGTAATAGCAAAAAAACTTGGCGAAAGGCCGAAAAACAGCTGATTGGGTTATTTAACGTGTATTAAATGGGAGATTTTTAATATTAAGATAAGACTGAAAGCTATGTAAACTTGAGAAATGTCTGGCCAAATATTTATAGTTTTTTCATCTAACACGAAATAGCTGTTTTTTTTTTTATTTGAAAGACTTTACCCGGAACCTCACCTACAGAAGAGCAATGATTGTTAGTGGAAAAACCCTAAAATAACTCATAAACTCATGTTCGCAATTAACTGAACAAGGCATAAAAGTAAAAATTCAATTCTTAGCGATATCCCTTTGGGCAAACACAACCTTTTCAGCTCAACACATCTTTGATTTGAAATAGAACATCTTCGCGCCACCGGATGTCCAAGTATCACTCCGCCGCATGCGCTGCCCGCTCGGCCGCCAGGGGTCTCGCCGATCACAACAGAACATACCAACATTCATACCAGCTTTCCGGTGTTATTTACAGAGTTATAGTTTAGAACTTTTTTAATTAGCTTCATAACATAGAGTGCTAGCTCCCCTTGTTTTATATTTCAAAAATTTGTTTTAGTTTTACCTAAATAAAACATTTAATTAAAGGTTTATTTATTCATCTTTAACTTATTACCTAGTGGGTATATGAAAAAAACTTTCACAAGGTCCTCTAGAGGACCACTATACCTTTTTTTTGACACCTTAACAATTTCTTTAGCACAATCGGTTTTTGAGAAATCTTGTAATTAAATTAACATTACTCTTATGGGACTAAAATCCAATATGGCTACCACTGATGAAGACTCTTAAAAGAGCGTTCATCATGCATTCAACATGCATATCCGCCTCGGCCCAGGGTGCGGGGGGGGGGGGTGCGAGGGATGAAACGGTCTGGGAGGGAGCCGGCAATAAACTGCCCTTACAAGCCGTACCCTGTCTTATTTACATTGCCACTATCTCGGGTTAATGGTGCGCCTTAGAGCAATATCGCGTGGTGGAAATGTAATTATGGCCGGTTACACCATGACTGAGCCACGAATGCACATCTAACGACAGAGACAAAAAATTAATTACACAGGGTGCGAGGCGGAACTGAGCCACAGTGGTCCAGGTAGCTAGACCTGCGGCTCGGCAGCGGCTGCGGTTATGGAACATAAAAAAAACGCAAATGCTGAGCGATTTACTTGTTTAATGTTTCAACCTTAATGTCCTAAACAAACGTGACGCTTTAAGTCTGTAGTATCAATTATTCATATTATATTTCTTGATCACGATTATAAATTTTTTATGAATATTAACTTTTTAAAGTGTCCAATATAAAAGTTAAAGTATAGTCAAGTATATAAGTAACCCTCAAAAACTAGAAGAAAACATTACGTCTGACGAACATTATCAACACTGTCAATAATCTGGCTTAAGGCGGCTGCAACGCTTTCTTTGCCCGGTTCTTAAACACAACTGTATGCCCATACCTAGTAAACTTGGTATATGGCTTCAATTGAGTGATATCTACTGGATTATTGCAAAAATATTTAAATTTCACACTTCCATGGTAGCAAACCTGCATACTCATTTCCCACATTATTCTTATGGATAAAATGCTCATATCAGGATTTAAGTTGATTTTACTTGATTTTATAGGCTCCGTCTAAATGTTTTTTTAAGCATTTGAAATTCGCTGAGTATTCAGGTCTGCTGCAACGGGGGTATTTAAGAATGCGATAGTTATTTAAGGAAAAATAAATGTACATATTTGCTTTAATACTAAATACATTACAATAATTTTTTCTTAGTAGGGGCGTTTGGGTCGCATAGACCAGGTCACAGTTGCGGGGCCTTACAGTAACCAGGTTGTTCATGTAGGTTATTATTGCAAAGTTGATATAGTAACAACTATTAAAAAAACTTCTAAAACCCTTGACATGATTCCCTTTTGGACGATCCTGTGCCTAAGCCCTTAAAGACATCAAAACCAAACCACCATAGTGCACATCATGAGATTCCAAGCTTTAATTTAACACCAAGATCAGGCATCTACTACATGTAGTTTTGGCTGTAGCCAGAAATATACCAACTCACAACTCTTTATATATATATATATATATATATATATATGTATTATGTATTATATTGTTAAATATTTGAAGTTTCAAATACCTCTTTGACGTAATTTTTATAGCATTTTATTAATTTATTGATTTTAATTTACTGGTAATATTTCAAAATTTGAAAATGTAAAAATTATGAATGTGTAAATTATGTATTAGAGTGTCGTAGGCCTAATATGTTTAAATATGTCTTTAAAGTAATGTTCACAGCATTTAATGAATTTGTCATCTGATTGACCGCTTAAAATTGTATACTTTAATTAATGCACATTATTGAATGAACAATGATTTTTTAATATTTATAATATTTTAAACCATGCGGGTTGGACGCGGTCGGCGGCGGCTGCGCGGCACGTGACGGGTGGCTCAGTTGCGGTGCGCTTTCGAGGGTCCGCTTATCACTGCGGCTCAGTTACGCCGTCTACCTGATCCTCGTGGCTCAGTTGCGGTGCACCGACTTACCATTATGACCTTAATAAATGCTCGACTTTCTTAAATTTCAGGAAAAATCTAATTTTAAATGTTTTATTGTCTGCATATTTAGGGGTTTCTCTAAACGCAGACATTAACAGTGTTCCCGTTATTCTTGTCCGATCTCAAATAATTACAGTTAAGGCAACGTTTATCAGTTTCAAAGAATGGTGAGGACCGGATTAAATACCGATGGTGAGGACCGGATTGAATACCGATGGGCATGTGGCGGACCCGTTAAACCGTAGAAAAAGGAATCAACTCATTACAAGAAACGGTCGGGCAGAAAGTAGAAAAAGAGCAGAAACCAGTTCAAGGCCCGTGGATGGTGCAGTGCGGAGGCCAGTCTAGCCCCAGCGGTCGCTTGGGTCACAAGTAAAGTTTTCGACTAGGTTATACGTTGGACTTGATATTAAATCGTAATACTCACCATCATGTAGTTTCGTCACGTTTAGTGATTTTCTGAATAACGCCTGTGATAGGGTTTTTACTGAATCTCTTGAAATTAATATACAAATTATGGCTAAAGTATAAAATCCTACATTATTAATTTGTAGGACTCTCTTTAGAACTTTTTTGAATTTTACTGAGTCAACATACACACAAAATTATGAAGAAAAAAATCTCCAAGGCAAAATATCGGCTGTTTAAAACCGAACAGATCAAATTCACCCAAGTCCATTTAAATAAAATTATATCGTTTTCCTTAATTTCCAGAATTTTTCTGAAATAGAGTGAAAAACTCGTGTAGTTCTATTAGAGTTTATTCAGCAGTGTGCCGTGTCCTGGCCACGAGTTCACATCTGACGGGTCCACGGTGCATTTGTTTACGGAGCTATTCCCGGCCGAAGCATCTCGGTATCAAACTAACCGTGTCTCCTCATTACACGCCGTTTACCCAGCTGCTATTGCACCTTACGTTTTCGATTGATCATTAGATCACCGATAACGCATCCAGTTTCAGGTAACAACGTAAAGCACCATAGACCGTTAAGAGATCCGCATTAATTTAACTCTCTCGAAAACAATTGGCCAGTTAGCCGCTTTAAACTTGCTGTTGCTGTTTCATAGTATTTCATAAAAATTATATTGAACTCGTAAACGTAAATTTGCCTTAATTAGCCCCAATTAATAGTATTTCCAACAATGTGGCTAGTTTTTTTCTTAAACTCATGGTGGAGTAAAAAGATGTTTACACGTTTCTGTTGTATACTTGTTATTCAAAGACAAAAAACTTTTGGTAGTCAGGACTATTTATTTATTTATTTATTTATTCATCTATTTCAATAAACACAGAAATAACAAATTGCACAATTTCAACTACAAATGACAGCCACAGGATTGATCCTAAAACAGCTATATATTTCAAAAGTTGAATTCCTCACAACTGTATTAAAGATGAGATACGCACACAAGGATTTATTTATCAAGATAGTTAATATAGCTTGGTATTTCTCTAAAGCATAATTTAAAACTAAAATAGACATTGATTTATTGCCCTAAAATTAAAAATAATGTTTCAAAACATAACGTAGGTTTAGAGAACATCGATGGGCGTTTACAACAGTCTGCTTGAGTAAAAAGTCGAACTCTTTAATAATCTCTGGTATTTAAATTAATTACTTGCAGTAGGAAAGTGTTATCAAGTACAAAGGTGCCGAATCAGTCGTGGGGCCGCTTTTGTATTCATTAAAAGTTGTAGGCGGCCAAACATGTGTCGGGTCATTAGAGCGAGAGAGACAGAGTCAGCGCCACGCGTGCGCCTTGGTGTCATTAAACCATCTACCGTCTTGTTTTGCTTTAACATTCATTGGATTGTCATTGACGCAAAGCAGACCTCTAAATGTTCTATGAACCTTAAGGAGTATAGCTGGATATGTGGCACTTTTACATAGCTGCCACTAAGGCAGATCTACTAGTAAAAAGCTTTCCGAGTGTGGGTTCTGATTGTTTAGCATGTATGATTTCTAAATGCAGATTGCTCACAATCTGTTTTTTTTTTTTTTTTTAACTTTCAACCTTTTAGCGAATTTCCCCTATAGGGAAGAAACTGTTACCGTAGGTCCAGTTGAGTGTATTTATTTACTAAATTCTGTATCATTTGATGGTAAAAATCAGAAACTGGCTAGTTTATTATTTCATATGGCTAGTGCAACCCAAATTACCACCTGAATCACGTGACTTATGGATACTGAAAAGGGAATGTGGAATTGAGTATAAGTTAAAACTCTAAAGCCAGTTTGCTCATCTGCACACACAGGGCCGGCTCCACCATATAGGCGAACTAGGCGACCGCCTAGGGCGCCAGAGCCTCAAGGGTGCCAAAGGGGGTGCTGGCGGCCCAATTTGTCAAAATTAAGGCACAAAATAAAATCAATATATCTTTTTTTAAAGAAAAGTAATGGACATAAGCTCTAATTTAGATTTCAATATAATGTTTAAATTTTAAGTTCATAACTCAGGAATAGCTTTAAATGCTCCTCTTGTAGTTACTTTTTTAATCATTTTAAAAACTTGAAATTTATCTCCAATGGTGGGATTCCCTACCATATTTTAACTTGACTGTAATCCCATAATTAGCACACGAAATTCTCCGCTCTTTTGGCGCCTCGCTGCTATATTTTGGGTTTCTTGTTGTCTTGAAGTTTTAGCCAAGATAACAACTCACATGACAAAAAAAATCATTGTTTAATTATCATTGATACACTTACAAGTCTTTTCTTGTTTCTTTTGAAATAAGTTTTTATCAAAAATAATCCACAAAGAGAAGTAAAAGTAATTAATTTTCAAGTGGTTTTAATCATTTAAATGAAAGCAAGAAAGACTTCGGCATCTTAGTAATTCGACTTTATCCTTTCATGAAATTGTCCATGGTATATCAGTTTTTTCTGTGGCACTAGTAGTCCATACTGTACGGATAGGAAGCAGAGGGGGTCGCTAAGCAGTACCTTCGCCTAGGGCGCCAAAAACTCTTGAGCCGGCCCTGTGCACACACAGACGTGTGTTTTAATGTGTAATATGTAAGGTGAATCTTAAAGACAAAAAATCCTTATCGATTTCAAAGTTTCTATGTAGCGTATTAATAATAAATCATAGTAATCATTTCAGTTATAATAATTATTACTATTTTCAAATATTATTAAAGACAAACTAAGCTTTTTGGGCGTATTTCCTTCATATATTTATCATCCTAAGAGCACGTATTTGGTATCATTTTTCTCGCAATTGCACAGAGATTACAGATATACTATCATAGATGGTCAAAACTATAGTGGAAAAAATTGTCATTCTGTACTAGAGACCCTAGTGCATGAGTCATGAGTCATCTACCCGCCGGGCGAGGCATGGCGGAACAGACGCAGACGGGGGGTTGCTGCGTTTGTGTGTCTGTTTGTACGGGTCTCCTAATCCCTTAGGTGCCATGGCCGATGGAAAACCGTATACAAAGTGGCTGGTCATCAGTGTGACAAAACCTTTTTGCTGAAAGTACTAAGTAAATGTGAAAAGAAAATAATTTTTCCAAAATTCTCACTTAAAAATTTACGTAGTTATTGAATTTATGGATTATTTGCGAAAGTGTGTGTAGTTTCACATTGAATTTATAGATTATTTGCGAAAGTGTGTGTAGTTTCACTTTTAACCTCAATTTTCACCTCTACTTATATGTTTTTCTGCAATTTTTCCAACATTTTTGAAATCTACATAAAATTTTCTTTAAAAATAATCCAAATTATAACTTCTCAATTGCATTGTATTAACATAAACTGCCTGTTAAAGTAAAAAAAGTAACAGTTAAGAAAATACTAACGAAACAAGCATACAGAAATTTTTTTTATAAACACTTTCTGACACTGTCAAATATTATTTATACCTTCCCCATTTAATAAGCTTTAAAATGGTATTATTCAATCTAGTGTTTAACATTTTCATACCTGAAAAATTTTATGTTGAGTGCAGGAAAGCATGGTGTCCCTAAAAACAATTGTTACACAACTGTAGGCTACGTTTTGTAAATGTTTTATTACACACACATTATCGCACTACATAGATAAAAACAAGAAACATAACACAAAAAAAGATAAACAATTCTGAAAATTAGTTTTTTTTCACCACAACCATAAAACAAAAAATTTAGTTATAAATTAGCCAAATTAACCAGAATCCACACTAAATTTTTAGAAACTACCTCATTACTTTACTTTATGTTCAAATTGCTTTCCAATTTCCTTCACATACATTCATGCTCTTTTTTCTTTTTTAGTGTTTAAAATTTCAGTTGCCAGACCTTCATTTCTATTCAATATTTACTACAGCTTATCCGTTACAAAAAGATAAGATTGTGATGTCTAATTCCTGTTTTATCAATCCCTAGACATTCTCATTACTAAACTAGCGGTTGCCCGTGGTTCATCTGTGCCCGTGGCTTCGCTCACGATAAAAATTACAGCTGATCTTACTTCTGCTCTTTGAACTGTCAAATTGTAGTACTCACAACTGTTTACATTTCGGTATTTGAATGTTTCCATCCTTATAAAATGTAAACATTGAAGCTAAGGACGTTCACGGGGCGTAGCCCAAGGGGATTTTAAGGAATTGAATAGGCCTATATGTTTCCCAGGTTCAAGATCTACCTCTGTGTGAAATTTCAACCCAGTCGGTTCAGTATTTTCGAGTACACTTTTCCCATACATACATACATACATACAGAAACCACCTCTTTTTATATATTACTAAATGAAGATAAACTGTACTGACTTACTTTCTGGTCAGTCAGAGCCGGTGAATCAAGCTATTAAAATGTCTTTTCATCATACTAACACAGAAACATCTGTTTTCAGTTCCTTTTTGTTGGCTCGAAAGTTACCCATAACCGGCCTAGGCCGGATAAACTCCTATTCGACCTAGGCCGGAAAGAACGGAAGTAAACCATCAGCTGATTGCAGCAAACCGACGTTTAATGCTTCTTTATTGGTGGTTTATTGGTTTCTTTTTAGAGGAATGTAGTGGCAGCACTGCATCCGTAGCAAATTTTCCTCAGTTTGTTATAGGTTAGGTTTGAAGGTTTGAGAAACGTGTGTTTACGCAAGGACTACGTTATGATTGAAGGTATGTTTTTTTATGCGTAGTATGATAAAAAATATCGTACGTTACACGGCCGGGAAGTTTTGCCGTACTCGCATGAAAATCCCGCACCCGCTTTCGCTCGCGCGGGAACTATCATGCTCGTCCGGCAAAACAGTACTTCCCGGCCTAGTAACGTAATATACTATTTTCTAATCGGGAGTACGTTGAAATGCACTTTATTTATGGATTCTCTAACGGAAATGCTCGAGCGACCCAGAGGGAATATGACGTTGTGGTATCCTGGACGTGTGACTCCAAGTCCACAAGCTTTTACTTAAGTCCACCAACGCACATTGGAAACAAGATCTGTTGAAAATATCAAAAAAAGAGGTAGGTCCAAATATTGATGTTTTTACTGAAGAAGACCTAGCACGGGTTGAAGAAAATCCAGAAGTGACCACTAGACAACTTTCAGTTGAGACTGGCCTTTCTCGCTGGAAAGTTTCAAAGGTTTTAGACAACAAGTTCCACCCGTTTCACTCTAGTGCAGGCTCTTGAGGAAAATTATAACGAAGCTAGAGTTGTGCTTTGCCGCTGGTTTTTAAATGAAAAAATTATACAGTATACCTTTTTAAGAAAGTATTTTGGACCGATGAGGCACAGTATACTAGAGAAGGGGTTCAACTCACATAACATGCATTTGTGGGCAACTAAAAATCCAAAATCGATGAGAGAATCTTCTTTCCAGCACCGATTTAGCGTAAATGCGTGTGCTGGAGTAATGGGTAATGTCATATAATTTAAGGAAACTTGAAGGGACTAAAATAATTTAGATTTGTTACAGCACAACTTGCCTCAATTTTATCCAAAGTGAAGAAGATATTTGCAGTCAGATTTTCAATGCTGCAAATAAAGTAAGAGAGGCACTTTCACACAAGGTCACTGTGAGGGCTATGCGGAAAAGAACAAGAGCGTATGTAAAGGAAATTGGAAAGCAATTTGAACACAAAATAAAGTAATGAGGTAGTTTGTAAAAACTTAGTGTGGATTCTAGTTAATTTGGCCAATTTATACCTAAATTTTGTGTTTTGTGGTTGTGGTGAAAAAAAACTAATTTTCAGATGTTTTTAGTTTTTTTGTGTCATGTCTCTTGTTTTTATCTATGTAGTGCAATAGTGTGTGTAATAAAACATTTACAAAACGTACAGTTGTGTAACAATCGTTTTTAGGGACATCATGCTTTCCCGCACTCAACATACAATTTTTCAGGTATGAAAACTGTAAATACCAGATTGAATTTTACCATTTTAAAGCTTATTAAATGGGGAAGTTATAAATAATATTTGACAGTGTCAGAAGGTGTTTATAAAAAAATTCTGTATGCTTGTTTCGTTAATACTTTTTTAACCATTACTTTTTTTAATTTAACAGGCAGTTAAAGTTAATACGATGCAATTGAGAAGTTATAATTTAGATTATTTTTTAAGAAAATTTTATGTAGATTTCAAAAAGTTGTAAAAATTGCAGAAAAACATATTAGTAGTGGTGGAAATTGAGGTTAAAAGTGAAATTACACAGATTTTCGCAAATAAACCATAAATTCAATAACTACGTAAATTTTTGAGTGAGAATTTTGAAAAAAAAATATTTTCTTGTCACATTTACATAGTACTTTCAGCAATAAAGTTTTGTCACACTGATGACCACCCAACCTGTATAGTGTATAAACCGCACACTTGGCTCATACAAATCCGAAAGCCACCGCTCAGTTTAAACTGCGTTCACACAGGCGGCAGTCCAGATTGTTCTAAGAAACTCCAGGACAGCAGGTGTCGTATTGTAGTCGCCCAGCAGGTAGCCGCTGCCGACAGTCTCCGGTCCACATTCCACAATTCCTGCCTCCGATATTCCACGGTTTACACTGTAACTTGCTGTACCTAACTGTATTGTGAAAAGGATGAGATTTATTTCAATAGTTTTTACAGTACTATAAAGTATTTTCTATTTCCTTTTTTCATTTGTTAAATTATAATGTTTTATTGCATTCGAATTTGAAAACTACTTGATTATTAATGCCCTGCTCTTTGTTTTATTAAAAATAGTTTGTTCAATAGAGCGATGGTTTGTATCAATGTATGTTAATAGTATATTAAGTTGCTACACCGGAAAGGACCGCTTTACCGGTAGAGCATGATAGTTCCGCGAGGCAGAGGCGGGTGCGGGAATTTCATACGAGTTCGGTAAAACTTATCGGTGCACCGAAATTACACATCTAGTTTTAATCCCTATAAGGGCCCTCCATCTATTCGCCGGGATTCAAAATGAAATTGGCTAACTAAATTTTTTTAAATATGTAGGATATAAAAAAATCACTCACTATTTAGGTTTAATAAATGCTTGTTGTTATTAATTTTCACCCTTGCTTAATTAACCGAGAGATTTCTCGGAATAGTATGTGCGCAATACCGGTGTGTGTCCAGGGGCTGTCTCTCGACCAAGTGCGCTATTCCGGTGACTACCTGAGCTTTAGTTTCAGTGCGCAATACCGGTGCGCCCAAACTTACCGGGCGTGTGACGTACGACACAGCACACACTGACACGTACTCGCTCTGTGTTTCGTGTTTCTATGTAGTATGATTTACATCACACTACAGAGAAACAACCGTTTTCTGTACCTTACTCATAGCTGGAAAATTACTCTTTGCCGATAACTGCACGATAAATTTACCGTGAACTAGGAAACGGAAATAACGGAAGTAAACAACCAAAAAAATTATTTGATAGCAGCGAACTGACGCTTAATGCATGCTTTAACAGGTTACTTTAGAGGAATGTAGTGTCAGCACTGGTGACAGTAGCAAATGTTTGTTTATTGTAGGCTAGGTTTGAAGAATTGAGAAACGTATAGAGTATATGTCGTAGCCACTTGCTGTAATTGGGCACTTCATGAAGTGCCCAACTCAGCCCGGACACTTCATGAAGTGCCCAGCGCGCCTGGGCACATAGTGTAACTGGATTATTTCAGTCAAAATTACAACATCTGCCCAACGAAACTGGACACTTCATGAAGTGCCCAACGCTCTTTGGACACATGCTGTAACTATCGAGGGAAGTAAATCCCAATGTTTACATAAAACCCCAACGTTTGTGATAAAGTAGCCAATGTTACTGTTTGCTATTGAACCTTTTAATAATTTTCAAATCTAAAAATGTTAATACTGGTTTTAGTTGCATACGCATTTTGAAAATATAATTAGTCCACGTCATATTTGGATGATTAATCTTTTGGTGTACAAGTTGAGTTATAAATGAAATAAACCGTTAACAATAACGAAGTTATTTTTCAAAATGAAATAGTAACCACTTAATCTAGGATAAAACTTAAACTTTTATAATTCGTTTAAAGTTTAATACAAATATTCTGGTTTTCAAATGTTATAAAATCAAACAATAGTAGAAAATTACAGGTAATGCGCTATTAAAAAAATATAAATGCTGATTAAAAATCGAAAGGCTAGAATTTTCTAGTGACCGCTTAGTTTTGAATAACGTTTAACATTCATAGATTATCCCTTTAAAAGAATTTTTCATATAAACTTCTATATATTTGACTTAATAATAAAATCTTTGAGTTTTAAGCTACTGAAGTCAGTAGGAATATAGTATAGTAAAAGAGTTCAAGCATATTTTTGAAAAGCTGTTAAGTAAACAGGACACTCCAAACATTTTTTAATATTCTATAAACAAATAAAAACAATTACAATGAAAAGGATTGTTGTAATGATGTTATGTTAATTTATTCATACTTACATAAAAGAACAAATTAAACGTAAATTTTCGGTAATGCTAGTAAAATTGTAAAAAGAACAAACGAAACAGTAAAATTGTATATAAATTAACTGCTGTCAGTTTTGATATAAAAAAGAAACTAAAGAATTTTTTTTATTATTTTTTCAAGACTGTTACGGCACTCACTGTAAATATGTTTTACCTTGCTATATTTTGATTTGTTATACGTTTTATTAAGAGTGATGACCAAGTAAGAGGTTAATAAATTAAAACATAAAAAATAGGTTAATGTCAATATTTATGTGTCATGTTACATATAAATGTGTCAGGTAAAATTGTTCATGTATATGAAACATATACCTTATTTTAAACCGTCAAACGTACTTTAATTTATTAAAGCATGAAATTTAAATTACATCCAGTACATTTAAGAATTGTCTAGTTTATGTGTTCTGAGTTATTCTGGCTAAACCTCACCATTATTTTTTTATTCAAACAATATACAATTTTAAAACAGTTTGTTGTTTCAATAACAATAATAATAATAATTATGTACAGCCAAAATAACTCAGAAAACATAAAAGAAACAATGATAAAAACATACAGGCCAGAATTGTCTGGTTTAGAGGCAGACAATCTTATTCTGACTAATTCTTAAAAAATGTTCCTATTTGGTATTATTAAAAATAATACATCATATACTACGAACAGCAACGTAAACAGCAGTTTTATGTGTTTACATCAAGTGCCCAGCATCTAAGCTGGACACTTCATGAAGTGCCCAGTTAGCGCTGGACACTTCATGAAGTGCCCAATTACAGCATGTGGCTACAACATATATAGTAGCTCATGCAAAAAGAAAGTTATGATTAAATATGTTTTTTGCAGTATGCTGTAATAGTATATTGCGTTACTAGACCGGTAAGCGCTGTTTTACTGGAGGTCTGGCAAGTGTGAAATTGTCATGCGAGTAGGTTAAATCTTACCGGGCATGTGACGTACGATACTTTACATCATACTACTAAGAAAAACATATTTTTAAATCATAACGTATTTTTTGGATAAAACCATCACGTTTCTCTATTTTTCAAACATAACCTACGATAATCAAACAAACATTTACTACTACCACATTCCTCTGAAGTAACCTAAAACATGCATTAAAGTCGGCTTGCTGCAATCAACAGATTGTTTACTTCCGTTATTTCCGCTTCCTAGTGCACGATAAATTTATTGTGCACTGCACGGTAAATTTACCGTGAAGTTATCGGCAAAGAATAACTTTCCAGCTAAGAGTAAAGCCCTAAAACAGATGTTTCTGTGTCGTATGATGTAAAACATTATTGATTGTTGTTAAATGAGCGGTCATGAGCTAAGGTTGTCATGTACTCATCTTCTTACATATATACTCTTTATTCTGCAATACAATGAAGTACAGACAGCATTAAGACGTTTCCCACCAGTAGTGGCAATGCAGCGCTCAATGAGGGCCGCGTTTATCTGTTCCAGTGATTATTCAGTCCGTGTTCCAGCGGTCCTTGTTTTCACTGACCGGTTCCACGGGCTGTTATTATTTCATTAGCCGCTCGCTCCGGCCAATCTGATGCCTCGTAAAATGTTGAGCAACTTCCGATTGCAGCCGCTTTCATTCTTTTAGTAAATAAAAGGCATATTAACTCATTAAACTGTATTATAAAGTTAGCTATCAGCTTTGAAGCGTTGCTTTAAATAATTTATTCTAAATGTAAATATCTCACCGGATAAGCAGCTATGAACATAAACTTGACTAGCGTCTTAAAAAAAGTGGTAAAGAGTCGACATGTTGTTTGCTGTGTAATAGTATATTTCACTACTATAGTCACGAAAGTAGCCCATTTCGAGCCCATTTCCCATGTATCGAGCCCCGAAATGGGACTTTGGTGACGAGTTGTGAACAATAATACTTTTCATCACGATGCAAATAAGAACCAAACTTATAAAAAATCATCCAACATTTTATAATTTAGTCATTTTTTATTAGCAAACACAATACGGCTGAACGACGAAATTACAGCCGTTTATTTTAGTTTAGAGTCAGCTGGTTAAACTGTCAAAATAGGAACTTCCTTTGTTTGGGTACGACAAAATTTTGTTTGGGGACCGAAAAAGTTTGTTTCGGTACGGAAATGCAATATTTGGGTACCGAAAAATCCGCTGATCATTATTTGTTTTGATGTAAGGAAATCGAGAGTTTTCGTAGATCTCAGCTGTACGGCAACGGGCAATTTTCGTGTACAGAGTGGTGAAAAATACTTCTTTGTACATGGTTAACAACATAAGGGGATTTTAATGGTGACAAAATTAGTGTTTTTAAAGCAATTACAAGATGATATGCTGAAAAGTTAGAAGCGTTAACTCTTTTCCACCCAAATATATATTATGACGCAACAGTCCATTTTTCACATACCCGCCAAGCAGTGCCTTTCTTGTCTTGCTAAGATGAATCAATAGGCAGAATCCAAGCAATATTTTTTCAATTACGCAATAGTAGTTTATGCAACGATTGTATTATGAATGTCTTTAAGCCACGAGTGAGTTGTAAGTTAGAACACGAGCAAAGCGAGTGTTCTAAATATCTCACGAGTGGCTTAAAGGCATAATACAATCGTTGCATACACTACTTTATCTACAACCAACAATATACGACCAAATTTTCCCCGAAGTTAAACAAAACTCATGACTTTAACTAATGATGGAATAGGTCATCTCAAATTTGAGGTTAGGCACATAAGCAGACTTAACCATGAATCGTTGTGGAACAATCAGCTGATGGGATAAGTCAGCTCAAACATGAATCGTAATGCAACAATCAGCTGATGTGCGAATTGCGTAATTGTCATTATGACACTAATTTCGTCAAATGCCGCGCTTCCATTGGTCTAGAACCTGTATCATAAAGTGACACCAGTTGCATAATGTTAACTTATGCAACTGGTTTGTATTTGGTTTAATAATGGACATCATTATGTCATTAGTTGTAATATCGTTATTGGTGATTATTGCAATGGTCGTATATAAAAGGGATTCCCATACGTAATTATGTTTCACGAGGTTTTTACCCAAATTCCACTCTAGTGGTTTCCAATTAGTCACAGTAAAACTGTCAATTAGTTTGAATGTTTATCAATTTTAGCGGCAGCTCAGAAAAAGTAATTTGACAGAGAACTCGTTAATCACGAAGGTAGGGAGGGGTTATGCAAATGACGTCACATTGCTGTGTGAAGAAGAAGGGGAATAAAGGGGATCAGCGATATTGGCAAGGCACTTTCAAGCTCCATTTGTTGTGATAATTCTGAAGCGTGAGTGCCAATAGCCTCGTGTTTATCGTCATTCCTAATTTGGCTAAGCGGGCTTATTACAAACCAAAATTGTCGTAAATTTCTTAGCATTAATCTATTGATTTCTATGTTGTTTATTCCGATTCAAGAATTCAATACACGAATATAAAATCCATATTTAGTACGTGGCATGATACATGTTTATTCGAATGATCACATGTTATCTAGTTCCTCTATGATTAAAGTTTTACATGCGCCATGTACAGCTTATAAGTATATGTGTATTCATTAATTCTTAGCAGTGAGCAGTTTAAGGAAGGTAAAATTTATCATATAAATGAAAATAAATAAAATATATAAATCTTAGCGAATTCTCCCTTCAGGGAAGAAGCTATTATCGTAGGTCTCATGGTAATACCTAAGCCCAAGACCATGCTAACTTTTCGTTTTGGGGCCCCTGGAAGCAAAAAAACACCATTCGTTTGAATATATAATTCATGGTGTATCCAAATTATAGTAGATTATATTGAATTCAATAGACCAATCAAATTCATGATATAGAAATTGATGCTGGTTGTACTGTTTACATTGCCTGATACATGAGTTACAGTGTTGTATAATTCCAGAATATTTATTATGAAAAAAACTGCAATAAGCAACAGAAACGACCCGACCAGTCAGACGCCTGAGGAAATGAAAATCCCAACTACCACAGCGTTTTAATCTTTGTCACTCTCGAAGTTTCTGTATAAAGTAGTAAGATCGCTCATTACTGCTTATGATTTTAGTACTGCTGCTTGATTATGTAGTATTGATTGTACTATATGTTCTATAAAATAACTGTCTTTGGTGTTTGGTAGTACATTAATACTACTGTATGAAATTAAATTTTGTCATAATACAATGCAGCAAATAATTTTTAGGGATCTACATAGTTTCCCATATCTACAACTTGAAATAATATTTCTAGTATTTATTCATGTATCTGTATTTATTATCCAATCTTATCAAACAAATCAATTTTTACTTTATAGCGAGACCAACATTTCAGCATTTTAATGCTACTATCAGTCTTAAAATTGTTCTAGGCCACTGGAGTTACTATCTTTATTTCCTCTAGGTTTGAGATTTTGTCATCACTGATAAATGTACTTTGACACATTATAAAAATCTGAAAACTAGTTGACACTTAGGACACGAGTATTGCATAACCATGGTTCGCAGTTCTCTTTACAAACATAACCTTAACTTGACCATGATATAATAATTATTAGTAATGAAGCTGTAGCAACGCCAAAGAGCTAGAACAAATATGGGTCGTTTTATACTGAAACCTAGTTATTATACGATAATCAAACCCAGATCTTCTTAAAAGAAAATTGGATCTTAATAATGGTTGCCCGTTTATCACATATTTCTTTATTTAATATTTCTATTCAGTTAAATAACTGTAATCCTTATTAACACTCTGAGGTGGTGGCTTGTAGGATCTTTTAGTAGTCAATCGAATGGTATAACACAATGGTAGCTCATAGTTTTGTCTGTAGGAATCTAAATTATCCCCCTTACCTACACATTCACTTGACATAGGCTAATGCAAGGTTTGATAAGGTTCAATTTTCCGAAACGGATATAGTTCATGGACCGTGAGGCATATCAAGCTTTACAATTACAACTGTGATTATGTGTCTCATGGTCCGTGGTCAGCTGCTACACAGTTTAATTGTAGCGATTTCCTTACTTGCACTATATGAGTGTCTATAAGTCCTGACTGTGGAACATATCAGCCTTAGTCAGTAATCTGTCATTCATACGTGGCTTATTTCTTCCTGGGTAGGTCACCATTTCAGGTCATGTATAATGAATGCATCTCAGAGGGAGTTGTACATATTAGTTGTACACAGCAGGGAGTTGTACAGTATTAAACCATGGATTTAGGCCTGATTTCACCAACCATCAGTTAAGGGTCGGTTAATAAACCGGTTGTTAAAGATAGGAAAATAGTATTGAACAGCTGATAAAATTAAACTAACTGAGCCTTAACGGTGGTTTAAAGTTTGGTGAAATCAGGCCTTAGAACCTCATTTCTTAAGTGAAAGTCTTGAAGGTATTTAACCTATTATAATCACGAAATAAAAACTTTAAAATTAATGCAAATATCATATGCGATTACTCTGAAGATATATTTTTTAAACTATATTTAATTAAAATGTTTTATTTTCCAGGTATGAAGAATATTATTAGATGATTTCAGTACGATGAACAATATAAGAGTAAGTAGGAAATTATGTTATACTCTGCGCATATCCTCCCACATATTGTATTTTATTTAAACGTTGTTATTTTAAGACTAGAGACACGTTGACCGTGCATTTTTCTTAATAAAACGAGACTCCTAAGTGTAAGAATGAAGACATTTCGAAATCGTCAAATTGCGAAATAAAATATATATGAGTAAAGTCTAATAGCATAAAGGATTATAATTTTTATTTCAATAATTTTATTTTTATTCTACTGGGAGTTTTATTGACGCAATAACAGGTGGGTGCATTTAGGTTATCTGTTGGACAAGTAGGTGTAGGGACACGCTGCGGGGGCGGTTCACACGTGTATCCCGCGCACTAGCACCAATGAATACACATTCTCTGCTAGCACGGCCAAGACCAAGTCTGATCATAGTAGCCTACAATGGGTCGCTGGATCTGGCACAGCACGACCGATCCTCGACCAAGACCATGGTTATTTTTTCAAGATTTTTAAAAGTTAAAAGTTAAAAAAATTTAGATTTTTCTTTAAATATTCCCATTTGGCGGGATCTACCCATGAATAGAACTCCATAAAAAGATTATTTGTAAGGTATCTGACATTCGCGTGATATTGATGAAATTCGTTCGTAAAAAAAACCAAAGTAGTATAGACACTGATTTTTTGAACCGTCAAACACCAATCAAACACTGGTTCTGCTCTCATTTTTCAATACTGTCAATTATACGTCTTGCTGACAAAACACGGACAACTCAATCGAAGAGCTCAGCCTATCCAGCTACACGTGGTCGCATTCTGTCCGTAGGCAGTGCGCGTTGTCCCTACACCAGTAAGCGCCGTCCGATCACACGCGTCCCTCACCTGCCACCTGGCGTCTATGCAGCTGTGATCCAACTTCAAATAATACCCCCGTTGCAGCAGACCTGCATACTCAGCGAATTTCAAATGCAAAATAACATATTTCGATCCAACATAGCGAGATTTGACATGTATTTGTAAGCCCCATAAGAATAACATGGGGAATGAGTATGCAGGTTTGCTGCTACGGGTATATTAAAACTGGGTGGATTTAATTCTATATTTAGTAGATCTGACCTAGAAGAAGCCATTCACCAAGTTTTACCAAGATATGTTGAGAAATAAGCGAGATATAGAATTTTTCTTATTTTCCCATAAGG
The DNA here is from genome assembly GCA_035578135.1 of Flexamia atlantica. Classification (NCBI taxonomy): domain Eukaryota; kingdom Metazoa; phylum Arthropoda; class Insecta; order Hemiptera; family Cicadellidae; genus Flexamia; species Flexamia atlantica. The sequence goes on along the minus strand of JAQJVK010000001.1, from coordinate 190,985,796 downwards.
TTAACATTGGGACAACGTACTGTGTTTACCACCTTCAATATCTCGGTAACCAATGGACATAGAGCAGTGATTCAAGATACTAAATTGTTTGTTTTTTTTGAGCTGAATTCAATGGTGCTAACAAAAATTTGATAATTTTTATTTTTATATGTAAAAATCTCAAAAAACCCATTTTTGGGGGGTTTACCCCCCTTTACCCCCCCTTCCGGTAGTCCGATCGGGCTGGTTTACGAACTCGTCCGAATAATTACTACTTTACACGTCCATGCCAAATTTCATTAAGATCGGACTATTTTTACGCGAGTTATCGTGCTTAAAGACACACACACACACACATATATATATATATATATTTATGAAAATGGACGAATAGTGTTTTTGGCATCTGGGGACCTCAAAAAGAAAAGTTATGATGGTCTCAGGCTTAGGTCTTACCATGAGACCTACGGTAACAGCTTCTTCCCTATAGGGGAAATTCGCTACCCTATAGGGGAAATTCGCTAAAAAGTACAATAGCTATTTGTGTATTAAGAGCGCGAAGTACGTCATTGCCGCTCGAGAATTGTAGATGGCCGCACGAAGCTTTAGCTGAGTGCGGCCAAACATTTCGAGAGCGGCAACGACTATTTGTGCTCGTAATACACACAATATTTTTCCTACCACAATTATTTAAACAATTTAACTTATTAACTAACCTGTACACAAAGGTTCATTGAGGTTATGTTTGCTTATTTCATTGGTACGAACCGGACGTTAGTTTGTAGAAACGCCGACAGTGAAATCAGCTGATTTAGAGCAAGGCAACTAGAATTTAGAATACGGTGAGTGGCAAAGGAATTCTGACCAATAGAAACTGTTCTTTTGTGTTTGACGTCATAGTTATCTCTCTTGTGTGCCACCTTAACCTAACAAGTAACCCTGATTTAGCGAGCGAGAATGACCATTCCCGCTCGCTTTTGCGAGCGAGAATGAAATGAAACCGGAAATGAACAGTTTTGCGTACAGTTGACAGGTGTGGCAATCTGATTATTTCCATGCAGTGGTAGGAAAAACATATTTTTCATACCACTGCATGGTAATAATCACATTGCCCTGCCTGTAAACAGTACGCAAAACGGTTCATTTCCGCTCGCTAAATCAGGGTTACTTGAAATGTAGACTATATAGGTTTAGGGGGCGCACAAAAGTTATGACTATGACATCAAACATCACAGACCAGTTTCTATTGGTCAGAAATCCCATAACACTCACCGTATTGTAAATTCTAGTAGCCTTGTTCTAAATCAGCTGATTTCATTGTCACCGTTTCTATCTCAATTTCCGGTTCGTTCCAATAGAATAAGCAAACATATCCTCAATGAACTTTTGTGTACAAGTTAGTTAAAAAGTTAAGCTGTTTAAATAATGGTGGTAGGAAAAATATTGTGAGTATTACGGGCTCAAATAGTCATTGCCGCTCTCGAAATGTTTGGCCATCTACAATTCTCGAGCGGCAATGACATACTTTGCGCTCTTAAGACACAACTATATCAGAATTTTTTACTTTTTACCTTTTTGCACCGCAAATAATTATACCCCTTTCACATCAGAGATACAGCGCATTCAAAAGTCGCATCCCAAATCTTTCACTAAAAACAGGCCTTTGTCTAAATTAAATAACCCCCTTGCAGCAGACCTGCATACTCAAAGAATTTCAAATGCTAAAATAAATTACTTAAATGGAGCTTCAAATAAAGTAAAATATACTTAATTAAATCCTAAAATGAGCATATAATTATTTTCTCCGCAAGAGTGTCATGGAAAATGAGTGTGCAAGTATGCTGCCTTGGAAATGTGTAATCGATAAATTTTTCGCTATAATCCAGTAGATATCATGTAGGTGAAGCCGAATACCAAGTTTTATTAAGATACGTTGAGAAATAAGCAAGATAAAGAATTTTATTTATTTCCCATAGGTTTAACATTGGGACAGCGTACTGTGTTTACCACTAGCGATATCTTGGTAATCAGTGGACATAGAGCAGTAATTAAAGATACTAAATTATTTGATTTTTTTAGCCGAATTCAATGGTCAATATACATGTATGAAAAAGAACGAATGGTGTTTTTGGCATCTGGGGACCTGAAAACGAAGAGTTATTATGGTCTTGCTCGGGTCTAGCCGCGTAGCCTTCTTCCCTGTAGGGGAAATTTACCAAAAGTAATTATATCGTATTTTGTACTATTTTGTACCTTCTTGGTATCGCAAAAGAAATGTTTGTATCTCCCGAATAAAGAAAGACAGATAATAATGTAGGATCCCAGGTTTACACAAAAACACAAAGTTAGAGGTAAAAATACTTTGTTGTGATATTTTGTCTTTTAAATTTATGCATTTCAGCATTAGGTACTATTACAACTACTGGAATTTATTTTTACGTTTGTTTGTTTAAAAATTTTATTTTACTTAAAAACTTACTTCCTATTTTATTGTATTATTTTTGTACGGCTCAATTTCACAAATAATACATTTTGTACTAACCATCTTTAGTTTCTGTTTGAAGCTAAAAAGGTCAGATGCTAGGCCTACACCAAAATGACAACTACGCTAAATTAAAATTAAACTATACCACAAATTAAAATGGTAACTATACCATTTAAATTATTAAACTATAGCATAATTGAAAGTAAACTATACCATAGTAGAACTACCTTTTTGTACCACCAAAAAGTTGTTGTTCAACCCAAATAACGGCTATAGAAAATATTAAACGGATCCTAAATGTTCACCAAAAACACAGGCTCGCTTAAATAAAAATAAACCAAACCCTGTTTTTGTATTTTTTTGTACCGCAAGAAGAAACCTTTTACCACTCTAACATCAGCTATAAAAACGTTCAAAGTTGAATCCTAGGTCTGCACCAAAACAAAACTTATTTAATATTAAAAATAAAATTAAACCTTATTTTGTACTGTTTTTGTACCATCCCCAAAACCCGGCTGAAAATTGATTTTTGTATTATTTTTACAACCGCTATTTAAGTGGTACAAATTTATTTGGTGGCACAAAAATATGGAGTAGGTAATTTTATTTTTAAACAAAGAGTTGATGTTTATTTTGTGTTTCTGGTGTAGACCTGGCATCGGAATTTTTTGAACTCCAAAAAGAACCTTAAAATGGCTGGTATAAATGAAGGGGTCCCCCGTAAAACGTTATAAGCGACAAAATTTCAAAATCGGAGATATTCAGTGAAAAAGGTTCTCCAGGACATGAGCTACACCGTGGTATATTTAGTTTTGAAGATATTTGAGTTGGTAGCCCTGATTTCGTCTGTCAAAGTTAGTGTGCTTCGCAAGACTGAGCTGTTGCGCTGATGTGCTGCGGTCGTTGCGCTGTCACCCAAGGACCAAAATCGCGTAAATAAAAATAAAAGACGTGAAGTAAATATTGGAAAGTGGAAGGATAAGACCAGGATTGAATATAGAAAAGTTGGATTACCCTATATTAAAAAAAATAAGTAGCCAAGGCCTGGACATTGCCCCCAAAAGAGGTGGGTAGAATAACGTTTTAAGCAGCACATGTGGATAACTTTTAGCAAAATGACGTATCAAGTTTTATTAACAACATTACGTTTTTGTACTTTTACATCAATAAAATTGTTTTATATTCAGTTTTATTTTTGTTTCTGTTGGTATTCCTACTCTCCCTCATGTTTTCTTCCAAAGTAGAAGAGCAGTCCGTCAGAAAACGTTCCAAGCGCCAGTCATTTAGAACGTTATAACCCCTAAAAAACACGTAAAATGTTTTAAAATGCTTGATGGCAAGTACAAATTCAATATAATGCTACATTATGATGTTATAAATAGGGTGTTAAAAGATTATACATGATTATAAGTTCTAACCTTAAAAAAACCGTAAATTTTAGAATTCAACTTTCAACCCTTGATTACTCAAAACTAGGTTTTTGTCGTTTACGGGGGACCCCTTCAAATAATGTGATTTGTACCGTTAAGAGGTACAATAACATTGCATCGTTTATTTAAATTTTTTAACAACACAATGTTTTTAAACAAATGAACGTAAAAATTAAATTCCAGTAGTAGTAATAGTAATACTGAAATGCTATTACAATGGGCAACATAGTTTTTAAAAAGATCAAAACTTAAATTATTTTTACCTTTTACTTTATTGACCAGTAATACAATTTTATAGTAGAAAAACAGCTACACTCTAATAGCGTAACACAAGCACATATTCATTGATATTACGCATTGCGACGAGCTAATATAGGTACTCCAAGTGACACATGGAAGACCTTAGTGTTTTCTTTCTGATTTATTAACTTGGATTTATTTTATCCACACGTGCTGTCAGCTAAAAGTGCTGCAGTCAAGCTTGATTTACTGTTAATATTGCAGGCTGATAGTTATTTCGTGCGAAGTGCTGTTGTGTTGTTGAGTGGCTTTATTACTTTTTATATTTTGATATAATAGATAAATATATATTGTGTGACATTTTACATAGAATAAAAAAAACATATGTTTCTTTAATATTGCTGAAAAATATTTTTTGGATGGATTAAAGATTATTTTATTTTGGGTATAAAATAGTTTTGACAATTTTTGGCGAAAATCAAAAAAGATTTGGTTGTAAATTAGAAAAATGTATCTTATGTAAAGGTATAGATTTTATTGTCCATTGTCCATCCTTACGAATAAAATAATGCCCATAGATATGAATTTTTGTTCTGAATAACTTTCCGTGAGATTTATAAAAAACAGCTTATTTAAGTTATCAAACTCTATTCAGAAAACATGAAAGTTACGACATTTCACTTCGGCGGCGCGGCAGCAAAGGCGACGTCTCGTCGTTTCGTAACCCTCGTCGTTTTCAAGCCATCAAAGTTAATGTATTCCGCATCTTCGTCCCACCGACATTGGGCAGTTCATGATTAACATAATAAGTACTGTACAACTGGACAGTCTCCCCGCCCGCGATTAATCATCTCACTGTAATTGGCAATGGAATGAAGGGCCCAATTCCGAGCTCCCTTCCTTCTCCAGTCCACTACAAATTGACTCTAAAGTACTATATCGATTTATTAATACATAATATTTTTTCCTTCGCGTCTTTAGTGTCGAGTAATTAATTAAAACCTTTCCAATAAAGCTGTGCCATTATTGTTTTATGGGACACAGAAAACAATGTCACCTTATAAAAGAGAGACAAAATTTTTTTTACATAGTTGCCGGCAATACAATTAGCCTATTGGTTTATGTAATTGTCTTGAAAAATTAATGAAGATTCGAAAATTAAATGAAGGCTCGTGTTGAATATTCCAATATATACTCCGTATAATTACACAATATATAATATATAATTACCTTCGAGTTCACAAAACTCAACACCATATATATCTTTTTACAGATCTATTCAGCCAGGAAGTCTTGTAGGGGTGGAAGTGCGAGAGAGATGGATAATACCCCCACCACTGTTTTTCCTTCATTGGTTGTGTATAGTCAACTTAAAATCCCACATGGCCTATGGCAACATTATAAATATCGTTGCAAACAAAGAATCATATGTTTTGACAGATGAGTTATTTCAAAATTTGACTGTACTGAGACTCGCGGTAGGGGAAATCTTCACTGCGCATGCGCATCCCACAGGATTTCTGGGCTGAACAGATCTGTATTTGCAGTTTTTCAGTGATCGAGTGATCGAGTTTATGTCAACACGGTAAACGCCACAATGAACTGGGGAAAAATTCAGGATGGTGTATGCGAAACCAATCACCGCATTTTATGTTTTTTTTTCTATTTCGAACCAAACACGACATAACATGTGACAATTGATTTTAGCGAATTTCCCCCTGTAGGGAAGTAGCTATTACCGTAAGACTTAAGCATGGTGATAGCTATCATGGTAAGACTTAACCACCGTAACTTAACCACCAAAAACACCATTCGTTCATTTTCATATATATACCTGTCCGTAGGCACGATAACTTTCGTAAAAAAGGTCCAACGAAATTTGGTACATACTTCTAGAGTGACATTTATTACTTCGAGTTCGAAAACCAGTGCAATAAGTTAAATCTAAGGAGGGTTTTTTGAAAAAAAAATATTTTTAGGATTTAATACCTTTATGTTAATTTTTTGTAAATTTAAGTGTCAAAATTGGATTCAGCTTAAAAAAGTGAACAATTTAGCATTTTGAATTATTATTCTACGTCAATCTGTTGCTGAGATATGGAAAGTACTAAACACAGTATGTTGTCCTATATTATTTTAGGTTTTACCCTTAAAAAAGTATAATAACCCTGTTTTCATTGAGAAATCCCCAATAGTTGCATAATAATTACCCTAAATCCCTATATTTACCCTAATGTAGGGTAATTTGAAAATAAAACTCTGAACATATGATTATATTTAAATTTTCAGGTGAATATTTTATTTGTCTTTACTTTAAATGGTTAGAGTTCATTGATCATGATTTTGCATAAAATATATACTATATTAAAAATACAAATTATTTTTAAGTTTTATGAAGAAAATATGTGCATTAGGGGTGGGGGGTGTCTTGGTCTAAACTTCCTGAAATGTAGCATAATGTATGGTATGTTTACAAGTCTGAGGAATGATAGCATGTTTTTTTTTAATTGGTTGAGATGCTGCAACTAATAGGGATGTTTTTTTTTATAAAATTAACCTCATGATTGTATTTAATTTGTTCAAGAGATTTGTTTTTCCAGTATTTCGAATTCATTGATTATGTTTCCTGACATTTATATACTATAACAAGACTACATTTATTGAAAATTAAAAGGCTAAGAACTATATAAAATACAAAAAGTATTTAGTATACAATAACCAATGTGATCCCCTTATAAATTTTCCTCATGTTTCAAGCTTATGAGTGATTAATTATAAGTTTTAAATATATCTATATTACTAATTCTGTAAGCGATTTTTTAAAATCAAAATTGTGAGAGTTTGACAGCTCGCAGGATGATGGGAGATGGTTCAAATGAAAGGTCTCGGTCCCAGGGGGTCGGGAAAAATATCAGATTATGTCCAAATATACCAGAAAATGAGAAATAACGAAAAGTATCTTCCATTAAAAATGCATTGGGATTGAAAAAAGTCTGTTTTGTTTACATTAAACATGTGGTGCTAATGCTTGATTCAAAGCCATATGGTAAATGTTGACATGTGCGATTTTTTCAAAATGCAGCTAACTATGCACGTTCAATGTACTATAAGAAAAAATATTTTAAATTTCAGATTTTCTGATTTTATAATAGTTAAGGGTTTGAGATTTTTCATAATTTACAATTATAAAAAGTTAAGTACGTTTGTTTAGTTTATTTTATAACGATGCAGATTTAATACCAAATGATCTATATATATATATATATATATATATATATATATATATATATATATATATATATACTGTATATAATTATGTAAGGGAAATTTTTGCGCCGAAATTGTGGGCGTTTGGGAGGTCGCAGGATGATGGGAGGGGGCTGAAATTGAAGGTCTCCATCCCAGGGACTCGGGGAAAATACTGAAATTGCTTTAAGCTTACTATGAAATGAGAAATAACTAAAATAGCTGTAATTTAAAAACAATTGGGATGTAAAAAGGTCTGCTTTGTTTACTTAAAACCAAATGCTAGATATAATCATAATTTTGTGGATCCAAAAGCCTATTTTCTAAGAAGGTATTTTGTACTATAGTAAAGAAGGATTATGCTTAGGGGCTATTAGCCCCTTCAAGCCTCTAGTTTTTACAAAACATATTTGAACGATATTTTTCTTTACATATGTTGAATGCTCACGTATAAAAAAAAATAAATCCTACGGAAATTCGCTGAGTACGCAGGTCTGCTGCGACGGGGGTATTACAAATTACACACCAGATTTTTTTATTGGGGGGGGGTTTGTCTCATTAGCACACACCCTAACCATGTAAATACTCCATAAAAATAGCCACATAGTAATCTGGTGACCTGGGAAGTCAATATATTACACGTGTTTTCTGAGTTGCTATTAGAAGTGTCTTTACTTAACTATTTATTTTTGTTCATCAAACAATCAGCTAATTAAACCTTCTATTAAATAAAACATTTATATTCACTATTTTATATGGTGGCATTGGGAAACTTCAGTGTCTCATGAAATATAATAAATGTGACAACTTTAAAATCAGAAAACTGTTCCACAAACACCCTATGTATTCCATAACATCATTAACTCTTAAACTGAATACATTTTACAACTACTATGATAAGTACGGTAATATCCTAAAATAATTGTATTATATATTTTTTCCAAAGAAACACTACTACTTGTAACTTAACAAGTCCTACTTGTACTTGTCACTACTACTTGTAACTAAACTTGTAAATGTTCTTTGATTGTTGGAATTAATTTCTGAGTCATACCTTTGGTTCATTTTTAGTGAGAGGCTCGGATACATCAGGTCAAGTTTTGATCGAATTTGACGACCAATGAAGAGATGTTACGGTGACTGTCCAGTCGTACTATTTGGAGCTCTTCGATAGGCCGTTAAATACCTCTGTAGCTTCAATTTAACAGAGCCTTCCTCAAACTCCTTAGCCCTGATAGAATCTTTTAAGTCTTGCACGTAACGTTCTACTTGTCCATTCGTAGCTGGGTGTTAAGGAGCATATTGTGTCTCATTCCATTTGCATTTAGAAATTGTTGAAATTCACAAGAAACAAACTGCTTTCCTTTGTCTGATACTAGTTAGTCCAGGCAACGAAAGGTTATAGAGGGAATTGCATGGATCACAATTTTTGACTTTTTAACTTTGTTTGGACTAGTTAGGAGTAAAACATATCAAAAGTCCCCGCCCTTAGCCCTTGAGCCGGCTGGGCTGGAAGGGCCTAAAGGTACAATTTTTTGGTTTTTCCTAAATATCTTGAAAACTATCAACTTTTAATACCCCCTATTAAATTTGAAAATTAAAGAAAATTAAATTTTCTGTAAGAAAAATGTATAATATGTCTACTTTGGTCCAACCGTTTACAACGTAAGTACTAATTTTGTTAATATTTTAAAAAAATATCCCTTCCATAAGAAATACATGTAAAGTGGATAGCATAGATGCCTAATTGTGCAACGTTTTTTTCACCTAAAGGAAAATGAACAGCATTCAGGAAATATTGACAAAATTTCCAGTAATTTGCCACCTCAATCATAAAAAATGGTCTAAAATTAAGGTGTTGGCGAGCTCACAAAAAACGTTATTTTTCAAGGAATTATTACAATTTGTTATAATTCCTTGAAAAATTACGTATTTTGTGAGCTCGCCAACGCCTTAATTTTAGACCAATTTTTATGATTGAGGTGTCAAATTACTGGAAATTTTGTCAATATTTCCTGAATGCTGTTCATTGAAAAAAACGTTGCCCAATTGGGCATCTATGTAACCCACAAATTTACATGTATTTCTTATGGAAGGGATATTTTTTAAATATTAACAAAATTAGTGCTTACCTTGTAAACGGTTGGACCAAAGTAGACATATTATATATTTTCCTTACAGGAAATTTAATTTTCTTTAATTTTCAAATTTAATAGGGAATACTAAGTTGATAGTTTTCAAGATACTAAGGAAAAACCAAAAAATCGTACCTTTAGGCCCTTCCAGCCCAGCCGGCTCAAGGGCTAAGGGCGGGCACTTTTGATATGTTTTACTCCTAAATAGTCCAAACAAAATTACAAAGTCAAAAATTGTGATCCATGCAATTCTCTCTATACCTCTTTTTGAGCATTCATTGCCTGGACTAAGTATATCCGGGATTCCAAATGATCCGAAGAATTTCCGCAAAGCTTCAATGGTTTGGTACGAATTTATGTTTTTGAGTGTAATAATTTCTGGCCATTTGCTATAGGCATCCACAATCAAGAGAAAGTAATGTCCATAAAATGGACCAGCAAAATCAACGTGAATTCTTTGCATTGGTCTTGTAGGGTATCCCCAGTGAAAGTTGCATAAAAGTTACCCTTAATCAAAACATTTATCTTAATGTAGGGAATTTTTAAATAAAACTCTGAGCATATGATTATATACATTTAAAATTTCAGGTGAATATTTTATTAGTCTTTATTTTGAATAGTTAAAGTTCATTGATTTTGCAGAAAATATATAGTGTATTAAAAATACAACTTATTTTAAAACTTAAAAAGTATACTTTTGGGAGGGAGGGGTCTCTTAATTTAAACTGCCTGAAAAGTTAGCAATATATATGGCATGTTTACAATAGTGAGGAATGATGGTATGTTTAATTGAAATTGATTGGAGATGCGGATCTACTGCAACAGGGGTTTTTTATTTAAAAAACCTAACCATATGATTGAATTTAATTTGTACTTGAGATTTCATTACTTGTTTGTTTTGAGAGTTTTAAATTCATTGATTATATTTTTGCTGACATTTATATACTTTAACAAGATTACATTTATTAAAAATTAAAAGGCTAAGAATAATGTATAATACACAAAGTGTATATTACTAATGAAAACCAGTGTGGTCCCCTTGTTAATTTTCGTCATGTTTAAAGTTCATGAATGATTAAATAATACGTTTTTAGAATTTCATTTAAAAAACATTCAAACGATACTTTCCCTTAAATATGTTGAATGCTCACACATATAAAATAAATCCTATGGAAATTCGCTGAGTACGCAGGTCTGCTGCGATGGGGACAGTTAAAAAACAGAACAGAACAGAATGGTTTGTTTACCACCATTTATTTTCATAAAAAGGGAGATTGGAAAATGGTCCATAGGCATAAATTAGTGTAGGTGGAACCACTTCGTATGCAAGAGTGAAAATACCAGCCCGATATCATGTGCCTCCCCTCAGCCATGCCCCCATCCCGTTTGAAGTGCGTAATTTACATAATCTGTCTGCTTTACATTCCCCTCCCTCTTCCTTTAACATTCCCCCTTTCCTTTTAACAAAATGATTAATGTATTGTGTTCTAATGATAGTATTTTGGACATACCGAAACGTCGTGAAACTTGTTTTTTTCTGAATTTATAAAAGTGACGAGAAATGTTCCCGCTAATCTGAACAAAAACATAAAACCCTCCACCACCAACAACGATTTCCAAAATTTGATTATCACTGATGCATTCTCGCGAAACCGATATTTTACAAATAACAAGTTTATATATATATATAAATATATATATATTAATAATATGAAAGAAAAATATTAATAACATGAAAGAAAAAAAGGGCATTGCAGTGAGGTTGTAATCGCCAATTTTCGATTCTTCATTTTTAGTTACTATTTAATTCTTTTTTTTAAGAGGGGCGGCCTCTTTTTACCTTGGATTTGCCCCCCCCCCCACATGGGCCTCAGGCATGTGCGTGGAAGTTATCAAGCAAGCCCAAGGAGTGAGCCGGTATAGTACAAGGAAGAACAGTACTGCTAAAAGTATGCGGCATCATCTGGACTGTGACGTTCTGCGACGCTGCCGCCACAGAACCGGGGCCGAGTGCGCTACCAACTGCGCCACCGATTCACTAAGTTAGTTTTCTTTGTTTTAGTTAGTTTTTTTATTGATTTCAACGATTCATTTTTATAACATTTTGTACCACGTGAAGACAGAAAATCATGCATTTGCTAAGTAACAAAAATAGGTGGACATTAAAACAATAAATATTTGAAACATTGGACTTAATCTCAGTTTATTATCCCAATATCAATCCAAATTTATTATCTTGATTTGCTTGTCAAATTTAATCTAGAATTTGCAGCGTTTGAATTATGGAAAGATTATGTTCGAATTATGTCCGCAAAGGCTAATCTTATACATTGCGGAGCGAATATGCCACTACAGCAACATGCTATCGTTTTCTATATAAGCGCCGCCTCGTACATTCGTTAGTTGGCGGAGCGTGCGCTTGTGCCTGCGAGAATGCGTGTCGGCACCATAATGCAGAGCTAGTGCCACCGGGAATGCGTGTTAGTACCATATGTGCAGGTCTAGTGCCACCGATAATGCGTGTTGACATCATATGTGCAGAGCAACACCACATTTGCATTTGGAAAAATGTATTGTATCAATATGGCGGATCCAAGGTGGCGGCTGAAAATAGCCACCCACTGAAAATAAAGCAACCATTGACAATGAAGTACTAACAATGTTTGGGGTTAGTCTGGGATTAATTAAAAAAATGCGTAAAAGAGTTAGAGGAAGGACATTTAAAACTCACCCAGGATACACTCTCTGCAAGGATGTGTGTTTCCAGCATGTGTGCACTAGTGCCTGCGAAAATGCGTGTCCTCAGCAAGTATGCAGAACTTATGCTTGCGAAAATGTGTGTTCTTGAAACTGCCATGAAACTTGAAACATAAAATGTCAACTATCTTAGAAAAGGGGTTTAAGCCCTCTGTATGTTTGTAATTCAATCGGGTTCCTCCCCAGAGTTCCAAAAGAACTCCCCTATATTACCTACAAAAAAGCAATGATATGTTAATTTGAACAGGTGATCTTTCGTCAAAGGCAACACAACGTCTGCCGAGTTCAGGTAGTTGTCCATAAACGAGGATCGTCTGGAAAGTAAAGAATGTTTTGTCACTACATTTAGTCCTGTTGCCCCGACTCCGCGAATGATGGTGAGGCCTAAACCTCCACCTCCCTGTCTCGTTACCGGCCGATCACACATTTCATTCTTACAGCGTTTCAAATTGCGTTGTCTTATATGAATCCCGTCGATTGCGAATGAACTAATTGCAATAGTGTTTGCGCCCTAAAATGAATTATTCACATTTAATTTACACCGAAAGGAGAAAAAATTATTCCGAGTCTATTGTGAGACCCAACGATAACTTGACATGGCGTTTGTACAAAACAAGTGACATAGAAAATCCCATCGCAGGCCCTTGCCCTTGCATCCTTATTTTTCAGAACCATGACGAAACGACTCCCTAAGCAGCAGCAGCAGCAACTTCACAGAACTTTGGTGTCTAAAGTGGGACGTTTTCGGACAAAGCCTATAGTCCTTATCTGGTCCCTCGCGATTACCTTATATTCAAAGTTAAGGGTTAGGCAAGAAACTGTTTGCAAGTCGCAAGGAACTGAAAGAAGCAAAATTAATTGTCAAGTTAATCGTATTGGCGGGATTTTCAACAGATACCGCCATTTTGAAACGCTGCAAAAAAGAAATGCGCAGTCGGTCGGCAACGAGACTTGGCCCAAATAGAAACCAGGAGGCTCAGGCTACAATACCAGATGGGGCAACGGTGCTAGATGTAGTTCTAGTTGTAACGTTCTTTACTCTCTGAATGGCCTTTGTAATTATTTTGCTTTTTTCTTTGATCTCAATCCAATTAAAACAATTGTGGGTCTTTTTCGATATTTCAAAAATTTATGATGAGTTAATATGATTTTAACAATCTGAATATGAGCATTACAGTCGAACGTGGAAAATGGAGCTAGCTCCAATGCGGAACACTTCAGACCGTGCAATATCAACCAACCACCAATATAACCAGATGCATATTGGCGTTTGGGTCGGTATGAGCTCTCACAGCAAAATAACCTCTTATTGCCTTCCTCTCCGAGGATTTCAGTACAGGATAAGCAACGCACTGAATCTGGGGAAAAAGGTATAGTTTTTGTCATAAAGCTATCTCATTTAGATCTTTAAATTTCAATTGAAAAGGTGAATTTGAAGCCACAAAATTTATTCTTACTGTAGTTGAGTTTCTCAAAAACAGAAATAATATTAAAATGCGCAATTTGTGCATGGGGCCCTAGTTAAATTAATAAATCTAACGTTTCAATGAAGTACCCGTGTATAATTCTTTTCTGATATTTCAAATCTGCTGAAGTCTGATAATGATATTTTTCAAAAGCCGCAACGAGTCGATCTAATTTTGGATATTATAGGACACGGCGATAAAAGCAAGCGCTCACACCGCTTTTGACATTAAATGGTTTCCGGAGACAAACGAACCAAATGATTCTATAAAAGCTTGTAGGACCCATACGGCTTATTGGTTATGGCTTATGGGTTATTAACAAACATGATAGGTTTGTTTAAATCACTAAACCCACCGTCATTTATTCGGTCTAAATTCTTATACTGTACTAGTACAAGCGAAACAAAGTTAACAGATTTAAAAACTTTCAGTAAACCGAATAATTTAGGTTTTTATATAGGCCTATACTTTTTTTTTGTTAGTCAATCAGAACGAAGCGACATACTATCGAAAGCAGCATTGAGATTAATTAGAAATCCTAACACAAACTTCAAACATCACGTTATCAACAAGTTAAATATATGTTATAAATATCAAAACTTTCAACTTCAATTAATATGAATTTCAATTCAATTAATATTGAACTTCTGTTTAAAAATTGAAGTGTCTGTGTGTAATCTCATAACTGAATAAGGTTTACTCACAATAGCCATATTCACCAACACAAAACGCTCCCCCTAGAATATAAGAAACAATCAAAGTAATATTCTTTCCTAAATAAAATAACGGAGTCTCGCGTGTGAGGCGGGGGAGGCCGCGTTGCTCGGCAACTGCTCGCGAGGGTGGCGGATCCTATTGCTTTGGAGGCGGTGAAAGTTGAGAAACTTTCTCGAAAGCTTCGTATTTAACTTCTCTAATTTCGTGTGAGTTATGTTTATAAAGCAACGACTACAATACGTATTACTGTTGTTCGAATCATGTTATAAGATAGCATTTGCATTGTGCTGGGTTTGACTGTTCTAAAGACTGTGACTGACTGCGACATTAGAAAAGTAGAGTTAGCAAATAATGTACAATATATTTTACTAAGACGCCGTCAATGAAAATCTTGGTTCTACTTTACATTATTAAAATTTATCTTTTTCTTTGAAGTATGCTTGATTTCGTTATCAATCTTTCCAAGAAAATGTTACCATATTCTTATAAAAATAGTGTTTGTGTTTGGAATAAATATTTAATTTTACTGCCAACCTAGCTGACAGGCAATAGTATATTACGTTACTAGACCTGTAAGGACTGCTTTATGGGACTAGAGTGATAGTTCCCGTGCGAGCCAGAGGCGAGTGCGGTAAAACTTCCCGGCCGTGTGACGTACGATACTTTACATCATACTGCTCAGAAAAAAACATATTTTTTAATCATAACTTATTCGTTGCATGTTCCATAAACTACTACGTTTCTCAATTCTTCAAACCTAGCCTAACTTAACGAACAAACATTTGCTACTGCTACCAGTGCTACCATTACATTCCTCTAAAGTAACCAATAAAAATGCATTAAATGTCGGTTAGCGGCAATCAGCTGATTTTTTTATTGTTTACTTCCGTTGTTTCCGTTTCATAGTACACGGTAAATTTAATGTGCTACATGATCCAGTAGATTTACCGTGTAGTTATCGGCATAGCGTAACTTTCCAGCCAAGGGTAAGGTACAGAAAATAAGATGTTTCTGTGTAGTATGATGTCTTACAATACTTTGCTGTGAAGGTGTAAATTTGGACTGGAAAACGTGATTATTTCATGACAGTTTATTGTAATGTACTTGCCCAATTTATTTTGTATTATTTGTGAATTTGTTTAATAGAGCAATGATTATTATTAATGCAGTTTCGGTTAGAAAATAATAATATTCTGATTTGCTGGAATAGAATAAGCTTAGTCGTTAAACACACACGCCGGGGAATGAGTTTTTTCTATCCCTTAAACATACGAATTGACCCGATAACTAACGGATCGAATACCCTAACGATTGCGTCCACTACTTGTTTTGCGTCCATGTGACCAACCATTGTCCAAATTATAGATACATAATATAAAGTCATTTTATGCTGACATTTCATTTTAAATAAAAGCTACCTAAAAGTCCAAATCTGTAACAAACCCCATTGTGTTATATGTGTTTATGCTCAGTATTGTGCGCCAATGCTGATGAAGTTTGTGTTCAACAGTTAAGGCATCAGTTGAAGCAGTAGTATACCCATTAAAAATTTGTAAACTAAAGTAAGTCTTTTGAAGATGTTTGAATCTTGGTCTAAGTTAGGAGACATGTTTCGAGGCCCATTCATTCTCATTATTGTGAGTAGAGCCCTTTTTGGGGGGCCCGCGATATTGTTGGACCACTTAATCTGCACCAGCCGTGACTCTAAGATTCGACGGATCATCCTTATCATCCTGACACCATCAATCGTGGGCTCGGGTCCTTTGGAACGTAAAAGTGACAGCCCCCCCCCCACCCCCCCCAGCCCCATTTTATCATTCTCCTCGAAGAGGCTATAAAATCAGTGGTTTGTTGTTAAAGAACATGATGCATTCGGTGTCTGAAATAATGATTTCAAACATGAATACATTTTGTTCAATAATATAGTTGTAACAACTTTTCATTGTAAGCCAAGCAGAATTAGTTTTTTACTAAATCAGTTTACATTAAATATAACCATATCTCATTTATTAGATTATAAACACACTGTATAGAACACATCAACAACAGCCTGGACATTTTACACATTATTAAAAAAGGAAACAACTTAGATTATCCAGAGTAATTTTAAATATACAGAAGATTTAGTAAGAGGGATACGAAAAACATCTTTAATGAGAAATCGAAATTCAATTTTTAATACCATAATTGCCCACGCCCAGTGTCACCTTTGTACACCTTATAACATTGGTTGTTCAGCGGGAGGTCTACATGATATTCCTCAGTCTGGTTCCTGCCAGTGCCGTGGTCAGGTTATAAAAGTAGGCTCCTGTGTGGTTTTGTTCGTTTTAATTAGTATGTAAAAGGTTTGCGTCAAACTGTGTATTTGACTGTTTTTGAAATGTCTTTAATGGATGAATGGTTTTTGTATGTGAACCACTCAATAATGAGTGGTGAAGGCGAAACATGTAGTAGACTGTTGTGAAAATCCAGTCTTAGCGAGTATCTGAGCCTCTAAGCTTTTTTGGCGAGAATTTAAATAGCTCTATAGACTCTAGACGTCAAGCTCGACTTTCGGCCTAACCTCCCGTCGATGAGGCACATTTCCTTTAGTTCAATGAATTACGCACGATTGTCCCTCACGGCGAAAACGCTCTGGCCGATTACATGGGATCGTCCTCAGTGGTAAAGCGTCTGTTGACGATTTTACGCAGTCTTCTTTGACGGCAACATCGCTACCAACGATCGTATTTTGCAGGAAGATGCTACCGCCATTATTTATATCGATGGCTATCGCCGATCACGCGCGCTGTATAAGGACTGCTCCTCCCTGGCCTTTGTGAAACAACCAAGCCCAATTTCTGCCTTGAATGTAGTCTTTCAAAGCATTTACCTGATATAGTCACTAAAAACAGGGCTGGACGCTGCCTAAATTTTATTTCTACTAGCTGATAGGTCCCGCTTCGCGGTAAAAATGTAAACAAATAATTGTAAATGAAAACAAATCTATCAGCTGTTCAGCCCTTTCTTTATATTTCTGCCCTTAGAGAAAACTTTATCAAAAAGCTAATCATGGGATTTTCTCACTGACATCTTTCATTCTACTATAGGGTTGATCGGTGTCAGACCTAAGGTTTTCTCAAAAGTTCGGGTAATTTGGGCTTTATATATAGCCCAACATATTATAATATGACGCAGCCGTGCGAGACCTAATAAAATAATCTGCAATTCTGATTTTTATCAAAGTAAATTAACATATCATATTTTTAATAAATCACTGAAACTCATCCAATTATTAAAAAAACTGTGTTATGTTGTATTCGTATATCAAACAACGTTCCTGCGGTTTTTCTATTGCAGCTATTGTGATTGACTACAGCTGTTTGAGATCAAGTTTGAGATCGCATGTCTTGTTTTGTTGGGGTTATGATTATGTCATGGATTATGCGCTACACATAGATTGAAAGAAAATGAATGAAATAAAACCAATTTAGGAGTAACTATTTTGTGTAATATTACTAGTTTATGTAATATTAGAATCGGTTGCGTGTTTACAGTTATCATGTAAACCTTAAGTGACCAGTTTTACTAATGGTCTGGTTAGACCACCCGAGATCGCAAAAATTATCTAAGGCAATACCAAACCTAGACGAAGCTAAATCCAGTATTTTTGCTACTGCATGCTTTGAAGTGCACAGCCTCGATGGGAATACTTAAAACTGTCGTTATACCTAGGCCTACTGGAAAACTTGTTTGTCGTAAATACCATCCCCAAAAACAGAACGTATAATCGATACAGTATACAGTGATTTTTACTTCGGTTTAGATAGATATACAGTCGCGCTCAGAAATAAGGACAAACATTCCAGCACGGCCAAAGGGGCCAACCCGTATAACTGTGCTCTTTACAATTAAACTAGTTTGGTAGGGGTAGCAATCCGTATGATGGCTTTGGTGAAGCAGCCAAGTAGGAGCAGAGTACGTATCCGCCTCATGTCACTGGCGTAACCCGCTAAGGGGGGACAGCCGTACCCGCCCTAGGCGCGATCGTCTTTTACGTGAACGGATAACTCAATCAGTGATGGTTTTTAAAAAACCGAAAAAAAGGTCTCAGGACGCCGCGCACCGTTCCGCCGCAAATAAGCGCTAGATTTCTATAATTAATTTATTTATGCATTTATTTGGCATTTTTCGGTTTTTAAAATAATACTTTTTTAATATGATAAACATTATCCTCCTATAACTGAGTAAATAGTTTAATCGTATTAAATTCATTTCGCTGTTTCGCCGCAAATAACGCTGCATTTCTATAAATTATTTATTTGTGCTTTGGCCTTTTTCGGTTGTTTCAAAATAACTCTTTTAACATATCAAGCAGTAACTCTCTATTTTTGAGAAAATAGTTTAAACGTATTAAATTTATTTATTACTGAGTCTGTCATGTAGTAACAGTAGCGACAGGAGATAATGCCTAACTGAAACATCGTCAACTGATTATCAACAATGTCCATGTCAGTTGAGTTTTCAGTCCAGTTCCCCAGGGAAATAAAAGGTCCAGGCGGCATCGGCAGCGCCCCATCGTCTGCCCCACCCGCGCTGCCCGCCGTTTCCTTGTCGCCGCTGTTCTCTCTCTACAAAAGAACGCGATCAGCGGAATCTTGTTAGGTTTTAAATGTGGGTTTTATTTAGTCAGTAAGAAACGTAACAAGAACTTCATCTTATTTTTCTCGTACTTCTTCGATCAACTTCTTAAAAGAGAAAAGAGTTTCGATTTTAAAGCATGACTTTACAAAATACAGCATGTGAGAGAAATTTTCAAATGAGTTTGGTTCGTGACGTTAAATAAACACGATATGTCATGATGAGTAATACGCAGGGAATTCCTTGCCCCACAGTGTGCAGGGAAAATAGGTTCCCACATTTGTTTAAAAGTCGTTTAATATGAAGGTATTTTCCCTTTTTGAATTTATCACTGTTTAAACTCTGCGCGTTTAGCTTTTTAAAACATAGGGCTTCAAATTAGTCTCGTTTGTGAAACTTAGGCAGCTCAGGATGTTTGATTTTTAGCTCAAGTCACTATAATAAACCATTTTGTTCTTGATATCTTCGTTTGTTATTTATGCAAGTTTAGTATATGTAATACTAGCAGTTCCCGTGGCTTCGCTCACGACAAACACTATAGTCTTACCTTGATTTGACGAATCTGAAGGACTAAATGAAAAGGTTATATAAAGGAATATGTAATGTATAGGTCTGTTTATGTGTTGTGGCGTTGTAGGGCCTATAGGTTTAAAAAAACAGTTAAACTCGTATTACAGTCGATAGTGTAGATTTTATTTTGACAGTCATAACTCTAAAACGGCAAGACCGATTTTAACCTTAAATGTGTCAATTTTAAGGTATTTCTATGCTTATTTGCCAATACAGCTTAAAATTGTTAAATAGGGTATCATTAAAGTACGATAAAGAGCTGAATGTTCGGAACAGTGGCGCTATCCGTCGACGGTGTTTCAAGCTCCATTCACTTAACATATATATCAATGTTTTTTTAGCTCCGCCGCCAAAAAGCAGAGGATAAATTAGCGCTGACGAATGGAATAGTTCAAGCTGGCTCCGTCGTCCGCGCTTCCACTCACTATCCAAAATGTAAAAATGAGAATGTAAACAAAAACAGATCAAACATGGTCAAAGATACAGCAATACAAAACAATAATTACATACAACTGTCAAAATATTACAACCAGCTGCTTGACTTAAGAAAGTCAGCTTGATCCGTAAACTCCAACAAATATTCCGATAGGATTTAAAAATGAAAGTGGCGCCATGTCTTTTTCGGCGCGGGAACTACTCATTTTTCAAAAAGGTGTCCCTACACATTGCATATATGGGCGATTTTTAATATATTTTGAAAGGTCAACTCCAGAATACAACACTTATTTTTTTTTCTGTGCAAAGGCAGGATTAGATGAAAAAGGAATTCGCCAAACTATTTTGGGGGATGAATACATTAAGGACGTCCTAAAGGAAAACTATAACTCCCGCTGCTTAAATAAAGATCGAACCACACTTTATGATTAAACAGATAAGGTACAGAAACGATGATGGATTAAACCATAGCTAAATGTAACTTTTGATTAGTGCGTATGACCTAAATAAATTGACAAACAACCTTAAACATGATGAAGGGAATCAAATTATAAATCAAGCGTTTGTCAAGCTAATTTCCCTCTGCTTGACTGAATGAAATTGGAGAAGTAAACAAAAGATCATCCGTTACGCTTATATGGGAGTATTTCAAAACTTTGAGTCCGCAAACAGACCCTTAAAACTTAGAAATTTTTATAATTTTTCTATATAAATAGATCAAATAGATCATTAAAGCACATAGTCTGTCGGTGACTAAATAAACTACCGTATCCCTCTCTTTCAGTCTTGCCGGGATTTAGTTCCAAGATTCAACCACAAAAGGCTCCAAGTTCATCAGGCTTTAAACTATATAGGTCGAATTATTATAAACGCCAAATCATCGTAACAGGCATAATTACAACTCCCGCTGCCGAAATAAAGATGGAGCCATATATTGAATTTATGATTGAACAGATAAGGTACTAAAATTAAACCAAATGTAACTTTGATATAGTACATAATTATGTCCCGTTAAATAAATCAAGAAAAAAATCATAAAACTGTGATTAAAGGAAGCAAATTATAACCAGCTGTAACAGCGTATTTTATATATTTGTGAAGCTAACTCCCAGCTGCTTGATTAAATGAACATTGAAAATGTAAACAAAAGATCGTCCATAATAATTTTATATGGGAAAATTTTAAAAATTTGGCCTCGCCAAAAACCCCTTTAAACTTCGAATTTTGTAAAATCCTTTCTTAGCGGGTGCCTACACCCTAAGAGGAGCGTCCACACAAAATTTCAAGGTTCTAGGTCTTATAGTTTGGGCTATGCGATGATAGGTGAGTGGTATGTGACAAATATGTAGTAGATTTGTTGTTGACGAGAGAAGGTATGTAAAACATATATTTTCAGGGGTGAATATTTAAAATTAACAAAGGTCATTCATATTGCCATCTCGGTTGTTGTAAGTAGTCATCTTGAATGACTAGTTATATGTCATCCCATCTTTATAATGCCTTACTATACTATATAGCAGTTATACGTGCTGCTCCTTATAAATGTAACGTGTTCGAGTATTCCGTTGCGATGTCGGGCAAGCTCTTTTGCTTTTTCCCTCAAAATTTATCTCTCTTCAGTTGGAAGTTTTTTTGTAAATTGTTTATTAATTGTTAAAAAGTTATTAGGGCCTAAACTAAAATTTACTAAACCACACATGTTTAGAAATGAATGTATCAATTAGGAATGGTAACGAGATTATTAAGCAAAACGATGACTATTTACAATTTAAATAAATTGCTGTTCCTTCTTTTGGTAAATCAGTCTCTGAATGATAAAATAAGTTTTAATTTTAAAAAATCTTACGGCCCAAGGTCTTGCAGATGGTTTGTTTGCAATGTCATGTAACCAGACGAAATTATGGACGACTTTACTTTAAAGCCTTTGCAAAAACAGTAACAGAACTTAGGCGTACAGAGGAACTAAGTAGGAACGAACAATTGCGTTTCGTAAACCCAATTAAAGTCAGTGGAATTGCTTTTTTATGTGTCCCGGTGATTTAATTCTATCATTTACTACAACTGTTGGCCAAGAGTACATGTAGTTTTGCAGAATTCCTCTTGAAATGTCTCTAAAATGCAGTCTTGTTTGGCCAGGCCTATTTGGACAGGGTTTTTGTGTTAAAATTTTACCGTATTTTCGTAGGAACAAAGTCTGCAAAAATGAGTTCGGTCGCATTATATCCAGGAAAGAAATAAATGTAGTACTGGCTTGTTCTTGTTCTACACTTCCACACTTCCTTGTTAACACTTCCTTTAGTTAAAATGTTAACTAAAATTGTTTTAAATTTATGTATGTTATTGTAGAAATAGGTAATTTTTGTTTAAATAACTTTTTCGTCGTTATGTTTTCTTGAGGTTGCTCGAAGGTTTGGACATTTTTACTTTTTTTTAGAAAATCCTTAAATTTAGGACACGTAAAAATTTACATTAGTAATATTCATTTTTAAGTTCTATTTACACCACTGTATTAACCATAATAAAAATGCAACTCAAAAGGAATGTTCTCCGATGAAATATAATAAAGTCAATGATATATTGGAATACGAGTTATGAGATATTACAATCTTGATTGAAAACAAAGCAAAACAGGTAATTTTTATTGCAAAGCAGTGTACGTAGACGTGCAAAAAGATTTCTCCGTATCCAGTTGTGGTGTCATACAAGGGACTGCATCGTGTCTCTGGTTATGGATAGGTCGTAGGCCTATCCTCAGCAATCCACCTAAGTGAGGAAATGCCTTGTGGATCTGTTAGTCTTCAATATAAAGTATGCTAGGAGCCTCAAGGTGCATTATTTTCTTTCATTCAAACTCCTCCTTGTAGTTTTCTTATGTTTGAATTTCGAATGAGAATGGAATACGTTTTTTTGCTTCAAAATGTTTTTTCTACGGTTTAATGAAGTAATAAGGGAAATAATTATGTTTAAAGATTTTGTGATTTCGAATTATGGACGCCCTAATGTATATGTGATTATAAAGTAGAATCTATATAAAATGCCACACTTGCTCATAATCTTATTACATATTACACTTGTATCCAATCCATTACTGAGGGCCAGCTGTGACGAGAGTTGCCACAATGCAGCGACGTGGGCGCCGCGCGGGGGCCGAGTGATCGAACCCATCACATTACACAACCCACCGCGGTACCATTAGACTTCAAGTCATTTCATCTACATTTAGTTTGGTTGAAAACAAATCCATCTTTACAAACATATACCATTCAACTATACATTTGACTACCGTCTAGTCAGTATCGTTAACTTCGTTTGCACATGTAAGATTTCCTTGTTAAAATGATTTCATTAGGAGCAACTCGCGTTGCGAAGACAACAAAGGAAAACCGTCAGAAAATGAGAGTAACTGAGTGTAAACCTGACTTATGGGCGAGACAGTGCTGTACGTGATACTCCTTATAAATGTAACGTGTTCGTGTTTTCCGCTGTGATGTCTGGCAAACCCTCAAAATTTATCTTCTCAGCTGGGATTCACACCGATCGAAGATTTCAAGTATGTTTCAATTGGAAATAAATGTCCAAGAAGATCACTGTGTTTAAAACTTTTTTCATGAACTACAGATTTATCTTATAAATTATCTAGGTGGAATGGTCGACATAACATGGTTTCTTAGTGTTTAATCGTCAGAGACATTTTGATACGAACACTTAAAACATGTTATGTAAGTTTGCTGTGATACCTCAAACTATACTTTTACTTTCACAATTCAATTTTAACATTTCAACTCATTTTTAGATTTTTACCAATTATTCTTATACTGTATAAGATTTAAGAATTTATATTAAAAGAAAATTCCAGTAATTACATAAAAGGGTGTTATTTTGGCTGAGCTATGAAAAACTATAATCACAGGAATAGGTCGCATACGATTTCACATCACGAGTGAGGAAAATAATCCTTATAATTTTCTCCTTCCGTTGGCGGATCGTGGTTAATTTATTCAATACCTTCCGTCCGGTGGGTTATGAACCAATTACAATTTACATAATCAGCCAGATTCACTAGGTCTCTGCGACAACTTGATTAGCGTCATCAATCAACTAATTGAGATTTGACATTTATTGATATCGGTGATGGGCATGTAAGTACACCCCTTTCGCTCTATTACTTCTATTATATATGTATTCCATTCACAATACAATAGGCTAATCGTCTTATTCTTAAAAAATCTACTATATATGATAATTGTTATCTGCACTCAACAGCGCTTTAGGCTCATAACATTAACTATGTAGGAAACTTTCAATATTGTTTAGTAATTGAACATTTTAAATTTTGGTCATACATTTATTATTTTAACTTAAGAGTTTACTTAATATCTATTATTGTCATTACTATTTTTTACAAAATCAAACTTTTTAAATATTTTATACTTTTTACGGGTGAAATTGGCATTTAAATTAGAGTGACAATTGTGCATTGCAAATTTCTATTTAATGTTTAAAAATATTGAAAGTTGGAATAGATTGCGATGTTATTATTCATGCAAAAGGATTTAACGAATACAGTATGGCGAAAAGACTCAGGTACAAAAATTGTAAATTAATTACTTTGATTTCATTGTACGCTCAACCTCACATTGTAATTTAAAAATTGAAGATTGTAATTTTTTAAATTACATTTTAAATTCTTAATTATCAATCCTTAATTTTTAATCATAAATGTGGTTTATTTAAATGTAACCCTTAGTAAAAAAGTTATTAGGGCCTAAATAAAATTTGCTAAACCACACATGTTATGAATGTATCAATTCAGAAATGGTAACGAGATTACTAAGCAAAACGATGTCAAAAGAGAATTCGTTGTATATTAGTGACGTTAAAGTCAAAGTTAACTCAATAATTTTTAGCCACCAGATTGCTCGAATAAAATGTAGAATGAGCACGCTTTACCTTAGCAATCCTTTATTCACTATCGTGGCGGAACTAGTTAACAAAAACTATGGATATCGATTTCGGAGCCGTAGATCCATTTTCAGTCTAGCGGGACTTTGGCTCCCAGGGTCCCGCGTTCGAATCCCGTCAGTCACCAGTGGCAATTTGCAATGTGATAATGCCGTAACTTTGAGGATGCACAATAAGTTAAATAAGCTGCAGTTCGTGTCCATGGAAACTTCTGCGCCTGGCCCTCGTACAGAAAAAAAAATCTTCGGTCAAGGATCCAGGTCAACCAAGTTTATTAAGTGTCAAGTATTAAGTATTATTATTAATTAAAGTATAAACCATGGTTTTTTTGTGTTAAATTTTTGTAGTTTTTTATGTTTAATGTAATGTTTGTCATCTGTGAAGTGACTTTGAACAAAAAACGAAACTCATTGGGTGAATATAGTTTTTATTACTAAACTTGGTTGATCTGGATCCTTGACTGAAGATGGATCACGGATCCGAAATCGGGATCCATAAGATCACTATTGATTGCTAAGGTAAGGCGTACTCATTTTACAAAGTTTAGTGTGTACGGTGGCTAATATGACTCATGAATTTAGACTAGCAATTGGTTTGGTTTATCAAACTAATAAAATTAACATTAAAAAGCCTTTTTTGAGAAAATTATTGAATTAAAAATTTATATTGTCAATTTGAATTGTATAATGCCAAAAATACTCCAAAAATGTATTTAATGACTTTTTTGTACTCGATTAGTGATACCTTAAAAACATAGCTTGGCTTAATAGAATAAGTTTTAAAATTACATGAAACTTTCATACATGTCAACGCAAAAAATTCATATCTGAGTCACTTCTACAAGAAATGAATTTTCTTAAAAGAACTTCCAGGTCTTAATAGAACACCTTTTTGTCAACAAAAGATCTAGGAAAAAGGCTTAGGAATTTGATGGTCTGAACACTATACGACCCAAACTCGTACTCACACTACTCGTTCTCATTCATTAGTAGTTGAGATAAAACAAGCAAGATGTACATTTCGTAACCATAATATATAGGAACAAGGCTATCATTTGTTATTAGTTCACTGTTAAAAACCAAATTTTCAAATAATTTCAGTAACCGTTATTTTTTTTAATCACTTATTTTTTCAATCCAAAAGGATGTATTATATACATATGCATCACATCCTTTTGGCAAACATTGCAGTGTAGTACAATATTTTTGTCACAAGGAGTATCCCTGGTGGGTTTTAATGTAAATAATGTGTTTCCCTCGTACACTTATGTGTAACGCGGCAGTAAACCTACTTAGAGCAAGGGGCCAGACTGTTTCATAGAACACATCCAGCATCGTCGTTGTTGGAGGCGTTGACCTCCTTATACTCTGGAACAAATATGTAGAGTTTATGATAATTTTTTGAGGAATAAGAAACAAGATTTAACTTTTTCTCAGTCTCAGTGCATATGTCCTCAGCATATTTCATGAAATACACTGTACCACTCATAAATAACAGATTGATAAGCAGATGTAATTTTATTCTTAGCTTAATATTGGTTCTAGTTGTTGTAATTGTGCTGTATGTTTTTTTTTGCAATGTCTGGTTGAAAAGCGTTATGTAAAAACTAGGTAAAATAACAAGGAAAAGATAAATAAACAATTAAACTGCCTTGAATCTGTGACGTATTAACGAGAAATTCTAATGTAATTGTTTATTAGATTTCAATTAATTCTAAGTGTAATCAGATCTGACTGGTCCGAAATATTTAACCTGAAAAGGGTCCGTATTAGTTGAAAAGTTTCAATTCAGGTTTCATCGTAATAATAATTACGACGTCCTCCCCTTAATCGAAACACATTAAGTCTTCATACAAAACAATAGTTTCTACACTTTAGTAACTAACATGTCTTTAAACTTGTTGAACTTCACAGACATTAACGGCTTCGTAAGTACATCAGCAATTTGATCATCTGTATTACAATACTGCATTTCAAACAGTCCATCTTCGTATTGTTCGTTTATGAAATAGAAACGAACATCAATATGTTTTCGACGTTTTCCTGACATTTGACCTGATTTTATGATTTTCATTGCACTTTGACTGTCAATATTCATAGTTATCTTTACTTCTTTGTGAGTAATCTCTTTCAACATGTATTTTATAAATTTCAACTCAGCACAACACTCGGCGGCAGCTATGAATTCTGCCTCTGTTGAGGACTTAGCAGTGACACTTTGTTTACTTGAATTCCACACAACAGGTCCTCCTGAACAAAATATTACATAGCCAGTTGTACTTTTAGCGAATTTCCCCTATAGGGAAGAGGCTATTACCGTAGGTCTCATGGTAAGACCTAAGCCCGAGACCATGATAACTTTTCGTTTTGGGGCCCCCAGAAGCAAAAAACACCATTCGTTCAAATTTCTAGATATATATATATATATATCTATATATATATCTATATATATATGTGTCTGTAAGCACGATAGCGCTCGCAAAAATGGTCCAATCGGAATGAAATTTGGCACAGACATGTAAAGTAGTAATTATTCGGATGAGTTCGTGAACCAGCCCGATCGGACCATCGGAAGGGGGGGGTAAAGGGGGATAAACCCCCTCAAAAATAGGTTTTTTGAGTTTTTTACATAGAAAAATAAAATTTATCGAATTTTTGTTGGCACCATTGAATTCAGCTCAAAAAAACAAACAATTTAGTATATTGAATCACTGCTCTATGTCCATTGGTTACCGAGATATTGAAAGTGGTAAACACAGTACGTTGTCCCAATGTTAACCTTATGGGAAATAAGTAAAATTCTATATCTTGGTTATTTCTCAACATATCTTGATAAAACTTGGTAAATAGCTTCTTCTAGTTCAGATCTACTAATTATTGAATCAAAACCATCCAGTTTTAATATACCTGTAGCAGCAGACCTGCATACTCATTCCCCATGTTATTCTTATGGAGCTAACCAAAACATGTCAAATCTCGCTATGTTGGATTGAAATATGTTGTTTTGCATTTGAAATTCGCTGAGTATGCAGGTCTGCTGCAACGGGGGTATTTTATTTCTTGTTTCTTCATCGCCTGCGTAGTCAGAGTCACAATATGCATCGATGTGTATTTCATTTGAACCGCTTTTCTGATAATGAATCCCAAGATCCATTGTTCCTTTCAAATACCTTAGACTCCTTTTAACATTCTGGACGTCAATTTCTCTGGGATTTTCCATAAATCTGCTTTCATAGTTGACAGCATATGACAAATCTGGACGAGTCTTAAGCCGGCTCCACACATGCGTTATTCGGCATGCACCGAATGTTCGACGTTCGGCGAACTATTTGTCTCGCTATAGGACCGACAATGAACAAGCACTAATGTTTGCTACATAAACACCCATCCACACTACTTGTGATTCGGCGAATCGCTGCTCGCTGCATGCCGAATGACGCATGTGTGGAGCCGGCTTTAGTGGTCAGATATAGTAAACTACCTATCGCCTCTCTGTAAGGAAAATTCTTGTTTGGTTCATTGCCTTGAAATCCTGATGTTGGTGTTATCGGTGTGTCCTTCTTATGACTCTCAATCATGTTGTACTTTTCTAGGACTTGATTGGCATATTTATTTTGAGACACAAAAATACCATCCTTTGTCTTCTTCAGTTCCATTCCCAAATAAAGTTTTGGGTCGTCAAAAATGGTCATCTCAAACCTTTTCTTGAGAGCTTTCAATAACTTGTCCACCTCTTCTTCACTGTGTCCAAATACAATACCATCGCCAACATGAATTGCCATGAATATTGATTTATCTTTTGTTTTGAAAATGCATCGATCTGTCTTAAGGCTTTCCATTCCTTGATTCTTTAGACAATCTGTTAGTTTCTTGTTCCATTGACGAGGCGCTTGTTTCAAGCCATATAAAGCCTTTTTCAGTCGACATATCTTTCCTTCAGCATTATAGCCTTCTGAAACCTTCATGTACATTTCATCTTCCAAGTCGCCGTGCAAGAAAGCAGTCTTTACTTCAAATGTTTTCACAATCATATTTTCTTCTGCAGCAACTGCCAACAAAAGCCTTAGTGTGTTTGTGTCAACAACTGGACTAAAAGTGTCCTTGTAGTCAAGTTTTCCTTCCTTCTGCTGACATCCACGCACAACAAGCCTTGCTTTGTATTTACCTCCGTCTTTTATTTCAAAAACCCATTTGCTTGTCAGAATTTCTTTGTCATTAGCTTCTTTTTCATCAACGAATTCCCATGTATTATTTAACTTTAAAGATTCCTTTTCTTCTTCGATTGCTTTTATCCACTTTTCTTTGTCTTCACTTTCCATGCACTTTGTAAGTAAGCAACACTTCATCTTCTGTGTCCTCATCAGGTAAGTGTACATAATCATTTTATCTTTCTGGTTTCTTTATAGTTTGTCTTTCTCTCAAAGAGTATGGAATATTTCTTCCCTCAACATGATTGTTGTGTATGTTTGAATCTTCTAGTGCATTTCTTTCATCATCCTGATTAGGTTCTTCTTCTCCATCTCTTTCATTCTCCATTGAAATATTCATGTCTGGTTCGGTTTCATGTTCTTCTCCATCTGTTTCATGTTCTTCAAAGTGTCCTTGTTTGTTTATTTCTTCTTTCACAATCGGTCCTACTTCCACAACCTTTTGTTTTCCTGGGAAGTTCTTTTCAAACATCACATATCATGCTATTACCACTGTTTACTTATCTTCATTCCACAGTCTGTAGCCATTCGGAGCATATCCTACCATAATGTATTTCTTGCCTCTCGGATCAAGTTTCTTTAGGTGCCTAAGATTTTTAGCAAAAGCTATCGAACCGAAAATCTGCAATCTATCTAGATTTGGCCTTTTACCTGTCCACAGTTCACTGGGTGTCTTATCTACAGTCGATGATGGGCATCTGTTAAGTAAATATGCCGCAGTTCTTACTGCTTCTTCTTCTGAAATTAAAACTTCATTGATATTGTCTTTTCCAATATCTACAATAAATAAACCATTATCTTGTTTCTCTCCTTCAAGTATTAAATTATTGTCTTGAAATATTTTTACACCTTTATTATCAAATGTGACTACTCCTCCCTTTCTTGTGATGCAGTTTACAGACATTAAATTTCTCGACAGATCAGGTATATAGGATACATTTGTTAATGAACAATTTTCTCCTTCGACAGTTCCAATAACACTAGATTTTAACAATGTACCTGATTTAGCGACTCTGTAGCTTTGTTCAAATTCTTTTATATCTTTTAAAATTTCAATATCGTTAACAAGATGAGACGTACAAGCGCTATCCACAGCAAATTCTAAATTCTTCTTTGCTTCACACTTGTTTATTTCTTCAAAAATTTCATTTTCATTACTTTTCTCTGGTTTGATCAGCCATGCTATATTATTTTCTCCTTTCTTGGTTTTATTTCTAAAATAACATCTTCTTCATGGTTTGTTTTCTTGCATATAGGGCACTTCTTTTCGGTATCCTTATTTTTGTAAAAATATTTGTTCTGATCATGTCCAATTTTCTTGCATTTAGCACATTTCATTAACTTAGGGCAGTCTCTTTTTTACATGTCCTTTTTGGTGACATTCATAACAAGTAACATTTTTAATTTTATTTTTAGCAACTTTGAATGCTGCACTTGACTCTTCCCTAAGTTTGTTAAACTTTCCTTCTTCCTGGATAAGTCTTGATATTAGATTATCAAGGGTTTTATCTGACTGTGGTGTTGAGTCCCACGCACTGGAAAAAGCCATATATTCTACTGGAAGAATCGATGTTATCTTGGTAAGAACCATTACTTCATCCATCTTCTGATCCAGTTTCTCCAACTTGTGTACTAGGTTACGAATGTGACTTATATTTTCCAACATATTTATCGATTTGTTATACTTATAGTTGTAATATTCTTGGAGTGAATTCACTTTTTGTTGATTTGAGTCCTTCTGGTATATTTTCTTTAGTTTATCAAACTTATCTTTCGCAGTTTTACAGTCCAGTACATGCATCTTAACCGTCTTGTCCATTGTTCTCATTATAAAATATTTTGCTTTTGCGTCCTTTGTTTTCCATTTTCTTATTTTTTCTTCACTATCAGTTTTTTTTCATTTATTACTTCTGTTCCATCAATAACGTCTGACAGGTCTTTTGAAGAAAACAGAACTTTCATTTCCATTTCCCACATTGGCCATGTTTCAGGTGTTTTCAAAACTTCTATTCCAGATATTTCTTGATCAACCATTTCAGTTGTTTTATTTTTATTTTATTTTAACTGATACATATTTTATTATTTTTATATTTATACTTCATTCAGTGAGTGTGTAAAGTAAAGCCCCTCCCCTTAAATAGCATTTTTATAGAAAAGAACCAATCAGAGAAGAGGCAGTCCATATGTTCCAAGGGATGGTTCACAGCTATTCCCCTTAATGATTTAAATTGAATGAATACTACATGATATGAATAATAAATAAAGCATGTGGGGATGCATTAATTTGTCTTATGAACAATTTATTTACTCATTGTAAAGCTCACGTGCATTCTGCTCACTGCAAACAAACATAACCATAATTGGCTTTGTCAACAGACATCCAGTTCCAGCTCCAGGTTTTAATAAAGCTCTTTGGAGATTTGTAGCTATAACACCAGGCACTCATGTGACACAGCCTGCCAACATGCAGCTGATGCAGGAAGTGTGGCTTTACTTTACACTCTCACTGAATGAAGTAAAATACCCTTGGGCTCCTGGGCCCATGACCTATAAATATTTTAGGTGTTTTAAAGTATTATAGCAGAGTATTCAGTGGTTTTTATAAAGATATTTTGAGTAAATTTGCACACATTCTTCATTAATTATTATTGTAAAGTAAACAATAACAAACTTATACAAGTTTACACATATGTAAATTTAACATATGATTATATGAAGACTTATTGGAGAGATTATTTGATATTTTAACCAAGGCCACACTACACTACAGGCCGGAGTCCTTTTTTGGTGACGTCACATTATCAGACGGAATCGCAGACGCTTTTATAATGTACTCTTATGGCGATTCACTGTCGCACTCTTAAAACTATCGTGCCCTAAGTAATTCGTTTCAGTTTTCGTTTAGAAACCATTATTTTTTCGAATCTGCATTAATTAATGAATAACCAAATGCGGTCGAAACCATTTTTAAAGAAAACATGACTTTATTTCATAATCTTAAAAACCGGTAAACATTACACGCAAGTACAGTTAGATTTTTTTAACTAGAAGCTGTTAAGACGAGGTGGAATATCTTTGGCAATGCACTTCTTTTGTTTAAAGTAAAATCATGTGTTTCTGTTTATCTTGTAATGCCTTTGTTTACAATCCAAAAAAATAAACAATTGTATGAAATGGCTTAGAGTATTGTTTGTTTTGATTAAACCCAACCTCAATATTTGACAGGTAGAACCATGTGATTATATTACAAACAAAAAAGTTCATCACCAAAGATATTCCTCCTCGTCTTGACCGCTTCTAGTTAAAAAAATTGAACTGTAATTTGCTTACTTTTCATCAGATGATTTATTGGAAATTTGACAGTTTTGTTTCTTATTGTTTACAATTCAATGTTCTAATGTCATAATTTTTTGGTAAATGTTTACGTTTTTCGTATGATTTTAGTTGTTATTTCCAACACAGCGCTAGTAGTTCGGCCGGTGTAGTGACGTGGCATCAGGGAGGAGGGGGGGAGACTCCGGCCTGTAGTGTAGTGTGGCCTTGTTTTAACAGTTAGGGAGTAAAAGGGGACAGGGTTTTTTAACTAAGCTACCGGATACAGGAGAGCTAAATTTGAAAGATAGTTTGATCACCTAAAATTTAATGTAAAGTCGCGCATCAGACATCGGTGACAAAGAATACAATTTTGTAAGTGCGACCCCCCCCCCAACTTATACTGCTATCGGTTGGTTGTAGATTTGCTAATACAATAGATGTTCCTTTGCGCAAGACGAAGCTTTCGCGCTCTTATAGATAGTTTGACTTTTAAAGAATACTTATACAAGTCCCAAATGCGTCTTAAACCTCTCATGTTTTTGTATATTAATGACTATTTAAGCAGTTAAATATGCAAAGTTATTAAAAATGACTACTCACCTGATCAAGGTTAGTTGTGGAAAACAAAAGGCTAACGACGTTAAGCTTCCAACGTCCTAAGACATGTCTTTCGAACCATTTTAATTTACCTGATGGACTGAAGATTGTTTGCACTTAACTTCTAGACGCAGCAAATGATTATAATTTCCGATTACTATATTTTTTTGTAAATTTAAACCATTTCTTTGCAAAATCGTTTACAGTGCGGTATTATTGCACCGTACCCAGAAAGAAGCGTTTTTGGAAGCTCGGCCATGCCCTTACTTGTGGATGTGCTCTCGTTTTGAGGAGTGCGTGGACCAAGAAGACCCCAAACCCAGTCATACTTTTTGTACGGTTTTGATCCATCAAGGAATATTACTGGTCGAGAATTGGATTATGATGTATAAGGCCTCAATTACCCAGGAACCTTTTGAGAAAACTACGCATGACACCCATCAACTCCGTACTTCAGTGGAAGGTCTCGGGGAGTAAATGGGAGGAAAAATATTATATGTTTTATGTAATTTTTTCTAAGGAGGGCACACATATATTACCATCTTAAACGTGAAATAGAAATTTGAAGGCACAGCTGAAGGAAACAATAGTTACTGAGCATTGCGTGTCTACTAGTTAGTTTCATTAAGATCGGACAGCAAAGCAAAAACAAAACAAACAGTACAGCTGTGATTAAACACACAATATTTGCTCGTCTGTTATGATAGCGAAGGTATATAGCCTAGATATTATTTTCTGATTCTGAAAGAACCGCAGTTCCGGTAACCTGAGGGTGTTAACCTTGCAGCTGCCGATAACAACTGCACAATGTTCTGTGCATGTGCAGCACCTGTCTAAGCTTTCTGCAGTACCGTTCACTCCCAGGAACACAGCTCACACATCGTCAAGAACACGACTGATTCGTGTGTTGAGGTAACGTTTTGAAGCGTTGAAATAGAATAGTGAGTTTCTTGGAAATGCGGAGCAGACGTGAGAGCCAACACTCTTCACTGATAACCTCTCCAGTATGTGCGAGGATAAACCTGTTGAGGAATGTTACCTGTGTTTCTTGACAATAAATTCATGATCACTTAAAATGGGGAACCTGTCCTATCTGGAGTTTCCTATGTATGGTCAATACCAGGTTTAAACCAGTCTAAATCAATGTTTAAAATTAAACGACATAATCAGCTTTATTTATATTTCTAAATTAGTCCAAATAATCAACATGAGCAATGAACATAAGTTTTTAGTAGCCTTATAATAAAGAATCTGAAGTAAATAAAGAAATTACCCAAAATAATTTGTTTAACCACTTTATCTCGTAAGCACGAGGGGTCTTCTAACAAAAAGGTATACCAGTATGTGCCGGTGCACTGCTGAAGGTATTCACTGGTGCACTTGCCCTATTTTAGCGATTCGTTGATCAATAATTAAAAATAATGTGATTATTTAGTTTAGACATTTTTGACCTATGATACAACCAATGAGTGTTTGAAGTATGACTAACGTTATTATCTATAAAAAAATAAGAGTTATCAGCATAAAAATATAACACTTGGTGGTTTATGTTATTGCATTCCGTAACATTTATCACGATCTCTGGTTACAACGGTGGTAATGAGAGCAGTAACATTTATTCAACCTTGCAATTTAACCTATTGTTAAGTTTAAGTGGATCTGTCAAACTATTAAACTGTCTTAATTCATATCCACCCTTTTTACATGTAATGTTTTCTTTGATCTTAAAAATTTGTTTCTTCACAGAGCTCAACTACATTTGTTTCTTCAGTAAGAGCTTTGGAGCTACATACTGCATGTTGCTCCTTTGTCATGATTTCAAAATTTTTAAAAATATGTTTAAATGAAAATTTGCTTGTTTTATTGAATATAACTCTTAATGCTGATTTCTGTAAAGGAAATAGCCGTTTTAAATTCGAAGTTATGCTTCCCCAAATTGGAATTGCATATGTTAGTTTTGGAATAATCAATCCATGATAAGTCGCCATGAGGACATCTTCTTGGCAATATGCCGCTAATCTCCGAAGTTGAAACAATGTACTTGATATATATTTATATAAATTGTTAACGTGGAGATTAAATCTTAGATTTTGATCTATCATTAATCCCAAAAAGTTTACAGATTCTGAAGGTTCAACAACTTCATCACCTAAAATGAAATTTATATTTTGATCTGGTGTTTTTGAAAATTCTATGTATTTCGTTTTCTCGATATTAATTGAAAATCCATTTTTGTTAAACCATTGCATAATGTTATGTGAATTTATATAACTTTTAATTTCAAGGTTAGATTTATCATGGTCTTTTATAATTATTGTTGTGTCATCAGCAAAAAGACATAAATTTAAGCTTGACACGGATTCATTGATATTATTGTCATATATTATAAAAAGGACTGGACCTAAAACTGATCCTTGTGGTACGCCAGCAGTTATTTTCATTTCATCTGATGTTGTATTTGTTTGACATCTGTTACTGTCGATGTGGGGGACACAGACCAAGAAAAAAAGATAGACTGGGCATCCCTATTACTTAGCATTGCAGCTGGTGAAGCTCATTTCTGACATGTCCGCCATGTTTTGGATCCAAAATTTTTCCCATGTAACTCAACAGATAGCGTCCCGATCCTTTACTATTACTATAAACAGAAAGTTGTTTTTATTTACTTATTAAAAGAATTGTAATAAACTTTTAGAATTTTTAACCAAGCATTTTATTGTTATTCATTTATGTTTTCTAGTACTAATTTGTAATATATCAAAAGTATTTTGATTTCTATTGTGTACTTACTTGTGTTTATTTGTTCAGTAAATCTTCAAATATTTAAAATTACTGTTGATGTTAGTAAAAAATTATAAGATGATAAAAACAAGAGCAAGACTTAAGTAACCTATTTAAAGTCCCCATTCAATTAGTTATTGTGTTTGATATCTTTTTAATAGGATGAACAGTGATAGTAAAAATAAAACACCAATATGCGTACGAGTAAAAATGTTTTATTTCAAATGGAACATGCAAGCTTTAGAGAACACAGTAAATGAAATTATGTATACGTTTCAGAATTTTAGTGCATATAAGATGTATGCATGAAATATAATTCCTTCTTTTATAAGTGTAGATCAATAGAGTGAAAAGCTACGCCTAAACAAACTAGCTGTTGTTCCAGAAATATACCCGTTTTGCGGGATTTCCTGTGAATGAAAATTTTGACTAGCTTGTACAATTAATTTTGTGTAATGGTGTCATCCCCTAACGTTCTTTACATTTTATAACGAGCAGACGTCACAGGAGCTATTGGCGAGGAGGATGTATTGAAGGACTCACAAAAAACCGTACTAATGTGACGGTAGACGCAAATAAGGCCGTCGCGGTACGGGGGTATCGTCGTCGCAGTAAACGAGTATCGGGTCGCGGTAGACGAATATGGAAGTCGCGGTACCAGAAGGCAAATATCGTCGTCGCGGTAGGCAAAGATCGTCGATGCGTTAAACCCATATCGGCGTCGCATCGTTGTGGTAGACACCGCGTTAGACGAATATTATCGTCACAGTAGACAAATATCGTTGTTACATCGCAGTTGAAAAAAATCGTTTTCGCGTCGCAGTAGACTAAAATCGTCTTTGCATCGCGGTAAACAAAAATCGTTTTCGCGTCGCGGCAGACAAAAATCGTAGTCGCGTTGCTGTAACCGAAAATGGTTGTCTTGCCATCCAAAATTTTTGTTCTCCAAAATTTTGGGGGGGATATATCACCTTTATGCCCCCTCCCCTTTGGTTCGCCCCTGACAGGAGCAGACACATATATGAGGTTTTCCTAGCAAAATATGTACAAAAGACCAACATATCAAAGAACGGGACACAACTAGCACGAATGTTTGCTGCTTGCCAGATAGACAAACTCCCATCCAATCTACTCGCGATACGGCGAGTCTCCTGCTCGGTGCATGCTGAATGATGCGTGTCTGGAGCTGGCTTTAAAATAGCTAATACAAAGTGCTAAGTAAGACACAGACTGCTCTGATCTTGTTCCTGTTCAAGAAAGTGTGAACTTTGAAAAAAATATATTCCCACGCACGATTTTAACACAGAAATGGACACTTCATCAGTCACTTTACTCTTATTCACTTTAGAAATGTGTATTCTAGACTTAATACGTTTTCATTCTGTAATTTTTGGCTAAACAATTTAAAATGAAAAGAATAAACAAAAATTATGATGTATTTACATCCAGATGATAACAAAAACAAGATAGAATGACATTTCCAGTAAGAGTGTCCCTATCTATTGAAGGTCCAAAGAGTTAAAGCCACCATGTTTTGGATCCAAACCTTTTTTCCCTATTTCCAAAACGGGCTTCACTTTTATCAGCTGATGCCCAGTCTATTTTTTTCTATGGTCTGTGGTGGGGGATTACAACAGACTGTGTCCTGTTACTTAAATATGATTTAAACATTCATTAGATTTTCCACGTATTCTTGTACTGTCTAGTTTTTCTAGCATTAAGGAATGGTTAACATTATCGAATGTTTTTTTTCAAGTCAGCGAAAACTGCCATTGAATGTTCTTTTTTGTCTAGTGAAGTAATTACATCATTAATTAATTTATACATTGCATTCAACGTTGACATGTCTTTTCGAAATCCATATTGGTATTTAAATAAAATATTATATTTATAAAGATATGAGTTCAAACGATTCAATATAACTTTTTCAAATATTTTGCTAATACATGATAGTATGGATATTGGTCTATAATTGTTTGCATTATATGGAACACCTTGTTTTAATAAAGGTACAATTTTGGATTTTTTTAATGCTTGGGGAAATTTACCATGTTCAATGGAATAGTTAATAAGAATATTCAAAGGGTATGCTATTTCTTTACAACATTCTTTCACCAATTTAACCGGTATTTCGTCAAGTCCAACTGCATTTGTCATTTTTAATGATTTTATCATTGACTTTGAATCTCTTGAGACGTCTCACGCATACCGCGCAGCTGTAGCAATCGGACCTGAGCCGGAATCGGTTGGTTCAGTTAGTTCGTCTGAGCCTCCGCGAGACAGCGCAGCGGACGGTCTTAGTTCATGGCATCGCCACGAGGTAGCGCCCTCTACGGCTGTCAGTCCCCCCTTACTCACCGCTCCCCACCCCGCTCCTTGACCGCCGCTTCCGCTGCCGCTGCGCCCGCCGGCGCCGTACACTCATGTTCCTCCCACCACACTTTTACCGTAGAATGTGAATTCTTAGTAGAGCTACCATTCCGACGAGGGCGAGGAGGCTGTCCGGTCGGAGGTGACTCCAAAGTTTGTTCATGTAGTGACTTAATGACTAATCCGTACAAAATAGTTAATAGTTGATTTTTTCTCTGTTTCGGTTTGACAATCTTAAAGTAAATAATTACCTATTCTGTAGTTAACTGTTTGTAGAACGGTTTGCTTTGAAAACAACGGGAAATAGTTTTGAAACAAATAATTAATACTTGATCTATCCGTTTCGCGGTTAAACAATCTTAAAGTATAAAATTATTTTGTAGTAAACTGTTTGTACAACGGTTTGTATTGAAATAATGGTAGTTTTTATTATGTTATTTATAATTTGTCCGCAACATGAATGATACCAGCTCACTACACCTTTTCGAACAGTCATGGTTAAGAAATAGTATAGATTTAATTGAGAAAACCAAAAATATTGGCATCTTTTGATATTGTCAACTTGTACAACCATAGGCGTAATTCGGGGGGGGGGGGCAAGGGGGAGCAGTTGCCCCCAAAAAATTTGAAAATTAAAATTAATTTTTAGGTATAAATAACGGAAATTGAGCAGAATCATGTTGTTTCAAGTTGTAAAATTAAATTATTTTTGACATAAATTTTTCATTAATATGAGTCTTATCGATATGCCGTAAAAGTACGCTGGTGGCATAGTTTTGTTTGAAGTCCGATTGAAAATTTGCAAGGATAAATTTAGCGAACGAATATAGACATACACGCTATCCACTATGGCGCGCCAGTCGACGAGAACCTACTCCCACGCTAAACGACACAACGACACGTCCATCAATGAACTGACGCTTCAGGATGGCCAACCTCTAAACTCTGTAGTGCTGCTCAGAGCCAGTAAAAGTTGCATATCATAAGACACTGTTCACCAGGGGTGCCCAGAAGGGGGGGGGGCATGGCGCAATTTGCGCCATCAAAATTTTGGGGGGGAATGATTTTTTGGGCGGGATATAGGTTTTGTGAGGAATTTTGAACCAGCGAATAAGGGAAAATTACAAAAAAATAAATTATCATAACCATACGCAACAGTTAAAAGTACTGTTTATTTATCTAACCATTACCATCGTCATATATTCAAGTTTGCTATGTAAACCATCCCTTGAATCTCCAAATCAATCCATGAGTTAAGTTATTTTTGAGGGCGGTTGACAATGGGTACACAAACGTAATTGTAACGACTGCGATAAATTTTATATAGGCCAGACTGGGCGATCTTTTTTAAAAAGAGCAAATAAATGAACATAAGCCAAATTCGAGGATCAATCCACAAAAATCAAATTATGCACATATTATGGATGAGGATCACAGCTGTGGGAAAATTGAAAATAACATCGAAATAGTCCAGGTATGCAACAAAGGTTTTATCCTCGACACTTTGGAGGAATACCATATTTACGAAGCTATAAAACAAAATAGTAGCTTAGTTTTGAACGACAAATTAAATTTTATTAGTAGCAAATTGAATTTTTTTAGTAGCTCTCATTTAATTTTTAATAAAATCATTGAAAACCAAGTTGAACGGACGAGTCCACCCCGAAAAACTCCTCACTCCCCTTGGACGAGTCCAAGGACAGAAGCACGAAGGTCGACTGATAGCAACCTTCGCTACCGCCCCCGCCACCCCCCCTAAGTGTTATGCAGGCAGCCGCGACGGAGACTAACCAAGTCGGGCGTGTGACCGTTCATAATAGTAGGCCTACTCGTTTGTAAAGTTTTAAATTTTAAAGTTAAATGTCGTGTTTTAAATGTATGTATTGTGTGTTCGACTGTTTTTATCGAAAAAATGACAACTGCAACCCAACTGGAGTGCAAGAAGCTTGACCATATTGTTTCTATTTGAAAGTGAAGCAAATACGCGTTGAAACTTAAGTTGTAGTTTTAACAACATTGACGAATTGGAGACGGAATAAGGTAATATAAAACCACTTAATAAAACTACGCCTCACAAAGATCAATGTTTCAGGTATTAGGTATCACTCACATCACATCCAAAGCCAACCAATACACCAACGCGACTATCAACAGTGTTAAGACCGTGGTGTCAATTCCCACCTTTTTCATCAACACATTTCTTGGGGAGGGGGTGAATTGAAATAGTTCCAAGGCCAAGAGTTCTGACATGCGCAAACGAATTAAGCAAGCCGTGGAGGTAAATTTTCTTCACCTGTCACAACTGCTTTGCACTTTGCCATATTGCGCTTCTGGTTCTCAAATGAAATATGAATATATAACTAGTGGATCCGAGCGCACGGAATCGTGCGCTACTCTAGCGATAATTCAAATGGCGACAAATTTAAAACAAAATCATGCTAACACGATCCGTCTTGAGGGTTATGTTTACACAAATTAAAAAATAACAGCAATTAAATTATCCAGCTGATCAAAATGTAAACAATTATGTTCTTCATAAGGATAACATGGGAACTTTAAAAGCCAATGGGGCAGAGCCCAAGGGACTTTTTCAAAAATGTAAGGCCAGTTTGCAAATCTACGCGACACGCTCTTTCCAATGAGCCGTCAATGATCAAAATCGGTTAAGAAATGACGGAGGAGTTCATAAGACAAATTTCGTGTTGGCGTATTAATTATATAGATTATATAGATATTGCAAACATGTTGATACAACTACACTCTTACTTACCTCCATTAGACATAATGCATTAAAACTGGCGCCAATTCTTGGGGCCCACGCCGTCCATAAGCCAAATGCTAAAATTAACATTAGTCTTATGGACGGCGTGGGCCCCAAGAATTGGTGCCAATTATACATAAATTTAAGTTTTCCCAGTTCCGGGTGGGGCGCAGCCCGTTGACTGCTATTTAAAGAAATCGATACCTGCCATTTAATTTAGATATATTTTAAAGCTAGTTATCATCGGCTATTTTAAAAATAGTCACATTGATTGTCAGTGTATTTTATTCTATAAATACAGTTACCCAGCTTATGATTTTAAAGTCAATAAAATTTTATCTACATCGGAACGGTTCTTGCTTGGTTTTATAAAAAGGTATAGAGATCACTTGGAGAATTTCATACAGTTTCAAATACAACCAATAATTGTATTCTTAAACAATACACAAATATTATTCTTAAAATGTTTGTGGTTGGAGTTGTTGTTCCTTTAATGATGGTGGTTGAGGGGTGTTTAAAATAACACCCTCAAGGTAAATGACAAGCTTTATAATTTTTCTAATGATTACCAACATAAATATGAAAGAATGAATCAATTCTTCATTGTTTCCTATTCTTGGGCTCTGTCCTAATCTATAAATTCCGAGCGCAAGGCTTGGGCTCGGAGGCGGCGACGGAATCGTAAACGGATACTTCGGCTAGAAGAAAGGTGGGCTCGCGGCGCTGGCGCAGCGGCAGCGACAGCGGGGGGGGAGGAGAGAGGGGATACGCACGTCAGTTACGTCATGCCACGTGTGCGCGCGCTGCACTGAGGGCGGAGCCGGGCGAGCTTCAAGCCATTGCCGCTAGGAGCGACACTGCATGGGACGGTTTACCCAACTAGTTCGGCTGAAATCCGCCACGCTTGTTGACGACAGAATTTTGTACAGAATGGCATGTCTCAAGAGATTCAAAGTCAATGATTTTATCCTCGACTTCTTGAGTTGTAGTGGGATTCAAAAACATTGTTTGTGTTGCATTATTTTTCATATGTGTGACATTTTCTTGTGTAACGTGGTTAGTCTTATTGGCAATATTTATAAAAAAAATCATTAAATATGTCTGCTACATGTTTTGTGTCTTCAATTAGAGATCCGGATGAATCTTGGAGTTTAATTCCATTTTCTAATTTATTTTTCATTCCTTTTTTATTTTCGTTTATTATTTTCCATACAGTCTTTGACTTATTATTAGATTTTTCTGTCACATTTTTAATATTTCTAGATTTTTCTTTTCGCACTAAGTATCGATATTTAGTCTTTAAAATCTTAAACTCTTTACGTAGAGGATGGAATGAGTTTAAATGTTTTGAAGACATATAAAGGTCTTTAATTTTCTTTCTTAAAATCTGTGCTTCTTGTGATGCTTTTTTAAAGGAAATGTAGGGGTGAAATGCTGGGTTAGTGTGTTAGAAAACTGATCATACAATTCATCCATGGAAAGTTCCCTTTTTAGTAAAATATGCCATGGTTCATTTTGAAACAATTCTCTGAATTCATTAACTTTTGAATCAGTTAAGGGTCTAAAATATTTGTAGGTTAGCAATGCCTTAACGTCAACGGATGTTTATATAATGTTTATGTGCTTTACATTGTCATACAAAGCCACTTCTAATAATAATACAATAATATCCCCTTTTCTGCAGACCTGCATAGTCAGCAAATTACAAGTTCATAAATAAGATTAACGCAGGGAATAAGTAAGCTGCTGCAATAGATATAGAAATTAGGTGGATTCATTTCGATGTTTTAGATTTAAATTTAAGAAGCCATGTATCAAGTTTTATCAAAAGAGGTTAAGAAATAATAAGGAAAAAATAACTTTTTTTAATTTTAGCGAATTTCCCCTATAGGGAAAAAGCTATTACCGTAGTACTCATTGTAAGAACTAAGCCCAAGACCATGATAAATTTTCGTTTTTGGGCCCCCAGAAGCAAAAAACACCATTCGTTCGAATTTTTAGATACATATATATATATATATATATATATATATATATATGTCTGTAAGCACGATAGCGGCCGCAAAAATGGTCCGATATTTATGAAATTTGGTACAGACGTGTAAAGTGGTAATCAATTGGACGAGTTCGTAAACCAGCCTGATCGGACCATCAGAAGGGGGGGTAATGGGGGATAAACCCCATAAACCCCCCCAAAAATGGGTTTTTTGCGTATTTCACATAGAAAAATTAAAATGATCCAATTTTGGATTACACAATTGAATTCAGCTTAAAAAAAACAATACAGTATTTTGAATCATAGCTCTATGTCCATTGGTTACCGAGATATTGAAAGTGGTAAACACAGAACGTTGTCCCAATGTTAACCTTATGGGAAATAAGTAAAATTCTATATCTCGTTCATTTCTCAACATATCTTGATAATGACCCCGTTGCAGCAGACCTGCATACTCAGCGAATTTCAAGTGCAAAAGAACACAGTTCAAGCCAACATAGCGAGATTTGACATGTTTTTGTAAGCTCCATAAGAATAACATTGGGAATGAGTATTCAGGTTCGCTGCCACAAAAATGGAAATATCGGGGATTTTAGACTAT
The DNA here is from genome assembly GCA_035578135.1 of Flexamia atlantica. NCBI lineage: Eukaryota > Metazoa > Arthropoda > Insecta > Hemiptera > Cicadellidae > Flexamia > Flexamia atlantica. The sequence continues at coordinate 190,942,126 of JAQJVK010000001.1, read as the reverse complement.
CAAACATTAGATCTCATCTAGATGAAGCCATAAACCAAGTTTTATCAAGATATGTTGAGAAATAAGCAAGATATAGAACTTTACTTATTTCCCATAAGGTTTACATTGGGACAATGTACATTGAGACATTCCATTGATGCGTTGTTTACCACTTTCAATATCTCGGTAACCAATGGACATAGAGCAGTGAATTAAGATACTAAATTGTTTGTTTTTTCGAGCTGAATTCAATGGTGCCAACAAAAATTAAGTTAAGTTAAGATAAGTTTTATTTTTCTGTGTAAAAAACTCAAAAAACCCTTTTTTGGAGGGTTTATCCCCCTTTAACCCCCCTTCCAGTGGTCCGATCGGGCTGGTTCACGAACTCGTCCGAGTGATTACCACTTTACACGTCTGTACCAAATTTCATTCCGATCGGACCATTTTTGCGGCCGCTATCGTGCTAACAGACACATATATATGTATATATATATATATATATATATATATATATATATCTTAAATCCTAAAATTAATAAACAAGAACTCATTTGAAACTTGGAAAATTAGCTCTATTTACATTTTTCATAAGTCAAAACAAAAACATTACATCATCTGATAATATTATATAATAAACAAATAGAAAGATAGTTTTAGACAGAAGCAAGGAAATATGTGAATATATAACAATTATCCGCCGCTTAAAAAAAAGCACTGTGTTATGGCTTGCAAATATAATCCTTTAAGTAGCCTGGACGACACCTTTCTCTCCTCCCTCGCTGTACCTGACAAGAACCATTTCCATCAGGTAATTTTGCTTGAACTGCAGACTGTTGATAATTTGGTCGTAATGGTTCTCCCTCAGGTTGGTGTGTAATCATCGTTGGTGGATCTCGCTCAGGTTGATCTCCCTCAGGTTGGTGTGTCATCGGTGATTCTTCCCCTGGTTGGTGTGCAATCATCAATCTTGGAGGGTCTGCAGGTTCACGAATCTTGGGAGCTAGATCTTGAGAAGGTGCTCCATGAAACTTCCAAGGAAAATTGAATAGTATTGGTCCATTTTTTCTGTTATTGTTCTGGATGTTGCTCCTTACATTTCGTTGTGGCACTTCAGTAGAAACTAGCTGATCAATGTGGCGTTTTAGAACACGTCCGCTATCTAGTTACACTAAATAATGTCGAGAGCCCAGGCGTTTAATAACTTCCCTAAATTCCAGATGTCCAAATTATCCCTGTGTATACGGACTTGTACTCTATCTCCTTTATGAAAAAAACGATGTGGGCTAGAGAGGATTTGTGATTTCTTTTGTTTAGTCGAAAAAATTGCATCTAACCTTATTCTTAGTTTTCTGTTAAGGTATAGTTCTGCTGGAGAAGACCCACATGCAAGTGGTGTGGCTCGATAATTGAAAAGAATACGTTTCACTTTCTCTTGAACTGTCCCAGATTCATTAGCAATTGCTTTTAATCTTCTCTTGAATGTTTGTACGTTGCGTTCAGCAAATCCATTGGTTGAAGGATGGCCTGGTGCAATCAGTCGCTGTAAAAACCCTCGATTTTTACAATATTGTTTGAAACTGTCACAAGTGAAAATTGAGGCATTGTCGGATACAATTTCAATTGGATAACCATGCGTACACAATATGTCTTCTAACAAGGTTATTGTAGCTTGAGTTGTTGGTACATGTCAAATGGCCCGTACTTCTAACCACTTTGATTTTGCATCAACACAAAGTAAAAAATAGTTTCCACCTATTGGTCCCGCATAGTCTATATGGAGACGTTGCCAGTTGTTATCTGGGTCATCCCAAGGGTGTGCCGTAGCTTTCGGAGGGTTGTGTCTGATAAGAGCGCCTTCAGTGCATCCCCGAACCATTCGCTCAATGTCTTTGTCCAGGCCTTCCCAAAATACATATCGTCTTGCTAATTGCTTCATCTTTGTAATTCCAATATGACAGGAATGAAGCTCCTTCAAAATAGCTCCTCTGAGACATTGTGGGATAACAATCCGATCCATTTTGAAAACAATGCCATGAGAATCAGAGAAGGGTGAATCTTCGTTCTCTGTTTGTAGGTTCTTTATGAGTTTCTGGAGATATGGATCGGAGGATGTTGCTTCAGCAATTGATTCAGCAGTAATTGAGGTGCTGGACACATGGAAAATTGAATCTCAGTGTATGAGATTAACTTCTTTGTTGATAAGCATGTCCATGGTCATTGTGGTACTTGTTACTGGTGCTCGGGAGAGGCAATCAACATGTTGTATCTCGTTTGCTTTCTTACATCGTAATTCATAATCGAATTGAGATAAAAAGGAAGCGTACCTAAGTAGTCTGGAGGATGTCATTTGAGGCAGTGATTTGTTATGTGCAAAGATTCGAAAAAGAGGCCTGTTATCAGTTACCAAAGTGAATTTTATTCCAAAAAGATAGTTGTAAAAACGAGAAACACCGAAAACCACAGCCAGAGCCTCACGATCTAACTGGCTGTAGTTCATCTCTGCTTGAGAAAGAGCTCGAGAAGCATAAGAAATGGGCTTCTCTTCCCCATCCACTTCATGACTGAGTATCGCAGCGACACCCCCTGGGCTTGCATCTGTTGTCAGTGTAACCGGTAAATCCGGATCGAAAGGAACCAAAACTCGATCACTGCACATTTCGGCTTTCAGTCTGACAAATGCTTTTTCACACTGGAGGGTCCAGCTAAATCGATGATCCTTAGTCTGGAGTTTCCGAAGTGGATAAGAAATTGTTGAGTAATCCGGGATGAACCGCGCGTAGTAAGTCAGCATACCCAAGAATCTGCGAACATCGTCAACGTTCTGAGGTCGAGAAATTTCAGAAACAGCTTGGATCTTCTTGGGACTCTTCCTGATGGTGTTTTTCGATACAATATGTCCCAGATATTCAATTTCAGTTTTGAAAAATGAACACTTGTTTTTGTTCAAATGTAGATCATATTGAGATAACCTTTGTAAACACAATCGAAGATTTCTCTTGCACTCCTCTAAGGTAGAGCCATGTACAACTGTATCATCAAAATATACTGCACATTTAGGTAGGCCTGTCAGGATTTGTGATATAATTCTGTTGAACTCAGACGGAGCCGTTTTAATCCCAAAACTGAGGCGGTTCATCTTATATGTTCCTCTATAGGTAGAAATCGTTTGTATTATGCTACTTTGATCATCAACAGCAAGGTGTAAGTATGCTTTAAACAAGTCTAACTTGCAAAAGTATGTAGAATTCCTTAGATTCCTGAGAACATCTTCAATTCTTTCAATCGGAAAGTTGGCAGAAACCAGTCGGTCATTAACTCCACATTTATAGTCCACACAGAGTCTAACTCCACCATCTGGTTTCGGTAATACCACAAGTGGAGAACCCCAGTCACTTGTAGCAACCGGTGTAATGATGCCTGATTGTTCGAGGGAGTCTAATTCGCGTTCAAGACGTTCTCGGAGAGCGTAAGGGACAGCTCTCTCTCTAGTGTAAATTGGTTTTACATTTTCTCTAAGTGTCAAAGAGACCTTGTAGTTTGGAATACAACCAACGTTTTCTTCAGACACGCTGGGAAATTCTGCTTAAACATCTACAGAGTTCAATGACATGTGCTCTGGGTCAGGATTCTGGTTGTCTTGACACACCATTTCTTTGTCAATTTGCTTATGTTCTAAGCTCAACCCTCTTATCCAATCCCGACAAAGAAGAGTATCGTGACCTGGGGGCACAATGAAAAGTTCCCCCAACATTTGTTTATTTTTGTACTTTACATTAACGTCAACCTTCCCCCTACAAGGTACTACGTCATTTGAGAACGCTCTAAATTTAATTTTTGAAGGTCTAATGTCATTTATAAGCTTTAATTGCTGTAACTTATCCTCAGAAATTATTGAAAATTTAGCACCTGAGTCTACTTCCATACTTAATGGTTTTCCATCCAAATAAACAGTGATAATGTATTTTTCGGCATAAGTGGCAAGCTCACACAAATCAACTACATTTGTGATATTGTTTACACCAAAAGATTGATCTTGAATATGCGGGTCACTTTGATCAGAGTTGTAATTAACCAATTTGCCATTAAGGATTTTATACATACCATAGCTACGTGTCCTTCTGCGGAGCACAGTTGACACCGCAATTTCTCCCGGGCAATCTTACACTCATTGGATTTATGAAATTTATTTCCACATCGAAAACAAAGGTTCTCAATACCCAAAGAGCGATAAAGATTCCGAGGGTGTTTTGAAGGCCTCAAATTCTGTTTGGTACCACGAGGTGCCACGAGGTGTTGTGTACTATGAGGATGTACTCTATTTTTCTCTATTGGCGGAGACTGTGTAACTTTATTCACACCACTGCTTGAGGAATCGAAATGACATAGTCCAGATTTCACGCTCTTCTTACCTAATTCTCTACTTTGGATTCGTGAAGCTTCAAGTGCTGTAGCCTTGGCTAAAATGTCGTCAAATTTCATGGGATTAGACTGTAATAAAAGTTCGCGAATCCAGTCTTCCCGTATACCAGGGATGAATTGAGCTCGAATGAATGTTTCTGATATGGGTACTCGTCGGTTACATTGGCATTCAATGTATAACTCACAATCTTCTAAATGTCGCCGTAACGTTGCTACATATTCAACGATAGATTGTGATTCGGTTTGAAAACAGGACAACAAGTAATGCTGGGAAACCAAAATATTTTTAGGGGGTGTTAGAATTGAAATAAAATGTGATGTAAGTGTCACATAGTTCAAAGTTTTCAATGGTTTTTCTGGACCTAAAAACGCGGCCAATTTGTTATAATGGTCTGGCCCAATTGAAGCAAGGAGTAGTTGTGCCTTCTTCATTTCATTATTAACGTTTTTCATTGTTGCATAATTTTCAAATCGTTCAAGATAAGAAACAAACTGTTCTATATTAGAATCATAATGTTCAAAGGGATTGACATTACCACTGCCAGTAGAGGTACTGGTCGCTATTTGAGACAGAAACTGAGAGAGTGTTTGTAAGAATATTTGAAATTGTGTTTCATCCACCCTTAAGTGTATTTTAATTTATATCTTGCTGAGAAATCAGTGACAAAAGGTCTATTCCACTTAATGATGCAACTGCACAAAATATGGTATAAGATTTTTTCACGTTGCCATTCTAAAATCCTAAAATTAATAAACAAATACTCATTTGAAACTTGGAAAATTAGCTCTATTTACATTTTTCATAAGTCAAAACAAAAACATTACATCATCTGATAATATTATAAAATAAACAAATAGAAAGATGGTTTCAAACAGAAGCAAGGAAATATGTGAATATATAACAATATATATCTAAAAATTCGAACGAATGGTGTTTTTTGCTTGTGGGGGCCCCAAAACGAAAAGTTATCATGGTCTCATGCTTAGGTCTTATCATGAGACCTACGGTAATAGCTAATAGGTTTGCTGACAAGGGGATGAAGAAAAGTGGGACTTATGAGCCATAATCCATTAAAACTCAACTATAAGAAGCCAAACACAAATTATAGTTGATAAATGATAAAAAATAAGCGGGATTTATAAGTTTCTGTATATTTTGAGGTTATATTGGACAACGTACTGTGTTTACCAATTTCAATATCTCGGTAACCAATGGTCATAGAGTAATAATTAAAAATACTAAATTGTTTGATTTTTTGAGCTGAATTCAAAAAATAAAACAAAATTTTTTAATTTTTGGATACCAAAAAATTAAAAAACCCATTTTTGACGTGTTAAATCCCCCCTTTGGACCCCTTAGGATGACACGATCGAATTTTTTTTATGTAAAAGCCCACACCAAATTTTAAATGGATCGGACCTTTTTCACCGGAGTTATTGCATTTACAAAAAATACAACCTTCCCCCCCTACCACCCTCGAAAAAGGGGCCTTCCACCCCCTGAATTTTCACGGACTCATCGGATTCTTCAACTAGAGCCTAAAGATGGCCTATATACCAAGTTTCAAGGAGGGGCTAATTTTTTTTCAGACAAAGTTATTTTTTACTGTACTATACGGTACGGTAATAGCTTCTTCTTCATACAGACAAAAATTCGCTTAAACATGATGTAGGGAAATGTTACTTTTTTCTGTTAATCTGAGTAAATATATGAATATCACTTTGCCAGATTTAATTTCTAAATGACATTATATTTTTGGTGAGGGGTCCGAGTTAGACGTTCGAGCCGGATCCGTGGCCGACCACCTATTCGTAGAAAATAATAAAAACCTGATAACGCGAGACGTTTTTCGCTGTCTCGCGAAACGTCGTTTGAAAGCTAATGAAGTTCGCCATTTGTGTGTTGTGTTAAGTGTAACAAGTTTTGTCAATGTGGTGTGAAAAATAAGATCGATAAGGACGTCAAACCGAACAAAAAGTGTTGAATGCTGCCTAATAAATATAAAAGCCAGACATTTTTAGATTAAGTTAGAAATATTTGAACATTTAATACCGAATTTTCTTTGCCACTTACTCAACGCTCTTATAAATTTGTATTTTAGAATCGTGTTGTATGTGGTACCGACTGCTCCTCTTACAAATGTTGCTCGAAATTTCCGAATAGGTTTCGAAATTTCCAATAACTGATTCTAATACACGGAACAGCTTTTATATCAAGTGGACTTCATGGACCCTTTTAGAAGTTACATTTATTCGTTAGTAATGTAATATACTTTAATTAATTTACTAATTCGTCAATACCATACTTTAGATTTAGATAGCACTGCGTATTTCATTACACAGTAATGCACAGATCTAGTATGCGGTGCGGTGCTGACCCTTTAACTTGAAACTAGCTTTTTGCTTTGGACATTCTGAGGATTGGATTATTTTATTTTATCAAATGGTCGTAAATGTGTAAAATTATTATTCTGTAAGTGCTTTTTATTTTTACGTTTATTATTATTTTGTAAGTGTACACTTATAAACAAACATCTAAGCCCGCCAAATATTTTTCGCCAAAGGACCAACGTCAAGTTGGAACATGTCTTATGAAGAAATCACTACCCACAGAAACCTACGATCCTACGATTACCAAAAGGAAACTGTGTTTTAATCATAAAAGAACATTGTGTTGAAGCTTTTGGCCTTTCAGTCAAGAGACCTTTGTTGAGCCGGGTTTGTTTGTACAGGTTCCCTCTTAAAGCACTTTTCTCCTTTGTTTACGCAATACGACACATAGTAGTACACTTATCGTTGTTCGTAAAATAAACTATCTAGACTTCTTATTCCTGCCAGTTTATATTTTAATATTCTAATTAATGTTAATGTTCTAATTTCCTATAATTTTAATGTACTAATTTTTTTATGTACTATGCATATGTTAAATTAATGTTAATAGAGTTTGGAGGTTCTTTAACAATATAACATTAATTTTTTGTTGTTGCTAAAATTTGGTCAAATTCCTAAGATGGCAATAGAATAATAAAATGCATTTTTTATCATTATAGCCCAAGATGGAATCGGCCAACCGAAAAATATAGTACAATAATTGGAATTCTAAAAGCTTTTTTTTGCATGCACTTCGTTTATCTTGCTGCAACTGAGAAGCAACTCATTCTCTGGTTCGCCTTTCGTATGGTTTGGTGTGAACGTTACATCCCTGTCCAAATGCTAAATATAAAAAAAATTAACTTACACATAAATATTCTTTGTTAACAATTCCCATAGTATTATTACATTTTAATCTAAATGAACCGATCTTGAGCTAAATCCTATGGTGGTTTAGTTATTAATTTATTTTGTTGTATTTATGAATACGATTTTAAGGTATCGAATGTTCATAAAAGCCGTTTGGGGGAATAAAACAAAGCATTTACCTCAAAAATGGATATGTCCAAACGAAACTTATAGCGATGAGAACGATAAGAAGAGTGCGACAACGACACCTTTTACTATACAACTAATTTAAGTAACTCAATACATCAATACACCCGTTGCAGCAGACTTGCATACTCAGCGAATTTTAAATGCAAAAGAATATAATCCAAAAACGTAACAAAAATTTGATTAATTTTATTTTTCTATGTAAAAAACTCAAAAAACCCATTTTTTGGGGGTTTATCCCCCTTTACCCCCCTTCCGATGGTCCGATCGGGCTGGTTTACGAACTCGTCCAATTGATTACCACTTTACATGTCGGTACCAAAGTTCATTAAGATCGGACCACATTTATGGCCGCTATCGTGCTTACAGACACAACACACACACACACACACACACACACACACACACACACACACACACACACACACACACATATATATATACGTATGTATATATATATATATATATATATATATATATATATATATATATATAGATAGATAGGTAGATAGATAGATAGATAGATAGACAGATAGATATATAAATACACCCGTTGCAGCAGACCTGCACACTCAGCGAATTTCAAGGGCAAAAGAACAGAATTCAATGCAACATAGCGAAATTCGACATGTTTTTGTAATCTCCATAAGAATAACATAGAAGCCATGTACCAAGTTTTATCAAGAAATGTTAAAAAATAAGGAATATATAGAATTTTTTTTATTTCCCATAAGGATAACATGGGGAATGATTATGTAGGTTTGCTGCCACAAAAATGGAAATTTCGGGGGTTTTAGACTAAAATACATCAGACCTCATCTAGAAGAAGCCACAAACCAAGTTTTTTTAGATTTGTTGAGTAATAAGCAAGATATAGAATTTTACTTATTCCCCATAAGGTTAACATAGGGGCAACGTACTGTGTTTACCACTTTCAATATCTCGGTAACCAATGGAGATAGAGCAATGATTCAAGATACCAAATTGTTTTTTTTGAGCTGAATTCAATGGTGCCAACAAAAATTTGATTAATTTTATTTTTCTATGTAAAAAACTCAAAAACCCCATTTTTGGGGGGTTTATACCCTTTTACCCCCCCTTCCGATGGTCCGATCGGGCTGGTTTACGATCTCGTCCAATTGATTATCACTTTACATGTCTGTACCAAATTTCATTAAGATCGGACCATATTTACGGCCGCTATCGTGCTTACAGACACACACACACACACACACACACACACACACACACACACACACACACACACACACACACACGCACGCATATAGATAGATGGATATATATATATATAAATTCGAGCGAATGGTGTTTTTTGCTTCTGGTGGCCCCAAAACGAAAAGTTATCACGGTTTCGGGCTTAGGTCTTACCATGAGACCTACGGTAATAGCTTCTTCCCTATAGGGGAAATTCGCTAAAATTTGAACGAATGGTGTTTTTTTGCTTCCGGTGGCCCCAAAACGAAAAGTTATCATGGTCTCGGGCTTAGGTCTTACCATGAAATCTACGGTAATAGCTTCTTCCCTATAGGGGAAATTTGCTAAAAACAATTGTTTCCTTCTATGACAATAATTACCTCTAGCTTATCAATCGGTCTCCATAGGCTTAAGACTTTCGGAGTTAAACCCGACATTTAAGCTCCTCCGTCATCAGATAACTTCACTAAGATTGGAAATTTTCTAAAATATAAGCTTTTAATTCAGAAACGAGAGAAGGGGAAAGTAAAATAATACGAACAGTCTTCATAACCCACTTTGTGAAGGAAAAAAGAGAAATAACTGCGCAAGGAGTTATACTGATGTCTTTTAGACTGAAAATGAATAGTGAAATACCTCGATTTAAAACTGTAGCTCTATTATGTTTGCGATACTAATAACTTAGTTGGCTCCTTACAAATTTGTCTGTAATTTGTATTACACTAATATTTATTCTCCATTCATTTACCTTAAATAGTTTATTGCTATCTCTTTAAACTAATTTGTTATGGGCTTATGTTTTTTTTGGGGGGGTAGGAGATGGAATGCATTTATGCACACTGAGGGGCTCGTTGTCCCCTCAGTAGTGTCGGACTCCCACGAGCTCGTTGCCCCGTGAACTACCGACTAAACCACCCCCCTGGGGACCGAGGACACTAGCTTGGAACTGTTTCACACATAACTTAGGCCTAGGCCTTTGACATTACGCCACTAGGGCAACCTCCGTGGGGAAAAGCTGAGGATTAAGGCCGATCAAGGTCGACCATTTTCGCCCGAAGAATGGCCTGGACGTAGTGCTGGACACAGTTCCAGTTGCCCTCTCCCTGGAGCATAGCTCCGACGATGTCGTTTGGGCTGACATCCACGCAGATCCCAGATGAATGCGAGGCTTGGCGGACGTGCCATCGGTCGCACTGAAAGAATATGTGCTCGGACGTGTCTGGGATGCCGGGGCAATACAGACAGTCCGGGCTGGTGACTTTGCCCATTCGGAGCAGAGATAGGCTCGGAAGTACCCGTGCCCAAAAAGAAACTGGGTCACGTAGTAATCGACCTCGCCGTGCTGCCGTTCCACCCATGGTCGGACGGAAGGTATGAGCTGGAAGGTCCAAATCCTCGGTTAATCCTAGGTCCGTCCTCGGCTCGGCTTCCCAGTCGCGCTGCCAGGAGTCGACGCTGCGATCGCGCTCTTCCCTGGCAGCTGTTTCCCGGCCCACTTCAGGCCTCCTCCGGTAAATCGCCTGCCTCTCCCTCGCGAGGAGGAGGACGGGGATGACTCCGGCGATCACCATCATAGCAGGCTCGGAGACTGTGCGGTAGGCCGAAGCGACCCGCAGAGCTCCTCGGCGCTGGTCTAGGGCAAGCCGGTCTCGGAAGACTCGCTTCTCGATTGTGTGAGCCCACACCTCCGCCCCGTACAGCAAGACTGACTGGACGGCAGTCCGAACGGGCTTATGATGGAAATACAGCATGTTTCAGTAATGCTAGATAAAGTGCCAAACTGAGTTCCCGGAATTAGAGCTTCTCTCCCCAGTTCGGAAGTTGAAACAAGTTGAAACAAGTCACTTCAAAAAGAGGAAACGGTTTCCTATTTCTTCAATATTTTTCTTCTAAAGTAAAACTTATTTTAAAACTATAAGTCTTTATATAGCTAGGGATATTACTTCCATTTCGTACTTTGTTGAGTCATTATTAATTTTAATATTTTTCCATTACGTAGGCAAAAATGAATCTATATATTAATACGCAAGCGGTTTTCTTTTCACAGTCCAACCGCAATAACGGCTGGACCGATTTTAACGTTTGAGGTATCAAATTAAAGGGAATTTTATGTAGATTTGTCAACAAGTCTCAGAATTTTAAAAAAGGGCGTCACTTAAGTACAGTAAAGGGCTGAAGTTTCGGAACAGTGGCGCTATTCATCGACATTTGATCAAGCTCAGTTTAGTTTGTTAACAAACTGAACATATGGCCAACCTCTGAAATAGTTCTACAGGTAAACCACAGATTGCAGCAATTAATTATAATTAATTTTTGGAAAAGAACAGTTTTTACAGCTGGTTTGGCTTTGTTTTTAACAGTTTTCTTTTTTAAAAGATTTATTATGCAATTTAGGTTATGTTATGAAATTTTTAAAGCTCTTACCAGTGTTACATTGTGGTTTACGATATCCCATAGTGTTTTTTAAAGTGATATCAACCTGAGCAAATCTATTTTTGGATTTGGTGCACTTATAATGCCACCGATAAGAAGAAGACGAACATTGACGGTCTGAGAAGTAGGAAAGAACCGCTGACATCGCCCTCCCGATGTAACATTGATGCTCCTTCTAACTCTAGACCAATGAACAAAAAATGTTTTCATTGCGGTTGGTTGCATTTAAAGAATGAAAAGACTGCTACAGTAGTACGTCATTTACGCGTTTTTGCCACAAAGGAAATGTTGCCTATAAAGACAGCCTTTCCCTACAATATCTATTTTGGCGATAATTATCAATAAGGTGCAGTGGCAATCCCTAAACAAAGGAAGTCATTGCTCATGGCGCCAGTGTTTGTTCTCGGTCAGCTACATGTTGCTATAAGCAGAGCGTGATCTTTTGCCGGTGTTAAAATATACATTTCAGAAAAAAGAGGACATGGGAAAATGAAGGTGTTCCCTAAAAAATCGTTTACGTTTACCAGAAACTCCTGCGGTAGATCAAATTAACTTTAAAATTTTCAGTAGTTAAGCCATAATTTTGTTAATGAAGTTAGCACTTTGATTAAACTTTAAAAATATATAAGAAGGCTGATTATTCTTCATTCTATTACTATATGATTTTTGCTCGATTTCGAGCTACGTGTTATCTAGTCTATATATTAATACGCAAGCGGTTTTCTTTTCACAGTCCAACCGCAATAACGGCTGGATGGATTTTAACGTTTGAGGTGTCAAATTAAAGGGATTTTTATGTAGATTTGTCAACAAGTCTCTGAATTTTTAAAAAGGGCGTCATTAAAGTACAGTAAAGGGCTGAAGTTTTGGAACAGTGGCGCTTTTCATCGACATTTGAGCAAGCTCAGTTTACTTTATTTACAAACTGAACATATGGCCAAGCTCTGAAATAGTTCTACAGGTAAACCACAGATAGCAGCAATGAATTACAATTAATTTTTCGAAAAGAGCAGTTTTTATTTGTTCAGCTGGTTTGGCTTTGTTTTCAATAGTTTTCTTTTTTTAAGGTTTATTATGTAATTTAGGTTATGTTATGGAGTTTTTAAAGCTCTTATACATTGCAGTTACCAGTTTTGCAATGTAGTTTACGGTATCTCATAGTGTTTTTTGAAGTTATATTAACCTGAGCAAATCTATTTTTGGATTTGGTGCATTTATAATGCCACCGATAAGAAGAAGAGGAACATAGACCGGTCGGAGGAGTCGGAAAGAACACGATCGCAACCGCTGGCATCACCCTCCCGATGTAACATTTTATGCTCCTTTAAACCTCAGACCAAGGAACTAAAAATGTTTTTATTGCGGTGGGTTGCATTTAAAGAATGAAAAGACTGTTAGAGTAATGGGTCATTTACGCGTTTTTACCACAAAGGAAATGTTGCCTATAAAGACAGCCGTTCCCTATAATATCTGTTTTGGCGATAATTATCAATAAACTGCAGCGGCAATCCCTAAACAAAGGAAGTCATTGCTCACGGCGCGGCGCCAGTGTTTGCTCTTGGTCAGCTACATGTTGCTGTAAGCAGAGCATGATCTTTTGCCGGTGTTAAAATATACATTTCAGAAAAAAGAGGACATGGGAAAATGAAGGTGTTCCCTAAAAAATCGTTTACGTTTACCAGAAACTCCTGCGGTAGATCAAATTAACTTTAATAGTTTCAGTAGTTAAGCCACAATATTGTTAACGAAGTTAGCCCTTTGATTAAACTTTAAAAGTATATAAGTAGGCTGATTATTCTTCATTATTTTACCACATGATTTTGCTCGATTTCGAGCTACGTGTTATCTAGTACTGATAAAAACTGGCTATGATGAAAACAGAAAAATATTTGTTGTTGGTAATTTTCAACTTTGCAATTATTTTCAACGCAAAGGAAGGTACACACAGAATATTTAAGTTGTGAAACTTTTTGGGGCGTGTCTTTTCTCTTCCCTTATTTGTTGCTTTGAATATTGTCTGGTTTTCACATTGGCGCATCCCTTGAATTCACAATCTGGCAGCCAAAATAATCAAGGTAGTATCCAATATATTTGGAATCAAGCTTTTCGAAACTATACCTTGTTGGTGACATAAAATACATTTATACACATTAAGAAGCACGGTACATTGAAGTAAATAGCTGGATATACGGAAAAAATAAGACTGATTTTATATTACTGTACGTATATAGAAATTGACTTTAGGTTCCTCCTTTAACTTTTAAAATATAAGTATTAGTTTCGCAGTTTGCTAAGAATTAATTAGTCTCGATAAAGCAATCACAAATTTATCACGACTTTATATCACGAATTAATTTTCTTTTAAATATCTAATTGAAAATTAATGTTGGACTATAATTTAACCATACTAATGCGTATTTGAGGCTAGAAGCATGTTTTTATCCGACCCATATGTCGTCAAGGAAAATAAGAAAATGCTCTTTAGTACAAACAATATCTAGGGACGGACCCTCCAAAGTATCGACGAAGGGAGGACGGGGGTAATATTGCTTCCAGAGCTATTGGTTGGGAAGCAAGCTGGAAAAAGAAGAAACGCAAAGGAAAAGTTATCTTTACGGTGGACGATAATATTATTAAAATAATAAACTAGTCCAGCACACATCAGGGATGTAGACTCTTAGTGTGAGAATTAATCTTAAACTTACATACAGATTAATCTCTGATTAATCAAGAAACAATTAAACTTAATCGCAAGAACGGTTGTATACAATTCTGTTTACAACGTTTATAATACAGTGAATTTAGCCAGAATAATCTGATTTATCAGATCAAATTTTTTTGTTGCAACCTGTTCTCCATGATTTCAAATTAGAATTTAATAATATTGCATTGTTTTGCAATCTTTTTTTCTGTCCATTGAAGGTTTTTTAGTTTTTATTTTATTGAAATAAACTTTACCAACACCACACCTATTACCATGACCTTTCTTATAAAAACATATTAAAATTGTGCTACCGTTTATGAGTGATTGTAAACTACAATTTGATTCGATACTTTAGTATTTCCATTCGATTGATTGGTGGGACAGTTATGAAACTGCATACTTACAATGTACTCAAATAAATGGAAATTGAGTATTGAGCTTGTAATAAAGTAAAATATTTATTTCTGTTATAACTTTTGCTTTAGCGAATTTCTGTAAAGGCATAATGAGTTATTACCGTAGGTCTCAGGGTAAGACCTAAGCTCGAGACCATGATAACTTTTCATTTTAGGCCCTCAGAAGAAAACAACACTATTCGTTGTATATATATATATATATATATATATATATATATATATATATATATATAATAATTAAAGAAGGAACAAATTCCTCAATTACCTGAATGTTTGATAATACATAAAATGCCAATTGACAAACAAAACCCAATTTTCGACAAAATCATGGACATAAAAAAGAAATAACAACGTATTAAATATACAGGTTGGTCTTGACCAAGCTTTGAACATTTTTTTGGTAATAGGGCAACACAAATTTGATTCAAATCCACAATTTAAATAATTCTATTCGATACACCCACCTCAAGAACAAATATTTTGTTTTAAAAAACGTACATTCACTCGAAATTGAATTGTTACTCAACTTGATACATACCATACACTTTCACACTACCATCGTATTATACATTAAATTCCAGTTGAGAAGAAGATTTCCATGAACCTGAAGCTTTAAAATTGCTATTTAAATTCATTAGAACTTAAAAGATATAGTTTTTTAAATTATAGAACAACAAGCCTAAAAATGCTTTCCATTGAGAAATGCTAGAGGCTAGAAAATTCGTTGAAAACTGCACCAAACCTAGGCTTTCTAAAGATATAATACAACATTTAATTGATTACCTTTTACTAACAGTTAGTTAGGTAAATTTAAAGTACTTCAATGAAAATCAACGGAAATAGAAAAAACTAGTTTTGACACCTAGAACATCACCGGTTATCTTTGTTCAATCAGATTTTACTTAACGAGTACGCGCAACATTCTGACGTGAGGAAGGGAGCTTCAACTTCATAGGGCTTAAATTGCTCACTTTAAGCCCAAAAATTCCTAATTTAGGACTTGATGCCCCAACAAAATGATGATAGGAGCGCTCTGATCCCACCCAAACAACTTGCCAACCAGAATACATAGAAAATAATATCACTACCAAAATCGAAAGAAAATTGAATGATAATTGTGGCTGCTAGAAGACAACACTTTTTTATATATTGATAATTTTTTGTCTGGAAGGGGGCCTAAAAGGTTTGTGTTTTTATTTTCTTAAATATTAAATATTTAAATTACATGTTAGGCTCATCTTAGACTTTCTAGGGTCCAAAACCCTGAAATTAGGGGCATTCCCCCCCTCTAAAATGAGTTAGGGTGCCCCGATTTTTTTATTTTCTTAAATATTTAAATTACATGTTGGGCTCATCTGACACTTTTTGGGTTCAAATTTGGGGCATTTACCCCCCGCAAATGAAGTTAGGGCCGCCCGTCTTTTTATTTTCTTAAATGTTAAATATCTAAAAAACCTCAAATTTGGGGCATTAACCCTTCCACCCAAATGGAGTCAGGAATACCCCGATTTTTTCCCAACTGACTTGTTTAGAAACACATTTAATTATTGAATTATTCATTTCAATATGAAACCGTGTTATTTTAGGTGTCAAAGAGCTGTTTTCTGTTTTGAGTAATATCTAACCTTGTTTTGTACATTTCAAACTGGCATAACTGTTGTTGTTAAAAGTAAATTAGTAAACAGTTCTATCATATATTTTGAAACCATTGGGTGTAAATTATAACATAATTATATAAATATTTTAAACTATATAAACATAATATTTGACTTGATCATTATATTAAATTTGATCCACATCTAATTTTCTTTTGTTTAATACACATTTAAGTAATACTCAGAACACAGCATCTTAATGTGTGCAATATAACGTGCTTCTGTTGGGTATTTTCCCCAGGTGTTGAGAAGAGATTCCGCTTGCCTAGGCTGGATAAAATCGTCTACGTCGTTCTCAGAATCTCAAATTCTTGTGAAATGTTGAGAAATGTAAATGCGTGAAGAGAATTATGAACTATGAATCATGAATTATTGTTGATTAAGTAATTGTTTATCATTCTCTTCTAATCTAACAATATTATAAGTGTGAAAGTTTGCAGTTTGTTTGTTTGTCACATTATGTAAGTCAGCTATAACAACGTAAACATTGCAATGCAAACAGCTGCTTGATTTTAACAAATATAATTCATAATTTCTATAAAAAATATTAAGAAGTTACATATACATATTACCAATGTAAATAGACTCTTATTGTGAAAATATCTAACTATAATTTTGAACATGGGCAACCCATGTTCATAAAATCTAGTTATTTAATAATTTTAGGGAATTGGTAGAGAAAAAAACAGTTTTCGAATTGGATTGAATTTCCCTGCTCGAAAATTGCCTGGTCGTATTTACCATCATTTACGACTTTACCATCATTTATGACTTCCAAATACATTTTATATAAACTGAACTTCCAATCTATATTCTCTTTATAAAACAGATTTGATGACCATAAACCAAACATACTAGGAGTACGCTCCTATGTCGCGTATAGGTCGAACGGAGTGCGGTAAAATTAAACCAAGTCTGTTAACTAAAAATATAAATATTTAAACATATAATTAACTACTCATTTATAGATTAAAACAATCTTCGGGGTATAAATATGATGTAGTTCTAATTTCTCGAATTTTCATGAAATAATAAAAGAGGAGTTAGTTCACAAAGAGTGATTTTCAAGTCGAGTATAAGTTTCACTTCGTTCGAATTATTCCCCCCCCCCCCCCCCCCTTAAAATAGCATAGAGTGATCACTATTTAATCTAAATGTTTGGATTGTGCAAACGACTAGCAATCATTTACATGTTTAAGCTCTAACATCACCACACGTTCATCACGTGGTTTTTATACGTATAATTTTAAAAATGAAACCTTACCAATAATTCTATAATTTTATTTTTTTGAGGCTTTTTCCACACAACATATTACTATTGTTTGCAAAAGACCTAAATAATTAAATTATAAGCGTATTGGTATGGTTTTTAATTTTACATTAACAGTTATCTAATTTGCCAGGCGAGAACTCTCCATCAATAATAATAGTAGCTGGCAACCGCCAGTGTGACTTACGCCTGAAAACTGGTAAATTAATTAATGTTATATGTTTATAACTTTGTTTATATAAACATTCAGTGGATGATTCGATGAGGTAGTGAAACAAGGAATACCAACGGAATACATATTACTCTCATACATAATATCACTAGAACGAAATTGACAAGTTAAAATTATACTTGGATTAAAACAACTGTGAAGCGCGAGAGGGAAGAAAATTATATATTTATCATTCACCAGCACATAGTTCAACCCTCGAAGGCAGACGAAAACACACGAGGAATTCCGAAATGTCCGAAAATTCCAAAGTCTAAATAATAAACTAATAACCACAATTTCTCAACAAACTTCAAACACTGTATCGTGCATACGTCGAATCTTTGTAAGTGTTAGTATTCCATCAACATAATATGGTTGGGTTATAAATGGAGAGCGTCTAATAAACTTTTAGGGCAAGACACAAACAACAACAAACCAAATGATTCATCCAATAGGAAACGACGTCGTAAAGAAAAAACCAAATTGCCAATGATCTTAGCAGGATCTTTCAAATTACACTCGTTGGTTTTCGTTCGTTTACTGAGGGGCATGCCGCTGGCGAACGATAAGTGACATTTCCCTCCTTCTCTCGCTTCATCTTCGTATTAATTCTACTAGTTCTACTAGTTAATTGAATTTACACACACCTAGAAATAGAAAATAGTCTTTCCATTTATAACCCAACCATATTATGTTGATGGAATACTAACACTTACAAAGATTCGACGTATGTACGATACAGTGTTTGAAGTTTGTTAAGAAATTGTGGTTTTACAGCCTAAAACTCAAATCCCAAAGTATCAAAACTTGGAGAAGTTCAGATGAGGGAAACGGTCAACTTTAAGATGAGGATTTATCCGCTTCATCAGGCGAGAGAGGAAATAAGAAATATTGTTGTAGAACAAACAATATAAGGGGTGCTTTTATGTGGTGGAGCAGAGGGGATATTGCTGGAAGGGTCATTTGAACGGCAGGGTAAGAAAAACTGTTGGAACGCGATGTACTGGAGCTAGATGTCCTAAGCTGTTGACAAATATTTTTAATAATTCTCTATATATATTTAATTCAGTATATGTTACCAACGCATGTCTATAATATTGACTCAAAAAATTATAATTATTACTATTTATTTTTTATCTACATTAGCGAATAAAATGTTTGACCACAGAGCATGTATTATTATTTCAATAAGCATTTTTAATATTATTTTGGGTTAGGCCTGAACACAAATTCAGTATTTGTAAAAGAGGATGTAGGTTTGTATGTATATAGCTTATGAACTCGAAAACTGTTGGACTGTTTTCCATGAAACTTTATATATATACCGGGTGTCTCACCTAAAGTGAACCAATAGCTAACTTTTTTATTATGAATCTGACAAAGAACTTCTTATGGGGCACTTCCCTTAATTTTTAACGCTGCTTTTTGGAGTCACTTCGAAATTTAAAAATATGGCCGCCATTTTCCAATATGGCGGGCAACTTTGATTTTTCTCATGGAACACCCTATATTTTAGGGCGTTTTTGGATTATACGCTTGATTTTAGGAACTTTTTATTCTTTATAATTTTTTCCTAAACCTAGTGGTTAAGGAGGTATGAACAGTTTAAGTTATATTTTTTCCCCATTTAAAAAGCATTGGGAAATTGTTGGTAGTCTGTATATCGAAAACGGTTGAGTTTAATAAAAGATGCCAAAGAATAAAAGTGCCTAAACATGTTAGTTTAGTTGAGATTTAATCATAAAATAATTTTTAGTCAAGATTTAATCGTGGAAATGTGTTATTTTGAATATGATTTTACTCCATAAGGAATACATGGGATGGCACAGTTAAATGGACACAATGCATTTTAAATGGGGAAAAATCAAACTTTAACTGCTTATATCTGCTGAACCATTGAGTTTAGGAAAAAATGAGAAACAATAAAAAGTTCCTAAAATTAAGCGTAAAAACCAAAAACGCCCTAAAATATAGGGTGTTCCATAAGAAAAATCAAAGTTGTCCGCCATATTGGAAAATGGCGGCCATATTTTTAAATTTCGAAGTGACTCTAAAAAGCAGCGTTAAAAATTAAGGGAAGTGCCTCATAAGAAGTTCTTTGTCAGATTTATAATAAAAAGTTAGCTATTGGTTCACTTTAGGTGAGACACCCGGTATATACATATATTATATATATAAAGTATATATATTTATACACATATATTATATTTCACGGAGAGGTTTTATAAGCCAGCCATTTCGACCTAACTCAAATGGGATCCTCCCAGAGGCCCAAAAGAGTTCCCACATCAACCTTAAACAAAGATTTTGTTTACGTAAAAGAAAATACATTTTTACTTGAACAGGTGATTTATGTGTGGGATTGGTTTTATTTGGATTCATTTCCCGCAGAATGAAGCACGTGTCAAAAAAATGTAAGAAGAAAGCAGTGTTTTAGAATTCCAAACCAGCTTTTTGGAATATAACATTAAATAAATCACTGACTGAGATACTTGAAGGACCATTCTTCTTTATAACAGTGGTTATTTAAAGAGGTAGGGTGTGCTACTGTAAACTAAAGTAGAGTACATGAAATAAGGCGGGCGGTAAAACTGTAAACTCATCAAATTGCCTGCTAAACCTCAGCTGACATGACTAAATGAAATGTTTTTGTTGTAATGTCAAAACTCTGTTTACATATTTCCGGGCCTTTTACGTGTATTTGTTTTATTGTAACATATGAATGATGGTATGTTACAATAAACACAAATTATATGAATAAGCTGATTAAATACCGAAACGAATAATAAACAATAATTTCGCCAGCAGCGAACTCACTCACCCGCCCTATTTGGTGCCCGCGACTTTATTTATGTTATCTAAAAATTTTCAAATATTGCCGAGACGGCTTTTTTATTTTTTTGCAATATAGATAGACCCTAAAAACTATAATCGCATTTTCAAAATTTTGGGGACAGCATTGTCATTTTTGTCCAAGGTAGACCCTAAAAACTTAAGAAAATTATTTTTGTCAATGAATATTATTTCAAGACATTTTCTATGGAATATGACTATGTACTAATTAATATATACCTACGTATATACATTCATGAACCAAAGAAAACTTTTAGGATTTGCTAAGTACGCAGGTCTGCTGCGACGTAGGTATATAATTTATTTCTACCTAAGGGCCACTATCTACTGTATATGTGAGCAGATTCAACGCGCCACCGGAAAGGCAAAGGTGCCATTCCCTGTCATCGGTGGGGCAATGGATATGATTGCGGTCTTAGTATAGACTTTAGACAAGGATGGAATACCCCGTCGCAGCAGAAATGCTTATTACGAGAATTTCTAAAACCATTTTTCTGTTTACGAAAGTAAATTTGACATGTTTAAAGAAATAAGTTTTTACGACTAGAAGAATAAATGAAATGCAAGACTAAATCATTGATGGGTGATAAGCATTGTATGATGCATTTTTATCGTAAGCTAAGCCACGGGTACTGCTAGTACACTATATCATAAAAGAACACTATTGGACAAAATATGTTGATAAGATTTTAATGGAACGGTAAATTAACTATCTAAATCAGCAGTTTTTATTTTGAAAGCTTACAAGTTGTTAAACGTGGAATAGTCTCCGAACCCATTTAAATAAAAGGTGTGGCGTGCAGTTAAGCAATACTGTGACAGTTATTGGACAGATGTTCGGAGAGTATTGCTTGTGGGAGCCCCAACTACAGTTCCGAACTTGGAAAGCTAATCAAAGCGTTGACAACAGCGAGTAAACTTTGTTTTTCTATTGCAAATCAACAGCTGTTTAACACACTGTAAAAAAGGCTGATTATATGTGAATGTACATAAAAATATATTTTAAAGATATAGAAAAAACTAAAAATTTTATGGATTTTATAGAATTGTCTTTCCAAATTATCTGCATTAAAATAAGTTTTAATGTTAAGTAAACAAATAAAATAATTAAAATAGGACTTTCAAGATGGCATGAATTGCCGAAACATGTCAATCAAAAAGTTAAAATAAAAAATACAATTAAATAAGGGTGTTTTGTTTAAAAATGTTTTTATTAATAATAAAATAAGTTTATAATTAATGTCTTATAGGAGATATTTTTAATAAACCAAGTTTTACAACGGATTAATACAGGTGTGAAATTTCAGAAGCCTGGACGAAGGCCTTTAAGGGATGTTTTTTTTCAAAACTGGCAAAAATTATAATATGGAGAATTAGAGCTTTAATCCAATGTGGAGAGGTCCAAATAATTAAAGAAAAGTGATTTTTGGGCATACTATATCCCATAAAGTCTTAATATAAATATATTAAAATAAATACTATACGGTAGTTTTGAATAAAGAGCTTCCAGTTTCGTCCTCGTAAGATACCGAGATCCTGGTGCGTGGATAGTTGTACCGTATATCTAAGCTGCCTCGGTCAGCAGGGAGGCAAGTACGTCTATTGTATTCATTGCACGTGGTATATTTCCCAAGGGCTCATCTAGAGATGCAGCACGCCATTACAGCTCGGGAAAACCCTTTTAGATGTAACGCTATCTTGAATGATATGATCTCATTCAAATTTTTTGCTTATTTATTTCTGTTCTCGTGAATTAGAAATACGCACTTCAATGTTGAAATAAAATATTTGCCGCGTAGGCAAACTTAATTTATACATTAATATATATATTATATATAATGTATATAAGTTGAGCTTTTTACAGCTTATTATGTGTTAGGTCTGGTAAAGTTTGTAGAACTTTGGGAGGAATACAAAAATCATTATTTGTTTTGAACTTACAAACTATTAGCTTATCCGTTATGTTATCGTATTATTTTGATATCAGTAAACAACTGTTTCAATACTACTGTATGAATTGTATCAAACCTTTAAAATAGTGTCTTGTTGATTAAAGGGCTTCATGCTTATTTTATTAGGTTGATATTTCTTAACATGATTTTTAAAGTACGTTATTCTAGTATATTTGTTAACTAGGCGTTGTCTTACCCTGAACATAGTTACGCAATTGTGTTCGTTATAAAATTAATACAGTTTTGAATACTTTCAACAAAGGCATCAGTGGCTCATGTGCATTGGGTAGTAAAATCATGAATCAATAAACATGATGGATTTTTTATAAAAGTTAGTTAAATTTTGAGGCCTAAGGCTTAAGGCTGTAAAATAAAATGTGTTTTGATAACGGTGTTTCGATGCTCCGTAAAACCTTTTAAATACTATTTCTGATTTATACTTTGTGAACAAGATTTTATATGTTATTTACAAAAATATAGTCGACTAAAAAAATACAAATTTGGTATCAAATTAAAGGTCTGGATCTCACAATTACTATGGTACCAATTATAAATGGTTTAGAAGCAGTTTACACATCACAGGAACGTTACAGGTGTATTCCGTGGTGGCAGCTTCTTTAAAAAAATGTCAGGACAAGCTTCTAGGTTATCAGTGTTTACGATGTGTAAATTACCTGTAAGCCATTTGTATTTGGTACTATAGTGATTCTGAGATTCAGACGCTTAAATTGATACCATATTTGTAATTTTTTACGTACTTTGTTTTTTCCATGCATAGGGACTAGAAGTAAATTTAGGCTTCACTTCGCGGTTGTAGTGCTCCGTCTATTGTACTATGTGGTCGATGCGTAAAAGGTACTTACAAACAGGCTTTCAAATGAAAAAAACAATTCTCGAAATTTTTTAAATTGTAACTTAGTTTATGCGTTATGTAAGTTGACTGATCAATACTCAATTACTCAAATGTTAGTTACGGTAATTAAATCCTAGAATGTCATTAAGAAGGATTGAATAATCGTTCCATTTCATTTTAAACTTTTATCAAGATCGATTAACACTTACAATGAGATTCGTAAATAAGTATTACGTGATACACAAAGCCTAATGATTCATCAATAGTGGTTGTTCGTATTTGCGAGTGTTGGAACTTAATCCTAATCCAAATCAAAATCCGATAACAGAGTCCTCAGTTTCATTTGCTGGACATGTCTCCCTGCCCGGGGTCCTTAACTACTGGTTTGTTAGTAATGTCGAGAGTTGGTGTTTATTGGTAATCCAAATCCAAATCGGATCAACGCGTCACTCGCCTCTACATGGTCGTTGTGTCCGAAAAGCTATTTATTTGGGGTTGAAAGTGCACAAGTACTTTGCAAAACTTTAATTATTAATTTTTCAATTTACTAAAACAATGGTTAAGTCCGTTCTTAAGTGTCTAGGAAAATTCAAAATAAATTGCTAAAAAACTAAAATGCCTATGGCTGTATAGTTTTGATTCTCGTGCTGTTTCTTCACAGTTTTCAAAAAGTTTTTTCTTAGTATTTTTTGTAAAATATTGTATGAAACTAGCAGCCAGGATGGAAACAGTTGGGATATTGGATGTAGGAGGGAGGGTTGGAGGATCACGTCACAACACAACTTGATTGATCTGTTGATTATTTTCTCCTAAATACGTCATCTTGCCAAATCAATGCTCTATATGCTTGTGCAACATTTGTTTTCATCAGTCTTTTAAGTTTACATTATATAATCCTTCAATTAAATCTCACGCTTTGTTTTCACAGTCAGAGAAAGGTTATATCTTCAAATAAATCAGGATCCTTTGCATCTCTTTTGTTCTTTTCAAATAGTATTTTTGGTCCCCCCTCCCACCGAATGGAATAATCTAGCCTTATAAACATTGAGCCCGTCTTACCTAGCCAAAAGTTCTACTGATTTTCTCTTTGGCTTTTTTGTTTCTGAATAAAACAATTCCTGAATTTCACGTTGGCTGTAAACCACTGTTTGCGACATTGTCTTTATTGCAGTTTTTATATTTTCTAGATTAGAACAAAACAATCTATTCATTTAGAACAAAACAATCTATTCATTTATAATTAATTATTGTCATCGTAAAAACAACTATGTTGTCATAAGCGACTACAAGAAAAATAATTTCTTATGAACTCATCACGAGCCGCTCTCTTGGGGGCTTTCTCGCGTTGTTTGATTTGTTAATGAAGTCTGAAGTGGAGGCACTCGCCGCTGAGTAAATATCCCTCGGCGCGGCGCGGGGCGCGCGGCGCCGGCGTCCCCAACTCCCCATGCCATGACATGGCAACTCTTATTACATCATTGATTTTTTCTAGGGTCACTTTTCAGGAGTCATTCAAAAACCGTCAAGTACATTAAAAATACGTATTTCTTATGTATTTTTGAAATGCATATTTTTTTATCGCAGGACAAATTAAACAAAAGTTACCAGTGACGGATCTCACCTAGACAGCCAACCAATGCACACCTGAGCAACTTTTATTTTATTTATTTTATTTTATTTTATTTTATTTTATTTTATTTTATTTTATTTTTTATTTATTTTTAAGAGAGATCATCACTGAGTCACTAGTTCCTTTGAACAGCCGAGCTCCTTTGGCTGTTCAAAGGAACTGAACAGATTAAATTGATTGATATTTAAGTGAATTGAATTAACTGAATTGATTAAATATTTAAGTGATTGTCTCACTAATAATTTCTTTTGTATCTACCAGGAACAAAAAGCATTTTCAGCAAGCACTACGAAAATATTAATTTTTTCGTGCACTAATCAGATCAATGATTTTAGGAAAAACATTTTAGATGTGTAAGTATTTTAATTAACGATATCACTTACAAATAGTTGTGTTGGAAATCCGTTTGAAAACTTTTAAGCAACATTTTGTTCAACTACCTGTATTACATGTATCGCGTATAAAAATGAATGAATTTGTATTTGCATGAATCTATTACGCTGTTTTCTGGCGTTATAACTAAATTATTTTAGCTATAATAAAACTAATTATATATGGTTTTTGTTATTTTCGAATAATAACTAGCCCAAGGGCTAGGCGTGCATGTTTTCGATGGATTTTAAATTATTTAAGTTAAATCGTCTAATAAGAAATAACGAATTAATACTTTATAGAGTTTCCCATAACTAGTATAAAACTGTAAATATTTTTAAGATTAAATTCGTTCTCGAAGTTGAAAACCAAGAAAAGAATTGTGCCTGATTTCAGTCTAAAATTGTTTTTAACCTTCGAACTAATCTTAACTTAATCTTAATTTTTTTCTTCGTGCCTTGATCACGAAGCGTAGAAGTGTTGAAGACCGACCAGCTCGTGTTTGATTTGTTGATGAAGTGTCTAGTGGACCACTCGGTCTCCAGCTGCTCTTGGAGATAGCAGAGGCGTTACAGACATTCCTCGCGCAGGGCTTTCGTTTTGACAGTACAATTTGTCAAAACTTAAATGGAACCTAGATAAAAAAGAGTAACACTTACTTATTTGTAAAATTAAACAAATGCCAATAATTTGTTGTAATTTAACAAAGGGTAACAACAAGCGCTTACGCCTCTGCAGCATTAAAAGTTTTCAACTAGTAGTGAAGTCGACTGTTCCTTCGTAAAACGTAAGGTTTCGTTTGGGAACTAAAATACGGCAAATTAATGTAACAACATCTTGGTCATTCTTAAATTTATAAAAAAGAAAATTAATTTAGGTTTTTATCAATTTCTATGCCGTCAGCTTTCCACAAAATGGATTCCGATGAGTTTCTCATTGAATCATTTATTCAAAATTCTTAATGTTAGTTTTCCTCGTAATTAAATGTCTTCCTTATTCTTCTCACCTCAGGCGTTCATCGTTGATTTGTTAATGAGGGCTGAAGAGGAACTTGAATTGCTCTGCCTAAAAGAGGCTAAGGTGTTCGTGCGCTTATTGACAACAATGATTATGCTTAGGCGATTAGTTTAAGCAAACCTTTGTTTTCTGCTTAGTAAACTGTTTAATAATTGTAAAACGTTTATCTGCAGCCTTTTATTTTTATAATCAATATTTGAAAAATCCGAAAACTGTTTCTAGGCCCTGCCTGGTATATCGAATACCAGAATAAAACTGTTTGACGCGGGAAAAATTCGTGGACATACTGACCTCATTTCCTCATTCGTTATTTTCATTTTTCTTATGTACCCTTTTCTCAAATAATATTCTTTATTCAAAGTCATGATTTGTGCAGTTTTTGAAAATTTATAACAGGTGGAGATTAATTAATTCCATGTGCATGTGAAACAAACCGAGGTAACATGTCCGACGTCCATGAGAGAGGCAAAGTTTAAGGAATAATTTAACACGAGAATATCTACACATATTACACCAATTTATTTTTGCAGCATCAAAGAGCAATATGTTACATGGCTGTGCCTCTTTGGACTTAAGTGTTCTCAAACACCTTTAAAACATAGATAAAAATTAAATACAACATATATCTTTGTCAATCTCAGCATAATATAGTTTCATTAAAAGACCTACAAAAGAATGTTTTCATGATTGATTGTGATCAGTTTTCAATTACTTCTTCCCTAAAGTTATTTGCAAGATTTTACTTGATAAAAGTTTAAAATGTTTATATTTTTTTGCAAAAATTATTCTTTATTTAACATTTGATTACACCAACATAACTAGTCAGTAACCGTGGATCAAATGTTCGAACTAAGATAATGAAAACCGTAACCGGTCAACTCCTACTTTGAACAAATCTATCTTATTAAGTATAAAACAGTACAAGATGTACTGAGTTTCTGATACCCTGTTTGTACTTGTATTATAAAATACTAGGAGTACGCTCCGATGTCGCGTATGAGGACGAACGTATTCGCAATGTACCATGGTGGTTACATTAAATCTGTAATTTTGAAGACTCAAAGGAAACAAAACAACATTCATACAGTTACAAATAAAAAATAATTTTTAGAGTTAAAAATTTTCAAATGTTTTATCTTATTACAAAAGCTATTTGAAGGATAGTTGTAGATCTGACTTCAAATGTTTAGAATGGTTCTTAACATGGTTTATGGTAAAATATTTGAGATGCATTTCAAGTGAAATTGAAGAAGTTTAAAGAAACAAAATGGTTTTAACAAAATGCAATTTTTGTCCTCACAGAAAAATGAGTTTCAGTGAAGCCAAGAAAAATATTAAGCCTTTCACACGACAATGACTATTTGTTGATGCGGCAACCAGCAGCTGTCTGATGGTACCACTGGTTTGTCTGATACCGGATTGAAACCTTCTGGACTCATTTTAGTTGTGGAAAATACATGATCAAATGGGCACTTACACATTGGTCGACTTAGTGTCGGATGGTCATTCTGCCATGCGACAAATAAATTCAAATTAATTGTATTATGCCATTACAACACGTTTTACAAAGTTGGAAGCACTGTCTATTTCACAATAATTTTAACTGAAATACATTCTGAAAAAACCTACGTAAACTAAGTGGAAGTCAAAAATCGCGTAATGAGAAAATGGCCTCAGATATAAAAAAAATTATTTTTATTACTCTACAAAAAATCACCTGTTATTTTATGTGTTTGTCGCCAGTAAAACCGTTCTTTAATAACAATTTTTATTTCAGAAAAATAATATTTGCTATAAATCCTTTTTTAGTTTTATTTTATATAAAAATAGTTATTTATGTATTAAGAGCGTAATGTAGGTCTTTCTCGCTTGAGCAAAACAGTTACCGCTTGACGCGTAGCGGAGCGCGGTATTTTAAGCGAAAGCGAGAAAGACGCTTTACACGCGAAATACATAGTAAATTTTTCCTACAACTGCAGTTTTAAATTCCCAAAACGATGAATACAATCATAGTTACTCTCGTTCATTGTAGCTGAATGCACCATTATGATTTTGAGGTTATAAACAATGAATAAAAATAAAGTCTTTGTCAAGAACAAACACGATTTATTGAATACATATTTTAGCTTATAAATAATAGGAACACAAATTCGTCATCACTTATTACATCCATTGTAGCTGAATGTGCCAGTTTGAGTTTATAAACAAGTCGAGCTCAGTCGGAAGTGGATGGGAGCAGTGTAGCGCGCCAAGCAACAATGCAATCAGCTGGCGAGCGTTAAAGTAATCACGTGGCGAGCGTAACAGACTTTAACGCTTGCTCCAAAGACTTTCAAAAACATTATCGCTACTCAGTAAACAGCTGTTTTACTTTTGGGTTTCGGTGCGTAAACTGACACTTTACGCGCGGTTGTATTAAATAGCTATTTATGTATTAAGAGCGGAAAGACTATTTACACGCGAAATTCATACTAAATTTTTCCTACAACTGCAGTTTTATATTCCAAAACGATAAATAAAATCACAGTTACTCACGTCCATTGTAGCTGAATGCGCCATTATGATTTTGAGGTTATAAACAATGAATAAAAATAAAGATTTATACAAGAACAAACACGATTTATTGAATACATATTTTAGCTTATAAATAATAGGAACACGAATTCGTCATCACTTATTACATCCATTGTAGCTGAGTGCGCCAATTTGAGGTTATAAACAAGTCGAGCTCAATCGGAAGCGGATGGGAGCGCTGCAGCGCGCCGAGCAACAATGCAATCAGCTGGCGAGCGTAAAGTAATCACATGGTGAGCGTAAAATACTTTACGCTCGCTACAAAGACCTTCAAAGACTTTATGGCTCGCTCCTCAGTAAACAGCTGTTTTACGATTGGATTTCAGTGCGTAAACTGACACTTTACGCGCGGTTGTAGGAAAAATAAATTATACAGCTGATTTCAACGCACTAATAGGAGAAAAGTCTCATTCAATACTTTTGAAATGAAAGTGGTTGGCATATGCTTGACCATAAGAAGTGTTCAATAAATCTTGCACTTATACAAAACCAAAGGTCTAAAATATGCGAATCCCTGTTTTTAATCTTGTTAAATAATATAACAATTTTGGTGGAATAAAAATGAGTAAAATAATGCAATTTTATATTTAAATATATAATGTAAAACATCAACATACAACAATCTCAAAAACATAAATGATAAAAAATATTTGTTTCACAACAAATACAACATGTGAGATGACAATTTGAACATAATTGCAGCACAGACCAGAAAGGCACCTTCGACCAGAACTCAATGGTTGAAGTTCAATGCACATTGGCAATTGAAGAGAATATCTTTCTGAAAGAACAAATGTGTATTAATATAAAATATTGTCAAGTGAAAATATACCTTATGAAATTAAGTGAAAAACATTTAAATATTTATAACATATTATACACAAATGAAAGAATGAAACAATTCCTATAAACAAATGTTCCTGGAGGAATATAAGAATAATTACAATTTTCAAAATATTAAAGCCGCGATGTGACCGCGAAAGGTGTAACGCCCATGAAAAGGGCAAGCGGTCTAGTTGCAGTGCAACACATATTTGCCAGCCGTGGTCTAAACGACAGATTTTTCGGCCAATAAATATGACGACCACGAATAGAGCGAAATACTTAATGGCATTGAAACGAAAAAGAAATATGCCTGCCCAAAGCCGTAGCCAGGAAAATTTTGGGTGGGGGGGTTTGAGCTCCACGGTTACAGAAATTGAAAAAAAAACGTTCTAACCTTTCGTTTGAACGCAATTTCAACATTTTCGGGGGGGGATGGTTTTGACCCCCTGACCCCCCCATTGGCTACAGCCTTGTGCCTGCCAGAAACGACTGATTATCTGGACAAGATACGGCCAGTAGATGTGACGGCCGCGAAAGGAGCGAGAGATTAGTCGTACACAATGCGACCAAGAGATCTGCCGGCTGCTGAACAAGCAAGCGATTTTACGTCCGCGAAATGAGCGAACGGCTTTCTTGCCATCAAACAACGAGAAATTTAACGGTCACGAAAACACAGACAGACTTGACGGACGTGATGCGACAGAGATTTTCCGGCAGTGATACTACTGAGAGATTCGCCGGCCGCAAAACGAGAAGTTTAACTTTAATTAAATTTTTACTCTTTTTACTCAACCGGAGCCAGCCAGCTGGGGCGCCCCCGCTGCCCCATAGATCCGTCACTATATTAGTCTATCTTTATGGTTTAAATTAAAATTGTAAATCACTCTTTATCCATATATATATTCAGTTTTTCATTTGGCTCCAAACATAATCTCACATACAGGTACAAAGAAATAAAAAATAATAACTACCTACAAGTAAAGAATTTTCCAATAATAAGAAAATTTTCACCACACTCCTACGTAATCACTTGTTTTACAAACATGGTGGCTGAAACTAACTCTTTTCCGCCAGAGGATCGAAAAATTTCGGCCCTAGGGCCGAAAGTCAGCTGATCTTTAATTTGCTTGAAAGAACGCGAGGACATCACATAATTATACAGCATATTCAATAGGTTACGAAGACAGGATAGTTGTGATCATATGATTTTCGTAGCTGTGTTTGTTTAAACCATGACAAAGAAGTTCATTGCTCATAACCTCAAAGTTTTGTTTTCAAGTATGTCAAATAAAAATCAGATTTTTAATGTTGTATAGGGTATATTTCATTGTGTAGTGTGGTGAAAAATACGGTTCGCACCTCGGCCAAAAGGGTTTTGCAGCTCTTGATTGTTTCAAATTCTCGACTTTATCTCAAATTTGAAATACAATCTCGAGCCTGCAAAACCTCAGTTTCTGCCCTTGTTGCAAATATACTATTGAAAAAAATATTATTATGCTTTTAAACAAGGACTGTTAGTAAGGGCACAGATGAAGAACTATACAGATTGGCAACCTAATGCACTTTTGCGTGCCCGTTTTTTCGCGCGGTGTCAAGTTTGTTAGGTCGTTTTGCCGCACATATTGCATTGGTATCAAAGTTATTAATGGCTATATCTGTTCTTTGGGACCTGAAGATTTGATATTGACGAAAATATACTTGATACCAATGCATTATGTGCGGCAAAACGACCTAACAAACTTGACGCCGCGCGAAAAAAACGGGCACGCAAAAGTGCATTGGGTTGCCAATCTGTATAGTTCTTCATCTGTGGTAAGGGCAAAATTCTTTTTCATCCAAGGATCGTTTATTCTTATATAGATTTTGCGGCCATTAGAAATTGATTGGAGCTGGCCACAAGATGGGGGAAATCAGGTTTCCATCCTACAGCCCGTCCAAGTACCCATGTTATTGTTATGGACATTTTTAACCAAAACAACTTATTGATATATTTAGGTTGTCTATATTTTATCCTAGAGCAAAACTCGGTCTAGCTAACGTAATGACAAAATCAAAGTTTATTTCAAATCAAATTTTGAAAGAGCGTTTTAGGCCTTCTAAAATTTGCAGATAATTCATGTTTAAAAATATCTTAACAGGGATCAGCCCATAGGCGTGCGCAGCAGGCATGCCATCAGTGCCATGGCATGCCTAGCCTTAAGCCTTCTACTGACATAGTACACATTTAACTACACTTTCTATTCGGTGTAATCGTCAAGTAGCCTTACGCCAGTTTTATATGGTGAGAATTATTTTAAAAACTCATGCCTAAAGTCGTATCTGTGGCAGGCAGAATATCGGACATCTGTCCTACCGCATGTAAACATTTTGTTATAAAATCTTATAAGTTACTTAATATTTTTAACCTGATCCCCCTACATGAGGGATCTTGATTTCAAGTCGATATGTGCAAAAGCAGAGACCGATGTAGCCGATAAGCTAAGTTAAATTTGTTATCATTACCGATATAGCCATTACCCGGCCAGTATAGGCATAGGGCATCGGCTTCGGCTTATAGCAGCCGATTCACAATCAGTTGAATCTGCACTTCCTTACAACATTATAACTTTTTAAAAAACTCACCACACCTGATTGTGTACCATGACCACAAGGAAGTGTTAAACAAAATGTAGGCAAGTTATTTCGTTTTCAGTCACCCTGCTAGCCTTTGGCCATATTAAAAGAAAATAACCTCCTTAAACACACATTCAAAGGCTAACAATAGATGTAATCTATAAATTTACGAAAAGATGTTAAACACTGGCTGAAATAAAGAACAGTTGATCTACAGTGATTACATTAGTAGTTCGAATAAGTAAACACAAATGGATGCATTTTGCATCAAACTTTTTGTTATTTGCTCCGCCAAAATATAGGTCCGTTTGAAAATTTATAATTTTATTACAGATATTCAAACACTTCAGTTTGACTTAACATTCTCGGCGCATTGAACATCTGCTTGAAGTTAAAATTAAAGTACCAAGATTGTCTAAAACGACCCGTTTCGCTTCAAAATATCCAAATTTTCTGGGGGAAACCCCAAGACCCCTGTATGTTGGTGGGTGTGATATACCCTCCAAAACCCCGGTTCAGTTTACCCGGACCCTGTTTTTGAGATGGACCCTTCTCAAAAATTAATCCTATATATGCCACTGTCATATTCTACAACGGAAGGTTAAAGTCGGATGAAAGGTTGGGTGCTCCTTGTACTTCTACAAGCAAGAAGAGTAGACAGAAGAACGGGTCATAGCTACCCAGTGAGTTCTTGCTACCCTTGGTCGCTTTTCCGAATTTTATTAAGATCTTATCAAACTTGTTTAAAATGTTGTATTTTAAAAATAGGAAACAAAACAATGGATTTTTACTGATTGATATTATGTTACTTATCATTGCTTTACAGACCTTTGTGAATCTATTATTTTGCAAATTTAAATATAGGCTATGTATACTGTATTTTGGTCAGTAACAACCCGTTATTTTTAGGTACTGGTTACGAAAACGCTGCTTTAAAGCATTGGCTCGTATAAATCTATTTACAAATAATATTATTTAGTTTTAAAGTAAAAAATATGATATTTTTGAGGTCAAATTTGCCAAGAATGCTTCATTGTGTTAGGGTATTTTGTCAAATCCAACCTACTGGCACTTCTAATGTTGGAGGTCTGCGCACGCCAATGGATAAGTTTAAATCAGTTCAGATATCTGGGGTCCAGCTGTATGTAGTTATGACTATAAATTGCCTAACTTAAGAGTTCTCAGCAGTTCTAATTTTTGAAAATTTCTAAGAGGTTGGACCCTAGGAAAAAAATAATAGCAAAAAACAAGAATAAAAATTATTAAATCCAAGCTTTGCTTGAACAACTTACTTATATTCAATTTATACTTTTAACTGTGTGTACTTACTCTGTAATTGTGAAGTTCTTTTCTAGTTAAACTTCACACTATTTTTTTATTTGGTAAAGAAGTTTATGTTGTGGAGCAATACATGTTACATTTTTGAGTTTTGTTGCAACTTGTCATTTACCAAACTTGGCTGCCATTTCAACTTCTTATAAAAAAACAATTACTGTAAATAGTATTGTTCAACTGATCTAAAATAAAATAAAATAAATCTAACGAGACAAATAACTCAATAACAACTTATCATCGCTCATGTCCAAGCTAAATGTAGTAATTTTTTAGGTGATAAACAATTAAAGCTAGTTGAAACCAAAGTAACAAAACAAATCAGCTAGATCATGTAAAGTTGTAATGCAATCAGCAGATGAGAACAAAAGTACTTTCACACTTGTTCCTTAGTGAACAAAAAAAGTTATATGCATAACAAGTGAGCAATGTATTACCTTGATGCCAATCAAGATAAATGTTTACGGTGAGTGCAGAACAGTTTATAAAGTGCAGAAAACCCTTTGTGCGTATCCAAGAAAGATATATTGATATCTAACAAAGAATTAAAATACATAACAGCAACATTTCGCGAAAAAACAATCTACAATTTAGGGCCTATACACATGGGGTCAGTAGCTGTCTGCGCGGCAACTTCCGCTGTTGTACTTTTCGCAGTACCAAGGAGCAAATGGGATCATATACAACCATGCACTTTGAATCAACACCGACGTGTAACAACATGTGTCTCTACTTTATTTTATGCCTTTCTAAGGTTCATTCGGAGTTTTGCTGAGTTATCATCACTAAATATTTGTATTTTAAGTTAATTAAGACACACCGTGGCCACCAGTGGTGCACAAATATTTTGTCTGAGCCATGTTTTTCTTAACAATAACCAGTTAAAATAGTTTTATTTTTCTTTTAGGTATACGTTTTCTCTGTTGTACTTTTGATAATTTCAAAAAATCCCATTGTTTCCCTACGGCGAAACAAGTCGGTCTAAACATGTCCAATGAGAAAAATGAAACCTTGCACCTTCTTCCACTGGGTAGGAGCAAAGTTTAAATTAATAAGAGAACTAAATTAGTAGCAATTGATCAATGGACCTACCGTAATAGTATGTTGAGTGCTGGTGCCAATGAAATTAAATGAGCAAAAATTACTAAATTTTGGAAAAAAAATTATAGCTTACGCCATATTTAGGAGAACAGTACATACCGTATTGGAAAAAGTGTATTGACCTTTTACAAAATTTATAGGGCCTACTTGTTATCTGTAAGCTCAGCTTACTAAGCTGAGGCAGATAGTAGGGGAGAGTGGGGCAGTTTCATACAGGGCACTTTCATACAGTCTAAATTTCCCGCCTTACAGAAGAGCAGGAAACAAATCATTCATACCACGTATAGGCCTCATTATAAACTACTTCCTCTAAAAGTTTCAACTCTGCAGTGTATTTCAATTGAGAGATATTTAACATTTACTGGAATCCGATAAAAACTTTTTTTATGACTATCTGGGTAAAGGGAGGTGAAAGTAATTTTTTTTAAATATTTTTGCTTTCATTTATGCATTATTAGACAGCTAATTGTTTTGGACTACTACACCCTATTTTCTTTAGGGTGACAAATGGCGAGATAATACAGGAAATTAACTAATAGAGCTTACGCAGATGAAAATGTTTTCACAGTTAATTTTATGTCTAACTTTCATTAATAGTAAGTTTTAGGTCTGTTGATTTGCAAGAAATTGTACCAAAACTTACATTTTGGAGCAAGACTTCATACAGCTCTATTTTTCTGTTAATATTTTAACAGGTAACATTGTATAGCTCTAATTTTTAGTTTTAGGCCTAGTTATCATGAGCATAAAGTTTTTAAACAGCTTAAAACAACAAACACAAGTTTGAATGCTATTTGTTTCATTATTTTCCCTTTGTATGAATCTACCCCAATGAGGTATGAAACTGCCCCAATTTGGGGTCGTTTCATACAAAGTGGAGTGTTTTGGTAAAAAAAAACATTTTTTTCATTTATATGAGAGATAAATTAATTGAAAAACTTTCATGATAATGGGTAGATGACATGCAATATTAAAATAAAATTTGAGAACATTTTGTTAGGAAATAAGGGAGCTAAAAATACTTAAATTTGATTGGTGCGATTTTGTATGAACCTGTCCCACTCTCCCCACTTATACCATCAGCTAGACTACATTTGAGTTTTACTCTAGCCTCAAGGATACAAATGAGTCCTGCAAACCTGGACTACAAAATGTCCTTAAATAAGTTTAAAAAACTAAAGTCAAAATGTAATAAACATGAAAGCTTAAGATTACAGTAGGCCTAGAGCCCTGCGAACCCGGACTAATGTGTACTGAACGGTGTCAAGGTTTGTTATCGTTATTTGTTATCGGGGAAGGGGTAAAAATAAAAAAGTACGATAAGTCTACGTTATTCCTGTAAGAAATCAATTAATCGCTGCATAATTGACTAACTTATGTCATACAAAACTAAAAAACTTAGGCCTAAACATCATCTGTTAAAACAAACAAAGAAAACCCAAAACTGTTTTGTAGGCCTACTCTAAAAAGATAAAAGTGCACTTAATTGCTCAGACAGTCTTTCTGAGCTGTCTAGAATCCCGGGTTATAGAAATTTTGGTTTTGAAGGTACAATTACAACTGTATACACATAGACTACTGTACTTGAAAGAAATATCCAACCCATAGGCTTAAAGATTTTGGTATATTTTAGATCTGATCCTCGCCCAATGATTAAACTTTTGGCACAAGGATAAATTATAATATCCTTCTCCATTCTACAGCCCAGTGGGGGTGGGGAAATCTAAAAATTTATCAAAGGTAAATCAAATCGATATATTGTTGATATTTCTTCTGCATTACTATTTTCAGTTAGGCTATCATGACAATATAGGTATTGGGTTAATCAACTAAAAACGATGAATTGATGACCTACATTAAATCACCACTAAGAATTGGGTTTACGATCTGATCTTCCTGATTTGCAAAATTTAGGCCTATCTTTGCCAAAGTTAAATCATGATGAGAATACCGTTTACTACACAATTCCAGCCAAAGACACTTGATCCAACCACCAACATAACCTGTACAGGGACAAAGTCTGTATATAGGGCATAAGTTCCTCACACCATCTTATGATGATTACATTAAGTACTTATTACAAATGATATTCAGAGTTAAAAGGAAAACTGTGCATACCTTCAATGAGTAAGGAAATTCCGGATTTTAAACACGTATGCCTAGGTAAGCGTAAAAAACCTAAACTATCATCTTGAGAGTTGGGTGTAACCTTATTACTACAGTACTATGAAAATGAACTTACCTTATTTGGTTACTTGAATTGTATATGCCACCAACTGGATGTATAACAATTAATTATTTCTGCTTACAATACCTACTTTGTAAGCTCAACATTGATAGATACTTGTAAACAGTCCTGACTTAGCGTCCTTTCGGGCACTTCACGATTAGGGAATCCAATCCCGGACGATATTTTCAATCCCGGGATTACGGGATTGAGAAAATGTAATCCCGGGATCCCGGGATCGACCCAACATGGTATTTGCTAATACAAAGAGAAAATTTTAATATAATTTCATAGATATACATGGTATCGCAACTATAGTGTATACTTAAAGCAGTTTCCGCTTAGTTTTGAGCTGTAAACGTATTTTTGTTATCAAAATATAGATCTTAAAAAACTGGTTTTTCTTAATTATCCATTTGTTATAACTGATAGGAATAATAGAAAACATCGATTTTGCTCGAAAATTGATAATCCCGAAAATCCCGGGATTGAGCCTGAGAATCCCGGGATTAAATATGCTCTAAAATCACGCGGGACCCCGGGATTGGATTCCCTATTCACGATACCAATCGAAATAACTTATTCCAGAGACCGTCAAATAACTAAATGTGCAATCCAACAACAGTCTAATTATAAATCAAAACCATTCTCTCTAAGAATATTCTTTATTTTTATGCTTTTATTCTTTATCTTTCTTTAGCTTTAGCTTTAACAGTCACAAGCGCTAACGCAGAACAGCAGTAAATTAAATGTAACAGGCTAAACGCAGAATTTCATGCTATGCAGATACTATTATTCAATTCGTTAGTACCGATTCGTGATAAATAGATAACTTGTAACAGATACATTTAACACGATAAATTAATTAGCTTGGACAATGGTTAGTACGCATAAAACAAAGTTAACACAACCACACTGCAAATGCCAAAGACAAACATTATGTTGACATTTGACAGCTCAACAGGCAAGACGTTTTGACGGGTGACGACAACTGACGAAGTCAAAAGTTCAAATCAGCAACCAAATAAATGTTGTAAATTAAAAAATAAAATATTTAATCATAAAATTAATTATCCACTCATTGATTAGAACAATCTTTGAGGAATAAAATTGATGCAGTTCAAATTTCATGAATTTTCATCAAATAATAAAAGAGGAGTTAGCTTACAACAGTGATTCTTGAGTTCAGTATAATACTCTCTAACGTTCGTCAATTATAAAATCTTAGATAATGTCAATCAGCAGGTACATTAATAATTAAAGTAATTTTCAGTGCATGTCATCATGATCATGAGAAACTTAAAAAAACATTCAGTATCTGTAAAAAGTTATGTAAACAGCTTAATAAACTTTGATCGAGGTAATCTGAATGAAAACCAAAACGTGAACATTTTATTACCAACTGATGAAGTAACAAACATCATTCTGTCGAGATTTGTCTGAGTGGTTAATCACGAACACCAACATTGAACATTGAGACCAGTATCGGCCAGAGCCTCCAGAGATCCCAATACAATCGCACTTCTCAGCACACTCACCCATATTTATTTTTCAATGTTCAATGTTGTTACTGTGCAGGTTTTCTCAATAACTAACTACTCTAATATTTTTGAGTAAAGTTACTCATTTTCAGTAATAATATACGGATTCAATATGAAGATTTATATACTTCTACAACTCGCCCCAGACCCCGATCATGTCTCCCGGCAAAGGAAGAGTTTTTTTTATTAATCAAGGAGTAAATTGTGTTCAAAATTAATCTCCACCAGAGTAATGTTTGGTAGTGGGGTTTAAGTGTTGAAAAAGACTGGACTTAAGTTTAGGATGGAAAGTGACGTAAATGCTCAAATTAATTTGACTTAATCTGGAGCATTAGTATTTGTAAATTTGTATTAATGTTGTCATTGCATTGTAAGCTGGTGATGAGATTTATTTCAAAGGTAGTAAGTTTGAAGTTAAATTAACATTGAAAGTAGGAAGATATTCGTTTAGTTGAATTTAAATTAAAGTAGGTGTGATAACAAATTTATGGCATTAGTATTGAAAAATATATTAGTTAAAATGAAGTTGTATGAACACGATGTATGAAAGTTATAGTGAATATTAAACTTTAAGTAATTCAATAGTTAATGTTCCCCTGTCAGTTAGCCGGTGCTTTAAGTTGCATCGCGGCATATCCAGTTCCGCCAACGGGGAGGCCGGGAAACGCAGGAACCATATTTACAAACTAAATAATATACAAGAACAAGGAAATGGGGAGTTTCTCAAGGCAGTCCCCCTTGCCGCTGCCATCTTAAACTAATAAAAAAATAATTTCACACCGGAGAGTTTGTTAAGGCAGTCCTCCTCGCCTCGGCCGTCGAATAAATCTAAATAACATACAAATATATACAACACCTGGGAGTTTTAATTATGCAGATCCCCTAGCCTACTGCTCGTCAAACTAATAATAAGAATGATTTAATATCGGAGAGTTTTTTAAGGCAGTCCTCCTCGCCTCTGCCGTCGAATAAATCTATATAACATACAAATATATACAACACCGGGGAGTTTTTACTAAGCAGATCCCCTAGCCTACTGCTCGTCATAATCGGTTTCATTGAAGGAGTTCGCCATACACAATGTTTTTTGCATAGGCGACTCCTTCATTAATCCTGTCAGGGTGGACAAGTACGACAATGTTATCTGGATGTCTGACCCTACTAAGCAACACGTACAGCTGTCCATGAGTGAAGCAGTCTGTGCGCAGATCAACACCAACTGAATCTATTGTCTGACCCTGGCTCTTGTGCCCAGTCATACAATAGGCCAACATTAGTGGGAACTGACGTCGGCGGACCCGGAGCGGCGATCCCTCGACAAACAGAAACATAAATGTTATTCTAAGAATACATATAGGCTTCGTTTGTCCAGGAAGTCTGACAGTAATTAACCGATTGGTAATTGCAGTCACAATGACTTTGGTGCCGTTCACAAGTCCTTCAGGGATGTTGAGATTCCTCATTATGAGGCACACAGAACCGATCTTCAAACGCAGAATATGATCTGGCACACCCTTGCCAGTAGCCTGGTTCAGCAACTGAACGTCGACATCCAGACCGTCATCATTTTCCTTGTCGACAGAGTCGGCGCTTCTCAACTCATAAAGGCGGCCGCCAAGTAAATTCAATAGGTTGTCATTGATCTCATTGACGTTCACAACCAGAGTTGAGAGAATTGCCCGCCGAGAACACAAGTCGGGATTCATCAATACATCATGAGGGAAGACGGAACAAATCAAATCGGTCAAAGACGTCACGTGTCTAACACCGTGCAGAGGTATCAGACTTTGATTGTCCTGCCCCTCCCCCAGAGACATTGAAGGAATCGTTTCATTGCCTACTTCAAGCAGAAATTTGGAGTAGTTAATAGAACCACTCTCCTATGTGGCGTCGTGAGAGAAAAGATTTTGAAATATCGCCAAAGACTAGACGCCCGAAGTGAGACACAAGCAATGTCGGTTGGCGTGCGAGCATTTGCAACGACGGGAGCGATCTGTCGGAAGTCCCCAGAACACAGAAAGATCTTATCACCAAATGGCACACTGGTATTCATGAGATCTCGCAGAGATCTCAAAAACAATGAGCTGGGCAGCTCTGATGAGTTCTGCCCTCTGGGAACCGTTGGTGATGTTCCAAAATCCAGTGCCGTCGCCGAGATCGAGTGTAGGCGGAACATGCTGTGAGCTGTGGTACCATCGGGCAGGTTTCCGGCAGCGATCCCTGAGCTTGCCACAGCTAAAGCCACTTGACGATAACTCCTCACGTACGCAAGGATGACACGAATGAGTGAGGTCTTCCCATACCCCCCGGGACCGTCAAGAAAAATTACTTTAGAAGAAGCAATATCGCCACGGTTATGGAGGAGAGAACGAACATGCTCAAATACAAGCAAGCTTCTGATCTTCGGAGAGCCTGGGGAACTACTCTTCCACCAAAGTACTCTGTTGATTTCTACCGTAAGTAATCAGTTGCCTACCCAATTCAGAAGTGTCATCCTGCACATCAGGGAGGCCATGATCGGCCAAACACGATCCTTGGCGCCTGAGACTCCGGTCAATTTCAATTAGCGAGATAGTGTATGCCAATTCTCTGTCATGGGGGTTCCGCTCTAAGTGGTCCTCGCAAAGAGAGTCGCGAAACTTGTCCCAAAGAAGTGCCGCAGGAGCTCCCATGATGCAGAGAATTACGAAGAAAGAACGAAGTCTTGGGCCAGTCATGAATTGAGAGGCCTCACTCAGCGCGTAGTCATATTCATCGTTGTCTTCTATCAATCCGAGATTACGTGAGACCTCCTGGAATGTACGACAATCGGGACCACCGCGTGACAGAAGATCGACGTAACCACGGCAAGGAACAAACATAAGAAGAAGTCGTAGGTAGTACTGTTCGGTCCGGTTTGGAGAAACCCAAAACATTCTGCAGACCTTCTCACCACGCTTGCGAGCCGTAATAAAATGTTGGCCGACTGGATGATCATAAACGTCCGCATTTGTAGGTCGTTTAGTGTGTACCATAAATCGCTCATCAAA
This sequence comes from Flexamia atlantica, assembly GCA_035578135.1. Lineage (NCBI taxonomy): Eukaryota > Metazoa > Arthropoda > Insecta > Hemiptera > Cicadellidae > Flexamia > Flexamia atlantica. Next base: position 190,900,479 of record JAQJVK010000001.1, on the reverse strand, counting down.
CGATTGATATGTCAAGGAGTCAAAAATAGAATCATTAGGACGGTCGAAGTACACGATACGCTTAGAGCTTGCTCTTGTGGTAGTACTGTCGGGGTCGTTAGGACGAAAACAGATGGATTGCTTCCCTTCGAGGTGAACCGGGAGACACTCAACGCTGGGCTCGGACTCAGAAATAGGAAAATCTAGGAGTCTCCAGCAGGCGTCACTTGCACCAACCATTCTTTTCGTCACATAATGATTTACCTTGTCATCTTGCTTACTGAAGGGCGTGACGGTAACGTTCTGGAGAAAACTTCCCTTCATAAGATATTTGAAGAGATACTTGATGACCCGACGAGTGGAAGCAAGCTCTAAGTTTATGTGCGCCTCATATTTCAAGATAAGTGCAGCGTTATATGGCACTACCCACCCGTCATGAACGGGAATGGACTTCTTTCTTGAAACTATTATCCCCTTTTTATTACAGTCCCGCTTGTACTGAACAAAGCCTCTTTCATCTACGTGCGTAGTGTCACAGGAAGGTTTGGGGAAGAATTTCGTGCAGTAACCTTTTGCAGAGTCCCAGCATGGAAAATCGGTTCAATGGCCAGTGCCACAAGGGCCGTGAACCTTATGTTGTAGAACCAACTTTCTAAGACGACCTTCGGCTTCTTCCTCAGAGAGAATGTCCGCGCGGATAACGGAATCAATTTCGGCCGCTTGGACGGGACAATCGCCGTTGATTTTAAATACGATATGCCCATGTGGAAGGCCTCTCATTTGAAATTCTACAACATAAATAAGGTAAAGCGCACGACTGAACATTGCTCCACTACGAAGGTCTCGGAGCAATTCCAGAAGTTTAATGCGAAAGACTCTGTAAGCTGTATTTGGGTCACTGCGACTACCACCTTCTTGTTTTCCTCCCAAGTTGCACTGTACGTAAAAGTGAGAATGAATGTTGGAGATCCAAGGCGAGACACAAGTGCCATTGCGTTCTCATAATGAACTTTCATATACCTTGGCCCCCCTGTAAATGAACTTGGGAGGTAAACCTTCCCGGCTTGTGCCCCACCCTCACCCTGGACGGTTTCATCATTGTTGATGTCGTTCAAAACCTGCCTCCCGGCATGCCCACCGCGATTTTGTGCCTCCTGAACTTCGTCCAATGGCCCGACCCGCATTGCATTATCAGTCGGCTTTGATTGTGAGAACTTAATAAAACGCAGTTTTTCCTCCTCGTACCTAGCGAACATCTCGACCGGCCAGGCTTGAGACAGACGGCCGTAAATAAGAAAACGAGGTTCAGAAAGTAACAGGCAACGGGAGTATTTGTACTGCGTTAATTTTTCCCACGATTATCAGGATAACCCACGTGCCAACCCAAAGTGCCTTGCGGGTAGAGCAGGGGATACTGGAATGGTTCCATGAGAGGATTCAATAGATCAATGGAAGTCGGCTTGTCATTTTCAACCTTCCAAACAGTTAGTTTACGGGGCTCAGTGGTTGTTTCATCAGTGCTGAGTACAGCGTGTACCTCAATACCTGTCTGCCTGTCTCCAAGAACGGGGCCGTGGGTAGGTCTGCTAGTAACTTGGAATTCCAAGTGGGCGTTAACCGACGGTTCATTACCAAGTCGACGAAAATGTTCTATGAACGGATTTTCCCGAGAAAGAAATCTAGTAATATCGTCGGTGATACTACCATCTAGAGACCTGCCCAAAGCGATGTTGCGACGTTCTTCGCCATCGTCAATGTACAGGCGGGACCGGTTCACAAATTGGACGTTCCCAGTTTTAGTCGTAAACTTTTGTCCTGGGTCGTCCAAGTTGTAAATTTGATGGTACATCCTACCTTCGATCTTAAAAAAAGACAGACCACTTGGATGTTTGTACCCACCTGACACTTCGAGTGCACAGAAGGCAAATACGTCATTGTATGCACGAGCCCTTTCCAAAAACAGAGGATTAGAGTAAAACGATCCTTGAAGAGGTGGCAGATTAAGGACGTTGTATGCTCCTTCACCACAACACCATTTTTTTCTTCCCTTTTTTCCTCAAAGAGCCGTGCATTGCAATGAGGACACCTGTAAATATTATCGTCCCAAAGACGTACTTTTTTCAATTTAAATGCCGTAATATTATTTAATAAATCTCCCCTCCAGCATGCTATAGGACCATGATTAACTACCTCCCGAGAAAGTAAAAGAGGCAAATGTCTAAGTTCAGAGAGTTTCGGATTCTCCAGACGAAAGATCTGAACTCTCTGCAAAGAAGCATCAGGATGATGCCGACCATATTCACGAACAGCAGCCCTGTTGACCTCAGGGTGTTGTTGGCTGTATCGCTCAACAGCGGCCCTGTTTACCTCTGGGTGCTGCTGGCTATAACGCTCAACAGCAGCCCTATTAACTTCGGGGTGCTTTTGGCTGTACCGTTCGACAGCAGCCCTATGAGCCTCGGGGTTATTTTTTGTTGATTTATTAACATACTCCCTGTTCTTTTCAGGATGGGACTCAATGTCAATGTCAATGTCTTTTTAGCTTCTTTCACTTGCTCTTCTCGTGTAGATGTCAGAACCTTGGGTCGACCTCGCTTAATTTTTTTAGGCCTTCCTGGACCTTTCTTACCATGAGGAGTTTCCACTTCAGGATCTGGTATTATAAAAGAAGGGGGTTCAATGGGAGGGGCGACAAGCTGCCTACCAACAGATTGTTCGTATGAATGAGAAAATCTAAGTCGCGTAATGTTATATTCACCCCCATTGAAGGAGGAATTCGCCAACAACAAAGAAGCTAACGACGAATAAGTATCACACAGAAAGAGTCGTGCTAGGTTTTTTTCTCTAGTTGGATCGCTTTGACGGTACTCATTCACGGCGTGGGAATCGAACAAATACAGCCGCCCTTGGAAACGCCAAAAAGCGACTGTAACAAGTTGATCCGTAAAGAGAAAGCCTTCATGTCTTGAATCCTCTCTCAGAATGTCCTGCAAAGTTGCCGACAACAGATTCACGGCTTCCGCAAGACTGTCCCTGGACGAAGGATAGAGCCCATTGCAGACAAAAGCGATTTCATCGATGAAAGCAATTTTGTCAGCAATATCAATCCTTCGCACAAGATCCTGTGGATAAAGGTATCTATTTTGAACCTGATTCTCATGACGAGATCTCGTATAAATACGATCACCGGCCATCAGAATCTGATCTATAGTGGATGTACAAAAAGCGCCCCCGATAGCCTGCCACGCTAACGCGGTCGCACTCATGGCCATGCACTGCGCGTTTGCTGAAAAATCGGCAAACCGAGAGTCACCTTGGTGAAAGGTTCCTCGAGATATACATGTAAATGCCATACTCAAAAATGAGTTAAGAAACACATTGAACTGGAATACACCTAACAGGTTCAAGTCAGTAGGATGATGAATTAAACTACATGGGAAACCGTTTGACCACCGCATAACAAAATCAGTGAGAACCTAAAGTAAATTTTGCTAACATTTAAATTTAGAATTCAGTATTTTTCATAAAAAACCACATACAACTTTTCTCTATATGCGGACAGATAAGTTATATTTGTCATTAAGATTATTTTTGATACTTAATGTATTTTTTAGTTTCAAACTATCCCCAAAAATCTGCAAGATGGTAACGAAGATCTATACCAACTGATCATGTCTTGACAAAAACGTATAGCATTACCACCTTAACGAATTGTAGTACGAAAATTAAAATGAATAGTTCGTTTACGTACTACATTACCGGCATAAAGTGGAAACAAAACTATTTTTTATAATATTTTGATGGGGTTGACATTTATAATTGTGAGTTTTGATAAGTTACCCCTCTGTTTTAAGCAATAACGAAAGTGCTTGAAAAATTTCAGGTTTCTAGTTTATTAGGAAGTAGATAACAGTAGTAGTTCAGGTAGAATGTCAACGTAACACGGAATAAAATGTCCGGAGGAAATCACAGACAGGCAAATTTCGAAGGTTTTTTGATCTAATACACATTTAAGTATTAAGAACTTGTCATATTATTGGAGATTTTTAACATGTAAGCTGTAGTAGATAACAGTAGTAGTTCAGGTAGAATGTCAACGTAACACGGAATAAAATGTCTGGAGGAAATCACAGACAGGCAAATTTCGAAGGTTTTTTAATCTAATACACATTTAAGTATTAAGAACTTGTTATACAGGGTGTTTTTTTAAAAACGCAACCCATTTTTAAGATTGAATAATTCATATATAAATATGAAATAAGTATCATTTTATGGTTCTTTACGTTTTATACACTCTATTATTTTAATTTGATCACATTTAGTTCACTTTATGTGCTCAAAAAATCCGGCATTTGTATAAAGTTATGCTCTCTCTATCAAATTCCCGAACTTGTGTTGCCAGGTACCTCTTTGCATTACATTTTTTTTTGTTTTGGGGTACTGAATATGCTGTGACTTGTTTTTTTTAGGCCTTACTTTGTATGTATCCCCAAAGAAAATAAAAATATAGTGGCGTCAAATCAGGGATATTGGGGGGAAATAATCCTTCACCGATAAAATCAAGTTTTGGGGTGCGTTTTTAATGTGTGTGTCTTTAAGCACGATAACTCGCGTAAAAATGGTCCGATCTGAATGAAATTTGCCACAGACATGCTAAGTAGTATTATTCTACGAAAACAATTCACGATATATTCAGCACCTCAAAACAAGCATAACACATTTAATGCAAGAAATTCAAAGAGGTACCTTGCAACACATGTTCGGGAATTTGATGGAGAGAGTATAACTTTATACAAATGCCAATGACAGACTGTTTGAGCACACAATGTAACTTAAATGTGATCAAACTTAAATAATAGATTGTATAAAATGTAAAGAGCAATAAAACAATCCTCATTACACATTCATATGTGCATTATTCAATCTTAAAAATGGGTTGCGTTTAAAAAAAAACACCCTGTATTATTGGATATTTTTAACATGTAAGCTGTAGAGATGGTTTATACTAAATTTCAGCCCTCTACGCATAATATCAAGTAAAATGGAGCCAGAAAACTTAGGGTAAATCATCGAAAATTGAAATTTCTAGAGCTACCTAAGGGTGAAGGAGACGAGATAGGGCAAAAAGTCATAGGACCAAAGTTGTAGATCGTGAAAAATCCGTGACAGATGGTGCAATCCGTTTCTCGATATAAACATCCGTTCGGCCATTAGAGCTCAAAATAACAGTTTTAAAAAAAAGCTTTTTCTAACGATTTTTTAATAATTTTTTTGAGGAGGTCAAAATTTAAAATTGCAAGTTTTTATGATTTCCCCCTTAGGTTTAAGCAATGTAGGAAGTGCGTGCCAAATTTCAGGTATCTAGCTCATCGGGAAGTCGTTTAGAATTCGTATCCCTTAATCAGTGAGTGAGTGAGTTACACAAGCGGCTGTATATATTTTAGATAAGTTACACATGCGGTTGTATAGATTTTAATACTTTTTCACTTTGGGAATGTTTGTTAAAAAGTCAGATCTACTCAACGTTTGTGAGTGCACTAGTGGTAACTAGATTAGTTTTCAGGGCTACTGCATTGCATAATCGGGTCCCCGCTTCGGTAGCGTAGGTCGGCTCAACCAAAGCTTCTTCTTAAATGATTAGAGGTCTAATCCTTCGACCAGTCCTTGAGCAACTAGAGGGGAACAAATCCAAGATGACAAGTCAGTAAGATTGACCGAAAGGAACAAAAAAAGCTAGATTTAATAATATCGCTTAAGTTTAAGTATTTTCAATTTAATTTATATTTTTTGTAAACGACGAAATAACTTCTTTGTATTTTTAGTTTTTATTATTATAAAAAAATATCATTATTTAATAAGTGGTTAAATATTTAATCCATAGGGTGATAGGGCGTTAATCCATGGCCTTTAACCTTCATATCTGATTGATTTTATGAGCATGTGTAGTATCTACATTCTGCTCTCACAGTAAACGCTAGAAACAGTTCATAAATGTGACTCTTTTTTCTTGTTATGAATTTTAATTTTTAAAATAATCGAAATTCTGGATAATATTTGTACTTAGTTATGTTTATTATGTCAATATACCGGGTGTCCCATAATAGCTCCCCCCCCCCAACTTTTCCTATATTTTTTCAAATATCAATCCCACACCACCCCCAAACATTGTTGGGTAGTTGATCATTCATTTTGAGTGGTTACATAATTTTTGGCCGCCATCTTGGATCCGCCATATTGGATCCCAAATAATTTTTTCAAATGTAAAAGTGGTGTTGTGATCCATCATTTTAAGCTAGATTTTTTCATTAATTACAATGCCGCAATCCGTTTTAATATCTCGATTGGTTCTCAAGATATGAGTACTTTTTATTTGTTTATTTTCAACCAATTTAATATTACAAATTGATAAAATAGGCCCATAACCACAAAGTAATGCTAGATAATGACGAATAACCACCATCAGTCATTGTTCAGTTATTTCCACTTAACTTTCATCAATGTAAAATTTTTGGCCACCATCTTGGATCCGCCATTTTGAAATGAGGTAGGCTTGGTTATTTCAAATACGAAGATGGCGTTGTGACCCATAATTTCAAACTAGCTTTTTACGCCAAACTCAATGCCGCAACCCGTTTTTTAGATATAAGATTTAGTTTTCTAAAATTCATGATTTTTTGAGATTTTTATTAGAAATTTGTCAATGTCTTGAAAACCAAACACGATAATTAAAAACGGGTTGCGGCATTGAATTCGGCGTAAAAAGTTAGCTTGAAATGATGGGTCACAATACCATCTTCTTGAATTCGGCCAAAATTGGGTACCCACTCAAAATGAAGTATTAACTACCCAACAATGTTTGGGGGTGGTATGGGATTGATATTTGAAAAAATATAGGAAAAGGTTAGGGGGGGAGGACTATAATGGGACACCCGGTATAATCAATATGTATAAATAATAGTACAAGTAATTTGAATTTTGACATGAAATAGAAGAACTATGAAAAAGAAATTTTTCTTTAAAATGGATTGATATTAACTACATTAAAAAAATATATATATATAAGGACATAAATCACAAGATTTTGTTATCTATAAGTATAAAAGAGGATGTTGGTATATCTATAAGTATAAAAGAGGATGTTGGTATATATATATATATATATATATATATATATATATATATATATTTATTTATTTATTTGGCACTGATAAACTCAGACACCGCTGGACCGATGGCCACGAAACTTGGTACATACATGTAGAATTTCATGGAATAGGTTTATACACCATCAATTTCTTGATAACTTTCAGGGCTTAGCCCTGGGACCGTCTTAAAGGTACCCATGTCAGGGATTTTTAATGAATTTTAATTGGATTTGTTTACTAACAAAACATATGACAGTAAAATAATTTAAAACAGGTGATGTAAATTAATGGTGTTTCTTTCTGCTATTTAATTGTATTTGTTTACATGAAGATTTGTTACTTGGTGCCAGAAGGTTAATGAATTATACTTTTGCATATATTTTAAGTGCAATACACTATATAAAATTCTGGTATATAGTATATAACATAAAATAAATAACTGATCACTGATCACTTATTCTTGAAGGACTTCTTTTTTATGACAACTAACTGCTATAAGAGGAAGAGTGTGCTACTGTAAAGTTAATTTTATCTACAGCACTTTAAAAAAATTGCCGGAACGGCTCATTCAGTCTTTTTGTTCAATATTGAATCTAAAAACGTAAGACAGCACTTTTTAATAATTGCTGGAGTGGCATTGTAATTTTTTGTTCAAGGTAGACCCTAAAACCTGAAGGAAATGATCTTTTACAGTGAATAAAATTTCAAGCCATGCTCTATGGTTCCTCTAACACGTATGCCTTCATGAAGGAAAGAAATAGGATTTCTAATACGCATGTCTGCTTCGACGGGGGTGCATAATAAAGTTCTAATTAAGGGTAACTATGCAACATATGCGAGCAGATTCAAAGTGTCGTCGAAAAAGCCAAGGGTGCCGTTCCTTATATAGTGCCCCATGATTGTCATCAGGGCAAGCTCAGGTACCGTGCATTAAGCAGAAATGACCATAAATGCTTCTTGGCGTTTGTCTCGGGTGAGCCAGTCTCTGTAAATTCGCTTCTTAAGTGTGTGAGCGGAGTGAGCGCAATCCTCTTCACCTGACAGCAAGATCAACTGGACAGCCGATACAAGCAAACAGCACTTGCAAGAGGAAGGACCGCCGATATGGGCATGAGTCTACCCAAGGCAGCAACACCATTTGGGCTTTGTAGGTGGGGCGCTGGATATGGTCACATTTGTTATATAGACAGACACTTTAAGCAAAAATGAATACCCCCGTCGTAGCAGACCTGCGTACTATAGCTCTGGACAGCCTTACTGGCGGGTGAGTGAGTGCGCTGTTGTCGTAATTAGTGTTTATTATCTGCAATGTTTTGGTTATAAATCACGTGGTCATTTGAGAGGTACTTTGCACAAGAAAATATTTTGCTGCAACCGCAAGTGCAACTAATGTTAATTGCTTGCAAGCTCAACACAATTCATGAAGTACAACGACAAAAGTGTGGAAACACATTCCTAAATGTAAACAAATCATTTTAAAATGAAAGGTTGCCAAACTAAAAGACCAGCTGATGCATTGCGCAAATATTTTCCAGAAATTTTAATTGCGTAAGAAATCTCTCGGTGAAATATTGCAGGGCATTCTTTTGTAGTGTAAATGAGGTGAAACGTAAACAAAGTTTTGACAGTTCTACCAAAACATGTGTTTATTTAGCAGACATTTTGGGAGATTACAATTTTCGCCACCCGCCAGTAAGGCTGTCCAGAGCTATAAGAGCGAATTTCTAAAAACATTTTTTTTTTGTTTTATGGAAGTACATTTGATATGTTTAAAGAAGTAGATTCTACAACAAGAAAAATAAATGGGAAATCAAAACTATATAATTGATGGGTGATAGTGTATGTTTAATTTTTATCGTGAGCGAAGCCACGGGTTCTTCTAGTGTATATATATATATATATATATATATATATATATATATATATTTGGCACTGATAAACTGAGACACCGCTGGACCGATGACCACGAAACTAGGTAGATACATGTAGAATTTCATGGAGTACGTTTATACACCATCAGTTTCGTGATAACTTTCAGGGCTTAGCCCTGGGACCGTCTTAAAGGTACCCATGTCAGGGATTTTGAAGGAAGTTGAGTTAGATTTGTTTACTAACAAAACATATAAAAGTAAAATTTTAAACAGGTGATGTAAATTAATGGTATTTCTTTCTGCTATTTAATTGTATTTGTTTACATGAAGATTTGTTACTTGGAGCCAGGTGGTTAATGAATTAGACTTTTGCATTTTTTCAAAGTGCAATACACTATATAAAATGTTGGTATGTAGTACAACATAAAATAAATAACTAATTACTGATGGACTTCAGTGATCACTGATCACTTATACTTGAAGGACTTCTTTTTTATGACAACTAACTGCTATTTAAAGAGGAAGAGTGTGCTACTGTAAGGAATCAGTTTTATCTACAGCACTTTAAAAAAATTGCCGGGACGGCTCATTCAATCTTTTTGTTCAATATAGAGTCTAAAACGTGTCAGCCCTTTTTAATAATTGCTGGATTGGCATTGTAATTTTTGTTCAAGGTAGACCCTAAAACCTTAAGAAAATGATCTTTTACAGTGAATAAAATTTCAAGCCATGTTCTACGGTTCCTCTAACACGTGTATGCCTTCATGAAGGAAAGAAATAGTAGAAATCCTATATCTTTCCTTCATGAAGGCATACACGTGAAGACATGCACATACGCAGGTCTGCTACAACGGGGGTGCATAATAAAGTTCTAATTAAGGGTAACATAAGCGAGGAGATTCAAAGTGCTGTCGAAAAAGCCAAGGGTGCCGTTTTGTATAGACAGGCACTTTATACAGGAATATAATACCCCCGTCGTAGCAGACCTGCTTACTAAGAGCGGATTTCTAAAAAAATGTTTTGCTTTATGGATGTACATTTGATATGTTCAAAGAAGTAGATTTTACAACAAGAAAGATAAATGGGAAAGCAAAACTATATAACTGATGGGTGATATTGTATGTTTAATTTTAATCGTGAGCGAAGCCACGGGTTCTTCTAGTAGTTCATAAAGAGTAGAAAATCATCTTATGATGTTATTGTATTGCACATTTTCCTTGACATACAAAAGAGCTTTGTAAAATTTGTCAAGAAAATATTTTTCTTCATGTTTCTTCCTTGTTAAAGTTTAAAACTGTAAAAGAATTCCGGTTGGTTTTACTCGATCAGTCTAGTAGTCTCGCTTTCTCAGCTTAGATCCTGAGAGGGTCACCTTACAAATCCCTTCGACAGGATAATACGGTGTTATCCCACTGTGCTGACCCCCCCCCCCCCCCCCCCCCACACACACACACACACACACACACACACACACACACACAGCTATCACCTTTTTTCGGGACCAACCAGTCTGCTATGCATGGGAAATATTGTAGGATTTGCAATCAGTTGTACTAGATGTCCAATATAGGGACACTCTAACCCAGATTAAATTTAAATATTGTTTAAGCTAAGTTTTACTCTGAAATTAGTTGCAACCATGTTTAAACCACATTGAATAAACTTCTCCTAAGGAAATGTAAATTGTAAACAAGGTGTGCTCTTCTGTATTTTAAATTTATAGACTTCCAAAAAATGCTCCGAATCTGGTTCGTAATTTTAACTTATCAGTATTAAACACGAGGACAAGCTTTTCTCAAGGTGTTTCAGTTGGTTAATCGTTTAAAAGTTAACTAAAAGTCAAAAATAATTCAAATAAGTTTTCAGCTGCTCATCAGTTTTGTACAGCCGTTAAAAACGCAAAAATTTACCAGTCATTGAAGAAACGTGCTACTTACCAAGTTTGTGATAGTCTTAACTCTCGTGTTGCCTTTTTCACATGGAAACTGTGTTGCACACTTGATATAATGAAGCTGGTGTAAAGGTTGATTTGATAGAAAAGTTATGTGACTGGAAAAACAGAACCTTTAACGATACCTTCTAATATATGAACCTTCTGAATAAAAACCTGTCCGCCTGTCCGGAAAAAAATTATGAAAAATAATATTTCTCCAAGGATTGTGATCAAACTCGTCCTTAACGTGCGGTGAAACACTATGCAAACATTTTACACTGTCATCGTAAAACCCGGCTGTTTTTACGCTGCATATCAAAGATAAAATATACACTTTGGTGTTGGAAATATAATGCTCTATACAGTTTTCTGCATCTATATATATAATTCCGTAAGTCAAATTTTTGTAAAGAAATTGTGAGTGACTGGATGGCCGTAGAAGGATGGGAGGGGTCTTATTTTAAAGGTCTTGACGTGAATTTTGAGGGAAACTATTCATTTTTCTTATTTTTTTACCATAAATTCGCAACAGAATAAAACTTTTCCCATTAAAACAACATGGGGTTTAATTTGTTTACATCTTTTGAAATTAAAACAGCTGTGCCACAGAGTTGTATTCATATATTTAATTTCGTAAGGCGATTCTTTGCGTCAAAATTGTGAACGTCGTCTGGCAAGTCGTAGAAAGATGGGAGAGGGCTCAAATTAAAGGTCTCTATTCCGAGATGGCGGGAAAAATACTGAAATTGCTTGAAATTCACCAGAAAACGAGAAATAACGTAAAATATCTGCCATTTAAAAAGCATTGGGATCTAAAAACGTCTGCTGTATTTACATAAAACATGTGGTGCTGATGCTTGATTCAAAGCCATATGCTAGATGTTGACATTTGGTTTTTTTTTCAAAACAAAAGGCAGCTAACTATGTTTAATGTACTATAACAAATCAATATTTTAACTTTAATATTTGCGGACTGTATACTTACGGGTTTGAGTATATATTTATATTTTTAAAGTATACGTCAAATATAACGTTTAAGTTATAACGAAGCCGATTTAACGCCAAATGATCGATATAAATATATATGCAAGGGAAATTTTTGCGCCGGAATTGTGGGCGTTTGGCAAGTTTGGCGTTTGGATAGTGGGAAAGGGCTCAAATAGCCCTCACCATCGAATAAGCAGAGGCTAGGTACAGAGAAGACTTCATTAATCAATTTTAAGGACTAGCTCTACCAGTTTTATGTGCGGTCGGAAAAGGTCATAGTTTTGACCGAGGAACAACAGAGTGTGCTGCACTAGCAGCTATTGAGTGCAACATCAGCTTAAATTTTATCCTACCAAAAAGGTTCACCTTTAAATTTGGCTAATCAAAAGTATGTTTAATCTTGAATCTACCAAGACAAAGCAGTATTTATTTTACACACGGGAAACCATGAAAAAGTGTTGATCGTCCATAGGGTGAAATCCTCAGTATTATTTACCAAGCTCGTGGTCTCCAAACTTATTAACTTCTTTATGAAGTGGAGCCAGAGGCTCCAACGTGGAGCGTGGTGTCGTCAACGGGAGACCATTTTCTGATTTTATCATTATTTATTTGCTTATTGGGTAAAATGTAGCCTCAATCGGAGATTTCTATGATTACCCTTTAACTGTCCAATATATGTTATTTTGAACCAGGTGGAGGCTACACACGATATTAGTTTACATTTTTTTTTATGTTAAATGCCACGACTTTCTTTGGGAAATAAATGAAGTGCTGCAGTCTGTGGTTAATCTTAAGAATGTCTTCAAACCATGTCCATATACTTCATTGCAAACAAAGTGAAGTGAGTTTGTTTTGAGAACGACGGATAGCGCCTCTGTTCAAAAAAAAATCAGCTTTTACTATACTGAAGTAATGCCCTTTCTTAAAATGTTGATACGTACTAGCAAATGTCAAAACATCTTTAACATTACACTTTAAACGTTTAATTCCGTCAAACTTTTACCGAGTTGTGAGTGTGAAGGAAACATTAAATATCCAGCATTTGTATTTTATTTTTAGGGGCTTTTGCCCCTACAGGCCACTAGTTTTCCTAGAATCGAACAATGAGTAATTTTCATTTATCGCAGAACAGTAAGTTTGATTTTATTTGCTTTATAAGCTGCACCAGCTTTGAAAACTGCGATATGAATTTTGTAAAAGAACATCATACGAATCCTCCATACATCATAAGAATTTTAAATGCACTAATTAATATAATAAAGTAATATGCTATACTTTCAACTTACAGTGTAGCTGAAAAAAACAATACTACGTCGCTTTAGATAAAATATTTAACATTACTCATGGATAACGATTATAATGAATCATTATCCTTTGAGGGATAAGTTTATAAATTCCACGACGACGACGACGACTGATTTAATTAAATGCCTAAGCAAATTACCCACTAATGACGATGTAGATTGCTTCAATTAACTGCTTCATTTAGAAATGGAAAATATCACAGTATGGTTTAAGAAACCATAAAAACCATGTTAATGCAGTTTTTATGGTCCTGATTATTGCTTCGGACAAATTACATTTTTGGTCACCAAACAATTTAAATTAACGATACTGGGCGTCATACAATTGCAAGCTTCGAGTTTGCTCAAACACTGTTCCCTGTATGAGGAGGATAGTGACTTGCTGTTTGGGATTTCTCGAAGTTCGCAATTGTATGACGCCCAGAATAGACAGTGTCGACTGAACCTTTGAATAGGGACACCTTATGGAAAAATAAAAAATAACTTCCGCGCCGAAACTGTGCTACACTTACTTTTTGATCCGATTGAGTCCTTACTCTTATGCAGGACGGATATTCCTAAAGAGCAACTCGTGTAACCTGATTCAAAGGTTTAGTTTTCTGGAAAATGTTGGGGCCACATCCCTCCTGGGGCGTCCAAAAAATTCCCACCTCGGTAAAATCCGCCATTTTGTAAAAAGGTGGTCAAACAAAATAATTTTGCAAGGTTTTTCTAAAAACGTAATGTATTGTGAAAATTCAACCTAAAATAGTCATATATGTCTAAGATTGTTCATTCACACCTAAACAAACTTCACAAAAATACCATATTTTAATTAAGTTTTAGTAGTATCATTGACTCCTGATTTAAAGTCAATGGTAGTATACTCGCTACAATAATAACCTTTTCCTATTTTACTAATTGTTAGTTAAAATCAAAGTGTTTATTATAAGAGCTTTAAGGCCTTAGCAAATTTCAAGTCTTTTTTAGGAGTGACAATGTATATTATAAATTCAACTAGAACTTTGGGGCCGTCCTTAAATTATGCCAACTAAAAATGAGCTTCACGGGAGGGCAAAGAGATAATGACGCTATGATAATGACACTAGGAGGGTGCAGACCTATTATATTATTGAAAGATTTATTTTTAATTGATATTAATAAAATGATAAAATTGGAAATAAATACAATACAAATCCTAAATAATCCATTGGAAGGGGGGGGGGTTATAATCAAACTATTTCAATATTAAAACAAAATTAATAGTAGTAATAATAAAATTGGGCCCAAAATAAAAAAATAAATGAAAGTAGATTGTCATACTAAATGTTAAATAACCCCGTTGCAGCAGACCTGCATACTCAGCGAATTTCAAATACAAAACAACAAATTTCAATCCAACATAGCGAGATTTGACATGTTTTTGTAAGCTCCATAAGAAAAACATAGGAAATGAGTATGCAGGTTTGCTGCTACAGGAATATTAAAACTGGGCGTTTTTAATTCAATACTTAGTAGATCTGAACTAGATGAAGCCATTTACCAAGTTTTATCTAGATATGTTGAGAAAAAGGCGAGATATAGAATTTTACTCATTCCCCATAAGGCTAACATAGGGATAATGTGCTGTGTTTACCACTTTCAATATCTCGGTAACCAATCGACATAGACTATGATTCAAATGACTAAATTGTTTGTTTTTTTAAGTTGAATTCAATGGTAAAATCCAAAATTAGATCACTTTAAGTTTTCCATGTGAAAAACGCAAAAAACCCATTTTTGGGTTATCCCTCAAACCCATTTTGGGGGGGTTTATCCCCCTTTACACCCCCTTCTAGTGGTCCGATCAGGCTGGTTTACGAACTCGTCCAATTGATTACCATTTTACACGTCTGTACCAAATTTCATAAAGATCGGACCATTTTTACGGCCTCTATCGTGCTAACAGACATAGATATATATCTAAAAATTCAAACGAATGGTGTTTTTTGCTTCTGAGGGCCCCAAAACAAAAAGTTATCATGGTTTTGGGCTTAGGTCTTACCAAGATACCTACGGTAATAGCTTCTTCCCTATAGGGGAAATTCGCTTAAAGAAAAGTTGTTGTATCCTTGCCTTTAGAATTTTAATTTGAATGGAAAAGCTAATTCTTTGACCAGTTTTACAAATATTGTTGTGAGGAGGTTTTTTTAAAAGTGCGATCACTCTTTCTACTACACAGTTACAAATTTAAAATTAGTAAAATTATTCTGCATGATTTTTTGTTTTACTGGACGCTATAAACGTGGGAAGCAGCAAACAGTATTTTTGTTGCGTTTTATTTTGCTAAGGCAATATATTCGTCACTTTTTCTTTTTAATATTTTATTTAACAATTTATTAAGATATTTGTTTTATTTTAAATTTTAATTATTATTTTTATTAAAATAGTTCAAAATGAACATCGAATTAAAGTTTTATCAAATTAATGGCATCTATATCACTGTACAAAGAATATATTTATGCGACACGCATCAAATAATGTGGAACTAAACCATTTACGTATTTTGGCCTTAACAGAATGCTCGCTTTAAAGATTGAAGAGCCCATGATGACGAAATGATTTTCATTTTGGCGGGGTACTCCACTCTCTACAATATAGCAAAATCCGGCTAATTAAAACATCTTACAAGGATAGTGAATATTTTTAATTTCGCTTTGAAAGTAAAGTCTTGAGCAGAATTTTCAAAATTTGTGAGCGTCAAGAACACGCATTACTCCCATTCCCTTTCCTTTCCAAAGATCTCTTGAGATTTTGTACACGTTTGTGTGCGAAGAAACCAGCTGGGTGCTCTGACTCTACTGGAGAGTCACTTTATCATCATAAAAAATTACTTTGGGTCCTCGTTTGAATTTAGATAGCTTTTAAAGGATCGGGAATCTCGAGGCTTTTATTTTTATACCTTTTTATTTTACACATAAATTAATCTGATAGGATCGTATAATGTTAATAATAATTTATTTCAGATACATAATATCACTTACAAATAACTGCTTGTTATTTTATTTTCTTAAAATAAAGTATTTCAAGTACCTATGGGGACAATAATTATAGCCAATAAAACGAAGGACAGTTTTTTCTTCGTAAAAGTAAAAGTGCTTAGAATTATTGTGTTGTTGGTGTTTGTGAGGTTTTCTAAGAACAAAAAGATTCGAAAAGGCTTGAGCGAAATAATTTAATCGTTTATATTTGTTCAATAAAATGCAACGGATGAAACTCCTTTACACAATAAGGATTGTTAGTTTAAGATTGAATTATGAACTTGACCCATAGTTGAACCTGTTATTTAAAAAATCTAACATTGTACTGAGTAATAAAAAATTGTATAAATTTAAGGAAATACTCTATTTATGGATAAACTTATGAGTTTGAGGAAATTAAAACAATAGGACAAACAAATGGTTGCAATAAAACGAAAGGATATGGTAAGCAGAAGTAAAAATGAGAATAGAAAAGGGTTTGGATGGATTTCTCAACAATTGAGTTGAAGAAAACAGGACATTTGTATTTTTAATTTGTTTTTCCAATTTTCTTTCTTTCTCCCAAGCCTCCATGACCCTTAAACATGTTTCGCCTTCATCGCTTTATCCTTGCATTTATATCTTGAAGTTTGCCAGAAAATGGTAAGCATGATACAGTGAATATAGAAACAGAATTCACATAAGCTCATCCTTGTTATGCATATGTTTCATTCAGTCAGATACCGCTGTATACGCGTTGAGCCATGACCGATGGCTAAGGGTAGGCGGAATTCACTCAGATTGGCCATCTCTATCACTTCGTTGTATTGAGCCCGAGTTACATAGACGTATTTTTGGCTTTCAAATGTTTTCTCAAAGGTTTTGCACAAAATATTATTATTGTAACTCATCTACAGATTTATTAATATTTCTATCCTTTGATCAGAAACTTGTATAAACATTTTTTTCTTACTTTTTTTTAGGTAAGGGAAATGCTTAAAAGATCACCGTACCGTACGATCGACTTGCAGCTTGCAGCCATGTAAGTATAAACTGTCTTATTACACTTCCTAGTGAAACATAAATACCCCCGTTGCAGCAGACCTGCATACTCAGCGAATTTCAAATGCAAAACAACATATCTTAATCCAACATACCGAGATTTGACATGTTTTTGTAAACTCCTTAAGAATAACATGGGGAATGAGTATGCAGGTGTGATGCTACAGGTATATTAAAACTGGGTGGTTTTAATTCAATATTTAGTAGATCTTAACTAGAAGAAGCTATTTACCAAGTTTTATTGAGATATGTTGAGAAATAAGCGAGATATAGAATTTGACTTATTTCCCATAAGGTTAACATTGGGACAAGGTACTGTGTTTACCACTTTCAATATCTCGGTAACCAATGGACATAGAGCAGTGTTTCAAAATACCAAATTGTTTGTTTTTTTGAGCTGAATTCAATGATGCCCACAAAAATTCGATACATTTTATTTTTCTATGTAAAAAATTTTAAAAACCCATTTTTGGGGGGGTTTATCCCCCTTTACCCCCCCTTCAGGTGGTCCGATCGGGCTGGTTCACGAACTCGTCCAATTGATTACCACTTTACATGTCCGTACCAAATTTCATAAAGATCGGATCACTTTTGCGGCCGCTATCGTGCTAACAGACACACACACACATATATATATATATATATATATATATATATATATATATAAATTCAAACGAATAGTGTTTTTTGCTTCTGGGGGCCCCAAAACGAAAAGTTATAGTGGTCCCGAGCTTAAGTCTTACCATGAGACCTACGGTAATAGCTTCTTCCCTACAGGGGAAATTCGCTAAAAATAAATATCCATAATTATTATTATATTAGATCTCTGCGAAGAGATGTGTGCGCTGGTCGTGCCATCGGTTGCACTCTTTTTTTAGTGCGACCAATGGCACATCCAGAATACATACGAGAGGTAGGCACGTTGTCCTGGCCACTCTTCGGACGAAAAAGGTCGATCTTGACCGGCCTTAATCCTCAGCTTTTCCCAGGGAGGCTGCCCTGGTAGCGTGTCAATAGGCTTAGCCAAAAAGATTCGAAAAAAAAATTCACACTGCTTAGTAATGCGCTAAGCAGTTCCAGGCGTGTGTCCTGAGTTTTGAAAGAGATGGAACCCACGGGAGTCGACACTACATTGCACCTCCTTTCCCCTCAAAAATTAATTTATTATTATTATTATTATTATTATTATTATTATTATTATTATTATTATTATCATTTTAAATTAATATCTATACATCCAATGTCCATTATTTATCTAAGTTCCTCTTTACCATTATGAATGCAGAAATAGGGATAATTTTTTGGGATTATTTTACAGAATAGCCTTATATTAATAAAATAGTGTATTTCATTACTAGGGACTAATGTGCTTTTCGTACGAGGCCAAGTTATTCGCCCGAGGCTCTTGAGCCGAGGTCAGCAGTGATCGAGTAACAAGTAACTTTAGTCCAATATGATAAACTATAAATTTTTCGTTATACCATAGAAAAATAAACAGGAATTCCTGTTTATTTTTCTATGGTTATACCACTCAATATATTTCGCTAACTACTTTTAAACCCGCAATTTACAGCTTGTTCACCTTTAAAAAATGTCTTCCATTGAGGCTTTCATCTTGTTCTTGCTATTTAAAACAGTCATCTGATTGTCTGTTTCATTGGACGATTGGTGAAATAAGCTATTTTTGCAATATCGATTTTCATCTTGACCACTCATTTTCAGTATTCCCTCACAGGGAACATACTGACATTTCGATTGAGGCTATATTTTTACCCAATAAGCATTGACTTCCGACATTGACGTCACAAGCCTTGGCTCAACAGGCCTTATGGAAGTTAAGTAACCTTATATTATTGTTCTCTTCTTCTATACAGGCCTTGGTTATACTACAGTAAAAAACGAATAGCTGACGTCCTCATCGACTTGAGCTGATTGTTTTACTTTTTAAAGGAGAAAGAGAGCTTCTTTAGCCTCCCAACACATGCAATTAAACTGCCGTTTTCGAAGCGGTACAACGAAAAAGTTGTCAATATTCTTTTCTCGACAGGAGAATGGTAAGAGAGTTCAAAGCAAAGTCGATACTGAACACAATTGAAGAATCAGATAGTAAAACGAAGGGAATTTGGAAAGTCATAAATGCCAGCAGACCTAATCAAAAGAGAGAATTAGAAAGCATTTGCCTCAAGAACAGCAAGGGTGACATACTTACCAATCCTGAAGAGGTCTGCGAGAATTTCAATAGATATTTCGTCGAAGTAGGTAATTCTGACTGCCCAAGACAAAACAATAATGCTTATAGTCATTCAATGAGACAAATAAGATCTTCGTTTTTTATGAGTCCTGTTACAAACGATGAAATAAAAGGCATTATTACTGGACTAAAAAATAAAAACTCGGCAGGGGTTGACGAAATATCTCCTAAAATGCTTAAGTCAATATCTGATTTGATTGTAACACCGCTATGTCACATCCTGAATTGTTCTTTTGTCGAGGGCCAATTTCCATCTAAACTTAAGCAATCGATTATAAGGCCCATCCTAAAATCTGGAGATAAAACGTGCTGTAATAATTACAGGCCTATAAGTCTCATTTCTACATTCTCTAAAGTGTTCGAAAAGGCAGTTCTGAATAGATTGTGGAGCTTCCTGGAAACCCATGGAATAGTATTCGAAGGCCAGCATGGGTTTGTAAGAAACAGATCCACTACTAGCGCTATACTCAGCCTTGTTAACAGAGTCGTAAAAGATATTGATTCAAAGCAGTTCACAGTGGGCATGTTTTTTGACTTTACGAAGGCCTTTGATATGGTCGACCACGGGCTACTCTTGAGTAAAATGAGTGATATAGGGATTAGGGGCATTGCTCTTAGTTGGTTCTCCTCATATCTGGAAGGGAGAAGGCAGTCAGTCACCATACCTGCTGTTGACGCAAAGGGGTACATGCAGAATTGTTACTCCTCAGAGGCTTCAGTCAATAAATGTGTGCCTCAGGGGTCCGTCCTGGGACCAATCCTCTTCCTTCTCTTTATTAACAGCTTACCTTCCAGTGTGAATAAGGCAAATATCTGTCTATTTGCCGACGACACTTCCCTCACTATTTCTAATCCCAGTATGGAGGTGTTAGAACAGACCGCTTTTGTTGAATCAAACTGCTTGCTTCAGTGGTGCGAAGAGAATCGTTTATCCTTGAATGCCCAGAAAACCCAGCTTCTTCAATTTCACATTTCCAAAAGACGATTCCAGGAAACTCACGCTTACCTAAATGTACTGCTTGATGAAACCATAATCTGCCCCTCCCAAACAGTGAAGTTCCTTGGACTAATCCTTGATGAAAACCTCAGATTTCATCAACATATCGAGCATGTAATAAAAAAAGTATCTGTGGGTATTTTCATGCTTCGTATGCTTCGACGAACAGCCACCACTGAGGTACTCTTATCTGCCTATTATGGGCTCATTTACCCCTACCTGACTTACGCTGTTCCAGTTTGGGGGTGCGAAACGCAACGGACGCTGTTCTTACTCAGACTTCAGAAGAAGGCGATTCGAATTGTGTTCTCCCTTCCAAAACAACAATCATGCAAAGAAACATTCAGATCATACAGAATTCTAACTTTTCCATCCATCTATATCCTGGAAACTCTATCATATACCAAGAGCAACTTATCTTCATTCCTTACTCCAGTTAATTGCAGATATTCTCTCCGGAACACTTCCAACCTTGCCATTCCCCGTCACTCAACTTCATTCTTCCAAAAGCACTTTTACTACAATGCAGTTAAACTCTTCAATAACCTTCCATTCTCATTACAGGCTGAACAGGATGTTGGTAAATTTAGAAAGAAATTAAAGTCCATCCTTTTAAATAAGGCAGTATACAGCACCCGTGAAAACTGGTAGTCTTGACTTGTAAATACTAGTTGTATTAAACTGTAGTTAAGACTTGTAAATATTTCAGTTGTTTTTACTGCAAGATAAACAAGATGTTTTATCAAAGAATGTATTATTTGACTTGGCCAATGCAAGTATTTGTTAATCTGGCTTAATAAATGACTTATTGACTTATTGACTTATTGACTCTTATTATTTTATCATTATTTGGGGTTTGGTTATTTATTAACATAACAGTACTGACAGCCAATACGACAGTGTAATAAATAACTTAAATAAAGTGTATTTGTAATATCCATGACCTCCACAAAAACTGAAAAGGTAATAGTTACTTGTTTTGGATGGCAAATGGATTGGAAAGCAGTGAAAGGGAAATGGCTTCGCCGTCAAACCCTTCCCCGCGCCCTCCCACCACTCGCCCTCGCTCAATGAGTCCTTGTAATTTCCATACCATAATCCAATCCCAAGAGCGCCGCCCCTTTGACGTTCAAAGCGTTTTTGGTCCTCTATGAAGTATAATTTGTGTTGGGTCAAAAATTTACCCGTTGACATAATGTATTTATGACCATGTTGCACCCATGACCTAAAGAGCTTTCCATTTATAATAAGAAACAAGGGGAATCAAACGAACTTTATTCGGCGCAATAATTATTTTAATTCGGTTTAAAATGGTTTATAGTTGATTAATTTTTCTTAGTTTAACGTCTTGTAGTAATTAAACCTAAGCGTCATGAATTTGCGTTGTTCGAAATTACTTAAACAGCTGACTTCCAAATTGTGACCCGCCAAGGGAAAATGGACCTTATCTTCCCAGACAAAATTTTACAGGGCAGCAAGTTTTAGAGGATAGGGTAAAAAAACACATTTTCTGATTGTTATTGCTTCTTACTGTTTATATGTTTCCAACCAATATTTGGTCCATCTTACACCTGAATTTAACTTTTAACACGGTTAAATTATTTTTTTCGAAACCCTTGCAATCTGGAGAAAGGGGACCTTGACTTCCCCGATGCTATGAAGTTAACGCTTTGAAGAAAATCCGAGGGTTCTGTGAGGAATAAATGCAGGACTTGCTAAGCCATGATCCAGGAATCAGGTCATGAAAACGTACAGGATCTTCCAAAAGAAGTTGTCGTTGACGTAGCTCCTGGTCCAAGTCAAGTTTCAAAACAAGCAAAAATGTACTAGAAGATCAACAAATAAAAACGTAAAAACTCAGACACCTTATAAAATGTTATATTTTGTTCAGATTTTTTATGTTAAATTCTTATGTGGGTATACAATTAAAATTAACTTTAGATTTTATCATGTAACAAGACATTTTGTCTTTAAAATGTTTGTGTTAGCGAATTTCCCCTATAGGGAAGAAGCTGTTACCGTAGTATTCATGGTAAGACCTCAGCCCGGGTCCATGATAACTTTTCGTTTTGGGGCCCCCAGAAGCAAAACACACTATTCGTTCATTTTCATACATACATACATACATATCGATATAACACTATATATATATATGTATGTATGTATGTATGTATATATATACACTATGTGTCTTTAAGCACGATAGCGGCCGTAAAAGTGGTCCAATCTGAATGAAATTTGGCACAGCCATGTTAAGTAGGAATTATTCGGACGAGTTCGAAAACCAGTCCGATCGGACTACCGGAAGGGGGTGGTGAAGGGGGTTAAACCCCCCAAAAATGGGTTTTTTGAGTTTCTTACATAGAAAAATAAAAATAATCCAAGTTTTGTTTGCACCATTGAATTCAGCTCAAAAAACAAACAATTTTGTATTTTAAATCACTGCTCTATGTCCATTGGTTACCGAGATATTGCCAGTGGTAAACACAGTACGTTGTCCCAATATTAACCTTATGGGGAATAAGTAAAATTCTATATCTCGCTTATTTCTCAACATATCTTGATAAAACTTGGTAAATGGCCTCTTCTAGTTCAGATCTACTAAATATTGAATTAAAACCATCCAGTTTTAATATACCCGTAGCAGCAAACCTGCATACTCATTTCCCGTGTTATCCTAAGGACCTTTCAAAAACATGTAAAATCTCGCTATGTTGGATTGAAATATGTTGTTTTGCATTTGAACTTCGCTGAGTATGAAGGTCTGCTACAACGGGGGTATTTTTTATTACTCCCATCTATTTCATATTTCATCTGTTTCAGCGATATTTGACAAAAAACACAAACAATTGACACAAATTCAATGGTGAATTCATATTCAACTTTACATTTATGAAAAAATGATATATATAACATAACCAATAATGTAGGTAGTAACTGAGAAAATGAATTTGTAAATTTGCAAAACTTTAGCCCTCAATTTCCTAAAATTGATGTTTTGATATTTAAAATTCAAAAATTTTTAACTCAGGCATTAAGATATCTTTAAAATTCTTTCACCAGTTTGTTTGGTGTTTAGTGTAGATTAAGGATATACTAATAACTCAATTACGAGAAAATGGAAGTTAAGGTCCCTTTTCCCTTGGTGAGTCACCAATATTAATTATACCGGGTGTCTCACCTAAAGTGAACCAATAGCTAACCTTTTTATTATAAATCTGGTAAAGAACTTCTAATGGGGGACTTCCCTTTATTTTTAACGGTGCTTTTTGGAGTCACTTCGAATTTAAAAATATGGCCACCATTTTCCAATATGGCGGACAACTTTGATTTTTCTTATGGAACACCCTATATTTTATGGCGCTTTTGGATTTTACACTTAATTTTAGGAACCTTTTATTTTGTCTATTTTTTTCCTAAACCCAAAGTTAAGGAGGTATGAGCAGTTTGATTTTATCCCCTTTAAAATGCATTGAGAATTTTTTTGTAGTCTGTATATCGAAAACGGTTGGGTTTAAAATAAAATATACCTAAGAATGTGCCTAAAAATGTGAGCTTAGTTGAGATTTAACAATAAAATAATCTTTAGTCGAGATCCACCAGTTGAAATGTACAATTTTGAATATGCTTTTACTCCATAAGGAATACACAGGATGGCAAAGTTAAATGGACGCTGTGCATTTCAAATGGGGAAAAATCAAGCTTTAACTGCTCATATCTCCCGAACAATTGAGTTTAGGAAAAAATAAGAAAGAACAAAAAGTTGCTTAAATTAAGTGTAGAATCCAAAAACGGGTGTAGAATCCAAACGGGTGCTCCATAAGAAAAATCAAAGTTGTCCGCTATATTGGAAAATGGCGGCCGTATTTTTAAATTCCGAAGTGACTCCAAAAAGCAAGTTAAAAATAAAGGGAAGTCCTTCATAAGAAGTTCTTTGTCAGATTTATAATGAAACAGTTAGCTGTTGGTTCACTTTAGGTGAGACACACGGTATGAGGAATCAGCTGTTAAAGCAATTTCGAACATCGCAATTTCGTGACGCTTATCAGTATAGTTTTAAGATTTCCCCAGTTAACTGTACTAAACATTCATATATTTCAGAATAATTATCATTGTTAAAAATATGTTTGTTACACAGAATAGATTTATTTTTTTTGGAAAAGTTAACAATTATAACCATTTTCCCTAAAAAATCTCACGTTAGGGTGACGTTGGCAGATGACAGTGTTGTGTCCGCACACATTGTTGAAGTACACCGATTGTCCGCCAATGGGCAAGAGAAAATGGTCGTGGCATTGAAGTAGAAGAATTTTAAATTCTAATTCACAAGTCGGAAATTCATAAACCTAAAATAGAAACATATTTTGACTATAAAGCTGTCTGTTATTTCTAAATTTGAAACCCTTCATCATTTGGGTGAACCCCATTAGACACTGGGTGCGATATGTTGAAATATGGCTCAAACAGGCAAAGCATAATGTATGTTGCTAAATTAAAAACATTAAATCCAACGTGTTAAATTTCTGTTTTACAACTAAGAGAGCTAGTAACAATGCACTAATAAAAATACAAGTTTTTTCATACGGCTTTGGTAATTTATTAAGTATTATCGTAGCAGAACAATACTGTTTACCAAGACAGTGAGATAGGCAAAAAACTTCGTTCATCGAAAACCTAAGCTGCGATGGCAAACTCATTCCTAACTGGTATTAAAAGTTAGTTCCACTCTTCTAATAATCTTTTCTGAAATTTAAGAAAACCCAAGTATATCATAATACGTAGAAATTTATTTAGTGTATTATTCAAAAATAAGTAATTGTATCTATAGTGTCAAAGATTAAAATAAGTATTAGTATTTATATTGTTTCTAACTATTTGTACTTATTAAGATAACTTACTTTTGTCAGAGTTGCTATTTATATGAAGCATAGCGAACCTGCTTTATCATGAAATGGGCGTGAATAAAAAGTCGGAATCAAGAAATAAAATATCAGGAACCAAAGAAAAAACCTTTTCTTTAACGATTTCTATAAAATACATTAATAAAAATGTTACATGAATCGTCGAAAAAGAATTAGAGTACGAATAGTACTTTACCCTATACATAGGGAGTCCGTTACTGCGCCACCATTGGCAACTGTCATCTTAGAAACTGTTTAAAACTTTAAATGCGGGACTTCATATACACTATACAGTGTTTAAGACAAGCAAAAGTGCGGATTACATTTTCTTTGAAAAGCCCGCAATTTTCCAATATGGCTTACAACTTAGATTTTTCTTATAGAACATGGTGATTTTTTATTTTACAGTAAAATGAAAGAAGATAAAAATCGATGTTACCCGCAATAGCTACGTTTATTTTTATAAATTCAACTATATTGTTTATTAATGCAGTAATGCAGTAAAATTGAAATAGCCGGTGGGAGGTGACATATGTAGGCTACTCAGAAATTTTCAATGTATAACGAGTTAATGGGTCATGGGGTAACGAGTTGATGGGTCATTCGTAGCAATCGGTTCGAACATAAATCATAAAACGTCATCGCCATAAAAAAATCTCTTTATCTTAATTGTCTTAGGAACATGTCGGCCTTAGTCCAGTAACAAGACTACAAGATCGCGCCACAATCATCCTTCATTCATCTGTCATTCATACTTGGCTTAAAATACCTACCTGGGTAGGTCGCCATTTCAAGTAATGTAAAATGTATGTATTATCTTCATATGATGTTAAAAATACTTGCGCCAGACTTTTAAAAAGTGCTTCAATTTAAGATATTTAAAAATTTGTAAAATGTTGCCTCAATGTGTACATTAAAGTAAAACAATGCAAGTTTCGCATATGATGTAGTTAGGGGTATATTAACTTAACCCTAACGTAAAAATCAATATATTAACTATAAATAACAATTCTTAAAGTAATCGTTAAAATATAAGTATTAGTGTTAATTGTTATCATGATAAAGTATTTTTATATTTTTTTTTAAATATAGACCAATTTATTTTTCAAGTGCCCCCGCCGCAGCCGTATTTCGCGGATTCCGGGAATGTTTGCTGCCATTTTCCCCTCCTTATCTCTTGCGCTCGGCTGAGCCCATACATTGTTTGCTGCTAACTTACAACACCATCTGACTCTAGCGCATCAGATAAATTATCTCAAATAGTCACTAACCACACGACCGTAGCTCGTGGTTAACTTAGATAAAGGTTTGAACTTTTTGTGATAATTTAAAGAATATTTTTTTTAATTGTCTTATTGTTTCTACACAGACATATATAACTCCCTGCCAAAGTACCAAAGTTATAATCCAAAAAAACCACAACAGATTGTAGTCGAATGAATGTCCTAATGATAGCGTATTATGGACTGATATTTACTCACTTATCGTATGGAATCATAGTATGGGGCCAAAATGTAGAAAATGAATTGAAAAGATTATTCATTCTGCAGAAGAAAGCCTTAAGAATTATATTTAAATTGAAAAAACCCACTCTTGTAAATACATCTTCAAAAGAACGGATTTATTAACTCTTCTTTCAATTTACATTTTGGAAACAGCAATTTTCGCACATTCTAAGTGTAAATTAACAAAAGGAAGAGATATACATAATTATAACACTCGATTTAATCATATAACTTCAGGCCAACGCAACATAGACTAAATATTTTTCAAAATTTACCGTCTGAATCTGGAGCTAAATTTCCGAACAATTTACAATCTCATAGGATTTAACACCTTTCAAAAATAAGTTTATAAAATTTTTAATAGCTAATGAATTTTACAGTGTTCGTGAAATTATAGACCATTGTAAAAACATTATAATAAAGTAATAAATTAATGGGGAAAAATTCAACTATAGAGAAAACTAGGTTGAACTAGGTTGTCTTGATCTTAATTTTAATTGTAGTTTACTTGAGGGTTTTTTTAGAATATATTTCAATCAAAATTATTGTAACATAGACATTGCTTCCACCTTTGAAAAATATTGTAATAGCAATAAAATAAATTTGAATGTGAACAGTACGTTGTCCCAATGTTAACCTTACAGGAAATAAGTAAAATTTTATATTTCCCTTATTTTCAACCTGTTTTTAATAAAACTTGGTTTCTGGCTTTATATAGATCAGATCTAATGTACATAGCCGATATTTCCATTTTTGTGGCAGCAAACCTCCATACTCATCCCTCATGTTATCCTTATGGGAAATAAAATATCTATAATTTCCTTATTTCTCAATATATCTTGATAAAATTTGTTTACAGCTTTTTCTAGTTCAGATCTAGTAAAATCTCAATTGAAAGCACACAGGTTTAACATACCTGTTGCAGCAAACCTGCATACTCAAACCCCATGATTTTCTTATGGAGCTTAAAAGAACATGTCATATCTCGAAATGTTGGGTTGAAATATGTTTTTACGCATTTGAAATTCGCTGAGTATGCAGATCTGCTGCAGCGGGTGTATTCTATTTGCATCCATTGGGGAAAAACCTAATGGCAATAGTAAATCCACAAAAACGCCTATAGAAGATTGTGGCAGATTATATGAGGACCTTTAATGGTCATTTAGGTTTTGGTTTTTCATCCCTGCCAAACGAATTAAGGACAATAATGGATTTTCTGTTCACTTATCATTTACTCCACTTTACTTTTTTCGCCTTACTATTATCTCTTCCTTACGTCTCTGATTGTCTAAAATGTATCCTAAACCCTCTAAAATATCCACGTTTAACTGCATAAAAATTTTTAGCGAATTTCCTCTGTAGGGAAGAAGGTGTTACCATAGTACTCGTGGTCAGACCTAAGCCCAAATCTCATTAAAAAATCCAATTCTCGTTAGCACCATTGAATTCAGTTCGAAATACAATTTACTATTTTGAATCATTGCTTTGTGTCCATTGGTTACCAAGACATTGTAAGTGGTAAACACAGTATGTTGTTCCAATGTTAACCTTATGGGAAATTTTAAAAAATTGTTATCTTCCTTATTTTATAACATATCGTGATAAATCACGGTAAATGGTTTCTTCTAGTTCAGATCTACTAAATATTGAATTAAAACATACCCGTTTGCAGCAAACCTGCATACCCATTCCCATGTAATTCTTGTGGAACTTACGGGAACATGTCAAATCTCGCTATATTGGATTAAAGTATGTTCTTTTGCATTTGAAATTCGCTGAGTATGCAGGTCTGCCGCAACGGGGGAATTCCATTTTATTATATCTGCTAAACATTTTTCGCAAAGGCCTGACAATATTTGTAAAATTAGAGTTAAATATCCGAATAGTATGATAATGAAAATATATCAATTAAATGACTCGGATTAGTGAATAATAATTATTTTAATTAATGAAGGAGGGTAGAGGCGTCTGGGCGGTTGCAAACAAATGGGGATTGAAATATTGCCGTTGTTATTTCACCGGTATCCAAGCAATAAACTATTAGGGCTTAGTAACAGACGAATGTGGAAAGGACGTTATCGTGATTGATCACTTTTTATTCCTACTTTTATCATTCCGTCGCATAATTGCTGCACAAAAAATACTTTGTAAATGTTCCATTGTTATGTTGGGGTTTCATCAAATTTTACATTTTCCAAGGCAACGAATACAATACATTGGTTTCTTTCCATACCAATAACTAACAAATAAGTTACCATGTTAACTGATTAGCAAATTTTGGTATGTTTTACAACTGAACAGATGTATCAAGTTCTATTTACTTACCAGTGTCACACTTCTACCGTTCTGTAATGTACACTACGCGATTTTCAAACGAAAGAACTTAGCATATTACGATTTTTTGAAATGAATAGGTGTCTCAATTAATACTTTACAATAGACCATTGTTATCCGTACATGGATTGAAATGAACGGTAAAGGTTAAAAGGTTTTGTTGGGAGTGAGCGTTAAATTGTATAGGATACTTTTAACATAAAAGGTAGAAGATAAGTTCACTTCGCCGATGCGGCTCTGAGTCACGCGAACTGAACACGCATATCCAATCCCCTATATTGTTTCAACAGTTTGGGTACAAAAACATGTATTGTTTACTATTTATTGGTCTGCTTAAGTTAATACATTTTAATATTAATTCAATGATGTACCTGATGGACCGAGCCTTGCTCGGTGTTATTTTGTGTTTACCCGGTTCATCTAGTTACTTGAAAACATGTCAGTGTCATAATATTTATGAATACACTTTTTAGCGAATTGCCCCTATATAGGGAAGAAGCTATTACTGTAGGTTTCTTGGTAAGACCTAAGCCCAAAAACTTTATAAATTTTTCGTTTGGGGCCCCAGGAGCAAAATACAGAGATATGTATTTTACAGATATGTATGTTGGCCGTTATAAAATGGTCCGATCTTTATGAAATTTGGTACAGACATGTAAAGTGGTAATCAGTTGGACGAGTTCGTAAACCAGCCCAATCGGATCGCCAGAAGGGGGTGTAAGAGGAATAAACCTCCCAAAAATGGGAGTTTTACTTAGAAAAATAAGCAACATCCAATTTTGGTTAACACCATTGATTCAGCTCGAAAAAACAAACAATAAATTAGTAATTTGAATTATTGCTCTATGCTTTCTCATTCCCCACGTTATTCTTGTGGAGATTAGAAAACATGTTATCTCGCCCCGTTGGATTAATTTTTTTTGAAATTCGCTGAGTATGCAGGTCTGCTGCAACGGGGGCGTTGTTATTATTTTTTCTTCTTATTACGGGATAGCGTAACTTGCATATGCCGATGTAAGTTACGTCTTCTTTCTTTCAGTACTTATGATTACGATTGATTACGCATTTAGTAAATTAAATCACTTGTGTACATAATATGTGTTTTTTTGTGAATTTCCCCATAGGGAGGAAGCTGCTACCATAGGACTCATGGTAAGACCTAAGCCCGAGACCATGAGAACTTTTCGTTTTGGGGCCCTCGGAAGCAATAAACCACGATTTGTTCGAATTTCTCTCTCTCTCTCTCTCTCTCTCTCTCTCTCTCTCTCTCTCTCTCTCTCTCTCTCTCTCTCTCTCCTCTCTCTCTCTCTCTCTCTCTCTCTCCTCTCTCTCTCTCTCCTCTCTCTCTCTCTCTCTCTCTCTCCTCTCTCGTCTCTCTCTCTCTCTCGCTCTCTCTCTCTCTCTCTCTCTCTCTCTCTCTCTATATATATATATATATATATATATATATATACATATATTAAGGGGCTTCTGCCCATGCCGGCCACTAGTATCTCTTAATTCAGTATTTTCCCACCACTATAAATTCGGAGGCTGCTTAAACGTTTTTGCAAATAACTTTAAATGGTGAGGAAATCGGTTGAAGTGGAACGTGACATTCTGAAAGAGAATAAAATTTCCTACAAATGACTATTATGCATTTCTTGAAAATACTCAATAAATGCAGCCAAAATTTGCCTCCAAATAAAAAATGTGAAAAAGATTTCAATGTATTTCTTATGGAAAATATGTGGTTTTTACTTTTTCACTATAAATCTGAACAAAAACAAACTTTCATAATTATTTGCAAATCTACAGGGAGAGAGCTTTCCAACGACCCATTAGTTGCTGTATTAATAAAAGCAGCTCGGTAGAACCGAGGATTTATTTTTCTGAAGACTGGACTTAACTGAATTATTATAAGAGTTGATAATTTTTTTCGGATTTAATACCTTTTTAATAATTTTATCTAAATTTTAGTGTCAAAATTGGATCCAGGGGGCCTATTTTTGAAACGGTTGAGAGTTGAGTAGTGAGTCACTTGTCAATTCACCTGTCAGCTGATGGTAGCATTGTTTAACCACCACGTGGGATGTCAAAGTTTCAGACGATACATCTGTCAAACTAGAAAGCCAAATGTAAACATTGACCAATTTAAGGAATTACCTCATTTTTCGTGTCTTTAACTAAACTGTCTTAGTAAATTTATAGGTAAATTTAGTTGCAAGGCATTTATAAATAGTTCAAAGGCTATTCGAACGCTTTTAAATATTCAGTATCAAAAGGTAAACAAAACCTAATTGGAAAGGCTTCCCATGATTACTGTTATTACTTCCTCCAAAGGGAAGAAGAAGAAGCTTGTTTCCTGTCAACTCACCACGTTTTTACTCAACAGCCTATTGCTTGGTGAGTAAAAATGGTTGGATTTGTGAGATACTCAATGTATATGATGTCTATATTTAAATATATGAATTTTTAAGAATAAATGTCTATTCAAATGATAAACACAGATGTTGTGGGGCTAAATTCATTAAGTTAGCTAGGAATATTTTAATTTTTATTTGTGAATTCATTTTATAATTAAAAACAAATAACTTGAGAGTTGAGTGACTCAATCACTCATCAACTCACCCATTTCAAAAATAGGGCCCCAGTTAAAAAAGTCGCATTTTAAATTATTGTTCTTCGTCAATCCGTTGCTTAGATATTGAGTGGGCTAAACACGTTACGTTTTCTAATATTATTTTTTATTTTATCCTCAAAAATAATAAATTATCTTGTTTTTAGGGGGAAATCCCCAAAGTTGCATAATGATAACTCAAAATCAATACCTACATTTACTCTAATGCAGGGAATTTTTAAAATAAAACTCCAAACATATGATTAAATTTGAATTTTCAGGTGAATATTTTATTTGTCTTTGTTTTGAATCGTTAGAGTTCATGGATCATGATTTTGCAGAAAATATGTACTGTATAAAAATACAAATAATTTTAAAATTTTATCAAGTATGTTCGTTTGAGGGGGGGGGTGTCTTGGTCTAAACTGCCTGTAAATATTTTATTGAAATTTTATTGAAATTGGCTGGAGATACAGACCTGCTGCAAGCGGGGTGTTTTAAAGTTCCGGCCAAATCATTAGGCGGGTGAGTGAGTGCGCTGCTGGCGTTCAAATATGTTTTTGGCCAATCATTTACCTATCTGAAGTTACAGACAGTTATGCTCTTTGTTTATGTTTTCCAAATCAGCTGAGTAAGTTCTCCAAATACACCCAAGTAAATGTGCTTCTATCAGTTGGAAATATGTTCAACTACTTAACTGTGTAGAGGAGCGGAGGTGTCTTTAACATCAAGTCATTTATACAGCTTGAGTTTCCATTTTTCGCCACCCGCCTAATGATTTGGCCGGAACTCTAGTCATAAAGCTAACCATACGATTGAACTAAAATAATAGTTCATGAAATTATATTATTTGTTTGTTTTGAGAGTTTTGAATTAATTGATTATTATGTTTGCTGACATTTATATGTTATAATAAGTTTACATTCATTATAAATTAATATGCTAAGAATTACATAAAATACAAAAATTATATATTAATGAAAATATATGTGATCCCCTAGTTAATTTTCCTCATGTTTAAACCTCATGAACGGTTATAAGTTTTTAGTACATTAATTACAAAACATATTCAAACAATACTTTCCCTTACGACATATACAGGGTGTCCCGTAAGTAAGTACAAAAACTTCAGGAAAATGTTCTATTGGTCAAAGTAAAAAGAAAATCAAGAATAAAAATTTTTCTAAAAACGCCTTGTTACCGAGATATCCGCCATTTTGTATTTTTTAAATAAAATTTATATCTCAAAAACCATTACAGGTAATTTTATGAAACTTGGTATTGTGTTTAAGGTAGAAATAAAATAATTGGGGAAAAAATTTCGCTAAAACTATTTTCCCGTTTCAAAATGGCGGCCATTTTAACATTTCAAACTAAAATTACTAAAAAAACAGCTGATTTTATGGACAAAAGACAAGAACACTATTTTTTAGTATTTTTAATTTTCTATCAAACGACACCAATTTCAGAAGGATCGGACGATAAATAGCTGAGAAATGACGATTTTTAGTTTTACAGACCATGTGCACCCTGACAGCTTCTCTTCATTGTTTGCGACAATCAGCTGATTAACCTGCATACATGGCTCCATTGTTGGTAACATTATGTTTTGCTGTATTGTTGACAATTTCTGTTACTTTCGAAACAAAAGTCAGCCACTGAACTCTTTTTTGGATCAAGTTTTATTGTGGTAGTGATTATTGTAATTTATAAACATTTTTATGTTAATTTCTGAAAATGCCTAATGTGAAAAAATAGCAAAACATAATGTTACCAACAATGGAGCCATGTATGCAGGTTAATCAGCTGATTGTCGCAGGCAATGAGGAGAAGCTGTCAGGGTGCGCCTGGCCTGTACAACTAAAAATCGTCATTTCTCAGCTATTTATCGTCCGATCCTTCTGAACTTGGTTGGTGTCGTTTGATAGAAAATTGAAAATACTAAAAATAAGTGTTCTTGTCTTTTATCCAAAAAATTAGCTTTTTTAGTAATTTGAGTTTGAAAAATTAAAATGGCCGCCATTTTGAAACGGAAAGATAGTTTTTTTACGAATTTTTTCCCCAATTATTTCATTTCTACCTTAAACACTATACAAAGTTTCATCAAGTTACCTGTAATGGTTTTTTAGATATAAACTTTTATTTAAAAAATACAAAATGGCGGAAATCTCGATAACAAGGCGTTTTTAGAAAAAACTAGCAGTTGCCCGTGGCTTCGCTCACGATAAAAGTTGTAACTCCCTGCTGCCTAAATGAAGATAGGGCCACATACTGAGTTTATGATTACACAGATAAGGTACAATACCCCCGTTGCAGCAGACCTGCATAATCAGCGAATTTCAAATGCAAAACAACATGTTTCAATCAAACATAGCAAGATTTGATGTTTTGGTAAGCTCCATAAGAATAACATGGGGAATGAGTATGCAGGTTTGCTGCTACAGGTATATTAAAACTGGGTGGTTTTAATTCAATATTTAGTAGATCTGAACTAGAAGAAGCTATTTACCAAGTTTTAACAAGATATGTTGAGAAATAACCGAGATACAGAATTTTACTTATTTCCCATAAGGTTAACATGGGGACAACGTACTGTGTTTACCACTTTCAATATCTCGGTAACCAATGGACTTAGAGCAGTGATTCAAAATACTAAATTGTTTGTTTTTTCGAGCTGAATTCAATGGTGCCCACAAAAATTCGATAAATTTTATTTTTCTATGTAAAAAACTCAAAAAAAACCATATTTGGGGGGGTTTATTCCCCTTTACCCCCCCTTCCGGTGGTCCGATCTGGCTGGTTCACGAACTCGTCCAATTGATTACCACTTTACACGTCCGTACCAAATTTCATAAAGATCGGACCACTTTTGCGGCCGCTATCGTGCTTACAGACACATATATATATATATATATATATATATATATATATACAAATTCGAACGAATAGTGTTTTTTGCTTCTGGGGGCCCCAAAACGAAAAGTTATAGTGGTCCCGAGCTTAGGTCTTACCATGAGACCTACGGTAATAGCTTCTTCCCTATAGGGGAAATTCGCTAAAATGAATGAAAACTTTAAGTAAACTAACTAAACCAAATTTAACTTATATATAGTACATATAATCTAAATAATCAATCAACAAAACAACCATAAAACCATTATGAAAGTAACAAAATTGTAAATCAGCTTTATCCGTATGTGAAGCTTGAACCATCTGCTTGTTGAATGAACATTGAAAACTAAACAAAAGATCATCCATTCCATTTACTGAGGAGAACTTATAAACTTCGACCTCGCCAAGACCCCTTAAGAGGAGGCTAAAGGCAATTCGGTGTCGCCCTCGCGGTCGAGATACGTACTAAAATTACTCCGCGATGATGATCGGAAAAAGTAGTGTGACCTAGTAAATAACCAGTTATTCTGAAATCATGGTCTTAACTAGCATATAAAGTATTTTTTCCACTTTTATGTCCAAAATATAGCTTCAGAGGCTGATATAATGTCGTTGCTCATTAAATAAGAGTTCAAACAGTAATGAATGTAGTAATTATTCCTCCGTGAGGTCGGCGATCAGCACGTGTGAACATTCACGCGGTCACATTTTCCGGCGATATATTTTAATTTAGAGAAAAAAGTTTTATTGCACCTTGAAGACAAATAAATTCAACACTAGGTTCGTGAAGTACATTTTTCATTTTCTTTTTACATTCCGAGTTATTTAAGATCAAAATATCAACTAGCTAAAACCCACTATTTGAACTCTAGCGCGAATTACTCTTGTATTTTTTAAGATATCGGAAAAATAAAAAATGCATATTGAGAGAAATTAATTTCTTTTCATTTTGAAACGTAGCTTATTGTCGTACGTTGAAAAATAACGTCTGGATATGGTATTGCGCAATGTTTTAACCCGCGAAAATGATGAAAACACCCTTGTGTGCGGGGACGCATTCCGACTGAGTTTTCGATCAAAAATGGAAACATTATATATCAAATTAAAGAGGAAAAAATACCATACAAAATCTTACCATTTGGTTCCACGAGTCTAAGAAAGGTAAATGAGTAATTACACCTAAAGCTCAGCCGATGATTTTTAAGTGATTGTTAATTAGGTAAATTCGACTATACGAATTCAGAGGCTGATTGCTCCTATATTTTTCGTATAATCGTAATTAAAGTGGTACTATTTTGTAGAATTTGTTCTCCCCTTCAATTTGATATATTTAATTTTGATTTTCGATCGAAAATTATGGACGAAAAGAAAAAATATGCTCGCATGTATGGTATTGAGTGGCACTTAGGCAGGATATAAATACACCCTTCACAGCAGATCAAGTGTACAGTTTTCTGTTTAGTGAAAGTATATGCTCGTAAAACGTAGAATTTTCCCTTGATTTAATGTCAAAAAAAGTTCTAAGGTTTTTAGGGTCTATCTTGAACAAAAAAATACCCCCGTTGCAGCAGACCTCCAGACTTTGTGCATGACCTTATTTTATTTCTTCCATAAGAATAACATGGGGAATGAGTATGCAGGTCTGCTGCATCAGTCATGCAGACATTTTGTGGTTTTAAAACAATATCATGTAAATCTGAACCATAAAAGACACATACCAAGTTTTATCAAGGTGTGTTGAGTAGTAACCGAGATATAGAATTTTCTTATTTTCCATGAGGATAAAATAGGGACAATGTACTGTGTTTTCCGCTTTAAATATCGTTTAAATGGTGTTTTTTGCTTCTGGGAGCCCCAAAGTGAAAAGTTATCATGGCCTTGGGCTTAGGTCTTGCCATGAGACCTATAATAATAGTTTATTCCTTTAAGGAAATTCGCTAATTCCGTCAATGAAATTCGATAAAAGACAAAAGAGAAAGTATTTTTTCTAATGATGGACATAAAATGAATTGTTTAAATTAGCTCTTTCAATAACAGCTGTTACAGGGAAGAAAGGTTTTTAAATTATCTCTAGTCAGTGATTTATTTTATGTTCTATTCCTGACAGCTGATTTGACATACTACTATTTTTTTTTGTCTTTTACATCTGTTGAGATATAAACAGTTAATCAATTATTACTTTTACTCTGCCACAAGCCAAACTTGGTCGAGATAAAATAAAATTCGTGTTTTAGGATTTTGCAGTTTGATTTCAAAAGTACTTGTGATTTAATAAATTGCCTAAATATCAAACCATGGAAACTTGATGAGTAGATTCCATGAGCAAAGGGATTATGTACGAAAACTTACGATGGATTAAATCCTACTTTTGTATAGTACATAAAAAATAAATATTATAAACCAAAACATAAAACTGAATAAAATCATTCAACATCTGTAACGACGAATCCATCAGTGAAGGTAACTACCATCTGCTTGTAACACTGAAAATGTAAACAAAACGTCATCCCCCTTGATTATTATGGGGAAACTTGGTTGAAATAAAATAAAACTCGGTTTTTAGAAGCTTGCTATTTAATTTCAAAAAGAAGTACGCTAGTTTTAAGTCGTCTAAAACCTTCTCATATGTGCATACTACACAGGAAAAAGGTTTCAGCCATAACAGTACGCTAGTTTTTGTGTGAAAAGCGGTCTATTGTGTGATGTTGAGCGTTACCAACATTGTGAAGTAAATTGAGATAAGGCTTGATTCGGATTCTTCAAAACGCAAAAATAACCAAAAATTTCATAATTCTAAGCAATGTACAGACAAAACTCTAATTTTATTTATATAGATGTTATTCTTGATTTTCTTTTTATTTTGACCAATAGAACCTATTACCAAAGTTTTTGTACTTACTTACGGGACACCCTGTATGTTGAATGCTCACATATACAAAATAAAACCTATGGAGATTTGCTGAGTGCGCAGGTCTGCTGCGACGGTTGAATATAATATTTTTAAGGTATTTTAAATGTTATCAGTTCATATTTTATTTGAAAGCCACTAATTTGTTTGTAACCATCCTTTTTACGTGGCCAAATGTTTGTAACCATACTTTTTACGTGGTCAGATGTTAGTAGCCATAATGTTTACGTGGTCACATGTTGATGATTTATCGGACGATGATGTGGGAGGCCTGTCAGTGTTATGCAATAACACTAGTATAACCGCACACTTCACAGCCAACCGCTACAGTCGCTGCTCTCATTTATTAACATTCCTCTACCGTTGCACCATGAACATAATTTGCTTTTCGTTGGA
Organism: Flexamia atlantica; assembly: GCA_035578135.1. Lineage (NCBI taxonomy): Eukaryota > Metazoa > Arthropoda > Insecta > Hemiptera > Cicadellidae > Flexamia > Flexamia atlantica. Next base: position 190,862,437 of record JAQJVK010000001.1, on the reverse strand, counting down.
TAATGTTAAACAACATTCACGTAAAGCCACAAATTTATGTCCATTATAAACGTATATTGGTGGTTATAGTTGCTATGAGCTTAATTACTTAAAATTTTAAATTTACATATGTCTGTGTTCATTTTGCTTTTTAGTCTTTTTGTAGTTTCTTAAATAATTATTTCCTAATAATGGTTTTTGGAGTGAGAAATGTTTCTTCCCAATTATTTTCTGATGTGTAATATAAATGAATCGATAGATACTTTGGGTGACAAATTTTAATTCATGTTTTATGTTAATGACAGAAAAAATACACACAGTTGCTATGGACAACAAAACAAACAAAGTAGACCGGGAGCTGGGAGGTCAAAAATTACGTCATAAGGTGCACATGTAAAAGCTATAACTTTTTGAAGAGGCTTCCTGGGGGATGCCAAAAATGCGTTTTTGAGCCCTCAATCTGGGGGCTTTCTCCAAGGTGGACAAACTTGGAAATAACCCATAAAAATGGGTTTTTTGCAATTTTCATGTAGAAAAATTAAAATGATCAAATTTTAGTTCACACCATTGGATTCAGCTTAAAAAAACAAGGAATTTGGTATGTTTAATCATTGCTCTATGTTCATTGGTTACCGAGATGGGTGATGAAACCAAAGTGTCGTCCTATGTTAACCTTATGGGAAATAAATAAAATCGTATAACTCGCTTATGTCTCACTATATCTTGATAAAACTTGATAAGTGGCTTCATTTAGTTAAGAACTATTGTATATTAGCCTGAAATCCCCCATTTTTGCATTTACGTGGCAGTAAACTTGCACACATTTTTCCCATGTTATTCTTATGGGGAGAAAATAAAAGCCTATATCATCCTTATATTTTAACATATAATGATACAACTTGGCATAAGGCTTCTTCTAGTCGAGGTTTATTGGATATTGACTTAAAACCACCAAATTTTTACATACCTGTTGCAACAAATCTGCAAACTTGATCCCCATGTTATTCTTATGGAGAATACAAAAAAGTCACATTAAAGTTTGTCCACCTTTGAGAAAGCCCCAGATTGAGGGCTCACAAACCCATTTTTGAAACCCCCTAGGATGCCCCTTCAAAATGGCACAGCTTTTGCATGTGCACCTTATGACGTAATTTTTGACCTCCCAGCTCCCGGTCTAAAGTAAAAAATAATTATTTACAAAATTCTCATCAGATCAACTATCAGCTGACTAACTTAAAAGAAAGAAAATATGAAACATTTAGTTAGTCACTACAGGACCTCCCTACCAGTGATTTACGTGAATCACGATACAAAACCTTGGAAACGAACAGGGAAACGAAATTTCCGTCCAGAACTTGTAGTTTTCAAGGCAGGTTTCAGTTTTGATGAATTACTCGACGTCGACTTGTCATGTATCTTCAAGACAGGAGAAGGTCCAAGCGTAGGATTGTTTGTTTCCGTCGAGTCGTGAGATGCCAAAAGGTAGGCTGGTTTAAGACGGTCAAATAGCTGACGTAAGTGGATAAGATGTGTTCTTCAGACTCGGAAGCTACAAGAATATCCTCAATGTATGCGTAACAGAAGTCAAGGCCCCTGAGTACTCCATCAATGAAACGCTGAAAGGTTTAAGCGGCATTACAAAGTCCAAATGACATGAAAGGGAATTCGTATAGTCCAAAAGGTGTTGTTGTGGCAGTCTTGTGAACGTCCTCAGGAGCTACAGGGATCTGGTGGTAAGCACGGACAAGATCTATAATGGAAAACGTTGTCTTACCTTGTAGATGGTGGGTGAAGTCCTGGATGTGAGGAATAACGGTCAGGAATGGTTCTCGCATTCAAAGCTATGTAGTCTCCACATGGCCTCCATTCGTCACCCTTTTGGGTACCATGTGTAGCGGAGATGACCAGCTGCAGGAAGAAGGTCTCGCTATGCTATGCCTAGCTGTACCATAACCTCGAACTCCTTCTTTGCAAGTTTTAATTTGTCGGGGGCTAGGCGCCGAGGTTTGCTGAATACTGGCGGGCCTAGTGTAGTTTGAATGTGGTGTTCTGTATTATGTTTGATTGAAGTATTTGGTTTACCTGCAGGTCTGATGAGGGCTGGGTAGGATTGGAGTAATTGAGTGTAGATAGATGAATGGTTACCATTAATAGTTTTAATACAGCTCATCAAACTGGAGCAAGCCGTACGGCCTGTGGAAGTGAGAGATGTCACCTGGTCAACCAAACACTGACGACGGACATCCACTAATAAATCGTAGTGATGTAGACAATCTACCCTAATTATGGCTTGGCAACATCAGCTATGATGAACCGCCACGGAAAAACTCGGCGCAGGCCAAAGTCTAGAGATAGATTATGTAGCCCATATGTAGCGATTGCAGTGTCATTGGCTGCATACAGGGTATAATCTGTTTTGGACCACTTACCGGACAGCAATTTTCTTGGGTACACGCTTACATCCGCCCCTGTGTCTACAAGAAATTTTTGTCGGGTTATTTTATCGGTGATGAAGAGGCGGCGTTTTGACTGCGGTGTGGAGTCGCTGGCCGCCATTAGTGACTCCCCAGGTCGTTTCCCGAATCGTTGGCGTAGAAGCTGCAGGGTTTTGTGCATCTAGTTGCTGCATTGCCAAATCGTTTGTGATACCAGCACACACAACCTCGTGAGGGGCTCCTGGAGCGTGACCGTAGCCTACGATGAGGACTCAGCGACGAAGAAGACTGGCGGGAGCGGACATCTCGAAGATCTTCTTTGATGGTTGTTATTTCTTGCCGGAAAGTCTGTACAATTTCACACATCTTTGATGATACTGTGACATCTAGTCGTTCCATCATGGCTTCCATAGTGTTAGCAGGAAGAGTTGTTTCTGCAATATGATGCCGAGGACTTGTTTCAAGAACTGCATCTGCCAACTCGGCTAATGCATCGAGCTCCGCTGATTTCTGCGTTGCCAGTATAGCCTGCGTAGACGAAGAGAGGCGTAGACCTAACCACAGAGATTTCAACACGGCATCAGGTACAACGGTCCCAGCTAGTGAGCGAAGGTGCCTGAGAAACTGAGATGGCTTCTTTTCTTCCATTTCTTCATGATCTAGGAGACGTCTGGTCTTCTGTTCTTGTGTTGCAGTCAACCGCTGGATCAACTCTGTTTTAAGTTTTTCGTATTTTCCTTCATGTGGAGGTTTAGTTAGAATGTCTCTGACTTCAGCGGCATATTTAGCTTCTAAATTACTACTCACGTAAAAGAACTTATTTTCATCTTCTGTGAAACGAGCCAAAGAAAACTGCATCTCGATCTGGGCAAACCAAAATTCAGGATCTGCTGGCCAAAATGGGGGAATTTTTACTGCAATACGATCCACAGAGGTTCCTTCGAGTGACATTGTTTTTTTGATATTTTTTACAATTTAAATATAATCACGTCGGTTTGTCACTACTTTGGGAGTAAGACATGTTTTTTCCCAATTATTTTGTGATGTGTAATATAAATGAATCGATAGATACTTTAAGTGACAAATTTTAATTCATGCTTTGTGTTAATGACAGAAAAAATACACACAGTTGCTATGGACAACAAAACAAATAAAGTCAAAAATAATTATTTACAATATTCTCATCAGATCAACTATCAGCTGACTAACTTAAAAGAAAGAAAATATGAAACATTTAGTTAGTCACTACAATGGTGATGGTTTCTTAATAATAATGTTAGAATAAGAATGATGGATATTGTTTTGTTTCTCCCATCCAGTATAGTGTGAGTGCAGTGTGGCGTAAAGTCTGTCTGTCACTTGCATGAAGGCTTGTCCCACGCTTAGACGGTCTTTGTGGGTACATTCCATTACCTATTTATCTGAAACTGAATTCCAGAGAAGAATTTTGTAAGTATAAATACACGAACTATAAAGTGATGCTATTGGGTGTTCAGAACCTGAATGTGTAAAAATGAGAAAAACTACTTTAACTTTGTCAGTAGATTTTTGTAAAGAATTGCTAACTTGTCCAAAAAATTGTGCTAAATAAAGTAATATTTTTTTAAATACAAATACGCCCTGAATTTTTACTGCTCGATAAAAGTTCCACAATTTTTAATAATTAAATCGATTTCGACAAACCAGAATATTAAAGAGGATTTGCAATTATTCAGTAGCATTTGAAAGGCAAAAGTCCATTGTAACTGCAGGCTGCGGGCGAATGCGGGTGCGCTCTTGTGATGTTTGTGTTTTGTAAACGGAACCAAATGGCTTGTTTTGCCGTTAGCTTCACTGTTGCTCGTTTAACACTCTTTTTAACACTCCTTACCTCGGAGTTAATGAGGTAGCCAAATACAGTTGACTTTGATGACCAATAACTTAGCAGGTATGCTAAAGTTAGACCACGAAGATTCATCTTTTCGTATTACACTTATTATTAACTTATCTCTACCCATTCAATTAATGTAAAAATTAAGCGTAGTTTATTTTAATCGTAATTTACTCTGACGTGTTAGCCGCAGGGAAAGTCGTACCCATAACACACCATGTGACATATGACGCATTTTAAAGTGTTATAACTTTTTCACATTTATTTTATTGATAAAAGATAAGTCTAAAGAAATTGTGTCTCGGATGTGTGTCGGATTTCCCAGGTCCGACGAGCGTGTCTGCAATGGAGAACGAAACACAGATTTTTATTGCTGTTATAAATGTAAACCGATTTTTCCAGTTTGAATTGCGCCATTTCAAAGAAGTTTCTATGGAGTTGATTATTTTCACTAAATGGAAAAAATAATCTTTCGCTAGTTTTCAAAATGCCTAGGCTATATACTTTTTTGAGCGAATTTCCCCCATAGGGAAGTAGCAATTACCGTAGGCGACATGATAAGACTTAAGCACGGGACTACCATAACTTTTCATTTTTATTCCCCTAGACCCCAAAAACACCGCACGTTTATTTATATATATATACCTGTCCGTCGGCACGATAACTTTCGTAAAAAAAGGTCCGGTCGCGATGAAATTTGGCACCTACGTGAAGAGCAACATTTATTACGCGGAGTTCGAAAACCAGCACGGTTGGCTAACTCTAAGGATGAGTTTTTAACAAAATAAAGTTTATTTTTAGAGTTTAATACTTTTTTATTTATGAATTTTATGTAAATGTTTTGTCAAAATTGGATTCAGCTTAAAAAAATAAACGGTTTTGCATTTTTTCAATTTTAATTATTATTTACGTCAAACCGTTGCTTAGATATCGCACGTGCGCTGTTAGTGCGCTGTCTAGTATAATTTTTCTTTTTACCCTCACAAAAGTATAATTACCCTGTTTTCAGGGGAATATCCCCAAAAGTTGCATTGTAGTTACCCTAAATCATCACATTACCCTAATGTAAGGAAGTTTGAACATAAAACTTTGAACATATGATTATATTTTAATTTTCAAGTGAATATTTTATTTGTCTTTATATTGAATAATAAGAGTTCATTGATCATGTTTTTGCATAAAATATATACTATATTAAAAATACAAATTATTTTTAAACTTTATGAAGAAACTATGTACATTTGGGGCAGGGGTGACTTGGTCTAAACTTCCTGAAAATGTAGCATAATATTTGGTATATTTACAATTCTGAGGAATGATAGGATGTTTTTTTTTGATTGGCTGGAGATGCAGGTCTGCTGCAACTTATAGGGATGTTTTATTTATAAACTAACCATTTGAATTTAATTTTTTCGATGGATTATATTGTTTGTCATTCCAGTGTTTTGAATTCATTGGTTATAAGTTTCCTCACATTTATATACTACAACAAGACTATATTTATTGAAAGTTGAACTATATAAAATACAAAAAAGTGTATTTATTACTAAAAAAACCAATGTGATCCCCTTGTAAATTTTCCTCATGTTTAAAGCTCATGAATGATTAAATTTATGTTTTTAATACATTAGTACCTGGTGGACCGAGCCTTGCTCGGTGTTATTTCATGTTTACCAGTTCATCCAGTTACTATAAAATATTTCAATGTCATAAAATCAATAAATAGAAACCTATTTTATTGCTCTATGGACTCTTCATCCCACTTGCTGTATTTTTCCCCGGATGGCTGTAGATTCCAAACAGCTGTTATGATTTCTTCATTTGTTTACACTTTCCTTGTTTATTTTCGTTGCTATCACGGCAACCCATAAGGCCAATATTAAAATTTTACAACTTTAAAATTCGATTTATTACATTTTTAGATTTTCCCTGGCGAAGTAATCTACATAAAAGAAGTTTTTGAGTCATAAATTACTTATTTACAGACTTTGAAGGAAATCCTCGGAGCCTTTTTTGAGATCGTTGTGCAAGCAAGCACGCACGATAACATTACTCATATAAGAGTATAGGATTTACAAAACTTATTCAAACGATACTTTTCTTTAGATATGTTGAATGGTCACATATAAACAATAAACCCTATGGAAATTCGTTGAGTACGCAGGTCTGCTGCGACGGGGGGTATTTTTAAGTATAATAGTTACTTGTGATCGGCACAAGTAATATACCTTTCAAATGTTTTTTTTACTTTCAGCGAAGAAGTAAATTTTACTTTTGGGGCTTGCTGGCTAATTTCCGGGCGTGACACATACAGTGAAGCGTAACGGTATGAATTAATTTAAAATATTTTGCATTTAAACAATTAACATTTGAAGACTCCAAGGGAAAAACGGGCTAACCCCGCGAAAGTAAATTTTTCAGGAGAGCAAAAAAAAGGATTTTCAATGAATTAATTGCCAGCCTATTGCTTTGAAAACTGTTTTTTATGTACTATTTTACACTAAATTATATATATTTTAATAATTTATATTGAAATAGTTCAAAATCGGTTGGGTCATAGAGTAACGTTCGGCTAAACACTCTAAGTACCAAATTTTCTTGACAAAAACGGGCTAACCCGTTTACTTGGAATTTGGTGAAATAGTAGCTTGTACGAAATAGGTAAATAATTAAGTTTTAGTATCAAATTGTAATGAGAAAATCTTGTTTATTTAACTTTATAAAAGTCAAGTACAAAATATGAGAAGATTGTAAAAAAATTAAAAAATCTACTGTTACAGAGGAAATTACAAGAGTTTTGACAGGTTTATTTTTTCCACGACTTCAACTTAGGTGTTTTTTGGGGTTTTGACGCTTTTTAACTGTTTCCTATTTATCTTTTATTTATTTCTTCTCTTCTTGTTGTCTCAGTGGTAAGGAATCAAAATACTTCTGAGCCTCTTCTCCACAGAACTTCTTTAGGCACTGCAGATCTTTGTATTTTTCTTCAGATACCCCAATTGACCCTAAAAAACCAACCACGCACCCTACAAAACCAAGCACAAACATTCAAAACAGCAAACCACTTGTACAGACAGTGACAGTCGCCACCTGTTGATTGCATGAAACGAGTGCTACTGAAGAAAACAACCCGTAAGCGCATGCGCGGCCTGAGGGTTGCCCCGTTCTTGCCTAGTCTAACTGTGGGTTGTCCCGTTCTTCCCCTGGATGGGTTTATTTCAAAGTCGATTTACTCGTGTAAGGAGCCCGTTTTTGTCAATTTTTAATTTTGCAAAATGTTTAGCTTTAAAAGATGTATTCAAAACCATTCATAACTAAATTTTGAATTTTTTGAGGGTTAGCCCGTTTTTCCCTTGGAGTCTTCATTTGTTTATGATGACTACGAGCAAATTCTTTTCTGTTGGAATTGCATACGGTTGAAACAGTTGTTAGCAAAAATACAAAAATATAATGGAAACCCTTTTAAAATGTCTCAATTTGAACTGTCAAAATATCTCAGTTTGAATTGCATTTGCAAAGGAAGGACGACAAACAGTGCTGTACAGTAAACTATAGTAGAGCACCTGTCAAACGAGACTCTCGTTGAATCTCGTCAGACCTCAAGGGCGCGCTTTCCCTCGATCGCACCTGCTCACTTTTTCTTGATTCTAGTCATCTCTGAAATCCTATTTTGGCTTGTTATTGATGAAGGAATAACTACTTAGTGTAACAATTAAAGTATCCCCGTTGCAGTAGACCTGCATAGTCAGCGAATTTCAAGTGCATGAATCAATCATTTTTCATCATACTATCACAGAAACATCTGTTTTCAGTTCCTTTTTGGTGGCTCGAAAGTGACCCATTGCCGGCCTAGGCCGGATGAACTTTTTCCAGCCTGGCCGGATAAAACGGAAGTAAACAGTCAGCTTATTTGCAGCAAACCGACGTTTAATGTTTGTTTATTGTTTCTTTTTAGAGGAATGTAGTGGCAGCACTGCATCCGTAGCAAATGTATGTTCTATTTGTTATAGGTTAGTTTTAAAGGTTTAAGAAGTTTGTTTATGCAAGGACTACGTTATGATTGAAAGTGTTTTTTCTGCATAGTATGATGAAAAATATCGTACGTTACATGGCCGGGACGTTTTGCCGTACTCGCATGAAAATCCCGCACTAGCTTTCGCTCACGCGGGAACTATCATGCTCGTCCGGCAAAACAGTACTTCCCGGCCTAGTAACGTAATATACAATAGACAGAGCCTTAAATCAAGTTAAATCAACTTAAAATCCTAAATTTATCACACAAAAATTTGCTCTGTAAGAACAACTTGGGAATTGAGTATGCAAGTTTGCTGGAAATGTGAAACTGAGAAATGTTTTGCAACAGTGGAGTAGATATTAACTACATGAAGCCATTTACCAAGTTTTATTGAGATATGTCGAGATGTAGAATTTTATTTATTTTCCATAAAGTTAACTTTGGGACAACGTACTGTGTTTACAGTTAGCGATATCTTGGTAACCGGGGGACATAGAGCAACAATTTAAAATACTAATACCGCATGTATGTTTGTTTCAAAGTAAATTGAATGGACTAAACCGGAATTTGATAATTTTATTTTTTATATGTAAAAATTCCCAAAACCCCATTTTTGGAGGGGTTTGTTTCCTCTTAATCCCCCCCCCACCCTTCCGATGGTTCGAAATCGGGCTGGTTTTCGAATTCCTTCGAATAATTACTACTTTACTTGTCTATGCCAAATTTCATTCAGATCGGAAGATCGGGCCAGTTTTACGTGAGTTATCGTGCTTACAGACACATATTTTACTTTGCTTAACTAAACTAAATCAAAGTATCATTTATTTTTACTTTCTCCCCCCTATACAATGTATATGGAGAAAGTATTGTTTTCGTCAAAATTTTCGATTTTGAGTTGTTAGTGGATATATTCGTTTTAGTGCTCCCTGAATCCAAAAAAGTGGTTTTTGGCGTGGTGTCTGTCTGTCTGTGTGGTGGATGTGTGTGTGTGTGTGTGTGTGTGTGTGTGTGTGTGTGTGTGTGTGTGTGTGTGTGTGTGTGTGTGTCAAAGCTAAAGACGACACCAGCGGACCGATTTTCATGAAATTTGGCATGTAGGTATAAAGCAGTGGTATCTCCAGGCGTATTTTGCATTTTTTTTGAATTTTTGATTTTTAAGGGTATTTACCCCATAAAAACCCATAAAAAATGACAAAAATCCAAATTTCTCAAAAACGGCTCTAACGATTTTGATAAAAATTTCACGGTTTTTAGTGCTTAAGATGACAAACAAAATTACACCACCCGCATGTCTGTTAAATTCAGGTTCAGAAGTTGTGGGGGTTTAAGTGTTAAAAAATTCATATTTTTCAAATTTAACAAAATAAGTAACCACTATGGCAAATATACTTGCAACCATTAAATTCGACTTGAAAAACTAAATAATCCAGTATTTTGAATCATTAGTTTACGTCAACTGGTTGCAGAGATAATTGATATTTTAGTTCGGCGGTAAACGCAGTACGTTGTCCAATGTTATTCTTATGGCAAATATTTAAAAACCGATATCTCCGTTATTTACTAACCGATTTCGGTAAAATTTGGTATATATTTGTGTGATTAATTAATTGTGTAGTTAATTTGTTTTATTACACTGAATAGGTTTTCTGGTTTTAAATGACTTGAAGGGAGAAAGTATGTGTCAGTTTCCTGATACCGTTTATTTAATAATGTTTTTAAGACAAGTTTCGACAAATCATGGCATTTTCAAGTCTAAATTGTAAATATCTATAAAATTATTTGTTTGCCAAATACATTTTTGTAACCTGGCGTCTAAGACTTATGGAGTTTTAATTTCAGCTTTGGTGACTTAAAAATAAAACGACACTTGGAAAAATGTTATTAAATGAAAAAGTGGTCTCTTCTGGTAATATTTAAGATTTTGAGTGTTCCCGAAAAAAGCGGGATTTTGGGGGCAACTCAAAATTTTCAAATGCAAACCCCTTTTGAGTGACCCCTAATTTAAAAGAGCTTTAAACAAAATAGGGGTGGAGGTTGGAAGTCGCTAACGTGTTTCTATCAAAATTGGCAGCTCGTCAAAACGTTTGAACACTCGTCGTTTGGGCTCGTCGCCTTGAAACTTGGCGTCTTTGAAAAAGTGGTCACTTTTAGTAATTTTAAAATACTAAGCGTCCCGCAAAAATTGAGGTTATTGGGGGTAACTCAAACTTTTCTTATGAAAATCTTTTAAACTAACCCCTAATTTTAAAGCGTTTTTTTATGTTTTTATGTTTTGAAAAACTCTTTAAAATGAGGTGTCACACAAAAGAGGGTTAAATTAGAAAAGTTGAAGTTGCCCTAAAAATGCCACATGTTAGCGGGACACTTAAAGTTTTAAATATTACCAAAAGAGATTTTTTTCCATTTACTGTAATAGCGTTTTTTCATGATTCATTTAAGTTTTTAAGTCACCAAAAGTGAAATTAAAACTCAAAACCTCTCTCTCTTAGACGCTAGGTTTTAAGAATGTGTTGTATTCAAAACTTTGACAAGCTGCCAATTTGGATAGAAACACGTTAGAGACCTCCAACTTACACCATTCGCCTTCTTTTTTAAAGCTCTTTAAAATGAGGGTTCACTCCAAAGGGGTATCCATTTTTTGTTACGCCAAATCATTGGACACTCCAAATTGTTGGTAACGTCAAAATATAATTTGGGATAAGTTAGTATCATTCCCTTAAGATTATTTGTTTGTCTTAAACAAAAAAATTAAAGAGGGGGGGACAGACCTTTTTTTACACACTGTATATTTATGCAAATGAACGAATGGTGGTTTTAGCATCTGGGGATCTCAGTTCTCCCCTATAGGGGAAATTCGCCCTTTATATATATGTATGTTTTATATATATATATATATATATATATATATATATATATATATATATATATATAAACACACACATAAATCAACATCCTCTTTTACTAACATAGATAATCAAACTATAACCGCTTTAACAAGGAGCCTTAACAATTCCGTAATAAAGCCATTCAGAAAGGTAGAAAGCGTTCTATGGTCCGCTTTAGCTGCGGTTTACAAGTGTTATAGCCACAGGATGGAGGTGGGAGGAGAGGTTGGAGGGGTTAACGCGAGTTTGATGACACTAGGAAGGATCACAACACCAAAGTGCTCAAATTGTCGTTGTGCAGATGTTGATGTCTTAAGAAAAGGGCGTGTTAAGGTTTAACAAGTTATATCATAACAAAGAACCACGTTTCGTTTGGTTTATGAGCTGCAATCATTCAATTGTAGCTGAAAACTACTGCAAGATTATTTTGTCCTATACGCATAGTACAAAATAAATTAATATATAACAAATCTTCTTCTACGTCTATTGAGTCTCGTACAGTTATTATAAGAACTTTGCATCCCATTTTTACCAATATACAATAAATTTATTTGTTAGTTTTTAGTTACGTTTCCGTATAGGTGTTATACAACAGTATATTATTGCGGATTTTACTATACAACCATTCCAGGAGCCTAAGAGAATAAAGAATAAAACCCATGTTTCCCATTTATTTAAGCTAAAAACGCTTGTAAGACTATATTACGTACGTCTAAACAGCTCAATAGTTTTCACGTACAGTCAGAACATGTTTCAATGTGAATACATCATCTTCATTCAGCTGGTACTATCCATGAAGTTAAATTTATATTCCATAATATTTTATGGTCTTGTCATCAAAATTTAAAACATTACAATACAGTACATATATATTTACACACGAACAGACGTACACATGACACAAATTATTAAAATTATAAAAAAACAGGCCTGTCAACATGTTCACTGGCAGAGGGCAGGGGACAGACTGACTGGTTTTCCTCATCCTGGAGCATCGTCATTCTTATCATGTCTATTGTGGTCAGGTGTTTCTTGCTGTGTATCAGAGAGTTAAAGATGGAATGAGAGCTGAAATTTAATTTATCATTTAAAACTATTTCCTGGGAGGTGTTATTTTGGAAACTTATACATATTTCAAACTCTTCCAATGTATTTAATTTCCTGCCTGTGCTGCAAAATTTAAAATTTCCAGACTTTCATTAATTTGATTTATTGAATGATTTTCATCAACTAAAAATGTTGGGCGAAGGTGGATTTTTGTTTGTCAGTCTTAGGGTCGGGTCTATGTTCTTTAAATCTTGTATTAAATCCCCTCCCATTTTGGCCAATGTAAATACTAGGGCATTCAGCACATTTCAATTTATATACACTCCAGTACGCTCATTCTTGTCACAAGGTTGTTTTTGTGCTGAGGATATTTTAAAGCCTGTTAGAGGTTTTAAACACCAGATTTAAGTTTTGATTTTTCATGGGTTTTTAAGCACCTTCTGTATGTTATGGCTGTATTCTACACAAACATACTTAGTCTTGTTATTACTAATGTCAGCGTCATTATCAATGCCCCTGTTATTTTTGTTTTTTTGTTTTGAGATGAGCCTGTCCACGATACCGCTCTCGTACCCATTAGCTCTAGCAATATGTTTTATTATTGCTACCTCCTTATTGTAATGTTCGGTATTTAATGGAACATTTAAAAGCCTATGTATCATTGAATTATATGCTCCCATATTTTGTGAATATGGATTACATGAACTGGCATGAATAGTTTGGTTTGTCGTGGTAGGTTTCTGAAGATATTAAAAAGAAGTCTATTGTAGCTTTTATCCAAAGTTAGGTCGAGAAAATTAAGTTGGTTTTCATTTTCAAGATCAATTGTGAATTTTAGTTTTGGGGCTATTTCATTCAAGTAACTGGGGAGGAGATTAAGCTGTCTTGTGTTTCCATTGAACAACATTAATGTATCATCTACATGTCTGTGGCAAAATAAAATTTTCTCCCTATATTTGTTGGCGTCTCATATTATACCTATATGTGTTTTCAATATGGTTGAGGTATATGTCAGATATGATTCCAGAGAGGGGTGGGCCCATAGCTAGGCCATTTTTTTTGTGGTAAAATTTACCATCAAAAGTGAAATAGTTTTGCCTCAGAATTTCTGTGAGTAGTGCCAATAATTCATCTGCTGCTTCAGTCAGAAGATTTGATGATTTTAAGTGTTCAGATACAATTGCCAAAGTTTTTGTATATTTGATGTTTTATTTTACAATGACTTAAAAAACGGTATGCTGCTGACAAGCGCTTAAAAAAAAGTCGTTATTCATTTAAGTATATTTATTTATTCAATTTTTTTTACTATTTTTATCCATGTTTAGCCCAAATATTTTATGATAACTACTAACTTTAGAAATAAGTTTAAGTTTTTATTTAAGAGCCTTATTTCAACATGGTGCAGCTATGATTAAGTTTGTGTAAGTTTTCAATTTGTCTTGACTTGCAGATTAGCCAACTTGTAAGTTTCGCGTGTTGGGGAGTTTTGCCAAGTTTTAGTCTGTAAAGTTTTACTGCCTTTGGTGTTGACTCACCTCAAACACGCAGCAACTTCGTCAAATAAGACCAACTTTTTAAAGAATTCCGTATTCATCAAGTAAAAATACAGGGAAACATAGCATTCTCGGTAAGTTTAATTTGAAATAATTTAATAACATACTTTAATGTTTAAAAATATATAAATTGTCCTTGTTTGATTAAGGTACAGTACTTTCAAATTTGATTTTTATTGGAAAAGGAAACGCGGGTTAAAATTGGAGTCAAAATTTAAAAAAAGAAGACTTTTTGCGGATAAAGGAAAATGTTACCTGAGATTATAACACCTTTGTTACCTTTGTTTAGGTAACAACTTTTCAACTTAGAATAAATTAATATTCATCGCCTCATTGCCTTACATGCCCTTCCATTATGTAAATAAGATTATATATATATAGACATATGTCGTAGCCACATGCTGTAATTGGGCACTTCATGAAGTGCCCAGCTCGCCTGGGCACATAGTGTAAATGAACGGTTTAATTAACAAAACTGGGCACTTCATGAAGTGCCCAACGCTTGCTGGGCACATGCTGTAATAATTTTTTTTACACTGTGTCCAGCTCCTATGCTGGACAATTGATGTAAACATGTAAAACTGCTGTTTACGTTGCTGCTGGTAGTATCCGATGTAATATTTGTAATAATACAAAATAGGGATATTTTTTAAAACTTTTTTAGAACATTAAGAATAAGACTGTCGGCCACTAAACCAAACAATTATTTCCTGTATGTTTTTTTATCATGGTTTCTTCTTTGTTTTCTGAGCTATTTTGGCTACGCATAATTATTAATACTATTATTATTTAAACAACAAACGGTTTTAAAATTGTTTATTATTTGAATGATAATATTAATAGTGATGTGGAGCCCAAAATAACTCAGAAATCATAAACCAGACAATTCAGTCAATATAAATTATTTTATGCTTAAATAAAATGAAATACATTAAACATTTTACTTAACAAATTAATATGCAACATAACATTAACATTAACCTATTTTTTATGATTTAATTGATTAACTTTTTACTTAGCCACCCTTAATAAAACATATAATAAGTAAATTATCAAAATTGAAAACATTTATTTCATATTTGTATTATTTAATTTGTTCATTTTATTATTTTATTAGCATTAAAGAAATTTAGGTTTAAGTTTTTCTTTTTTTCTGTTTGAATGAATGAAGCCTTTTCATTGTATTTGTTTTTATTTGTTTATAGAATGATAAAAAGTGTAAATGGTGTGTCTTGTCTACTTAACAGCTTTTCAAAAATATGCTTTGAATCTTTTATTATATTCCTACTGTTATCAGTAGCTTAAAAATCTAAGTTTATACCATCCAAGTCAAATATTTGGAAATTCACATGAAGAATTTGTCTGAAGGGAAAACCTATGCATGTTAAACGTTGTTCAAAGGAAGCGGTTACTAGAAAATTCTAGCGGTCCGATTTTAATTTGTTTTTAATAGCGCATTATTACCTATCATACTATTGTTTAATTTTGTAGCTATTTGAAAACCAAAATATTGGTATTAAACTTTTAATCAATTGAAAGTGTTTATGTTTTATCCTAGATAAGTAGTTACTGTCTTATTGTGAAAATTAACTACTTTATTGTTAACTGTTTATTTTAGTCAGAACTCAACTCTTAGAGCAACAAATTTATCGTCCAAACATAACGATACATAACATAACATGACATAACATAGCATAGGCTAATTATATTTTCAAAATGCACATGCAACTAAAACCAGGTTTAACATTTTTAAATTTTAAAATGTTAAAAGGCTTAATAGCAAACAGTAAAATTGGCTACTTTAACACAGACATAGGGATTTAATGTAAACATTAGGATTGAATTTAACAAAGTTTTGAAATCGACTGCCCAACATGCCTCGATAGTTACAGCATGTGTCCAATGAGCGTTGGGCACTTCATGAAGTGTCCAGTTTCGTTGGGCAGATGCTGTAATTTTGATTGAAACAATCAAGTTACACTATGTGCCCAGCCGGCTGGGCACTTCATGAAGTGCCCGGGCTGCGTTGGGCACTTCATGAAGTGCCCAATTACAGCAAGTGGCTACGACATATGTCTATATATGTATATAAATCCGCCTTGCAGCAGATTTGCATATTCAGCGAATTTCAAATGCAAAAAAACGTATTTCAATCCAAAATCGCCAGATATGACATGCTTTTTAAAGCTCTGTAAGATTAACATGACTTTATTGTATAGGATTCATTGAGGGTACTAATAACAGTCGAGAACAAATAAGACGTTTATAACATCGGCAAAGCTAAAGTGAAGCTTATAGTAAAAGTTGGCGTCACTCACGTTTTGCCATGTACATTAATTTTTTAGGTAGAAAAGAAACGTTTTAGGAAATTTTTAACTCAAACAGCAAACATCCAACCTTCTAATTACATGGATTACACTTTTTTCCATTGACAAAAAGTTTGGTGGATATTTTATGTTTAAGACGTCTGAGTGATTATCAGTAATGTTTATAATTTTCCCGCATGCCTTTTAATCTAAGTATAGCTAGAATTTAACTAGCGAAAATAGATTACAAAGATTTCCTCATTATTGCCTTAATCCTATTTTCCTTCACATTTAAAAAATGGTTGTAAAATGTTATTTTTTAACTTGCTGAAGATAAATCCTTTCTAACTTATTTTGCTGTCAACAAGTCCGAAGTTCTGTACAGACACAACATGGGGGGGGCGGCATTATTCTGACGACGATATGGGGCTGTAGCCATGCATCACCTAATTCCCCTAACACGCTCATGGCTGCTTCAAAGTCCTTCCCATTATCTCAGATGGAGGCTCAGAAAGCACTATAATATTCACTCATTTGTACCGCTGTTGTAATGAAACTTAATCTTTTTGAAATAGTACGGATTTTGCAAGTTCATTTTGGTTTGTATTCAATTCTAAATATTTTTCTTGGGATACCATAATTATCAAAATAAGCAACTCGCATTATATTTACAATTATAAATATTATTTGAAAACGCGCTTCATTAATTGTCGGTTACTTTTTTCACTGATAACCTAGTTCTGTTTTGATATTGTTAAACCCATAACATTTTATCATAATTTATGCGAACGAATTTAAAATAAAATATACAACCGTATTAAACCCAATCGTCCGTGAGAAACATGTTGTAAAGTACGGCGTTTTCCAGCGTCCTTTTACTTACTACTTTTTTTATTTATCCATCGAAGTAATACTTGATAATGGCGGGATCGAAATAAATCATTCTCTCCTGCCTGAGAAAATCGCATTTATATTTTTGTACGAATACTCCACGTTTATATAAAAATATTAGTTTTTCATGTTAGTGAGATTTTAACAACTCCTCGCATTTTGCATGAAAGTAATCTGTTGTATTCAAATATTGTTTAAGTAACTAGCTTTTTCTTTGTCTTATATTTATTTGTTGGTCGTTGCACGAAATGCTGACAATGAAAACAACTAAATCATATGTTCTTAAATGTCACTCCATTTGTAAAAAAAGTAACACATGTTTTCAAAGGAATTACCGACTGACTGTTTATGTTAAAATTGCTTCTTAGTGTTTGTTTTTCAGTCAAATCTAAACTATATCCTTGAACATCTCGTTAGGGAAACATTACGTGACAAATAACCTGTGCCGTGTATATTTACCCGACATCTAAATTTTTACGTTAATCTAAGGAATTCTCCAAGTGACCCTGGATTGTTTAAAGATTATGGATTGGGACCCGTTTTACCCGTACAACCAAATTGAGGCTCAGCAAGCCCCGCCTCACTGCTTGTTGAGGATCAAGCGAGACATGATGTCCATCCACAACGACCCTCCGCCAGGTATCACGGTGGTGGCGGACGACGCCGACATGACGCTGGTGCACGCGCTCATCACCGGCACGGCGGGCACGCCCTACGAGGGCGGCTTCTTCTACTTCATCGTCAGATTCCCGTCGGAATACCCGATAAAGGCTCCCAAGGTGAAGTTCATGACCACAGGAGGCGGGAAGGTCAGGTTCAACCCTAACCTGTACAAGGACGGCAAGGTGTGCCTCAGCATCCTCGGCACGTGGGCGGGGCCCGGCTGGAGCCCGGCGCAGAGCCTGGCCAGCGTTCTCATCTCCATCCAGAGCCTCCTCACGGAGAAGCCCTACCACAACGAGCCCGGCTACGAGAAGGAGAGGTACCCCGGGGAAGTCGAGAGCTACAACGACATCATTCGACACGAAACGCTGCGGGTCGCCGTGGTCGGCATGCTCGACAACGACTACTCCGTAGCGATGCCTGAGACCTTGCGCCTCGCCATGGAGGCCGGTTTCCTCGAGTGTTATGACTTCTACGAATCCTTGGCCCGGAGTAAAAATCATCTTACCGGCAAACCGATGAAGGATCCCTTTGGCGATTGGAGAGGATCCTTCAAATTTCAAGAAATACTTACCAGATTGCGGAAAATTCGTGCGAAGCTTGAAAAAAAGGAACTAGTGGGAAACAGTTTATTTCCTCTGAAAATGATAAACCCCTTAGGGGGAAGCTCCTCTTCATTGTCGTCCGAATGCATGGACTGAAAAATTAAACCGGTCGGTTGTATTACGTTTCGTTGCTGTAGACTTGTTAGTTCGTGATGAGCTACTCTGTACTTGGACGAGTATCGTTATGATAACCATATTAGTTAAACCACAATCATTTACATGTCCCCGGGGGCCTAATATTTAAGTTTTCTTCAGTCGATTTCTATTTTTTTATTCGTAGTGTTTTTTGGAAATATATTTTTAATAATAAATTAACCCAACTCGGTTGTTTGTAATTTAACTTATTTTTTTATTATTTTGTTGTTCTGAATTTTACCGAAACTTTTTGTATGCATGCCCAACATCTCAGTAATAGGCTTTTGTTTGTGCAGCCGAAAAGGGCCAGTTGTTTATAAAAATCTTGTGAAGATTTGGACTTGACGAATGGAGCAGTTCCATCAGTCAATGTCAAATGAGCGATTTTACGTCCAGTCAAGTGGCGCCCCTCCGGGCTGTCTTACCTTCCTGCTCTGACCGGCACATTACTTACTTTGAATCTTAAAACAGAAATATTGTAGGTTTTTTCCAAGGCAAGATTCTAAATGCAGTAAATAAAGATTGAATTTTCAAGCTGTTAACTTTTTTTAACAGGCATTAATCCAGCCTTAACATTTCCATAAGCTACGGTGTTTAGAACAGAGCTGTTGACATGAGCCGCGTGAAGCGGCTCTGAGGAATTGCCAGAGCTAAAGGCTCGGGCCACCTTATAAGAGACCATACAACTTTTCGTTTCTGGGCCCCAGAAAACTTTTTAGATTTATTCCGGCGCCAAAGCAGTCGCAAATCCTCCTATTGTTTTAACCTCTTGATTGGATCTGTTAATGCCTTAAATGATACATTTAAGCTCCAAATGTGATTTTAATATATTACTTACGAAATAAATTACCTAAAGTACACCAACTATAAGCCCTCTTCCAAACTTATAGTACAAAAAGTACCGATTTATCAACGTCAATTAACTCAACGCAGGGATTGCCAAGTGAGTCGGGTAAATGTATAGGAACGCCCTAACACCATTATTTCGGAGCATGAATCCCAAAATGTGGTTTTGGATTTCCGAAATTGAGTTCACTCCCTAATGAAAGTGTGCTGCGTGTATACTGTCTAAATTTAGAATGAACTAGATATTACTAGTAGCTTCGCTCACGTTCAAAATTATAGTAAGATCTTCTATATACTTAATACAATAAGGTTTTTTCTATTAGATCCCTTTTTCAGGCGTCCTACTGAACCGATTTTTACGATCGAGGTGTCATTTTAAAGCTTATAACGTAGCGCACCTGCGACGGATAGTTAAAATAGGCATTCTTTTTCGGTTTCGACCCCCGAGCCTTTGATTTATTTCTAGAGGGCGCTTTCAACGGTCCAGTGCTGATCAACTTGCTAAACGTAAATAGTAATTTAGCAGCTGATTACCTTCAGACGAATAATTGTCAGCCAGTGACATTGTAAACAAAAATAGATACCCTGAAAATTTAAATAAGAGACGAAACAACTTATGAACAATGAACAATTTTTAGATGTGATAATTTTATTGATTCGGGGTAAATCACTCTTTGACGCGTATATCGACATGTTTCAAATGTTGTAAATTATTAAATTTAGCGAATTTCCCCTATAGGGAAGAAGCTGTTACCGTAGTACTCATGGTAAGATCTAAGCCCGAGACCATGATAACTTTTCATTTTGGGGCCCCCAGAAGCAAAAAACACTATTCGTTCATTTTCAATATATATATCTATGTGTCTTTAAGCACGATAGCGGCCGTAAAAATGGTCCAATCTGAATGAAATTTGGCACAGCCATGTAAAGTAGCAATTATTCGGACGAGTTCGAAAACCAGCCCTATCCGACTACCGGAAGGGGGGGTAAAGGGGGGTAAACCCCCCCAAAAATGGGGTTTTTGAGTTTTTTATATAGAAAAATAAAAATAATCCAATTTTTGTTGGCACCATTGAATTCAGCTCAAAAAAACACACTTTAGTATTTTGAATCACTGCCCTATGTCCATTGGTTACCGAGATATTGAAAGTGGTAAACACAGTACGTTGTCCCAATGTTAACCTTATGGGGAATAAGTAAAATTCTACATCTCGCTTATTTCTCAACGTATCTTGATAAAACTTGGTAAATGGCTTCTTCTAGTCCAGATCTACTAAATAATGAATTAAAACCACCTAGTTTTAATATACCCTTAGCAGCAAACCTGCATACTCATTTCCCATGTTATTCTTATGGAGCTTTCAAAAACATGCCAAATCTCGCTATGTTGGATTGAAATATGTTGTTTTGCATTTGAAATTCGCTGAGTATGCAGGTCTGCTGCAACGGGGGTATTATTCATATACAAAATTTCAAAGGAACATTCACATTATTTTTATTTCCATATGACGATAGTTTTCTTGAATATTCAAAGTTTTTGACGAATTGTCAACCAGTGACATTGTAAACAAAAATAGTTACCCTGAAAATTTAAATAAGAGACGAAACAACTTATGAACAGTGAACAATTTTTAGATGTGATAATTTTATTGATTCGGGGTAAATCACTCTTTGATGCGTATGTCGACATGTTTCAAATGTTGTAAATTAATAATTTTATTCATATACAAAATTTCAAACGAACATTCACATTATTTTTATTTCCATATGACGATAGTTTTCTTCAATGTTCAAAGTTTTTTCCAGCTAGGAAGTAAGTTTATAAAAGGAAATTATTACATTATTCGGCCTGTAAGACGATTTATGAATCCTGAAAAAGAAAAAAGAAGAATCCAAAGAGAAAATAGAGAAGACAAGTAAGATTAGAGGGATCCGGGAAAACAAGCGTAACCTTCGGCAAGAACAGATAACTGCTAAGAGACAAATATTGAACATGCAGCAAAGCGACATTGTACCACCTATATACTTTCAGCGACTTAACGATTACGTAAGGGCAAACGTGAAAAGCACATGCGGTATCCTAATGTTGAGCGAAGTTATTTCCAGAAGACAATCAAATTCAAATAAGTAGTGTGGGAACGATGGAAAATTATAAGTGTATGTTTTCCCAGCTAAGCTTCTAAAAAAATGTAACATTTCAATTTCAAGTTTAAACAGGTTAACATTGTAATAATTGTAAATTCAAAGAAGGTAATTAATTTTTTTCGAATTTTAGGTTATAGTTTCTCACAAACGAACACAATACTAAAATGCGCAATTTGCGCATGGGACCCCTAGTGATTCTATAATACGATTCTGTTACATGTCCATATAAAATATTCTCAATATTTTTGATAAATTACATAATAATTTATATTAATTTGTTAAAATCAAACAGCTTATAGTTAGCTTTACAAATGGATACGTTTTTAACAGCTGACTTACATTACCAACAAACTCACAAACCTTCACAATTATAATATTAGTAGTAGTCCAGTCGCCAAATGAAAAATTGGGCATGAACCTTGAAGTAGGGTCCAACTCAAATTTTATGATTGATTCTAGTACTATTTGATGTACTGAACAAAAATATGGCGGATGCCAGACTGACATCCTTGGGCAACTTCGAATTTCAAAGGTCAAATGGCCGAAAAAAAGAAACAGATATTGAAAACAAAATTGTATTTATGGTATCCAAACAAATATCCCCCAAAGTATTGATTTTAAACCACCACCGATAGTTGCTGGGTGGTAAATACTTCATTGTAATTTGGTATACATTGTCAG
Source organism: Flexamia atlantica (assembly GCA_035578135.1). Lineage (NCBI taxonomy): Eukaryota > Metazoa > Arthropoda > Insecta > Hemiptera > Cicadellidae > Flexamia > Flexamia atlantica. The sequence goes on along the minus strand of JAQJVK010000001.1, from coordinate 190,840,381 downwards.
CCGCAATATTGGATCCGCTATATTGGGCACGAGATAATTTTTTTTTAATGTGAATGTAGTGTTGTGATACATAATTTCAAACTAGATTTTCACGCTCATTACAATCCGGCAGTCAGTTTTTGAAAATATTGTTTTTTTCTCGAGATATAATCAAATAAAAAAATCTTCCCTGTGCATTTCTCATGGGCGTTTCCAAATTAAACTATTGTCTTGTTTTGTTTTTCTTATATCTCTGGTTCTATTTACATTGAAAAGTTCGTTTTGGTCTTAAAAGATTCAGTGATTTAAATACTTTAATTTGAACTAATAATCATTTAAATACGACCAGTCAGAGATGAGTTACAAAGTAACGTTGAACATGAAATCTTGATGAGGTTTATATCTCAGTTTTAAGTAAGTCTAAATATTAGGTTTGGTCTTAAAACACTCAGCTGATCTTTGGCTTTCATCAGCCACCATCGGCGGTGGTTTAAAATCAATGCTTTCGATATTCTGGCGTATATTTATGGCATGGTTTATACACCGGATTAGTAAGTAGTATTTGATTAAGATTACACTTTTAATTGTTAGACTGAACCGATTATTGCTTCAGAGAAAGATAAAAATTCAGTCATCCAATCAGTTTATTCCATACACCTTACCAAAGTTCTCTCCCTCCATTCATTCCTTCCCTCAATCTATCCTCTCATGGAATAACCATTTTTATTCGAATAAGGCATTTTTGTTCGGAATTCAAAGTCTACCTTACTCAGAAAAGAGATAACTAAGCATCAATTTCACTTCTTTCTGTATTATCGGGAAATGGAATTTCATTTCTGATGAGTTTCAATCCCATTTAGCAAATATTTGAAGTATGGAAATCCAATAATAGAGTTTTAATGCATGGCGGCACTACCCAAAGTTGATTTATATCTGAGTAATTTCTATAAACTATTTCGTAATTGCTTGAAAATCAAACAAAAAATATCACAAAGTATACTTTTGTATGCCTTACAACTTACTTCATGGTACATAATATAACTGGACCTTTTTTGTACAGTTGTATTTCTAAAACTACCTCTCAACGTATAAACTTCAAACTTGGTACATGCATGACCACTTTCAAGGACAATTTTTGTAAGAAGTCTCAAATTTCTACTTTGTACCATACCAAAATGGCGATCTTTTTCTGTTTTCAAAGCTAAATATCTTAAAAACCACCAATTTTAGAAAAATCATACTGGAAACAAAAAAGTGGTGAAAATTAATCCAATTAACGCTGATATTAAGATTATGGTAATCGGACCACTAATAACTGAGAATTTGTAACTTTTTTGAATAAGAACATGGTCCATTAGCATGTACTGTCTGAAATTTGCATGTTTTTGTTCAGAACATTTACCATTTCTCCATCATTTGTCGTCCGATCATTAAGCGTTAATTTGATTTAATTTTGCAACTTTTTTGTCTCCAGAGTAATTTTTCTAATATTTACGGTTTTTAAGATATTTAGCTTTGAAAACAAAAAAGAAAAAAGTTGCCATTTTTAAATTGTACAAAGTAGTGATTTGATACATCTTAGAAAAGTATTTTCTTAATAGAAATACCAAGTTTGAAATACCATCCTAGTACCAACTTTGAAGTAGATCTACACGTTAAGAGGTTCGTAAGATATAATTAAATATGCTAAAATCACAAACAGGCACTCAGACGGAAAACAAAGCACTTTAGGACCCATGTTTTATATACACTTTTTTACTTATTTCCAGATCTACTATCATGTGCTAAAACATTTTACAATAATTTCCGTAAAAAAATCCATCCCTGTAAATCCATCCCGTAAAAGAGATCCGTAAAAATCCACCCTGTAAAAAATCCATTTTATATTAGTACTAGTAGATATACCCGCGGCATCGCTCGCTGAAAGGATAACAAATGTTTGGTTCAATTATCCGTTTTTTGTAACGTGCATTTTTTACTAATTTCCTAATAGACTAATGATTTCAATGATTTATCCAAACTATACGTTTTTGAGCGCTTCATTAGGTAGAAACAGTATATTTGTTTGAAATTTGCCTATAAATCGCTCTCGACCAGCATGCGAATCCTCATAAAAATTGAAATTCAGAAAATCCTCGATTCTATTAAAATAACTGTATGATATGTCCCAGCAGAGTTTTAAGATTCTAAATAAATTACTTCGGGTGATCCGTAAAACGCGAGTATGTGGAAACTGATAAATACATAATGTAAGAAAACCGTAATAATTTTGTACAGTTTATTCAAACTGGAATTTATATTTTTTGCCTCTTTAATATATTCTAGAGACATTCTATTGATATTTTGAATTCATAGCTTTTAAAAACTGAAAAGCCGCCATTTTGAATTTTTGAATTTGCCTTTCCAGGAAAAACATTTTAAAATCCTTCATTAGTATGCATCTAGAGCCTATAAAGAATATTTGAGCCAAGATTCATCGCCCAAAGCCCAACATTGTATTGGAAAATAAGCTTTGAAAACTAAAAATGGCCGCCATCTTGAATTATGCCCTATTTTAGCCTTTTCGGAGAATATATTTTAAAATCCGTTCTTAGTACGCATCTGGAGCCTATAATGATTCATTGTGTCAAGTTTCATTGCCCAAAGCCTTATAGTTTTTGAGAAACTGTGATCAGTGATGAGTCAGTCAACCAGTCAGTCAGTCAGTCAGTCACAGTTTTGGCTTTTATATAATATATATATAGATAGATTAGTTTAGGATCGTGTAATAAAAAAATATCAAAGTGTTCCTAACGATTTCATGGCTGATATTGTATCTCAGAGATTAGGATTGCTATTTATCTTAAGGTAGCGAAAACAGTAGTAGGTAAATATATATTGCAAAATTTTCATAAATCTCTACCTATATAATGTATATTCAGAATGTAACATTCACCTATCAATCTAGAGCCGAAACTGAACATTTCACACAAGACTGTAATCTAGCAAGTAAACTTTCTTCTTATTTCATCATAAAAATATAGTTGGTTATGATAATTTGTTTAACTATCAAAACAATTTAAATTTCCGATATGGATGCAGCCGGATAGTATGTTGCGACATGGATGCCGGCGTATAGTTAGTTGCAATATGGATGCAGACGGATGGCTTAATGCGACATGGATGCTGACGAGTAGTTTTTTGCGACATGGATGCAGGCGGATAATTTGCTACGACATGGATGCAGATGGATAGTTTGTTGCAACATGGATGCAGACAGATAGTCTTTTGAAACATGGATGCAGACAGATAGTTTGTTGCGACATGGATGCAGACGGATAGTTTGTTGCAACATGGATGCAGACCATAGGCGCCGCGTGAACCAAACTTTTGGGGGGGGCACAACTTACCGGGGGGTCGGGGGGGTTTGGAGTACCCCTAGCCTAGTGGGGGGGTCCGGGAGTCCCCCCCCAAGAAAATTTTGGTTTTTCGTACTCAAAAGTGGGGGTTTAAGCCTTAAAAACTGTGAAATATACAGCACTAAAAAGCTTAGTTCATTTACGATTTTCAAAGTAAATTTGCGGGGAAAGTTCCACTACTTACTACTTAGATTTTTAACACGTGACTGTTGAAAAATGTTTACCTAAAAACCATTGCAGTTATCGCTTTCTATGTTAAGAAAATAGGCAGTCGAAAAACAATTCTTATTCACAATTCCCCAATTTTCCTGGCTGTTTCATTGCCGTTAATGTAATTCTCGTGGCATCCTCGTCTGCAGCTTGAAGGTTAGACTCAAGGTCTGTAGAGAAGAAGAGAAGAATATCTAAGACAAAAATGTAAACAAACCGATATTGTCTTCTATAAGTATAAAAGAGGATGTTGGTATATATATATATATATATATATATATATATGTATATATCTATAAGTATAAAAGAGGATGTTGGTATATATTTGGCATTGATAAACTCAGACACCGCTGGACCGATGGCCACGAAACTTGGTAGATAAATGTAGAATTTCACGGAGTACGTTTATACACCTTCAATTTCGTCATAACTTTCAGGGCTAAGCCCTGGGACCGCCTTAAAGGTACCCATGTCAGGGATTTTGAAAGAATTTGAGTTTGATTTGTTTACTAACAAAACATTTGAAAGTAAAATTTAAAACAGGTGATGTAAATCTATATATATAATTCTGTAAGTCAAATTTTTGTAAAGAAATTGTGAGTGACTGTATGGCCGTAGAAGGATGGGAGGGGTCTTATTTTAAAGGTCTTGACGTGAATTTTGAGGGAAAACTATTCATTTTTCTTATTTTTTTACCATAAATTCGCAACAGAATAAAACTTTTCCCATTAAAACAACATGGGGTTTAATTTGTTTACATCTTTTGAAATTAAAACAGCTGTGCCACAGAGTTGTATCATATATTTAATTCCGTAAGGCGATTCTTTGCGTCAAAACTGTGGGCGTCTGGCAAGTCGTAGGAAGATGGGAGAGGGCTTAAATTAAAGGTCTCTATTCCGTGATGACGGGAAAAATAATGAAATTGTTTGAAATTTACAAGAAAACGAGAAGTGACGTAAAATATCTGCCACTTAAAAAGCATTGGGATCTTAAATGTCTGCTTTGTTTACATGAAACATGTGATGCTGATACTTGATTGAAAACCGTGTGGTAAGCTAGATATCAATATAAGGTAGATTTAGTTTGCTATCAAGGTATTTTGTACTGTAATAAATAAGGATTGTTTGAATTTTCCCTCATTAGGAGCTTTTAGCCCCTTCAAGCCTTCAATTACTATCTATATTACTAATTCTGTAAGCGATTTTTTTAGATCAAAAATTTGAGAGTTTGACAGCTCGCAGGATGACGGGAGAGGGCTCAAATTAAAGGTGTTGGTCCCAGGGGGTCGGGAAAAATATCAGATTATGTCCAATCTACCAGAAATTGAGAAATAACGAAAAATATCTTCCATTTAAAATGCATTGGGATTGTAAAACGTCTGCTTTGTTTATATTAAACATGTGGTGGTAATGCTTGATTCAAAGCCATAAGGTATATGTTGACATGTGGGATTTATCTCAAAATGCAGCTAACTATGCACGTTCAATGTAGTACAACAAAAATATTTTAAATTTTATTTTCTGATTTTATAATAATTAAGGGTTTGAGTTTTTTTCATAGTTTAAAATTACAAAAAGTTAAGTACGTTTGTTTAGTTTATGTTATAATGATGCAGATTTAATACCAAATGATCTATATGTAATTACGTAAGGGAAACTTTTGCGCCGAAATTGTGGGCGTTTGGAAGGTCGCAGGATGATGGGAGGGGGCTGAAATCGAAGGTCTCCTTCACAAGGACTCGGGAAAATACTGAAATTGATTTAAGTTTACTATAAAATGAGAAATAACGTAAAATCGCTGTAATTTAAAAACCATTGTGATGTAAAAAGGTCTGCTTTGTTTACTTAAAACCAATTCTAGATATATTCATAATTTTGTGGATCCAAAAGCCTATTAACTAAGAAGGTATTTTGTACTAATAGTAAAGGATTATGCTTAGGGGCTATTAGCCCCTTCAAGCCTCTAGTTAATCTATATATTATTAATTCTGTAAGAGATTTTTTTAAATCAAAATTGTGAGAGTTTGCCAGCTCGCAGGATGACAGCAGATGGCTCAAATGAAAGGTCTCGGTCCCAGGGGGTCGGGAAAAATAGCAGATTATGTCCAAATATATTATTAATTCTGTAAGCGATTTTTTAAAATCAAAATTGTGAGAGTTTGCCAGCTCGCAGGATGACAGCAGATGGCTCAAATGAAAGGTCTCGGTCCCAGGGGGTCGGGGAAAATAGCAGATTATGTCCAAATAAACCATAAAATGATAAATAACGAAAAATGTCTTCCATTTAAAATGCATTGGGATTGAAAATATTGAAAAACGTCTGCTTTGTTAACATTAAACATGTGGTGCTAATGCTTGATTCAAAGCCAAATGGTAGATGTTGACATGTGGGATTTGTTTCAAAATGCAGCTAACTATGCACGTTCAATGTACTATAACAAAAAATATTTTAAATTTAAGATTTTCTGAATTTATAATAATTAAGGTTTTGAGTTTTTCATAATTTAAAATTATAAAAAGTTAAGTAGGTTTGTTTAGTTTATGTTATAATGATGCAGATTTAATACCAAATGATATACATATATATATAATTTGGTATATATATATATATATATGTGTGTGTGTATAATTACGTAAGCGAAATTTTTCCGAAGAAATTGTGGGCGTTTGGAAGGTCGCAGGATGATGGAGGGGGGCTGAAACTGAAGGTCTCCATCTCAGGGACTCGGGGAAAATACTGAAATAGCTTTAAGCTTACTATAAAATGAGAAATAATGTAAAATAGCTGCCACTTAAAAACCATTAGGATATAAAAAGTTCTGCTTTGTTAAAAAAAACCAAATACTAGAAATAATCATAATTTTGTGGATCCAAAAGCCTATTTTCTAAGAAGGTATTTTGTACTAAAGTAAAGAAGGATTATGCTTAGGGGCTATTAGCCCCTTCAAGCATCTAGTCTATATTATTAATTCTGTAAGCGATCTTTAAAAATCAAAATTGTGAGAGTTTGCCAGCTCGCAGGATGACAGGAGATGGCTCAAATGAAAGGTCACGGTCTCGGCCCCAGTGGGTCGGGAGAAATAGCAGATTATGTCCAAATATACCAGAAAATTATAAATAACAAAAAAAATCTTCCATTTAAAATGCATTGGGATTGAAAAGATTGAAAAATGTCTGCTTTGTTTACATTAAACATGTGGTGCTAATGCTTGATTCAAAGCCAAATGGTAGATGTTGACATGTAGGATTTGTTTCAAAATGCAGCTAACCGGGGCCGACGTAATACGTCAGCTCCGAGCTAACTATGCATGTTCAATGTACTATAACAAAAATATTTTAAATTTAAGATTTTCTGATTTTATAATAATTAAGGGTTTGAGTTTTCCATAATTTAAAATTATAAAAAGTTAAGTACGTTTGTTTAGTTTATGTTATAACGATGCAGATTTAATACCAAATGATCTATACATTATATATATACATAATTACGTAAGCGAAATTTTTGCGAAGAAATTGTGGGCGTTTGGAGGATGATGGGGGGGGCTGAAACTGAAGGTCTCCATCTCAGGGACTCGGGGGAAAATACTGAAATTGCTTTAAGCTTACTATAAAATGAGAAATAACTTAAAATAGCTGTCATTTAAAAACCATTAGGATATGAAAAGGTCTGCTTTGTTTAGTTAAAACCAAATGCTAGAAATAATTATAATTTTGTGGATCCAAAAGCCTATTTTCTAAGAAGGTGTTTTGTACTATAATAAAGAAGGATTATGCTTAGGGGCTATTAGCCCCTTCAAGCCGCTAGTTATGTTTCTTTCTGCTATTTAACTGTATTTGTTTACATGAAGATTTGTTACTTGGTGCCAGATAGTTAATGAATTAGACTTTAGCATATATTTTAAGTGCAATACACTATATAAAATGCTGGTATGTAGTATAACATAAAATAATTAACTGATTACTGAAGGATGATCAGTGATCTTCAGTGATCACTGATCACTTATACTTGAAGAACTTCTTTTTTATTACAACTATACTTCATTCAATGAGCGTGTAAGGCAAAGCCCCTCCCCTTAAATAACATTTATATAGAAAAGAACCAATCAGAGAAGAGGCAGTCCATATGTTCCAAGGGATGGTTCACAGAAATTCCCCTTAGTGATTTCAATTGAATGAATACTATATGATATAAATAATAAATAAAACCTGTGTGGATGCACTAATTTGTCTTATGAACAATTTTTTACTTATTGTAAAGCTCAGGGGTGCCCAGAAGGGGGGGCATGGCGCAATTTGCGCCATCAAAATTTTAGGGGGGGGCATGATTTTACGGGCGGAATTTTGGTTTTTTGTGAGGAATTTTAAACCAGTGATTAAGGGAAAATTAAAAACAAATAAATGTCCATAACCATATACGCAACAGTTAAAAGTATTGTTTATTTATCTAACCATTTCATCAGGATTGCCATAGTCATGTATTCAATTTCGCCATCCCCGGAATCTCCACGTTAGTCTATCATTGTTAAATTATTTTGAAGGGCGGTTGGCTCGACTGGCAACCCTGACTGACATCGGGCCCATAAAAGGCCCATGGTATCAGACACGGTCTGTGGCCCCAGTCTGATACATCCGTTAGCAATGTTGCCAAAATCCTGGTATTTACCCGGTTTTGCGGGTATTTTGGAGGCCGTGCGGATATTTGGCGGTGATTAAAAAAGTGGGTTTAGCCGAGGATGTAAGACTTGGGTTGAGGAAATTTACTTAACAAAAAAATGGGTAAAATCGGGGATTTTTGACGAGGTACAAGGATTTTATGGAATTTAAGATATTTTATTTTTTGAACGAAAGCTGGTATTGCATTTGGTATAGTTGTCCTGTATTATTGGTTATTTCGTTGCAGTGTTACCAGAAACCGGGTATTAGCCCGGATTGCGGGTATTTTAATGGCCGTTTGGGGACTTAATTGAGAGGATTAAGAAAAATCGAGTAAAATCGGGGATTTTAGACTTGAGCTGCGGGGATTTACCCCGGTAGGCATCCTAAATACATAAAAAACGGCTAAAGCCGGGGATTTTTGAATTATGGGTTGCTTTGCAAATATCCAATGTCCATGTAAGGTGAGAAAATAATTTGGGTTATTTGGCGCGCCAAATTAATTGTAGCTGTTTCGGCCCGCGTTTGACGTTTGTAAAACAGGTGATTTCGTCGTAGTGTGGTGAAATAGTATATTTCGCAACAAGGGCCGAAAATGAACGGCCGAGGTGCGAACGCTATTTTTTACCACACTACACAATGAAATATACCCGAAATAATTAAAAAATTGATTATTATTTTACTCACTTGAAAATAAAACTTTAAGGTTATGAGCGACGATACAACTTATTTTTGATGATTCAAACAAACACAGCTATGAAAATTATACGATCGCAACTAACCTGTCGTCGGAACCTATTGAATGCCGAATAATTATGTGATGTTTTGACGTTGTTTCAAGCAAATTCACGATCAGCTGACTTTCGGCCCTAGGGCCCCAAACGTTTTCGGTCCTACGTCGGCAAACAGTGTGTTTCGGTCCGCGTTTGACGTTTGTAAAACAGGTGATTTCGTCGTAGTGTGGTGAAAAAGATTTTTGCCACACAACGCCGCGACGTAATCACCTGTTTTACTAACATTATTTGGTAGCCAAAACCAGCTTTTTTCCGCCAGAGGGCCAAAAACTTTCGGCCCTAGAACCGAAAGACAGCTGATCATTTATTTGCTTGAATGCTTGAAACACGATCTCGAGCCTGCAAAACCTCATTTTCATTTTCAGCCATTGTTGCGAAATATATTACAACACTGCTTATTTGTATTGTATTACTAGTATCACATACTGTAAAAAAACTTCATTATTTTCATTAACTAGCAACATATTTGTGACTTTTTTACTGACGCTATTGGAACTAGACTTATAAATACATATGTTTTTATATATTGAAGTAATATCACTTTATTACCTAATGCTGGTATGCTTTATTATTGTATGCTTTATCACTTTATTACTTGATGCTTAGTAGTCAATTGTGTTTTAAGAGTTTGGTAAATAAAACGCAATAATACCCTTTGATAGGGGAGGATATAAAGTGTGTGATTTAATTGACATACTAACTAATGTTAGAAATTAAAGGGTGGGGGGTGGTTGTCATGCTTTGGGGGGGGGGGGCATTAGGCTTGGTTTGGGGGGGGGGGGGCGTGCGCCATTGCTCTTGGGGGGGCTGGGCACTCCTGGTAAAGCTCACGTGCATTTTACGTTCACTGCAAACAAACATCTATATTCTATACTTATTTAATACGCTAAGGTTTTTTTTGTGATCATTACTCCTCCTAAACTACTGGCCCGATTTTAATAATTTAGGTGTCGTTGGAAAGTGCTTGGCGTGTAGTTTTGCAGGAAATAAATTTTATGAATGTTAGACGAAATGGAAGAACCCTAGACGCCCTTAAAGTTTCATATTTGTCTATAAGATTTAACATGGGAATATAAATTTCAAACAAAGCAGCTGAGTGTAATAAACATAGATTTTCAGCAAAACCATGTGTTATTAATGGAACTGAAACCAATGAATACATATATATTGAGGCAAACTTTAAACATTTATTTATGAGTATATTTAGAAAACCATTCCAGTTTGGCCCAAGATTGAGACGAGATATATTTAGCCATAGATACTGAATTATAGAAAGTTTTATTATAATAATATAAAACCTAGAAACAAAGTGTAATTTTTTGAAAAAATTAATTCATTATTGCCGTTACCTATCCAAAACAACATATATATAAAATCATGTGTGTTTTATAAACACATTTACTGTCGATTTTCAAATAACTATTTGTTTTAGTTTATTTATTTTATTACTATCCCAAGAATAATTATTTTAAATAATAATTTATGTACGACAAAGACACCTTGCGGAACTCCATAGAATATAAAATTTACTTGGAAGTGATAGTGAAAGTTAATGTAAAGTGTTTGTGGGTAATTGTTTAAAAATTAAGATGTAAATTGTTCATAAAACTATTTTAATGTTGATCAACTGTGAAGTGCTGACCATGAATGATGTAAACATTAAACAATATTTTGTCAGTTCATTTTTGAATTTAGTGATGTTCTGTGGTTGTAGTAATGATGTCCCATAAATTTTAATTTATCCATAACTTAATCTAAATCACAATTTTTGTTTGTAATGTTAAAGTTCTTTTAACTTATTTTTAACAACAATGTAATGCCACGAATTCGAAGAGGGTATTTACGCAGAACTCATGAGTATCAACGAAACGCCAATGAAACGGTGCGTGAACAAAATCGTGTTGATTTGAACATTGACTCATGTAAGAGGTTTATCCCTTTACTTTCAGGCCCTTGGGTAAACTAATGTGTTTCTTGCGAAGAACCAATTTTAGGACTGAAGCAAAGTGAAACAATAACACGTCATCATATAAATTGGGCCGTCATAAATGGCAAAATTGTAAAAAAATAAATTGTGTAAAATTAAATATTATTAATATTGGTAAATTGTACAAAATTACACGTGACTTTTATTGAGAAGCACGCTTTCACTCGATAGACCAAACAAAACAGCTCAAACTACTCGGAAAATTTAAAATAATTCGATTCTGCATTTATTATGGTAAGCTCAGCGTCTCACCTCGATGAGTCTATTATGGGTGGTCTCTATAATTTTCACATATATAAACATTTTCATCATAGAATAGTTACCTTATTACCGGAAGAAAGCACTATTCCAAAGTGTACTAAATGTACAGTATCGGCTAAGTGTACTAAATGTAGCTGTTCCATAAATGTACAGTTTGACGTGAAGACGACAACCAAACATAGACGGATGGAGATATGCAACAAAAACCATGAAATAGGCCTACATTTAATGGTGGGAACTTAACTTTATTTTTGAGGTAAATGTTTGCATCCGTTCTTTTAAAACTGCAGAACAATTGCAGACATATGCCACCAGTCATGAGAGAATAATTGTTGTATTAATTTCTTAGCAAAAGAAATTTTACGAAAGACGAAAAATAATACAATTACCACAGACGTTGCTGCTATTTTCCGTGCAAGAGGTGGACAACCTTAAGAAAAAAGGAATTTGATTGTTTTGCTCGATTTCGAGCAACGGGTTTACTAGTAACTATAATTGGCTTTGTCAACAGACATCCAGTTCCAGCACAGGTTTTACTAAAGCTCTTTGGAGAAGAGTGTGCTACTGTAAAGTATTAATTTTATCTGCAGCACTTTAAAATAATTGCCAGGACGGCTCATTCAATCTTTTTGTTCAATATAGAGTCTAAAAACGTAAGACAGCACTTTAATAATTGCTGGAGTGGCATTGTAATTTTTTGTTCAAGGTAGACCCTAAAACCTTAAGAAAATGATCCTTTACAGTGAATAAAATTTCAAGCCATGTTCTGATTCCTCAAACACGTATGCCTTCATGAAGGGAAGAAATAGGATTTCTAATACGCAGGTCTGCTGCGACGGGGTTGCATAATAAAGTTCTAATTAAGGGTAACTATGCTACATATGCGAGCAGATTCAAAGTGCCGTCAAAAAAGCCAAGGGTGCCGTTTCTTATATCATGCCCCATGATCATCATCAGGGCAAGCTCAGGTACCGTGTGTTAAGCAGAAACGACCATAAATGCTTCTGTGTCTGTAGCACGATAGCGCTCGCAAAAATATTCCGATCGTAATGGAATTTGGCATAGGCGTGTAAAGTAGGAATTATTCGGATGAGTTCGAAAACCAGCCCGATTGGACCACTGGAAGGGGGGTTAAAGGGGGATAAACCCCCCCAAAAATGGGTTTTTGGGGTTTTCACATATAAAAATAAAAATAATCCACCATTGAATTCAGCTCAAAAAAACAAACAATTTGGTATTTTGAATCATCGCTCTATGTCTATTGGTTACCGAGGAATTGTAAGTGGTAAACACAGTACGTTGTCCCAATGTTAACCTTATGGGAAATAAGTAAAATTCTATATCTCGCTTATTTCTCAACATATTTTAATGAAACTTGGTTTGTGGCTTCATCTAGTTCAGATCTAATGTATTTTAGTCTAAAACCCCCAAAATTTCCATTTTTGTGGCAGCAAACCTGCATGATCATTGCCCATGTTATCCTTATGGGAATTTTAAAAAATTCTATATCTTCCTTATTTTTAGCATTTCTTGATAGAACTTGGTATATGACTTCTTTTAGTTAAGATCTACTAAATAATGAATTAAAACCAACCAGTTTTAACATACCTGTTGAAGCAAACCTGCATACTCATTACCCATGTTATTCTTATGGATATTACAAAAACATGTCAAATTTCGCTTTGTTGGATTGAATTATGTTCTTTTGCATCTGAAATTCGCTGAGTATGCAGGCCTGCTGCAACGGGGGTATTTTATATAGACAGGCATTTTATGCAGGAATAGATTACCCCCGTCGGCGTCGTAGCAGACCCGCGTACTAAGAGCGAATTTCTAAAAACATTTTTTGTTTTATGGAAGCACATTTGATATGAGTATATTTTAGTGAATCGGTGGCGTAGTCGGTAGCGTACTCGGCCCCGATTCTGTGGCGGCAGCGTCGCAGGATCGAGTCCCGATGATGTCGCATACTTTTAGCAGTACTGTTCATCCTTGTACTGTACCGGCTCACTCCTTGGGTTTGCTTGATAACTTCCACGCGTGCCCCCCCCCCCTCCCCGGCGCGACACTAATGATGCAGACGGATAGTCTGTTGCAACATGGATGCAGACAGATAGTTTGCTGTGCCATGTATTCTGACAGATGTTGCGACATGGATTCATACGATTCGCTAATTAGCATTTTGAATTGTTGCTGAGATATTAAAAGGGGTTTAGGCAGTTTTTTGTCCCTATTTTACCTTTATAATTTTATTCATATTTCATATATAATATATATTATTGATATAAAATTCTATATCTCGTTCTTTTCTTAATAAAATTCGGTTTATGGCTTCAAATGGGTGAGATCTATTTTATAATACACTAAACTTTCTGATTTTAGCGAATTTCCCTATAGGGAAGAAGCTATTACCGTAGGTCTCATGGTAAGACCTAAGCCCGAGACCATGATAACTTTTCGTTTTGGGGCCACCAGAAGCAAAAAACACCAATCGTTCGAATTTTTATCTATATATATCTATATATATATATATATATATATATATATATATATTTGTGTGTGTGTGTGTGTCTGTCAGCACGATAGCGGCCGTATATATGTTCCGATCATAATGACATTTGGTACAGACATGTAAAGTGGTAATCAGTTGGACGAGTTCGTAAACCAGCCCGATCAGACCACTGGGAGGGGGGTGAAGGGGGATAAACCCCCCAAAAATAGTTTTTTTTGAGTTTTTCACATAGAAAAATAAAATTAATCAAATACTCAGCGAATTTCAAGTGAAAAGAACATATTATAATCCAACATAATGAGATTTGACTTGTTTTTGTAAGCTCCATAAGAATAACATGGAGAATGAGGATGCAGGCTTGCTGCAACAGGTCCGTTAAAACTGGGTGGTTTTAATTCAATATATTTAGTAGATCTGAACTAGAAGAAGCCATATACCAAGTTTTACCAAGATATGTCAAAAAATAAGGAAGATATAGCATTAATTTTATTTCCCGTAAGGATAACATGGGGAATGAGTATGCAGGTTTGCTGCCACAAAAATGGAAACTTCGGGGATTTTAGATTATACTACATCAAATCTCACCTAGATGAAGTCCCAAACCAAGTTTTATTAGGATATGTTGAGAAATAACCTAGATATAGAATTTTACTTATTTTCCATAAGGTTAACATTGGGACAACGTACTGTGTTTACCACTTTCAATATCTCGGTAACCAATGGACATAGAGCAATAATTTAAAATACTGAATTGTTTGTTTTTTCGAGATGAATTCAATGGTGCAAGCCAAAATTTGATTATTTTTATTTTTCTATGTGAAAAACTCAAAAACCCATTTTGGGGGGGTTTATCCCCCTTTACCCCCCCTCCCATTGGTCCGATCGGGCTGGTTTACGACCTCGTCCAATTGATTACCCCTTTACATGTCTGTACCAAATTTCATGAAGATCGGACCATAATTACGGTCGCTATCGTGCTGACAGACACACACACACATATATATATATCACTGAGAAAAATTTAGTCCTGAAATACGTGGAAAATACACGTAAATAAGGGTGTGCGGGTTACCCACTGCAATCTGGACCCGGCTCAATAATCCGGTAGTGAGGCCGCCACACGGAAAATCAGGACTTTGTCTACATAGTTATGACGTCACTGGCTATGACGTCATTACTGTCGGTTGTAATTCCTGCCAATCAAAGTCTAGCTCTCGTAATTGCAGAGACTTTTCTCAGAATATCCTGCGACTCATTTTGCCTTCACCACAGTTTATCACAGAATATACATTCATATTCTTGTAAAATAAAACCGATTTCTATGTACTGACTTGACTAGTCTCTGCATTTACCGGTATTTCCTACTTAAAATCAGTAAAAAAGTCTGGGTTCTTCTAGCGGTCACCCATCCAAGTTCTAACCACGCCCGATGTTTCTTGACTTGTATGTTCAGGTGAAAACTGCTATGTCCATTGCGTTACGGCTACCTGTTGATGGGTGTAGCTGTTGCATAGCATCTGAAGAAGTGATAAGTGCAGTTTTATGACTAATGGTACTTCTTTACAGTGACAATTAATTGCCTAGAGTCTAGACTAGCCCTCCTTCGTACGTGTCATGCGTGTTTCCCGATACCGGAATTTTTATAAAAAGTAATGTTGGTTCGTTGTTTGCGTCTGTCCGTTTGTGTTACGTGGGTATGTATCATGATGGTTTTTAATGCTTCTTGACGACTTCCACTGGAATGAAATTTGATTTCCATCACCTGAGGAAGATCTCTCTGAGATTGAAACTGCAGTAGCCCATAATATGAGACTACAAAGGATCACTTTGACAGTACAAGGTATTAACACCATTAATAGTTACAATTTATTGCCCTGACGGCCTGACATATTTATTTGATACATTTAAAAGTGGAAGAAAATCAATGCAAGGTTGTTATACTCGACCAGCATTCTATTTCTTACTATTCATCTTATTAAAGACTTCGCTGAAAATACCTGAGTTATTAAAATCGAAGCAGGCTTTAAACAGTGCAATTACGTTTTTTTAGTAATTTGTTCGTGTAAACTTTGGGCATGTAAAATTAATCTTAGGTCTAAAACTGATCAATGCGTCCTTGCAACTATTTAAAAATAAAACAATATTCAACATAAGTAACTGCTGACAAATAAAGCGATTTGGTTTTCTTCAAAAATCTAAGCTTTTTCTTCTCTGAAAAATAGGAAATTTGATATTCTTTTAGACATTTCATGACCATTTACTTTATATGTATTTACTATCAATGGTTTTTTGTTAAGTAAATCTATAAAAAAACATTAATAAAATGTGTATTATAGAAACCAAAAGTTATTATTCAAACTTGTATCACATTTGTAAATTTTCAATCCCAAATATAAAACTAACACAACGGACTTAAAATCAATCCAGATTTGGTTAAAAAATATTTATTCGATTGAAATAAATTATTTGATGATAGTGCGAACTAAAACAAGGTAAAGACTAACTGCTTTTACCAAATCACATGGAAATAATTTGAAGTTCTCATCCATACCCCTATCGTAAATGCAGTGGGCTGCAGGCAGAAAGTAATCATGGATAAACTTATGACGTGATTTGTGACGTATACAAACCATCCATGACGTAACTTTAATGTTTTTTCCTTAAAATCACGGTAAATTCCCTGATTATTTGCAAATACGGCAGTTCGACCGTAATTGCAGAGAAAAAGTTCTTACAGAAGGACTGCGAGCACTGCGTCTGTACTAATGCCCAAAACTTTGCCGAGTCATTGAGCTGGGTCCAGACGCAATACTCCTGTACGTGAGCCAAGTCCTTATTTACGTATTGCGAGTACAGATTCTAGACTTGGGGCAAAAACTCTGCTTTTCCGCTAAGATATTTTTCTCAGAATATATATATATATATATATATATATATATATATATATATATATATAAATTCGAACGAATGGTGTTTTTTGCTTCTGGTGGCCCCAAAATGAAAAGTTATCATGGTCTCGGGCTTAGGACTTACCATGAGACCTACGGTAATAGCTTCTTCCCTATAGGGGAAATTCGCTAATAATCACATTTTGGCCAGCAACATTAAATTTAGCTCGAAAAAACAAACAATTTAATATTCTGAATCATTGCTCTAAATGTATACAGAACCCTCTAAGTAGGGACATCCAATGTTAATTTGTTTAGTTACGCCGCCGAAAAGCAGAGCAGAAATTAGCGCTGATGCATGGAATAGTTCAAGCTGGCCCGGAAAGGCGGCGCTTCTATTCACTATCCAAAATGTCAAAATGAGAATGTTTGTAAACAAAAACAGGTAAACATTATGGTAAAAGACACAACAATACTGTACAAAACAATAACATACAACTGTCAAAATATTATAGCCAGCTGCTTGACGTTGGAAAGTCAGCTTGATCCGTAAACTCCTACAACAATTCCAATCGGACTAAAAATCTCTTTTTCGGCGGCGGGAACTACATTTTTCCATAAGGTGTCCCTACTTAGAGGGTTCTGCATGCATTGCCAATGGACATAGAGCAATGATTCAAAATACCATATTGTTTGTATTTTCGAGCTGAATTCAATGGTGCCAAACAAATTGTTTTTTTTCTATGTGTAAAACCCATTTTTGGGAGGGTTTACCCCCCTTTACCCCCCCTTCCAGTGGTCCGATCGGGCTGGTTTTCGAACTCATCCGAATAATTCCTACTTTACACACCTGTGCCAAATTTCATTCCGATCGGACCATTTTTGCGGCCGCTATATCGTGCTGACAGACATATATATATATATATAAATTCGAACGAATGGTGTTTTTTGCTTCTGGGGGCCCCAAAACGAAAAGTTATCATGGTGTTAAATTCCTGACTTCTGGGTAGGACCGCGTAATACTGTCGAAGATTTCCGCCGACGTTTCGGAGACATTGCAGTACTCCATCTTCAGGGCAATAACGGTCGCGCACAACACAAACTACTTTATTACTTATTATTTGTGTTGTGCGCGACCGTTATTGCCCTGAAGATGGAGTACTGCAATGTCTCCGAAACCTCGGCGGATATCTTCGACAGTATTACGCGGTCCTACCCAGAAGTCAGGAATTTAACATCGTGTGAAAACGACCGTGGAAGCCTACATTCTTCTTTGAAGTTATCATGGTCTCAGGCTTAGGTCTTACCATGAGACCTACCGTAATAGCTTCTTCCCTATAGGGGAAATTCGCTAAAATGTTAAGAAACCATGTGCATCTCTTATAAATTATGAATGGCTTACTTCAATTTGGATTATCAATCTTTTTTTGTGTCTTCTTTGTGTCTTTCTACGCCAGTGGCATTTTTTTAACGTTTTGATCGGGAACGGTCCAAACCCGGGTCTTGTTGCTATCTAACGGCGACCTTTTGTTAGATAGCATCATTAATTCATAGCCCAATGACAAATGGCAACTGGACCCAGTTTCGATCCTGTCAGGAATCGAACCGGCGACCCTCAGGTTGTGAGGTGAGCGCTTTATTCACTCGGCTATCCAGTCAAAAATCTAATACGCTACATGGAGACTTTGTAATCGGAAAGGGTATTTTGTTTTAAGATTTACCCCAAAATATTATATACTAGCGGAACAACACGTTTTTACCCGTGGAAAAAAAAGAAAAACTTCCTTGGATTGATGATTTAATTTTAAGGTTGCCATGACAACTACATGAGCTTCCTTATACTTTAACATTGAAACTTTCATGTATCATGGGGCGTAGCCCTGAGGGAATTTTAAAAAATCCTTTCTTAGTGGATGCCTATGCCCTGAGATGAACGTTCATGCGTTTCAAGGTTCTAGGTCAAGTAGTTTGGGCTGTGAGATGATAGGTGATTGGTGGTACCACTCAGGGAGAGGTACGATTCTACTTGTAACATAACTCTGCGAATTTGAAATGAACGCACATTAATCCATGTGCTTAAGTCATGGTAATTTATTTCTCTCTGACATGAATGAACCCCGAAAATAGAAGCGGGAGGTTACCCGTTCACTGGTCTCTGACACCTGCATTGCCCCATTTTTAAAATACCCCAGTTACAGCAGACCTGTATGTATATGTACATACTTCAATCCAAAATAATGCGATTTCACATTTTTTTCTTAGCTCCATAAGAATAACATGGAGAATGAATATGCAGGTTTGCTGTAACAGGTCCATTAAAACTGGATGGTTTTAATTCAATGTTTAGTAGATCTGAACTAGGAGAAACCATATACCAAGTTTTATCAAGATATATAAAAAATAAGGTAGATATAGCATTTATTTTATTTCCCAAAAAGATAACATGGGGAATGATATGCAGGTTTTCTGCCACATAAATGGAAATTTTGGGAAATTCAGACTAAAATACATTTTATCTCATCAAGATGAAGCCACAAACCAAATTTTATTAAGATATGTTGAGTATTAAGCGAGATATATAATTTTACTTGTTCCCCATAAGGTTAACATAGGGACAACGTACTGTGTTTACCACTTTCAATATCTCGGTAACCTGTATACATTGCCATTGGTTACCGAGATATCGAAAGTGGTAAACACAGTACGTCGTCCCTATGTTAACCTTATGGGAAATAACTAAAATTCTATATCTCGCTTATTTCACAACATATCTTGAAAAAACTTGGTTTGTGGCTTCATTTAGATGAGATCTAATGCATTTTAGTCTAAAATCCCCGATATTTCCATTTTTATGGCAGCAAACCTGCATACTCATTTCCCATGTTATCCTTATGGGAAATAAAAAAATTCTATATCTTCCTTATTTCCTAACGTATCTTGATAAAACTTTATACCTGGCTTCATCTAGTTGAAATATACTGGATTATGGCCTAAACTACCCTATTTTTACATTTTCATGGCAGCAAGCCCGCATACTCATTCTCGATGTTAACCTTATGGGTAGTAAAAAAAGATGTGTAGTTTGCTCATTTCTCAAAATATCCTGATAAGAACCATGGGGCTTCATACAGTTGATATCTACTTGATTATGGCTTAAAATACCCAAATCATCAAATTCCTGAGGCAGCAAACCTGTGTACTCTCTTTCCCAATGTTAACCTTATGAGAGGTAAATAAAATTGGACAGCTTTCTTATTCCTCAACATATCTTGATAAAACATGTTATGTGGCTTCATCTAGTTTAGATATATTGGACTGTAGCATAGCCATCTCTAGATGGTTATGATTGTAGCCTATGATACCTCATTTTCAAATTTCTGTGGCAGCAAACCTGCATTATTACATACTAATCTTATGGAGAATAATTTATTTTTGAATAGCAATTGTGGGCATTTGGCAAGTCACCGGATGAGGGAAAAGGGCTCAAATTAAATGTTTCAATGTCAGGGACTCAGGAAAAGTACTGTAATTTCTTAAAGTTTGCTAGAAAACAAAAAATAACATAAAATAACTGCCATTTAAGTAGCATTGGGATCGAAAACGTCTACTTTGTTTACATAAAAACATGTGAGCTGATGTTTGATTTAAAGCCATATGGTGGATACAGACGTATGGCTTAGGCCCGCATTACACTAACAAATATTTTATAAAAGATCTTTTATAAAAGATTTATTTGACCAATCAGAATTAAAGTTATTGTTTTTAAAATCAGCTGGTTTAAATTTTGATTGGTCAAATCAAATCTTTTATAAAAGATATTATTTAAAGGCCAGATAACTAAATACGTCAAATAAATGTACTATAGCGAATACAGATTTTTACTGATGATGTTTATGAAATTTTTTACTCAAACTTAAACAGCTGGTCATTTCCCCATATGATTAAATTGGAAAAGCCAGCTGTTTTGAAGTTTTGAACATTGCATTTTCTTGCCAAGTATAAGCTATTTGTTTATAGCATTTTGCTCCTAAAAGCCACCAGGAGAGTATTTTTCACGCTTTCTTTTGAATGTATATTATTTTACTTGATGCGAGACTTCATTTAAATTATTTATTCATGCACTTGAAATTCGCTGCGTATGCAGGACTGCTGCAACGGGGGTATTAAATTTATATAACCTTCAAAGGTTTTTAAGCTTCGTGTACAACGAACTGAAATGATCATTATCATTTAAGGTTACGGTCTATTTGTCCATTCGATTACCTGTTTATTGTACCTACCGAAGCCATCGATCAACGCTACTTTTATATGCCTTGTATTTAAAGTTAAACCTAAATAGTCTTACATTTTAAGTTAGCCAATAAAATGAAAGATCTTCAAATACTTCGCTAATTAAGTAATGTTAAGATCATTTCAACTTCTCAAAGTGGAAGTTTTAAGTTGATAGAGCTCCTCAATCCTAGCGGGCATTGAAAATATGAAAACTCGATGATGGGAGAAGCCTGAGACTACAATGTAATGTCACGCAAGATCTAGTTATTAAAAAAGTATCACAAAGGGTACTTCTTTGTATATCAGATTTAACTTTGCGATGGTTGATGGGGGGGGGGTTGGGAGGGAGTTGATGCTGATATATTATTTTAATGTCAGAATACATCGCATATCAATGTTAGATGTTTCCAGCAAATCGAATGTTAAAATTTACTGAAGTTTATAAATAAATAATGATGCAAATTAAAAAATACTCCCGTTACAGCAGACTTGCATACACAGTAAATGTCAGACGTGTAAATCATATTTCAATCGAACATGACAAGACATGACATGTTCTTGTAATCTCTGTAAGAATAACACGGGGAATGAGTAAGGTGGTTTGCTGGAAATTTTATTTAAAATTGTATGATTTTCATTTAATATTTAGTAGATCTGAACTAGAAGAAGCCATATACCAAGTTTTATCAAGATATGTCAAGAAATGAGGAAGACTAGGTGAACCCGTGCGAATTCGCACGATTTAATTAAATTATAAATGATCGGCTGCCTTCTATGCGCACATATGTCGTCAATCTACTGTAAAAATAGGTTTTCGGAACGATGTAGCATGCTAAAAGTGTCTCCAATAGCCACTCATTATGATACGTATTGCAGCATTGCAAGCGATTGTTCGTTGTGCATTTCCTTCAAATTGAAAATATGGAAAAAGCAACAGGTCAGCCATTGGGTCGAGGCAAAATTGAAGAATATGTACTCTTCTAAGTGGTATATCTTTCGGGTAGGTAAATAATTAAGTCACGCTCACACTTGGTGGTTCGCTATCGTTTGCTCTAAAAATAATAGCAACATCATTAGAAGTTATGTCGTTGTATCGGCGCTAATATTCTTTTCGATTTCTGACAATGTGCATTCCGAGCTGCTGATGCTGCCCATCAGGAGTATTTTTCAGAACGCAACTCTTCACGTTGAAAATTTGTGCTCAGGGATTAACTTTAAGCAAGTGTTCAGTCAAGCTGTGCATGAATTAATTGCTGCAAGAGCCGTTGGCTTTGTTTAGCATTCTTTCTTGATCACCACTTTTGACGTCCGTCATAGATACAGAGCATAAAACGAATGTTCTCCTCACGAAGGTGCTATAATTGAGTGATAAATTGTTGCGTACAAATTTATAGAGTAGGATTCACCTAAGTTGGCCAAAACGAAAGTAAACAAACTATTATCTTCTTACGAACTTAACCATAAAATCCAGCTGTGCTGAAAACATTGTCAACGAACATCTGTTTAGTATAGCACTTTTAATAAAGGGAAAGTTCTGATGCAATTTGCAACTGGAAATTCGCTTGCGCGGTTTTAAATATTACCAAGGGGCTTTTCTAAATTAATTTTGTATTAACATGGAGATGATGTGACATGGATGTGGCATGGTTAATAGTCTAAGATTTTCTTATGAAATAATATTTACAAAGAAATGTAGGCGAGTTTTTGAATAGCCAGTACTACTTGCTGCAAGTCAACATTTGAAAAGAGAGATTGTTTCATATTGCGGTCAAAACTTATTAAAATTGGCCCAGGAAAATAAACAAGCAGTTAAACAAACTAAAATACTCGTAAATCAAGAAATAGAATCAAATTAAACTTTGGCAGCTATGTAAAAAGGATGAATGGAAATAAAAACTTCTAAAAATAGGCGATATTGTAAACATTCTATAACGTATAACAACTTGTAAACAAACGCAACGTGGCAATTTGACAGTTCTGAGAAAATGTAAACAGACACCATGTGTAACCAACAATGTTTTCAATGTGACTGTATAAAAATTTTTGATGAGATGATTAGTACATGCTTTGGCCAACTTACGTGAATCCTACTCTACATGAAATCTGTGTTGTAATCATATGTGTTTATGAACATGTGATATTTTTATCTTGATTTAGTTTTGTTTGTTGATAAACAAGTTGTTATGTTCAAGTTCACTAAATAAAGTATTTTTCGTTA
This sequence comes from Flexamia atlantica, assembly GCA_035578135.1. NCBI lineage: Eukaryota > Metazoa > Arthropoda > Insecta > Hemiptera > Cicadellidae > Flexamia > Flexamia atlantica. The sequence continues at coordinate 190,817,210 of JAQJVK010000001.1, read as the reverse complement.
TACTGCTTCAAAAACAGATGTTTTAATGCATGTTTTTCGGACCTAAATACACTCTTTTTATTCCTAGGAATTAAAAGCTGATGCACTCGATACCAGCTGACTCTTTATAGTCCTAGGACTACAAAAGTAAAAAAGTGCCGAGTACGTCGTAATAATCGAACAATATTCATTCGATTACAAATAATCGAAACATTCATCGTTATTATCAAAACATTCATTGTTGTTAGTTTAATCAATTTGTGAAACTCGCTCATTTCACCAATCGACTATTACATGCGTTGTTCGATACGTCGATAGTTGATCATTGTTGTCAGTCTACCCTAACACAAATGAAACAGACAATCAGCTGATTGCTTCAAATAGCAAGAACAAGACGGTGGCACCTTTTGAAGGCATCTTTAAAGGTAAACAAGCTGTAACATTTTGGTTTTCTTAAGTAGTTTACGTATTGTATTGAGCAATATAACGAAAAATATAGTTCATCACACGGACCTAAAGCTGCTTTTCGTTACTCGGTCATTTTTCAACCTCGGCTTACAGCCTCGGTTGTAAAACTTGACCTTGTACGAAAAGCGTCACTTTAGGTCCTTGTAATGAAATATAATATTCCTTGTTAAATTATATTTTTATAACTTCACGGTAACGCCACATGGTGGCAGCGGGTTTCTAATTCTTTTATGAAATCTACTATATAATTGTCAAATACCACTCACCTATCATCGCCTAGCCCAAACTACTTAACCTAGAACCTTGAGACTTTGCATGAATGATCCTCTCAGGGCTTAGGCATCCACTAAGAACGGATTTTTAAAAATTCCCTCACGGCTACGCCCTATGATACATCAAAGTTTCAATGTTAAAATATAGGGAAGCTCATGTAGTTGTCATGGCAACCTTTAACATTAAATCATGAATCCAAGGAAGTATTTATGTTTTTCCACGGGTAAAACCGTGTTGACCAGCTAGTATATTATATAAAGATTTTTATTTTCTAAAATGAAAGCATTAAGTGTCCCTTCACCCGAACAATTTGATTTCAAAGGGGAAAACTGGTCCAAATGGAAAACTCGGTACTTAAGGTTCCATTCAGCATTAGACATTTGCAATGAAGATGAAGCATCTCAGGTAAACACTTTGCTATATTTGATGGGTGAAAAGGCTGAGAGTATTTATGAATCCTTTAATTTAAATTCTACAGAAAGGAAAAGTTTCAAAACTGTGTTGAGCCGATTTGACGCCTATATTGCTCCAGCTAAAAATGTTATTTATGAACGGTTTATGTTTCACACTAGGGTTCAACTCGAAGACAAATGAGATGAAAATTTGATTCATGACCTTCATGAAATGGCTAGTAGGTGTGATTTCCCTGCTTCCTATAAAGATGAAGCTATTCGGGACCAAAAACTCAAGGGAATTAGGGATAAATCTTTGTCTGAGAAGCTACAAATGAATGCGGACCCTCGCTTCTGCTGTAACTAATGTTAAGCAAGCTGAATCCGTTAAAAAGCAACAATCATCAATGAAGTCCCCTGAACATGCACTAATTGCGGATAAAGTCACATCAAGGATGTGGCAAACTAGATCAGGGTTATGCCAATGGTGTGGTAACTCACCTCAACATGAACGTACGAAATGTCCCGCTCGAAATGTATTTTGTCGAAATTGTAATAGAAAGTGCCATTTTGCTAAATGTTGTCAGTTAAAGAATGTTAGGGAAGTAAATAGCGATTCTTTCGAGATGATGTTACTAGGGCTAACAGTTTTGTTGGGGCTATTAATCCTCAAAAGTATACGAAAGAAAAATGGTCTACAAACGTTACATTGAATGGCGTGCATCTTCAAGCAAAGATAGACACTGGAGCAGACGTTTGCGTCTTGCCCCACTCAGTTTATAGGTTAAATTGTTTATGCACCCACTAAATTCAAGTGACAAAATATTAATTGGACCCAGTGGCTCTGTCCTTAACATCTTTGGAGTATTTGAGGGTACAGTTCTGTATAAGAATCAATCTTGTAACTCCCAGTTTTATGTTATCTCTGGTGATGATAGAATACTTTTTAGCAATCAGGTAAGTAAAAAATTAGGTCTCGTTAGAAGGATGTTTCAAGTTGCTTTAAATGGCTCATTTGACCCCTTTACGTCATACCCAGGACTATTTAGTGGTCTTGGTAATACACAAGCACTTTATCATATAAAATTAAAATCAAATCCTGAACCATTTTCCCTCAAAGTTCCAAGGCGTGTTCCCTTACCCTATAGAGATGCAGTAAAAAAAGAATTGGATGCAATGTTAGATAAAGGCGTTATTGTGAAGGTTAGGGAAGTAAATAGCGATCCTTTTCGAGATGATGTTACTAGGGCTAACAGTTTTGTTGGGGCTATTAATCCTCAAAAGTATACGAAAGAAAAATGGTCTGCAAACGTTACATTGAATGTTGTGCCTCTTCAAGCAAAGATAGACACTGGAGCAGACGTTTGTGTCTTGCCCCACTCAGTTTACAGGTTTAAATTGTTTATGCACCCACTAAATTCAAGTGACAAAATATTAATTGGACCCAATGGCTCTATCCTTAACATCTTAGGAGTATTTGAGGGTACAGTTCATTATAAGAATCAATCTTGTAACTCCTAGTTTTATGTTATCTCTGGTGCTCTCTGGACACTCCGACTGAATGGTGATCTCCTCTTGTGATTGTTCCTAAAAAGGACAATTCTATCAGACTGCGTAGATTTTACTAAGCTTAATGAGAGTGTTGAACGAGAGCTGTATCCTGTACCATCCGTAGACTATACTCTAGGACAATTGGATGGAGCTAAGGTCTTCTCAAAATTAGATGCCAACTCAGGTTATTGGCAAATTCCCACAACGGAAGAAGCTTCATATTTTACACCTTCATAAAAACCTTCATATTTATCACACCTTTTGGAAGATTTAGGTTTTTACGTCTTCCTTTCGGGATTTCTATTGGATCAGAAGTTTTCCAGCGTCAAATGTATGAAACACTCAAAGGGCTTGAAGGTGTGGTTTGTCATTTCGATGACATTACTATATTTGGGAAAGATTTGGAAGAACATTATAACAATTTACGTAGGGTTTTATCTAAGCTCCAGGAGAAGGGCTGGACCCTTAACAAAACAAAATGTGTGTTTCGGCGTGACACTATCAGTTTGTTGGGTCACCTTGTAACCAAAAATGGAATAAAGCCAGATCCTTCTCGTGTTGAGGCTATCAAAAATCAAAACCTCCAACTAATGTAAAAGAACTAAGAAGAATACTAGGTATTGTTAATTACACAGCTAAATTCATGCCTAATTTGTCAACAATAGTCCATCCTCTAAATATTTTACTACGAGAAAATGCCAAATTCGTATGGGGGCATGATCAAGATAAAGCTTTAGACAATATTAAATCATTATTAACATCTGAACCATGTCTTTCTATGTTCAGCACTTCTAAAGAAACTTTCCTTTCAGCGGATTCCTCGTCATACGGTATTGGAGTCTCACTACTTCAGCTTCAAGAAGATGGAACTAAACGACCTGTGGCCTACGCTTCGAGAAGTTTATCATCTGCTGAACGCAATTGGGCTCAAATAGAAAAAGAAACTCTGGCTATTGCTTGGGGCTGTGAACGCTTTGAACACTTCATTTTGGGTTTACATGTGCACATTGAGACAGATCACAAGCCCTTACTCTCCATATTCAAGAAGAAGGACTTTGATAGTATTACTCCTAGACTTCAAAGAATAAGACTGCGGTTAATGAGGTATACGTATGATATCAGCTACACTCCTGGAAAACAGTTGATTTTGGCTGATGCGTTATCTAGAAATACTTCAAATTCTGAAGAGACATGGGAACTAACAGAAGAATCCTGGCATATGTTCAAACATTGATTCTACTCTACCATCAGTTTCAGATGAAAAGTTGAGAGAAATAAGCCAAGAAACTACAAAGGATGAAGCTCTTAAATGTGTATCTCGGTTTTGTAATGATGGTTGGCCTGATAAATCTCAGATTCCTGAGAATGTACTGCCATACTGATATCATCGGGAAGATATAACTGAGAAAAATGGGATACTTCTCTTTGGAAATAGTATTTTAATTCGAAGAAACCTAAGAGACAGTGTGCTTAAAGGTATCCATGAAGGACATCAAGGTATAACATAGATCCTTTGCCAAATCAACAGTATGGTGGCCTCGACTTTCACAACAAATTAAAGAGTTGATGGAAACTTGTAAATGGTGTTCAGAAAACCGTCTACTCGAGCAGAGCCCCTATTACCAACCCTTTACCCAGAAAGACCTTGGCAAATCGTAGGTGCCGATTTGTTAAAGTGCAAAGGTCATTGGTATCTCTTGATCTCAGACTACTATTCCAGATTTATGGAGATAGCTAAACTGAATGATTTGAAAATGGACACTATTGTGACATATACAAAATCTATCTTTGCGCGCCATGGTATACCGGAAACGGTGAGAACAGACTGCGGAACGTAATTTGACTGTTGTCAGTTTAAACAATTCGGACGTGAATATGGCTTCAAGTTAATCACATCCAGCCCAAAGTTTCCACAGAGCAATGGATTCATCTAAGCACAAGTAAAAAATTTCAAATACCACCTGGAAAAAAGTGATGATCCCTAAAAAATGCTACTAATGTTAAGAGCGACACCTCTAGAAAATGGAAAAAGTCCTGCAGAACTACTTTTTGGAAGAAAAATTCGCACTCGCATACCAATAATGACTGATCAATTAAGATCCTACCTGGTAGACACCAAAGAGCTGAGGGAGAAGGAAGAGTCTAGAATAGATCATCAAAAGAATTATTTTGATAAAAGACATGCAGCCAAAGAACTACCAAAGATTCCTGATGGAACTCGAGTATATATAAAGGACAGAAATCAACAAGGCACTATATTGAAACAACATCCTGCCCCTCGATCGTACATAGTTCGAACACAAGATGGTTGTCTGCGAAGAAACAGAAGATCACTGCAAACATATGGCAGTAATACAACTTCCGATCACCCTGAACTGGCACCGCAGACAAGTTCTTCAAAACCACCGATACCGCAGACAAGTTCTTCAGAGTGTCAAAGAAGGTCTACTAGACAAGTAAAGCCGATTCAGAGACTCGATCTTTAAAGGGAGGATGTGTTGTAATCATATGTGTTTTTGAACATGTGATATTTTATCTTGATTTAGTTTTGTTTGTTGATAAACAAGTTGTTATGTTCAAGTTCACTAAATAAATTATTTTCCTTGTTAAATTATATTTTTATAACTTCTCGGTAACGCCACAAAATCCATTGTTTTCTTCAATTTAATAGCTCTTTAGCTTACCGTTGCGAGCACAGCGTTCTTGGCATTAATGTTTTATTTGTAGTTTCTGTTCACTCTATCGGTAACAGTAATAAGACTTTGAACGTAATCGCTTTGTCGAGATGTAAGTAGATTTACTTTTCCCTTATGGCAGCTGTGTGAAAATCTTTTGTCTCTCCCTCTTTTTTCCCCTTGAAAATGTGCCACATTTCTGACATGGTAATGCCATCCCGCCAAGTGAATGCTGCTGAATTCTTAAATTTGTTAGTGCGATTTTGTCAGTGTAATTTTCCACTAATTGTTCCAGCTCCGCGTATGAAGCTTCTGTTAGCACACTTTCCCTACGTTGTCCCGCCGTGTGCGAAAATCTTTCCGTACATTGCCCCGCCGTGTCCAACCGCTATAAAACTTCTTCGTCGACTCGTTCTTAGCACGTTTGAAAGAATTTAAGTATCCGATCACAACAAATTTTCGTCGTCTTGTTCCTTTTCAAATAAAAAAAAAACAAAAAAACAGCCGGGCTGAGTTTTACACTACTTTGATAGCTATATTTTTTTTCTTGGTCTTTGATCTATATAGGCTACTTTAAATCCCACACAACTGATCAAATGTTTATTTGTTTACATTTTCGCTTGTCAAAACATTTTTTATTTTACAATAAGTTTTTCGTACTTTTTTCGGGATATATTGCCTAAATTAAAAATCTAAAGATGCTTACGGGAATCTGCACATAGAGACGCGTGTTTTGATGTATAATAAGACGGGGTAAGTCTTAAAATAAAAAAGCCTTATTCTATATAAAGTTTTCATGTAGCGTATTAATAATATAGATAGATATAGATTTTCCCGTTCCATAAATGGGAAATGGGTATGCAGGTTTGCTGCAAAGAGGGCTTGCTGCAGGCAAGTAATAATCAAGGATTTTATGGCTATATAAGATAGACCTCACCGAGGTGTAGCAACAAGCGAAGTTGTATTGAGATATCTTGAGAACAGTGGCGGCTCGTGTGTAGGTTCAATGGTTCAGTGAACCCCCTAAAATAATCAAAAACAATACATTTTTTAAGTAAATAGCAGAAAACCCCATTGTTAAACATACTTTTATAAACAACATGGCAAAAAAACTATTTTTGCGTCCGGGCAAAGCTCTCACGCAACGCCGGCAGAGCGAGGTTCAGTTCGACGAATGAACCCAGCTGGCTGGGCGAGGGGTGTGGGGGGAGCGGAGGGGGGCTTGCTTGAAAGCAAAGGACCTACCGCTAATGCTATCTGCTAGCGGCGAGCCGAGCGCTGGCGAAATTGGCCGACCTCTTCCGAAAGAGTAGTTTCTTTCGTAACCACTTCTGTTTCAGCAGCACCCTACGGAACGCGTGCTGTAAAGCTTGATAATGTTGTTTTATTGTTTCGGGCGATGTTTAAGTTTATTTATTTAAATATTGTGTGATTTCTATGTTTTTTTTAGTTATAAATACGTTTATTTCAGTTATGCGATTATGCGTTTTATTTTTAGCACTGATTATTGAAAGAAAACAATCGGCGTAGCGGCCGCACCATAGCTTTCTGTAAGAACAGTGATTAAGCTATTGAGCAACGTAATAACACTATTGATTTAATCAATTTTGGATTTAACATTTTAATGTACGTAGTAGCATAATACAGTTTGTTATCATCAAAGGTACAGTGCCTTAATCCTTTAGACTATAAGCATTACACTCGTGTATAAAAGCAGGTATGTCAAGAATTGCAGGCACTACGATCTTGTAAGCATTTAACGTTTTTAAATACTGATTGGTTTAAGACAATAACTCTAATATAATACATTGGTATCATGTATATGTTATTAGCTCTGAACCCCCAGTACATAAACTCACGAGCCGCCTCTGCTTGAGAAATAAGAAATATAACGAATTTTACTTATTTCGCATAAGGATGACACAGGGACAATATACTGGGATCACAGCTTTCAATATCTCGGTAACCAATAGGCGTAGAGCAATTAACAAAAATAATGTTTTTTAGCTACATTTAATAGTGCTAAAAAATTGAATATTTTTATTTGACCATGTAAAAAACTCAAAACCTCGATGTTGGGTAAATGTTTATATATATACCATGAAGCCTGAAATGAAATTGTCATATAGTAGATAACAATAAAAGATTCACGTACAGTTGCAGAAATACTACTAGCACAAATACATTAAGTTATAATTCCCAGAGCTGCCATCCTGAATACATGTTCGTACATTGGCTTGGTAGTGCTGAGCTCCATTCTACAACATGCGCTTTCTGAGGGTTTCAATATTCATAACATTGCATTCATAGTCTGGAACGTGTATTACACGCGATTCCTAACGTCATTGTAATGTATTTTCTGAAAGGTTGGCTTTGATATTTACTGGGACCTTCAGCTACTCAGGATGTTTTTATCCTGAGTGGCTGAAAAATCGTTATCGTTATTTATATAACGAATTTTATTAAAAAGTATATTAAAAAGAGGTTTTTCAAAATTACTAAAAAAAATTGTTAATACGACAAATGTGTAAATGTAAATCGTTTAGCATAAAAAATTATCTTTAAAAGATTATTCCGATCGGACAAATAGTATTCAAAATACACGCATTTCAAAATTGCTTATCCACCATACTCATTACGTCATAGCCGGAGAACGTACCACTTGCGTGCTTGACACCCGAGTGGAAAACGCTTCTTTCCTATAACAAAATAAAAAATTCTCTGTACAAAATTTGCACACGGATAACATTGTCAGATGCCGGCATATTACATGGCTTGTGACTTGTGCGTAAGATAGAGTTGATAAATTCAATTCAGTACTGTTTTGTTGGACTTATAAAGTACTCGTGTAGTTGAGATGAGTTTTCTCCTTGATGAGATAAAAACTATTTTCTTGTAAACGTTGAAAAAATGAATTGAATAGCGTCTATATTTTAGATGCTATGCATATCCAAAAGTATACTACTCCCTTTGGTTGTTGAGCGATGTTACTTCTGCTAACAACGAGAAAAAACAAAAATCACGTTTGCACTTATTAAAAATACTTTTCTGGATAAATACGGGAGACCTTCTCCCCTTAAATAATATCTTTCAATCAAAATAAGGTTTAATCAAATCGGACAAATGGTATGTGTGTGTAGTCTTTTTTGTTCATGAATTTTCCGCCGTAGTGATGACTTCGTAGCCGGAAAACGTTTAAGGTACATTCTTGACACCCAAGTGGAAAACGCTTCTTTAGACATCTACTACGAAATAAATCAGAAAAATTTTCTTTGTCTGTCTTGCACAAAGAACACTGGTCCGGCTAAGATTGGTCTGCCGCACGGAAAATTTTATGTTTTTACAACCGTAAGATTACAATTTATGTATTGAACATTTATTCTATTCCTAAGACGTGTTTTGTAATTTTAAAAAAATCCGGTTTTCATACATTTATTTATACTAAATTGTTATATATAACTTTTTTAATGAAAGAATTTTCTAAATACGGCTGTGTAAAAAAATTTGTAGAGCGTTTTAAGACCTTTTCAAAAATGCCATACTTTGTGTGGTTAACTCAAAAAAATAAAGTGAAAAACTCGATAAAACTTAAAAAACAACGAATTTCCCGTGTTTCCACTAGGAAAGTTTCAATCTTAGCCGGACCAGTGTTCGGTGTGCAGGTCGGATATAGGGAATTATACTGATTTATTTTTTAGAGAATTTCTAAAGAAGTTCTTTCCACTTGGGTTTCAAGAATGCACCTAAAGCGTTTTCGGGTTATGACTTAATCAATATGGCGGAAAATCCAGGAACAAAAATGTTTTATTTCGCACATTCAGTTAGTCTGATTTGATTAAACCTTTTTTTGATTGAAAGATATTATTTAAGACTACAATTTTTGTATTTGATCATTTATTCTATTCCTAAGAAGTATTTAGTAGTTAAAAAAAACTTTTCCATATATTTTGACTCAATTTTTGCCTAGTAACTTTTGTATAGCATAAGGTCTTAAAACGCTCTATAAATTTTACACTAGGCATATTTAGAATATTATCACGGATTTCTTAAGTACCAACAACTTCCTGAGTCTAATTCAACTTCCAATAGTTACAAATACTTCCACACTGTTTAAACAAAAGAGTTGTCAGTTGTAAAAATGTTGTGCTGGTCTTAAGGATAATAAAATGCTACCCATTTTCTTATATTGCAATTTGAAAACATCTTTGATGAAACACGCTTGTAAATAAAGGCCTTTTTATTTATTTATTTATTTCTAGGGCCTACTCTTTATGAAAAAAATACTGTATGGTATAACTCTTGAAATTCAGCTGAAATGTCACAGCTGATTTTGTATCTGTGCAGTAGTTTTTATGAAACAGATTTTACAGGCATTTTACTTTTAATTTTAAAAGTCATGTATTACAGTTTTTTTTATGAGACAGTGCCCAGTTTTAACATTTACATTAAAGAAATAGAGCTGATTGTATTCCATACCAAAAGCTATATGTGAGGGAAAGCTAAGATCAACTCGACCAGAAGCTGAAACCGGTTGCGCTTCATGGAATCCGAAAAACGATTGTTTGCAAATTCAATAACCTCAGAGGCGGCGCGCGGTGGCGCGTTCTCTTAAAGCAAACAAGCAGTAGATTTGCTTGGGAGCTCCAAGCTAAATTATGGTCTAGTTTAGAGGATCAAATATATTTCATTGATGCTTTAACGGTACTGTTCTACAGAAATACTTTATGTTCGTACTATATGCCTCTCAAGCGCAATAGTTAATATGATTTTCTTTAACATTTGTTGCTTGAACTTAGCACAGTAACTACCGTACTCCTACAGTTTATTTGATTATATGCAAATAATTGTCCAAAAGCGGATTTTAACGTGTTGAAAAATTAAAGCGGGTCTATACGTGTATAAACCCAACATTCATGGGTGTAAATGTATTGATAAATATATTTTTTAGCTTTAATTTATCCGCAGAAAATTATATTTTAACTACTGTTATACCTGTTCTTCGCACGGTTAAACTGGAAATTAACAGTAGTTCCTACGAAAACTAAATAAATAAACAGTTTCAGGAAACTGACACATACTTTCTCCTTCATGTCATTTAAAACCAGAAAACATATACTGTATAATAAAATAAGACAAATTAACAATAATTATCTTAAAAGTACACACTAAATTTTATCAAAATCGGTTAGTAATTAACGGAGATGTTGGTTTTTAAAGATTTTCCATAAGAATAACATTGGACAACGTACTGTGTTTACCGCAACACTAAAATATCAATTATTTCCACAACCAGTTGACGTAGGCAAATAATCCAAAATACTGGATTATTTTTCAAGTCAAATTTAATGGTTACAAGTGTATTACCTTCAAAAATTACATGTTTTGTAAAATTTGAAAAAAATATTTTTTTAACACTTAAACCTCCATAACTTCAGAACCTGCATTTTTACAGACATGTGGGAGGTGTCATTTTATTTGTCATCGTAAGCACTAAAAACCATGAAATTTTTATTTAAGTCGTTAGAGCCGTTTCTGAGAAATGGGATAAATAACCTTAAAAATCAAAAATTAAAAAAAAAATTAAAAACGCCTGGAGATGGTTTCATACTTACATGCCAAATTTCATGAAAATCGGACCACTGGTGTCGTCTCTGGTTTTGTTTACACACATCTATCCATACAGACATCCTCACACGTATACACACGGACGGACAGACACCACTCCGAAAACCACTTTTTTGGATTCAGGGAGCACTAAAACAAATGTATCCACTAACAACTCAAATTCGAAAACTTTGACGAAAACAGTACTTTCTCTCCATATACTATGTATAGAGTGGAGAAAGTAAAATTAAAAACGAAGCCCGAGAGGATTTAAGGAAGTTAATACAACGTGTGCTGTAACTGTGCAGTAGTCCAGCTCGATTTTTTGTAAACTTTCAACCCAGTATTTTGGTGGTTTTTGCCTTTACCAATAACAAACATACGGTCAGTAACCACATGTTCCACGGTAACTAGAAAAAAGATCTTTTTTCTTGTTACCGTGCACATGTTCTTTATACTGTATGTAATGAAAAATAGATATAGACAAAAAATGATTTCCTTTACTTTCTTTTAAAGCAGGATTGCGTGATAGGCTAAATCAGCATTTATGAAACATCGGTATGAACATCTTTTTTGGAGGTAATTTACACATTTTATCGGGGATGGAAGGTAACCTAAACGTGTGTTGGCATTCTGCAATCAAGTCGGATATTGGCGATTCGCGTCGTGTGCGACATGCCGCATCCAGAGCACGTCACCGCTCGGTCCGCAGCCCAGATTGGTTCGGCATCACATCTGCAACGCACGTCCCTCCGAGCAGCATCGCACGCTGCACACACGAACGTGTGCTAGTATTCGCTCAACCGCAACATGTTGCACTAGCACCTACATCGGTCCCAGATACGAATTATTGGGCTACTACAAAACCAGTTATTGTAGGTATTTAGACGAATTATTTTACCTCAACGCACACAAGTGACTCAACATTGCACCAAATAATCCCTTTACAACAAACCTATGTACTTGTCATCGTGTTGCGAGAAATACAGGGTGTTTTTTTTTAAACGCAACCCAAAACTTTGATTATCAGTGAAGGTTCATTCCCCCCGAAGATCCCCGGATTTGAAACCCCACTATATTATTTTCTTTGAGGATTCAAACTCAAGTACAGTAAGGCCTACAAAATCAGTTCACAGGATATTCACCACCTCAAAACAAACATAAAACATTTAATGCAAGAAATTCAAAGATGTACCTTGCAACACGTGTTCATGAATTTGATGGCGAGAGCACAACTTTGTATAAATGCCAATGGCATAATGTAAACTAAATGTGATCAAACTTAAATAATAGGTTGTATAAAATGTAAAGATTCACAAACCAATACTCATTTCATAATTATATGTGAATTATTCAATCTTAAAAATGGGTTGCTTTTAAAAAATATATCCTGTAATTACTGTGAATATACCTCATTTTACGTGATTAACACTTATATGAATGATTTCATTTATTCTCTTGATGTAATAAACGCCAATGCTGTAGTGATCGCGTGGACGGATATAGAACTACGTCGCGTTCGGTGCACGAAGGTCGTCCGTAAATGTTTCGTCTGATTTTGTAGGGACTAAAATAAATACGTATTCCCTTTGCACACGCACTTGTTAACTGCTCTATATCACTATATAAACTATTTTTGGTTAATTAAACTTATAAAAGTTGTCAATAGAATGAAGAAGATTTCAAACATTAACTATGAGCACTCATAAATAATCACCTTTATCACCTGTATGTACGTTCTGTCACACACAGAAAGCAGAATTGAATAGGTCGCATATTTTAACAATATCCCAGGCATCAATATTCATTAGTCAGGTTTTATGTGCTGGAACGGGGGTTGAAAAAGTTAAAAGTACGATTTTATTTTTTAATCTCAATTGGTTAGTTGTTTGTTATTAACGCTTTAACCGCATTCGTCGTTGTGATACAATCACTATGACACAGTATTAAGAGATTAATATTAAGGAAACATAGTTTAGTCTCAAGTATAAATAATAATAATAATAATAATAATAATAAATCTTTATTGTGACAAAAAGATACCACAAGGTACATTTCACAAACGTCATACAAAATAAAGTCATCCTACAAAAAAATCAATCTTAGGCTAATAACTATTTACATTGGCTTAACTGACTCCAGTCAAGTATTACAATAAAACTTAACCTATATCATCACCCTGCAGTCACCCCTCAACCCCAGCTAAAAACTCCCCCACAGAGTAAAAAGGATTGAGAGTGAGATGAGTTCTGAGGGCCTTTCTAAATTCTCTCTCAGTTGTTATGCAGGCGATTCTGGCAGGTAATTTATTGAAATAAAGTGCACCTGCGTTTTGTGGCAGGGCTCCAGCAATATTCAGCCTTACCTGTGCGGGACGGAGTTGGATGGCTGACCTAGTGGGGTAATGATGGAATTGGCTGCCATCAGGAGTTGCACTGTGAAAGCGTGCATAAGCTATTACCTCCAAAAGGTATATACCAGTCAAGGTTAGCAGCCCCAAGTGTCTAAATGCAATTCTGCAGGAATCACGTCTCTTTAAGCCAGCTATAATACGAACTGCTTGTTTCTGCAGCTTTAAAAGCCTTGTTAGAGAGGCATTTGTTGCAGAGCCCCACAGCACTATACAATATTTCAAGTGTGACTCAATCAGAGAAAAATAAATCATTCTCAGCAGATGATCACTTCGATAAGAGGCGAAAGATCTGAGTACAAACAAGCCTGAAGAAATTTTCTTGCACAATGTACTTATGTGGCTTTCCCAGCTAAAATGGGAATCTATTATCAAGCCAAGGTACTTGTATGTTGCTGTCTCTGCTATTGGGCTCTCATCAGTAAGAAACAGTTGAGGAGCTTCCTCAACACATCCTCTCAATGTGCTAAAAGTGATCAGCTTGGTCTTTTTAGAACAGATGGAGAGTCCTGAATAAGTAAGAAAATTGACCAAGTTGCATAGCAGGTAGCTTGAATCAATTTCAATGTCTTCAATGCTAGCACCTTTAAACCCAAGGGCGATATCATCCGCATACAATGCAATTGTTCCATCACGAATACAACTGATGACATTGTTTATATAGATGTTGAACAAAGTGGGGCCAAGTATCGACCCTTGGGGAACACCTGAACTTATGATCTTGTATTCAGAAGTGTGGCCATTTACAGTGACCTTTTGCTGCCTTCCAGTCAAGAAAGACTTCAGCCATCCATGGGAATTTCCTCTAATTCCCATTTGTTCAGCTCTTGTCAAAAGCAGATTATGATTAACACAATCAAACGCTTTTTGTAAGTCGATCAAGAGACCAACCGCCTGTTCTTTGCGGTCCATTGCCCCAATGAGGTCACTCACAAAATAAACAGCAGCATCAAGGCAGGTTCTGCCTTTGATAAAACCAAACTGCCTTGGAGATAAGAAAGCAGTACAGAGAGATTCTATCCTGGTTAGGAATAGTTTCTCATACAGCTTGCTGAAAACAGATGTTAGGGCAATTGGTCGATAGTTATTCTTGTCGCTGTGGTCTCCACCCTTATGGAGAGGGCGAACAACTGTATATATCAGTCTAGAAGGAAAAATACCCTCATTGAAAGAAGCATTTACAGCATCAGCCAAAGGGATTGAAATCAGCCGACTACAGTGTCGCAAAACCCGGCTTGAAACAAGGTCAAAGCCTGTAGTAGAGGTGTTTTTCAAAGAAAATATGGCATTTTCTACTTCATTTGGTGTAGTGGGTGCAAGAAAGACTGACTTAGAGCTGTAAGAGACATGATCCATAGACACATCATCCCGCACAGACTCAGGACTGAAACCATGTGTTACGTTTAAGAAATGTTCATTAAACATTGAACATATTTCAGGACCATCAACAATGAAAGAATTTCCTTCCCGAAACTGTGTGCAACAAATCTCATTTTTACACTTGTTTCTGTTTTCATTAATAACCTTCCAGGAATCTTTTGAAACGTTGTTTGAGAACTTCAACTTCCTCTCTATTTCCATCCTTTTGGCATTTCTTATTACAGACCTATACATTTTTTTATACCTCTTGTAATAAGAAAAGTCAAAGGAGGACACGTTCCTTTTTTGATAATCCAATCTTTTGAGAGTTTTGCCTGAAATTATGATCCCTTTTGTAACCCAAGATTTTGATTTCATCGAAGGCGTTTTAGGTTTTATTTTTTTCAAAGGACAGCAAATACTAAAACAATGATAAAATGTTGACCAGAAACAGTTAAACTTTTCTTCTGCAGTGTTTGATTGGAGGACGTTATCCCAGCTGACATCCGAGAGACTGAGAGAGAGTTTCGAAAGATTATTTTCATTGACTTGATGAAACAAAATTTGTGAATTTATTGGTTTCGGGCCACAATTATTTTCATTTATAGTGATTATTTGAGCATAGTGATCACTCAAACCAGTTCCTATAACTTCAGTTTTTAAATTGGGAGACTCAATATTTGAAAAAACAAGATCGATCATTGTTTCTGAGGTCCTAGTCACTCTTGTGGGGGAGTCAACCAGCTGTCTAAGATTGTACATACGTGACAAGTCGCCAAGACTTTCACGGGTAGAACTGTGCTCCAAGAAATCCACATTCATGTCACCAGCTACAATGATGTCTGAGTTTTGCTTACATATTTTGTCAAAAACACCTTGTAAACCACACAAAAAATCGTCAAGTAACGACTTTGTCTTTTTCGGTGACCTATAAACACCAACTACAGTGAGATTAATTGGTGACTGCAGCGTGATGCCTGACACCTCAATAACTTTATCAACCGAAATATCAGCAAAGTCAATAACAGTAAACATAATATTACTCTTGACTAAAATAAGAACGCCACCACTTTTTGCCTTACTCCTACAATAATAGTTTGCAGTTACATAATTGGTAATATTAATATTTACAAGGATCTCCTCTTTAACCCCATGTTCTGTTATAATTGCAACATCCGGATTTTCCTCTATTAAAAGAATCTCGAGCCAGTCAATTTTGTCTCTGAGGTATTCAATATTAATGTGCATAATTTTAAAACACTCATAATCAGATTTACAAATTGACTTATTAATAGTTTTAATTTCAACTAGGTTGGTTTCCTGCGAGACCGGCCCTCGTCTAAAAAAGAACGAGATGTCACTCGAACAGGAATGGGTTGACTGTGCATATCCCTATCCTCAATACTTTTAGGTACCACAGAAATGTAACTAGGTCCAGTACTATACGAAAGAGGTGGCCATTCAGATAAGGATAACATTGCTGAATTTACAGTCTGAGATGATACACAGCTATTCTTAACTCTAACAGGCATGTCAAATTCTTTTGTTATTAAAAAGCCAAGTAAATCTTTCCCTCTATAAGAGAGGTGCAAGCCATGCTTCGTATAGTGTGATTGTTTATCAAGCTTATGATTAATAGGGAAAAGAGTTACATTATCCATCAACACAACATTTTTCTTCAAGCTACAATTTAAAACATCGATATTAACATTATCATTAACTTTGTCATACCGATAAGGTGTTTCAGATATCAAAAAACGACAATTCTGGTAGCTCTGAGATAGCTTTTTCAGTTTGTTTACAAGGAGAACTTCGTGAGCGTTTGTTATGTTATTGGTTCCCCCAATAATAATTAGCCTGTACAAATTAGCAAAAGGCACAGGACTATGCCGTTCAGCGGCGTCTAAAGCCGAACACAGAGAATAGCCAGGATAACAAAGCTCGTGGACAACATGTGAATCACCAAGTTGCTTTTGTACACGTTCAGCTAGGTACCTACAGTGACTATCACCAGTGATTAATACATGTTTTACCACACTATTGGGGGAGAGAGACTTATTATTATGACTTGGTTTTACAAAACTAGACTCAAAATTTGCATTTTCATTTTTTACAGTGTACTTTGAGTTAAAGAATACTCTAGCCTTGTATGTTTTAACACCGCCCACATTATTTGTGGACTTGGTTTGAGAACTAAGCTCAGTACTGCTAGACGCAGTATTACCACATGTTTTAGTCATGAAACTTTCCTGTGAACTAATTGCAACGTTAGTTATGGATTTCACGCTTTCAGACGACAAATCAGTTTCTTTAACTACATTACAATTTTTGATATCATTATTGTTATCTATATTTAAACAACTAAATTTATTGTTACAACACACAACACTAACTAGGCAATTTGTGTTGTCTCCCGTCTTCTTCTTTTTATTCCTACGTGACTTAACAGTGTCCCATGGGTCGTCAAGACTGACTTGAGATGTGTCAAGTAAAGTCATTTGCACATCTGATACTTCATTGGACTCAGTAGGTTGACGGTCTCGACCACTGTTGACTAAATCAACGGACTGGGCGTTGAGCGGTGTCTCTGCTGTAGAGTCTCTGTAGTTAGGCAGTCGAGGTGTAATCATGCCTCCGCATAGCTGAGATAGCAGAAAACGAGCGTTGACTAGGACGTGTAGGCCGCACTCAAAATCACTTATCTGTTGCTCGACCACAGAATCACCCAGCTCAACTCCCCCTTGGCCGATCTGCCCCAACAGCTTTTCAGCATGCTGCCTATTGATGTTGTTTGCGGAGTCATAGTGTAATGCCTTTTTAGAGTCTTTATCAAGTAGCAATAAACTCCAGTGCGATCCCCCGTTGCCATTTTTGCACTCCAGACTGTTATTTATACAGAAGAATATCCAACTCATTTCACCAAAAGATAAATCGGAGAGTGTTTTCTCGACATCCAATTTATTTTGCAGCTTCAGTAATTGCGATACTGCTGGCCCAACAAATAAAACATCATTTCTGAACTTAACAGTTTCAGTTTGTAGCATTTTAAAGTAAGCTGATAACACATTGTCCGATAACCAGTTACTTTTGTTTTCTGGAAGTAGTTTCAATTTATCTAAGCACAATGACTTTTCTTGCATTTTAATTGTCAGTTGGTTGTTATAAATTTCCAATTGTTTTAACTGTTTCTGCAATCTACTATTTTCTATTATATATTTCTTGTTGGAATCTTGCAGGCTTTCATAATCAATGTTTAGCTTAACATTTTCATCTTCAATATGTTGAAGGGCCGAGCAAATTTGTTTTGCCTTTGACAGATTGCTACTTAACTCAAAAACTTGAGCTTCTAGGGCAGTCTTTTGAATGACAAGATCGTCTTGAGCACTTAAGGCAGTGTCAACTTCCGAACGGTGATTAGATTTTTCTCTTGCCAACTGAGAAATCGACAGATCAAGGTCAACCTTCAAGTCATGAAGTTGCTGTTCCATAAGCTTTAATTCCCCACACATTTGATCAAACTTTAAGACAACCTGAGCCGCACTGTTTACAACATCATGACTTTCATTTGGGAAATTAGAAACCAGTTTAGATAGGTTTGAACAAAAGTTGGATACAAGGAATTCATTATCATCTGACAAATTAGTACTTTCAAAAACGGTTTCTTCAAAGCACTCCATAGTCTGAAAGTAAACTAATAGTCCGTCAAAACTTCTAGCGGCAAAACGCACACCCCATACAGTAAAGGAGTGAAATTGCGTTGCTGAAATTGCAGGCGTCGGAACGGTGGATGTTGCGCCTTCAAATAGTTGTTCGTAGTACACTAGCAGTTAAGTGAAACAAATTGCATCTCAAAAGTTGAAGGGGCTGAAATTAAATCCAGCGGATCATGCGGCACTGGAGCTTCGGCAGTGGATAACGGTCGGGACTGCGTGCAGGGTAATACTCCCCCTATCTGCCGCACTGACCGCACAGTGCGCGGCGTTGGATGCGCTGTGGTATCAGTCACGCTGCCTCAAAGACTTATCAGAGGTTATCAGCCTCTCTAAAACTATTGTAAAAATACCTCACAATGTCTCTGATGCTTTGGAGCACTTGTACGCCGTTATAATACAGAAATAACTCCTTCTACAATACAATCACTGACTTTTTACTTAACAAAAACATACTTTAAAACTCACTTAAAACTAGTCCAACCACAACAAACAGGCCAGGCCTGCCAACCCCCTAAATATGCACTCAGTTCCTCTAAACGAGTTGCATAAACATATATCAAAGACCAATCATTTTTCATAGTATTTTTTCCAATGAGGAGTAACATTTTTACATGTTGGCATTTAACATTCTGAACTTGAGGATTATTCTCAGAAAACCATAAATGGTATCACATTTTTGACTGAATGTTTAGATTCTACGTAAAACTTCGTGCAAATTTGACCCCACTTACAGTCTCGTACTTTAAAAAATAAGGGAGTTATGGGCAATTTTAGTTTTGGGGCCAAATTGTTTTTTTTCGAGCGTGGGGAACGCGTTTGATCGAATATTTTTAACTGCTCACCACCATTTTACTTGTCTTATTATCACGCATTACTTTGCTAATTTAATCTTTCTTGTATCTCTTATAGTTTACGAGATCCCAATGGTATTGGTAAATTTGAACGAATTGTGTTTTTGGTATCTGGGGCCCCAAAACAAATGGTTGTGATGGTCCCGCGCTTATGTCTTACCGTGAGACCTGCGGTAATAGCTTCTTCCCTATAGGGGAAATTCGTTAAAACTAAGTGTAATACCCGATTAAAAGTACAATAAATAGGTTTGTGGAATGAATGATAAAAACATGAAACGCTCTTCTATGAACCACTCAGTGAAAGAAAGATGAAATGGTTTAATTGAAAGCGCAGTTTTGGAGTGCGCCAATCCTGTGAAGTGTTCGTCGAATGGGAATGGAGAGTGCCGCTCGCTGCCTTCTTCATACAGCAATACAATACTTTTCTTTTGTAATCTCTTCTCTACACGGTATTAAAAATACCTTCATTGCTACCTGATAAAAAATAAACTGTATATTTTAAATGCACGCTTTAATGAAACTCTGTATTTTACATTGAACATTTCTTGATTAATGTTTAAGAAAAATTACACTTAATTTAGTGAGAGTGTCAAGGTTTTTTTTAATACAATGTGTAAAAAACGTCAGTCCCCCCTGTTTAATTTTAGCGAATTTCCCCTATAGGGAAGAAGCTATTACCGTAGGTCTCATGGTAAGACCTAAGCCCGAGACCATGATAACTTTTCGTTTTGGGGCCACCAGAAGCAAAAAACACCATTCGTTCGAATTTATATATATATATATCTATATATAAATAAATTATATATATATGTGTGTGTGTGTGTGTGTGTGTGTGTGTGTGTGTGTGTGTGTGTGTGTGTGTGTGTGTGTGTGTGTGTGTGTCTGTAAGCACGATAGCGGCCGTAAATATGGTCCGATCTTAATGAAATTTGGTACATACATGTAAAGTGGTAATCAATTGGACGAGTTCGTAAACCAGCCTGATCGGACTATCGGAAGGGGGGGTAAAGGGGGATAAACCCCCCCAAAAATTGGTTTTTTGAGTTTTTTTACATAGAAAAATAAAATTAATCAAATTTTTTTGGCACCATTGAATTCAGCTCAAAAAACAAACAATTTAGTATCTTGAATCATTGCTCTATCTCCATTGGTTACCGAGATATTGAAAGTGGTAAACACAGTTCGTTGTCCCAATGTTAACCTTATGGGGAATAAGTAAAATTCTTTTTCTCGCTTATTTCTCAACAAATCTTAATAAAACTTGGTTTGTGGCGTCATCTAGATGAGATCTAATGTATTTTAGTCTAAAACCCCCGAAATTTCCATTTTTGTGGCAGCAAACCTGCATAATCATTCCCCATGTTATCCTTATGGGAAATAAAAAAATTCTATATCTTCCTTATTTTTTAACATATCTTGATAAAACTTGGTATATGGCTTCTTCTAGTCAAGATCTACTAAATAATGAATTAAATCCATCCAGTTTTAACATACCTGTTGCAGCAAACCTGCATACTCATTCCCGATGTTATTCTTATGGAGATTACAAAAACATGTCAAATTTTGCTATGTTGGATTGAATTATGTTGTTTTGCATTTGAAATTCGCTGAGTATGCAGGTCTGCTGCAACGGGTGTATTTTTGTTTGTTAAGACAAACAATTAACCTTTGGGGAATGATACTAACTCAACCCAAATTATTTTTTGACGTTACCAAAAATTTTGAGTTTCCCCCAAAAATGGGGGATTTTGGGGGCAACTCAAAATTTTCAAATGCAAACCCCTTTTGAGTGATCCCTCATTTTAAAGAGCTTTATAAAACTAGACGAATGGTGAAAATTGGAGGTCTCTAACGTGTTTCTGCCCAAATTGACAGTTGTCAATATTTTGAATACAGGACATCCTTGAAACCTGGCGTCTAGGACATTTGGAGTTTTAATTCACCTGTGGTGACTTAAAAATGTTTCATTTTTAAGTCACTAAACCCCCTGTTACTTGAAAGTACTTGGAGGCTCTTTAGTGACTGGGTGATATTTTCCTTTTACATCGGGCAATACAACGAAGGACTGCATAGATGAGCTGTTTTCCAAGAAATAATGAAGGGATATTTACTGGTCATCCAAAATATTTAAAATAAAATCCTATATGACTTCATGTAACAATCGAATTATTGTATCTTTTCAATCAATACGTTTTTTCAAATCGTTACTCCCTACTCACATTTTATGTGAAAAATTCATTATTTTTTGATTAATTTAATACGTTTTATACATTAATTACCGTTTTATATTTAAAGCATGGCCAAATACCATATGATGTGGCTTTAAAGTTACAATTGAAGCGAATCTGTTAAGTAATTTAAGATTACCAGGAGGTTGCTCGGTGAAATATTGAAGAATTTTAACATTAATTAACAATTTTTTTTCATTTCATAACGAGCATTCATCTAAAGGAATAAGTTAATGTTTATAATACGTTTAAAAGTTAAGCCCAAATAATGTTAAAATCAAATATTATATTTTTATGAACTTTAACAAAAGAGGTTGTTTGAATAGTAAAACTTGTCTCTAATTTCTATAGGTGTTTACTGAAAATTTTACTTACATAGAACTAAAACGAATTTTGAACTTAAGAATTATGATTTGAGAGCTACGTTGAAATGGAAAATTATCTTTCATTTATGAAAACAAAGTATTTCTAAGCATTATAAATTAGAATTTCTAAGACATTGAAATATAAAACCAAGCCAAAATTACATTTTAGGTTAGAGCCTTAACATAAGAGGCTAATCAAGGAGTCCCTCAAACTACCTCTAGCTGCACAATAAACAGATTACTCTTTTAGGCCTACAAGTTGCGACAAAAAGATTTTGGTAACACATGGTGTTTGTTTACCTTTCCTTCAAGCTTTCAAATCGCCACGTTGCGTTTATTTACAATTTTTTTTTTTTTGACTGGCGTGATAATCGTACAGGTTGTAGAATATCTACAATCTCGTCTATTAATATCCCTATTTTCATTAAACTTTAATACTTTGTAACATTTTTATTTAATTTAGTTTATTCGTTTACATTATTATTCTTCTTGGAATCAGCTGCTTTGTTTGTATTTACCTAGTCCAATTTTGACCAGTTTTGAACGCGATATGAAACAATCTTTCTTGTCAGATGTTAACTTGTAGTAAATGATAATGATTATGCATAAACTCGCCTATTTTCCTATATATATATATATATATACGTATGATTTTTTGATTTTGTGTTAAGGGCTACTAGCCTATATTTAATATGCAATAATGAAAAGAACAGAGTACCCTTATACAAATATACAAATTTTATATTGTTGGAAATAAAATCTAACAAAGGGTACACAGTTCTTGTCATTTATTGCATATTATGTATATATTAGGAAACTATTTTATTGATCATGCCGCATCCACGAGACGCCCTTCCCGTGTTAATACAATCTCAATTTGAAAAATCCTGCGCAAGAGAACTTCTAGTTGAGAAATATACAAAGTACTTCCCCCTTACTGCAAGTGCTTTGCCTTGGCTATACAAAAACAGATGTTCGTCGACAATATTTTCAGCAAAGCTGGATTTTATGCTTAAGTTTGTAAAAAGATAATAGTTGTCTACTTTCGTTTTGGCCAACTAAGGCGACTCGTTCCTGGATTTGATCATAGACAGTTCAATCACAAAATATACATCAGCACTACAGTAAATTAATTAGATTTATTTAATAAGGTACATTTTAACATCCTGCACGTAATCGCTACTCAATGGCCTTTGTCATCCGTGGAACAACATGCTTCATTTTCACTGTGAACTAGTATTTCCATAGGAACGTAATTAAAGATTAAAGAAAAAGCCATTGCTATAGTAGTATAAGCAAACCATTTAACAGGGCTTAAAAAACACCATTGACGATAACCCCAAACATCGTTTTAATTTCATTCATTTGCACATGATAAAAGCGTTGCTTGGTTTATTTGTTAAGAATACCATAAATGAAAAATTGTAAATAACTACGTTACATCCTCAAACTACAGACTTAACGGACTAAAATTTGCAATAATTTTTTCTACTGGTCGATAAAATAAATTTATACTCTTTGTTCAATCTTTATTCAGTGCTACTCGTCTTTCTCTAAGCGCCTTAGCGAGTCGACAGAAGACAAAAAGCAGCATTTCTCGGATTTCGGCGGCGTCAACAAAAGACACCAGGCTGCTGGGTCGCTGCCAGCGGCCAGTCTGGCCCAATATAAAAATACTTAAGGATATTTTACAGGTCACTGACCATTGCTGGTGGATTCAGAACAAGCAGTGAGACTGTTGCGTGTTGCATTGACTGAACGCGGAAAAAGTGGAGGAGCAGAATGGAGGTTAAAAACTAGATTTTAATTTTTCCCATGGGGTTAACATAACTTATATATACTGTATATGTATTGATTCGCGGAGTGTATAACTTGTAGTTTGTACTTGTACTTATACACACCTTATTAGTATTTGTATTCATTTGCGAGAATTGAAAAACAAATTTGTAAAGTCTTGTTCACATTTCGAAATTTCTCTTTTCTGTTTGTTACAGTATATCCTTTTTTTAAAATTTTATAGTAAATAAAGCAGATTATACAGTATCATCGCAGTAGTCGCCTTTTGAACATCGCCCTAATTAGATTTTGTAAATAAAACTGCACCAGTCTCATATCTTTTACTGGTTCAAAAACAGAATCAGCTTATATCTTATATTAGTTCACTATAGTATATACCAATTCAATGTTCAAGATCAGTCTGAAGCCCTGTTATGCGGCCAGGTGCTTGTTGGCTGTAGTTTGTCACAAGTGATTTCCCGTCTAGACGACCAAAGTGCCAAGTTCTTAATTTGCTTCCTCTGCTTGTCTTTTTGTGCTATTTTCAGCAAAAGCTAATCTATTAAACCTTTAATAGCCCAGCCAAAAAACTTAAACAAATGACCCAACATGGGAAAAATTCCGTTATCTTTAAAACTTTGCACAGTTATCAAGAAATACCTAAGGATGAAAATAATACCTAAAGTCCTCGTAAATATGTGGCGAGCTCTAGTGGCAATGGATGGAAACGGACACTTTTGATTTTTCGTAAAAATCTCTAGAACCGTTAGTCTGAGGTAAAACTTTTAAATCTACAAAATAAAGCTTATTAAATTTGCTTCAAAAGTGATACTGTATATTTTTACTTTCTCCCCCCTATACATAGAATATGGAGAAAGTATTGTTTTCGTCAAAATTTTCGAATTTGAGTTGTTAGTGGATTTATTCGTTTTAGTGCTCCCTAAATCCAAAAAAGTGGTTTTCGGCCTGGTGTCTGTCAGTCTGTGTGTCTGTGTGTGTGTGTGTTTTGATGTATGTGTGGATGTAAACAAAGCTAGAGATGACACTAGTGGTCCGATTTTCATGAAATTTGGCATGTAGGTATAAAGCCGTGGTATCTCCAGGTGTATTTTTGATTTTTTTGAATTTTTGATTTTTAAGGGTATTTACCCCATAAAAACCCATTAAAATGACAAAAATCCAAATTTCTCAAAAACGACTCTAACGATTTTGATAAAAATTTCATGGTTTTTAGTGCTTAAGATGACAAACAAAATGACACCACCCGCATGTCTGTAAAAATTCAGGTTCAGAAGTTATGTGGGTTTAAGTGTTAAAAAATTGATATTTTTCAAATTTCACAAAATATGTGACCTCTAAAGAAAATATACTTGCAACCATTAAATTCGACTTGAAAAACTAAATTATCCAGTATTTTGAATCATTAGTTTACGTCAACTGCTTGCGGAGATAATTGATATTATAAGTACGTTGTCCAATGTTATTCTTACAGCAAATATTTAAAAATCGATATCTCTGTTATTTATTAACCGATTTTGATAAAATTTGGTAAGTATTCGTATGATAATTAATTGTTAATTTGTTTTAATTCACTATATAAATTTTCTGGTTTTAAATGACATTAAGGGAGAAAGTATGTGTCAGTTTCCTGATACCGTTTATTTGTACTCCTAACGGTACCGAGTTATAGGGTGCTAAAAATACGGGTTTTTTTCGCTATTTCCCCCTGGAGTTGAGCTTAACATGTTTTTTTTTATAGTTTTTAACGTACGAAAATAAAAAATATCTAATTTCTTGCTAAAAAAACAACCAATTTATTATCCTGAATCATTGCTTTATGTCCACAGGTTACCGAGATAATGAAAGCGCTAAACACCCCTTACTTAGTACCTATGTTATCCTTACGGGAAATAAAAAAAGTTCTATACCTCGCTTACTTCTCAACATATCTTGGTAAAACTTGAATTGTGGCTTTATGTAGTTGAATCAATCGTATAAAAGCCTAAAATTCCCGAATTTCACATTCACGAGACAGCAAACCTGCATTCTCATTCCTTACATTATTCGTATGAAGTGACTGCAGGTTTGTTTACACGTAGATGTGGGAAACGGGGGTTTGGGGTTATTATACAAAATATCTCAACTAGGCCCTACATCTAACCACAAATTAAATCAAGTTTTACTAAGATAAGTTGCTAAATAAGCTAGATACATAACACTTTTTTTATTTTCCATAAGGTTAACGTAGGTTTAATATCGAATGGGTGGGGTGATTACCGCTTCCATTATCTCGGTAACCAATGGACATAAAGCAATGATTCAGGATACTATGATGTTTGTTTTTTGTGCTGAATTTAATAGTGCCCACCAAAATTAGATACTTTTTATTTTTATCGTTAAAAAGTAAAAAACATTTTTTGATAATTTTTAAGGGAAAATGGCGAGAAAACACTTATTTTAGCACCCTATAACTCGGGAACCGTTAGGAGTCCAAAAACATTTTCAGTACCATTTTCGTAGCAAGTTTAATAAGCTTTATTTTGAACGTTTGAAGTTTTGACCCCAAACCAACGGTTCTCGAGATTTTTACGAAAAAACAAAAAGTGTCCTGTTTCCATCAGTTGCCACTAGAGCTCGCTACATATTTACAAGGACTTTTGGTATTTTCACCCTTAGGTATCTCTAAATAAGTGTGCAAAGTTTTAAAGTTAACGGCATATTTCCAGGTCAAACCTTGATTTGACTGAAATATAATAACACTAGAAGAAATACCCGCAGCTTCGCCCGCTGAAAGGATGAATAATTTATACTAAACCACTTAACAGTATGCCATGTGCAATTAAAAAGAAATTGAATGTCCATACTGAGTTTTAAGATTATAGTTTGAGTACTTTTTTATTTATTTATTATACGAACAACCCATTTTACATAAGAAGGAATACTTACTTACTACTTGAATACTTGAATGCAATATACTACTTCGGGTGCGTTGTACAACGCTTGTAGCTTAAGTGGCATTTGAAAAATAAATAGTCGGTGGCCGTAATAAATTGGTAAAGATGATTATTTTACATAATGGACCTTTTCCACCCCTGAAAATATTCTATAGGTCTCCCATATATAGTTTTGAAAACTTAAATGGCCACCATTTTGAATTTTATAATATGCTCCATTTTAACCATCTGAGAGAGAACTTTTCAAAAACCTTTATTTGTTTCCATCTAGAGCATATAAAGAATATTTGTGCCAGGTTTCATGGTCCGAAGTCTTGTATTTTTTGTAAAAGTAATCTTTAAAAGATCAAAATTGCCGCCATTTTGAATTTTATAGTATACTATATTTTAGCCTTTTGAGAGAAAATATTGCAAAATCCTTTCTTAGTACGCATCTAGAGCCTGTAAAGAATGTTTGTGCCAAGTTTCATGGCTCTAAGCCTTGTAGTTTTGGAGAAAATGTGATCAGTCAGTCAATGGTTTTTGGCTTTTATATATATAGATTAATATTATATTTAGAAAACCATATTCTTACGTTGCGGGTAACAAGATCATTACCTAAAATGTTAAGAAGTTAAATGTTAAAAACTAAGCATTTGCATTCATTATTCTGAACCTGAGTCATCGATCACTCCTCATTGGCTATCAGGAACACTTATCCATCTTATTGAATAATAAATCATACCCAAAAACACAAAGTGTTGAAGGGTCGCCAAGCCCTAAAAATATGTGATATCAAAGAGCATACCAAGTCAATTTAATTTTTCTGTAGTTCAACAATGTTCATTAGAATACATAATTGAATTTGTTTGAATACTATTGTTCTGAATACATATTATAATTCTTCTACATGTACTTGGCCAGCAGCTTATGAATTTTTATATTGACGTTAAAAGTCTTATTCTATGTATGTCACTTTGGAAAACACAAACATAACTAATTTAGCGTCTGTTAAGCTGCTGGCCAAGTACATGTAGAAGAATTATAATATGTATTCAGAACAATAGCATTCAAAGAAATTCAATTATGTATTCAAATGAACATTGTTGAACTACAGAAAAATTAAATTGACTTGGTATGCTCTTTGATATCACATATTTTTAGGGCTTGGCGACCCTTCAACACTTTGTGTTTTTGGGTATGATATCACTGTTTTTTAATAGATAAATATAGTAAAATATAGATGAAAAATAATAAAGATGAAGGAAGATTTTGCAACTCGTAGAAAGATGGGAGTGGGCTCAAATTAAAGGTACCTATTCCGTGATGGCGGGAAAAATACTGAAATTGCTTGAAATTTACCAGAAAACGAGAAATAACGTAAAATATCTGCACTGGGATCTAAAAATGTCAGCTTTGTTTACATCAAACATGTGATGCTGATGTTTGATTGAAAACCATCTTCTTTGATTGAAGCTACTAGTGAAATATAATAACCACATCTTGTAGTTTCTCCTAAATTGAATTTAGCATTTTTCACTTTGAATGTGTTTCCAATTATTTGAATTTCTGTATTTTGAAGCCCTGGTATGAGAATATTTGTAATTTTCATGTTGAATGAATTCCAAAGTTGTAATTGAAAAATAAAATAGTTACTTGTGCTTTAAATTGTTTTTTGTAAGCAGGTGCAACAATAGGTACACGTTGAGTCCCCAATAGGTTGCCATTTTTCACACTGACGGTCGAATAATTTTTCAAATTTAGCTTTTTTAGTGTTGTGAGGAATTGAAATTGGAAAACTAAAGTTACTCACATTTACATCCACATTGTGGTTGCAGTTTGAACATTTTGTCCTATAATTTTTAGCAAATATTTGAAATGTAAATCAAGGGGTTGATACAATGTTATTAGTTGATTAAAAAATTCAGCGCAATCTTGTTGTTCGATTGCGTTAAAAGGAGGTCCTAACTGATTTCTGATATTTACTGACCTAAAATTTGGTCGTTTTTTGGTGGGATATGGCCAGTTTAATCATAGGGAAATCAATGCGTAGTTTGTTATGGAGGTTGTGATAAGTTGGCAGTTTAAAATACACTGTATCGTTGCATTTGCACAGCACGATACATTATCAGAATTTTGAAAACCAAATAAATATTATTTACTAGATTCTGGATCGCATATGATATAAAGAAGGCCGCACCAGTGTGGCCTTGATAATGCACTGTAGTATATAGCCAGTGGAATTGAAATTAATTAACTTGAAACAGCTGTTCATGTGTTTAACCTATAAGTGCAATATTCAATGAAACTATGCAAACGGTACTTAACCCTTGGTAGTTCCGTTGAATAAACTTACAACCGACCTTCCACGCATGCCTGTCTCTCCCGATATTGTTCAACTGGCACAACAGTACAATCTTGCTGATCCTAACTTTCACAAACCGAGTCGGGTAGACATTATTCTAGGAGCTTCATTATTTCCTTATATTTTCACTGGAAAACAGATATCCTTAGGCCCTGATAAGCCGCACATCTTTGACACTACTTTTGGTTATGTAGTAATGGGAATCACTCCATGCCTAACCTCATCGACTTCATCAACTACTTCTAATCATACTACAAGAGTATTTAATATTGTGTAGAGTATATTAGAATTGTCCAATCATATGAATTGATTATACCAAACTGTAGGGAGCATGTATTATATAATTTCCCACCGCGGTCTCCGAGGGGAGAGGCCAAGCAGGGGATTTGCTCGGGGTGGATGATCGTGTGTCTAAAATTGGCATTACGGATTTTCTTACGCTTCCTCTCATGTCACATTATAAATCAAAAATACTTGCAGTATTCATACTTTGTGAGAAATTAAAATGTATCAATGCTGACTTTGTTTTTGTTGAATCCTACCTTATTCCACTTCTTAATTTGAAAAAATCTAGGATAATATTTCACACACCTAAACCTGAGCATTACTTTCAAATGCAAACCTTAGCAGCTTTATTTTGTAGATTTAAAACTTCAATTTGGATTATCAATCTAATACGCTACATGGAGACTTTGTAATCGGAAAGGGTATTTTGTTTTAAGATTTACCCCAACATATTAAATACTAGCTGAACAACACGTTTTTACCCGTGGAAAAAAACAGAAAAACGTCCTTGGATTCATGATTTAATTTTAACGTTGCCATGACAACTACATGAGCTTCCCTATACTTTAACATTGAAACTATGATGTATCATGGGGCGTAGCCCTGAGGGAATTTTCAAAAATCCTTTCTTAGTGGATGCCTATGCCCTGAGACGAACGTTCATGCGTTCACACGAGGTTTGCTTTTGTCCCGTTTGACTAATCATACCATTTGGTGGAAAGGTCCTTCATGGCTTTCATTACCATCATATGATTGGCCAACAACGTCGTTTACTCCCATACCACTTGACGCTTTGCATGAAGTTAAATCAAATCCTTTGCCAGTTCTGTCCATCAGAAGTAGAAGAGTTGTCAATACTATCCAAGTTTTCATCTTGGACTAAGGTAGAACGAGTAATGGCGTTCGTTTTAAGATTTATTCATAACTGTCGAAGCTCAGCATCGAGACTAGGTAACATCACATCAGAGGAACTTCAAGAGTCAAAAGTAAAAATATTTTATTTCGTTCAACAGTCAACATTTAAGAATGAGTTTTTATCATTAACTCATAATGAATGTCCAAAACAATTGCGAAAATTAAATCCATTCATTGATGCAAATAGCTTGATTCGCATTGGTGGTCGCTTACGCAACACTTCACTACCACAAGACGCCAAATATCCAATCTTGTTACCAAAACGACATCATATTGTTGATATCCTTATCGGCTATTATCATATTCAACATTTACATGCCGGTCCCCAACTTGTCCAGTCATTACTGTCGCAAAAGGTCTGGATTTTGAACGCGAGAAATGCTGTCAGGTTACGCATTCATAAATGTGTGGTGTGTTTCAAAAAACAAACAAAATCAAAAACCCATTTATGGCAGACTTACCATCATTTCGAGTCAATCCAGCTAAACCATTCATACCAACTGGCGTAGACCATGGCGGACCTTACACAGTCAAAGTAGTGAACATGCGGTCCACAAAAACGATCAAAGTTTATATTTGTGTTTTCATATGCATGGTCACAAAAGCTGTTCATCTTGAAGTTGTCATGGACTTAACAACTGACGCTTTCATCGCAGCAGTCAGCACATTTTTTTCAAGTTGTGGATTATGCACAGACATTTACTCTGATTGCGGAACCAATTTCGTGGGTGCCAACACAGTTCTCCGTAATATGATCAAATCCTCCACTCAATCCACTGATGCCAAACAACATATTCAAATACACTGGTTAAAATCAAGATGAAAGTTGGCAGTTATGTTCGACCGGTGACAAAAATGTATCCTCTACCAATAGACTATCAAGTGACATTACGTTGAAGTAGTTACTTCAAGGCGGCCGGTATGGACAATTCTAATATACTGTACACAATATTTTACCATATGATAATATTTCACATGTGTTAATTTTAATTCCATTTTGTAAACAGAAACAAACAAATACAGAGTTTCTATCATAAATTCTCAAAACGCATTTCATTTTTTATTCTTTCTAAAATAATTATATTTATTTTTAACTATACATTCCTTCACGAAACATATGATTAAGAACTTAATTGAGTCAAGAACTCAATCTTAGGTTTCTTGGTTGTATTAATTCTTATATCTGATATTGAAGTGTTACCTTATTTTGTGAGCGTTCAATCGAGGAAACGTTAATTTTTTTGAGAAGGGACTGTACATAAATCCTGGAGTTTTTTTACTAATAAGGTCGTCATTTTTTAGGAAGGTGTCAGTGTTTTGACTTTTGATTCAGTACTTCTATTAAAGTGAATATTCATTATTTTTTATCATTCTTTTATCATTCTTAATAAGACAGGTTCCTCATGGAGGACGTTACCCTGAATATGAGTGAAGGATGAGTGTCATGATCGTGATGATAGTGGCGCGATCTTGTAGGCTTGTTACTGACTAAGGTTGGCACGTTCCTTAGTCAGGATTGTTAATTAATAGCCCAACAACCACTGGCAGCTGGCTCCAGAAACAACCCTTCAAAAAGCTACTAACTTTTCTCGGGATCGATCCGGCTACCTACAAGTTTGTGGGCGGGCACTATAACAACTACACCAACCAGCCCTTCAGATCTATAGATGCTCAAACGACTACCGGGTAGTCGTCTGCTAGTGGGGGAACTGCTTAAAACGACTACCCGAATACTGCCAGATGCAGGATTAAGTACACCAAGAGAAAATTAGGGGAGAGTTTGTATAGCTAGGAAAGTCGAGAGGTTACTCCTTTTGGAGTATTATTATAATCTTTTCCAAAACTGCAATAACAAATAACTAGTACCTCTAAAATATTCAAAAACGTTTTATTTTACTAAATAATCTGTAAATTTTCAAAATCTGTATTATTAGTCTACTGAATGACAAGTTTATAAAAGTTAAAACAAACTAGTTTTATGTAATAACTTAGCATTTTATAAAGATAATATAAAATCTGCCGTCGGCAAACCAAGTATAGCCTCATATGATACCTTGTTTAGAAATTTCAGAGACGTTAAAATATAAATGTTATAAATCCGATTTAATGCGGTAACAGGTGATGGTATCGGCAACGAGATATCCGGGAAGCCGCGAGTCGGAATAAATACATTTAAATGGTTTGGTTTATTGGATCTAGACCTCCGTTCAATGACCGCAAATCTGATTGTTAAAATATTAATCCGGATATTGATAGTATTTAGATGACTAAACCAGGGCAAAACATTACTCTACTGATGAAACAATTCAAGAATAGTTTTTCACGGTGCAAAATTTAATCAAGAAACTAAGTAATTAAAAAATAGTAAAATTGTTTTATTTTGAGACTATTTTTGGTTTAATTTTTATTTTATTTCCAAAGACACTAAAATCGTTGATTGAGAAGGACAAAAATACAACAATGCTTCAATCAAAGCTCGTTAAATAAATTACACGCTATCAAGATCTTGGATATTTACAGCACTTGCCATGTAACAAAACAATATGCAATTTTCTTTGGTCGCTGAAATGAGTTTTTAATACGTACGCGTTAGCAAAAATTATAAGTGAGTGTTTTTTATGAAACAACATTTTCATCATCTTATGCAACTTTGACGTTTATTATTCATTTATTTGAGCGTCAAAAGTTTTGACAAATGAGAATTTTTTTAATTTCTCAAATTAAAGAGCCAAGGAAAAAATTGTAGCCTACTAAGGAGTAAGTGTTTATAAATTTTCTATTTTTTTAACCACGTTGCTATCTAATTAAATTTATGATCGTATGATTATTATTTTCGGCAAACTTTTTTTACATAATATATGGCATACTGTACGTTTTCTTTATAAGGTTTAGTTGGGAAAGCAGCACTCACGTAGCCCACCCTCATCTGCCTGGGGTATAATCGGCCACTGAACTTTCCACTCGCTGAAATTCAATATTTGACAAGGTTTTTGAAATATGATTTACGAAAGAAACATTTTCGTTCGTTATTATTTTGTTCGTTTGTGCGCGCGCGTGTGAGGACAGGTTAACTGAGTTTTTTATTACTTTCTTGGCAGTATTTTGTACATCACTACGGCTGATCACAATTAATCCCTTTTCCATTTTAGTTATAAGACCTGTCCTTAATTACACTGCGCCTGCAGTGGAGCGGCGGCGGCGGCGGACCGGTCCAGAGATGTCGCGGGTCGGGGGTCGAAGCTTCCGTGGTATTTGCTAACAATGCTCGGACGCCGCCTGCGCCGGTGGAAATAAATCGTTACTGTATTCTTATATTGGTCAAGCTGGTCGCAGCCAGCGCCGCTCTGGCCTCTTTTGTTGACCCCCACACTGATTCCTCGTCACTACAAAATTTGGGATTAAAGCGACTAATTTTTGGGGCTCGGCTACATGCCAACTCCTGAAAACCAAAAATAGTAATTCAGATCATTGCTATAATGTTTTTCATTTAACCCTGAAGTAGAAATAGTTATTTGTGCATCTAGGGACTAAAGTGCAACTTTTTCTCCGTGAGGGAAACTGTTGTCGCCCGCGGAGCGAGGGTGGCAATTTTTCCGAGGGAGAAAAAGTACTTTAGTCCCTTGATGCACTCAAAATTTTTCCTCCACCGACACCATTCACAATAACTGTGACAATATAACTTTACCTTCATATGATGCTTTTCTCCTTTGAACTAGGCTAAATTATTATCAGAATCACATATAAATATATGACATAAGGTACTTAGTTAATTTAAACAACCATTTATTCACACTTTCACACTATTTTTAACTATTTCTTCTAAAGTCTATTAATTTAAAAACTCACAAAATTGATTAGTCACATGATTGTAAGAAACAATCATGTTTATAAACCGTTCGGCAGGTTGGTAACAACAAACTCTACAGCAGGTGTTTTATATTCAGTGCGTTGCCAACTTAATTCATACAAAGAAAATATCACCTGGGTATTAAATGTATACGGTTTTGTTTTCTTAAGTTGAAACACTGAATGAAGTTCTTGAATTATAAATTTAGAGTAAGCAAATGAAAATCGACAGTGTTGCCACATTTTCTCACTGTACATCGCGGCGTTGCCGGATATCTCCCCATGTATTTCTATGTGATTACTTTCAGTTCCATGGGATAAAAAGTAAGAAAGTAAATCCCAGGAAAAACAGGATATTTAACCAATCAGGTGTTCATGATATCACTTCTAAACTCCTTTTTATTCAGGAATCTTAAAACAAAATTCCCAAGCTTGGTAGTTTGGAGGCTGTGCCTAAACTAATTTTGTCTCCAATAAAAATAATTAATTTTTGTAACAAGATAAGTAAGTTCCACTCCATCTCGCGATGGGAGAGGAGAGGTTATATTTAGTAGGATTCAGCTGTTACGTTCTTGTGCTACGTTCTTTTAATGGTGTTCTTGTTCTTGTAAACCATTATTTTGTTTGATCGTCGCTGTATTTTATCTAATCATCGATAATCTTTTCAGCACGACTTTTGATTTTCCAGAAACCCGGTTGGATACTTGATTAACAATATAATTTAGTTGAGATTGGAATGATCCGTCATAGTAGAGGGTCCAAGAAAACCAGTTAAAATTGGGGTGAGAAATATCTAATTTGACATTTGTTAACTGCCTCATTAAATAAACAATTCCATTTATTTATTTATTTATTTTTAAGAGGGTGGCGGCCTTTTTTAACCTTGTCTTTGCCCCGCCCACATAGACTACTGATCTGTGCGTGGACGTTATGAAGCAATGACAAGGAGTGGGCCGGTACAGTACAAGGATGAGTAGTACTGCTTAAAGTTCGCGACAACTCGGGTCTCGAACCTGCGACGCTACGTGGCCACAGTTCCGAGGCCGAGTGCGCTACCAACTACGCCACCGACTCACCGATTGCTTAAAAAAGCAATTTTTCTATTTTCGCTAATATTGTAGTACACCTAAAAAATAACTATCTTTTAGACTACAAACATGAAAAAGTCTGATAAGAATTCAAAGAGACAAAATATTTTTGTCAACAGTTTCATACGACGAGAGGAATAGTAAGATAGGATGAACTAGTGATTTACTCGTGGCATCCCGATGTACAGTTTACGGGGGAGCGCAGCTGTTGTAGCGCTGGCAGGTCGTTAGTTTCATGAACGATAACGACCCTCGCTCGTCTGCCGGCGACTTGGCATTTACGCAATCAGAGCCGGCGAGCAGTTGATGACTAAATTAAATAAATCTTCAAGCTTGTTAACATTTTAGGGGTCTCAAACGAAAATATTCGAAGGGAATCGAACCGTTATGAAAGACAGTTATCAAAAAGGCCCTTCGCTTTTTTGCTTGATTTTGAAACGCTTTTCTGTATCGTATTTACGTTCTAAATAGAATCGAGTGTGTAAAAAAACTATGAAACTTAATAAACTAAAAAAAAACACTTAATAAAACAAAATTCTACCTGTTGAGATTTATTATAATTCTTTGGTTTGTTGGTAATGCCAAACAAATTCCTGGTTTTTATTACTTTGAAAACAACCTTAATTAGCGTTTGGCTATTAAAGTTTAAATACTAACACTGAGAAAGGAATGTGTAAACTTGCCTTGATAAAAGTAGCATTTCAGATTAAATTTAAGTTTAAATTAAATAAATAACATTAAAAATAGTTATTTAAATCAGTCTTGTTTGGTTATTTACTTAAAAGTAACTTCAAATATTACTCCATAATTTATGCAGCGTGAGTCAGTCTACCTCTGTCCGTCCACGTAGTGTAACGGGAAAACAGTTTAATCTTGAAATAACAAACAAAATTCTCTCCCCCTCAATTCACATATAAACAAAATTGTTTACTAAGAAAAAACTAAGTTTTTTCTGATAAAGAAAAATAACATAAGACCATTTTCTCAAAAGAGGTCTTACTGAAAGGAACATAATAGTAGAAACAAACCTAAATTATCTCAATCTATTTAAAAATTGAGATTCTTTACATATTTACGGATAACCTTGAATTGTCTAAACGATTAAAGATTTCCAGTTCTGATTCAAAATTTATTAATCCTTGTTCAGTCAGTTTTACCATAAAATGTCACATGACAACATTTTCACATTTATGAATTTAAAAAATATTTGAAAATGTCAGTATCTCTGAAAATAATGTGTCAAATGACATATCACACAGTAACATATCACACAGCATATTTTTCAAATGTCTTCATAATTCGTACAAGTTTGTTATTTACGCAAGGATCTTTAACTATTTAGTTATGGACGAAAACTCCACTTCTCCTATAAAGAGCATCTTATTTGCAAATACACAGTTATATACATAGTGGTCTATGGGTCCGTGTTATTTGCATGAAAATTAATATGCACTTTATATGGGAAAATATAGTTTTCCGGTTATAACTAAAAATACTTACATACGAAGTTCGTCCCGTAGATCATACTGGCATGAGACCCGTCATCTATCTGTTCGTATCTTCTATCTTATCTTCTATTTGCTGTCATTCGACTTTGTCAATCAGATGTTAAGGTTGGACAATGTCAGTGTGATGGGATGGATTAGATAATAGGAAAAATTAGGCAGGTCGTAATAACACTGTTCAATTAAATGTGACAATAGGACCTTCTTAAATTTCATGATGTTTTATACTTGTCTTAATTCT
Organism: Flexamia atlantica; assembly: GCA_035578135.1. Classification (NCBI taxonomy): domain Eukaryota; kingdom Metazoa; phylum Arthropoda; class Insecta; order Hemiptera; family Cicadellidae; genus Flexamia; species Flexamia atlantica. Next base: position 190,780,388 of record JAQJVK010000001.1, on the reverse strand, counting down.
AGAGGTAATAATGAAAATATTTGGTGCCCATGTAACTGGGTTTAATTGCAAAGAGTCTCAGACTGTGTTGAATTTATGGATTTAAGTTACTATTTCTTGTGAGATATGGATGCTGATGAGCCTGAATTAGATCATTTCAGTTTTTTTTTTTAATAACTGCTTCATATATGAAAAGGAACGGCACGAATCCCTTAACCAAAGCCTAGAGATGCATCTATTAACAAAAATTCTATTCAAATTCTTTTTACTGGAAAGACCCCAAAGCACTATTGAATATCGTAAATAGCTTTCAATTAAACTAAAAATAAACTAATTTACAAAGACCTAAGCTATTAAGATCTACCAGATTTCTGCTAGACTTAAAGTTTTCGACTTAAAATTTTAATTTTTTTGAGACTCTTCCAAAATCTCGCCGTTTAAAATTACAGAAGGTGGAGATAAGCCAGCTCGCTCTAGACATTTTTATTCTGGTCCATAGAAATTAACTTCCAATTGGTTTTCTTGGAATTTATGGTTAAATTGATGTCTGAGAAATATTGGGAAACAGCGTTGAGCTTGCTGAAAGTCTAGTTCTGGGATGCTGGAACTTTGAGTGGAAAGAGAGGTGTCGTCTGCAAAAATTTACAAGGATATTTCTGGTGATGATATTACCATTGAAATGTCGTTAATGTAAACTAAAAATAAAATCCAGACGACTCCTGCCAGATAAGACTCCAGCCAACCAAACGCTGCCGCCCCCCTCACTCCAAAATTGCCAGGTTTCTGAATCAAAATGCCGTGATCCACCCTGGTGATCCACACAATCGAACGCCTTGGAGAGGTAGATAAAGCAGCCAACTGACACATCTCCACCCTCCAAGGCGTCGATACACTTACCCACAAAATCTATGAGAGCTGACTTAGTTGATTTATTTTTCTGAGATCCAAATTGTTGTGAAAAAATTAAGCTATGATCATCAGCTATGAAAAAGAAAACTAATTTTAGACAGACTGCTTTTTCAAGTATCTTAGATACTGTAGGTAGGAGCGAGACTGGCCAATAGTTCTGGGGGAGAAGTCTTCTGTCCTTTTTATGTAGTGGTTTCACCCAGGCCAATTTTCCACTATCAGGGAACACCCCCTCCCAGAGTGAGGCATTGACCAAATACAACAAGGGTTCTTCTATCTTACTAGAATAAGCTTTGATTACTTGAAATTCCATCATGACCCGCGGAATTTTTGTTTTTAAGCAAAGTAAAAATATGCCTAAGATCTTTTAAACTCAAAGGACAAAAGTTGTTTATTTAAAAAGCACAATCTACGCGGGTTTTGGATGTGTTTGCATTGCAAGTAACAAAGAAAGAGTTAAAGGTTTTGCAAATTTCCTATGGATCTTGAATTGAACTCGTCGCGTCGTCAAGCTGCGAACGAATGTTAGGTTCATTGAAAGTTGATTCATTCTGTCTGAAATTTGAACAAAACAATAAATTCTAACTTAGTACAGTACAATACTGGTGTAAATCACAGAATAGTAAGAATTATACGATTTGACATATGTTAATATTCGGCATTTTTTATTATCAGAGCCACCAGCATTTTCATAAATATAAATATAATTTAGATAGTGAGAAGATGTCATGTGACATAAAATAACGAATAATCGACCAGAAAGGAGGTTTCTTCTTTAAGCTGAGTAATTTTAATCTGAACTGAAATATTTTTGGTTGATTAAAATACATAAAGCTTTCCGTAAATATCGAAAATTTTCTAAAATATGGCCGTAGTTTTGAAAGGAATTGAGATTATTTTTTCAAATTCACAAGTGGTTATACTTTGACATAAGATCATGTTGAGATTCTAACTCAAGACTTTCATTTATTGGGTTATTGAAATATTGCGAATTAATACTTCAAATTATGTAAATCAATGGGGTAGAATTTAATTTGATGTTTCTAGGTTCAACTTTTTTCCCGTTACACAGGTGAACCGGGGATCTGACTCAAACTGTACAACATAATAAGACATCCAACAAATACTTTAAGAATATAATCCAATTTTATAAGGAAGACGTTTACTTCAACAGTTTAGCTAGTAATGCCAATCTGTTGACCCTCTTTGTGCCTGCCTCAAGTGCTGATATTGTACAAGATTTGCTGTGAGGTTTAGTCGACGTCGACACTCCGTAGCTAAACCCTGTGACGTCGAGAGGTTGTGCAGCAGACAGGTGTGCTGCGAATTGACACTTTATACTCGCACATTCAGCTGAAGTAGTGTAACACCGTCACGGATAAATACAGCACGGTTTAATTTATTTTTTAATTTACTACTTTTTATCTCATCACTAGGATTCTCTGTCACGTAGTGGTTAACGTGTGGTTTACTTTATAGGTTTTATAAGGCTTAGTTGTTTGAATCTGTGTCTTATGTCTTACTTACAAATTAAAATATCACCGCGTAAAATAACATTAATTTCTGACATATGTTATTCTTAGTCACTAAGGTTCTGTACTAATTAATTGTGTAATTTTGTTTGGACTATCCTACTATTTGAGAAATCAATATTGATTTGACTCCGATTTTTCAATTGCTTAAAATGTCCTTTACTTTTTCGACTTACGTCAGATATAGTGTCAAGTGTCTTTAACTTCCTTTTTTATCTTTAAAATATGAATTTACTTAAAAAAGAGGTATCTGGAAGAAGTTTAGCTGCAAGAAGGAGATTATATGAAATCCCATGTAGCCCAGTCAAATTGTAAAATATGAAGGGTAATAATAGCAGACAGTATAGTACAATGCTGTTAGCTTTAAAAAGGGGAAAACCTGTAAATCCAAAAAAAATTTCTAACCAGCGCCAAATTGTTCAGTACACTTCCCCCAATATCTAAAGAAATTTCACCGATAACAGCGTTGGGTTTGGGTGGAAGGGGGGTTAATAGAAGCAAAATTGAAAATGTTTTAACTTTTTAGCAAATATCTTAAACTCGGTGCGTGTTTTCTAAAATATTATTCTTTGCAAAAATTATCTTCATTAAATTTCGAACAAAATGATACCACATATTACTTATCTATTGTGGACGGTTATTGGGATAATGAGGGGTAAATGTCATTTTATTATTATTTTAAAACAACCAAATGTCTCAACAGATCCACTCCCTTTGCTCCATATTGATATTTTCTATTATTTTAAATAACACTTTACTTCAGGGAATAATTACAAGTCCAAGGAAGGAAGGTTTTTGGTCCTTCTAAATTTTTACTCCCTCCGTCTAAAAAGGAGGAGGAAAAACGTTTTGAACAGAAACCCTATCATAACTTAAATATACATGTCATTTTAAAGGGCACAATAAAAGGAGATGAATGGTGAAAACTAGAGGCCTTAACAATGTTTTATGTTTTACACGTTATGCGTTACAATATGCTGTAACGTTTCTTACTATCGTTTCTTACTATCAATTCAGAGGTCTCTACTATAAGCCTTTTCCACTGAACACGTTGTCTCTGTATCGCGGGCAGTCAGGTTCTCTAGTTTATCATCACTTAAAATTGCAAATTTTTTATCAAAATCGATGTGGCCGTTTTAGACTGATTTGGATTTTGCCTTAATTTTTTACCATCCATTTACCGCTATAGGGTGCTGACAAGTCTGGAGCAGGCTATAAACTATGGATGCATGTCCAAAACATAATGAATGTAATCAACCTAAAACCAAGAATTGGTTTCGGCAAGTACAGTATACGGTACAACACTTGACTTAAGTGTTCTACAATATCAACTATGTAGGCTTGGACGGTAAAACTATTCTTGATGAAGTATAGCAGTTGCATGCAATCTTTGTGAATTGAACACGCTCTTTAAATGTACTTCTTAATTATCTCTAAACTCTTATTAGATTAAATTTAATATTCGATTATCATTGGTTTTGGCTAAAATCTCAACGTTAAAATAAAAACGAGCATAAAATGGATAAACAAATTACAAGCAAAAACTAACAAGATATGAAACGGTCGTTACAATATGACAAGGGATTGTGAAACACGACGCAAACCCAGAAACAGCGTGGATATAACGATGTGACCGACGCCGACAGTACAACACGTTCCACGCTTTTTACAATATCTGAGATGAGATTTACTTTTTTTGTACAACCAGTCATTGTGGAGTTTTCGTTTAACTTTGGCATTCATAACAAAATATATACTCTCTTCCGATTCTTTTTTGCATAGTATTTTCTTTGTTTTCAGTTCTTTAATTAATTTTAGGACTGTTTACTAATATATTTAAGAAGTTTCGTAGTCAATCTAGACATAACCAAAATGATTTATTAAAATTATACTCTTTAAGATTGGGATGAAGCTAACAGGACCAGGAAAATAATAAAAATGCATAGTGATGATGATGAACCATAACGGTTTACCTTTTCTAGACGTATATAATAAAAAAACAGATGGTGGGATTATATCGTCAGTTTATCGTAAACCACCAAATAAATACAGGATATTTAAATTACCGTTCTAACAACCCAAACCACGTAAAAATAGGCATTCCTCAAGGGTTATTTATGAGAGCTCATAAAATTTCGTCCAATGAAGAAATATTAAACGAAGAAATTTCATTTATTCAAGGAACTAGGAAATAACGAATACCCTGATATAATAATTAACTAAGCCTTGAAGAAAACCAAAAACAGAGTATTAAAAAATTATGAACAGGAATAAAGCCAACAAAGATTTATTTATACAGTCTCCATTCCATATGTAAAAGGAAAATCCGAAAAAATAAGAAGAATAAATAAGAAATTTGGAATTAACACAGCTTTCAAAACCAATTTGACGTTAAGGAGCAAACTAAACTCACACAAGTTAAGCCAAAAAATGAAAACCAAGACTCTAAGAACGTGGTATATAACATCCCATGTGAGTGTAACAGAAGGTACTTTGGCCAAACTTCCAGGCCATTAAAGAAAAGAGTATATAGAACAAAAAAAAACATTATTAAAATGCAAGAAAATAGCTCAAAACTCAGCGAACACGCATTATCAAAGAGCCATCAAGTGAACTGGTAAAAGCAACTAGAATACTTAAAGAAGAAAAAGAGAAAAAACGTACTATTAAAGAAGCAATATGATGTCTGTTGAAAAAGATACAATATCCCAACCAAGTAACAGTACATCCTCTAGGGGAAGGTGAAGTAAAAAACAATGGGTTTGAGTTTTTATTTGCTTTTTCCCATCGGTGGATTACATTTGATTCTTAAACGAGAAAATAAATGTTATAGCTCAATGACCAATTCATTAGGGTTGTGCCCGGTATCATTTATTTAGGTTGCTTCCCTATATTGTCGATTGTGCCCTTTTAGCTTCTCCTGATCCCATTGTTAATGTTCTTTATCACGACGTGACATATAAATATCCTGTGACCATTAAACGACACCAGGAACATATACCCACGCTGCCGTGCCAACTACCAGCCCCCAGTGACCAGCACATACCCAGGCTGCCGTGCCAACTACCAGCCCCCAGTGACCAGCACATACCCAGGCTGCCGTGCCAACTACCAGCCCCCAGTGACCAGCACATACCCAGGCTGCCTGCCATCTACCAGGCCCCAGTGACCAGCACATACCCAGGCTGCCTGCCATCTACCGGGCCCCAGCGACCACCACGTACCTAGGCTGCCTGCCATCTACCAGGCCCCAGTGAGCAGCATATACCCAGGCTGCCGTACCAACTATCAGCCCCCAGTGACCAGCATATACCCAGGCTGCCGTGCCAACTACCAGCCACCAGTGACCAGCATATACCCAGGCTGCCGTGCCAACTACCAGCCTCCAGTGACCAGCATATACCCAGGCTGCCGTGCCAACTACCAGCCTCCAGTGACCAGCATATACCCAGGCTGCCGTGCCAACTACCAGCCACCAGTGACCAGCATATACCCAGGCTGCCTGCCAACTACCAGGCCCCAGTGACCAGCATATACCCAGGCTGCCGTGCCAACTACCAGCCTCCAGTGATCAGCATATACCCAGGCTGCCGTGCCAACTACCAGCCTCCAGTGACCAGCATATACCCAGGCTGCCGTGCCAACTACCAGCCTCCAGTGACCAGCATATACCCAGGCTGCCGTGCCAACTACCAGGCCCCAGTGACCAGCATATACCCAGGCTGCCGTGCCAACTACCAGCCTCTAGTGACCAGCATATACCCAGGCTGCCGTGCCAACTACCAGCCTCCAGTGACCAGCATATACCCAGGCTGCCGTGCCAACTACCAGGCCCCAGTGACCAGCATATACCCAGGCTGCCGTGCCAACTACCAGCCTCCAGTGACCAGAATATACCCAGGCTGCCGTGCCAACTACCAGGCCCCAGTGACCGGCATATACCCAGGCTGCCGTGCCAACTACCAGCCTCCAGTGACCAGCATATACCCAGGCTGCCGTGCCAACTACCAGCCTCCAGTGACCAGCATATACCCAGGCTGCCGTGCCAACTACCAGCCTCCTGTGACCAACACGTACCCAGGCTGCCTGCCATCTACCAGGCCCCAGCGACCACCACGTACCTAGGCTGCCTGCCATCTACCAGGCCCCAGTGACCAGCATATACCCAGGCTGCCGTGCCAACTACCAGCCTCCAGTGACCAGCATATACCCAGGCTGCCGTGCCAACTACCAGGCCCCAGTGACCAGCATATACCCAGGCTGCCGTGCCAACTACCAGCCTCCAGTGACCAGCATATACCCAGGCTGCCGTGCCAACTACCAGCCTCCAGTGACCAGCATATACCCAGGCTGCCGTGCCAACTACCAGCCTCCAGTGACCAACACGTACCCAGGCTGCCTGCCATCTACCAGGCCCCAGCGACCACCACGTACCTAGGCTGCCTGCCATCTACCAGGCCCCAGTGAGAGGCATATACCCAAACTGCCGTGCCAACTATCAGCCCCCAGTGACCAGCATATACCCAGGCTGCCGTGCCAACTACCAGCCTCCAGTGACCAGCATATACCCAGGCTGCCGTGCCAACTACCAGCCTCGAGTGACCAGCATATACCCAGGCTGCCGTGCCAACTACCAGGCCCCAGGGAGCAGCATATACCCAGGCTGCCGTGCCAACTATCAGCCCCCAGTGACCAGCATATACCCAGGCTGCCGTGCCAACTACCAGCCTCCAGTGACCAGCATATACCCAGGCTGCCTGCCTTCTACCAGGCCCCAGCGACCAACACGTACCCAGGCTGCCGTGCCAACTATCAGCCCCCAGTGACCAGCATATACCCAGGCTGCCTGCCATCTATCAGGCCCCAGTGACCAGCACGAACCCAGGCTGCCTGCCATCTATCAGGCCCCAGCGACCAGCACGAACCCAGGCTGCCTGCCATCTACCAGGCCCCAGTGACCAGCACGAACCCAGGCTGCCTACATCTACCAGGCCCCAGCGACCAGCACGAACCCAGGCTGCCTGTCATCTACCAACCAACACGTACCCAGGCTGCCTGCCATCTGCCAGGCCCCAGCGACCAACACGTACCCAGGCTGCCGTGCCAACTATCAGCCCCCAGTGACCAGCATATACCCAGGCTGCCTGTCATCTACCAGGCCCCAGCGACCACCACGTACCCAGGCTGCCTGCCATCTACCAGGCCCCAGCGACCACCACATACCCAGGCTGCCTGCCATCTACCAGGCCCCAGTGACCACCCATATACCCAGGCTGCCTGCCATCTACCAGGCCCCAGCGACCACCGCGTACCCAGGCTTCCTGCCATCTACCAGGCCCCAGCGACCAACACGTACCCAGGCTGCCGTGCCAACTATCAGCCCCCAGTGACCAGCATATACCCAGGCTGCCTGCCACCTACCAGGCCCCAGTGACCAGCACGAACCCAGGCTGCCTGCCATCTACCAGGCCCTAGTGACCAGCACGAACCCAGGCTGCCTGCCATCTACCAGGCCCCAGCGACCACCACGTACCCAGGCTGCCTGCCATCTACCAGGCCCCAGTGACCAGCATATACCCAGGGCTGCCGTGCCAACTATCAGCCCCCAGTGACCAGCATATACCCAGGCTGCCGTGCCAACTACCAGCCTCCAGTGACCAGCATATACCCAGGCTGCCGTGCCAACTACCAGCCACCAGTGACCAGCATATACCCAGGCTGCCTGTCAACTACCAGCCCTCAGTGACCAGCATATACCCAGGCTGCCGTGCCAACTACCAGCCTCCAGTGACCAGCATATACCCAGGCTGCCGTGCCAACTACCAGCCTCCAGTGACCAGCATATACCCAGGCTGCCGTGCCAACTACCAGGCCCCAGTGACCAGCATATACCCAGGCTGCTGTGCCAACTACCAGACCCCAGTGAGCAGCATATACCCAGGCTGCCGTGCCAACTATCAGCCCCCAGTGACCAGCATATACCCAGGCTGCCGTGCCAACTACCAGCCTCCAGTGACCAGCATATACCCAGGCTGCCTGCCTTCTACCAGGCCCCAGCGACCAACACGTACCCAGGCTGCCGTGCCAACTATCAGCCCCCAGTGACCAGCATATACCCAGGCTGCCTGCCATCTACCAGGCCCCAGTGACCAGCACGAACCCAGGCTGCCTTCCATCTATTAGGCCCCAGCGACCAGCACGAACCCAGGCTGCCTGCCATCTACCAGGCCCCAGTGACCAGCACGAACCCAGGCTGCCTACCATCTACCAGGCCCCAGCGACCAGCACGAACCCAGGCTGCCTGCCATCTACCAGGCCCCAGTGACCAGCACGAACCCAGGCTGCCTACCATCTACCAGGCCCCAGCGACCAGCACGAACCCAGGCTGCCTGCCATCTACCAGACCCCAGTGACCAGCACGAACCCAGGCTGCCTGCCATCTACCAGGCTCCAGCGACCAACACGTACCCAGGCTGCCTGCCATCTACCAGGCCCCAGCGACCACCACGTACCTAGGCTGCCTGCCATCTACCAGGCCCCAGTGAGCAGCATATACCCAGGCTGCCGTGCCAACTATCAGCCCCCAGTGACCAGCATATAACCAGGCTGCCGTGCCAACTACCAGCCTCCAGTGACCAGCATATACCCAGGCTGCCTGCCAACTACCAGCCCTCAGTGACCAGCATATACCCAGGCTGCCTGCCATCTACCAGGCCCCAGTGACCAGCACGAACCCAGGCTGCCTGCCATCTACCAGGCCCCAGTGACCAGCACGAACCCAGGCTGCCTACCATCTACCAGGCCCCAGCGACCAGCACGAACCCAGGCTGCCTGCCATCTACCAGACCCCAGTGACCAGCACGAACCCAGGCTGCCTGCCATCTACCAGGCCCCAGCGACCACCACGTACCTAGGCTGCCTGCCATCTACCAGGCCCCAGTGAGCAGCATATACCCAGGCTGCCGTGCCAACTATCAGCCCCCAGTGACCAGCATATAACCAGGCTGCCGTGCCAACTACCAGCCTCCAGTGACCAGCATATACCCAGGCTGCCGTGCCAACTACCAGCCTCCAGTGACCAGCATATACCCAGGCTGCCGTGCCAACTACCAGGCCCCAGTGAGCAGCATATACCCAGGCTGCCGTGCCAACTATCAGCCCCCAGTGACCAGCATATACCCAGGCTGCCGTGCCAACTACCAGCCTCCAGTGACCAGCATATACCCAGGCTGCCTGCCTTCTACCAGGCCCCAGCGACCAACACGTACCCAGGCTGCCGTGCCAACTATCAGCCCCCAGTGACCAGCATATACCCAGGCTGCCTGCCATCTATCAGGCCCGAGTGACCAGCACGAACCCAGGCTGCCTGCCATCTATCAGGCCCCAGCGACCAGCACGAACCCAGGCTGCCTGCCATCTACCAGGCCCCAGTGACCAGCACGAACCCAGGCTGCCTACCATCTACCAGGCCCCAGCGACCAGCACGAACCCAGGCTGCCTGTCATCTACCAGACCCTAGTGACCAGCACGAACCCAGGCTGCCTGCCATCTACCAGGCCCCAGTGACCAGCACGAACCCAGGCTGCCTACCATCTACCAGGCCCCAGCGACCAGCACGAACCCAGGCTGCCTGTCATCTACCAGACCCTAGTGACCAGCACGAACCCAGGCTGCCTGCCATCTACCAGGCCCCAGCGACCAACACGTACCCAGGCTGCCGTGCCAACTATCAGCCCCCAGTGACCAGCATATACCCAGGCTGCCTGCCACCTACCAGGCCCCAGTGACCAGCACGAACCCAGGCTGCCTGCCATCTACCAGGCCCTTGTGACCAGCACGAACCCAGGCTGCCTGCCATCTACCAGGCCCCAGCGACCACCACGTACCCAGGCTGCCTGCCATCTACCAGGCCCCAGTGACCAGCATATACCCAGGCTGCCGTGCCAACTATCAGCCCCCAGTGACCAGCATATACCCAGGCTGCCGTGCCAACTACCAGCCTCCAGTGACCAGCATATACCCAGGCTGCCTGCCATCTACAAGGCCCCAGTGACCAGCTTATACCCAGGCTGCCGTGCCAACTACCAGCCTCCAGTGATCAGCATATACCCAGGCTGCCGTGCCAACTACCAGCCTCCAATGACCAGCATATACCCAGGCTGCCGTGCCAACTACCAGCCTCCAGTGACCAGCATATACCCAGGCTGCCTGCCTTCTACCAGGCCCCAGCGACCAACACGTACCCAGGCTGCCGTGCCAACTATCAGCCCCCAGTGACCAGCATATACCCAGGCTGCCTGCCATCTACCAGGCCCCAGTGACCAGCACGAACCCAGGCTGCCTGCCATCTATCAGGCCCCAGCGACCAGCACGAACCCAGGCTGCCTGCCATCTACCAGGCCCCAGTGACCAGCACGAACCCAGGCTGCCTACCATCTACCAGGCCCCAGCGACCAGCACGAACCCAGGCTGCCTGCCATCTACCAGGCCCCAGTGACCAGCACGAACCCAGGCTGCCTACCATCTACCAGGCCCCAGCGACCAGCACGAACCACCCCCCCCTGCCTGCCATCTACCAGGCCCCAGTGACCAGCACGAACCCAGGCTGCCTGCCATCTACCAGGCTCCAGCGACCAACACGTACCCAGGCTACCTGCCATCTACCAGGCCCCAGCGACCACCACGTACCTAGGCTGCCTGCCAACTACCAGCCCCCAGTGACCAGCATATAACCAGGCTGCCGTGCCAACTACCAGCCTCCAGTGACCAGCATATACCCAGGCTGCCTGCCAACTACCAGCCCTCAGTGACCAGCATATACCCAGGCTGCCGTGCCAACTACCAGCCTCCAGTGACCAGCATATACCCAGGCTGCCGTGCCAACTACCAGCCTCCAGTGACCAGCATATACCCAGGCTGCCGTGCCAACTACCAGCCTCCAGTGACCAACACGTACCCAGGCTGCCTGCCATCTACCAGGCCCCAGCGACCACCACGTACCTAGGCTGCCTGCCATCTACCAGGCCCCAGTGAGCAGCATATACCCAGGCTGCCGTACCAACTATCAGCCCCCAGTGCTGCCTGCCATCTACCAGGCTCCAGTGACCAGCATATACCCAGGCTGCCTGCCTACCAGGCCCCAGCGACCACCGCGTACCCAGGCTTCCTGCCATCTACCAGGCCCCAGCGACCAACACGTACCCAGGCTGCCGTGCCAACTATCAGCCCCCAGTGACCAGCATATACCCAGGCTGCCTGCCAACTATCAGCCCCCAGTGACCAGCATATACCCAGGCTGCCGTGCCAACTACCAGCCTCCAGTGACCAGCATATACCCAGGCTGCCTGCCTTCTACCAGGCCCCAGCGACCAACACGTACCCAGGCTGCCGTGCCAACTATCAGCCCCCAGTGACCAGCATATACCCAGGCTGCCTGCCATCTACCAGGCCCCAGTGACCAGCACGAACCCAGGCTGCCTGCCATCTATCAGGCCCCAGCGACCAGCACGAACCCAGGCTGCTTGCCATCTACCAGGCCCCAGTGACCAGCACGAACCCAGGCTGCCTACCATCTACCAGGCCCCAGCGACTAACACGTACCCAGGCTGCCGTGCCAACTATCAGCCCCCAGTGACCAGCATATACCCAGGCTGCCTACCATCTACCAGGCCCCAGCGACCACCACGTACCCCTGCTGCCTGCCATCTACCAGGCCTCAGTGACCAGCATATACCCAGGCTGCCTGCCATCTACCAGGCCCCAGCGACCACCACGTACCCAGGCTGCCTGCCATCTACCAGGCCCCAGCGACCACCACATACCCAGGCTGCCTGCCATCTACCAGGCCCCAGTGACCAGCATATACCCAGGCTGCCTGCCATCTACCAGGCCCCAGCGACCACCGCGTACCCTGGCTGCCTGCCATCTACCAGGCCCCAGCGACCAACACGTACCCAGGCTGCCGTGCCAACTATCAGCCCCCAGTGACCAGCATATACCCAGGCTGCCTGCCACCTACCAGGCCCCAGTGACCAGCACGAACCCAGGCTGCCTGCCATCTACAAGGCCCAGTGACTAGCACGAACCCAGGCTGCCTGCCATCTACCAGGCCCCAGCGACCACCACGTATCCAGGCTGCCTGCCATCTACCAGGCCCCAGTGACCAGCATATACCCAGGCTGCCGTGCCAACTATCAGCCCCCAGTGACCAGCATATACCCAGGCTGCCGTGCCAACTACCAGCCTCCAGTGACCAGCATATACCCAGGCTGCCTGCCATCTACCAGGCCCCAGTGACCAGTACGTACCCAGGCTGCCGTGCCAACGGTGCACACTACCAGACCCCAGTGAACAGCACATATACCCAGGCTGCCTGCCATCTACCAGGCCCCAGTGACCAGAACGTACCAAGGCTGCCGTGCCAACTACCAGACCCCATTGAACAGCAGAGACCCAGGCTGCTGACTGGGGTATACCCACGCTGCCGTGCCAACTACCAGCCCCCAGTGACCAGCATATACCCACGCTGCCGTGCCAACTAACAGACCCCAGTGACCAGCATATACCCATGCCTCGGTGCCACCTACCAGCCCCCAGTAACCAGGGTTTACCCACGCTGCCTTGCCAACTACCAGACCCCAGTGACCGGCGTATACCCATGGTACCATGCCACCTCCCAGACCCCAGTGACCAGGGTATACCCACGCTGCCGTGTCATTTACCAGACCCCAGTGACCAGCCCATACCCACGCTGCCGTTCCAACTTCCACACCCCATTGACAGCATATACCCACGCTGCCGTGCCAACTACCAGACCCCAGTGACCAGCATATACCCACGCTGCCGTGCCAATTACTAGCCCCCAGTGACCAGCGTGTACCCACGCTGCCGTTCCAACTACCAGACCCAAGTGACTGGGGTATACCCACGCTGCCTTGCCAACTACCAGCCCCCAGTGACCAGCATATACCCACGCTGCCATGTCAACTTCCAGCCCCCAGTGACCAGCATATACCCACGCTGCTATGTCAACTTCCAGCCCCCAGTGACCAGCATATACCCACGCTGCTATGTCAACTTCCAGCCCCCAGTGACCAGCATATACCCACGCTGCTATGTCAACTACCAGCCCCCAGTGACCAGCATATACCCACGCTGCTATGTCAACTTCCAGACCCCAGTGACCAGCATATACCCACGCTGTTATGTCAACTTCCAGCCCCCAGTGACCAGCGTATACCCACGCTGCCGTGTCATTTACCAGACCCCAGTGACCAGCCCAAACCCCCGCTGCCGTTCCAACTTCCACACCCCATTGACAACACATACCCACGCTGCCGTGCCAACTACCAGACCCCAGTGACCGGCATATACCCACGCTGCCGTGCCAATTACTAGCCCCCCCTGACCAGCGTGTACCCACGCTGCCATGCCAACTACCAGACCCCAGTGAACGAGATATACCCACGCTGCCGTGCCAATTACTAGCCCCCAGTGACCAGCGTATACCCACGCTGCCGTGCCAACTACCAGACCCCAGTGACATCACATTCCCAGGCTGCCTGCCATTTACCAGACCCCATCGACAGCATATACCAACGCTGCCGTGCCAACTACCACAACCCATTGACAGCACATACCCACGCTTTCTGCTATCTACCAAACCCCAGTGACCAGCCCATACCCACACTGCCGTGCCAACTACCACACCCCTTTGACAGCCCATACCCACGATGCCGTTCCAACTAACACACCCCATTGACAGCATATACCCACGCTGCTGTTCCAACTACCAGACCCCAGTGACCAGTATATACCCACGCTGCCGTGCCAATTACCAGACCCCAGTGACCAGCGTATACCCACGCTGCCGTGCCAACTACCAGACCCAAGTGACCAGCGTATACCCACGCTGCCGTGCCAACTACCAGCCCCAGTGACCAGCGTGTATCCACGCTGCCGTGCCAACTACCAGACCCCAGTGACCAGCGTATACCCACGCTGCCGTGCCAACTACCAGACCCCAGTGACCAGCATAAACCCACGCTGCTGTTCCAACTACCAGCCCCCATTGACCAGCATATACCCACGCTGCCGTGCCAACTACCAGCCCCAGTAACCAGCTTGTGCCCACGCTGCCATGCCAACTGATTACAATTCCCGCAGCTCCCGGGCCCGGACGTGTCCTCCGGTGATCTATCGCTACATTCCTAACCTGCTTTCTCTCACCAAATAACTTCTCACTACGGGTATTTTTGTTTCCACTATATTTTCACATTCTAATTAGATGCCTCTCAAATATTATAATTAATCTTGTAGTATGGTATTCTCTGAAGTATGGTAGTATGGCTTACGGGCTAGCCGAATTCAGACATTACCGTCCACAAACATTCAGTATTACATACGTAAAATTTGGTCGTTAATAGCGCTGATGACTTTTGCACCGTGCGGGGACACTAAAACATTGCACGCTATTCTTTTTTCCCTATCGTTTACAATATTAATTTATTACCGAATTTCCTTAAAGGAATAAGCTATTACCGTAGTTCTCATGTTAAGACCCCGAGATCATGATAACTTTTCGTTTTGGGGCCTCCAGAAGCAAAAACCCCTTTCGCACGAGTATATATATATATATATATATATATATATATATATATATATATATATATATATATATGATATATATATATTTCATGATAAAATTAAGTGAGTTCTTTTTAAATTAATTTTATTTACGACATGTCTCGATGAAGCCACAAACCAATTTTTATTACGGTATGTTGAGAAATAAGCGAGATATAGAATTTTGCTTATTTCCCATAAGGTTAACATAGGGGCAACGTACTGAGTTTACCACTTTCAATATATCGGTGACCAATGGACATAGAGCAATGATTCAAAGTACTTAATTATTTGTTTTTTCGAGCTGAATTCAATTGTGCTAACCATAACTTGATTATTTTTATTTTTCTATGTGAAAAAACCCAAAAAACCCATTTTTGGGGGGTTTATCCCCCTTTACCCCCCCCCTTCCAGTGGCCTGATTGGGCAGGTTTTCGAACTCGACCGAATAATTACTACCTTACACGCCTGTGCCAAATTTCATTCCTATCGGACCATTTTTGTGAGCGCTATAGTGACGATAAAAACTAAAAGTTATCATGGTCTTTGGGCTTAGGTCTTACCATGAGACCTACGGTAATAGCTTCTCCCCTATAGGGGAAATTCGCTAATAAATATTTAAAATGTTTTCTTAAAATTCTTTCTTTCTTTTTGGTTAAAAGAGGATGGCGGCCTCTTTTCACCTTGACTATGCCCCGCCCACAAAGACTATTGATCTGTGCGTGGACGTTATCAAGCAAAGTCAAGGAGTGAGCCGGTACAGTACAAGGGTGAACAGTACTAAGTATGCGACATGCCCGAGTCTCGAACCTGCGACACTTTAGACCACAGTTCCGAGGCTGGGTGCGCTACTAACTGCGCCACCGATTCACTAAAACTAGTTTGTAGAAGAATATAGGAATATATAAATAATATAGTGTATGGTTATTTATTAAATTGAGCTTTTCAGCAGTCTTGCTTGTTTTAAATATTACATGTCATTATGTATATTGGCTAAACTGCTAACAAAAGCCTTAGTCAGATCAGGCAGTGCTTCACAGACAGGCTACTCACCGACTCAACCTCCTTCTACAACTACTCAACCATCCGCACTACCATATACCCAACCACTCAACCAACCACACCACCACCTCAATCATCCACACACCCTTCCAAACTACCACCTCAACCATCCACACCACCGACTCAACCATCCACACACCCATCCACACTACCACCTCAACCATCCGTACTCCCATCCACACTACCGACTCAATCCGATCTCTCATCCACATCATGCTGTCCACGATCACACATTCCGGAGGGGTCCATTTTGAGGTTGTCTGCAAATCTAGATTTTATTGAAATTGGCAGGATTATTAAAATTAAAATAGAGAATAGAAGAGCAAGTACTCCCCCTAGTTTACAAGTACTCCGCTAGTGTACTAACGGAGTCCGAGGTCCTCCGGACACAAGCGGAGTTCGTGGTCCTGCCCTACGAGACCTTCGCCGAGGCTGTGAAGACGAAACCTGCCAGAGACAATAACGTTTTTTTAGAGCAAGTAGCACGACTTGTAGAGGTTCCAGCCGGTCACAAGTAGGCAGTTAAATATCGTCCATCAAAATATTCAAGTTGCCACTAATAAGAATCTATACCCTGATTATCGAAATAAGGTGAGCGGCGCGGCGGCGGCGGAGCGAGCGCGGGGCAGTAAAAACATTCTTATTTAAAACGCTGTAGAAACGTAACAAACGCTGTTAAAAATTTGCAGTCGACTTCCGGATGGATTTCAATCGGCAGTGGCAAGAAGAGTGGACAGCAGCAACCACGGGCAGGTATACTTACCAACTATTTCCGGACCTGAAGAAGCTGGCTGAGATTCCTCACCTTTCTGACTTCGGGCACTTCGAACTGCAACTTATGACTGGACATGGCGCCTTCAAGACTTATCTCCACCGCTTTGAAAAGCGTCCTGATCCATTCTGCGAGGATTGTGGAGAGGTCGACTCTCCAGACCACGCCATCATGGAGTGTCCAGTGCACTTAGATCTTCGAGAAAAGATCTTCGAGCACATCGCCAGAGCAGGAGAGGCGCTCCCATGGAACCTGGGATCAGCTCTACGAAGCAGAGAGACGTCTTCAAAACTTCTATCAGCGTGGCGAGAAATCCACCAGAGAAGAGGCATCTGAGGCCAACTTCAGACCACCGCACTTCAACTCCGTGACGAATTACAATAATTAGACGAACTTCACCAATCATGACTCAGGAATGAACCCCCCCCCCCCCGACTTAGACAACAACTAAGAGCCGCCGGCAAAAGGTAGTAACCGGCGTCATAGGGCATTCCCAAACCTGAAAAGACAAAAACACACCAGACGATACGACTACACCAGATGAGACACGACAACTCAACTAGTGGACTGTCGTCCTGTCCCAAACAAAAAAAATGGAAAAAAATAAAAAAAATACAAAAAAAAATAAATAAGATAGGTAATTAAGAATTAAGGAACAGGCAACACAGTAGGACGAGAAGAGCGAGAAGAAAAAGAACTCTGTGTATGCCGAGAGGTAGGTAACAGAGAAAAGGATAAGACAGAATTGAAAAAAGTCGACTTTATTCCAATGGCCAGTTAATTACGTTATCAGCACTGTTTTCAAAAAACTTTTAACGTACATCGTTTAGTTTATATTGTGAGTTATATTACTAAAAACACGATTTGCGAATTAAAAAAGTCAATTCTTTGTGTTTGATTTATGATAACTCTGCTTAGAAGCATCGGGAAAAATTTCCTATAGAGAACCTTTAGTCGACTTTCTTGGGAATAATATATCAACATTTTGATTTTTGAGTCTTGTGATTAATATTTACGTCGTTATTAATTTATTTCTAAAGTACTGTTATCTCAGCTATTAAACTACTTTGATGAATGAAATTCAGTAAACAATGTCTTTGAATGAAATATAGGTTAATTCTGTCGCAGTTTTATGTTTTTATTGGAATGGTTTCTCATAATTGATTATTATATAAACGATTGTATCACTGCGAAACAGAGCGCAACAATGACTGTTGAAGTACAGTCTGGACCTACTGGACCCATTTTATTCGCGCGCCTCTGCATGTCTCAGTTTTTCTCTTATAAACAACGCCTGTTTCCAGATGTAGAATTCATTGTAAAAACAATGCCGATTTACCAACATTGAACAATAAGGAACCTTTTAGTTCCTCCGAACTGCATTTGCTGTGTGTGTTGGAAGCATTTGCTCCGTTGTTGTTGGCCAGTTGCTGTACCTTTTCTGGACCGCGCTCGCCCGAGCAATGTTGATAATTAATTTCAATTATCAACTGATTACGGATTTATCTAGTAGTATTGAAGTATTTTATTAACGGAATATTGATTGTGGAAACTATCTAATGTCATTAAAGGAAAAATGAAATGAAAATCTCAATTAACAAAAGAGTTAACAGTTCTTTAGAAATAAATTAATAACGACGTAAATATTAATCACAAGACTCTCAAATTTTGATATATTGTTCCCAAGAAAGTCGACTAAAGGTTCTTTATATGAATTTTTCCCCCGGTGCTTCTAAGCAGAGTTATCATAAATCAAACACAATTGACTGTTTTAATTCGTAAATCGTGTTTTTAGTAATATAACTCACAGTATAAACTAAACGATATTCGTTAAAAATTATTTTAAAATAGTGCTGATAAAGTAATAAACTAGTCATTGGAATAAAGTGGACTGAACATTTTTTCAGCGTTTTTTACGTTTCTACAGCGTTATGAATAAGAATGTTTTAACTGCCGCGCGCTCGCTCCGTCGCCGCCGCGCCGCTCACCTTTTTTCGATAATCAGGGTATAGAGCTTGATATAATCTGCGAGGAAGTCAAGCCGGATGTATTAATTCTGTCAGAATTCGGGTATAACGAATCAAATGTTCATTTTTCCAATATTCCAAATTATGTTTTGGGGATTATTTTATTCGGCCAAACTTGAAATGGGGGGGAGTTGGTATTTTTGTAAAAACACCATTAAGTTCGAGTCATCTATATATTAATACGCAAGCGGTTTTCTTTTCACAGTCCAACCGCAGTAACGGCTGGGCGGATTTTAACGTTTGAGGTGTCAAATTAAAGGGAATTTTATGTAGATTTGTCAACAAGTCTCAGAATTTTAAAAAAGGGCGTCACTAAAGTACAGTAAAGGGCTGAAGTTTCGGAACAGTGGCGCTTTTCATCGACATTTGAGCAAGCTCAGTTATGTTTACAAACTGAACATATGGCCAAGCTCTGAAATAGTTCTTCAGGTAAACTTATTTTTACAGCTGGTTTGGCTTTGTTTTCAAAATATTCTTTTAAAGATTTATTATTATGTAATTTAGGTTATGTTATGAAGTTTTTAAAGCTCTTAAACATTGCAGTTATCAGTTGTACAATGTAGTTTACGATATCTCATAGTGTTTTTTGAAGTTACATTAATCTGAGCAAATCTATTTTTGGATTTGTTGCATTTATAATGCCACCGATAAGAAGAAGACGAACATTGACCGGTCGGAGGAATCGGAACGAACACGATCGCAACCGTTGGCATCACCCTCCCGATGTACCATTTGATGCTCCTTCCAACCTCAGACCAATGAACTAAAAATTTTTTCATTGCGGTGGGTTGCATTTGAAGAATGAAGAAACCGGTAGAGATAGTGCGTCATTTACAAGGTTATGCACATAAAGAAAGCCGTTCCCTGCAATCTCTGTTTTGGCGATAATTATCAATATGGTGCAGCGGCAATCACTAAACAAAGGAAGTCATTATGTGCCAGTGTTTGCTCTCGGTCAGCTACATGTTGCTGTAAGCAGAGTTCAATCTTTTGCCGGTGTTGAAATATATACCTTTCAGGAAAAAGAGAACATGGGGAAATGAAGGTGTTCCCAATCATTAACGTTTATACCGGAAACTCCTGCGGTAGATAAAATTAACTTTGAAAGAATCAATAGTTAAGCTATAATTTTGTTAATGAAAACTTTAAACGTATTTAATTAGGCTGATTATTCTTCATACTTTTACTATATGATCTTTGCTCGATTTCGAGCTACGTGTTATCTAGTTGTCATTAAAATTACCAATTGAAAAACATTTTGAAATCGCAGGCGTTAAGATGCATACATCTGATAAAGGTCCTTTAACTGTATGTCGCATATATCGCTCTCCCGACGGTGATGAAAACATATTTTTCAATAAACTTGAACAGCGGCAATAAATCATATTCTATTCTATTCTATTCTATTCTAGCTTTTACAATATATTACCACCAAATATTACACGTTTTTGCTAGCGGGAGATTTTAACATTAATATCTTAAATGCCCGCGATAATAAAACCAAGTATTTTGGGGAATTGCTCGAGGGGTTTGGGTTGAAATGGTTGGTGAACTCGACCACTAGGGTGACACAAACTTCGCAAACAGCCATTGATAATGTTGTTTCCAACGTCGCTGATGTACGAGTCTCGGTGGTTGCGACCGCCCGCCGTGTCTGATCACTACGCTCAGGTCGCTACTATCGGAGGCTGGCCGCCACTCCTTCTCCAGCCCACTGTCAACACCGGTAGGGACACTAGACCCCCCAATGTTGCCCTCCTCAATAACCAACTCAAATTAGAGAACTGGGACTGTCTCACGGGAATTACTTGTGCGGAACATTTTTCGACTCGTTGAAAAACCCTTGCTTGAGTTTTCATCTTGACACCTTTTGTTCCCGAAAATCTTTTAAAGCAAGAAACAGTTTCAAACGTAATTCGTGGGTCACGAGGGGCATTTTGGTGTCGAGGGATGAATTGAAACTGTATTGGAGGCAGCTGCAATATAAAATCTATTACAACTCTTATAAAAAAATCTATAGTAAAGACCTGCAAGCTGCTGAGAGTTATGAAATAAACAAAAAATTGAAAAATGCCGAAAATTTCTCAAAACAAGCCTGGGAAGTAATAAATAGAAACAAATTGTCCGATCAGAAAATACAAATAACCCAACTGGAGGTGGAGGGTAAACTTGTTCGGGAGCCGCTGGAGGTGGCGGGTGCGTTTAACACGTTCTTCGCCAATGTCGGGGATACGGGTCTCGTGCTCGCCCCTCTAGTTGTTCATGGCCGAATCGATGTACCTTAGCGACGTTACTGAGCAGGATGTGTCAAAGGCGATAGGTGACCTCCGGGCAAAGACGTCTGCTGACATGAACGGCTTATCTACATGGCTACTGAAAAAATGCCACAATGGCATTGTGGGTCCCCTCACTCAATCAATAAATCTTTCTTTCATAACAGGCATCTTTCCAAATTCTCTGAAGGTTGCTAAAGTGATTCCCATTTTCAAAAAGGGGAATACACAAAAACCAAGCAACTACAGGCCTATCTCAATCCTGCCGGTACTTAGTAAGGTATTTGAAAAATTATTTATGCGCAGGATGCTAATTTTTTTTTTAAATCAACATATTGTCACAAGTGCAGTTTGGTTTCCGAAAAGGTAAATCAACTGTTGATGCAATCATCCGCTTAGTGGAAATGATTGTCAGTGACATGGATAAGCGCAACATGACATTAAGTGTCTTTCTTGACTTTTCCAAAGCCTTTGATTGTGTTGAACACAATATCCTCCTTGATCGGCTGTGGCACTGTGGAGTTCGAGGCATACCACACCAGGTATGGTTGAAGTCATGCCTCTCTGGAAGGTCACAGCTGGTCCATGTGAATGGAGTGAGTTCACATACAGCCTCATTGAGATACGGAGTCCCTCAGGGATCGATTCTCGGACCCCTCTTATTCTTGGTGTATGTGAACGATTTAAATTTTGTCTTTTCAAAAACACACATTGTCCAATACAAAGATGACACGACTCTCTGTTTCAGTTCAAACAAAATCGATGAAATTGAAATGACATCATTAGATGGAATCAATTCTTGTATTCAATACTTTGAGGTAAAAATCTCAAGGTAAATCCCTCAAATTCCATCTGCGAGATATTTGGAGGCAGCACCGCTCTAAATATATGTAAACCGACTGCCATGATAGATGACGTTATCGAAGAACTTGGCGTCACTAAATTCCTCGGAATGCTCGTTGATGACGAGCTGACGTGGTCTGATCATGTGGACAGTGTCTGCAAGAAAGTCTCTTCGGCAATATATCTGCTAAGAAGGCTGTCATAACACTGTCCCACTGAGTTATTGCTTATGGCTTACCACGGTTTAATTCAATACCATCTCTCCTATGGTATTGCTCTGTGGGGTGGATGCTCGCAGAAAAACTTTAAACCGTGTTTTTGTCCTTAAGAAAAGCCATTAGAATTATAGCAAAACTCATATTTAGAGAGTCGTGCCGTAATGCCTTCCGGGAAATAGGGTTGTTAACACTGACTGAGCTTTACATCATAGAACTTGCTCTTTTCTGCAAATTTAAAAACAACCAGACTCAGGGAAGAGATATTCACAATTATAACACAAGATCTAGGAATGTATTCAGAACAGCACAGCACAGGTTGACGGCCATGGAGCGCCTTCCCTCACTGGCGGGTGTTTCCATACTAAACAAGATCCCGGAGGACATTAGATTCGAAAACTCTGAACCCAAATTCAAATCAAAATTAAGACGCTTTTTAGTGTCGAACGTGTTCTACTCGGTGGATGAGTTCATGAACCATTTAATGGGGGGAGCACCGGCTTGAGTTCCAAGGTGTTTTGGGGTGTTTTCCAGGGTGTTTTGGGAAAATGCTTTTTGTGACCTGGCTGCTACTTTTCTCACATAATAATTTTACTAATGTGCTTTTTTCATTAATCTTGTAATATGTTATAGTATAAATGTATCCTTTTGACGCATGCTTATGCAATATATGTATTGTCAAAAAAAGCAATGAAGAATATTATATACAGGGTGTTTACGAAAAACCCTTACAGACTTCGGGATATGGTTACTTACATCAAAAATAAGAAAAAAGTTCCTGTAAACATGGGTCCTAAAATGCTCGGTTATCCGTCTGTTGGTCTGTATGTGTTTTTAACATGATTTTGCATAACTTTGGAACTACTAAATATATCAACTTCAAACTTGGTACGTAAATGCTGACTAATGGGAACAATTTTGGTGCGGAGTATCAAGTTTCTACTTTGTACCATTTCAAAATGTCAGCCATTTTTATATTTTAAAACTTAATATCTTAAAAACCGTAAATTTTACAGAAATCGTACAGGAGACAAAAAAGGTGCGTAATTTTATTTCCTACAAAACCATATAAAGATCATAAAGACCTAACGAAAAATAACGGAGTTATTGCAATGTTTCTAACAAGACAATGCGAATATTTGCTATAACTGCCATAAATAAACATGCACTTCATATGGGAAAATGAAGTTTTTTGACCATAACTAAAAAAGTTAGAATACTTGTGTAAATTACAAAGTTGTAGGAATTTTGAAGACTTTTAAAATTATATGCTTGTTGGCATATGTTGCTATTTGATTTTTTTTACTTTCAGGGCTGCCAACATTTTCAAAAATTATTTTTTTTCAAAATTAAAAAAAATTTTAAATATTGTCATGTGACATATCATAGTAAAGCTAAGTTACCAAGGATAAGAATTTTGAATCAGAACTAAAACATGTTGAGTGGTTTGAAAAATACAGGGGTTTCCGTAAATATCGAAAATTTTCACAAAAATGGCCGCCATTTTGAAACGGTTTGAGATAATTTAGTTATGTTTTCACCAAAATGTTTCTTTTAACAAGACCTTGAAAATGATATAATATTTGCTGTAGGTTTACTTAAGAAAATTTTGAGATTCGAACCCATGACCTTCATTTCTGGAGGTGGACGGGTGGTCTGACTCACCCTGTATATATATATATATACTGTATACACTGTATATATATATATATATATATATATATATATATTATCAATAAAATATAACAAGTGTACCCTTTTTTCATATTATTAATTAAATTACACGACACGTGTTTCGGTTTTCAAACCATTTTCACAGTGTGATGATATACATAACCTCTATATTTATGTATAGAGGCTATGTATATCATCACACTGTGAAAATGGTTTGAAAACCGAAACACGTGTCGTGTAATTTAATTAATAAAATGAAAAAAGGGTACACTTGTTATATTTTATTGATAATAATCTTTGTAGCCCTAAGTTGTGAATTACATATTATAATATATATATATATATATATGTGGGTTGTCCAAAAAACAGTCCACATTTTAAGCAGCTGTTTGCTGATATTTTACTTTGACTAATAATTTTTGCAACAATGAAGAGACAAAAAATGTCATTTTAGGTGAAATGGAACACAGAGCTCCACACAGTCGCTCGACATCGAGCTTTTGTGGTCGAAGCGTTTTGCAAAATAATCAGTCTGTGATTGCTACGCAACGGTTATTTCGCAACAACTTCCACATCCCTCGTCATTGCGCAGTTCCTTACCGGAAAACTATTCCTAGTTCCACAGTTGCGACAGCTGAGACTAGAACTGCGTCGGGTGAGGGGGGTCTGCACTCACGGCAGATGAATCAATGACTGTTTGGCGACGACTCTCTCCTAGGCATCTCCTTTCCCGTTTTGGTGACGTTCCTTGGCCTGGCCGGGTTCCCGACCAAACACCTTGTGGCTTTTGGTTATTAGGTTACCTGAAGAATAAGGTTTTGCTTCAAAACCTCAAACCCTTGCTGATTTGCAGAACTCCATACGCAATGAAATTGCTGCAATAACCTACCTATGTCTATGTCGACTCATTGCAAGTTTTCAAAAGCGATTCGAAACTTGCATTGATGTCGGCGGGCATCACCCGAAGGATGTCATATTCCATGAATAAAAATTACATAGCAGCGTAAATATTTTAACTGTGTCATTTTACAACAACAGGTAAAAACTAAACTGGTGAAAGGTAAAATTCAGTCATCCAATCAGTTTATTCCATGTTCCCACCCAGTTAAGACAGTTTCCCGACTGTAAAGATGGTCGCACTTATGCCCACGATGAAGAGAGGAGTGACCAACCATCCACTCATTGAACAACTTTCCAGACAACACGACGGCGCACGAAGACTCAGACGGAGGTGGAGCAGAGACCTACTACACTGAATTTCCATATTAACTTTTTTTTGACAAACCTGAGTTTGAACCAGTGGGCTTATAACTACATTTATCATTGATCACGTTATTTATTTTCACATTTGTCATACCATTTGGAAATAGTGCAAAATTGTATTGTACCAAATATAAAATAAAAGTTATAAAAAACGACTCCAAGACAAGTAAAAGAGTAATCAAACCTATAGTTCAGCCAATGATTTTTAGGTGATTGTTAATTAGGTAAATTCGATTATGTAAATTCACAGGCTGATACTCTTTCATTCGTCGTAAAGTCTTGCAGGAAATCGGTAATATTTTTTAGAATTTTGCTCCTCTTTAATTTAATGAATAACATTTTGATTTTTTATCGAAAATTATAGTCGGAATGCGTTCCCGCACACGTGGTCGTGATTTTCACGGGTTACAACATTGCGTGGAACCATATCCTGACATTTCTTTTAAACGTACGACAATAAGCCGTGTGATCAAAATGAATTGAAATAAATTTGTCACAATGAGCAATTTTTATTTTTCCGATTTCTGGAACATTAACTTTTTCTAAAAAGTGGTACTTATAGCTTAATTAGGTGTAATGAAATAAATTAACGAAATGTTAAGAGACCCCTGTCAAGAAAAGAAATATCCCGCTCTAACGAGCGTCTCTTTGTCAGATCCGTGTCTCACTAACGACGATTTTACGAATTTTAACAAACGCTGTTACGTCTAACAACGATGACGAGTCATCAGAATCTTTCATTTTGATGTTACATCAAAATTGAATCATAAAAACCCCCATGGTTTCAAAATTTGCATTAATGCACAAGACAAAATAGCATGAACAGAAAATATAATAAACTAAATCAATCTCCCTGTTACACACTTTACACGACGATTTGCCACTGGATTGAATACTCAAAAGTTTATTACCACTCGACACCTGATCGCTTTATGTTTCTTTTTTTGAATTACAATAAAAACCTAATAGTTTATTTCGCAACAACTGTTGAAAATGCGGTTTTGCAGGCTCGAAATCTGAGAGCTGCAAAACCCCTTCGGCCGAGGTGCGAACGCTATTTTCACCGCACTATATTTGACACACTTGAAAACAAAACTTTGAAGTTATGAGCATCGATGTAAATAAATACAACTAGATAGCGCGCTCCCCGTAAGGCTCGTGTAGTGATTTTCGAGCCAATACAGCTGTGCGTTGGGGTTGCAGCCGGGCCGAATTGAAGGGGAATTGGGGTAAAAAGCGCGAAACTGTATTGTTAACCGTATTGAAACCGAAACCGCTCGGATTTGGGATCAATTTAGGTAAAGCTTCCTAAATTGATATATAGTTATCTGTCCTCTTGATATAGTTATAGATGTATTGCTATAACTATATTAAGTAATTACAATTAATATTTAACTAGACGGTCAGTACAAGTTGGCCGGCAAAAGATGCGTTCCCCCATCGCCCCTGCAAAATCTAAACGCAACCACTGCCGGCGGCTCGCGTTGCGGGACCTGAGTTACCGATCCAGTGTACTTATCTACATCGGTGGTTATGAGCGACGATAAAACTTCTTTGTCATGGTAAACAAACACAGCTATGAAAATCATATGATCACATATTTCCTGTCTTTGAAATCTATTGAATGCCATATAATTATGTGATGTTCTCACGTTGTTCAAAGCGAATAAACGATCGGCTGACTTTCGGCTCTACGGCCGAAAGTTTTCGGCCCTCTAGCGGAAAAGAGCTGGTTTCGGCCACCAAGTGACGTTTGTAAAACAGGTGATAACGTCGTAGTGTGGTGAAAAAATTGCGCATCCAGCTACAATGGATGTGGGCCACAGTATCTAGAATATCTTTATACGGGAGATATCTTGCGCAGGTGAGAGTAAGAAAAAGATGTGACGTCATGGTAGTCTAACACTTGAAAGAAGGTTCAACAAGTTCACGTGCAAATCTCGTGAAACTACGCCAAATCTCGTGAGATTTTTCATTACTAGAATGAAACATAGTCTTCATTTGTTGACAAATAAATATTTAACCTTGAAATGAAAGATGAGTTAGAAGCTTAAGAAAGATCTTAAGCTTGATCTAAGATGATGAGATCTAAGATGATGAAAGATCTAAGATGATGAGTTGCTTAAGAAACATCTTATAACAATAAATCAGCTGTCTGTGGTTGGTGCTTGGCTTGCAGTGAGACTTGCCGGTGTGTCGACTTGCGCAATAATACAATTGTAAAAGTAGTCCCTTCGCTGGTGCGCACCACCGACCAGCAGAACGGTTGCTGATTGGCTGGTCTACTGCGCATATTGTTTATGATACTTACCGTATAGATGATCAAGTTACTGTGGATGTGGGCAATAACTCCGCCAGATATGAGGACAACTACAGCAGTAGTGAAAATGTTTTTAGCGTGCAAAGTCTCTTCATCGCCTCTCAAGCTCCGTATAGAAAGTAGCAACTTTGTATGACAGCTGATGCCAAAGAAAATTATTGTTTCTCAAGATCGAATTTTGAAGGAAAATAAAAGCGATCAGTTGATTTTTCTTTGCTCTAATAATATATTTAGTTCATCACAAGGGCTTAGGGTGGAGCTCAGTTTGAAACGTAAAACTTAGATCGCTGAATATAACGTATTATTGTGTTTATGTGTACTTTTTGCATCGTAATGAAAAGTACCATTCATAACTTACATACAAGTCCAATGCTTGTACCGAAAATGCATTGCCGGCACTTTATCCAATTCCCATATCCCCGTTCCCCCGTACCGTAAGTAAAATTTAATTTACTGTTCCTGTGTTTGGCTAGTTCTCAAAATATAATTTACTTCAATATTACTGCCGTAAAGATAAAGATTTGAAGAGTGTATATTGCCATTCCAAAATCAGTTAAGTTCACTGCAGTAGTTGATAAATGACGTAAAAGTTGGTTAACGTTAATGCAATGTATATTCAGAATGCGTTAGTATAAATGATTTTGGAACCGAAATAAAGACTCTACACCTCTTTTTCTTGGCAATGATACATTAAAATTCTGTTATTTTTTGGGATTATTGGAAACGCTAAATGACACTGTTTTGTGGGTTTCTATTATATTTAAGCTGAGAAAGGGAAACCTCTTGACAGTAAGTAATTTTATGGTTAGGTTACTTGCCTTTTACTCTTTAGTGTAATTAGGTACTGTTAAGAACATTTATTACCTCACAGTAATTTAAAGCGTTGACATAAAAAAATCTGTAATGTTTTTAATTATTAGACCCTTATCTTCACTCTGTGGATATTTCAATTAGCACAGTTACGTTTGGATTCAGAGGTTGTTAATTAAACTGGGCACAGAGTTTAATATATCGAGCCCAACTCTGCCGATGCACGAAATATTAGTCCAACGTTGGCACTGTTCTTCTCTAACAACTTGTATTATTAAAAATAAAACTTGTTATCTCCCACTTGGAACTAAGCGTTGATATCTTTATTTCAATCTTAATTATTTCTATCTATATACTGTTAATATACTGTGTTATTACTTTTAAAGTCACTTTATTAAAAGGTTTTCTTTATTTAGTTCAGGTAAATGTACCCTACTTACTAAATATTTGTTGCCTCTTTCATCGAAATATTTTATTCCTTGCTACAGCAGCTACTATTTTCTAAATTGGATTTGTTGTAACGTTGTACTCTTTGTAATGAAAAGAAATTTGAAACATAAAAGACTGATTTAAACTAAACATACTTTTAGTAAGGTTTTATCAAAACTTAATAATCTACATGGTTTATACTTTTCTCATAAAAATGTTTTTAAATTGCATATATTTTCTAAGTGAAAGTGATGTGACAAAATGAAGAAGTCAAAAGCTACTATTGAACTTTGAAGGACATTCACCAGTGTGAGATATTTCACACGTTTCATTGCAAACAATATTGTTTACTGTAATTGAAGCTATGCTCTGTTGTAAACAGTTAAATTATAAATAAATAAATAAATAAATAAATATAGAATCTAAGAAGTAAACAAAATCAAGGCAAATCATATGATTAGATAATCAAAATTAATGTGGCACTCTTTACTACAGGTTTTTTACACAGTAACTTGAACATCTATACGGTAAGTATCATAAACAATATGCGCAGTAGACCAGCCAATCAGCAACCGTTCTGCTGGTCGGTGGTGCGCACCAGCAACGGGACTACTTTTACACTTATTATTGTGCAAGTCGACGCACCTGCAAGTCTCACTGCAAGCAAAATTAGCACCAACCACAGACAGCTGATTAATTATTATAACATGTTTCTTAAGCTTCTAACTCATCTTTTATTTCAAAGTTAAATATTTATTTGTCAACAAATGAAGGCTATGTTTCATTCTAGTAAATATCACGAGATTTGGCGTAGTTTCACGAGATTTGCACGTGAACTTGCTGAACCTTCTTTCAAGTGTTAGACTACCATGACGTCACATCTTTTTCTTACTCTCACCTGCGCAAGATATCTACCGTATAAAGATATTCAAGGTACTGTGGGTTTTTTATACTGAGGTCCTCGTTATCATGCCAGTTACAAATATGTGACTGCAAAATACTTGATAATTGCAAAGTATATAAAATTTACACTTGCTGAAGAAAGAACTTAAAACAAGTTGTTGATGGGTCTCAGCTTATGATCACTTAATCAATATATCCATAAAATATATTTTTGATGTGAGAAAATGATTGTTTTCTTTTTGAATCAGTCTTAGGTCTATTCTAATGGTCCTTTTGCAACGGTAGTATGATTTTAATTTTGTTGATCCATTTTAATAATTCCCTAAAGAATTTCTTGTGTACATCCATTATTTATGAACTTTTTTTATGATTGAGTAAATTTTCAGTGGAAGTCATGGAATAATTTTTACCACCCTCAGTTCAAAGTCCTTTACCTCACTAGACTTTAAAGTTACCATATTTGGTATGGATCTGTTTTTCCTGGTTAATCTAAATAATTATTATTTAAGTGAACAGCTGCCATCAGAAAAACTGTCATTCTACCTTCACTTTGATATTTTGTATTTACATTTTTTTTCAGTTCACAACCTATGACTTCCTTGGTGGATTTTTGTATTCGAATCTGACGAAATTTATTGCAGAAATTATCAGTTAATTAAAATAATTTGATTAAATGGGATCAAAAACCTATTTAGTAAACCAATACATTTCACCATAACCAAACTCATATTCACATCAAATTGTCTATGAAATTTACAAAAAATTCTTTTAACATGGAGACAAAAAGAAATGAGTAATCACCTATCTAGAACTTGGAGACAAATAATTAAAGTTTTTAATGATAATAACGGAAAGGAGTTATTAAGAACAAGCAAGTCCCATCACTACAACTTTGGCGTAAGTAAGAAATATGGACTATATCTAGGGAATAGCAGGATTGACTGATGACCTGTAATGTTGGAAAGGTAAGGACCGTGCCTAGAAGCATCAGTATCGAACTGTAGAACCATGAAAGAAGTAATTATTAGTTATCTAGGATTTGGATGATAAATAGAGCTTTGAAGAAGGTGGAGTTTTTATTATGAACTACCAACCCTCAAAAAGGAAAATGAGTTATTGTGTGCATGCAAGTTCCAAATGCAAATAACTAGAAAACATATGGACTACTGGCTGTGAACAGTTGACACGTCGCTAGTACCAACACTCCGTTATGTGGCCCCCGGAGATGCTGCGTATCAGTGAAAGCATCAACGGGTAGCTCTAACTGATAAGAAAGCTACGTTCATTACATATGTAAATGTGAGTTGTTAGTGCCAGTTCCCTTATCAACTACGGTGTTTAGAGGCGAAGATTTCACGCAGTTCTAAAACATTGCCACTAACGGTTATAGTTACAACTATACAGTGTACTCTGAGAAACGATCCTGCCTTGTGTCCAGGTCTCTAAAGACACAATTCAATTTTTATTTTGCTGACTAAACGTGTCAAGAATCTAGTTTAAAGAAACATATTAAAATCATATTTGTTCTCTCTAAAATTATAATGCTCTAATGTTTGAACATATTGGTCTTAAATTGTAAAAGTATTTTTAGACAAGCTTTTATATTGGTTTGAACTACTAGCTTTAGCGAATTTCCGCTATAGGGAAGAAGCTATTACCGTAGGTCTCATGGTAAGACCTAAGCCCGAGACCCGAGACCATGATAACTTTTCGTTTTGGGGCCCCCAGAAGAAAAACCACCATTCGTTCGAATTTATATATATGTCTGTCAGTACGATTGATAGCGGCCGTAAGTATGGTCCAATCTTAATGAAATTTGGTACAGACATGTAAAGTGGCAATCAATTGGACGAGTTCGTGAACAAGCCCGATCGGACCACCGGAGGGGGGATAAATGGGCTTTTGAATTTTTTACATTAAAACATTAAACTAATCCAATTTTTATTGGCACCATTGAATTCAGCTCATAAGAACAAACAGTTTGGTATTTTGAATCACTGCTCTATGTCCATTGGTTACCGAGATATTGAAACTGGTAAACACAGTACAGTACTTTGTCCTAATGTTAACCTCATGGGGAATAAGACAAATACTATATCTGGCTTATTTATCAACATATCTTAATAAAACTGGGTTTGTGGCTTCGTCTAAATGAGATCTAATGTATTTTAGTCTAAAATCCCCGAAATTTTTATTTTTGTGGCAGCAAACCTGCATACTCATTCCCCATGTTATCCTTATGAAAAATAAAATAAATGCTATATCTTCCTTCTTTTTTGACGTATCTTGGTAAAACTTGGTACATGGCTTCTTCTAGTTTAGATCTAATAAATATTGAATTAAAACCACCCAGTTTTAACGAACCTGTTGCAGCAAATCTGCATACTCATTCTCCATGATATTCTTAAGGAGCTTACAAAAACATGTCAAATCTCACTAAGTTGGATTGAAATATGTTCTTTTGTGTTTGAAATTCGCTGAGTATGCAGCTTTGCTGCAACGGGTGTATGTATACTAACAACGGGGGCGTGTGAATTTCATCATTTCGTTAGATATGAACATTTTCAAATGACCGATTTTCCCCTACGTTCTACACACGTTTTAATTTATTTGGTTTTTTACCCAAACCGAATATTACTGAATAAAATTTTGTGGCGACGGTTGAAAACTGTTACAGGACACTCTTGACTTAACGGTAATCTGATAGAAATTTTGTTAAACCATTACGTTAAGTGCATCCCAAAGGTGCAGTGATTCAATTTTCCCCCGGTACAATCTTGTTTGGTATTGCATTATGTCCTTATACACTCGAGTGCTCAAGAGAGGAACTTGGCTGTCAAATACAGTAGCCGTATAATTATAATGTGCATAGTAGATATTTATTGGGTTTAATTTATTTTTACATTGTAATTTTCGAGACATAAATTTTACCTAAAAATTCATGTGGTAAGTTTAAAATAGGTTTGGAATAATTTAGAATACAGTATTTTTCCAACTTCATGTAGTCCAAGATTGCATTTACATAGTATACTTAGCAGTACCCGTGGCTTCGCTCGTGTAAAGGATATCTCATTACTATGAAAGGTGCATTTCTTAAAAGTGACTAAATACCCTGATTTTCACATATTAGATTTATCCTACACATTTTTAGACATTATAGCATGAAAGTTGCAGCTAGTGGTGTCACCGCACTGTGAAATGAGAAGATTTAACGTTTCCTCTGAATAGATTTTCCTACTTCTCTCATTATGGGCTGATTTTGTAACCAATTTTTAATTTTTCCTCACATATACCAAGATGTTTTAGTTAATCGCTTATTGTCATTGAACTAATAAAATCGGGTTTTTAGTGTTTCAATAGCAAAAGTACTCCTGCATGGAATTGCATGAACACAGAATTTATTACAGTTTGCATGTTTATGATCGCATTTATTAATAATCTTTGGAATTTCTCACTAAGAATTGTGGACTTTCGTTAATTTATTAATGGGTTTTTAGTTTGATTCATTCAATAAAACAGTTAAGCTTTATAACAGTAAACTTAGTGTTAACAATACTTATTTCATTCAAGTTCGTAATTCTACTATGAAATACTCTCGTGTTGCAGTCTGATTTTCATGCATCCCATTGTATTATTAAATATGATATTGTTACGAATACCATATTTATTATTGAATAACGGTGATCATGTTTTTTTCAGGTAAGCTTCTCCGGGCAGATTTCTTTTGTGAGTAATATACAGGGTGAGTTTTAAATCTCCTCCAACGTTTTCCACATTTTTCAAATATCAATCCAAATGTTGTTGGGTAGTAAGTACTTCATTTTGCGTGAGAGCCCGCCATTTTCAGCCGCCATCTTGGATCCGCCGTATTGGATACGAAATGTTTTTTTTAACGTAGAGGTGGTGGTGTTACCAGTCATTTCAAACTGAATTTTTATTCTGGTTACAAAGCTGCAATCCGCATTTTTTGCGTACCGACTTATTCTAATACATTATTATAGTTGTATTTTGAACTTATTGTAGCATTAAGTTATATAGTGTAACAATAAATTTATAGATATAAACAAAGTGAGAGAAAAACTACTAAATCTAGTTTGCATCAAAAAGATTAAAAAAGGATTAATTTATCTACCTTATATTCTTCATGCAGAAGCGAAGATAAATATCATATGCAACGAATACAATTTATAACAATGCGCCCGTTGAAGCAGATCTGCATACTCAACGAATTCCAAATGCAAAAGAGCATATAGTTCAATCCAACATTACGAGATTTGATATGTTTTTGTAAGCTCCGTAAGAATAACATGGGGAATGAGTGTGCAGATTTGCTGCATCAGGTGTGTTAACTGGGTGGTTTTAATTCAATATTTATTAGATCCGTACTAGAAAAAGCCATATGCCAAGTTTTATCAACATATGTTCAAACATATGGAAGAGGTAGAATTTTTTATTTCTCATGAGGATAACATGGGGAATGAGTATGCAGGTTTGAATGAGTATGCTGCCATGAAAATAGAAATATCTGGGATTTTAGACTAGTATACATAAGATCTTATGTAGATGAAGCCACAAACCTAGTTTTAGCGAATTTCCCCTAAAGGGAAGAAGCTATTACCGTAGGTCTCATGGTAAGACCTAAGCCCGAGACCATGACAACTTTTCGTTTTTTGGGCCACCAGAAAAAACATCATTCGGTCGACATGACGTGATTGAAAACCACCGGAAAGGTGCGTTATGGGGGCTACCATTAAATCTTTAAATCCCTGTTGCAGCAAACCTACATACTCATTCCCCATGTTATTCTTTTGGAGATTACGAAAACATGTCATATCTCGCTCTGTGTGATTGAATAGTTTGTGCATATGAAATTCGTTGGTTATGCAGGTCTGCTGCTTAAATGGTGTCAAAACATTTTCTTCTAATTTAAGTGTATTACATATTTTAATTTCACATACGCGATTTCAAATTCCAGGCTTTGGTCTTACAAAGCAGCCTTGTTGTTATCTTACATTTCTATGTTTTACAACGAAAGTCCTCTTATTTTTCTTATTTATTAAACTTGTGTATCAAAAGAGACTTAAATTAGACAAAGCCAGCAAGTTTTGCATGTCGTACTCGTAAATTAAAACCCAGAGCCCGGACCGTGGCGGCAGCGACCGCGGAAGCTGCTCCCGGTAATGCATTTTGCGGCTTTTGGTTTTATTTTTCAGGAGCAGTAAATTATTATTTTGGCATGTTTTACGCTTATTATTCACCCTAAATATGTTTTGATGCTAGTTCGTTGTTATAACAGTATACAGTTTTTATTTAAATGTCGAAATACTAAGTATTGTTTTTACATATTTATAGAGTGAAATTCCCTAGAAGTTTTGTTATTGAAAATGAAGATTGACATTATAAAATATAAAAGGGCGCTACTTGTACGGAATCAGCTTCAATTGTCAGGAGAATAACTCATATTTCGTTACGTTTACGTTTTGTTTTTATGCCATGCTGAATACTTTTTAATACTTGCATCTTTTTACAGTTCCAACTCTTAATTTATTATTAAGTTTGCAGTGGTAATTCCAGTAAAAAAAACAACAGTAAATCTTTAAAGAAATAGTGTTAACAGCTCTCACCTAGTTCATTTTCAATATACCGGGTGTCCCCGGGGGGGGGGGGGGTTACAGTCATTTCTGCTTTTTCTATATTTCAAATATCAACCCCTCACCACCACCAAACATTGTTGGGTAGTTCATACTTAATTTTGAGTGAGTACTCAATTGCGGCCGCCATCTTGGATCCGCCATATTGGATATAAAGTTTTTTTTCAAATGTAAAAGTGGTGTTGTGCCCATTATTTCAAATTAGACTTTTCAGTGATGCTGCAATCCGTTTTTTATTATCTAGATTGTTTCTCGAGATATGAATACTTGTTATTAATTTATTTTTAACAAATTTTAACATTACAAATTGATAAAATAACCACAAAGCCATGCTTGGTAATGACGATTAACCACCATCAGTTATTGTTGGGTTATTTCTTTATTTTCACAAATACAAATTTTGTCGCCGCCATTTTGAAATGGGTTAAGTTATTTTAAATATGTGATGGTATTGTGCCCTGTTATTTAAAATAAACTTGTTATGCTGATTTGAATGGAATAACCCGTTTTAGCGAATTTCCCCTATATGGAAGAAGCTGTTACCGTAGGTCTCATGGTAAGACTTAAGCCCGAGACCATCATAACTTTTTGGTTTGAGGTCCCCAGATGCCAAAAACACCATTCGTTCATATATATATATATATATATATATATATATATATATATATATATATATATATAAATATATATATACTAAATGAAAATGGGGTAAGGGGGGTAAACCCCTCCAAAAATGGTTTTTATATTTTTTACGTAGAAAAATTAAAATAATGTAATTTTAGCTTACACTATTGAATTCAGCTTAAAAAAAACAAATAAATAATTTTGTGTTTCGAATTGTTGTTCGATGACCATTGGTTACCAAGATATCGCTGTCCCAATATACGTTGTCCTAATGTTATCCTTATGGGAAATGAGTAAAATTCAATATTTCGCTTATTTCTCAATATGTCTCAATAAAGCAGGGCGCGCACTTACAGCGGACATGACCGGATCGGTACAGGACCGGCCAAGTGTCAAATGTCAAAATACACGTAGTCATATGAGGCACCGCGCATTAGACCGGACCGTCCCATCCTGGGCCTCACCGGACCTGACCGTCACCGGACCAGGACGCCCCAAGGACCGACAGAGCCCGGTCAGGCCCGGTGGCCGGTGTGGTGGGGGCAGCTTGAGAGACGCTCCTCACTACCCTCCCTCCTTGTATTTCTCTTAGAGTAAGGAAGCATACCAATAAGTTCAAAAAACTTAACACTTGACATGCGGAAATGTTTGAAAAATTTTTCCTCGTCTTTGAGGAGGTCCGGAAACAGTTGGGAAAGCTCCCCGCAATCTTCCCTCTTTAAATTGATATCGTGAACCCAAAATCTGGCTTCACGTTTTGTTAGCTCGTAGCAAGCTACTGCTTACATAATATACTTTTCAGAGTCACTGTCTGTCATGGTGTGAAGCAGCAGACAACGCAGCACCGATGGGACACGTGGTTTTTGGTGACGTATTGAGACAGGAGTTGGGGTATTGAGGGGAACGGGATGCCTGAAAAGGCCGGTGGTAAGTGCGCGGGTGCAGGACGAATCCGTTCCTGTGCCATGCATGTCTGGTCCGAGCCGGTCCGCTGTAAGTGCGCGCCCTACTTAAACCTTGGTATACCTTCTTCTTACCTGGTACCTTCTTCTAGTTCAGATCTACTAAATATTGAATTAAAACCACCCAGTTTTAACGTACCTGTTGCTCCCCTACATACTCATTCCCCATGTTATTCTTATGGAGCTTACAAAAACATTTCAAATTTCGCTATGTTGGTTTGGAATATGCTCTTTTGCATTTGAAATTCGCTGAGTATGCAGGTCTGCTGCAACGGGGGTATTTAATTATGGTGTTTCGTTTTCAATACATTGACTATTTCTAAGGAAAATTTCATAAAATACGAAATTTTTAAAAACTTAGCACTGTTATTCAAAACGGGTTGCGGCGTTGAATGTAGCGTAAAAAGTTAGTTTGAATTGATTGGTCACAATACCATCTCGTTATTGTTATAACTTACTCCATTTTAAAATTGTAGATCCAAGATGGTGGCTGAAAAGTTTAGAATGGTTAAAATGAAGTGGAAATAACTCAACAATGACTGATCGTGGTTAATCGTCATTATCTAGTATTATTTTGTGGTTATGGACCTACTTTATTAATTTGTAATGTTAAATTTGGTTGAAAACAAATTAATAAAATGTATTAATATCTTGAATTTATCAATCAAGATATTAAAAAACAGATTGCGGCATTGTAATCAGTGAAAATATCTAGTTTGAAATACTTGTTTTGGATCCTATATGGCGAATCCAAGATTTCGGCCGATATTGAGTTCCCACTCAAAATGAAGTATTACTACCCAATAATAATGTTTGGGGTGATGTAGGGTTAATATTTGAAAAGAAATAGGAAAATGTAAGGGTCTGTAAGTAGCCCGCCTACTTATGTGTATTGTTGATAACATAACAAATGCGTATTCGTTGGATAATTAATTGAAGTGTATTTTTTATACTTTGGGTACTTGAAGGCTTTTTAAAATTTTGGATGAGGAAGTCCTAAGAGATCCCTTGGATCCAGGTCGATGGAAGATTGCTCAGTCCGATTGCAATTTGAGACTCTCGTCGCTGCGGTGAACCGCAGATGAATCACAACACTGCTTCATGCGCAGCGTCGCATGTTGCGCAAGATTTTTTTTGCAATTATAGCTGTCATAAGTAATGTAAAAAGTTTAGAGAAGTGTAATAAATACTCCTTTTGCAGCAGGCATAATACATAGCGAGTTTCAAACTCTTACAGAAAATTTTCAATATAACAGCGATATATTATGATATTTTTTGTTTTATTCATAGCGATAGTATAGAGAAGACAGGACTGTAATACAGGTTTGTTTCCATGGAAATGTAAAAATGGGGAGATATCTCGGTTTAAATATCTCTGTAACCAAAAATGAGCAATGAGTATACGTACTAAATTATTAGTTTTTTCGAGCTTATTCAATAGTGCAAACCAAAATCAGATTATTTTATTTATATATTTTCAAAAAACTCAAAAACGTCTTTTTGGGAGATTTATTACCCTATTCTAATATAAAATAGAAGATAGGATCTCAACTAAACGAAGCTTCTTACCAAGTTTTGATAAGATTTAATTTATTGATAAATGGGAGATAAAAAATGTTACTGATTTCCCTTGATGGGACAATATTGTAAAGTATTCACTACTTTTAATATATCGGTAACCAATGCAATGAGAATAGATAATTATTTGTATCTATCCTCTATCTACAGGAGTTGGAGAAAAACACAAAAACCAACTAAAAAATCACAAAACACAAAACATAAAAAAGGGCAATTTAGCGAAGGTTTGTGGAAAAGAGGTAGCGGAGCGGCTTTCTTTGAAAAACACGAAGGCAGGTCAAGGACCCGGGAACGCCTTGGCTTGCTATGGCAAATGGCCCTGTTACCAGCTCATCCACTCGCCTCGGATTGAGCCCTCCCCCTTGTGTTCTGTTTGGGGTGATTGGGGGACGCTTAGTGAGACATGCCGCTTCTGTGAACTCCGAGCCAAAATTAGAGGAGCTGCTGAGATCAAATTGTTCTCATCAGGTGGCTGCTGCAAGTAAGCACCCCCGCCACGCTGAAAGCAGTGTATCCAAATCGTTTGAAGCAGACTCAAGAACCATGGGCATATTCCTGATACCGCGACTGTGCTAGACGGGTGATGGGTGTCCGAGGAGGTTTGGCTGACGTTTGATGGTGTCGGGCTGTGGAAGACACTCGGGAGCAATGCTCCCATGGTCCGAGGTCCCAAAGAACTCCCAACAACATTGTCTTTGATTTCCTGAAGCACGAAGATCATGGCAACATGCAGGCGAATGACAAACGTGTTCTGGGTTCCGGATCGGGGGGCGAGCCTTCGCCCTTTGGCCGGAGCTCCAAATTGAAGAGGATCTCTCCGGCTGGAGGGGCCCCGAAGTTGTAGGATCCCGGGGAGTCGTCAATGCGCCTCCCCCAGCCCCATTCAAGTCCCTGGACTCCAGGACTGATACCTCGCATGTGGGGCCAAAAGCCACTGAGGATGGGCCACCGTCAGAGAGTGGGGTCATGGGACCGGGACTCCAGATAACATCGGAGACCGGAAACGGCAAAATTCGAGCAGCCCGTGGAACGACTCGCCGCCGAGCCGCTTAGTCCGTCTGACTCTGAGTTGGACGTCACCCGAAGACAGGTCGACGATTGCGACCTGGAAGAGGACGAGGCGATCGCAGAAATTGAAAAAGCGCTAGGGGAGATCCGCGACGTGGTGGTCGTCCAGAGGAACCAGTCATGGTGTTCGGACGGCTGTCGCGAAGATCGAGGAAGCCGTCAGCATGATGAAAGCGACGCGGGCGGTCCGGTTGGAAGCCCTCAAGGCCGTACGCCGAGTTGTGGACAGAGCATCCAAAAAGTCACCGCTAAAGAAGCGGAACGAGACATTCTCCTCGATGTCGGAGGAGGTACAAAAAGGGGTGGAGAAGTCTACTATAACTTCACCCCTGAAGCCCTCCGCGACATCAGGGGAGATGAAGCAGACAGAGGAAAGTCTTCAATGACTTCTCCTGAGAAAAAGAAGAAGGATGGTGGGAAGAAGGCTAAAGGTCCTCAGACACCTACAGCTGCAAGCGAGGTCACGAGAGCCAAACTCCCGCCGAAAACATCTGATCTCCCCAAAACAGCGGATGATGGCTTCACTCAGGTGAAGTCTAAGACCGCCCGGAGGAGGGAGAAAAAGAGAGGCTAGTTGTCATGCAAGAGGCGCCTCCTCGCTGTGTCTCCCGGAATGGAAAGAAGCCAAAGAGGACCAGCTCTGGGGCGAAGATGAGGCATGTTCTCATCATCAAACCGGGGCAGGGACGGCCCTTCTCCGACGTAGTTGGAAAATTGCGGAGAGACGTCAAGTCGTGCAGTCGGGTTTGGAGGTCCGCCGACTGCGGAGGACCAATGACAGCTCATCAAGCTGGGCTCTGGCCGTGGTTAAAGTCAGTTTGCGGATACGGTGAAGTCGGCTCTTGGTGCTGGCAACAAACTGAAGATCGTCGCCCCCCCCCCCCCCCCCCGCTTGCTTCTGGAGATCATAGATCTCGATTAGTGGCGCCTTGAAACGGGAGTTTGGGTAGGGGACGGAAGACTTCAAGGTCTTTTTGGCCAAGCCAAACAAACTCTCGAGAGCAGAGGCTGGTGGTCGTCGATCTCGAGGTCTCCAGCGGACAGAAACTCCTGCAAAGGGGCAAGATCAAGGTTGTGGGTTGTCTGCCGAGGGCGATCTCTAGTGGAGATCCCACGTTGCGTCCGCTGTTTACAGTACGACCACACTCGTCGAGAGTGCAAGGGTCCGGACACTAGCGAGGCATGCTGGAAGTGTGGTGGTGCCAGGCACAAGTCGTCCGCTTGTAGCCAGGCACCCTAAAGTGAAGCCTGCAAAAAGACAACCGACGGTCGACCGTCGGATCATGTC
This sequence comes from Flexamia atlantica, assembly GCA_035578135.1. Lineage (NCBI taxonomy): Eukaryota > Metazoa > Arthropoda > Insecta > Hemiptera > Cicadellidae > Flexamia > Flexamia atlantica. The sequence continues at coordinate 190,739,582 of JAQJVK010000001.1, read as the reverse complement.
TAAGGCTCCGGCGCCTGACAGACCTTCAGAGACTTCTTGGTCTCAAAGAAGACCGATAGGCACGGTCGCTGAGGATCATCAAGGGAAACCTAAATGGGAGCATCGCGGCAAGCTCACTGGTCGACCAGATTGTTCGTGAGACGGGGACTTCTCTAGTCTTCGTGAGCGAGCAGCACAGGTCCACTCATATTTAGACCAGTTCGTAAATGGGAACGCGTCTTGGTGCCACCCCGACAAGTAGTCACCCCGTCAGATCGCCACCATTTTACACCGGTCTTGAGGTGGCTGGTTGACGTGTGCGTCCACGTCAGATCGCCACCGTTTGAGAGGTGCTGATTAGACGGGGTGGTTACTTGACACGGTCGTGAAAGGTGATGATCTGTCGTCTGCGGCGGCGTCCAATCGCCACCTTGGAATAAAGCGGGTGACCAAATCTAACATTTAGACGATAATATTATTCTTTGTTATGTTGTAATCAACATTGATTCTTCTTCGAAAGAATAGGATTTTGGAGAAACAATTACTTTGAAATATGTATATCACAAAAATGTAAAATGATGAAATGTACAATTCACGATCATAATTAGAGTAAACTAGAGATCGCCTGCTTGCCAAAATTCAATCAGAAAATATTTGGACTTAGTCAGAACATGTGGCTGCATTTGTTTTACATTTAGTTGTTATTCCGCAACCATTATAGCAACACATAAAGCTCATGTTAATTTTTTATGATTTCAAATCATTTTTTCTTAAATTCTCTAAAAATATAGCAAATTAGGCCTATGATGATATTGTGCACATCTACAGGAAAGTACTTTTCTCACGGTGAGCTTGGATTTTCCCTACGTTGCATACCGGCTGAGAAGAAGGAATCACAAAAATAATGCTTGCCTAGTAGTTATACAGATTTGATAAAATTATTTTTCAGTTAAAATGTACTGATTACTATGAGATTTCCTGTGTGTAAGAAGTAATGTCAATTTCATGATTTTACAAATGCCCTCTTCGTTGTTTTAATTGATTCATTCATTTCATTGGTGACATATAATTTAATACTTTGAAAAAGGTTTTATAATTATAACTAGTGGACACCCCTACTTATCTTCATCTGTATCCCAATTGTTACGCCAATGCTAATTTAATGGTATTATATAAATTATATAATTCATATTGATTAAAAAGGGAATTTGCTTCAGAATTTAATGGCATCTTTTCGGTGAGCTATTAAACATTTGTGCAAAATTTTGAAATGACCAGTGAAACTGTTTTTGAGTAATCTCGTTACGTACACGCCCACACACTGAGTGACAGACGACGAATTTTTAACTCCGCTATTACGTATATTTTACTCCACTTCGTTCGTTCATCAATCACGACTCTGATATTTTATTGAATATATGATCAGGTAAACATGAAATATAACCGCACAAAGCTCGGCCCACCGAGTACTAAAATATAATGAGTAACTTGATGAAATAGAAGCTAAGAATGATTGGAAATCGATTTTATATTAATGGTACTATCATTGATTCCTCATCATTTTAGAAGATTTTAAGCACTTAAATAATCATGTATGCCTATATAGCCTATAAGGTAGGGGGAGTTTGTAAAGCTTTTTTCTCGTTACGTACACAGAAGAAAACAGAGCGGGGTGGTGATCTGTCGGGGTGGCTACTTGACGCGTCCGTGTGAGGTGACGGTCTGTCGTGTACGCCAACGTCAACCCACCACCTCATCTGGGTAGAAAGGTGGCGATTTGACGGGGTGACACCTTGACGGCATTGCTGTATTTTTATGTGGTGGCGATCTGACGCTATGGCTAGGTGGCGACTAGACGGGGCACCTAGACGTCTACCCGTCGCTGAGGAACATCAAGGGAAACCTAATTGGTCTATGAGCAAGGCCATCGCGGCAAGCTCACTGATCGACCAGATCGTTCGTGAGACGGGGACTTCTCTAGTCTTCGTGAGCGAGCAGTACAGGTCCACTCATATTTAGACCAGTTAGTAAATTATTAACCGAGGCGAAATTATGGTTCTGATCACATGTTTGTTTGTTTATTTATTTATTTATTTATTATTTACTTATTTAACAAACGGTTACAACCAATACAGTTTATACAATACTTAAGAATAATAAGGTACAGTGTGCAAGATGACGAGCAAAATAAATATAACATTATCAACGTGAGATACAACAGATGGAACATGAGATATAAGATACAGCTTGAGATCGATTTGACAGTCAAATTAGCTAACGAAGGACAAGCAACTGAATAAGTGACGACTAGAATAATAATAACAAAGTAACATATTATGATAATGATAAGATTATGCAGTTAATTATATATATATTAACAAGCATGAAAATCGATTGTGAAATATACATGCAAACAATCGTTCAATACAAGTTTCCTATCAATAAACAAGCAATCAGTGGACTAGACTAGAGTGAAAAATGAATTAAATAAATAAGTATACTCCTGGAACGCACATGTAAGAAGAATAATAAGTTAGCCGAAAATACAATAATAAGACTGATCAACAATAATCACTAATAATAACAATCAATAATAATACTCAATAATAATAATAATAATAATCACTAATCAACAGAACAACAAGTTGTCACGACAAAAGGTGCAAAGATCTGGGAAGGTCCGCGATGCACGGGAATTCACTGCAGAAGCCTCTGAACTTCTCTCTTGAAGGAGCCCGCCGATACACCAAAGAAGTTGAGCCGAGGAGCAAACTCGCTGCCAAGTCTGAGAAGTCGAGAGGTGCTATGGTGATAGGCGTAGTAATATGGCTCATACCTTCTCCGGAAGATGGACCCGGAGCGTGTTCCCCTAGGGATTGAAAAGTCAATGCCGGACAAGAGAGCAGGGCAGTCCAGGAGACCATTCACCAACTTGTAGAGGAAAAACAGATCAAGAGTGGTTCTTCTTAACTGGAGTGATTGGAGATCAAACTGCTCTTCAACATCCCTGATAGGCGTTCCAAGGTACTCAAAGCCAACCCTGCATCCCAGCAGTCTGACAAAGCGGGTTTGGATCCTGTTCAGCATATCTTGATGGCCGAGTTGATACGGTGACCATAGAATGGATCCATATTCCATGAATGGTCGGAAGACTCTTCTTGTACAAAATTACAAGTGACATCGGTGAGTTGAAATCCCGTGTAGATCTCATGATGAAGCCAACCAGAGAGGATGCTTTGTTAACTATAAAATGCAAGTGCTTTTCAGGGCTAAGGGTTGGGGTCATTACAATCCCAAGGTCCTTGAACTCATAAACTCTTCTTAGAATAGAGCCATTGATGAAATAGTCTTGAAGAACACCACTCTTCCCACGCTTGAAGGTCATAACCTGACATTTTGTAATGTTGAGCTCCATGGCATTAGCACGGCACCACTCTTCAATATGGTCCAAAGACAGCTGAAGATCCGCACAGCTCTGAGAAGTTGTGACCCTGCAGAAGACCTTTAGATCGTCGGCGAACATGAGGTATTCAGTCTTGATAGTGAGGCCAATGTCATTAATAAAGACATTAAAAAGCAGTGGGCCAAGATGCGAGTCCTGAGGTACCCCAGATGTGACACCGAATGGCATTGAGGTTGAACCCTCGTACTTCACAAGGAGAGAGCGACTACTCAGGTAGTCCCTAAGCCAGTCCAGCAAAGAGCCACAGACTCCATACCCAGCCAGCTTGGCAATCAAGAGGCCATGGTTTACCTTATCAAAGGCCTTTGAGTAGTCCAGGTAAACACAATCCACAGAAGATGAATCCATAAATGCAGACATTATATACTCCTGAAAGTGGAGAAGATTGGTGAGAGTCGACCTCCCATGTCTGAAGCCATGCTGATTATCTGAGAGGTAGCCGTTGAGATGATGGATCAAGTACTCGAGGACGATGCGTTCAAAAACCTTGGCGAGGCAGGGCTGGATTGCAATAGGCCTATAGTTTCTCACATTCTTTCTATCCCCCGACTTGAATATGGGAACCATGTAGCTTTCCTTGAGTGAGGATGGAAAAATTCCAGCTTTCAAGAGAGCGTTGAAGAGTATGGCCAAAATAGGAGCGAGGACAGGAGCACAATATTTAAGAACCGTAGGTGGTATTTCATCTGGGCCAGCTCCTTTGTTGGGGTTTAGAGCCTCTAACTTTGATTGCACATCAAGAGCAGAAACTTGACAGCCTGAGAGGATAGTGTTAGTGCCATAATTGGGAACGGGCACGTTATTGTCACTGAAAACTGACGCAAAATACTCAGCAAAGAGCTCGCACTTTCCAGAAGGTTCACAGGCCACCCAAGTGTCATAGACAATTGAAGATGGTACTGTTGAAGATTTCCTCTGGCTGTCGACATGAGACCAAAAAGATTTTATGTTAGTCTGGATGCCTTCCTCAACCCTGTTCATATAAGCGGCTCGGCATTCACGTGCCAGGTTCTTGCAATCTCTTCTGAGGCTTTGAAATGCTACAAAATCATTTATATTATGAGTTTGCTTGAATATTTTATGTTGAATCTTCTTCTGTATAACCAATTGTTTGAGAGTGCTTGAAAACCAAGGCGAGAAGTGAGATGTACCAACTCTTTTAAGGGGGCATGACCCTCTGACTGCTTGGCTTAGACATCTGCTAAAAGAATTAAAAGCTCTCTCCGCATCTTGAAGGTCAACTGGGCTGGGATAGGTACACGACTGAAGCTGATTGAAGACTCCCTCCAAATTGCAGCGACGAAAGTCTGTGATGTATTTTGGTGTACAAGAAGAAGTTGTATTGAGAACCTCAAATGAGATCACGAGGGTTGGGTGGTGTCTGTCCTCCAACAGCAGAACATCATCCGCCTTCTCAACTACTGAGTTGGCAATCGATGATAATATGAGATCAAAACAGATTCCTCGATAATTTGTGATTGTGTTGATCTGTCTCAAATCATACATTGTGGCTATGTCAAAAATCAAGCGTGAAGACTCATTGGGCTTTGAGACATCAACGTTTTCCAGCATATGTTGGGAAGATTAAAGTCGCCCATCAGGAGAATTTGGTCAGGGGTTCCAGCTGAGTCAATAACTTCGGTAATTGAGTCACATATATCAGAGTATATTGATGAAGGCTTGTCAGGCGGAACATAGACATTTCCCAGAAGAAATTTAGCGTTGCCAATACTGCAGTGGACATAAAGATGTTCAATATTGCTAGCTGACAAGTTGATTTGATTGCAAGAGATAGGACTGCGCACGCAAGAGGAACGCCGCCTCCGCTTGTTTTATCACTCGTCAAGTTATTTCTATCGCATCTAAATATTAAAAAACCAGGAAGACCAAGCTCAGAGTCGCTTATATCAGGGGTTAGGTTGGTTTCAGTGAGAGCAAGAATATCATAAACACTGACCATAGCTTGCATAGAGAGAGCAGTCAACTTACTCCTCAACCCATTGACGTTTTGATAGTAATACTTTAACCGTTTTGAAGAGAAGTCGATGTTTCCCCGTTTTTTGACATCTGCTTGAAAATAGTAGGGACATTGTTTTTGTACATTATTTTTAGGTCCTTTTCACCCCCAGCAATACGCGATCCCAGCTCCAACTTTAGCGACTGGAAGTACTCAGTCTCTTTTGGGGTTCGGTCCCTAGAAACCCTTACGTCCAAGAAACGCTGATCGACCTGGGATAATTTGTCTGACGAGAAGAGTCTAATAATCTCACGGACGTCGGCTTCGTTGTTCAAGACCACTTTTAAGGGCCTAGCCTTACCAGGAAATTTTTTCCCAACTCTGACAGTCTTCATATTGTTTATGTTGGCGGAGGCGTGAGTATTTTGAATAAGGAGGGTCACAAGGTCCAGGTCGTGACGCTTTTTTGAAGGGATATCTCGGCTCGTGGACTCCAATAAGTTGTAGATCATAATATTTTTGGCACGATAAGCTCTCTCATTCATCTAGGCTATAGCGCTTTCAAGGCAAACAGCACCACTTGAGTTATTGATAGTTGACAACTTGTCCTCAAGAGCTTGCACTTTATCCTCGACCTTCGACACACGAGGCTCAAGGGCTGTTAGCACATTGTTCATTGCAGTAGCCTCGGATTTGATCGTCACAATATCGGTGGAGATGTTATCGATCTTTTTAACTTTGTCCAGAAGGTTATCAAGTTTGAACAACACAGAGTTCATTTGAGATGAGAGCAACGACAGGGGCTGGTTAGCGGAAACAAGACAATCAGTCCTCTTGCAGTACCCTTTTTCACTTTCGTTTGCTCGTAATTTCTGATACTCAGTCTTGTTCATCTTAATGCATTCACGATGAAACCTTCGTTCACAGGGGCCCTTTGCATCCAACTCCCTCATCTTCAACAGTTTTTACACAAATTGGACATGATTGCGACATTGTGTCTTGCTATGGTACCCTTGGACGTAACTAAAACAGTGTTGAAAAATCAGTGGAGAAAGTTTCATCAATCAACAATAATGGGGGGGGGGGGTCAAAGCAAGCGCTTGACAGTAATTCCGAAAGGAGGCTATTCAATTCACCCCCAGGTAACACATAATGTTAAAATGTAGGTCCCTTAGTTGCCATTGGCTGTTGGGCTGTTAATTAACAGTACTGTCTAAGGAATATGTCGGCCTTAGTCAGTAACAAGACTACACGATCGCGCCACAATCATCCTTCACTCATCTCTCATTCATACTTGGCTTAAAATACCTACCTGGGTAGGTCGCCATTTCAACTAATGTATCTAATGTATGGTTCCCAGACCGCATAGGATGGGCCGTGCTGTGGGTGCCCGACCCAAGTGGGGTCCCCATTGTAAGAAGTGGCAACGGCGAGAATTTTGCCTGGATCACAAGCAATGGAGTCACGTTCTTGAGCTTTGTTATTTTTCCCCGAATGACAACATTCCACGGTTCACGGAGAAGTTGGAGGCTATGAAGGACGCAATCCGCATCATCGCGGGCCCGTGTCACCTGGCAGGCGACTTCAAGGCCAGAGCGAGAGAATGGGGGATGTCACACACAGACACCGTGGAAGGTTGCTGCTGGAGACATCCAGGCTGGGGCTGCTGACAATGAACGAGGGGGACACGCCAACCTAACGGGGGCCGGGATTCGGGGAATCGATCCCCGACGTGATCCTGGCATTGGAAGGTCTGGCTTCCCGAATCATGGGCTGGAGGGTGATGGGTGATTACTCAGGAAGTGATCACGAATACATCACCTTCGAGGTGGCCGAACAAAGAGGAGGAAATCGCAGCAACAACCGATACCCGCTCGGCGGGAACCTGGCGAGACTGGGCGAACGGAGGCTGGCAGAGGCCCTACAAAATGGTGTAAGGGACATCTCCCAGACGCCGGACGACCAGCCAAGCAGGGCAGACGCGGAGGCGGTGGTGGAAGCCACATCGGACCTCATGTATCGTGCCTGCGACGCGTCGATGCCCCACAAGAAGGCACGCACCGGATAGCGCCCTGTGTACTTGTGGACTGACACATCGCCGAGCTGCGGCGAAACTACCTGAAACTCAGGCGGCGAGCTCCAGCGTTCCCGGGGCAGACCCGAAGCGGCAGAGAGGTCGGGCCAGTACAAAGCGGGAAAAAAGAGAACTGGTCAAAGCGATCAGACAAAGCAAGGCGTGCTGCTGGAGTGCACTGCGAGAGGACATGAATAGCGACCCCAGGGGACAGGGGTACAAGCTGGTCATGAGGAAACTTGCGCAGGGACCCGGGTATTTGCCGATGGAGGTATATGTATTTTACCACGATGGAAAATAAACTAGATTTCAATTGTAAATGCGTTCTTATATAATTAATAACAAAACTTGCCAATTTACAATCACATTTCTATTAAATTAATTTAATGTTTCAAGAATCATATTATAAGGTAATTTAGAACGTCGTTTAATGCCAGTAATTACCAAGGGTAATTTTATTAAGAAAACTCGTCTGTAAAGAGCTAAAAACAGTGATCTTGAAACTCAACTTTTCACCTTTCAAACTATTTTAGGAATGAATGATCATTTTTTCCTTATTGATTTCTACGTTCCATTTTGAATCGTCCATTCTGTATTAAATGCCAATTCACCGGAGTGGATGGGTCAATGACTGGAAAGGTAATCTAAAACGCTCACAGAAACTAAATTGTCTCATCAATCTTATTATAGTCTCTAAAAGCGTCTTTCTGCATTTCAACTGAGAAACGATAATGCATTACTTTACATTTCACCAAGAGTATTTTTTCGAGCCCCTTTTGTTGTGTTTTCTTTGTTACACTATCTTAATGGGCTAAGCTTTCTGTCAAATGTTGACATCGTAGTTTGATTACATTAGATTAGTTGGTATTTCTTAAACCCAGTTTAGCCTATTCAAAGATACCTTCTTACATAATTTTCTAGCCACCACATTCGACTCTTATTGTGATAATAATGAAGGCCCTTTGTCTTTGCTCGTCTTACGACTTTATAAAATTTAATATTTCAGAAGTTGCCAAAGCACTAACAATTAAAAATATATATCATTATTTGCCGGAATAATGAATTTATATTGCGAGAATTTATGATTACATTACGACGTAAAATCCAACTAGCCACGAAAGAGCTTTTTGTTCGAATGTCAACCATTTCGCAGCCGACCTCAATTTGCAACTCGATGGAAAGTTCAAAGCCTCAGTTTAATTAGACAGCAACATTCTCATTAATATTTCATCCACGTGACAAAGGGGTACAAACAGAACCAACCAGTGCATCAACGACTGACCTTCCAATTTTAGAATACTATGTATTCTACTTAGTTATTTTGTATAAAACTGTATTGAAAAGAGGTAGTACATAAATACATAATTCATATTTGTTAATTTGAATTATAATAATTTTTCCTAACCAGGAAACCTAACCTCTATGATCACATCTCCTCGATGCAATATCTGAAAACTTAATTTATTTCTCATTATAACAGTATGCTGATATCGGTTTTCAACCGCGATAGCCAGTAACCCGCGAATAACTTCAATAAGATAAATAATACAAATCAGCTGAATTTTTATATCTACAACAGTGTTACAAAATACGTGCTAAACGGTTAACGGTGTTGATTTATACCGTAGATGACAAAAACTATTAACTTCAGTTTGATGACCAATTTATAAGAACGATGTGTCGCTGACTTTAAACTAAAACAGGCAAAATATTCCTAAATAAATTTTACTCGTGATGACGTTATATTTAATATAAGTAAAATAATATTGTAAATATTTATAATGAAAAGTAAACGGAGCGTTGATAATAGGATAAGGGCCAGTCCAAATCACTTCTCGGGAATTAAGTTTCCTAATCCTCTTAACTTACATTCAAACCAGCCGATTGGTCAACCTAATAGTTCGATAAGCTGAACCGATCACTCTGAAAAGTGGTCTCTGAGTTATAACAGTTTCCATAACAAAAAGCAATAAACGGTATCAGGAATCTGACACATACTTTCCCCCTTAAAGTCATTTAAAACCAGATAACTTATACTGTATGGTGAAATTAAACAAATTAACAATTAATTATCACACAAGTACATACCAAATTTTATCAAAATCGGTTGGTAAATAACGGAGATATCGGTTTATTTGCCCTAAGAATAACATTGGACAACGTACTGCGTTTACCACTGAACTAACATATCAATCATCTCCGCAACCAGTTGGCGTAAAATAATGATTCAAAATACTGCATTATTCAGTTTTTCAAGTCAAATTTAATGGTCGCAAGTTTATTTTCTTTATAGGTTACAGATTTTGTGAAATTTGCAAAATACACACACACATACGCGCGCGCGCGCGCACGCACGCACACGCACGCACACATCCACCACACAGACACCCAGACACTAAGCCGAAAACCACTTTTTTGGATTCAGGGAACTCTAAAACAAATATATCCACTAACAACTCAAATTAGAAAATTTTTACGAAAACAATACTTTCTCCAAATACTATGTATAGAGGGGAGAAAGTAAAAGAGGTACTTCTTGGTGAGCCATTAGGTGTGTTTTGTATTTATTTTATTCTACGATCGGTGCAAAAATGTTTAAGCATCAAAAAGACATTTTTGCTCCGCTTCCGATTCACGTTTTCACGTTTTTTCTGAGGTTCACCATATCAGTATCAATGTTAGGCGCAATGGCGGTTTTTCAGTTATAGTACCTAAAATTTTTTTACGGACATTATAGTTTTAATGAGTTTTTACGGACGATTCAGAGAACAAAAGTTTACTTGTTTGGATTGTTTTTGTATTGCATTATAAATACACCCGTTGCAGCAGACCTGCATACTCAGTGAATTTCAAAAACTTAAATCAATAATTTAAACGAAGCCTTGCATCTAGTCAAAGAAACGTATGCACGTCCTGTAAATAAGCATGGTCCCGGGCTTAGATGGCACCGTTAGTACCATGAGACATACGGTAACAACTTTTTCCCAAAAGAGGGAATTCGCCAAAAAGGGGTAAATGTCCTATGTAATTTACCTATATCGTCTTAATGATTATATTTACCTTAATAGATATCGAGGCACTTAATATTACACTTCTCAAATAAATTATGGAGCAGCCTAAAGTAAGCCTCGGCTTACTTTAGGCTGCTCCATAATTTAGTTTTTCGGGAATGTGCAAGGTACACTCCTTCCCATTAGGCTACTCAAGACTACGTTCACAATTGTGTGAATAGCTAAAAATTCGCCCACGGTAGACATTAAAAAATAAACACTTCATTAAACCATTTAATCGGACTGGTTGTACTGAATTGTTGTTCGCATACTATTTTAAATTTAACAGTAAAACGGAAATGTATTTAGAATGTTATAAAGAACAGAGTTTACAAACTCTTTTATAACGTAGTACACTATTTTAGCCTCCTTGCGTTTTCAACGCAGAGACAACGTCATGTCAGGAGGGATTGGGTGAGGTAATCGAACTTCTGAGATAAATGGGAAGCTTCCCATCCCCGTGACAGTTCCGGGAACGATATTTTTACAGGATCTCCCACTTAAGCGTTTATGATATTTCCATTCTTTAATCGATTTATGAAGTATATACATTAGTACTTTATTAGGTTAGAGACATTCAATTCGGGACTCTTTAATTGTCAAAGAACGACACGTTTAAAAAATATAGGGAATGTAAGTAATAAAAATGGTATATTATCTTTATTGAAATGGCATGTACGTTTTTAAAACTTCAGCCAATCGTTTAAATTTGGGTGTAACTTATATTTCCCCCAGTGGGATCCTAACTGGCTTTTGCTAGATTAGGTGCCAAATACAGGGTACAGTAACGGACGTTGTCACGATTGTAACCAGTGTTGAAGCTGCCTTTCAGGGAATAACTTCAGTTACCCACCAGGAGAGGCTGGGCTTGACGGCAGGGTGGGCGGGGGTATACTGGCAACCAAGATGAAGACCATATGAGGGCCACCTGACTCCTTGAGAGCCCGTTCCACAGCATCCATTGGATAAAGGTATACCTTTGCCCAATCAGTCTAAGCTTGGCTGAACCTATTCCATCTACCTATTCCTTTTTCCTTTTGCTTCCCTTATATTAATCTACTAAAGGCTGTGAGCCTATGGGATAATGGAAGGGAAGCTTCCTTTCCTTTCCGGGAGCCGTACAAAAAGACAAAATAATGGTTGAAGTACCCTCACAGGATTTTCTTGTGGGGTGGGGAAACCCAGACTACCAAATCCCCCCTACAAAACAACTTATATTTCTGTACGACTCTTAACCCACAATTGAATTCGAAAATTGTTTAAACAATTTGTAATTTGTTGCCTAAATATTATTATGGGCAGGTAGGTATTTGTTGTTCCAGTCTCAATGTTATTGGATGTCTTGCACATTATTTTCATACTTGTTTCGTAATTCAGAATATAAAGTTGTGTCATCGGGATTACCACTTCGAACATGAATAAATCTGGAAAAATGCTGTAATGCTTCAGCACTGGACCCAGTTTTGCTCTCATTGTACCATAAATTTATTATGATTTCAATCTAAAGGTGTAAGTACATGAGTACCAAAACTAGGACGTCGCATTGTTCCCTATGAATTCAATAAACAATCCACTAAATTTACTGCTCACAACCATTAAAAAATTCGAGCATGATCGATTTACTGAAGATAAATTAACTAAATGCAATGTAAAATCAAATCATCTCACATTGAGTTGCTTTGCTTTCTAAAGTTTTAAAATAGTTTGGTATATGAACATAACGTCGAGTGTGTTTACCAATGCACTATAATCGTGTTATAAACATAAATACATGTTATGGTAACACACCACCACTGACGTCATCGCCCTCGACGTGCCGCTGCGGCAGATGCCCTGCCATGTGGTCACTTGCGGCCGTCAGTCGCCAGTCAATTGATTTATACCACTCTCTAGTTAACTCATAGTCAATTACACCGAGTGCGGCGTGAGTGAGAACACCCTGCAGCTGTCTCCCTGCACTTCTCGAAGATCTGTTTAAATTAAACGCTGTGCAAAAGTCTTATACGGTTTGGTTCAGAAAGTGGAGTGGGTAATTTGTTGATAAATGAGTGTACATTGCTATGAATTTGCTCGTTCGTTCAGCGTCCCTAGCCTATGATGATAATGTGAAACCCAGTACACAATAATCAACGAGGATGATAATTATTTATTTTGTATATATTTTAGGTAGAAATCGTCAGTTTTGATTTAACATGACATAATTAATAGTTTGCCAATAATTTTTTGGCGAGAAGATTCAATCTGGCTTTTTAGCCGCAGATTTATTTATAAAGTTTTCAAATGAATTACTGGAAATAATCAGAATGACATTTTGTCTTTGAGACCTCGTGAGGTAGGCTTAACACTATTGTTTCGGGCTCACGTAAAAAAAACTATGCTAAATTTATATATTTTACTCACAATCGGTCTGGGTAATTGTTGCCATACATCCCTTTACTAAGTCGGTGAAGATATTTTCTATATTTATTTAATTAGATCGAGTTGTTTTACAATTAAATCTTCGCTTTGAAACTATGCCCAACTATATTTTTACTTGTTAACATCAACGTACAAGGCCTGAGGTATGACCAACTGCCCCGTAGGTGTGACAGTGCCAGTCGACGTCTGTACAAGCCTTGCTATTGTGTAGCCTTCAGTTGCCCTCCCCTCAGCCGGCCTCTGAGGTCCGACCTATCGACAAGGCATCCCTGATAAATTGTTAGTTTACAGACGGGATTTTTGATTTGCTTCTTGTTGTTAATTTTGAAAATAATATTTCAAAGGGATGTTTGAATCTGTGTACTGTATATATAAACAAGAAAACAATTTAAGACGGTGGATTGGTTCCCAATTTATTACTTGCTCGACAAAGATTGTATAGGATGGCAAGGTACAGTATTGCGTTGATGGTAAAAAGCGTATCATTATTTAATAGATGAAACATAAGTCAAATATTTTATTTTACTACTTTTTTGTTCTGGAACACATGAACTGTCTACATTTATTTTCGTCGTGCAGTATTATTCCACTTTTGGTTCATTAGTTCGTTCATCTAATTTGTTTTGTTTTTCAGAAAAAATCTGAAATTATTTGAATTTTGTATAAAATGTATAAAAATACTCTCTCCATGCGTGCTTGATAATTAGCAGTGAAATTAAGCGTCTACTGCGAACCTTAATTGACGCAAACATTATCGGTGAAACTAATTACTTTAATCCAAATAAATATCGTAACTTAAACTAATTAGTGCCTAATTGATTAAGTACTCAGCTATTACCGTTATACGTTATAAGAACTTTTTCATTATTTTAAAATATGACACTATAATACTTTCTTTTTGAAGCTTAATATTAGGAAATTTTAAGAACTGCTTCATTTTATTGATAAAAATTAAATACCTCGCATCAGAATACATCAATTATGACTTGATTTCTTTAACCTCCCCAATGATAATCTTATAGGATGAAAATTAAATTGTTCAGCTTGCTTATTCCTCGACATGACTTAATGAAAATGTTTTATGAGGCTTGGCTCACATAGCAGGCACCAAGTTTATCATACTTGATTATAGGCTCAAAACCCCCATTTGTTCATTTCTGTAGCAGCAAACAAATGTTTTTTTTTCAACAATGCTGTCTTAGAGATTTTGAAAAAAAATCTAAATTGCGTATGCTTCTTGTTTAGGGTTTGTTTTGAGCCAAAATGAAGTCCAATAATTGACATTTACTTTCACTTGAAATACAGCATAGTTTTTGTATTTATAGATTTTTTCCCACCTGAACTGCTTCTTCTGGTTGTGTAGGAGTGGTCTCCAACAGACTGTGAGGTTAAAAAATATCGCAATTCCTACCTTATGATTATGGCCTTAAAATGTTCCTTGAACTCCCCGCATCCAAAATGCATTCCTACTTTATGTTTCCCAGTTTTCTTTCTTCAATTCATTCACATACTTGTTCCAATGCCTGCAAAATTTTTATTAGGGCTTCTGCCAGGCACAGTCCTTATAATTCAACGTTATAAGTTATATCATTGACTTTAAATCTCTAAAGGGATTTAAAGTCAATAGTTATATTCAGGCAATCGCACCATTCTCTGTATACTCTTCATTTCCTCAAGACTATTTGCATTTGGGACTTGCTTGTAAATAATAATATTACCTTTAAATTGTTGCAGGTGGTTAGCCCATGATTAACTCAATCTTCTTTAAAAATTTTATTATTTTTGTCTGTAAGTTCTGGATACCTAATTACTTCTTTCATGATCAGGTATTTTGCTTCCTTGTACGAACCTGTAATCATGCCTCGCATGCAATCCTCGTTATTCAAAATCCTTTATATTTCTTGTCAGAGTGCAAAATAACTCTTTTTGAAGTCTCATTTGGATGTTGTAACACTTTTTATCTAGAACTTTATATTAGTTTGTCTCCGTCTTTGAAAAACATCTTCGGATTTTTTTAGACACCTAGCCTGAAGTGAATATGTGTTGGCGTTGGCGAAATGTTTTTGTTTAGAGAATAGGATTTTGATCTCCTCTTATTAATATTATTTTATTTATATGATTTATTTCGATAGGTTTAAACTTCCTTAATATCAAATCAAAAATCCACCAAGATATTCATGCTTTTATAAGCTGTGATATGCAACAAAATAACCAAAAACTGTAAATAAATATTAAACTAGGGTGCCCATGCGCAAATTGCACAATTTAATATTATTTCTATTTCAGTTTGTGGGAAACTCACATAGTTAGAATGAATTTTATTGCTTTAAACTCACCTTATCAATCAAATTAATCTTCTTATTTGAAATATAAGGGTCTCACCTAAATAAACAAAGGCCTAACTGAACAAAACAAACACACTATTCTTCACCCGGGCACTATGTATTTGAATTTGGTTGCCATCTCGCACAACAGTAGTATTGAAGCCACAAGGTAGCCTTTCAGCCGAGACTTAAATTTAGAAACCTGGGTTGCTCCAAAACAAATCACAGTCTGTTCCGATACTGAGCTTGAAATTTGAACGACGTGGCTTCGAATTTAAATATGATCTCAGCCAATTTAAGGGAGTGCCTCTTACCTCATAGCAGACTAACCTGTTCTGCACTCAAAAATGAATGCTCCACGCAGTCAAAAGCTTTTTACAGGCAATGAAAACGCTGAGCGTTTGCTGATTATTTTCCAAGCCTTCAACAACCAAATCAACGAGTTCTGTGACCACGTCAATTGTTGATTTTCCTGGTCTAAAGCCAAATTGGCTATCAGACAAAATTTTGTTTTTTTCTAGGAATTCAAAAAAGTCTTTCCAGGAAACCTTTTCAAAAACTTTGCTCAGTACCGGTAAGATCGAAATAGGGCGGTAGTTGCTGGCTACCGTGAGTTCATTTTTTTTGAAAATTGGAACTACCTTTGCCTTTTTCAGTTCCGTTGGAAAGATACCGCTTTCAAAAGACAGATTGATCATTACAGTCAATGGACAAACAATGCTCTCTGAGCATTTTTTTATTAACCATATTGACACGCCATTGACATCTTCAGACAACTTTGAGGGAAAATTTTGGATCACGCGAGCCACTTCATCACACTGGAGACAGCATCAGAGAGGACAAGTAGACAACATTGTCTCTCATCATTGAAACTATTAATTTTACTAACTAACTGGGAATTACTAGTGGTCATTTAAGTTTGGTTAACACAGTTAACTCTGCTAAAAAGTTAGTATTTTAATCATTGCTCTGTGTCTATTGGTTACCGAGATACTGAGAGTGGTAATCACAGTAAGTTGTCCCGATGTTAGTAAAATGGAAAATAAATCAAATTAATCATCTCACTATTTTATTAATATATCTTAACAAAACTTATTACTCATATAGTTAATATCTCCTGGATTATGGCGAAAATTACACATTTTTCCATTTCCGTGCCAGCAAACCTGCATACTCATTTGATTGTAACATTATTGTAATGATTTAGCTAACTTTGTTTATTAGCGTATTGAAACTTAACTGACGGACTTAAATTATTTAAAACTTTAAGTTAATAGGAGTTTAAGTTAACACGTTTAATTTTTTTAATGACAAAGATTTGTTTTAGTGAAGATTGAACCTCAAAACTTTACAACTCTGTCTTGTTTCAACTGACTTATTCAACAGCACTTTTCTTACAACTTGCCCGTGCAACGCATCATGTAACATTGTTGGGAAGAACAGCTGAGGATCGGCCGAAGATGATGCCAGGGTCGAGATGTGTGAGGGAAGGAGGTTTTCAAGGGCTCTTCGCACCCTTTGTGTCTTGCATCCGTCATTACATGACATCCGCCAGGCGCCGAACTGCATTCCACGTCGAACAGCCATGAAATATTGCCACCAAGTGCTCAAGTTTACATAGAACGTTAAAAATTCGCATTTGTAATAGCTTAACAATCACTCCTTCATATTTATTTTATGTTTTTTTTTTTTCAGTAGTAGTATCCAATATATAATTTTTTACTATCAAAAATAGGAACATTTTTAAAGATTTTTTTTAATAAAACGTTAAGAATAAGATTGTCTACCACTAAACCAGACAATTCTTGCATCTATGTTTTTTATGATGGTGTCTTCTGTTTTCTTAGTTATTTTGGCTACACATAATTATTAATATTATTATTTTTGAAACAATACACGATTTTAAATTTGAGTATTCTATGATAGTAATATTAATAGTGATGTGTAGCCAAAAATAACACAGAAAACATAAACCAGACAATTCAGTCAATTTTAATTTTATGCTTTGATCAAATTAAATACATTGAACGTTTTACCTGGCACATTTATACGTAACATAATACATCAACATTAACATTAACCTATTTTTAATGTTTTAAATTATTAACTTATTACTTAGCCACCCTTCATACAACTTATAATAAATCAAAATACCGCAAGGTAAAATAAATTTACAGAAAGTGTAATAAGGGTCTTAAAAAAGTTAATAAACAACCTTTTAAGTTTTTTCTTTGGTATCAAAATGTAAACCATTTAATTTATCTGAATTTTTAATATTTCGCTTTTTATGTTTTTTTTAGCCTTCACGTCAATTTTAGGTTTAGGTTTTTCTTTTACATCAGTGCTAATGAATTAACCTAACATCACTATATCAAACATCTTTATTGTAATTTTTTCTTTATAAAAGAATAAAAAATGTATATGGTGTCCTGTTTACTTAACAGCTTTTCAGTAATATACTTTAAATTTTTTCCTGCTGACACCAGTAGCTTAAAAATCTAACATTATATTATTCAAAGACATTAACCCCTTATATTTTGAAATTCATATGGAGCATTTATCTAAAGGAAAAGAAAACATTCGATTTTAAATTGTATTTTTTTAACAGCGCATTGTCGTACCTATCATTTCATACTATTGGTTATTTAATTTGAAAACCACAATATTTTTTCGAAACTTTAAACCAATTATAATATAATTTTTATGTTTTGTTCTAGATTAATTGGTTACTAATTTATTGTGAAAAATAACTACATTATGTTAACTGTTTATTTTAGTCAGAACTTATAAAAAAAATACAAATTATCCTAATATAAAGTAGACTAAAGGCGTAAAGGCGTATAACATTTTCTAAAGGCGTATATTTAACTGATACAATTATAACATTTTAGATTTGAAAAGTACTAAACGATTTAATAGCAAACAGTAACATTGGCTACTTTAACACTGACATTGGGATTTACTTTAACAAATATTTTAAATTGAATGCTCAGCATGCATCGATATTTACAGCATGTGTCCAATGAGCGCTGGGAACTTCATGAAGTGCCCAGTTTCGTTGGGCACATGCTGTAATTTTGATTGAAATGATCGAGTTACATTTTGTGCCCAGGCTGCGTTGGACACTTCATGAAGTGCCCAATTACAGCAAGTGGCTACGACATATGTCTATATACATTTGTCTGTGTGTGTGTGTGTGTGTGTGTGTGTGTGTGTGTGTGTGTGTGTGTGTGTGTGTGTCTGTCTGTCTGTCTGTCTGTCTGATGTTAACACGATAGCGGCCGTAAATATGGTCCGATCTTAAGGAGAGTCGATACTGAAACTAGTGATTTTTTTTTTAAATCCTTTAAAAAATTATCTTATGTACTTTTTAGGTTCATTTAGTCTTAGAAAAAGGTTTACCACTGTTTAAGTAAAAAAATTAATTTTTTTTACATACTTTTTGAAGTTTTTTGAGTTTTTTTTCGGGGGAAAAATGGGTTTTTAAAATCTCTTATAACTTTTTATCTACTGAACCAATTTTATTGTTAGACTAGCAGTTGCCCGTGGCTTCGCTCACGATAACAATTTTAAGACCCGCTGCCTAAATAAAGATGGTGCCACATACTGAGTTTATGATTAAATAGATAAGGTACAAAAACTCTTGGTAACTTTAATATAGCACATATCACCTAAAAGAAAAAAGTCAACCATAAAACCATGATAAAAGGAACCAAACTATAAAAATCAGCTGTAAAGACCTATCTGTATGTGAAGCTTAAACCGCCTTCTTGATTAAATGAAAATTGACAATTTAATCGAAAGATCATCCATTTAATTTTACAGAAAGATTTTAGACCGTTGACCCCACCGAAAAACCCAGAAAACCTTGAATTTTGAAAAACCCGTTCTCAGCGGATGCTCACGCCGTATAGGAACGTTCATGAAAAGTTTCAAGGTTCTAAGTCAAGTTCAAGTAGTTTGGGCTGTGCGATGATAGGTCAGTGGTATTTGACAAATATAAAGTAGATATACTTTCATCAGCCAGAAAGATTTTTAGGAATCCGCTAAGAACGCAGGTCTGCTGCGACGGAGTACTTAGAAATATTGCTGCCCCCCCGCACGAGGCATTTTTATTTGGCCTCTCTATACTACACATGCCAGCACATTCCAGCGCCCCCGCCGATAAAACCCCTAAGGGTGTCCCTGCCTGGGAAGGCTTATACTAAATAGGCCTATCGTTGAATCTGTGCTATTATAGGTGAATGTACCCAAGCGAGAATGAACGGGCTTTCATAGCTCTATTATAGTAGTCTGTGCTATTAAATTGACCGTGCGTACTTAGTGAATCTTAAAGCACTAAGATCTGTTTCATGAAAGTTTATGTACGTAGAGTAGAAAATGCCTTGATTAAATGCCATGAAAGTATTTTCTAATGTTTTTAGGGTCTATTTTGAACAACAACAAAATAACATAGCCGTCTCGCAATTTTTTAAAAATGCATTACATTAGATCGTTCATTAACAGCTGTTATAAGGAAGGAAAGACTTTTAAGTAGCTCTAGTCAGTGTTTTATTTTATTTTTTACAGACAGCTGGTTTTACATTGTATGAAATGTCTTGCTTTTAACATTTGTTTGAATATAAACATTTCATCACTGATAATTCTGTCATAAGGATATTAATAATATGTGATCTTGAGAGGGTCTGTGTGCGGCCTTGGTTTGTGGTGGAATCCGAGGGTCAGATCAGGATGAAAATATTGAAAATCCTGATAAATATATAATGAATGGGAAAATATTAACTTTATATAGTACATGGCAATTGAAAAGAAATATTATAAACCAAAAAATAAAACTGAATGAAATCATAAAACATCTGTAACGACGAATCCATCAGTGAAGGTAACTACCATCTGCTTGGAACGCTGAAAATGTAAACAAAACGTCATCCCCTTGAATTTTGGGGAAATTCAAAACAAACTTGGTCGAAATCAAATAAAACTCGGTTTTTAGAAGCTAGCTATTTAATTTCAAAACGACGTATGCTAGTTTTAAGTGGTCTAAAGCCTTCTCATATGTGCATAAAACACAGACAAAAAGTTTCAGCCATAACAGTACTCTAGTTTTTGCGTGAAAAGCGGTCTAAAGTGTGATGTTGAGCGTTACCAACACACATCGTGACATAAATTGAGATAAGGCTTGATTCGGATTCTCTGACCTTCAAAACGCAAAAATAACCAAACATTTCATGATTCTGAGCAATGTACAGACAAAACTCTAATTTTATTTATATAGATATCTCATTTTAAAGAGCAAAAAAATACTAACTTTTTGTGCATACTCATGTTTTCTTCTCAATCAGTTTATGAGTTATGACTTCATAAATAACTTTTTTTAAATTTCGATGTAATTAAATTTTAATTTTTTTCATGTACTTGTATTTAATCTATTACAATATCCATGCACAAAAAGTTGCTTTATCGTATAAACAATGTGTGGTAAAAATTGCATTTATATAGCTTTATTAGTTAAAAAGTTATAAGAACTTGTTTGTAAAAAATAACAAAATTTTAAAGTTGCGGAAAACAGCGGTCGAAGTTTATACTAGTTACTTAGTAACTATAGATGATGCCCCGAAACCGATGTACACGCTCCACTTCAAATATTTTTTTTTTGAATTTTTGTACAAAATTGGTCATTTTCAGTATCGACTCCCCTTAATGAAATTTGGTATAGACATGTAAAGTGGTAAAAACTTGGACGAGTTCGTAAATCAGCCCGATAGGATTACAGTAAGGGGGGTAAATGGGGATAAAACCCCACCAAAATGGTTTTTAAAGTTTGTAATACAAGCGAATTAATCATTCTCAATGACTAATCGTCCGTAAAAAAACCATTGTTGCAGTTTCAATTTTCTTTGACTTAAATAAATACCTCATAAAACATAACATCAATGTATACAGAACCCTCTAAGTAGGGACACCTTATGGAAAATGTAGTTCCCGCCGCCGAAAAAGAGATGGCGCTTTTTAGTCCGATTGGAGTTGTTGTAGTAGTTTACGGATCAAGCTGACTTTCCAACGTCAAGCAGCTGGTTGTAATATTTTGACAGTTAAATATTATTGTTTTGAATTAATTGTTGTGTATTTTACCATAATGTTTACCTGTTTTTGTTTACACACATTCTCATTTTGACATTTTGGATAGTGAATAGAAGCGCCGCCTTTACGGGGCCAGCTTGAACTATTCCATGCATCAGCGCTAATTTCTGCTCTGCTTTTCGGCGGCGTAACTAAACAAATTAACATTGGATGTCCCTACTTAGAGGGTTCTGTATACATTGATAACATGCACCATGTCGTAAAGTGGTATGTGTGCGTGCGTGCATGAAATATCCAATTTTGTGTTAAATTATGTATGATAACTTATCTTTAAAAAGTCGAAATAATAATTTAAACAATCAGATACTAAAATTGAAGCTGCAAAATCACTGAGTGTTCTGAGACCAAAACGGACGTTTTGGTCACTCTTTGATAAGGACCAAAGTTAAGAAAAATATTCCTTAATTATATTCAAAACACAAAACGCCCGTAACGATTGTAAAAGTTGAAAAGATTAATCGCCCATCAACAATATTGGGATTTTTTTAGTCAGAAAACAAACAATCTAATTCTTGTTTGGACCATTCAATTTAGCTCGGAAAAATGTTTTTTTATTTTAGACATTGATCTACGTCCACTGGTTCCCAAAATCAGGTTAGGCCTATAGTAAACATAGTTACGTTGTCCAACCGTAAAATAAATACAATATTATTAATCAACACAATTTTAATGTTATTTCTGAACAAATCTCAATAAAACTTGGTATGTGGCTTCAATCTACTTGAGGTCTACCGGATTATAGCCTAAAATCATTGGCATTATAGAGATGGTCATGATTATGCTCGTAGTGTAGATAAGGATAACATGGTGAACTAGTATGCAGATTTGCTGCCACGAAAATCGGAATATCGGGGGACTTAGACTAATATACATTAAATCTCATCTAGATGAAGCTACAAACCAAGTTTTATTAAGATATGTTGAGTAATAAGCGATATATAGAATTCTACTTATTCCCCATAAGGTTAACATTGGGACAACGTAAGTAGATAATTAGTGTTAAAATCCCAAATTTTCTTTTCTTCAACAGCAAACCTGCCACCTCCTAGGCTAGTGGAAAATATAAAATAATTGTATGCTTAGCTTATTTCTCAACATATCGTATTATTGAGATTACTTGAAGACACGATTTTCGATTAAATAAGAAAATTAAATTTTTAGTTTTTGAGCAGCAATCCTGCATACTCACTTCTTATTAAGGACTTACGTTCATTTTACTTGATGTGGTAATCCACCTAAATTATGTATTTCAGTAATAAAATTAGCTGAGTATAAAGCTCAGATATGCTGCAACAAGGGTATTTTTAGTCCCATAAGATCAAGTGATTTCTGAGTACATCACAATGACTCATTCAACATACCCCTCTTCAGAACACCCTCACCCAGGGCTAGAACACAATAGGCTCTGATTGAGCGTACAGCACCCTCCGCTGATAGGCTGGGGTGTTGGCAAACAAATACCACTCAGTGTAATGTCATGTATGTCAATGTTTTTATGTATAAGCCAATTTGCTTTGGGTGGACCGCAAAAAAGGTGCTCTCGTCTGTTTAGCAGTCACTTCCATTGTGTACTATCATAACCGCTTCTCTCGCTACGAGTATTGAAGTAAAACATCCTCAGCCATGTGTTTATTCTAATTGGCTAGGCTGTCAGTCAACAACAAGCAGTCTTGCGAGTCTATATGTTGCGAGAGTTTACTTCTAAAGCCAGCGATTCAGTAACTGGAGGACGACATTTTTTATTGATAGAAATGTTGATTGATTACAAATGGTTGCATAGGTTTATATTGATTAAAAGCATGTTACACATTCGCTCATGTTCAAAATATGAAAACAGCTGGTATTCAAATGTTTTTTGTACCTGTCAATTGAATCTCAGCTATGATAGAAACTAACCGTTACCAGGTGGGTTGTGTAAACTGTAATGTAAAAACTGAAAAAGGAGTGTTTACAAACCTACAACTATAATAGTATATAATAGTATAACAAGGGCCGAAAATGAGGTTTTGCAGGCTCAAGATCGTGTATCAAATTCGAGACGAAGTCGAGAATTTGAAACGATCGAGAGCTGCAAAACCCTTTCGGCCGAGGTACGAACGCTATTTTTCACCACAGTACACAATGAAATATACCCTAAATAATTAAAAAAAAACTGATTATTATTTGACTCACTTGAAAACAAAACACAGCTATGACAATCATATGATCGCAACTATCCTGTCTTGAATGCCGTATAATTTTGTGATGTTCTGACGTTGTTTCAAGCAAATAAACGATCAGCTGACTTTCGGCCCTAGGGCCCCCAACGTTTTCGGTCCTGTGGCGGCAAACGGTGTGTTTCGGTCCGCGTTTGACGTTTGCAAAACAGGTGATTTCGTCGTAGTGTGGTGAAAACATGGTTGATTCAAACAACAAGTAGGGGTAAAAATTATGTTTTGCTAGTAAACAACAGATGTAATTGATAACCCTAATGCAACCTCAAAATTTTTTAACGTACTAACAAGTTTTAAAATATTAAATAAAAGGTGGTACGATGAAAAGTACCGTTCGTGACTCGTCCGAACGGTACTTTTCATCGTAAGTGCTATACCGGTGCTCGATTGAATTAAATTACTGGGCTTCGCCTCGTAATTGAAACAGTATCTCGTACCGGTTACAGCCACTTTCCGGACTGGTAACAAAATGTACTATTACACTTATCCGCTTGGATGGGTACTCTAATCGATGTAAATTTATATCGATGGTTCAAGCTGACTTACGTAATATGACAAACATCGTATATTAACATCGATGATGAAAACCAACTCACCACCTTTTACACTTAAAATATTAGTAGTATAATGATAATCTTTACAGTATGAATTCATAAAACATACGTGAATTTCTTTGAAACAATTGGAAAGACAGCTTAAAAGTATCAGTGTTTTAGTTTGAATAAACGTGGATTTGACACATTGTCATCTCGAAAATCAAGAACAATGTTCAATGCAACCATGTCACCTTTCAAATGATTCTTAAATCAAAATTTTGTTTCATTTAAAAATTGTTCCTAATAATTTATTTTTTAATGATTTATACAATGTAAACATTCGACCAGAAAGGCATACACATTAATGGCTATGTCTTACTTATTTATTTTGTACGTTTACCGTGCTTACCACCCTCGTACATTGAAACCCGTTGCGCAGCGGTTTGTCTGCAGTCCAACAGATGGCGTCGGCGTCGCTGTCCCTATGCTCGGATATATGACCTACTGATCACACCATCCCTTTCTCATTAAAAGGGCTTCTCCGCCCTCTCAGGGGATCATGTATAAATGGACCTATAAATGATGAATGACCCCTTGGAGGATTATATTGTCTGCCACTAAGCTATGCTGATGAAAAATAACCCTTTCAGTAATACATCTGTTATTCGGCAGAGGTTGGCACAAATGGGATGACTTGATATTCGTCTGATAAATTAGTATCATATAAAATTTATTTATTCTTTTGTTATGAACACGATTGTTTACTGAACATGTTTAAGCATTATAATTTCCACACTATACCGCTTACATAAACACCATTATTAAATTTAATTAATTTTGTATACATCTAAATATTACTTGTAACTCCTAAAGTCCATGAACTTTTTATTTGCTCTTGAAAATCTGACACCCATTAGATCGAACAATTTTTCATAAAGTTAAAGAATATCTACATAAATATCAAAGGCAAAACCCTCACTCAATCACTCACTCATCACTAATCATTCTCCTACTTGCCATGCATCTAGAAAGCTGAAATTTTGAACATTCATTCTTTAGACAAAAAAAATCGGACAACCAGGTGGATTTAATCCTGATCTGACCCTCGGACTCCGCGACGGACCCTCTCAAAGATCCCATATCTATATATTAATACGCAAGCAGTTTTCTTTTCACAGTCCAACCGCAATAACGGCTGGATGGATTTTAACGTTTGAGGTGTCAAATTAAAGGGATTGTTATGTAGATTTGTCATCAAGTCTCAGAATTTTAAAAAAGGGCGTCACTTAAGTACAGTAAAGGGCTGAAATTTCGAAACAGTAGCGCTATTCATGGACATTGAAGCAAGCTCAGTTTACTTTGTTTACAAACTGAACATATGGCCAAGCTCTGAAATAAACCACAGTTTGAAAAGAGCAGTTTTATATTTACTGCTGTTTTGGCTTTGTTTTCAATAGTTTTCTTTTTTAAAGGTATTATTATGTAATTTAGGTTATGTTATGAAGTTTTTAAAGCTCTTAAACTTTACAGTTACCAGTTTTACAATGTAGTTTACGATATCTCATAGTGTTTTTGAAGTTATATTAACCTGAGCAAATATATTTTTGGATTTGGTGCATTTATAATGCCACCAATAAGAAGAAGACGAACATTGACTGGTCGGAGGAGTCGGAAAGAACACGATCGCAACCGCTGGCATCACCCTCCCGATGTAACATTTGATGTCCTTCCAACCTCAGGCCAATGAACTAAAAATGTTTTCATTGTGGTGGGTTGCATTTCAAGAATGAAAAGACTGGTAGAGATAATGCGTCGTTTACGCGTTTTTACCACAAAGGAAAGATTGCCTGTAAAGACAGCCGTTCCCTACAATATCTGTTTTGGCGATAATTATCAATAAGGTGCAGCAGCAATCCCTAAACAAAGAAAGTCATTGCTCACGGCGCCAGTGTTTGCTCTCGGTCAGCTACATGTTGCTGTAAGCAGAGCTTGATATTTTGCCGGTGTTAGAATATACATTTCAGAAAAAAAGAGGACATGGGGGAATGAAGGTGTTCCCTTAAAAATCGTTTACATTTACCGGAAACTCCTGCGGTAGATCAAATTAACATTAACAGTTTCAGTAGTTAAGCCATAATTTTGTTAATGAATTTAGCCCTTTGATTAAACTTTAAAGTATATAAGTAGGCTGATTATTCTTCATTCTTTTACTATATGACTTTTGCTAGATTTCGAGCTACGTGTTATCTAGTTATCTTTATTCCAGAATATAATTCGATGAAATGTTTATATATTTGAACAGATGTAAAAAACAAGAAATGCAGTAGAATGACAAAACAGCTGTCAGGAATATAACAGAAAACAAATCAGTGACTAAAGTTGCGAGCACAAAATAGGGCGGGTGAGTGAGTGCGCTACTGGCGAAATTATTGTTTACTATTTGTTTGGGTAGTTAATCAACTATTAACTATACGATCACATGTTAAAGTTAACTCAAATTTACACGTAAAGGTCCTGAAAAACGTAAAAAAAGTTTTGACAGTTCAACAAAAACATTTCACTTGGTCATATCAGCTGAGGCTTAGCAGACAATTTGGTCAGATTCCACTGTTTGCCACCCGCCCTATTTGGTACCCGCGACTCTAGAGATACTTAAAGGACCTCTCTTCTTTATGACCGCTGTTATTAAAAGAGGTAGAGTATGCTACTGTAAGCTATTTATTTTATCGACAGCATTTTCAAAAAAAATTGCAGAGACAACTTTGTTTTTTTTGTTCAATATAGAACTTCAAAATTTTGGACATCATTTAAAAAGGTTTCTGGGATGGCTTTGTCATTTTTTTGTTCAAGGTAGACCCAAAAAACTTCAGAAATTTATTTTAGACAATTATTAAATTCAAAGGCATGTTCTAGGTCCTAACTTTACTTATACTATCATGAAGCATAAAACAGTTTTTAGGATTCGCTCTACGCAGGTCTGCTGCGATAGGGGTACATATTTCCTCCCTAAGGACACTCAATATACTCTAAATGCGAGCAGATTCATCGCGCTGTCGAAAAAGCCCCCAATGTGTCGCTCCCCGTCATGCCCCTAGATAATAATCAGGCCAAGCTAAGACATCGTGCGGTAAGCTGAAGCGACCATCGGTGCTTCTTGGGGCTTAACTTGGGTAAGCCAGTCTCGGTAAATTCTTTTGAGTCATGAGCCCTACCCTTTGCACCAGAAAGACCGACTGGACGGCCGACACATTCATCGGCGCGGCGCGGCGCTGGCAAGAGCGACGACCGCCATTGGGCATGAGCTTATACAGGGCAGCGACACCCTTGGGGGCTTCGGTGGTGGGGCGCCCTGAATATGCTCGATGGTTTAGTATCGACAGGCCCTTTAGGCAGGAATGGAATATCCCCGTCGGAGTAGACCTGCGTACTTGGCCAATTTCTAAAATAGTTTTTCTCTTTCATGGAATCAGTTATTTCACGGGTACTGCTAGTCATCAATACAGCGCTTGATTTAAATTTTAGGCACAATCATATGAGTTCATATACACGCCATATAATTGTCAGCGTTTATCTTTTTGGGTCTTTTCTAGAAGAGGGCCGCCACTATTAAAAGTTTATAGCTTGCTTATTTCTCCACAGATATTCCTGTTATATTGCTTAATCTAGTTTAGATCTATTGGATTATAGCTTAAAATCTATAAATATTTTAGGTATTTTAACGTATTATAGCAGAGTATTCAGTGGTTTTTATGCAAATATTTTATTTAAACTTGCAAACATTCCTCATTAATTATTACTGTAAAGTAAACAATAACAAACTTGTACAAGTTTACACATATGTAAATTTAACATATGATTACATGAAGACTTATTGGAGAGATTATTTGATATTTTAACACCTCCCCTTAATCGAAACACATTAAGTCTTCATACAAAACAATAGTTTCTACACTTTGGTAACCAACATGACTTTAAACTTGTTGAACTTCACAGACATTAACGGCTTCGTAAGTACATCAGCAATTTGATCATCTGTATTACAATGTTGCATTTCAAACAGTCCATCTTCGTATTGTTCGTTTATGAAATAGAAACGAACATCAATATGTTTTCGACGTTTTCCTGACATTTGACCTGATTTTATGATTTTCATTGCACTTTGACTGTCAATATTCAGAGATATCTTTACTTCTTTGTGAGCAATCTCTTTCAACATGTATTTTATAAATTTCAACTCAGCACAACACTCGGCGGCGGCTATGAATTCTGCCTCTGTTGAGGTCTTAGCAGTGACACTTTGTTTACTTGAATTCCACACAATAGGTCCTCCTGAACAAAATATTACATAGCCAGTTGTACTTTTTCTTGTTTCTTCATCGCCTGCGTAGTCAGAGTCACAATATGCATCGATTTGTATTTCATTTGAACCACTTTTCTGATAATGAATCCCAAGATCCATTGTTCCTTTCAAATACCTTAGACTCCTTTTAACATTCTGGACGTCTATTTCTCTGGGATTTTCCATAAATCTGCTTTCATAGTTGACAGCATATGACAAATCTGGACGAGTCTTAGTGGTCAGATATAGTAAACTACCTATTGCCTCTCTGTAAGGAAAATTCTTGTTTGGTTCATTGCCTTGAAATCCTGATGTTAATGTTATCGGTGTGTCTTTTTTATGACTCTCAATCATGTTGTACTTTTCTAGGACTTGATTATCATATTTATTTTGAGACACAAAAATACCATCCTTTGTCTTCTTCAGTTCCATCCCCAAATAAAATTTTGGGTCGTCAAATATGGTCATCTCAAACCATTTCTTGAGAGTTTTCAACAACTTGTCCACCTCTTCTTCACTGTGTCCAAATACAATACCATCGTCAACATGAATTGCCATGACTATTGATTATCTTTTGTTTTGAAAATGCATCGATCTGTCTTAAGGCCTTCCATTCCTTGATTCTTTAGAAAATCTGTTAGTTTCTTGTTCCATTGACGAGGCGCTTGTTTCAAGCCATATAAAGCCTTTTTCAGTCGACATATCTTTCCTTCAGCATTATAGCCTTCTGAAACCTTCATGTACATTTCATCTTCCAAGTCGCCGTGCAAGAAAGCAGTCTTTACTTCAAATGTTTTCACAATCATATTTTCTTCTGCAGCAACTGCCAACAAAAGCCTTAGTGTGTTTGTGTCAACAACTGGACTAAAAGTGTCCTTGTAGTCAAGTTTTCCTTCCTTCTGCTGACATCCACGCACAACAAGCCTTGCTTTGTATTTACCTCCGTCTTTTATTTCAAAAACCCATTTGCTTGTCAGAATTTCTTTGTCATTAGCTTCTTTTTTATCAACGAATTCCCATGAATTATTTAACTTTAAAGATTCCTTCTTCGATTGCTTTTATCCACTTTTCTTTGTCTTCACTTTCCATGCACTCTTTGTTAAGTAAGCAAAACTTCATCTTCTGTGTCCTCATCAGGTAAGTGTACATAATCATTTAATCTTTCTGGTTTCTTTATAGTTTGTCTTTCTCTCAAAGAGTATGGAATATTTCTTCCCTCAACATGATTGTTGTTTATGTTTGAATCTTCTAGTGCATTTCTTTCATCATACTGATTAGGTTCTTCTTCTCCATCTCTTTCATTCTCCATTGAAATATTCATGTCTGGTTCGGTTTCATGTTCTTCTCCATCTTTTTCATGTTCTTCAAAGTGTCCTTGTTTGTTTATTTCTTCTTTCACAATCGGTCCTACTTCCACAACCTTTTGTTTTCCTGGGAAGTTCTTTTCAAACATCACATCTCTTGCTATTACCACTGTTTTATTATCTTCATCCCACAGTCTGTAGCAATTTGGAGCATATCCTACCATAATGTATTTCTTGCCTCTTGGATCAAGTTTCTTTAGGTGCCTAAGATTTTTAGCAAAAGCTATAGAACCGAAAATCTGCAATCTATCTAGATTTGGCCTTTTACCTGTCCACAATTCACTGGGTGTCTTATCTACAGTCGATGATGGGCATCTGTTAAGTAATATGCCGCAGTTCTTACTGCTTCTCCCCACATTTCTTTCTCCATTTGCTGTGAAATATTAAAGCTCTTCCTTCCAACTTTTCAAAGCTTTTTCCATTAAACTTCTGTTAAGTCTTTCAGCTTTTCCGTTAAGCTGTGGTGTGAAGGGAATTGTATTGTCCAATATAATACCTCTATCAAAACACCATTGTTTAAATGCTTTATTCATATATTCGCCTCCGTTATCACAATGTATCTTTGAAACTTTCAAATTCAGCTGTGCTTCACTTTGGTTGATGTAATTTTCAAACAGTCTTTCGCTTCATTCTTGTTGCTCAACAGATAAACAACACAAAAATGAGTATAATCATCCAAACAAGTAATGAAATATGATTGTCCATCATGAGTTTCAGGTTCAATAGAACCACATATATCCGTGTGTATTATTTCGAGTGGTCTTGTTGCTCTATCTCGCACAGTCTTAAATGGTTGTCTTACTTGTTTAGCTTCCATACAAACTATACAAAGATCACTTAGTTCAGTTTTACTTAGTATTTTAGGAACACCATCACATATATCTGGAGGTTTTTTCATGTACTCCGTACTTAAGTGTCCAAGTTTTCTGTGCCATACGTTATACATGTATTCTTTTTCTGAAATTAAAACTTCATTGATATTGTCTTTTCCAATATCTACAATAAATAAACCATTATCTTATTTCTCTCCTTCAAGTATTAAATTATTCTCTTGAAATATTTTTACACCTTTGTTATCAAATGTGACTACTCCTCCCTTTCTTGTGATGCAGTTTACAGACATTAAATTTCTCGATAGATCAGGTATATAGGATACATTTGTTAATGAACAATTTTCTCCTTCGACAGTTCCAATAACACTGGATTTTAACAATGTACCTGATTTAGCGACTCTGTAGCTTTGTGCAAATTCTTTTATATCTTTTAAAATTTCAATATCGTTAACAAGATGAGACGTACAAGCGCTATCCACAACAAATTCTAAATTCTTCTTTGCTTCACACTTGTTTATTTCTTCAAAAATTTCATTTTCATTACTTTTCTCTGGTTTGATCAGCCATGCTATATTATTTTCTCCTTTCTTTGTTTTATTTCTAAAATAACAGTTTCTTTCTTCATGGTTTGTTTTCTTGCATATAGAGCACTTCTTTTGAGTATCCTTATCTATATATTAAAAAAATTTGGTTTTTCTTTTCCGAGTCCGTCCGGCTCTTCTACTCAACCGATTTTCGTAATTGAGGTCTTAAATTAAAGGTATGCAAGCGCAGATTTGCCATCAAGCAACCGCATTCATTTATCTGCCGTATTACTCGAGTTATGCACAAAAGCAACTTCCTCCCTGTACATTTCTTATGGGAGTTAAATATGGTTTTCCTTTTCCAAGTTCGTTTGGCTCTTCTACTCGACCGATCTTCATAATTGAGGTCTTAAATTAAAGGTATGCACGCACAGATTTGCCATCAGGCATCGGCATTCGTTTATCTACTGTATTAAACGATCAAAAAACATTAATTTTATTATTTCCGGGATTTTGAATTCAATTTAAGTTATATTTCCCCAGTTCC
This sequence comes from Flexamia atlantica, assembly GCA_035578135.1. Lineage (NCBI taxonomy): Eukaryota > Metazoa > Arthropoda > Insecta > Hemiptera > Cicadellidae > Flexamia > Flexamia atlantica. Next base: position 190,707,820 of record JAQJVK010000001.1, on the reverse strand, counting down.
AATTACGTAAATCTGTATGTTTTGGTCTAAGAACCTTCAGCGAAATACCACCTTTCATTTCAGCTATTGATTGTTAAGATCGGACGTACCTGAAGCACGCTGCTTAATTCCGAACAACACAAAAAAAGTTTTGTTTGTCTATTCCGAGTCTGTTTGGCTCTTCTACTCGACCGATTTTCATAAATAAGGTCTTAAATTAAAGGTATACACGCAAAGATTTGCCATCAAGGATCGGCATTCATTAATATACTGTATTACTCGACCAAAAAACATAAATTTGATTATTTCCCGAATTATGAGTTCAATTGAAGATATATTTCCCCAGTTCTAATTAAGTAATTCTATATGTTTTAGAACCTTCTATTTGCTAAGAACCTTCAGTGAAATACCAGCTTTCATTTGAGCTATTGATTATTATGATAGGATGTACCTGGAGCACTCTGCTGAATTCCAAACAACACAAATCTTATATATATATAAATTAGGTTTTCTTTTTCTGAGTCCATTTATGGTCTGATCGTAATGAAATTTGGTACAAACGTGTAAAGTGGTAATCAATTGGACGAATTTGTGAACCAGCCCGATCGGACCACTGGAAGGGGGGTAAAGGGGGATAACCCCCCGCCAAAAGTGGGTTTTTGAATATTTACATAGAAAAACAAAATTCATCCAATTTGTGTTGGCACCATTGAATTCAGATAAAAAAAGAACAATTTAGGATTTTGAATCACTGGTCTATGTCCATTGGTTACCGAGATATTGAAAGTGGTAAACACATTACGTTTTCCCAATGTTAACCTTATGGGTAATAAGTAAAATTCTTTATCTTGCTTATTTGTCAACATATTAATCTTGATAAAAATTAGTTTATGTCTTCATCTAGATGAGATCTAATGTATAATAGTCTAAAATCCCCGATATTTCCATTTTCATGGCAGCAAACCTGATGTATACTCATTCCCTATGTTAATGTTATGGAGCTTACAAAAACACATCAAATCTCGCTGTGTTGGCTTGAACTATGTTCTTTTGCATATGAAATTCGCTGAGTATGCAGGTCTGCAACGAGGGTATTTTAGCATGGTATATAGTTAGTTTGTAAAGTCGTATGTGCCGGGCTGACATGTCGCTGTCCCGAAAACTTAAGTACAGAATATCTCATGAAAGTCCTACGTTTTCCTTTGTGGAACAAATTATTACCAACTTGATAATAAATCGTGGTTTAATTGGTTTTCTGAAATTCCAACATAACCGGGCCCAGCTACATGCACCTCTTTTTCAACTGAGGCAAGTGTCGGGCAAGTCACATTGAAGTTGTAAAGATCCATTGCATGTAATATTAATTTTGTAAATAAAGAATTATTTTATTTGAGTTGATTTCGTGTCTTAGTGCCAAAATTTACTGCTGCAGAGCAGCGTGGGTCCTCTAGTTTTTGTAAAAACATTTGTTCTGATCATGTCCAATTTTCTTGCATATAGCACATTTCATTAACTTAGGGCAGTCTCTTTTTACATGTCCTTTATGGCGACATTCATAACAAGTAACATTTTTTATTTTATTGTTAGTATTGCTATACTGGACTCTTCCTTAAGTTTGTTAAGCTTTTCTTCTTCCTGGATAAGTCTTGATACTAGATTATCAAGGGTTTTATCTGACTGTGGTGTGGAGTCCCATGCTCTGGAACAAGGCATATATTCTTCTGGATTTCTGAAGAATCGATGTTATCTTGGTAAGAGCCATACTTCATCAATCTTCTGATCCAGTTTCTCCAACTTGTGTACTAGGTTACGAATGTGACTTATATTTTCCAACATATTTATCGATTTGTTATACTTATAGTTGTAATATTCTTCGAGTGAATTCACTTTTTGTTGATTTGAGTCCCTCTGGTATATTTTCTTTAGTTTATCAGACATATCTTTCGCAGTTTTCCATTTTCTTATTTTTTCTTCACTATTAGTTTCTTCAATTATTATTTCTGTTCCATCAATAACTTCTGACAGTTCTTTTGAAGAAACAGTTTCAAAACTTTCTTTTCAAAACTTTCTTTCTTTTCAAAACTTCTATTCCAGATATTTCTTGATCAACCATTTCAGAACTAAATTTCAGTTGTTTTATTTTTATTTTATTTTAACTTCTATACATTTTATTATTTTTATATTTAATACCCTTGGGCTCCTGGGCCGATGACCTATGAATATTTTAGGTATTTTAATGTATTATAGCAGAGTATTCAGTGGTTTTTATACAGATATTTTATTTCAACTTGCACACATTCTTCATGAATTATTACTGTAAAGTAAACAATAACAAACTTATACAATTTTACACATATGTAAATTTAACATATGATTATATGAAGACTTATTGGAGAGATTGCAGAGACAACTTTGTTTTTTGTTTTTTTTTTGTCAATATAGAACTTCAAAATTTTAGACATCATTTAAAAAGGTTTCTGGGATGGCTTTGTCATTTTTTTGTTCAAGGTAGACCCAAAAAACTTCAGAAATTTATTTTAGACAATTATTAAATTCAAAGGCATGTTCTAGGTCCTAACTTTACTTATACTTTCATGAAGCATAAAACAGTTTTTAGGATTCGCTCTACGCAGGTCTGCTGCGATGGGGGTACATATTTCCTCCCTAAGGACACTCTATGTACTCTAAATGCGAGCAGATTCATCGCGCTGCCGAAAAAGCCCCCAATGGTGTCCTCCCCGTCATGCCCCGAGATAATAATCAGGCCAAGCTAAGACATCGTGCGGTAAGCTGAAGCGACCATCGGTGCTTCTTGGGGCTTAACTTGGGTAAGCCAGTCTCGGTAAATTCTTTTGAGTCATGAGCCTAACCCTTTGTACCAGAAAGACCCGATTGGACGGCCGACACATTCATCGGCGCGGCGCGGCGCTGGCAAGAGCGACGACCGCCATTGGGCATGAGCTTATACAGGGCAGCGACACCCTTGGGGGCTTCGGTGGTGGGGCGCCCTGAATATGCTCGATGGTTTAGTATCGACAGGCCCTTTAGGCAGGAATGGAATACCCCCGTCGGAGTAGACCTGCGTACTTAGCCAATTTCTAAAATAGTTTTTCTCTTTCATGGAATCAGTTATTTCACGGGTACTGCTAGTCATCAATACAGCGCTTGATTTAAATTTTAGGTACAATCATATGAGTTTATAAACAGGCCATATAATTGTCAGCGTTTATCTTTTTGGGTCATTTCTAGAAGAGGGCCGCCACTATTAAAAGTTTATAGCTTGCTTATTTCTCCACAGATATTCCTGTTATATTGCTTAATCTAGTTTAGATCTATTGGAGTATAGCTTAAAATCTATAAATATTTTAGGTATTTTAATGTATTATAGCAGAGTATTCAGTGGTTTTTATACAGATATTTTATTTAAACTTGCACACATTCCTCATTAATTATTACTGTAAAGTAAACAATAACAAACTTGTACAAGTTTACACATATGTAAATTTAACATATGATTACATGAAGACTTATTGGAGAGATTATTTGATATTTTAACAAAATCCACCATTTTTGCATTTGTGTGGAAGCAAACCTGCATATTCACTTCCCATTTTATTCTACATTTTCGGCATACTTATTCCACTATTTAAATGTGGAGAAATCGGTTAGTTAAGGTAAGGATAGGTTAGGTTAGGTTAGGTAAGTTAACATATCGTTTTCTAACCTCCTAACTTTTAGTATATGTGGTGGGTGGATTCCAGTTACCACAGGCAGCGGGGACTCGAGAAAACGGCTGATAAGATAACACTCGACGACTGAACCTATCTTTAGATATACACTATGTGGGTATTTTCCATTTATTTATAACTCTCTCATTTATGTATGATTAATAACTCATTTCAAAACGATTTATTCATGTTGGACAGTTTTAATTTTAAATTTAAATTTTTTTTAGTGCGGCCCTCATCTAGAAAAGATCCATCTTTTTTTCATAAGATTTTATTCAAGCCTTCCTATTTATGAAAACGAACATTTTCTAAGCAAAGTTAGTTTTTGAAGCAGCCAGAAAGAAAAACGTAAAAAGGAAGACAGTTTTATTTTAATAATATAACGTTCTTCGCAGTCTATACAGTTTCGCATGTTATTGTATGACAGTCTTTCGTGTTATTTAGCATCACAAATCGCTCATTCAGCTGTATTTTAATACCGATTAAAACGGAATGTCACCGGATACGATTCAGTGAGGATTTCCAACTCAACGAGTCGAACCTTTCAGCGTTCAGCCTCAAAGCGGCTGTCCCGTTTGTGTCAAGCAGCCGGTTAATACGTCATAGTATGTAATTTAAGTCTAGGATCTTAAACAATTTCATAAACGTTTTTTAATCTCGCTATTTTTTTTAATAATGAAAGAATGTGACAGTTCTTTACTTTTACTTTCTTTTACTTTTTTTAAAAAGAGGGTGGCGGCCTCTTTTTACCTTGCATTGCCCCCCCCCCCCCCACATGGGCATCAGGCCTGTGCGTGGAAGTTATCAAGCAAACCCAAGAAGTGAGCTGGTACAGTACAAGGATGAACTGTACTGCTAAAAGTATGCTGCATCATCGGGACTCGATCCTGCGACGCTGCCGCCACAGAACCGGGGCCGAATGCGCTACCAACTGCGCCACCGACTACTATATGAGAGTATATTTTTAACTAAGTTTGAGACTCGATTTTACAATCAATGTGTTATATAATATAACACTACTCATAATTAAAGTTTTCAATATAATCTGACCCAGACCTTATATCCATTTGCTGAGGTCTTATTTAGTTGGTTAAATAAGATGAAATGAAATGAAAAACGGCTTTATTTACGAAGCGAAGTTAGGACTAGCAAGTCCTCTCTACCACTCAACTTCGACTAAAAACATAACATGGAGGTAAACTAAAAACAAATCAGACATAAGTACATTAACAATTTTCAATAGAACTAAAGTTCAACTTTAATTAAGTAACATTCACCCAACCCAAGTTGCCCCATATCCTGGTATACCAGGGCCACAGCAATCACTCCCGCCCACCTCGCAGTAAAAGATTTTTTACTTCAGACCCAAACCGAGCGCGGCTATCCTGAGTTTTGATGGGATCAGGGAGAGAATTCCAAAGTCTAGAGGTAGAAACTACAAATGATTTATTATATATTGTTGTTCTATGAGTAGGAATGGATAATCGAGGAGAACGACTGCTAATATCAGAAACAAATTTGAAGCTATCAGAGAGGTAGGCTACTTTGGAACTTTATTCCTTAATATTAATTGTAGAAGACGGAGAGAATGAAATTCGCGGAGTTCCTTCAATTTCAATAAGGACAATTTTAACGTGATCACTGCGCCTCAAGCCAAAAATGAACTGAATACAATAAGTTTGAGCTCGCTGAAATCTATTCGACAGCTCAACGGTCATGTCGTCAATGACAACATCACAATAGTTAAAGTGAGTCAAATACGAGGATTTTTACCAACATTATCTTCAGATTCAGAGGAAGCTGCAAAACGTTTGATGCTGTGACTGCCAGCAAATACCCTGTTACATATAACATTTACTTGGTCAACCTATTTTAAGTGTTTGACCATTTGAAGTCCTAGGTTTTTTAGTTTGTCACAGTATTCAAGGTCTTTTCCATCAACATTTAGTCTGGGGGCAGTACATAAGTTTATTTTAGTCATGAGTCTTGGGTATCCAACAATCATAGTTTGAGTTTTGTTAATGTTGAGTTTGAGACCGTTTTGGTTAGACCAGTGAGTGATTGAGTCAATGACTGAGTTTATTTGCCGAACCGTGATGTCCATGTCGTTGACTGAAAAGTGGGAGTAAATTTGCAAATCGTTGGCATAAATATGAAAGTGAGAGTGAGTGATCTGTTCCGTGATGTCATTAATGTAAAATTAAAACAGAAGTAGCCCAAGTACAGATCCCTGGGGCACACCCCTAGTGATTGGTCTCCAACCTATGGACCAAGATGATGCCTATCCAGGAATAAATCAGTAATGTGTGTTGTGTGTCGTGATTACGTATGTATCTAAGGTGTTATTATCGGGTCAAATCAATGGAATTTCTTGAAGAATAAAACCAAAAGGAGCAGGGATGACTTATTGCAGTTATCATATGCTTCCCTTTTTAGATATTCGCTAAATAAGTCTGTTGAGCGAAACCTAAAAAGGGAAGCATATCGCTGCATACTATACTTTGACAAATATTTTCCGTGTCATTTACGACAAAAAAGTGAGATTAAAATACATGAACAGTTCCTTTTTTTACTTAGAAGCGGTCAAGACGAGGTGGAATATCTTTGACAATGAACCACTTTGTTTTTAGAATAACACGTGTACCTAAAGTGTTTCTACTTGTAAAGTGTTGAGGTTTGGTTTAATCAAAACAAACCATAAACTAAGCCATTTTGTCCTTTTTTTATTGTAAACAAAGGCAAAATATAAAAACAACCACATGAATTTACTTGAAACAAAAAGTTCACTGTCTACGATATTCCACTTCATCCTGACCGCTCCTTGTTTTAAGAAACGTAACTGAAAAATAATGAGGTAAAATATAATTTTTCAGGTTTTGTTATGAAGCCCCCTGTCAACCGACTATTAACTAATAAGTAGTTGATTTCCACCCATACAAATCTATTTATAATAGTATTTTATATTTTGTTATAGTATTCAATAAAATAATGAGAATAAAATTACATCAGATTATTTATAATTATATTTAGACAACTGTAAGCTCATAAAAGGTTATATAATCGTCAAAAATAAAACAAAATCAAAAAATGCATTCTCCATTAACACAAACACACAAACTTTGTGTGTCTGTTGGGCGGGGCCCAATGGAAATAACAAAACAATCTTTTCCTTTGTGGGTACCTCCGCTGTAAGAGGCATTTACTTGAAAATGTGCTTCTCGGTGCAGGAGCTTTGTCTGAGCGTTGACTGGATAAATGGATATGGTAGCAACGTCCTCAGTACACAAAGGGCGTTGTATTTATTAGATTTCGGTACGTGAACAAGCTAACCTGTAATAGGCAGAACATTTTTATGTACAATATTATTACTTTAGCTAATATTAAAATATACCAGATGAGTCGCGGGCACCCAATAGGTCAGAGATCACCTACGAGTCGAAATTCAACCAGAAAACACTTGGGTTCATTCAGATTTTATTTACCGTCTGAATCTGGAGCTAAATTTCTAAACAATTTACCATTTCATATAATAAATTAAAAGAATTTAACACCTTTCAAAAATAAGTTAAAACAATTTTTAATAGCTAATGCCTTTTACAGTGTTAGTGAATTTATAGACCATTGTAAAAAACATAAGCAATAAATTAATAGGGGGAAATTCAACATATGTCTTATAGAGAAAACTAGGTTAAACTAGGTTGTCTTGAACTTAATTTTAATTTAGTTTTACTTAAGTTTTTTTTTTAATATATTTCAATCAAAATTATTGTTAACATAAACATTGCTTCCGACTATAAACTGTTGTAATGGCAATAAAATGAATTTGAATTTGAATTCATTGCCATAGATGTAAATATTTTTTACGTCGAGCTCATTGCTCCATTTAAACATATGACTGCCGACAGCATTTGTTTACATTTTGTCATTGTTCTGTGGGAAACTCATAACCTTGAACTCATAAGGCCCATGTTTAGTTTTTTCTATAATTTCAAATTCATTTTCTGCAATTCTCAAAAACTATAGCAAATTATAATGGGATTGTACACGTCTATAGGAAATTACTTTTCTAACAACTGTGTAGGCCTACTTATATGTTTTCCTAAGACACCCATAGACTGAGAAAATTTGATCACAAAAATCATACTTGCTTATTAATTATATAAAATTATAACCTCCTAAACCACATATAAATACTTAATGAAATAATTTAAACATAATACACCAGTAAATATACCTTTATAGTATTCGTTTTGAAAATATACCATGCTGAATGTTATGTCTATAGACCATCCAATAAATCGGGCAGATCGTATTTAGTTAGAGAATATGTCGAAGTGAGTAACTGAAGTACACACATAATATTTTAAGAAGGCTTTAATAGAGTATATTTCAGTATAGGTCCACAGTATTGCTTTTTTGCTACGTCAGTCACCCTCATGTCAGATTTTCTCTTCATCCACCTACTGTAGCTCGATTACCGTCCTCAACATCAAGAATAACGAATTTAATCAATAATTCATATATCCAAGCTGAAGATTTATGAGAAGGGGATGACGTCGGGGGGCGCCCTGACCTGGGGTGCGATCGTATATGATTTGTGTTAAGGATGATTCATAGACGCAATCTAAGCTGGGGTCGCGCAATGTATTGTTCTTTAACTTATGTTCAATAAGAATATTATGTCTTCTTTTTTTATCTAAACTGAGGAGGAGTAGGCCTATATTCAAATTTTTGGTGATGTTTTCATACACCTCTTTACTGAGATTGTTTAAGAACAAGTGTAAACACCCTCCCCCCTCAATGACTCAAAGTTTTATCTCAAGTGCGTAAGTAATTATTCTTCGAAATTTGACATACTGTATTAAATAAATGCACTGACCGTCTGTTTATACAGTCTAGGTCTTACCATGTGTTATTTTAAAACTTGTTATTCCATCACATTTCAGTAGATCTTGTCATAACTTCAGTTGAGTTCCAGATACCTCTGAAGACTCGGCAAATAAACATGAGTCGTCGCCGTCTAAAATCTTGGACCTCCTTAATCACACACCGGATGTTTTTGCTTCTTTGCTTTCGTATTTTATTTGGATTTGCTATGGAATTCATTTTCAGAATAAAACTAAGCTCAATGTTTGCAACATGTCTCAGACGTATTTTGCGATCAGTAATCCTGGAATATATCGCATTAATAAAGTAATGGTTGTTATTTTTAAGTTTTAGCGACCATGTTAACTTTTCATTTTGGGGCCCCCAGAAGCAAAAAACACTATTCGTTTGAATTTATATATATATATATATATATATATATATATATATATATGTCTGTTAACACGATAGCGGCCGTAAATATGGTCCGATCTTAATGAAATTTGGTACAGACGTGTAAAGTGGTAATCACTCGGACGAGTTCGTGAACCAGCCCGATCGGACCACCGGAAGGGGGGTAAATGGGGGTAAACCCCCCCAAAAATGGGGTTTTTGAGTTTTTTTGCATAGAAAATTAAAAATTATCCAATTTTTACTAGCATTATTGAATTCAGCTCAAAAAAAACAAACAATTTAGTATTTTGAATCACTGCTCTATGTCCATTGGTTTCCGAGATATTGAAAGTGGTAAACACAGTACGTTGTCCCAATGTTAACCTTATGGGAAATAAAGAAAATTCTATATCTCGCTTATTTCTCAACATATCTTGATAAAACTTGGTAAATGGCTTCTTCTAGTTCAGATCAACTAAATATTGAATTAAAACCACCCAGTTTTAATATACCCGTAGCAGCAAACCTGCATACTCATTCCCCATGTTATTCTTATGGAGCTTACAAAAACATGTTGAATCTCGGTATGTTGGATTGAAATATGTTGTTTTGCATTTGAAATTCGCTGAGTATGCAGGTCTGCTGCAACGGGGGTATTAATTTTTCTTCAATAGTTTACCAAATATACCTTTTGGTGGTTACTACTTTAAGGTTCGGAAACTTTATTTTCAACGTCCCAAAACGATGAACAACTCAATTAATATTTTAGCAACTAAAACAAACTATTCGCATTATGTAAGTTGTAATCTATCGCAGTCCAGTTTTGAAACATGACATTAGACATGTTTTAACAATAACACAATCTTAATATCTTGAGTCGTCTTCAAATGTAAATCTGGAGCAATTAGGTAAACCTGTGACAATGAAGGGTTTATCACATAGGAACCTTGACTTACCCGTGCGACGACCATCGACGGCGACGACCCGCTCCGCTGCACGTTGTGCTACTATCGAAACTACATAGATTTTAATAATGTTTTTAAAAAACATTTCAGTGTAAATACTTGTGTTTTATGTTACAAATCGAACATGCAAGCCTAGCGTACAATATTTGCTTGGGAGGAGGGGATCAATCCGATACTCTAATCAATTTCGACTTTGATTTCGTCTTGCATTTTTATTAATAATTCGAGGTCCACATTTTCCCTTTGAATTTCAAGGGAATATTTAAAGTACGAGTGTATATTTAAACTTTTTCCAGAACTAGTGGAGCGCAGAGATATATCGAAGGATGGTGGCATGCAGTCAGCGACTGACGCGGACAGATGAGTTGCGAGGGGAGAATGCCAATTACCCTCCCCTCGCCGACTTACGTTTTGTAACTGACTTCTTTAATTTTTATTATTATTAATTTTTCATCAGTAAAATAAGCCTTTGTATTGTTCTGTGATTCTTAATAGTGAATCTTTGATATTTAATCAGTTTCTGTCAATATAATGACATTCGTAAGCTCCAATGATTTTTCCCAAAACTGTTCAGATTTCCCGGATAAACTCTTTTAGCGAATTTCCCCTATAGGGAAGAAGCTATTACCGTAGGTCTCATGGTAAGACCTAAGCCTGAGACCATGATAACTTTTCGTTTTGGGGCCCCCAGAAGCAAAAAACACCATTCGTTCAAATTTATATATATATATATATATATATATATATATGTGTGTGTGTGTGTGTGTGTGTGTGTGTGTGTGACTGTAAGCACGATAGCGCTCGCAAAAATGGTCCGATCTGAATGAAATTTGGCACAGGTGTGTAAAGTAGTAATTATTCGGATGAGTTCGAAAACCAGCCCGATCGGACCACTGGAAGGGGGGGCAAAGGGGGGTAAACCCCCCCAAAAATGGGTTTTTTGGGTTTTTCACATAGAAAAATAAAAATAATCCAATTTTGTTTGGCACCATTGAATTCAGCTCAAAAAATCAAACAATTTAGTATTTTGAATCATTGCTCTATGTCCATTGGTTACCGAATTATTGAAAGTGGTAAACACAGTACGTTGTCCCTATGTTAACCTTATGGGAAATAAGTAAAATTCTATATCTCGCTTATTTCACAACATATCTTAATAAAACTTGGTTTGTGTCCTCATTTAGATGAGATCTAATGCATTGTTTACATTAAAACATGTGAGCTGATGTTTGATTCAAAGCCATATGGTGGATAGAGACATATGACTTATTCAAAGGCCAGATAACTAATATGTCAAATAAATATATTGTAATGAATACAGATTTTTACTGATGATGTTTATGAAATCTTTTACTCAAACTTAAACAGCTGGTCATTTCTCTATATGATTAAATTGGAAAAGCCAGCTGTTTTGAAGTTTTGAACATTGCATTTTCGTACCAAGTATAGGCTATTATTTTTGTATAGCCTTTTGCTCCTAAAAGCCACTAGGAGAGTATTTTTGCACGCTTTCTTTTGAATGTATATTGATTTTACTTGATGCGAGACTTCATTTAAATTATTTATTTATGCACTTGAAATTCGCTGAGTATGCAGGACTGCTGCAACGGGGGTATTTTATTTAATTTTATCATTTTAATTACAATAAACTACTTCAGTACGTAAACTTGAGTGAGCCATTACTAAAATTACTATGTTTATAATAAATTTGAGGCACTTTGCCTTACTTTCTTACTTAAACATAATACTTTTTACAATAAACTAGTTTAAACTAGAAGCATATTAAACCAGTTACCTTTCAGAACATGTATTAGCGAATTTCCCCTATAGGGAAGAAGCTGTTACCGTAGTACTCATGGTAAGACCTAAGCCCGAGGCCATGATAACTTTTCGTTTTGGAGCCCCTAGAAGCAAAAAACACTATTCGTTCATTTTCATACATATATATATATATATATATATATGTGTGTGTGTGTGTGTGTGTGTGTGTGTGTGTGTGTGTGTGTATCTTTAAGCACGATAGCGGCCGTAAAAATGGTCCAATCTGAATGAAATTTGGCACAGACGTGTAAAGTAGATTATTCGAACGGGTTCGAAAACCAGCCCGATCGGACTACCGGAAGGGGGGGTAAAGGGGGGTAAACCCCCCCAAAATGGGTTTTTGAGTTTTTTACATAGGAAAATAAAATTTCTCGAATTTTTGTTGGCACCATTGAATTCAACTCAAAAAAATAAACAATTTAGAATTTTGAATCACTGCTCTATGTCCATTTGTTACCGAGATATTGAAAGTGGTAAACACAGTACGTTGTCCCAATGTTAACCTTATGGGGAATAAGAAAAATTCTATATCTCGCTTATTTCTCAACATATCTTGATAAAACTTGGTAAATGGCTTCTTCTAGTTCAGATCTACTAAATATTGAATTAAAACCACGCAGTTTTAATCTACCCGTAGCAGAAAACCTGCATACTCATTTCCCATGTTATTCTTAAGGAGCCTTAAAAAACATGTAAAATCTCGCTATTTTGGATTGAAATATGTTGTTTTGCATTTTAAATTCGCTGGGTATGCAGGTCTGCTGCAACGGGGGTATTTATTTAAATGGAACCTATTTAGTAATCAACCTACATTTAAATGGAATGAAAGATAAAGTGGTTTAATAATTTTTATTGGTTAGTAATTTTTAATATTCATGATTCAGCACTTTTGTTTTTACTGGTTTGTTGAATAACGCCATAACGGTATCTGTGGCTGTGGCAGTGGCGTAGTGTCTAGGTCCCCACTTGTTTTCAATTAATATAATTGTTCCACGCCTCCAGTCTGTTAACGCGCGCGTCTGCAAGGCTGGTTTATTGTCTCCTGTGTCTGGCAGTTAGGGTATTTCTTTCTAGGCTTCACTTGCAATTTGAATGTAATTTAAAAGGTTTAGTTCGAATCAAAACACAAGGTCCACGCCTCCATAAGCCCAATTCTAAAATTAACATTGGTCTTATGGACGGTCTGGGCCTTATGTGATTTGATTTCACTTTTACACTTGAAGATTTAAGAAAACATCGGATAATGTTTCCATAAAGTTTAAGACATATGTCGTAGCCACTTGCACTTCATGAAGTGCCCAGCTCGCCTGGTTTTAGTGTAACTCGATTACTTAATCAAAAGAACAGCATGCGCCCAACGAAACTGGACACTTCATGAAGTGCCCAACGGCTCTTTGGACACATGCTGTAACATCGGGCCATGTTGGGCATTTTCTACGAGTTCTGAGGTTAAAAATACCCCCGTAGCAATAGATCTGTATACTAAGCGAATTTGCAATGCTTAAAATCACACTTTAACTAATACAAAAGCGATATATGACTTTTATTGCCTCTATTAAAATAACGTGGAAAATTAGTATACAGGTATGCTGCTGCATGTATGTAAAAATTGCAGGTGGTTTTAAATGATTATCCAGTGGAAATCAGTTCTGGCCATAAACTAAGTTATATCAATGTTAAAAATTAAGTAAGATATAGAATTTGATTTATTGCCCAAAGGAGATCGTGATTTATGCAGGTTTTTTGCCACGGCAATATAAAAATCGAGAAATTTAAGACAGTGTTCAATAGATCTCAACTAGATGAAGCCAAAAATCATGTTTTATTAAGGTATGTTGATGATAAATAAGCGAGATAAAGTACTTTCTGTATTACCTATAATAGTACAGTGCAATTAGCTTTAAAAAAGGGGGAAACCAGGACATTAAAAAAGGTTTCTAGCCAGCGCCAATTTGTTCAATACACTTCCCCCAATGCGCAAACAAAAGTTACACTGATTTGAGCGCCAGGTTTGGGCAGGAGGGGGGTTAATAGGAGGGAAAATGCTAAAAATGTTTTGACTTTTTAGCAAATATCTTGAAAACGATGAGTTTTAGCGAATTTTCCCTATAGGGAAGAAGCTGTTACCGTAGTACTCATGGTAAGACCTAAGCCCGAGACTATGATAACTTTTCGTTTTGGGGCCCCCAGAAGCAAAAAACACTATTCGTTCATTTTCACAATGAATGTGTGAGTGTGTGTGTGTGTGTGTGTGTGTGTGTGTGTGTGTGTGTGTGTGTGTGTGTGTGTGTGTGTGTGTGTGTGTGTGCGCGCGCGCGTGCGTGCGTCCGTGTGTGCGTGCGTGCGTGCGTGCGTGCCAAAAGTCAGAAGTCAGAATATCTTTATTCAAAAAATTATTTTTACATTTTACAATATTTCCATGCGTCACCAGGACGCGCGTGGAAAAAAACAATTTTATCTAGTGTCCATTCTACGTATATATATTTCAGCAGGCAGTACAGTCCGGTGCTTGATTTACATAATCATATAAATAACAGACAGATAGTAACAAATAACAATAACTAACATAACAAAACCCAGTGTAACAGTGAACAATGTAACATAGAATATCACCTCAATTTTATATAATAACAAGATCAACACCATGGATGTGCTAACAAAAAATAAACTATAAAAATCAATAACAATTAAAATATAAATTAACAAAAATTTAACATCAGCATAAATAAAATAAATAAATAAATAAATAACGTCTTTATTTGAAGCGCTTGTCAGCAGCATGCTGTTTTTCACAATAACTCAGGTCAATACAAAATTCTACAGATAAAATATACATGTATATACAAGTCTTTCTAAAAAAAACATAAGGTAAAAAATAATTAAAACTATGCACTTTTTTACCTGGATAAAACATTAACAGCTTGTTTTTTGAACGAATATACACCGGCCGGACCATGTCCCATCACGGATTTCAGATCATTGTAGACCTTGGGGGCGAAGTATGCAAACCTCTTACGGTCAACTTCAAGGCGCACGCGAGGCACTTCCAACACGGCGTCCTGACGAGTGCAACGGGATCGCACCTCAGCTCTGGTTTTAAGCTTAGCTTTTAGGTAAGCAGGACGACCATGCAAAATGATTTTGTGGACGAGGCAGGAAGTTCGAAGAGTACAAACATGTTTTATAGGCAATAAACCTAATGACTTCCTCGTCTCAGAAATGTGGTCAAACTTTCTCAAACCAGAGACATACCTAACGCACATATTCTGTACCCTCTGCAACTTCTCCATGTCCCCCATGGATACTGCGTTACCATAAACAGGTAAGCAGTAATCTATCAGTGAGAGTACAAGGGCCTGAACAAGACGTAGTTTAGTTTCAGGAGGAAACAAATCTCTGTGCCTAAATAACATTCTCAGCCGGACCATAGCACGTTGACACACTGCGCTCACATGATCTGAGAATGTTAGCTCAGAGTCAAGCATAACCCCAAGTAGTTTGGACACATAAACAACTTCTAGCTGTTTCCCATCAAGGGATACGCCATCAATGGGAGTGGTTGGCAAGAATCTATTTGGATGAAAAGTCATCACCGAACATTTCTCACTGTTCAGACAGATGCCATGGTTCTTAGACCACTCATTAATGGAGTCCAAATCTGAACTGAGGAGGTGGGTGACAGTATCCAGTGGCGTGGTCGCATCATAAGTCAACCTCAGTTGAGCATCGTCAGCATATGCATACAGCTGGCAATGTTTCAGAGTTTCCCCCATAGTGGCAGCGAACAATATAAACAGCACAGGCCCCAGACAACTTCCCTGAGGCACGCCGTTATGTTTTGTCAGGAGAGATGATGTCACAGACCCTAACTTCGTTCGTTGCGTCCTGTTCTCAAGGTAGGAGCCAAACCAAGAGACAACATTTGGGCCAAACTTGTAAAACTTCATAAATATTATCCAAATCAACAATAAATAAACTATGCATCCAAAACCGACAACATTGCAATACTTTCATTTTGAATTTTGTTTTTTTTTTCAAATAAGATTTCATTGCCATAATCCTATACTCTTATATGAGCAATGTTATCTTGTATGCTTGTATGCTTGTATGCTTGTATGCTTGCTTGCTTGCTTGCACAATTATCTCTAAAACGGCTCCAAGGATTTCCTTCAAAGTCTGGAAATAAGTAATTTATGACTAAAAAACGTCTTTTATGCAGATTACTTGGCCAGAGAAAATCTAATAACGTAATAAATCGAATTTTAAAGTTGTAAAATTTTAACATTGGCCTTATGGGTTGCCGTAATAGCAACGAAAATAAACAAGGAAAGTGTAAACAAATGAAGTAATCATAACAGCTGTTTGGAAATTACAGTCATCAAGGGAAAGACAGCAAATGGGATGAAGAGTCCATGGAGCAATAAAAAAGGTTTCTATTTATCAATTTTATGACATTGAAATATTTTATAGTAACTGGATGAACTGGTAAACATGAAATAACACCGAGCAAGGCTCGGTCCACCAGGTACTACCGTATTAACTGATTAAATATTTTGGGTGCCAGATAGCAAAGCTGATGCCTACTACTATCTTTAGAAAAATTGGGTACAGTCAGAGATATCCATTGTGCTGCTCTATTTTGTCTATTAAACTCTCTTCTTTGATAATTAAATAATTATTTATAAACATGCATTAACAAGCAATAAATATACAACTCTTTAACTGATAATAAACCTTGCTCTGCAAAACAATAACTTACTCTGTCCATCCTTTTAATTTTTAATATTATTCTAATAGCTTGTCTTTGGCACATTACTATTGGGTTGAGGATTGTGGGATATGTCCCACCAAAATGTATTAAACCGAAGTGCTTTCAATCCAAGACACAAAAAGCCTTAGTAAATGCTCTTTCTTAACAAAATTTCTCATGTAATACAATGAATACTTTATCTTTCTTATTTTTTTAACAAGATACTGTATATGGTGATTCCACTTACGGTACTGATCAACAAACAACTCCAAATATTTTACTGACTCTACAACCTCAATACTGTTACATTGCCATTTATATATACACTCATGTTTATGGCACAATAAGTTAAATCTATTACTTAAATAAGGTTAAGGCTCATCTCAATAAAAAAATTACACATTTTGACTTAGAACTATTAACTAAGAGCTTGTTATTTATTAACCATGTTGATATTTTATTCAAGTCATCAGTTATTCTCGAGCACAAAGCATCCCTATTGTAGGCTGAACACACAAGAGCTGTATCATCAGCGTACGCATATATTGAGGAGTGTAACCGTATTTTCAACAGATCGTTTTTCTTCAATTGTCTATTAGGGTCTTTAAACCCCCTTCCCAACATGTTTTAACGCAAGTTGGTTAGCACTGACGCGTTGAAAACGCCCTCTAGAAATAGACTTGGTGTTCGAAGCCTTAAAAGAATGCCCATTTTAATTTTCAGCCACCGGCCGGTGCGCTACATTTTAAGCTTTAAAATGATTCCTCAGTCGTATAAATCGGTTAAGTAAGACGGTTGAAAAGGGATGTAACAGAGAAGCCCCTCATTGTATTAATTAATATTCATGCGATCTGTATTGTATTAAGGACATAGTCGTAACCACTTGCTAGATAGATTGATTGTTTAATTAATTCACATACTTTCCGATTAAGATTACTCTCTTTTTATATCTTACTATCTTATCTCAAAATTGTGCTTCAATTGTGAATGTATTTTGAACCTTTAACTCGCACTTCTTACATTTTATTATCTACTGCAATTTGTATTACTTTATATTATAATGTTTATGTAAAGAATGTGTGTTGAGGCAAATTGAATGGATTAAATGCTCGTTTATTTTTAACAATAAACTGTTGAAATACATCAAAAATCTAGAGTTGAAATGAACCACAAAAACTCGGTGCACAAAAAGGATTGTGTGGAATTCTTCCCTTTTCATCTGTCACTGGCCGAAATCAACCAAAGGAACCCCTGGGTATGTGAAAACTGTTTCTATTTTCTAGAGCACACACATTTAAAAATATTACTGGATTTTCTTTATGTTCAGTATTTAATGATATTTCACAATTTAAACAATTCAGTATTTAAAATGGACTGTACGATAAATGAAATTGTTACCTTGCTGTATATGGTTTTATGCTTGTCTTCACTACTCCTCTTCAGATAATTCATTTTTAGCGAATTTCCCCTATAGGGAAGAAGCTATTACCGTAGGTCTCATGGTAAGACTTAAGCTCGGGACCACTATAACTTTTCGTTTTGGGGCCCCCAGAAGGAAAAAAAACACTATTCGTTTGAATTTTTATATATATATATCTATATATATATATATATATATATATATATATATATATATATATATATATATATGTGTGTGTCTGTTAGCACGATAGCGGCTGCAAAAATGGTCCGATCTTTATGAAATTTGGTACGGACGTGTAAAGTGGTAATCAATTGGACGAGTTCGTGAACCAGTCCGATCGGACCACCGGAAGGGGGGGTAAAGGGGGATAAACCCCCCCAAAAATGGGTTTTTTGAATTTTTTACATAGAAAAATAAAATTTTTGTGGGCACCATTGAATTCAGTTCAAAAAAACAAACAATTTGGTATTCTGAAACACTGCTCTATGTCCATTGGTTACCGAGATATTGAAAGTGGTAAACACAGTACGTTGTCCCAATGTTAACCTTATGGGAAATAAGTAAAATTCTATATCTTGCTTATTTTTCAACATATCTCAATAAAACTTGGTAAATAGCTTCTTCTAGTTCAGATCTACTAAATATTGAATTAAAACCACCCAGTTTTAATATACCTGTAGCAGCACACCTGCATACTCATTCCCCATGTTATTCTTATGGAGCTTACAAAAACATGTCAAATCTCGCTATGTTGGATTGAGATATGTTGTTTTGCATTTGAAATTCGCTGAGTATGCAGGTCTGCTGCAACGGGGGTATTTATTGATAATTCAGGGGCCCCTTTTTGGTCAATTCCTCTTTTTGTAGCATAATGACAATTTGACTGAATTAAAATATATTGCTGTTCGAATCTTGAGAAAATTATTATTATTATAAAAAGCTAATACAGTAGCTGATAAATATATGCTTGCTGACGTCTTGAAAACGTGTATGAGAGTGAGAGGAGGGAATACACTGTGCTCCTATTGGCTGATATGTTAAACTGTTTGTTTGAGTACTGTGATTGGCTGACTTAAAAACTGCTTGCATTTACAGGTCTGACAACTTAAAACATTAAATTCCTTGCTTTTACCAACTTGGTATTATATGAAATTAAATTATTTTTCTTGTTTAAGTTTACAATTAACATTTTTGACAATACCTGTTGTAATATTAAAATAAAATATAAAATAACTAAAAATCACATGACACTTTAAATTTAATCTAATTTTGTAAACTTTTAATTCTTTGGTTTTGTATTTTTTCATTATGGGAGTCGCTCAAGTTGGCCAAAACGAAAGCAAACAAACCATTAGCTTTTTACGAATCTATAAGTATAAAAGAGGATGTTGGTATATATATATATTTATTTATTTATTTGGCAGGGATAAACACAAAAACCGCTGGACCGATGGCCACGAAACTTGATACATACATGTAGAATTTCATGGAGTAGGTTTATACACCTTCAATTTCGTGATAACTTTCAGGGCTTAGCCCTGGGACCGTCTTAAAGGTACCCATGTCAGGGATTTTGAAATAATTTGAGTTAGATTTGTTTACTAACAAAACATATGAAAGTAAAATTTAAAACAGGTGATGTAAATTAATGGTATTTCTTTCTGCTATTTAACTGTATTTTTGTTAAAATGAAGATTTGTTACTTGGTGCCAGGTGGTCAATGAATTAGACTTTTGCATTTTTTCAAAGTGCAATACACTATATAAAATGCTGATAATATGTAGTATAACATAAAATAAATAACTGATTACTGAAGGACTCCAGTGATCACTGATCACTTATGCTTGAAGGACTTTTTTATGACAACTAACTGCTATTTAAAGAGGAAGAGTGTGCTACTGTAAAGAATTAATTTTACCTACAACACTTTAAAAAAATTGCCGGGACGGCTCATTCAAACGTTTTGCTCAATATAGAGTCTAAAAACGTAAGACAGCACTTTTTAATAATTGCTGGAGTGGCATTGTAATTTTTTGTTCAAGGTAGACCCTAAAACCTTAAGAAAATGATCTTTAACAGTGAATAAAATTTCAAGCTAACTTCTTTGATTCCTCTAACACATATGCCTTCATGAAGGAAATAAATAGGATTTCTAATACGCAGGTCTGCTGCGACGGGGGTGCATAATAAAGTTTTAATTAAGGGTAACATATGCGAGCGGATTCAAAGTGCCGTCGAAAAAGCCAAGGGTGCCGTTCCTTATATTGTGCCCCATGATCATCATCAGGGCAAGCTCAGGTACCGTGGAAACGACCATTAAATGCTTCTCAGCGTTCGTCTCTGTAAATTGGCCTCTTGAGTGTGTGAGCGCAATCCTCTTCACCTGATATCACGATCGACTGGACAGCCGACACAAGCAAAACGCACTTGCAAGAGGAAGGACCACCGATATTGGGCATGAGCCTACCCAGGGCAGCAACACCATTTGGGGCTTTGTCGGTGGGGCGTTGGATATGGTCTCATTTTTTTATGTACAGGCAGTTTATGCAGGAATATAATACCCCCGTCGTAGCAGACCTTCGTACTAAGAGCGAATTTCTAAAAACTTTTGCTTTATGGAAGTACATTTGATATGTTCAAAGAAGTAGATACATTACATACATTAGATTTTACAATAAGAAAAATAAATGGGAAAGCAAAACGATATAATTCATGGGTGATAGTGTATGTATAATTTTAATCGTGAGCGAAGCCACGGGTTCTTCTAGTTTGATCATAAAATCCAACTGTACTGAAAACATTGTCAACGCACATCTTGTAAACTTGTAATTATTTGGTTTTGTATTTTTTAGCGAATTTCCCCTATAGGGAAGAAGCTGTTACCGTAGGTCTCATTGTAAGACCTAAGCCTAAAACCATCATAACTTTTCTTTTTGAGGTCCTCAGATGCCAAAAACACCATTCGTTCACTTTCATAAATATATATATATATATCTATATATATATCTATATATATATATATATATATATATATGTGTGTGTGTGTGTGTGACTTTAAGCACGATAACTTGCGCAAAAATGGTCCAATCGGAATGAAATTTGGCATAGACGTGTAAAGTAGTAATTATTCGGACGAGTTCGTAAACCAGCCCGATCGGACCACCGGAAGGGGGGGTAAAGGGGGGTAAACCCCCCCAAAATGGGTTTTTTGAGATTTTTACATAGAAAAATAAAATTTTTCAAATTTTTATTGGCACCATTGAATTCAGCCCAAAAAAAACAAATAATTTAGTATTTTGAATCATGGCTCTATGTCCATTGGTTGCCGAGATATTGAAAGTGGTAAACACAGTACGTTGTCCCAATGTTAACCTTATGGGAAATAAGTAAAATTCTATATCTCGCTTATTTCTCAACATATCTTTATAAAACTTGGTAAATGGCTTCTTCTAGTTCAGATCTACTAAATATTGAATTAAAACCACCCAGTTTTAATATACCTGTAGCAGCAAACCTCCATACTCATTCCCCATGTTATTCTTATGGAGCTTACAAAAACATGTCAAATCTCGCTATGTTGGATCGAAATATGTTGTTTTGCACTTGAAATTCGCTGAGTATGCAGGTCTGCTGCAACGGGGGTATTTATTATTGGAGTCACTCAAGTTGGCCAAAACTAAAGCAGACAAACTATTAGCTTTTTACGAATTTTATCATAAAATCCAACTGTACTGAAAACATTGTCAGCGCACATCTGTTTTAGTATAGCACTATAGTAAAGGGAAAGTTCTGATGCAATATTGCAGCCAGAAGTTCTTTTGCGCAATTTGAAATATTACTCATGAGATTTTTCAAATAAAAGCAAGTATTAACACGAAGAGGATGTGTAATGGTTGAGACAGTATTAACAGCCTTAGAGTGGTTTATAAATAATGTATATAAAGGGAAATATGCGAGTTTATGAATAGCCATTACTACTTGCTGCAAGTTAACATCTGACAGGAAAGATTGTTTCACATTGCGTTCAAAACTTGTCAAAATTCGCCCAAGAAAAGATAAACAAAGCAGCTAAATAAACTAAAATAAATTTAAATCAAGAAATTAAATCAAATTAAACTGTAGGCTATGTAAAAAGGTTGAATGAAGATGGCAAATTAGAACTAGGCGAAATTGTAAACAGTCTATAATCTATACGGTTTACGAAAGTCAACAAAACAATATTGTAAACAAACGCAACTTGGATATTTGACAGTTCGAAGAAATTGTAAACACCATGTTTAATCAATAATGTTTTCAATTTGACTTGTGTACAAATTTTTGATAAGATGATTAGTACATGCCTTGGCCAGCCTAGGTGACTCCTACTCTACTATAAATTGGCTCTTGCATTAAATAGTTGTCCACCATATAAATAGTAGTTTTCATCACAAGGAGCAAAGGTGGAATTTTTTGGTGCACAGTCGTGTATACAACCGAGACGAGGTCGAACGTGCAAAAGCGATAAAGCACCAAAAGGATAAATTTACTCTGTGTGATGAACAATAATTTTTAATGTAAATAAACATTTAATCATAAAAATCCTTTCCATAATCCTAATTAACAATGTTTACATTTCTTATTATAAGTTTACAATCGCAACTTTAAAAAATCTCGAACCAATGAATGAAACAATAACAATGTTGAGATTACCCATATACGGCTAAAGGTTTGTGCACTAAAAAACACAGCTGATTTTTTAGTCCTCTACTATGGTTGTGTAATTGTGTATACTAACCCTCTAGGGACTCTAGGGACATCTTATTGAAGAATGAATGAATTCGTGCACCGCCGAAGAGAGATGGGCCAATGGTTTTTCATTCCGACTGGAATATTACAGCAGTTTATGGATCAAGCTGGCTTTCCGAAGCCAAGCAGCTGGTTATGATTATTTTACAGTTGTATGTTATTGTTTTGTATGGTATCTTTGACAATAATGTGCAATCTGTTTTTGTTTGCAAACATTCTTATATTGACATTTTGGATTGTGGGTAGAAGCGCGGACGACGGAGCCAGCTTGAACTAACTGTTCAATGCATCAGCGACAATTTCTCCTCTGTTTTTCGGTGGAGGAACTAAAAAAAATTGACATTGGTTGTCCCCGGGTTGTCCCTACTTTGAGGGTTATTATACATTGACTATGGATGTTTTGAGAACAAAAAACTGCTGTTTTTGTGCAGTAAGGCAAATATATAATTCAAAATTTTCAATTTCAAATGAAATAAACATTCCATAAAATAAGGGACAGATTTCACATTATAAAATAAGGGAAGTTTTAGGTATTTCACATTAAATAACTGTAGAAAGAAGACATAAATTTTTCCCATATCTGTTACGGATCGAAACTTCAGTAACCAACCTAAAGAGATTTATGGAAACTCAAGACGAAAATCCTAAATAGTGCGTGAACTTTATAGCGCCTTTGCCCTTTGAGGTTCTATTGATTGTTGTTACCCCGGCAACCGTGACTGACAGACAGTAAGTATCCACTGTGTACTCAGGTGGCTTGTCAGACGACGACAGAATATTTGTACTTCTGGACAAATATTATTTGAAAGCGCCTGACGAGTGTTCGGACCTCACAAAGTAAGCGGTTTGTCGAATTTGTCACTCGACAATAAATAATTTAAATAGCAATTTTTCATGGCTGTTCACAAATTTGATCATGAATCAGATACATGAATCATCACAGTTATGAATTAATGGTGATGACGCATGGCATGGCGCTTCATAAAAAAATTTATTTTAGCGAATGTCCTCTATAGGGAAGAAGCTGTTACCGTAGTACTCATGGTAAGACCTAAGCCCAAGATTATGATAACTTTTCGTTTTGGGGCCCCCAGAAGCAAAAAAAAACACAATTATTTTTTATCCAGGTTTTTTTGTCCAGGCTATGTGTAACTAATCTTGTTATATTCTAGGTTTTGTTCCATCTGAATACGGGATTAGATTCCAGATCCCGAAACGTCGTGAAACTTGTTTTTTACTAATCAGTGATGGCAAATGTCCGCACAAATCCAAATCAAAATATGAAATCACCATCACCAACAATGAATTTCAAACAAAGAATTGACATGTTTCTAATAAATATGTTAAAAAATATGAATTTTCCAAAAACAAATTTAATTTGGGTACGAACATCTGTTCCAATTTTCAGCCATCCGGTATTTTTCTCCTGCGATCAAATACAGTTTTTCTCTCGAAAATTACAAATAATGTGTTTGAGTCCTAACGTTTTTGGTATGAGACAACTTCACAACTTTGATACACGCACTAAATAATTTTAAAATATTAGATTCAAAAAGTGCCGTATGTTCACATGGATGGCGGAAACAGTTGGAGTTGAGCCGTCACACGGTCACCGAGCCACATCAATGAAAAATAGAACATCAATAACGCTTGGTTTAGAGCTCCACATCATCCACGTGCAATTGTGTGATAGAGATTAACGTGGCACTTCAGTGTCGCAATATAGTTGTTGTTTGGTGCTTATCCTTCAAACGTGAAACATTGACTTTCTGGTGAATTGTTTGTTTGTTTGTTACTGATGTAATGATATTTTGATTGTTTGTTTAGCCCAATATATGGCCTTTCTCCATTGTAAGGACGGTGCGGTGCGGTATTATAGCCTACGATCTCACAGACTATAATTGAAAAATTGTGTTATAGTCTATAAAAGCAAACTGTGTTATAGTATACCAGTATACCGGGTGTCCCATAACAGTCCCCCCAACTTTTTCCTATATTTGTTTAAATATCAATCCCACACCACCCCCAAACATTGTTGGTTAGTTAATACTTCATTTTGAGTGGGTACACCCAATTTTGACCGCCATCTTGGATCCACCATATTAGACCCAAAATAATTTTGTCTTGTGTTTATTTATTTATTCATTTTACATTCCAACGGACAACTCCATTTTCATATATAATTACAATCAAGATTACTGATAAACAATAATTTTCAGAACTCAACAACCTAAATTATGAAATTACACTAAGCAATCAATAACATCCTGGCATAGTATAAAATAGTTTTAACGATACAACCATCAAAATGTACAATAGTACTACAACTACGGAAACAATGCAAAATGAATATTGTGACTTAGAATTTGTGCATGCAGTGAATACAAAGCTGTTCAATTCAATAAGTTATTTTCAAGAAATAGTGTATAAACATGCAAAATATTACTAAAAATATTATAAATACATGCAACAAAAAGCAATAATTCTACTACCATGAATACCAAAAACATATGCAGCAAAAAATAATACTAAATACATACTATAACGTCAAGTCAAATATTTTTAATTGCCATAGAAACACAAATCCATGCATTGGCTTACGTCAGAGTACATAAAAGAAATAATGATGTTCATTTTTACAAAACGTCTTTGCTTATCACCTATCATTAAGAAATTCATTAACAGAATAAAACTCTTTTTCAATTAGAAAACCCTTGAGCTTTCTTTTAAAATTATCATAATTATTGTCCTTAAACTTAATAAAATCAGGAAGGGCATTGAACATTGTGATGACATAATAAAATGTATGGCGCTTAAAAAACGTTGTTTGTGACCTTCAACTTGCTCAGCTACACTCAGGGAGAAGGGCGTGGTATCAAATTGTAATGTAACTCAAACTTAAATTTAAATGGCTGATCGGTCTTCCCGTTGTTAAGAATTATTTATTAAATATTGGGGGACCACCTTATTGAAGAGTTGCTGTAGTCACAGGATCCAATAAGGAAGTTCTCCTGTTCTCAGGGAGTGACCGGGTTGCCAACATTGTGTATTAAAAGTTAAAAACCATTATTAAATTCAAACCTCAATCTCATTGATAACATCACAAGTTTTCAGAATATTTAATTATAATGCTAAAAAAAATTAAATAATTAATCTGTACTATCTGTATTAATCTGTATTAATGAACTAAGAATTCTCCAAATTCTTAGTTCATTTTAATCAAGATTGACTATCACAATTATTTATCCTATCAGTAAAATTGATTAGCAAATTGATAGCAAGAATACTAGATAATACACAGAACTATGTAATCTCATTGATAACCAAGGAAAAAGAAAAGATTAATCTTGATATTCAATAATAATTACTTTTATTTCAGAGATTATCAGTTAATTCACCAAAGTAAAACATTTTGTTTCAAAACTTACTAGAGAAAAGAACATGTAATATTCAATACAAAAAAAACATGTAGTATTCAAATAATTATCCGTACTAAAATTCAGTGAGTTAATACTTACTACCCTTAGGTACTGTTTCGAATAATATAATATTTATCTCACACTAATCCATATCAATTTTTATCTTTGGAGCGCTCCGAAATCTCAGACAAAATTTATACATCATAAATCTGAGACAACAAATTCAAAAACCAAAATATATATACATGAGAGACATCAATACATTAATAAACACGAACAAATATTATTTAAATACAAAACTTAATCTACAATATTCTCATCAAAATCTGTTGGTCTGATCCCACCTAAATATAGTTGTGGATATAGGCACTGCTTATTCCCTATGTCCGCAGTAAGTCATCTTCGGTTCCAGAAAAATTTAATTCCAGAAGATGAATGGAAAGATATCACTCACCGCAATCAGAAGTACCCTTGCACGGTAAAATGTTCGGTCTAGACCAAAAATACGTCACACGATACGTGATGTCACGAACACCCATGAAGGTTAGGCAGGCCCGAAGACAGAGAGCCAGAAGTCACAAGTCCAGTAGATCCATGGTTGACTGTCCAAGCAGGTGTGAATGGGACTCCAGAAAAGAACCCTGGGCAATGTACCCCATAAATAATCTAAGTCCACCAACAGCTAATTAATTTTTGTTGTTATTATTTAAATCTTATGAAAGTTTCATTTTATTTATCTCAAAATTACAAAATTATAATATATATTCATTTACTTTAATAATTCAAACATCACAATAGCAATTTATCATAAAAATAAATTCAAAATATTTTCCTTGCTCAAGAATAAATTCTTTCCTTCACATCTGATTGTATGTTCAGAATTGTATAAAAAAAGTTTAACACCATAGATATCATTTTCTTTTAACTAAGTAGCCTAACCTCAAAGACATTTTAATATTATATTCTGCATTCAAAAGATTATTAAGATTCAATACCAAAGTATTTATAATTTTCCACATAAATTTCTACTTTCAAAGATCGTACAAGTACCATACAGTACAGTATAATTCAGAATATTACTCAGCAATCAATGATAAGTCCTAAAATGTTTACTATTAGTTGCATAAAAACTTCATGAGCTATTAACAATCACTATTTATAAAATAACAAATCACAGAATAATTTAAACACAAATTTACAACACATTAATTAATTCAAGTCTTCATAGATTAACACATTTTCTAATATATTTCCAGTTATACTGACTCTGGCAATTATTCAATCATTATTTTCACTAAGTTATTTTTTACTGAATGACTTTATGAGTTAATGAGTACAACAATCAATATTTTAAACAAGATTAACAATAAACATGAAACAGCAATAGACATTTATGAGTAAATAATCACATCAATAAATTGTTAAATATTATAAGAGCTCATGGCCTAAATTTAATTCAAACAGCTCCAACAAATCTTTCTAGTATTTGACTGTTTTAATATTTTGCATAAAATAGCTTAGTTTCAACATTTAAATTTACATTAAACTGTCATTATTACTTTTTAAAATCTGACCACCACAGTATTTACATTATTCTGAAACAGGTAAAATAATTATTCTTTACAACATATTTGCAACATAATTACACCTCATAAACCCCATATTTGTTCATAAAATTAAAATCAATATTTATAATTCACATTTTATGTCTTATGAAACCAGCTTACATAACTTTCCTGCACAAGATTGTTTGATCCTGTAATAGAGATCATGGTTTGAATTTAGGTGTCATTGAAATTATTTTTAATTTAAAAGAATTGAATTATTAAATCAATCACAACAATTTACATAAATTTAATGTTGACATACCTCGGCCATCAAAAATATTGGCAAAATCCACATTGGGTGCGAGGGTAATCTTCTCTCTTCAGCTGCTACGATAACTAACTCTTGACTCCAAGAAGGTCAGGGCTGCTCTGGCCTTTCCTGCCGCTGTGAGGTTCACAGTGTCCCATACCTCTCTTATCAGTTGACCCATGCCCAGTTCAGCTCTAAAGGTTTACTCAGACCGGTTATAGGGGAAAACATGACTTGCTTGTCCACAAGAAATACTCCTGTCACCTTTAAGTTGATTGCGCGCTCAACAACTTAAATAGATTTAATTAATAAAGTATTATGAAGTGGCCAGCTTCACAAACTATTTATATGTTGGGAGAATCTCAAGTATTACATGTGCTATGGCGAGGGATATTTAAATTGGAAGTATTTCTCAGATTGTATTTGGACTGTGAGACAAGGTACTGGAAAATGCTATGGTTCTATTTAAAAAAAGTCAAAGTTTGAAAAATGTAGATACTGGGAAAAGTAAGAATGTTGAAAATTATAAAATAAGTTTTACAAGAAGCCCTTTGACGAATTACAGCCACAATCCTAACAGCCTTTTTCTGAAGGATGAAAACTTGTTAGTTTTTTGATGATTCGGATCCCCAGATCGTGATTGCGTATGAAAGATAGGGGAAAACTAAGGCATAGTACGCTGACATAAGGACAGCTGCGTCGCTGAAGACTGCAAGTCTAAGGAGCACAAAATACTGGAACAAATCCTCCGAGTGACATTTTGAATGTAGGAGGAAAATTCCAGATTCTGGTCTACAAGTAGCCCAAAAACCGAACCGTGTCCTCGGAACAGACTTCAACATCGTCCATCGGAATTTTAAGATCTTCACAGCACTTTGATGTGATTGAGAAATTGAGTAATGTCGTTTTCTCGGCGTTAAGAAGAAGGGCTCTAATGTTAGTGATCCTATTCTAGTTTCAAACATGTTCAACAATTTCTTTATTAGTGTTTCTAATAACGGCTTCTCTGCACCCCTGGGTTCTTTTACATTACAGCGTTTTAGCTCGAAGACATCTTCGTTTTTTCTAACACCAGTCTCTGAAGATGAAGTGACTGATATTATCGGGTCTCTAAAACCTAAGACATCTTCAGGCTGCGACAATACGTCATTTAAACTACTTAAGATGTGCAGTCAGTATTTTGTTAAGCCACTTGTTCATATAATTAATCATTTGTTTGAAAGTGTAGTTTTTCCAGATTATCTCAAGTTGTTGTAAAGCCTTTGCATAAAAAGGTAGAGTTGACGTTCTGGATAACTTCAGACCAATTTCTATTGCATCTACATTTTCCAAGGCTTTTGAGAGGGCGGTTTTAGTAATACTGTGGTCCTTTTTGGATTATAGTGTTTTGTTTGATAACCAGTTTGGATTTGTGAAGGGCTCTACTGTTAAGGCGATGTTCATGCTCTTAGATAAAGTGGTGAATGCTCTTGATCGCGGTAATTCAGCTTCTGTCGTTTTCTTTGATCTTCAAAAAGCCTTTGACACGGTTTCACATAGTCTTTTGTTGGAGAAGCTTGATTACATTGGTGTGCACGGTGTAGCGTATCAATGGTTTTTATCTTACCTGTCAAAACGTAGGCAATTTGGTGAAATACCCTTCAAAGATGGAAATGTGCTCAAACGATTCTCTTCTGATGTGCGGACTGTCAAGGCAGGCGTACCACAAGGTTCCATATTAGGGCCACTTTTGTTTATTTTGTTCGTACATGATTTGAAGAGTTGTGTAAAAAATGCTCATCTGTGTTTATTTGCTGACGACACGTCAATTGTCATCGAGGATCAATGTAGAGAAGATGTGGAAGTGAACACTTTTCTGGTGTACAATGCAATAGTTCAGTGGTTTCGCGTTAATTCTGAAATCTTATAATTTGATGAATAAGATAACATCGTACACCAGAGAGTTGAAGAATTCCAGGTCTTTGATTGATCATACTGATCTGTATACTGATCTTCCAGATGACCTATTCAGCTGTTCAGTTTTAATTTCGGCCGTGTCAGATCATCTTGCGCAGGCTGCATTTGTAAAGTTGTCGAGCCCTGGTGGCTTGGATCAGCCTCTATATTCGTTTAGGCGATCATTTTCTGATGACAATGTCCGCATCTTCAAATATCTGCTTGACAATGAATCATGGTCTATTGTTTTTGAGACAGGCACCGTTAATGAAAAAATGGATATGTTTGAATCTGTTTTTCACTTTTATTTTGAACAAGCATTTCCAGAGAAAAAATCAGGCTTCGTAAGCGTGTTCCACGTACTAAAGTGTTTCTAAGTGATGATCAAATAAATAAGCCCTCGGGGAATGGTTTTTCAGTGGTACTGTTACATTAAGGATCTGGATGCTTCTGATGTAAGGAGGCAACATTACTTGTCTTTGAGAGGCAATACCGAGCTAGTATTAGAGCGGCAAAGTCATCCAAAGTGTTTAATATTATCATTAACTCTTCTACTAAATCAAAATGTGTATGGGAAATCATAAACGAGAATAGAGGAAAGAAAGACATGTCCTCAGTTTCCCCCCAAACTATTCATTAATACTTAATTCTTACAAAAATGGTCTTATCACAATTGAAGCTGATGCCTGCTATCTTTCCAACTGCGTGCCCTGGCCAGTTCTTAGAAGCAGGCGATTAAAATAATTCTTACCTTACTATCGTATTTCTTATTTCTTGCCTACCTTTTTCATTAGATTAGATTAATTACAACCACTTAATATAGTTCTCGTTGGGAGTCGAGAGACTCGGAGAGTCATTTACAATCGACTTTTCACCAGAGTAACGTGCGTTTTTTTGGTGTGGAAATTTAACGTGTAATGTTTAGAAAGAAAAATGGACGCTTTTGTTATAATGAAGAAAATAATGTTAAAGAAATAAGAAGTAAAAAATAAAATTTACAAATAATTTTAATTACAAATATTACAAGATTACATTCTTGTAAAGTAGAACCCCCGACTATCCAGCGAATCAACGAAGGTCTATTACATGTCTTCAGTTTTCCCCCAAACTATTCATAAATACTCAATTCCTACAATGGTCTTATCACAATTAAAGCTGACGCCTGCTATCTTCCAGCTGCGTGCCCAGGCCAGTTCTTAGAAGTAGACGATTAAGTTTTACGTGAGGTGGGGGACGTAAAATGTTAAAAAGGTGGGACGTAAGGTTACAAAGGTGGGGGGGGGGTCACGTCGTCTGGATCCCCCCTTCCCGAAGATCCCCCCTGGCCCTGGCTACGTCCCTGCCATGGCCATCCCCTCATCTTGACGGTATAATTTACCCTCTCGTTCAAAATAGTTACATTGAGTGCACAATTCAAGCAGTTCCATAATGACTGCTCCGATTCCAGATCCCGAAACGTCGTGAAACTTGTTTTTTATTAATCAGTGATGGCAAATGTCCGCAAAAATCCAAATCAAAAAATGTCAATATCTTAAAATACCAAACACCATAATTAAAAACTGGTTGCATTATTTATGCGCATGGGCCCCCTAATAATTAATACTAGTGGATCCGAGCGCACGGAATCGTGCGCTACTCTAGCAGAGCGATAATTCAAATGGCGACAAATTTAAAACACAATCATGCTAACACGATCCGTCTTGAGGGTTATGTTTACACAAATTAAAAAATAACAGCAATTAAATTATCCAGCTGATCAAAATGTAAACAATTATGTTCTTCATAAGGATAACCTGGGAACTTTAAAAGCCAATGGGGCAGAGCCCAAGGGACTTTTTCAAAAATGTAAGGCCAGTTTGCAAATCTACGCGACACGCTCTTTCCAAAAAAAAACGAAATGAACGAAATGAAATGACGGAGGAGTTCATAAGACAAATTTCGTGTTGGCGTATTAATTATATAGACATTTGTTTTTTAAAATTTATTTAATCATAATTGATCATTCTTCATTGATTTCTTCATTCTTTTATTCTATAAATCTAAATAATTTACTTTCAGAGATAATTTACTTCAAATTTCGAATTGTTGAATTTGTTTAATATGTTATACTATCTAAACTTAGCAACTAAAACACAGTTAAGACATAAAAACAGTGCCACTTCAGTTGTGACAGCTGCAAAGACTCATTTGCATTGTACATTTGCAAGCTGAGGCCGCTTAGACGATTGTTTGAACGGTCCAACTACGAACACTTGCATTTACATTTAGAAGAGAATAAAGTTTTAATGGTTGTCGAATAGTTATTTGTTATATAGTTATACAGTTATATAGTTATATGTTATTCCTTTGAAATTCTTTAGAGTGTTTTGAGAGCAAACATTAGTCATGTTTTTTTCTTCTGATAACTAGTATATATATTATATATAATTAAAATTAAATTTTTCTTTCGTAATCACGGGAGAATATTTTGTTACGATAACAAGTTTGTTGTAAAGATGACCTCTGAATATTTTTGAAAAATAGTTGCATATAACTTTAAATGCCATAAGTAAAAACGGTATCAGGAAACTGACACATAATTTCTCCCTTCAAGTCATTTAAAACCAGAAAACATATATCGTGAAATAAAACAAATTAACAATTAATTATCAGACAAATATATACAAAATTTTATCAAAATTGGTTAGTAAATAACGGAGATATCGGGTTTTAAATATTTGCCATAAGAATAACATTGGGCAACGTACTGCGTTTACCGCCAAACTAAAATATTAATTATCTCCGCAACCAGTTGACGTAAACTAATGATTCAAAGTACTGCATTATTTAGTTTTTCAAGTCAAATTTAATGGTTGCAAGTATATTTACTTTGGAGGTTACAGATTTTGTGAAATTAAAAAAATATGAATTTTTTAACACTTAAACCCTCGTAACTTCTGAACCTGAATTTCTACAGACATGAGGGTGGTGACATTTTGTTTGTCATCGTAAGCACTAAAAACCATGAAATTTTGATCAAAATCGTTAGAGCCGTCTTTGAGAAATTTGGATATTTGTCTTTTTTTATGGGTTTTATGGGGTAAATACCCTTAAAAATCTAAAATTCAAAAACCAGAAAACATATATCATGAAATAAAACAAATTAACAATTAATTATCAGACAAATATATACAAAATTTTATCAAAATTGGTTAGTAAATAACGGAGATATCGGGTTTTAAATATTTGCCATAAGAATAACATTGGGCAACGTACTGCGTTTACCGCCAAACTAAAATATTAATTATCTCCGCAACCAGTTGACGTAAACTAATGATTCAAAGTACTGCATTATTTAGTTTTTCAAGTCAAATTTAATGGTTGTAAGTATATTTACTTTGGAGGTTACAGATTTTGTGAAATTAAAAAAATATGAATTTGTTAACACTTAAACCCTCGTAACTTCTGAACCTGAATTTCTACAGACATGAGGGTGGTGACATTTTGTTTGTCATCGTAAGCACTAAAAACCATGAAATTTTGATCAAAATCGTTAGAGCCGTCTTTGAGAAATTTGGATTTTTGTCTTTTTTTATGGGTTTTATGGGGTAAATACCCTTAAAAATCTAAAATTCAAAAAAATTAAAAATACGCCTGGAGATACCACGGCTTTGTACCTACTAGCCAAATTTCATGAAAATCGGACCACTGGTGTCGTCTCTAGCTTTGTTTACATCCACACAGACACAGACACACACACACACACACACACACACACACACACGCACACACGCACACACGCACACACACACGGACACGGACACGGACACGGACACGGACACGGACACGGACACGGACACGGACACGGACACGGACACGGACACGGACACGGACACGGACACGGACACGGACACGGACACGGACAGGGACACGGACACGGACACGGACACGGACACGGACACGGACACGGACACGGACACGGACACGGACACGGACACGGACACGGACACGGACACGGACACGGACACGGACACGGACACGGCCACGGACACGGACACGGACACGGACACGGCCACGGACACGGACACGGACACGGACACGGACACGGACACGGACACGGACACGGACACGGACACGGACACGGACACGGACACGGACAGGGACTGGGACAGGGACAGGGACAGGGACAGGGACAGGGACAGGGACAGACAGAGACAGACAGACAGACACCACGCCAAAAACTACTTTTTTTGGATTCAGGGCGTACTAAAACGAATATATCCACTAACAACTCAAATTCGAAAATTTTGACGAAAACAATACTTTCTCCATATACTATGTATAGGGGGGAGAAATTAAAAATGGATGAAGTACAGTATTATTAAACAGTTATTTGTTTGTTGAACGAGTAAAGTAAATTAGAGTAGGATTCACGTAAGTTGGCCAATGCATATACTAATCATCTCATCAAAAATGTTTATACAAGTCACATTGAAAACATTGTTAGTTACACATGGTGTCTGTTTACATTTTTTCAGAACTGTCAAATCGCCACGATGCGTTTGTTTACAAGTTGTTATAGGTTATAGAATGTTTACAATACCACCTATTTTCAGAAGTTTTTATTTCCATTCAACCTTTTTACATAGCTGCCAAAGTTTAATTTGATTCTATTTCTTTATTTACAAGTAATTTAGTTTGTTTAACTGCTTTTTTATTTTTTTCCTGGGTCAATTTTGATAAGTTTTGACCGCAATATGAAACTATCTCTCTTTTCAGATCCAGACTTGCAGCAAGTAGTAGGGTTAATAGTCTAAGATTTTCTTATGAAATAATATTTACAAAGAAATACAGGCGAGTTTTTGAATAGCGAGTTTTTGGCTATTCAAAAACTATTCAAAGGCTATTCAAAAAAACCTGCCGCATCCATGACACATCATCTCCCTGTTAATACATAATTAATTTGGAAAAGCCCCTTAGTAGTATTTTAAGTCACGCAAGTGAACTTCCAGTTGCAAATTGCATCAGAACTTTCCCTTTATTGCAAGTACTATATTAAACAGATGTTCGTTGACAATGTTTTCAGCACAGCTGGATTTTATGGTTAAGTTTGTAAGAAGATAATAGTTTGTTTACTTTCGTTTTGGCCAACTTAGGTGAATCCTACTCTACAACAATGTCACACCATTATATTTATAAGGTATTTTTACTCTACTCTCGAAATAAACAAACCATTTTTCCTCCACCTGCAATAAATTTCCAATCAATAAGCATCCATTACTTTATCATACATTTTAACAAACCAAAATTTGTTTTGTTATTTTTTGCTATTACTGTAATTAGCACCTGCGATTCGGGTAGCTGCAACTATTCATGCACCAGCGATCAGCTGATTGCTGCAGCATTCACACGTTTAATAATCGGTCAGTTATAGTCCAGGCAACGAAAAGGTATAGAGGGAAATTTTTGGTACATAATTTTTGACTGTGCATTTTTATCGGACTAGTTATGAAGTGAACATATCAAGTCCCCTCCGTATCCCTTGAGAGGGAGGAAGGAGGGGGTTATGAAGGTAGACATTTTTAGGTTTTTCCTAAATATCTTGAAAACTATCAACTTTTAGTGTTCCCTATTAAATTGAAAAGTTAAAGAAAATAAAATTTCCCGTAAGAAAAGTATATAATATATTTATTTTGTTCCAACCATTCACAAGATAAGCACTAATTTTATTAATATTTAAACAAATATCCCTTCCATAAGAAATACTTGTAAATTTGTGTGTAACATACATGCCGAATGGGGCAACGCTTTTACACCTAAAGGGATATTAACAACATTCAGGAAATATTGACGAAATTTCCAGTAATTTGACTCCTCAGTCATAAAAATTGGTCTAAAATAAAGGTGTGGGCGAGCTCACAAAATAGTTTTCGTAAGCACATTAGTAATAATTCTTTGAAAAGTAAAGTTTTTATGAGCTCACTAAGACCTTTAATTTGGACCAATTTTTAAGATTCAAGTATCAATTTGCTGGGAATTTACGACGCTATTTTACGAATGTTGTTAATTTTCCTATAGGTGAAAAAGCATTGCCCCATTGAGCTTGTAAATAGCACATAAAGTTACATCCTATACTCTCATATGAGCAATGTTATCGTGCGTGCGTGCTTGCTTGGTTGTTTGCAAAATTATCTCAAAAACGGCTCCGAGGATTTCCTTTAGTCTGGAAATTAGTAATTTATGACCCAAAACGTCTTTTATGCAGGTTACTTGGCCAGAGAAAATCTATTAACGTAATAAAATGAATTTTAAAGTTTTAATATTTTTATGATTGGCCTTATGAGTTGCCATGATAGCAACGAAAATAAACAAGGAAACAAGGAAAGTGTATAAACAAATAAATGAAGTATCAGTTTTATGACATTGAAATATTTTATAGTAACTGGATGAACTGTTAAACATGAAATATCACCGAGCAAGGCTCGGCCCACCAGGTACTGTATTTCTTAAGGAAGGAATATTTGTTTAGTGCCTATCTTGTAAATGGTCGGAACGAAATAAACATATTATATACTTTTCTTATGGGAAGTTTAATTTTCTTTAATTTTCCAATTTAATATGGAATACTAAAAGTTAATAGTTTTTCAAGATATTTTAGGAAAAACCTAAAAATTGTACTTTCAGACCCCCCTCCCTCCCCCGCTCAAAGGCTACGGACGGGGACTTTTGATATGTTCACCTCCTAACTAGTCCAAACAAAGCTGCAAAGTCAAAAATTGTGTTCCATGCATTTCCACAACTTCCCTCTATACCTTTTTTGAGCATTCATTGCCTGGACTATTAGGTGTCTCAGTGTTCTTCAAATGCGATTATTTATTATTCTGCCCCTATAATCAACTGTTAGCGCCTTTAAACCGGTGAGCTTCAACATGTTTGCATGTCTGCGTAAAAAAATAAAGGCGCACGCTTATTGAATTGATTTTAACGTAATTCTCATGGGTTTACTTTGCCTCCCGTCGAAGACAAAATATCATTTTACTCTTTCATTACAAGGAGTTAGAAGCGTCTAAACAAAGCAGGTGGGGGAAAGATAAAAGTATAAAGCAGGGTGAATATACAACGCAACTTTGATGTAGTTACTGTGTTGTTGTTTAGAACTCACAAACCTTCAATACACGTTGTAAAAGTGGAAAATAGTAAAAATTTCGGGCTTTTTCTAAATAGGTTTACTCTATCTGACCAATAATTCTATTTCAATTCCTTTACTGCGCTCTGTTTTTTTAACTTAACATATTTCACCATCACAAAATGAGTACCTGATGGACCTCTCAGTAATGTTTCCTCTTTACCAGTCCAATATCATTACTTAACAAACATCCATATTTTAATCTTTATTTAAAATGTATTTTAATACTCTATGTAATATTCATTCCACACTCTGAAATAGCATTTCTCTTGACAGACGGCCGAGTTTGCAAACGATTGTTGATAACTTGTTCTCATTTAAGTGTTTGATTTCTTTTACATGGCAACCGATATATTAAATTATGTTAGATTTTTAAGTTATTTCCAAACATTTTAAGAAATTATCGGAGCAGTTTTAAAAAAAATTCGAGCGAGCAATCATACATGCATACAAACTGATCGTATATGATATTTAAGTACGCAAATTGTATATCTTCTGTTACAATATTAATTTAAATTGTGTTCACCTTATGTATATTATATTGATTGCATTTGCAACACATTGTAATATATAACGTTTTAATACATAATATATTGTACTCTTACCAATTGCAAAACCCAAGAAAGGTTTTTATTCAGTAGTAACTACTGTTTTCGGTAGTATGTATGTATACTAGATTACTGTTGCAGCTTCGCTTGCTATGTTTACTCCAATCAGCTAATTAACTTGAAATTGTATTCTTCCATAAGAGTTGAGTTTACTCAACCTTTGAAGTGCTGAAGGGCCTCGGAATCAGGGAAAAATGTTAAAGAATAAAAGGTTATTAAAATTAAGCGCAATAAAATAAACAATACCCCCGTTGCAGCAGACCTGCATACTCAGCAAATTTCAAATGCTTGAATATATTATTTAGGCGGAGCCTCAAATTAAGTAAAATCTACTTAAATCTTAAAATTAGCATGCAACAATTTCCTCTTTAAGAATATAATGGAAAATGACTATGACAGTTCGCTGCCATGGAATTGTGAAATTGAGAGTTTTTTTGCAACAGTCAAGTAGATATCAACTACATGAAGCCATATACTGTTTCATTCAGATGTGTTGAGAAATAAGCGACATATACAATTTTATTTATTCCCCGTAAGGTTAACGTTGGGACAACGTACGTAGCGATATCTCGGTAACTAATGGTCATAAAGCAGTAATTAATAATACTAAATTATTTGTTTTTTTCAAGCTGAATACAATTGTCTAAACGAGAATTTCATTTTTTTCATATTAAAAAAATCCCTAAAACCCATTTTTGGAGGGGGTTTTCCTCCTTACCCCCCCCCCCTTCCGATGGTCTGATCGGGCTGGTTTTCAAACTCGTCCGAATAATTACTAATTTACATGTCTGTGCCAAATTTCGCTAATTTTTTATCATATGACTTATATTATTTATTTTTATTTATTTATTTATTACAGATATATCTTAATTGCCATATAAATATGGTGAAGACAGATACATTACAAAATATAATTTAAATTAGATGTATTCATAAATATATAATCTTCTATTTAAAATCTTCATTTAAAAAATCTTCAATTATATATATACATTTTCTTGTTAGTTCTTCTTTTAATGCAGACTTAAATTTCTTCAGGTTCGATAATTGTTTTATTGAAATAGGTATCCTCACGTAATCTAAACCTTTTGTCCAAGTGCTGTGTGGTATATCGAATGAATTATTATGTCTTGTAAAATGGCCATGATTAATGATTTTGTTTTCAAAATCTGTTTTGTTACGGTGAACATAAATTGCCACCTGAAAAATATAAAGAGCTGTGAATTTTCTTATAAACATTCTATGAAAAGCTTAGGTCAAACTTGCTTGAAAATGGCCTAAGGTTGAAACACGTCGCAAATAAAATGAATTTTAAGGGAACTCAGTTAATATTTTCTGTAATTATTATATTTACCCTTATTTGTGAAATTATTCAATATATATATATATATATATAAATGATCAAATGGTGTTTCGGCATCTGGGGACCTCAAAACTAAAAGTTGTGATGGTCTCGGGTTTAGTTCTTACCGCGTAAGACACTTTCATCCCTACAGGGGATATTCGCTTAAACGCCATAAAATACAAGGTGTTCTGTATGAAAATTCAATGTTGTCCACCATATTGGAAAATGGTGGCCAATTACAAGAAAATGGAAGTAATATTTCTTACTATCTTAAAATGTACTAGTTAAAGTCCTCCGTCTAAATTTTTCTCTATGTCTAATAGTATCTGAGATGCCAATGGCGGCACAGTTTAAGTTGGACACCTTGGATTTATGTTTGTATCAATACAAACCAATATGTCCATACACCGCTAAAATTAAGTGGAGCAAAATGTTCAATCAAATCAAACAATCTTAACTGTTATAAAACATATTTAAAATCACATTTTAACGCGTCTCAGAAGCACAGTTATGTTGTGAAATGGCTTTTAAAATCAGAATGAGCCTATAATACTATAAAACAATGAAAGGTTTTTAAATCAAAGTTACTCAGTAAAATCTATTACGCGTTTTATGTCAAAAGGACTTTAGGGAGTTTTTGCCATTCACGGAAAAACAATACGATAAACGTTAACCGATATTTCTTAACATTGTGCTAAATAAGGATATCAACTGATTTAACCGTTTAACGTTTATCGTTATGTTTTACCGTAGATTAAAAATATGCGATCGATATACGTTATCACTAAGGCAATCGACTCTCTTGGCAGCAGAGTCGAGTCTGGATCGTTCGCATCTCATCCATGACAAGTAGTCTCGGGTCTCGACGATTATCTTTAATTGTCTTCGCCAATTCACTTGCTTGACCCCTTGACTTGTGACACCTTATTGATGTTTATCTTAGTCTGACGTAAAATGTACTTATCTAATAACACTGTCGGCAATTTAGTAGTTCACGTTAACAGTAAGATGTAATATGCACAATATAAAATTTATTTAATTAACAAAACTTAAGTATTTAGTGGTTTACATAAAAATGTTACAGCAAAACTGCCGGCACTTTAGTAGTTGACATTAAAATTAAGATGTTGTATGCATTGTATAATATCCCCGTTGCAGCAGACCTGCATACTCAGCTAATTTAAAATGCCTAAATAAATGATTTACACGGACCCTTGTAAATCATATAATGCAATCATCATCAGTCCCTAAATAAAGATGCAAAAATAAATATTCTTCATAAGAATAACATAGGATGTAAGTATGCAGGTTTGCTGCTACAGAAATGTGAAAATAAGATATTTTCAAATATAATTGAGTGGATCTCAAGGAAATGAAACCACATACCAAGTTTTATCAAGATATATGTTTGGAAATAAGGTAGATATACAACTTTATTTATTATCCATAAGGTTAACATGGGGGAGTTAAGAACACAGGTTTGCTGACTCAGGAATGTAAAGATTTGGGGATTTTAGGCCATAACCATGTAGATCTTGACTAGTTGAAGCCACATACCACTATCAAGATACGATATGTTGAGAAATAACCCAACTACACAACTTTTTCTATTTCTCATAATGTTAACATGGGAAATGAGTATGCAGTTTTGTTTCCACGGAAATGTTAAATGGTTGATTTTTACCTTAATCCAGTAGATCTTAACCAGGTGAGGCTATATACCAAGTTTCATCAAGATATATTAAAAAATGAGTGATATATTGAAATTGATTTATTTGTCATAAGACTAACATTGGGACAATGTTAAGTGTGTGTAATGTTTTTTTTACCACTCTCAGTCTCTCAGTACGGTTGGCTTAGAGCAATGATTCAAAATACCAAATTATTTATTTTTTCAAACTGAATTCAACGGTGTTAACCAAAATTGGGTTAGTTTAATT
The DNA here is from genome assembly GCA_035578135.1 of Flexamia atlantica. Taxonomy (NCBI): domain Eukaryota; kingdom Metazoa; phylum Arthropoda; class Insecta; order Hemiptera; family Cicadellidae; genus Flexamia; species Flexamia atlantica. The sequence goes on along the minus strand of JAQJVK010000001.1, from coordinate 190,666,841 downwards.
TTTCCAAGTAAATATCAAAGAAACCCTTTTTGGGGGTTTTCATGAAAGCTGTTTGCAAACTACAGGAGAAATGCAGCGAGAGGGATAAAACTTGCATGGAGTAATAAAAAGTGAAAAAGTGAATATTCGTTTATAAATATTATATTACACTGAAATGTTTCAATTGCAAACGTGAAATGAATCTGAGTAAGAAGGCTTGGTCTGCTAGGTACTTTTATTTGTAGGTAATGCCTTTGTTTTGAGAATTGAAAACATTAACATGTAGGCTATGAATACTGAATAACAACACATGCATCTGAAACAGCTGTTTAAAGGTAAATTTTGGAATCTGCGTTCATAACGCAAATTGATATAATCAAATGTAACATACTTTGACTTCGCAAAATCCGATTTATCTCATTTTAAATTGTTGAGTAAAAGGGTTATGTCAGGCGCTACGAACCTCCAGCAGCATCGAGGTAGAAAAAACCATTATGAAACTAAAATGTTTTTGAGCTGTATACGCAAATAATGTCCCTGTTAATTAGATATCATACCGGTAGTTTAAATATAGGAAACACAACATAAATCTCCATATTTTACCATTGAGTGAAAACTCCCTTAAGGATTTCGCCAACAGCCATAAAAACATTAGGAACGTCTGAAGGAAATACGTCAACTCCCGCTGCTGAAAGATGGTGCCACATACTGAGTTTATGATTAATTAGGCAAGGTAAGAAACTAATGGTGATTTACACGTAAACTAAATGGAACTTTTACATAGTACATATGTCCCAAGAATAAATCAACAAAACGACCATATTGATTGATGCCCATTGGTTGCTTATTGCTTATTGGTTTATACCCATACGACGAAAGGATTGAAATTATAAGCCATCTGTAACAACGAATACATTTGTTAAGCTAACTACCAGGTGCTTGATTTTAACCATTGACTTTGACTTTAAAGTCAATGATTTTAACACATCTAAATTATTTCTTTATAAAAATATTAGAATTATTTTACATGTACATATATAACCAATATAAATAGAATCCTATTTTGAAAATATAACGCGGGCGATGCCACGAGTAACATCTAGTAGTATATAAAATTCCTTTTTCGTTACGTGTAAGTAACACCTACCCTCAATCAAACTGCTGTTGTTGATGCATCGTAGTACCCTCTTTTGTGTGCTAAATTGTGAAGTGAAGTCATTATGTATTGTTTTTGCTAAAAGTCTTTCACACAACTAACTTTTTTAAGATATGTGCTTATGGGATGTTGATGCAGTGAACATCTTTCTTCAACGTTTCATCATTGTCAATGATTTCATCTAACTAAAATTTGTAATTGTTTGGATCTATTATAAGTCCCAACCCCCCCCCCCTAACCCCCCCCCCGGCTTGGTTTGCGTGTAATGAGCCCTACTCGGTTTCATTTCGCGTTTACAATACTCTGAAACATTTAAGTGTCATATAATAATTATGAATGCACTTTTTATTGCCCCATGCAATCTTTATCCCACTTGCTGTATTTCTCCTATATGCCTATAGTTTGCAAACAGCTTTTATGGTAACCATGTTTTATTTACATTTTAGGCCTACTTGCTTTCGTTATTTTATTGCATTGTCACGTTTTGTCCTAGCATGGCAAACCATGAGGCCAAATATCAAGTTTTTCGACTTAAAATTAGTTGTATCACGTTACTAGGTTTTCTATGGCCAAGTATTCTGCATTGAACACTTTTTTTAGCCAAAAATAACTTATTTAGAAAATTTGAAGGAAATCCTTGGAGGCGTTTTTGAAATAATTGTGCAATCAAGCGATCAAACACTGCTCATATAAGATTGAAGTATAGTATGAATAAATTTCGCATGAATAGTGATTGTTCATTTTTAATTGATTGTTAAAATTTGTATATCGATGTTTCTACAAGTCAAATTTTTTGACTATTGAAATATTACTAAAGTATTATTCGCTTCCCTTATAAAGTAATCAAAATCGGCAAATTAAAACAGTTGTATCAACCACTAAACTCCTTGCATGTACGAGTTTATTTTCTCCGGGTATCAACAAAAGCTTAATCGTCATATAAATTAGTTCCACTAGTTCCAAAACTGTTGTTCACGACTAAAAATCATTATATACTGCAAAACGTGCAATCAGCCAATGTATTTATCGCAGTTAAGATGTCTTCCAATTTGCGCTAGACGATTTCAGGGAATGAAGGCAAGCTAGCACCTCAGTAAGCAGTGAGGGGCCCTGTACACATCTTTATTTAAATAACCAATAAAATTTCACCTCATACATTAACAACTTTTATTATACCTATTTATTTATAATTTCATCACGTGTCTCCAATGTTACGAACAATAAACAATTCTTTATCGTAATAACTAATTACTGCAGTCCTAGACTATATAACCCAGTGCAGCGCAAAGCGCCGCAAAAAAATTAAAATGTATACTATTATTTTTCACTATAAAAACACTGGCATAATATAACATCTAAGAAATTAAACAAATTTGATGTCATTTGTTCTGTAATAGAAACACAATTTTACATTTTTAATCACCACTGAACTACTTAAATGAAATAAATTACAAAAAGAAACAAGGAAGTTTGCAGGCGCGAACCCAGGGGGGGGCTCAAGCTTCTCCCAAACATGGAAAAATATGCAAAAAATAGGAAAACACAATTTTTTTTGAGGCAGGAAAATCTCTCAATTGTGTAGTCTTCGGTAGATTTAATGATTATTTCATAGAAATTCGGTGATTTCACAGCCACCAAAACTCTTTTATCAACGTCGGTCAATCTCGGCTTATGACTAATCTTCACTTTACTGGATTTTCAGCCTAAGTTTTCCAATAGCTAACTTTTATTTTATGTACGACGATTATTAAACCTCTTGTAGGGAAACCTATTATTTTTTGCTCCTTTTAGGTATATATTTCAATTTTTGAAATTCCCGTAACCATCCAATATGGCGGAAAACAGAATTTTTTCTTCTGGTACCATGTATTTTATGGTGTTTTTGGAGTCTACACAGTAAAATTTTAATTTGTTAACACTTAAATCCTCATAACTTCTTAACCTTAATTCTTACAGTTATGCGGGTGGATTGTGTCATTTTGTTTGGCTTCTTAAGCACTAAAACCATGAAAGTTTTATCAAAATCGTTTAAGCCGTTTTTGAAAAATGTAGAGTTTTGTAGTTTCTTATGGGTTTTAATGTGGTAAATGCCCTTAAAAATCAAAATTTCAAAAAAAGAAAAAAAACACCTTTAGATATTATTGTTTCATACGTACATGCCAAATTTAATAAAAATCGGGCCATTGATGTCATCTCTAGCTCTGTTTACATACATCATACATCCACACACTCATACACACACAACACACACACACACACACACACACACACACACACACACACACACACACACACACACACACACACACACACACACACAGGTGGTTGGCCGAAGCCCGCGATCCCTCCTCCACCCCTGGCTTAAGTCGGAGACTTATTCGCCAGGCCTCTTTCCTGAAATAGACTTCTTTCTTCAGTCCTCTTCTGTCTTCTTATCCTAACCGGGCACTCTTCTAGTGCCCACCCAACACACCTGTCCCCTCCCCTAGCACCATAGCACTAGGATCATCGGATTTTTGTTTTTCTTCTTTCTTCTTTTTTTCCCCTCCTACTTTCCTTTTTTTTCCAGTGTTTCAAGTTTCAGTCTATCCTCTTACATTTTCAAACTCGTGTTTCCTACTTCCAATTCTCCTGCACATTCTTGAGAACACCTCAGCTGCTTTCTTGCACCGTAGAAAGTTTCGCTTCTCCCAATTCCAATTCTTACCTCGGAGGAATTCCCTCATTTCATTTCTTTCTTCCTCGTAGAAAGGACACACCATCAGAACATGTGTCGAGGTCTCCAACTGTCCACAGTGTGTGCATCTGTCATCATCCACTAGGTTGAATCCCCTCAGCTTCGCCTTGAAGTTTCCATGGCCGCTCACGAACTGTGTTGTGTAGTGGTCGGTCTCCCATTTCACCTTCTTTCTCTGTCGAACATCCGGAACAAACTCGAAGGTTTCTCTTCCTTTGGTGCTGGTTTCCCATCTTCTTTGCCATTCGACGAGTGTTTCCTCTCTTCGGGTTCGCTTGCTTTCCCTGCTGTCGATTCCTTCCTCTTTATCTCTTCTTCTTTTCAGCCTTTCTTCCACCATCAAATCCAGAGGGATCACTCCAGCGATCACTCTCACGGCTTCGTGGGAAATAGTGCTGTATCCCTTGATCACTCCTAACAACAGTTTCCTCTGTAGGCTCATCAGCTTCGTCTTCTCTCCTCGACCTCTCATTCTTTGTCCCCACATTTCACATCCGTACAGCACCATCGGCTCCAACGCCCCTATGTACAGCCTTCTCAAGTTTTCACATTTCATCCCGTTGTTTGCCTTCGCCAGTCCTTTCAGCTTTCCGAATACCTTCATCGTCTTCTCGACCACATACTCGTAGTGTCCTGCGAACTTCATTCCACTTTTAACCACTACCCCTAGGTACCTCGTTTTCTCTGAGCAGCGTACCGTGACTTCACCCATGTTCACTCTGATGAATCTTTCGACCAACTTTCCCTTGAGTAGCACCATCACTGTCTTCTCCTTCGAGAACGTCATCTTCCTCTCTTCTCCCCACCTGGTGACCAGATCCAAGGCTCTTGACGCCTTCCTCATCAGCTCAGGACTTGAATTTGCCTTCACCAGGAGCAGTCCGTCATCCGCGTAGGCTCTGGCAGAGATGCCGTTGCCAAACTGCAGCCGCAGAAACCCGTCGAAAAGGACGTTCCACAGCAGAGGGCCTACAACGGATCCTTGTGGACAACCTTTTGTGATGGTCTTGCTCACTTCTCCGTTGCCAGCTTTCAAAGTCACTGTCCTGCCTCGGAAGTAGTCCCTGACCAGTCGGTAGATGTTGTTTGGGCACCGCCATTCCCTCAGAACTCTCAGGATCTCTGGCCACCAGGCAGAGTCGAACGCCCCGGAGATGTCCAAGAACAATCCAACGACGTACTTCTCTTCCGTCTCCTCTACTTCTCTTCTCATGTCCAACAGCGCATCAACCGTTCCTACACCTTCTGTGAATCCGTACTGACCTGTATTCGTTCGATCTTCTCTCTCCATCCACTGTTTCAACCTCTTTACGACCAACCTTTCACCTATCTTACCCAGAACAGGAAGGAGGGTCACTGGCCTGTACGACTTTACCTTGCTAGGGTCTTTGTCTTCGCTTTTCAAAAACACTTTCACGATGCCTGTTTTCCAAATATCGGGGAACCTACCCTCTCTCAACATCTTGTTGTACATGTCCAGCAACGTCCCCTTGATTCTACCGCACATTCTCTTGACGACTTCGCCCTTGATTCCGTCGTATCCCGGTGCTTTCTTATCCCTCATTTGCGCAATGCTTGCAATTAGCTCTTCCTCTGTAAAGTCCTCTTCATTAGGTCCTGTACTTTCTTCCATCATACCTCTCCTTATCTCTCGCTGTTCGTCGGTGTCCTCTTCTACCCTATCATCCGGCAGCAACCCTTCAATCATCCTTTGCAGAGTCTCGTTTAGAGTCTTCGTCATCGTTCCGTCTTCCTTCTCGAGGCTTGCTAGTTGGACTTCACTCTTCATCTTTTCCATCACTATCTTGTAGACCTTACCCCACGGGTTTCCTTCTTCGTCTACGATAAGCTTCTCCCACATCTTCTTCTTTTGTTTCCTGATCGCCCATATGTAATTTGTTCTTGATTGCACAAAGCTTCTCCTGTCGGCCTCAAGACTGGTTCTTCTCCAGATCCTATTCTTTCTTCGCATAGTAATCCTTAGTTCATCGAGTTCTTCCGTCCACCAGTAAACCTTCTTCATTCCTTTCTTTGCTCTCGGGAATTGCTCTTCCATTAGCCTGCAGATCATTTCTGTGATTCTCTCCGCGTGTTCTCCCGCTTCCGTCGTTCCTATGTCTAAACCTTGAATGCTCCGTTGCAGCTCGCGGTCAAATGACACCCAGTTCACTTTCCTCAAACAGTAGGATCCCTCTCTTTGTTCATTAAGTCTTCCTCTCCTTCCTTGCTCTTCTTGATACCTAAATGTTATCATTCTGTGGTCACTCAGCGTTTCCTCATGTACTTCCCAACCTGATATCCTACTTGCTGCGTCCCTCGTGGCGATAGTGACATCAATGTTCGACTTCCCGCCCTGCGTATTCTCAAATGTTGTCCATCTACTAAATCTATTGAGGGTCTGCAAGTCCCATGCAAACAGGACTTCCTCCACCTTCGAGCCTCTCTCGTCCGTACAACCACTGAGCCACAATCCCGATTTTGCGTTGAGATCCGCACCACAGACGACTCCCTTGTTGCCTCTCTTCCTGACAATATCTGACAGTTCTGCGAGGAATCCATCGATGGGCTCTGATGGCCTGCAATACAGGCTGATCACCTGCAGCGACTTTCCTTCAACCTCTAGCCTGACGCTGACACACATTCCGTTAGTTTCCCTGACATCCATGATTGCTCCGATCTTATCATTCAGTACACACACAGCACTCCAGATATCTTCTCTTCCACTCCTGTCATAGAACACTCTGCAACCAGGCATTTTCAGCTTCCTATTCACTGTGTACGGCTCTTGCACCAAAAGGACATCGACTTTCTCTTGCAGACATCTTCTGTAAGCTTCATTTGTGGCAGTTTTCCCTCTCCCCAAGTTCCACTGAGCGATCCTACAGTCCATAATCGGTCTTTTCGTTTTGCCTCTTCACGGCCTTCTCGTACGCTGGGCACCTTCTTGAACCAGCTTCATGTTTGTGGTCTCCACGACCATCCCTTTTACAGTTTGCACAGCAGACTGCCTCTTTCTTCTTTTTGTTTGCACAGTCCTTGAAGTCGTGCTCGCCCGCGCAATACGAGCAGGTCGGCTTTCCCGCAGTGCAGTGCTTGGCAACATGACCAAATCTCTGGCACTTGTAGCATCTTGCTACATCCACATAATCTTTTACTCTGCAGCATTGCCACTCCACGTATATCTTCTCTTGCCTACGCAACCAGTTCCTTACCCTAACTGAACACTCGACCACCATGTGTTTCTTCTGACCATTCGATCTCTGATCGTTATATTTGTGTCTGACCTCAAATTGTTGTTGAAAATCACCTTCGTCAACGCCGCTGTCACGCATGTTCCTCCGGTATACTTCATCTTTCACGTCTTCGTCACTCAACTTTGCATTCACGTCGTATATCATTATCACAGGCCTTTTCTTCGTTGGCTTCTCAACTTTCAGACCGGCCTCTCCCAGGGATTTCTGTTTCATCAGGGCCTCTATTCCTTCTTCGTTCTCCGCTTCTACGATTACTCCATGCCTGATGTTCACAAGCCTCCTGACCTTTAACCCGATCTCTTGTGGCTTCACTAGGTTCTTCAGAATGGTCTTTACCTCTTCACTCTCCTTAGTATCGTGTCTCACCGTGACCAACTTTGGTGGTGGCAGCACAGGGCCTTTCACACCTGTCACCTTCGGAATCTGCGGGGCATCTCTTGCCACTGCTGCAGCGTACCCAGTCGGTTTCCTCGTCACCTCCGGTTCTGGTCCCTTTCTCAGTTCATCCCGAACAATCTTCACAAACTCCGCTCTTTCCTCAATTCGGGTTTCTAACCTAGCCCTCTCCTCTCTGGCCCTTATGAGTTCCTCCTGAAACCTCACGAAGTGCCGTTGAAACTTCTCGGTCTGCGGCTTCGTGACCATCTTCATTATTGTTGGCTGCCTAAACCACCCTCTCATCTTCTCCAGCACCCTTCCTAGACTCACAAGAGGATCCACTTCATTCTCATCTTCAGTCTCTTCTCCTTCCTCATCTCCATCGTCCATTTTCTTTGTTTTGGTCCTTTTCTTCTCTTTTTCCTTGTCCTCGGGGCTTCTTAATTTCCGTTTCCGTTCTGCCTCCGATTCAGACTCCTGCGCGCTGCTATTCGCAGAACTGAACCCAGGTCCCTGCGACAGCGACCTGGTGGTGCTTAGTCTTCTCTCACTCTGGAACTTTGCCATAAGCTCCTTCTCCGCAGCAATCCTGTCTTCCTCTTTCCTACGCTCCTCTTCTTCGCTCAAAGAAGGCTCACTTACCTTTGTACTTTTACCCGCCATGTTGGTTTTTTCAATTTGAAATTCACAAAAACTGGTAACTATTAACTAATAACGAATCAACTTTCACTGTTAACTCGATTTCTAGGTCAGGATGCAACCTGAAACAATACAATACAAATCATGTGTTGGGTTTTTGAATTCCCCGGTTCATGGGAGTCTCTTGCCAATGACTCCAACGTCATCCACCGGCCGAGACCCTACATTTCACCAATCAGGTCAAACCTCCTCGGACACCGTACATGCCTAGCACAGTCGCATGCACAAGAATATGCCCATGGTTCCTGAGCCAGTTTCTGACAATTTTGAACACCGTCTTCAGCGTGGCGGGGGTGCTTACTAACGGCGGCCACCCACTGATGTCAATTTCACAACAGTGGCTGCCAACAAGCATAGGTCCGGAGATCACATGTGAGAGGTCCCCACTAAGCGTCCCCCAGCACCCCGACCAGAGTGAAGGGGGAGGTCTGGACTAGCCAGCATCGAAAAGGGGCCATTTGCAACGGACTAGCCGAAGCGTACCCGGATCCCCAATCCGCCTCCGTGTTTTTCAAAGACCAGTTCACACGCTACCTCTTTTATACAGACCGCCGCTTGAATGCCCATCCAACAAATGTGCATCCGTCTCCTTAGCAGGGGCAGGCAGGCACTTTCTGCAAGGAGAGGACATAGGACTCCTTGCCAAGCACGTTTTTTTTTTCCAACAATCATTCTTCAATCTTTCACACACAGACTCATCAACATCCATTTTCTATCATCCTGTGATTTTTTTTTTTTCATCGATCATCCTTCAACCTTTTACTTCCAGACCCATCCACCAACATTCATTTACTATCACCCTTTTTTTTTTTTGTCTTTTTTTTCCCCCTTTTTTTTCTTTTTTTTTTGTGCTTAGCAAGTTCGGGAACACCCCGGGATGCAAGCCTAGTTATCAACAATCTATGGTTGATAATACAAAACCATCCACAGTCCCAGAAAATTGGCTTGTCCAATACAGCCCTATCTCCTTAAGGGTGATAGGGTTTGGGCTATTGCGACCCTGTCAGGGACAGAGCCGGGCCATGCGTTCGCCACCTCGCCAGGCCGGCACACACACACACACACACCACACACACACACACACACACACACACACACACACACACACACACACACACACACACACACACACACACACACACACACACACACAGAGAGAGAGAGAGAGAGAGAGAGAGAGAGAGAGAGAGAGAGAGAGAGAGAGAGAGAGAGAGAGAGAGAGAGAGAGAGAGAGAACAAATATACCCACTAACAACTCAAATTAAAACATTTTGACGAAAACAATACTTTCTCCGAAAACCATATTTATGGATTCGGGGAGCACGAAAACAAATGTTTCCACTAACGACTCAAATTCAAAATTTTTTACAAAAAATACTTTTCCCATATACTATGTTAAAGGGGGAGAAAGTTAAAATGACAGGAAAATTTAAAAAATTTAAATACATAAAAAATAAAGGGTTTCCTCATAAGAAGTTAACTGTCAGACATGAAATGAAAAAGTTTGCTTGAAAAAAAGGCTGGACATTAGGTACCTATAAACAATGATTAACACCAAGAAAGTTAAAATATGTTATTTGTCATGTTCTTTGCAACAGAATTTTTCACATTCAGTTATAGTATGTGTGGTTAGCGTAAATTTTTACCAAAACCTTGCACTCTTTGATACAGCTTAGCCACTTGGTATGTGTATAGAAGATACCTGTAGAAGTATTTTGTCCGAAGATCCAACCTTGAATTCGTGTAGAACACCCCCATATCAGCCATTAAAGATGGCCGCCATTATATTCATAATTTGCTCTATAACTCCGGTAATAGTATTCCGATCTTGATAAACCTTTTTTTGTTTGAAAGATAATTTTAAAATAAAACTTTTTTGTATTTGGTATTTTTTCCTAAAGTTAATAGTTTTCATTGTATATTTGAAAAACGAAATTTTCCATTTTATTCCATGGGAAAGTCTAATTCCCCAATAAAATGCGTTTTGGGGCGCTCAACAAGGCTATGGCTAAATTTAGAATATTCTCTAGGTTGAAAACTTACACGCACAGAAATTTTATTCCAATAGGTCAACTATTATCAGAATAATGGCCTCAAAACGATATACACACAGGCCATTTTCGAGTTAGCCTAGTTTTTCGGTATTTTATGGAGTAAAAAACTATTATTGAGGTGAAATCTGAATAAAAACGAAGAAAAGTAACTAAACGACCGAGAAAAATCGATCATAATAGTATAATTTTAGGTTTTCATCCATTTTGAAGGTCCAAAAGAAGTTTTTGGTCGCCCCATGTTAAGCATAGGGCAAAAGGACAGGCTCAGACTTTTATCGTAATAAATACTTTATTCGTCGGTAGAAATGAATAAAAATTAATGAACGTATTTAACATAAACAAATCTTAGACAAATAATCACTAAACAGAATTTATACGTGTTTTAAAATGATTTTTAGTGGCAAAATTATGCTCTGCTGCTAGCGTCCCTTGTGGGAAAATAATCGCAACACAGTATATAATAGTAAAATTGAGCCTTGCTGCTGGCGCCCTCTTTTGGAATTTGGCGCAAGCGAGCCTAGCGCCGACTAAGCGTGTTCGCGAGCTCTTCACCAAATCTCTTCAATTAAACTGCTAAAAATAACTTATATTTTAGATGTTTTTGTTTTATATATTTACGATATTTTTGTTAAACATTTTCAAGACTTTAAAAAATTATTTTCATAATTATTGTGCTTTTTTAATTGAAGGGATTCGGCGTAGCTCTCTCAAATACGTGTGGTTAGCACCAGCCATGCTTGCGCCGAATTCCTCAGGGGGCGCTAGCAGCGAGGCTTAATTTTACCACTAAAATTCATTTTAAAACACGTACAAAATCTGTTTAGCGATTATTTATCTAAGATTTGTTTATGTTATATCGTTCAAATGCTTATGTTAAATATGCTCATGAATTTGTATTCATTTCTATCGACGGATAAAGTATTTACGAAAAAAGTCAGAGCCTGTCCTTTTGCCCTATGCTTAACATGGGGCGACCAAAAACTTCTTTTGGACCTTCAAAATGGATGAAACCTAGAATTATACCATTATGATAGATTTTTCTCGGTTGATTAGTTATTTTTCTTCGTTTTTATTCAGGTTTCACCTCAATAATACTATTTTTACTCCATAAAATACCGAAAAAACTAGGCTAACTTGGAAATTGCTAACTTGTGCTTATATCTTTTTGAGACCATTATTCTTATAATAGTTGACCTATTGGAATAAAATTTCTATGCGTATAAGTTTTTAACCTAGAGAATATTCTAAATTTAGCCATAGTCTTGTTGAGCTCCTCAAAACGCTTTTTATTGAGGAACCAGACTTTCCCATAGAATTAAATGGAAAATTTCGTTTTTCAAATATATAATGAAAACTATTAACTTTGGAAAAAACTTAATACAAAAAAGTTTTATTTTGAAATTATCTTTAAAAAAAAAGGTTTATCAAGATCGTAATACTATTACAGGAGTTATAGAGCAATTTATGAATGTAAAGGCGGCGATCTTTAATGGCTGATTTGGGGGTGTTCTACAGAAATTCAAGGTCTGATCTTCGGACAAAAATACTTCTACTGGTATTTTCTATACACATACCAAGTGGCTAAGCTGTATCAAAAAGTGCAAGGTTTTTACGCGAACCACGCGTACTATTACCACTAATCTACGTAATAAAGTAAAATTCACAACATAAACAAACCATGTTATGAACGTGCTTTAAAACAAAGCTTTAAAATCAGCTGATCTGTGCTGTTATACTCAGTTGATCAGTAAAATCAATACTAATGAATAGAAAATATTTTATATTCCATTTCTCGGTGCAGCCCCAAATGACCGAATTACATATGACCGAAAACTTAAAATATTACATATGACCGAAAAGGTATTATTAATTTCGGTCAAATGTAATAAACTAATTTTCGGTCGAATGTAATAAAGTAGTAAATATTCCGGTCAAATGAAATAAAGTACTGATTCGGTCAAATGTAATAAACGGTATTTTCGGTCAAATGTAACACATCACAAATTCGTTCAAATGTAATAATTCACATTTTCGGTTAAATGTAATAAACTATAGAAGTTTTCAGTCAAATGAAACAAATCACTTATTCGGTCATATGTAACAAACGGCGTTTTCGGTCAAATGTATTAAACCCCATTTCGGGCATATGTAATATTTCACAATGCTCTTCTAAGTAGAGTATTTTTAAATATTTAGTTTTTAGGTCAGCTCTTCTATAATGTTATTTAATATAATTCGGTCAAATTTAATAACTCCAAATTCGTTCAAATATAATAAACTCATTTTCGGTTATATGTAATAAATAAGAAAATATTTCGGTCAAATGAAACAAAATACTGATTTGGTAGAATGTAATAAATCGTATTTTCGGACAAATGTAACAAATTACCAATTCGGTCAAATGTAATACTTCATATTTGCGGTCAAATGTAATAAACTATAGAAGTTTTCGGTCAAATGAAACAAATCACGTTTTCGGTCATATGTAATAAACCACAAATTCGGCCATATGACATTTCGGTCATTTGTAACACTTTTATTTTCAGTCAAATGTAATATTTAGTGGATTCGGTCATATGAAAATCGGTCATTTGTCATTTCTGATGCCTCTGTGTGTCATATGACCGAATTACATATGACCGAAAACTTAAAATATTACATATGACCGAAAAGGTATTATTAATTTCGGTCAAATGTAATAAAGTAGTAAATATTCCGGTCAAATGAAATAAAGTACTGATTCGGTCAAATGTAATAAACGGTATTTTCGGTCAAATGTAACACATCACAAATTCGGTCAAATGTAATAATTCACATTTTTGGTTGAATGTAATAAACTATAGAAGTTTTCGGTCAAATGAAACAAATCACTTATTCGGTCATATGTAACAAACGGCGTTTTCGGTCAAATGTAATAAATCCAAATTCGGTCATATGTAACAAGTTACACTTTCGGTCAAATGTAATAAATCCAAATTCGGTCAAATGTAATAAACTCATTTTCGGTTATATGTAATAAATAAGAAAATATTTCGGTCAAATGAAACAAAATACTGATTCGGTCAAATGTAATAGCCCGTATTTTCGGTCAAATGTAATAAACTATAGAAGTTTTCGGTCAGATGAAACAAATCACGTTTTCGGTCAAATGTAATAAACCAAAAATTCGGTCATATGACATTTCGGTCATTTGTAACACTTCTATTTTCGGTCAAATGTAATATCTAGTGGATTCAGTCATATGAAATTCGGTCATATGGGCCCTCACGCCATTTCTCAAATATAAAATGAAGGAATATTTAACTTTTCAGGCAAACGGCCATATATAGAGTTAATTCTGCATGTAAATCGTTCCGATAAAACTCCAGATCGCGCTTAAAATAGGCTAAAATCTTTATTCGATGTTATTGTCTGAAGTAATTTTAATTTCCGTTTTTGGAAAATTTAGTGGAGTAACAGCTGAAATCGAAGCAAAATGGGCAAAATTGTATATGTATTTAATATAGATACAATTACCTTTTATTTGGTATTTGGTACCAGCCGAGTGCAAATAGATTCAATAGTACGGTCAGGCTCGCTGCCAAGTTTAATTTTTCCCCTATGTTAAATGTCTAAAAGAAAAGTTTAGTTTCCTTTGAATCCAAATAACATAAATGTTTTCAAATGTTGCATTCATCGTAGGTCTCAAAATAATGACATTTAATATGAGTGTGAACCATTAGAGCCTACCTTTTACAATTTGCCATTGTAATTTAGACCAATGAATACACAAACGTTAAGAAGGTCAGGTCCTATGTTAAAAATTCTGATAGGTTTTTTAGTACCGATTCTGGAAATCAGACAGCGCTTGTGGTATGGAGAGAGAGAGGGCGAGATAATGCCCTCTCTCTCCCACCCTCCCCTTCCACGTTGGAGTTAGAGAACAGGAAAGGGAACTGTTCTTTTCCATACGCAATCGCTACTAATATATTTGTTTATAACTTAAACTGTGACTTCACCGATTGCAGTTGCAACAGTTTCTTTTCACTGTTATTTATCTTTAAGTCAGCTGTGCAACATTGTTATGGCTTGGTATTTAGACCAACTGATTACAATCTCAAAAGCAAACAACTCTCGCCTTTTTACACACTATATGAAAGATTAATTTTTAATTTATTTTTCACCTTTTAATAATTATTTTTAGCGTTTATGGAGTGTGTGGCTGCTGTATAAATCACTTTTGAAAAGTACTAGCTTACTATTTTGGGCTCGGAGAAGGGCGAGCGTGAATGTATCTTTCTCACCGGCCCTTCTCTCTCTGTTTTTGGCGTGCCGGGATCGTCACGGGCCCATCCCATAACTGTAGTGGATACCTACCTCAAACTGCAAATCTCATATGAGTTTTATCACCTTTACCTGTAATATTATCTGTAGGAATTAAACAGGATTATAAATATTTGTCGATAGCTTTTATCATGTTACAACTTTACGATGGAAAGGGGAAAGGGCAGGGCCGTATTTTACAATAGGCCCAGTAGGGCCGGGATTAGAGACGCAAACTGCCTGAGTGTGCACTTTCAAGCAAAAATTAAAATTTAAAGAATAATAAGGCATGAAGTTTTTTATGCTTAACCAAGGGTGTAAGCAAAACCTATGTAAAATATGCGGAGGAATTGATCACCAACAAGAAAAGGGGGCCGGCAAAGCTGGTGTGGTGTAACGTCCGTAGCGGCGCTTGTGGAGCCCTTTCAAATGGTTCAAAATTGCAAACGTGTTTTTTGACGGAGTTTGCCAGTGTCCGTGGAGCCATTTACAAATTTTCAACGTGCAAAATATACGTTTAAGGCGTTCGCCGGTGCTCGTAGAGCCATTTCAAACGATTCAAAGCGGTAAACGTGTGTTTTGGTAGCGTTTACCCACGCTCGGAAAGCATTTTGAAATGGTTCAACGTGTAACATTGTCGATTTGGTAGCGGGCGTTTGCCGGCGCCGGCCGGTGTAACCTTTTCAAATTGTTCTAAGTAAGGCACAAGTAAGGCAAATTGTCGGCGTTTGAGGCACCCGTGGAGCGTTTTCAAAATGTTCAAAGGGAAAAAAGTGTGCTTTGGTGGAAAATTTCCGGCGCCCGGGGATCTATTTAGAATTGTAAAAATTAGGTATAATTTGATTTCCTGACAAGCAACATAACATTAATCTTTACGAAATACTTACGGACTACCACACTCAAAAATATTTGGCCTAGAGGCGCCCACATGATAAATTCGGCCCTGGGAAAATAGAAATAAACAGTGGCTAAAATAAACAGTGAAATAAATAGGGGCTACATTTTGAGCTGAGAATACTTTTGAGGATTATTAAATATTAGAGTTTTTCAAACAAGGAGACCAACATTAAATGTATTAGAAGATATATACAAAACTTAGTACTTAAAAACGTATATAATTAAAATTACCTAACTGTTCATTTGTCTTATTTGATACAATTTCATTTGGTTTTCGGCCGTCGCGTCTGGGCCCACCGAGGTAATAGACCTGCACCAGACCTCACATTAACGAAATTCGTACCAAGCTCAGCAATCGCCCAATACCAATCGTTTACACCCTAAATTAATCACAAAACGTTTTTTGTACAGGTCTACGATGGACCAAGGAAAAGGATTCCTAGCTTTAACTAAATGGTGTATATTTTACAAAAGAATAATAGTCATAACGGTACTTTGGTATTATACGGAGGCCACCCTTATACAGCGCGCTGCGGCGGTTATGTTCTGTTAGGTTATCATAAATATGTTAGTAGGACTTTCCTCGGTTTTTTACGAATCGAAGGATACCAGATTAGTCATACCTTCACCCGCCAAATCCCCTCCAAGTAGGCCTAGGTCAGCTTGTTGACCGGAGTGTGTGCATCACTTGCCTACAGGATTTGGCGGGCGAAAGTATGACTCATCCGGTGTCGTTTGATCTGCAACGTAACGAGGAGAGTCCTACTAACATATATATGATAACCTAACCTAACGTAACCGTCGCAGCGCGCTGTATAAGGGAGGCCATCGGGTGTTACCGCTAGCGGCGGTGACGTTTTACCTCGCCGACATCGCTGCCTTCTAGGAGGCAGAACATAAAGACCGCTCATAATAATTATGTCAAATTTGGACAGTGAATCAATTAAAGTATGTTCTCTCCAATTATGTAGTTATTTTTGGTACCAGTTAAAAATAAACTCTCTAAAAATAGTGGCCTCCGTTTAATATCAAAGTACCGTAATAACAATAACATTTACGACTCAAGACGTGACATTAATTTTTTCCAATGATTAACAACTTCAGCTTCGTTTCTCCTCTGAGTTTGAGTTCAGCTACGTATGAAGACAGATAAACAAATACATAAACGAATGTATTCGTTTATCTGTGGTATGAACCAAGGTCCAAAGAAATTCAGGTTTCCTCATACAAAAATTTAAGCAGCTCATGATGCCTTCAGCAGACCGAAAGAATGCGCTCGTCTGTAGCCTCAAGCTCGCACAATAAAGTATCTTGACCAGTCAGAGAGTAGTTATTACTACATCTTCGACTTAAGCTATACTTTTACCAAAGGGCCAAGGGGGCCTTTTGCTAGGGCTAGGATACAACCGGACGCTAGGACGTCACACGCACCACAGGCATTATGGGAGTTGGAAAACAGAAGGAAAACAAGTAAAGTAGTTTATAGTAGTTAGGTAGCCCGTGAATAATTTGTATAATAACTTAAAACTGTTTCTTAAATCTAAATCCTTTTTACCCCCAGGTACAGGCTTATTAGAAACATACATTTTTAGTCTATTGCTTTTAATCCCAAGTTCTATGTGTTATTCAGTAGCCGAATCAAAAAGGATTTTACCAGCTTTTACTGTTTGTAATGTTCCGAATTTTTAAAATTCATAAATCAAAAGTTTAGTACAGACCTGTGATGTAGTTGATTTGTATTGAGCAAATTAAGATATTCAACATTTTTAGATCAAAAAGTTTGTAATCAGCAGAATTTACAAATGTAGCTATTTGACAGACACAGGTATCTTTTATTTACGATTTTTTGTATTGAGGGGCCTCACTCCCAAACTTTGCCCCGGGCCTCAAAATGTCTGTCGACGGCCCTGGAAATAAATAGCCACTAATAGCACTGTACAAGTTCTCTGCACCGCTTGTCACAAGCGAATAAAGCTGTGTCAAACAAGACACGTTGAGGCGGGGGAGTAGGGATGAACAATCCTCCCCTGTTAGCTGAACCTCTGTCCACTGCCATGTTTTTATTTCTTACTTTTAACATGTTCAATTTAATTATCGTAGAATAAAACTACGGTATGGTCAATTATAAAATGGACATTTTACAATAACTACAACATAACCTAGACAATAGTAGTATGACGCACTGTTGCTCGCATTATTTTGCTGAAACAGCTGCGATTCATTTATCTGTTGTTGAATTCTCAGTCTCGTTGGACATGTTATTAATAACAGTTACAAAGTATTAGGTTTAAGGAATATCATAGCTCTGTAGAATAGGAGGCATTTCAGTTGAGGGTAGAAGTAAATAAACAAACTATTACTCACTTACGTGCTTAAGGTCAGAATTCAGATCAGAAAACATTTCAAACACATGTTCAAAATAATTGCATAATAAGTTAGTATTCAAGCTTCAAGTCAGTATTCAAGTCAGTTTCAAGTTCAAAATAAACATAAATAAGTCAGTTTAAAAGAAAAACATAGAGTAATAAAATACAAAAACTGACTGGCACCTGTTTTGTATTAGTAGAGTAGAAAAAAATTATTATAAAAAGACTATATGAAAGTACAATAATTTTTAATGGTAGAACAACTTTCTAGGATTCGTAGTTGAGATTATTCTCCTACGCTGACCGGAATGGTTCTCTAAATCTGAGAACGCTGTAACACAGTGACAGCTGGAATCTGCTGTCTATCTGTGTCTGATGAGACGAAACAACGTCGAAACAGCTAGCCACGGTCGGTACATCTGTGCCTTTTGCTTAACCACCTTTCGGAGGAAGCAGCCGCATAGCAGCATAGCCGCCTCTAACGAAGGCCGCGGCATTCGAAGTGGCAACGCCGCGCTGCCGCTGGAGCGGTTGACTACTCTACGCTTGCCCCGGGTTATCATGTTTGTTGATAACCTCGAGGTTTTCAATTTGTAAAGTGATTAAATACTTAATTCTTATTTTATTGTGCACATTTCATTTGATTTTCTAAAGATGGAAGCGAGGGAATCAATATTAACGCATTTTATAATTCCTTTAAGCCATTTAGTACAAGTGACCAAATAACATTTCATAATAAACCATTTTCGTTAGTAAAATCAGTTAAACTAACTATATTAAATCTAAGTAGGAATGACAATATTTCCACAATTATTATGAAAGCTCATTTTCTCGTTTCTCATTTTCGTGCTAATTATTTAATAAAATGTATGCCATTGTAAGGACAAAATTCGAAACCAAGTCCTTAACTTTTACTTAACTTTTTTTAACATCAGAAGAAATCCTCAACAAGCTCAATTTCCGGACAAAATTTTTTGCCTGTACCATCAAAAAAAATTTCACATTCATGCGAAACTAAAATCCGGACAATCCCAACAACATGTTTACACATTGAAAAAAATCAGAAGGTACTGAAAGACTGCCCCTGTTAATTTCAAAAATCATTGGGATTTTCATTTTTCTTATAAATTTAAGCTTTCGTCGAATTTTGTTTTTCGGCAATGCTTAAATATACCTACGAGCATAGATTAAACCTGATTCATCAAACTGGATTTCTCAACATACTCTTTTCTAGGATATCATAAAGTTAATGTATCCTCAAGAATAACTAAATTTTTATTTAAAATTTCCCCTGACGAAAGGCTATCTTTGCCATAATCAATGGATACCATCACTTCTTTATAAAACCTAATTTCCCCGTACCTAGTGAAATGGTCCAAGCTCACTTTAAGCGTATTTTCTTCTCGGCTTCCTTCTTTTGTCTAGCTGAAATATTATAATTACCCCCTGTTTACTGTCGGTATTGACAAAATCTGGATTCTAACTGATCCGTCTAAAATTTAACAGTTAACAGTAGTTTAATATATATGAAGTTTTGGTGTAGTTTCCAAACCTAAAGTAGATTAATGCCTACAATTTTAACTAATTATAATCTCCCGTAAAACGTTAAGTCAAGTACTGTAGTTTAATGGAGTGATAGAATGCACCGTATGGCTTATCTGTTAAGATTTTCTTTCTGGATTTGGTTTATCTTTTGCTTTCCAAATTGATATCCACATAAGGAAAACTTGCAAAAATACTAACTTTTTATTCACTAAACTTGTGAAAGGGTTTGAAGGTGAATACGTTTAAAAACATAAGTTAGAGGCCGTTTATCATTAATAACTGAGCTTGACATATTTAAAATTTGGAACAACACAAGTTTTTGGCATCGCCGTCTGTCACTGTAGTGGTCATACAATAAATAACAAACGAATTGTTCGCACAAAAAAGCGTATAAACAAGAGCAAGCTCGCTGATCCCCATGCAAATGCAGCGGAGTGGCGGGAAATGCTAGGCACCCAGCGCGGCGTTGCCAGTTCTCCCTCGCCACGGCCTTCGTTAGAGGCGGCTATGATAGCAGCGAGGGTGGTGCCATAGCCGCCAGAGGCGGCTATGGTGGTGCCCTCACTACCTTAGCATGCCTTACGGCGCTAACTTTTTGGTGACGCAGAAGTACGGTACCCCATCTTTCAGGGTGCCAGAACAGGAGTGGCACGTCAATCTCACAAGATCAAACTCGGACACTCCTGTCCGTGATCCATGCGTCGTGCACTTCTTCGTGCACCTGACGAGAGACCGACATCTCGAAACGCATACGAGTCATCAAACATCTCAGTGCATAAGCACGAGGCCACACGCATCTGCGCGTTTTGCCTGCTCCGTTCCTGAGCGCTAAGGCGTCCCTGAGGCGTCCCTGAGGCACGGTCGCCCTCCAAATTTTAGACTTAAGTTCCCTCTTAGATCTAAAACCTCCAAATTTTGGGCTTCGTACCCCGAAAAATGGAGACAAGGGTGTTCAGATTCATTCACTTGATTATCTTATAGGTCACATAATAAAAATAATATCTGTACCATATTTAAGGCAATCGGACAATATTTAGAAGCCCCTAGATTATAGAATCACATTCTTGTCGATAAATTGTTTTTTTTTGTGCTACAACTCTGTGAAAGGGCGTTTTATTTTTGATTTATTTGATAAAAATCCATTTAAATTGCAAAAGGGCCATTCATGAGCCATTTGGACCCAAAACTTTCAAACTTGGGATATTTAACCGCAAAAAGATGAGTTAGGGGTGCTTCGATAGTTCTGGTCTCATCACTTATACTTTTGAAGTCGCCACTACCTCGGAAAAAAACATTCAAGCATATAAATCAAAACTAGTACTTGTGCTGTTTTGAGACATAAGACCTCAATTTCATATCGTAGTTTAGGAGTAAATTAGCCCTTACCTTTTCCTAAAATAGTAAAGCAAAGCATGGACTTTGCTAACATGTCCATTGCGTTTTCCTGCGTGATAACATGCATACAAGTGCAAAACGTTTATCTTTAATTTATTGGTAATAATCATAAATCCTAATTTAAGCTGTTAAAAAAATCAAAAAGGCGCACATTAAAACTTTATTAGCCATATATGATTATATACAACTCCTGAAAATTTATAGCCAATTAATCTAGCATGGTCAGCATGGAAAACTAACAAGGAAATTTAATAGCATTACGATCTTTAACACACGCCTACTGATACCTAAATGTAGCTATATTGTAAAAGATATATGCAAAAAATTGTTTTAATTGCTTGGTCTGCTAATTATAAGTTTGTTTGACATTTACAGGTAGACGTATTGCACATTTTTACAATATTCATCCAAATGATTGTTTCCGAATTAAAAAAAAATAATATCCAAGTAGTTAGTCTTTAACCATCTTCTCACATATTGGAAACTACTTCTAGTTCACCAATTTTCTTGTAATTGCTGTTAAAATATGAAATAGGAAGATTTCCTAATTTTTGGTAATCAAAACACAAGATCCACGGTGTGTTGTGATAAACATTACAAGTATTCAAACACCGTTATACAAATATTATTAAATCTGGTACACACTTCTCTTGAGTGAATCACTAGATAACTTTGAAACTCAAATTAAATCAAAACAAAAGTTCACAACATCACTAAATTAATGGAAAATAGGAAAATATTTTTATCTGTTAATTCACAAATACTTAAAATATTACAAACTATCTGAATATAATCAAGCAGCCAAAAGAAAATCAGTGATAAAAAGTTTACTTTATTTTCATAACAGAATTCTAACCAATATGGACAAAAAAACAAAAACAATAACATAAACATTTCAATGTTTTCCCATGTGGTAATAATAATAGTCCAAGAGCCCACGACCGCCAGACCTTCGTTATTTTATAAATGCTGAAACTTTCTTAACACAATGTCCCAACAAAGATAGCAACGACCATCAACTATGAAATTGTGTTATTGGTTGCTTTGGTAACGAAATGGTAACAAAAATGTAAAAACTGTATCAAAGTTTCGTTAAAGTATAAAGCATAATTTTTTATATATTTTCTTTGGAGGAATGTTATAAATCACACCACCCATTGCCAGACACCCAGCGCGGTTTGAACCCCCAGCCAGACACACCTGAAGTTCAATCGCAGGTAATTAAACTTTTGTCTACTATATATTTGTCAAATACCACTCAGTATAATCATCGCACAGCCCAAACTACTTGACCTAGAACCTTGAAACTTTGCATGGATGTTCCTCTTAGGGCGCAGGCATCCGCTAAGAACGGATTTTACAAAATTCGCAGTATAAAGGGGTTTTTGGTGTTGAGAATAATGTTTATGTATATTTCACTTTATAATTGTTAATTATTTGTTTACTGCAATGTTGGTAATCCTGTAAATATATGTTTCTATAAATTAATTACTAACAATGTAACATTTGAAATGGATTGATGCTGTGATATGTGGAAAGATGAAGGAACATACAGTTAGTTGTTATTTAAGTAAAATTCTCCAATATTGTTCTGTGTGTGTTATATTAATAAAATTTGTGTTATCCACTGTGCGAAACTCTTTATTTATGTTTTGAACTAGTCAGTTCAACACGATTTTTACTTTTTACTTTCAGGTTATGGGGCCCAGTCCCAAACCTGAAAGTAAAAAGTAAAAATCGTGTTTAATAGACTAAAAGTAAAAACGTGTAAAACAAAGGTGATAAGAAGATGGCATCAAGCAGTGATATGGATTTTGTAGAAAAACTTAAAGACATAGAGACATTTCAGATTTGGAAATTCCAGATTAATATTGTGTTTAAAAGTAGTGATTTGATGGAGATATTGAATGGCAGCGTAAAACGTGAAGATTTAGACAGTAAAAAATTGCTGACTGGGAGAAGAGAGACGCAGAAGCCCAAAAGTACATTATAAGTTCCATTGACAAAGGACCGATGTTACATGTGATGAACTGTAATAGTGCTAAGGAAATGTACGATAAACTGTGTGGTATTTACGAAAGAGACTCTGAACAACAGAAATATAATCTTCTTCAACAGTTTTTTAATCTTAAATATGTTGCCAATACCGATCTAACTACACATATAAGTAAAATTGAAAACTTAGCCCACAGGCTAAACAGACTAAAACAAGAAGTGGATGAAAAAGTGATAATGACTAAAATCCTTGTAACTCTTCCTGAACATTTAAAACATTTTGTGACTGCCTGAGAATCGATGCCTTCAACTGAAAAGACTTTGACGAATCTAACAGCCCGACTTCTAGCGGAAGAAGCAAGGAGTGAAAATGCTGCAGGAGAAGACAGAAACTTAGCTTTTAATGTTGTTTGTTACAACTGTAAAAATCCAGGACACAAGGCAAAGTACTGTAAAACCTCAAGTAAGCCTAGATCTAGTCAAAATGCGTTTAGTGATAAGCTTATAAGTAGATCTTTGAGATGTTTTAAATGTAATGGATTAGGTCATCTAGCTAACTCTTGTAATAATAAGACAGAAAGTTTGAATAAAAACCAAAAACCTAAAGTAAGTTGTACTAAGAAAAATAACCATCTAGAAAAAGATTGTTATTTTAGGAAAAATAAGAATGTAGGAAGGCCTAATTCAAATTATAGGAGGTCTAATTCAAATTATGGGGAAGAAGTGTCTTTGTTGAGTTGTGGTACTGGCAGGGCTAAAGTAAGTTCAACTTCAGAATGGATTGTAGATTCTGGTTCTTCTTCTCACATGACAAATTGTGAAGAGTTATTGAGTAATGTTACTAATGTTTGTTCAGAAATAGCTGTAGCAAAGAAAAATGAGATTATGGTATCCACTAAGAAAGGTTCTGTAAAATCTGAAAATTGCACTTTAAATAATGTATTGTATGTTGAAAACCTTAGTAAAAATTTACTTTCTGTACCAACAATAGCAAAGAGTGGTGGGGAAGTTTTATTCTATGGTGACTCAGTAATAGTATCAAAGTCTGGGGAAAAAGTTTTAGAGGGAAAATTGAGGGAGAACGGGTTGTATACTGTTCAACTTTTTGATGTAAATAACTCCAGAGTAAAACCTAATGCACAACTATCAGAAAGTAAAATAGATATTGGTGGGGAAGTACAACTATGGCATAGAAGATTAGGTCACATTAGCTATGGGAATTTGCATAAGCTAATGTCAATGTCAGAGGGTATTAAAATAAAGAATGGGAATTTAAATGGTCTAAGTAAGTGTGATGTAACTTGTGAAATTTGTATAAAAGCTAAGCAAACTAGGACACCTTTCAACCATGTAAGGGCCAGAGCAACGAGGCCATTGGATATTATACATACAGATGTCTGCGGTCCAATAAATCCCTCAACACACGACAACAAGAAGTATTTTATCACTTTTATAGATGATTACACCAATTTCACGACAGTTTATCTGTTGAAAGGAAAATATGAAGTTTGGGACGCGGTAAAATATTATACTTCAGAAGTAGAAGCTAAGTGGAATTTAAAAATTCACAAACTGAGATGTGATAATGGAGGAGAATATTCCTCTAAAAACCTCCAAGAGTGGTGTAAAAGCAAGGGCATAGTTTTAGACTACACTGTACCGTATTCACCTCAACTGAATGGCAAAGCAGAAAGAATGAACAGAACTTTGCTCGACAAGACTAGAGCGATGTTGTTAGACTCAAACCTTAACAAACAAATGTGGGGCGAAGCAGTACGGACAGCTGCATATATATTCAACAGAATCTGTTGACGTAACACCTGCTGAGAAATGGTTTGGACAAAAACCCGATCTTTCTAGAGTAAGAATATTTGGCAGCAAAGTCTACGCAAAAGTAACGAAGCCTAATCTAACAAAACTTGATTGTAGGAGTGAGGAGTTTACTTTTGTAGGTTATTCACCTAATGGATATAGATTATGGGATGATTTATCCAAAAGAATAAAGATATCTCGGGATGTAAAATTTATTGAAGATAACAGTAAGGTTATAAAATCTGGCAAGGAGATAACAAGTAGTCTCATGAGCAAAGAAGAAGAAGAGATACGTGAGAGCACAACACAAGACGACCAAGATGAACAATCGAAAGAAGTCACATTAGAAGAGAATAATGAAGACAATAACGAAGATGAAAATGTTGAAGACGCACGAAGAGTAGAACATCCTGACGTTGGTAGTCGTCCAAGGAGGCAAATTAAAATCCCTGAAAGATACAACGACTTTGTAATGCTATCGTATGAAGAAGCTGTATCTGGTCCAGAAAAATATAAGTGGATTGAAGCAATTGAGGACGAAAAAAACTCTTTGATGGAAAACAAAACGTGGATTGCAGTTGATGAAAAAGCTGCAGAAGGGAAAAATATTCTTAGTAAGAAATGGGTACTTACAAAGAAAGGGAATGGCAAATTTAAAGCAAGACTAGTTGCACGAGGATTTGAACAAGTAGAAGGAATTGATTATGAAGAAACATACAGTCCAGTAGTAAATAATTCTTCATTAAGACTTATTTTTGCTTTGGCTGCAAAAAAGAACTTTGAACTAATGCAATTTGATGTTAAAACAGCATTCTTGTATGGTAAATTGGACGAGGAAATTTATATGCAAGTCCCAGAAGGATTCACTCTAAAGAACAAAGTGTTAAAACTTCAGAAAGCACTTTATGGATTAAAACAAGCTCCATTCAAGTGGAATGAACATTTCACGGATTGTTTGAAGAAGTATGGACTAGTACAAACCAACTCAGATCGTTGTATTTTTACCAACGGAAAAATGTATTTGGCAATTTTTGTGGACAATGGCATTTTAATTGGCCCGAATAAAGAAGAATTGAGAAAACTTCTTCAAGATCTAACAAGAGAGTTTAAAATGAAAATCAGTGAAACTCCATCGGTATTCTTGGGAATGGAAATAGAACAGAGCCCGGAAGGAATAAAGTTAACTCAAACAAGCTACACAAATCAAGTGATTGAAAGATATGGAATGATAGATTGTAAGCCAACTAACACACCCATTTCTCCAATAAAAGGAGAATATCAAGAAGAAGAAGTAAATAGGAAGAATTATCCATACAGAGAAGTAGTAGGTAGTCTGCTGTATTTGAGTAATAAGACTCGGCCAGATCTCACTCTTGCTGTAGGAATCGAGAGTAGACATGTCGAAAATCCAACTAATCAAGACATTACAAATGTAAAACGAACTCTACGCTACCTAAAAAGTACTCAAAGTGCTGGGATTATGTTTCAAGCATTCAACAAAGATGATTCACTTAATGCGTATTGCGATGCAGATTATGCGAATGATCAAGACATTAGAAGAAGTACGACAGGATACATCATATACTATGGAAATAGTCCCATAAGTTGGTGCACACGAAGACAGCCTGTAGTCGCTTTGTCGAGTACTGAGGCTGAATATATAGCTGCTGCGAATTGCGTCAAAGAACTTTTGTACATGAAAACTTTGTTAGAGGAACTAACTGGTAAATCTGTTGGAGCAAATTTATATTTGGACAACCAGAGTACCATCAAACTGTGTAAGAATGGAATTTTTAACAAAAGAAGCAAGCATATTGATGTGCGATACCATTTCTAGACGGAAAACATAAAATCAGGAAAAATAAATATCTTTTATGTTCCAACCAATGAAAATGTAGCAGATATCTTGACAAAACCTTTAACACATGTTAAATTTGTCAATTTGAGAAAGCATTTGGTTCATTGGTAAAGTGTTATTTTATACTGTATCTAGATCTGACAGAAAATAAATCATAGTAAGGGTAAAAAAAAAACTTTGTTATTGTTGTTAAGAGTTTAAGTAGACTTATAAAGGATCTAGACAGGTGAAACAGTTTTGTACATAGAATTTCTTTTACTGAAATATAATAAAAATTAGGGGAAGATGTTGAGAATAATTTTTATATATATTTCACTTTATAATTGTTAATTATTTGTTTACTGCAATGTTGGTAATCCTGTAAAAATATGTTTCTATAAATTAATTACTAACAATGTAACATTTGAAATGGATTGATGCTGTGATATGTGGAAAGATGAAGGAACATACAGTTAGTTGTTATTTAAGTAAAATTCTCCAATATTGTTCTGTGTGTGTTATATTAATAAAATTTGTGTTATCCACTGTGCGAAACTCTTTATTTATGTTTTGAACTAGTCAGTTTCTAACATTTGGCAAGGCCGAAGTTTTCAAATTTTCCCATTTAAAAGTATGTTGGACGATTTTTGTTTACATTTTTAATGTTTATAAAACAATCAGCTGGTAGTTAGCTTCGGAAATGTATACGTTGATACAGATGATAATAAATTTATTTCTTTAATCATTGCTTCATTGATTTTTATTGATTTGTTTCAAGTACATAATTATGTACTATATAAAGGTTACATTTAGTTTAGATAAAATCCACCATTAATTAATTTGTTTAGTGGCACCATCTATATTTTGGTAGCGGGAGTTATCGTTTTTCCTGGAGGCGTTCCTAATAATTTTTTATTACATCTATGCCTGTCCGATGATTTGGTGTTTCGTATAATTCGACGTACGCAGTTTTAAACGTGAAGAGCATACTGCCTTTTTTGGCTGACTCTTGAGACTAAATCCCGGTAAGATGGAAAGAGAAAAGAACAGTGGTTTTTCAGTCACAAACAGAATGTGCTGAAATGATATGATTCTTTGATCTATTTGTGTAAAAATTTATAAATTATACAAATCCCTGATTGTAAGATATAATCATACGATCTCTTCTACTATAAATATTTGTCAAATACCACTGACCTATCATCGCACAGCCCAAACTACTTGATCAATTACGATGAAAATTAGCATTGATGTTCCTTTCAGAGTGTTGGCATTCACCAAGAACGGAGT
Source organism: Flexamia atlantica (assembly GCA_035578135.1). Classification (NCBI taxonomy): domain Eukaryota; kingdom Metazoa; phylum Arthropoda; class Insecta; order Hemiptera; family Cicadellidae; genus Flexamia; species Flexamia atlantica. The sequence goes on along the minus strand of JAQJVK010000001.1, from coordinate 190,639,145 downwards.
TTTCAAAGTTCGAAGTTTTAAAAGGTTTTTGGTGGGGTTGAAGTTTTAAAAATTTCCCGTAAATGTAATGGATGGTATTTTGTTTTCATTTCCAATTAATTTCAAGCAAGCCTATAATTAGCTTAACAAACTGATACGTTGTTAAAGCTGATTTTAAATTTCATTCCTTTTATCATGGTTTTATGGTTGTTTTCATGATTTTGTTAGGTCATTCGTACTTTATAAATGTTACATTTCGTTTAGTTTCATACCTTATACGTTTGATCGTAAGCTCATTATGTGGTGCCATCTTTATTTATAGGCAGTGGGAGTTATGGTTATTTCCTTCGGGCGGACCTTACGTATTTAATTGCAATAATGCCCGTTACAATAATTTGGCAAATTCCTTTTTCATCTAATTCGACGGTGTCCCGGCTTTTCGCGGAAAAATAAGTGCTGCAATCATTGGTTGATCTTTAAACCTATTACTAAGTTAAAAACTAAGTGAATCGAGTTTGAAAAACTGCCGACGGATAGCACCACAACTGCTCCGAATATTCAGCCCTGTATTGTACTTAATTGATGCAATACTAGAAAATTCAGAGACGTAATGGTAAATCTAAAAAATAAGTACCTTAAAATCGAAACATTTTGTGTTAAAAATCGGTTCGGCCATTTTCAAGTTATAACGGTGAAAAGAATACTTACACTATCAACTGTGGTGTATATTTTTTTAACCTACACTCTGCCGTAAAAGATAAACATACCTCTACATGACAGATTCCTTGATATAACCTTTTTTTTATTCAGACCCTTTAGATTCATCATATCAAGGTTAGATTAAAATTTTTATCGTGAGCGAAGCCACGGGTTCTGCTAGTTATAGTATAAAAGCTAAATTTTATATATGTTACTTGGGGGACTATCAAAAGACGTTTCCTCAAAAGCCAGACAGTTTCGATGGTTTCTAACCCCTGCCAGACACGTTGAAAGTCTGACTTCTGTGAGGAACTGTTACTTTTACATACGGTAGATTTGGTTCCAGTCTTATTTTTAAAGCATAATTTTATATATTTTACTTTTAGAATAACTGTCAGAGTGTATTCCCCCCAAAACCAGCCATTTTCGATGGCTTTTACCTCTTGCCAGTCATAATAAGAATGCCGTAATAAGAGTGCCATGCGAAACTGTTACTTTTGAACTATTGCAAATTCGGTTACAGTCATAGCTTCTTCATACATGCTGAACTTCATACATGTTAATTGCTGACATATAAAAAGAAGTCTCATCAAAAGCCAGACAGTTTTGATGGTTTTTATACCTTTTGCCAGGCACATTCAAAGAATGTTGTTACATTAGTGGTGGGAGTAACCGTTTCTTTTGGACTAAGGTACATTAAGTGTCAGTCAAAGTATAAAATAAACAAACATACACTTCTAATGATAACTAGTGGATCCGAGCGCACGGAATCGTGCGCTACTCTAGCAGAGCGATAATTCAAATGGCGACAAATTTAAAACACAATCATGCTAACACGATCCGTCTTGAGGGTTATGTTTACACAAATTAAAAAATAACAGCAATTAAATTATCCAGCTGATCAAAATGTAAACAATTATGTTCTTCATAAGGATAACATGGGAACTTTAAAAGCCAATGGGGCAGAGCCCAAGGGACTTTTTCAAAAATGTAAGGCCAGTTTGCAAATCTACGCGACACGCTCTTTTCAATGAGCCGTCAATGATCAAAATCGGTTAAGAAATGACGGAGGAGTTCATAAGACAAATTTCGTTTTGGCGTATTAATTATATAGATTCAACACATGATTCAAAATATGCAACAAATTAGATGACACGTACAAAAAGACCAAATGAAAAACTTACTATAAATCAACAGTAATGGTTACTCCCACCACTAATGTAACGGCATTCTTTGAATGTGGTCTGGCAAAAGGTAAAAACCATCAAAACTGTCTGGCTTTTGATGGAATATCTTTTTATAGGTCAGCAATGTATGAATGTATGAAGTTAATACTACGACTGTAACCGAATTTGCCATATAGTTCAAAAGTAACAGTTTCTCAAGGCACTCATATTACGGCATTTTTTTATTATGTCTGGCAAGAGGTAAAAACCATCGAAAATGGCTAGGTTTGGGGGGGGTATACTCTGATAGCTAATCTAGAAGTAAATTATATAAAATTATGCTTTAAAAATAAGACTTAAACCAAATATACCGTATGTAAAAGTAATAGTTCCTCATAGATGTCAGACTTTCAACGTGTCTGGCAAGGGTTAGAAACCATCGAAACCCAAAGCCATCAAAGCCAGACAGGCTTTTGAGGAAACATCTTTTGATAGTCCCCCAAGTAACATACATAAAATTTAGCTTTTATACTATAACGCAAGTTTAATTACCTACGATTGAACTTCAGGTGTGTCTGGCTGGGGGCTCAAACCGCAATGGGTGGTGTGATTTATAACATTCTTCCAAAGAAAATGCATACAAAATTATGCTTTGTACTTTAACGAAACTTTGATACAATTTTTTTTACATTTTTGTTACCATTTCGTTACCAAAGCAACCAATATCACAATTTCATAGTTGATGGTCGTTGCTATCTTTGTTGAGACATTGTGTTGAGAAAGTTTCAGCTTTTATAAAATAACGAAGGTCTGGCGGTCGTGGGCTCTTGCTCTATAAACAGATGTATTTTAAGTGACTTATACAAAAATTTTGTATGAAATGAATAGTAATTGTTTGTTTTGTTGTAACCTCAATTGAGATGCCTCTAACTTTTTTTTCTAACGTAAACAACAGCTGACTTTAAGCTGTTAGATAAAAAAACCAAAAGCAACACATTTGTCTCAGCCAATAGGTATCTGACACTCCCTTCTCAACTATCTCTATCGCAACTATTCCATTGCAACTATCTCTCACAGCAATTAACATTGACGAGCCATGCTCAGGAGAGAGACGGAACGAAAACAGTGTTTGTCTATCTCTCTTTATTTCGTGACGGCAAGCGCTGTCTGATTTCCAGAATCGGTACTAAAAAAACTAACAGAATTTGTCCATAACACCTGACCTTCTTAACGTTTGTGTATTCATTAATTAGACCATCGACATTATTGAAATCAGCTGTTTCACATAATTAAGTAATTAATTATAATACTAAGCAATTTATCAATCAAATATTATTTTTTATTTATGCCTATAAAAGCTCTATAGTTCAAATAATATACAGTTCGCGCATTATATCTCCGGCTATGACCGAGTCAGCTGTTTGTAAGGTGCAGGGGGGAGAGGGGGTACTTTTCTGAAAACATTTTCTAAAACAGCGCTACATGTCAAATGCTGTGTTTACCAATATCATATGATAAAAATATCATATGACACGGTTAGTAGCGCAGTGGTCATAGCCGGAGATATAATGCGCGAACTGTAAAACTTTTTTTTCTTCCCATCTAAAGGATAATACTTTATAATGCATACATTTTTATGTATTGACCATGATAAACCAAATGCTTCTTGAGCGTTTGCTCTTTTCCTGTAGTTAGACAAAGTACCTCGTGTCTTCACAATCAGCTGAATGAATGACTGTCGAATTATACTGGCAGTTGTCGGCCTTGGTGGAATTAGTAAGGTGTGCTACTGCGCATCCAGCGTCAGCTGATTGTCGGGCCAGCTGTTGTCATGACGTCATGTGGGGGCTAACGGCTACGACAAAAACATGGCGAGAGATTGGGCGAACTCGACGCGCGCTGCTTTGAATTTAAATAATGACCAAACCAAAACTTCCATCTCGTCCACCGAGTGCACTTTTCAAAGAAAATAAAATTCTTTATCGATTGGTATAATTTGTTTTTACGTATAGTCTTTTTAATTAATCATTATAGACGACCCAAGGTAGAAGAGTTATCATTGATTATAAAAATACCACCACTCCATTACGTTATTTTTGGAAAAATAGAAATTTTTTCCTTAAAAAACTATTTATTCTTGTTTCTTAAGAAGTTCCCGTAATCTCGATCCTAAATTTAGCAATTTTTATCAAAAATACAAATTTAAAAAATCCTTTTTAAATGCAATTAAATAATGTATTAGTTTACTAAACTACAGAAACAACTGCAACGGCAAAAATGCAATGAGAGTATTGCCAAATAAATATGTTATTCTTGAATCTTAACGTACACTCAAACTTTCAATACATTTTTTTCTCTATAGCTTTAAAATATTTATTTGTAAGGCAAACAATTATTTACCGTTTGCGTTTACCGAGATGGAGGTTTTAATTAGGTCACAATTTCAATTCGAAGCAGCGCACGTCGCGTTTGTCCAATATATCGCCATAGAGTAATAATGAACTTCGTAAAAAGATGGCACTCCCATGTTAACTCGGTGGTAAGGGAACAGCAGCGCTATCTGATTAAAGTGCAACGAACTAAAAAGATCGATGCGAACTTAGTTAATTTTTATTAAGTGCTTTTATGTAAACATCTACGTATTTATTTTCCATCAATAGCTTTAAGCACAACATGAATCACGCAGTACAGTATTTCGCGAAACAACTTACACTAGAACAACTTTCTGCAAACGTACTTTAGGTATTTTCCCATACTCAAATTAATTCCAACTCGTTATGGTTGTGTACACGTCGCGTCGTGACAGAAAATCAGGGGAAACGGAACGGGAAGTTAGCAGATCGTTATCGTCGTTCTGATTGGCTGAATCAGTGAAGAAGAAGAAAGTCATGTTTTTACAACGCCATCTGAATAAAGTGCATCGAACTAACCCGCTCCAATAAGCTTACCACTTGGCTCCATTTAAGTGTCAGACCGGTGATATCGCCATGTTTTTGACGTCGCCGTTAGCACATGACGTCATCACGTCATCACACCTTATTCAATAGTATATTGATATTCCTTCCACCATGGTTGCCGGCCAGTTATTGAAATCACGGGAGAAGGTACGATACAGGGAAGAAGAAGAACATCAGCACCAGCAGTTAACATAGAGTAACAAAAATGCAGTTAGTTTACTTTTTCTCCGCCAAGGGTGTTAAAATTAGTACTAGAGGTAGCACTGCCTTATCATATTGCGGTTATAAGCGTGCCGCATTTGGGACTAACTGATTTTGTATTTTATTTTTATTTTTTGTATTTCAAAGTGATGTAATGTTCTTTGAGTCGATTCGACTGATTCAAAAACTGATGTAATCATTCAGGAAAGTTTAATCATGTTGATCTATTTCTTATGATTGAACGTTTTCTTCGCCAAATTTACAAGGTGGTTTAAAATGTATAAGTAAGGTGTGCTGAATGATTTTTGGGTGTAACAATGTTATACTGCATGTTTAAATTAACACAGTCTCAAACAACCCATATTAAGTATTAACTGCGCTATTTCAAACTTTACTTAAATTTGTATAGGAGGTAAGAGTTAAACTCTGAGAAGATGTAATTTTTGTAAATACAATTTTCTATATAAAAATGAAATTGTTCTGCGCTAGTTGCTGACCTGGTCCAGTGTCTCAACACTCAATTGTACGAAAAAGTCGTGTCCAATTGAAAGAGCGGCTTTGTATGAGTGTTACTGGAAAAATAATAAAATCGACCAAGTATGGCAATGGGTTGACCAAAGAATGAAGCTTCACTGTCCTACAAACTTACCTTCTCTTGTAGTTAGGAACTTCAGCTGAGGTATTAATTCCAGCTGGAGCTGGTTTGAGAATGTCATGGGATATGGTATCAAATGCTTTGCTTAAGTCTATTTACTATCTTTCTCTCATGAATGGTGAGAAATGGACTACCGTTTTGATGTATGCCATGCCACACATTTTGTCGCAAGTTGAATGCATTAAACTTCAGTAAGACAAACTTTGTGGACTCGATATTCCTCAATTTGTATATAACTTTTACCGTAATTGAAATTTGCCTGTTGTAAGAGTATGAAAACTGCTCTGTTATTTTGAAATGTCCTATATACAAAAATAATAGCCTATTTCAAAGAAATTTCGAATTGTTTAATGTTCTACGAGTGAAACAATCTCTTGTTCAGTCATTGTCAATGCAAAATAAAAAAATATATTTGGTTGGTTCTTCTTAGCCAATACCGATAACAATCAATTCACTTTTCAGCCACTTCAGCCATATCAAAAACTTATGTTAAGGTAAACACACCGGTACCTGACAATTTAAGAAACGACGTGCACTCAATAAGCCGTGGTTTCGTGAAGTTAGGTCGTGAAGTTAGTCGTATTAAATGGACACTACTCTTAACTTTGATTGGTTTCAAAAAACCTTGTAATAAAGGGGTTTTAAATACTTTTATGATTACATTTTAAATTAAACTCAACTCTTGTCCAAGTTTTAGTACCTCACGGTGAAATCTTTCCAGAGGCTGACAGTCGGTTGGACCAGTGCCTGACACAGCAATTCTCAATTACTTTTTGCTTTTAGCGAATTTCCCCTATAGGGAAGAAGCTATTACCGTAGGTCTCATGGTAAGACCTAAGACCGAGACTATGATAACTTTTCGTTTTGGGGCCACCAGAAGCAAAAAACACTATTCGTTCGAATTTATATATATATATATATATATATATATATATATATATATATATATATATATTTATATTTAGATATATATATATTTGTCTGTTAGCACGATAGCGGCCGTAAAAATGGTCCAATCTTAATGAAAATGGGTACATACGTGTAAAGTGGTAATCACTCGGACGAGTTCGTGAACCATCGGATCGGACCATCGGAAGGGGGGGTAAAAGGGGGATAAACCCCCCAAAAATGGGTTTTTTGAATTTTTTACATAGAAAAATAAAATTAATTGAATTTTTATGGGCACCATTGAATTCAGCTCAAAAAAACAAACAATTTAGTATTTTGAATCACTGCTCTATGTCCATTGGTTACCGAGATATTGAAAGTGGTAAACACAGTACGTTGTCCCAATGTTAACCTTATGGGAAATAAGTAAAATTCTATATCTCGGTTATTTCTCAACATATCTTGATAAAATTTGGTAAGTAACTTCTTCTAGTTCAGTTCTACTAAATAATGAATTAAAACCACCCAGTTTTAATATACCTGTAGCAGCAAACCTGCATACTCATTCCCCATGTTGTTCTTATGGAGCTTATCAAAACATGTCAAATCTCGCTATGTTGGATTGAAATATGTTGTTTTGCATTTGAAATTCGCTGAGTATGCAGGTCTGCTGCAACGGGGGTATTTATTATTACCCTCATTTTTTAATGATCAAAAACACTAGATAATAATTAGTTACAAAACATCCTTGTTGCAACAGACCTGCATCTCAGTGCATTAAGTTTATTTTCCATTTTTGATCCAGTTAACATAAATATTTTCGAAATTCAAATAAAACCTGCACATATAGGGCCAATGACCTTTGTTTTGATACAACCCTCGTGTATATCGGTCCAGTAGTACGGCCACGCTCGCTGTCATAAGCTTCAAACTTCTTCTCCAAGTTAAATCTCAATAAGAAAAGTTTATTTTTCATTTTTGACCCAGTTAACATAAATATTTTCAAAATTCAAATAAAACCTGCACATATAGGGCCGATAACCTTCGTTTTGGTACAACCCGCATGTAAATCGGTCCAGTAGAGCGGCCAGGCTCGCTGTCATAAGCTTAAAATTTCTTCCCCCATGTTAAATCTCCATAAGAAAAGTTTATTTTCCATTTTTGACCCAGTTAACATAAACATTTTAAAATTTCAAATGAAACCTGCACATATAGGGCCGACAACCTTCGTTTTGGTACAAACCGCATGTAAATCGGTCCAGTAGAACGGCCAGGGTCACTGTCATAAGCTTTACAAAGGTTTTTCAATATATAAGATTATTCCATTCTGGTTAATCACCACACCGATGAGCCAGTTCCAATTAGAGTTTGAAATGTTGAAACGAAGGGTGTTTCCAGCGCCTGCCCCGCGGGGTTGCCGGTAAATGAAGGGTTAACACTCGGTGGACCTCCATTGTCCTGGCCCTTTATGTCGCTAACTCGCCACAATCTACCTATTACATACGAATGTGTCCTTTATAGAGTGACGAGGGAGACAGGCGGCGAGCTGGGTAATTGTACAGGGCGTTTGCATAAATTTTTAAAGCTCTAAATTCTAGATTACAGTCGAATAATGTAATTTCCAATTGTTTGAAGAATTGTTTTATTTTGTGAATCTATTCTATGTACTTTAAAACCCTTTTACAAAAAATACACAAATTAATTTCTATGATGACGTCATCTTTGATTTAAGTACATAAGTGTGACGAAAGATTAAATTGAATATTAGGCTGTATTGGATTCCTTTGATAAAATTGAAGGAGCTCAGTGACGAATTTTCCCAAAACTTGTTTGAGTAACTTGAGTTTGTTCGCTTTTCTTCATTGAAAAAAGAGGCAATTATTTTGAAATATCAATACTTCGGTCTTGGTCGTGCTATAGACAGTTTTCTCCTGTTATTTGACTAAATTTGACTATTTTATAGTTTTTTTATAATAAAAACTTAGGATGGAAATTGCATAAAATGGTATATTGTTTTTATGTAAACTCAATTTGGCCATCAGTTTGGCTGTGAATTTTAAATTAATAACACATTTTGGATTAGCTTCTTTTACGAATTAAATTCTTCTTTCACGTCAGTTTTCATTTCCGAAAAAAGTTCATTCAATTATGTCGTTGTCGATTTTTCAAAAATCATTATTTGACAGGTTAAGGTCAAAAATGTCTATGTCAGAAGAGGGATTCGAACCCACCGCCCTCATAGAGGACCTGAACGCCCAATGCCGCACTAACGTGAGGCAAGATTACACTTGTCTGGCGCCTTAGACCGCTCGGCCATCCTAACACTCAATCAAGTCGGGTTCTTATTGTTGGAACATATTTCCTCCCAGTGAAATTGGGGGTTGAAAAAATTAATTTTTAGGTGTATAATAAAACTAAGGATATTATTGGCTATAAATTAAATATTCCAAAATTGCTATCAATATTTTATAAACTAATTAAGCGGACTTTTTTAATTCCAGTACTAAAAAATGTGATGTCACACAAAGAGATCAGCATAAGCTTTGTTCTATGTTTGAGCTGTTTTAATGAAACTATATCATTTCATTTCAATTCGACATGATTTTGTTCTATAGGACGTAAAACCCATTCCCCTCTATTTTTACAATATTTTACACCCACTAGCTAGTTACCAATACTCAGTTCAAGATTTTTGTCCTTTTAGAATGATTCTAAAGAAGTAGTCTAAAGTTTTGACTTCTGCTCCTGATTTGGGTTGCCAAAAGTTCCGACTTTTCGGGAGTGTCGCCAGTTTTTGCCTAAATGTCCCGGTGACCCAAAAAAGGGTCTTGGGACGCGCAATTTTCCCGTTATCTTGAATATTCCTTAAACAAATAATTTTATTGATGAAATATTTATTTGTCTACGGATATTTTCTGTAGACCCCCAAGAAATCCGTTAAATTATAAAGCGGGAATGATTTTGCTATTTACAATAAGTAAATATTTTTAGTATAAGCCTACAGGAAATATCTTTTGGAATATTTTTAGTTCCAGCGACTGCCAAAAGGTGACAGTGCTTCGCTACAGTGGACGTTTTAAAATCTGTTTTAGTATTTTATATAAAACTATGTACTTGACTTTTTACTAGTGGCTTGAAGGGGCTAAAAGCCCCTAATGAGCGAAAATTCAAACAATCCTTACCTACTATATATTTGTCAAATACCACTCACCTATCACCGCACAGCCCAAACGATTTGACCTAGAACCTTGAAATTTTGTGTGGACGTTCCTTTAAGGGCGTAGGCATCCGCTAAGAAAGGATTTTACAAAATTCGAAGTTTCAAGGGGTTTTTGGCGAGGTTGAATTTTTCAAATTTTTCCATTTAAAAGTGTTATGGACAATCTTTTGTTTACATTTTCAATGTTCATTCAATCAGTCAGCTGAGTTAGCTTCACAAATGTACATACGCTGTTACAGCTGATTATAAATTTATTTATTTCATTCTTTTGTCGATTTATTTTATGGACATAATTATGTACTATATAAATGTTACATTTAGTTTAGTTTTAGTATCTAATCTGTTTAATCATAAATTCAGTATATGGAAACATATTTATTTCGACAGCGGGAGTTGTAATTATGCCTGTGATTGGTCCGTTGCTTACTGAGTCCGTGCTTCAGTTGTCGCGAGACAGTCGATAGTCATGGATGTGCAAGTGGCGGCAGCTGGGTACATTTATGTACACCTGGCTACAAAACGTCTGAGACAACTTCGAAAAAATCATATACCATAATGATTTACGACTTAATGTAATTACATATTTTTATAGTTACTATGAATAAGTATGTAGGTACTCATCTAAGACTTACCTAATGGTGTTGCAGTTATAATTAATTTATGAACAGAAACAACGTTATTGAACGACTTATTTTTTAACAGCCATTAAATGGAGTTATTACTATTCTTGCCCGTGAAATATTTGCGTCTTATAGTGCGAAGGAGGTATAAATCGGAAGAATCTGTGGCAAGTTACATGACCCCAAAAAACTGACATTTTGGTTTATCCATGATTTTTTCCTGAATCAAGGTTTAATATCTACATTTCTATTAAGGTTAGAAGTTTAATGTTATGGACTTTAATTATTTAAGGGATTACTGGCTGTCATTTGTAAATATATCGAGCGGGAAAAGGTTTATAAAACTCGAACACTTCTTCAGAAGCAGATAAATAAATGTATTACATTGGTGGTAACGATTGACTAATATTTATATAAATAATTAAGTACTCAAAACTCGTAAAATAAACTTTTAACTTTAACCCAACTAATCCAAGATTACACCACACAACCTCTCAGCATAAAATCCGATATTTCACTAACATTAATTGCTAATTCGATTAATTAGGGGTAATGCAAAATTTAATGTCAACGCGTGCGGGGCGGCGTTCGCGACGGCGTACGGAGCGACGTTCGGGGCAAAATTAGACCCTGACACACTATCACACATCATACAAGACACCGTATCAGACTTTTCTTTGATCTTTCGCCAAAAAACCGCCTCCAGAGCGCTCGCGACGATGTTCGGTGTGATGTCTTGTGTGATGTGTGATAGTGTGTCAGGGTCTACTCTGCCCAGAACGTCTTTCAGTACGCCGTCGCGTTACCGCGCTCGGAGGAATGTGTGATCCGATGTCTTGTTCGGGGAAATGTGTGATAGTGTGTCACCGTCTTTAATCTAATTCTGTGATCTATTTATATAGTAATCCTTAAATTATAAAACTCTCTGGGTTTTAAGGTTTTTTTGGCGAAGTCAAAGGTTTGAAATATTCCCGTATAAATGTAATGGATGATATTTTGTTTACATTTCCAATTTCATCAGTCAAGCAGAGGGTATAGCTTCTCAAACGTATACGTTGTTTCAGCTTATCTATAATTTGATTCCTTTCATCATGGTTTTATGGTTGTTTTGTCAATTTATTTAGGTCATACGTACTATCTAAAAGTTACATTAAGTTAAGGTTTCATCCATCATCAATTTAGGTACAATATCTGTTTAATCATAAAATGTGGCTCAATATTTATTTAGGCAACAGGAGTTACAGTTTATCCCTAAGGGCGTCCTTAATGTATTCATCCCCCACAATAGTTTGGCGAATTCCTTTTCCATCTAATCCGAGGGTTTCCTGGCTTTGCACGGAAAAAATAAGTGCTGCAGTCTGTAGTTAACCTTTCAAAATATATTGAAAATCGCCCATATGTTAAGTTGTAAACCAAGTGACTCAAGTTTGTAACACTGTCGACGGATATCGCCACTGTTCCGAACATTCAGCTTTATAATCGGTTCTGCCGTTTTTGAGTCATGGCTGAGAAAAGAAAACCTACACTATCTATTGTAATGCGAGGATAAATCTGTTTTTTTTTTAAACTACAACAACGCCATAGCACGTAAACAGACCTCTACATTAAATATTCCCTTACAACCTTTTTTTCGTTCAGCCCCTTCAGATTCGTCTAATCAAGGTTACACCATAATTTTTATCGTGAGCGAAGCCACGGGAACTGCTACTTTATTATAGTACAAAATACCTTCATAGCAAACTGAATCTACCTTATAGAAATCTAGCCTACCACATGTTTTTCAATCAAGTATCAGCATCACATGTTTTATGTAAACAAAGCAGACCTTTTTAGATCCCAATGCTTTTTAAATGGCAGATATTTTACGTTATTTCTCGTTTTCTGGTGGATTTCAAGCAATTTCATTATTTTTCCCACCATCACGAAATTAAATATATGACGCTACTAGCAGTTCCCGTGGCTTCGCTCACGATAAAAATTATGTTGTAACCTTGATTTGACGAATCTGAAGGGGCTGAACGAAAAAAAGGTTATAAGGGAATATTTAATGTAGAGGTCTATTTACGTGCTATGGCGTTGTTGTAGTTTAAAAAAACAGATTTATACTCGCATTACAATAGATAGTGTAGGTTTTCTTTTCTCAGCCATGACTCAAAAACGGCAGAACCGATTTTAAAGCTGAATGTTCGGAACAGTGGCGATGATGATTAAACAGATAATGTACAAAAATTGATGATGGATGAAACCTTAACTTGATGTAACTTTTAGATAGTAAGTATGACCTAAATAAATTGACAAAACAACCATAAAACCATGATGAAAGGAATCAAATTATAGATAAGCTGAAACAACGTATACGTTTGAGAAGCTATACCCTCTGCTTGGCTGATGAAATTGGAAATGCAAACAAAATATCATCCATTACATTTATACGGAAATATTTCAAGCCTTTGACTCCGCCAAAAAAAACCTTAAAACCCAGAGAGTTTTATAATTTAAGGATTACTATATAAATAGATCACAGAATTAGATTTAAGCTGTTACAGCACAGTCTGTCGGTGACTAAAACATTACCGCACCCCCCTCTTTCAGTCTTGCGGGGAATTAGTTTCAAGACTCAACCAAAAAAGGGAGTACGCTCTTCAGGTTTTAAACTATAGAGGTCGAATTAGATTAAATGCCAAGTCATCGTAACAGGCATAATTACAACTCCCGCTGTCGAAATAAATATGTTTCCATATACTGAATTTATGATTAAACAGATTAGATACTAAAACTAAACTAAATGTAACATTTATATAGTACATAATTATGTCCATAAAATAAATCGACAAAAGAATGAAATAAATAAATTTATAATCAGCTGTAACAGCGTATGTACATTTGTGAAGCTAACTCAGCTGGCTGATTGAATGAACATTGAAAATGTAAACAAAAGATTGTCCATAACACTTTTAAATGGAAAAATTTGAAAAATTCAACCTCGCCAAAAACCCCTTGAAACTTCGAATTTTGTAAAATCCTTTCTTAGCGGATGCCTACGCCCTTAAAGGAACGTCCACACAAAATTTCAAGGTTCTAGGTCAAATCGTTTGGGCTGTGCGGTGATAGGTGAGTGGTATTTGACAAATATATAGTAGATTAAACCATTTTTAATGTTTCATCATAGGAACAGCATAAATAACTTAATATTAATTATTAGTTAATTTAAAATGTTTAAATGTATTTAAATAAAACCGAGAGAAGCATTTTCTTTTCAATCCGACTTCACTGTTGATTTCTATGTTCTCTAAAATTATTGATCTTGCTAAGTTTGAATAGTTTGATCTAAAATATTTAAATACATTTGATAGTTATAATGATTTATTAATGTAAACCAAGTTTTTTTTATGACCACATTAAAAAAATAATTCCAAGCTTAAAGAAACCATTGTATCTTTCGACAATATAAGGAGGGGAGAGAGAAAGGTTTAACATGAGCGTTTAAAGATCTAGAGAAGAAGTGTCCTGATTTCACTAAATAAAATAATGGCAACCCTACTTCTGATACATACGGTTTATATAAAAATAATCCGCCGGCAAATTGATAGGCAGACAGACCAATTTTCCGTGACACGAGCGCTACATGCCCTGATGGCGAAATGCCAAACTGTTCCACACATAATGGTCCTTTGAGGATTTCACAAGACCTCCATTTCTTAAGCATTTTAAATTATATCTTGGATTTGGACTTCCGCCATTCCAAGTTTGATATATATCGAACGCTCAGTGGGTTTTAGGGTTTTATCACACTATTCAAGTACCTGTTATTTGTATATTTGTCAAAAATTTGCCTATACTACTTGCAATAACCCAATTTAATCTATAAAAGTAAAATTTTATTACTCGCTAAAAGTACAATTCCACAACATTTATTTCTTATCTCATCAAGAAAGGGTGTACTATTAATTTTTAGTATCTAGGCCTTATATGATTGCTTTTTGATTTGGATTGACCTCAGCAACCTAAGTGATACTGGGAGCCATCTGGTTGACTCAGCTTTCTAGACCCTCATGTAAGACTTGTTCACACAAATTATTCTCCTTTTTTAGTTTTTAGTGATTAATTAAAGGTAAAAGCAATGATTATAAGAAAAAATAACCTTTAGCTATAAAGTCAATGGTAAAAGTAATGAAGTTCGTAATCTCATTATCATGATTGTCTGTTTCATGTCTGTTTAATTCCATGATTGTTACAGTAGAACACTTTGATTTATATGATGAACCGTAATAAAACTGAACTAAAACCAATTACTATCAAATTTAGCTTCTCGGTTATTTCCAATGCCGAAAATGGTAGGTATATTTTACTGTGAAGTAGCTAATAAATAAAAAGGTTATGATATTCTTATATTTAGATACATGGGAATTCTTATATTTAGATACATGGGAATCATCAGGTATCACCCACCACTTGTCCACATGGTTTATTTTAGTGATATGATTTCCATCTCTTTAAAAGCGGCCATTTCACCAAAGAATGTTTTATCATCGTAATTATTCATTATCTTAATTTTCCCCAAATAAATATCTCCATTGGTTCGACTTATATAGAGCTCAGTTATTAAACTGCTTTCAAAAGCTATTAAGCACATTTTTCACCCCAAAATACTCTTCTGTAGTTTTAATAGTCTGAAAATCCCTATCAAAAGCGAACTGAACATAAATTGAGTTTAGAGCCGTCGGAGCCGTCAAACTTTTCTAGTGACAAGGAAGACGTCTTAAGTTATAAATTCTTCGCACCAATTTCTGAGCCCTCTTCTTACTTCAGACATACTTTGAGTGCTGTGGGCCTTAGTCGAGGAAAAATAGGGTTTTACCCTGAAAAATTTCTATAAGGGAGATTTCTGCGTTTTTCTGTCATATTTTATGTGCTGATTAACATACTAAAAGTTTACCAAAGTTTGACCACCGGAAGTGCCTCATTTTCATAATGGCGTCTAAGAAGGTGACAATAGCATTAAAGATATAGGAAATAAATGCGATAGGTGATGTATAAATGAATCTGGTGTCATAATACCACTGCCGATAATTGAAGGGAGGTATGAACTTCAGTTTTCGTAGGTTAAAAAAAATCGGCCGCCATCTTGGAACCGCCATATTGGATGAAGTAATTATTTCCAAATGTAAACATAGTGTTATGACACATCATTTCACACTAGATTTTCACGCTATTTTCATTGCCGAAATCCGTTTTTGAAAATCTTTACTCGTTTTCAAGATACACCTAAACAAAGATTATTCCCTGTATAATGCTTATGGACGTTTCGAGCTTGGAATATTTTTGGGATTTTTTGGACTATTTTCCTTATAGCTCCGGATATCGTTCTAGTCTTAAAATATTCGGTAGGATTTTGGCTTCAATGTAAGCAACTTATCAATTGATTCAGATTCATTAGAGATGAGTTATCATATCTTTATTAACCATAAAATGTGATTTTTCTAAATTCAATATTCAGTAAAAATTGTATATCTTAGATTCTAAATAAGATATAAACTTATTTCTGGTTTTAAAATTATCAGTAAAATATTAGCTTTTATTTGAGCTATTGATCATGAAAATAGGACAATTTTAAGCCGAGATATGTTATTTTATTTAACATAAAATTTAACATTTTTAGCATTCAATCTTTATTAAAAATGGTTTAAATACCTGCTTCTAGGTAATCCTAATGTTGCTTGATAGCTAATTTTACATCCTTGAACTGAAAGGCCAGTTTTGCTTGCTCAGCTTCCAATTTCATTTCTATTGGTTTAGCCTCCGGATTACCATGAAATATTAAAAATGGTTTAAATACCTGCTTCTAGGTAATCCTAATGTTGCTTGATAGCAACATTAGGATTACCTTTAGCATTCAATCTTTAGTTGAAGACATATATCTCATGCTCTAAGGGAGACATAATCCTCAGTAAAGTCTTAAATTAAATGGTAAACTATGGGCTTTCTTTTGAGTTATTGATCTTAAAAATCAGTCAATTCTAAGAAGAGTAATAATCCTTTATTCAGATTAAAATGTAATTATTTTAGGTTTTGGTCCTTAAGTAAAGCCTCATATCTCAAGTTCGTAAAGAGATACAATCCTTTTTAAGGTCCTAAATGAATTGGCGATTGATTGGCTTTCATTTGAACTATTGATCATGAAAATCGGACAGGTCTAACCTGAGTTATAATCCTTTATTGACAGTATCATTTTAGAAAAATCTCATCTTATGGTTAATAACGGTAACATAGCTCATCCCTAATGAATCTGAATCAATTGATAAGTTGCTTATGTGGAAGCCAAATACTACCGAATATTTTAAGACTACAACGATCAACGTACTTTGATTACATCCGGAGATATAAGGAAAATAGTAAAAAAAGTCCCAAAAAATATTCTAAGCTCGAAACGTCCATAAGCATTATACAGGGAATAATCTTTGTTTGGGTATATCTTGAAAACGAGTCAAGATTTTCAAAAACGGATTTCGGCATTGTAAACAGCGTGAAAATCTATTTCAAAATGATGTGTCACAACACTATGTTTAAATTTTAAAATAATTACTTCATCCAATATGGCGGATCCAAGTTGGCGGCCGATTTCTTTTAACCTACAAAAACTGAAGTTCATACCTCCCTTCAATTATCGGCAGTGGTATTATGACACCAGATTCATTTTACATCACCTATGGCATTTGTTTCCTATATCTTTAATGCTATTGTCACCTTCTTGGACGCCATCTTGAAAATGAGGCACTTCCGGTGGTCAAACTTTGGTAAACTTTTAGTATGTTAATCAGCACATAAAATATGACAGAAAAACGCAAAAATCTCCCTTATAGGAATTTCTTTAGGGTTAGGTGTTTTTTCATATCTTTCCTCGACTACTTCTACAGAGAACATTTTTATGGAGTAGTTTTAAAACACATAAAAAGAAAACTCTAAATCAACTTTTACTAAGATTGCAACCTGTCGTTCAAACTTGGTGTTGTAAGGATGAGCTTAGCTCTGTATTACTAAATACCCCGTTCCAGCAGACCTGCACACTCAGCTAATTTCAAATACAAAAGAACATATTTCGATCTGTCATAGCGAGATATGACTTTTTTGTAAGCTCCGTAAGAATAAAATGGGAAGTAAGTATGCAGGATTGCTGCAACAGGTATGTTAAAACTGGGCGGTTTTTACTCAATATTTAGTATACATGAACTAGAACAATCCATACACCAAGTTTTATCAAGATGTTAAGAAATAAGGAAGATATAGAATTTATTTTTCTTTTGTTTCCCATAAAGAAATACGGGAATGGAATTACTGTAGTATGCAGGTTTGCTGCCACAAAAATGGAAATATCGGAGATTTTACACTATTATACCTCATCTAGATGAAGCCACATACTAAGTGTTATTATGATATGTTGAGAAATTAGCGAGATAGAGAATTTTACTTATTTCCCGTAAGGTTAACATTGGGACAACTTACTGTGATTACCACTTTTAATATCTAGGTAACCAATGGACATAGATCAATGATTCAAAATACAAAATTGTTTGTTTTTTGAGCTGAATTCAATGATGATAAAAAAATTGGATTATTTTTCAATGTGAAAAACTAAAAATAAAACTTTTTGAGGGGTTTACCCTGCTTTACCCCCCTTCCAGTGGTCCGATCGGGCTGGTTTACGAACTTGTCCGGGTTTTTACCACTTTACACGTCTGTACCAAATTTCATTAAGATCGGACCATATTTACGGCCGCTATCGTGTTAACAGACAGACATATATAAATTCGAACGAATGGTATTTTTTGCTTTTGGAGGCCCCAAAACAAAAACTTATCATGATCTCGGGCTTAGGCAGGGCCGGATTTAGAACTTTTGGGTCCCTAGGCTCACTCAGTGGTGCGGGCCCCCAGGGCCAGATTGACCAAATGTCCGTTTTTAGTAGGACATGCTCTCCTTTTTAACTACTGCCCTCCCTTCTTCCTGACTTAGTCAAACAAAGCAAAACAAAGCATCTCGCTCTTTTCGTGGCCGTCACATCTGGCCTTTTGTTGTGGCCAGAAGATCTGTCGTTTCTACAGCAGCTGACAGGCATATTTCTCAGTAATTCGCGACCGAAAAGTCTCTCGCGCTTTTGGATATCTACTGACCACATTGCGGCCGGGAAATGTGTTGTTTATACCGCAACCGGCAAATCTGCCAGTCACATCGCGGCTGTCAAACCGAGGTTGTTTGTATACCAAAAGCAAAACTCCTGGTCATAATACCGTGGCTGGCAAGTCTCTCGGTCATATTGCGGCCGGAAAATCGCCCATTGTTTCCGTGGCCAGCAAATCTCTCGGTCTCATTGCGATCGGTAAATCTTTCGACATATTACGGCTGATAAATCTGTTGGTCGCATTGCAGCCGACAAAAACAAAGCCTCTCGTTCTTTTCGTGACCGTCACATCTGGCCTTCTTTTGTTGTGGCCAGAAAATCAGAGATAGTGCATAGTTATTCTATTTAAAAGCTGCATTGTTGATTTCACTGGTCGGAATTTTTTTTAATAGTATAGAAGGAAAGGTAAGGCGAAAGTTGGAAATTTAATATGTGAAATCTAGGGGATACCACACTTAAGGTTTACAGCGACTGGCAAATTTCTCTGTCATATTATGACAATAGCAAACGGCAAACAGCTCTTGGCTAGGCTAGGCTCTTGGCCTGCGAACATCGGTTGTATCCCTGCCGGTAAATCTCTTGGATATTTCGCGGCCATAATGTTGCAAAGCTTCTTCAACAAAACTCGGCGTCTAACACATTTTCAAGGGAGGGGGGGTTAGAATTGAGATATTTATAATTCCCTTTTGATTAGTCAAAGTTAATTTTTGTCGTAGCTGCAAAATGTTTCCGGTCCCCACGTCACAATTTGTTTTCATTTTCAACTGATACAACCTGGATACTATTATTATTTTCTTCTCTACTCTATTTTTCTCTGCAGACCCCTTCCCTCACTCCCACTTCGAGGAATTTGCAGCCGACAAAGCGGCGCCGGCGCTATGCGCAACTGTAGCTGGCCTGCAGTCGACGATGTTTTATCTTGTGAGCTGTCTGCTATTTAAGTGCTGAAGTAACGTTGTTTATGTTTCACGTTCAATCGGGATGACAATTATTTAATTATGTTTTTATTCTTGGTCGAAGTTTATTGAGTACCCAACTACGTTAATTCCTGGATTTTAAAAATATAATTTTTATATATTTTTGTGTGGCGTGGGCCCTCTTGTGGCGGGGGCCCCTAGGCGCGCGCCTATGGCGCCTATGCTTAAATCCGGCCCTGGGCTTAGGTCTGACCATGAGACCTAAGGTTATAGCTTTTTCACAATAGGGGGAGTTCGCTAATACACATTGGAATCAACGAACCGAAGTATCTATTACCTGCTTCGGGTGGTCCCGACAATGTTAACGGTAATATATAAATAAATAATTGCTGCAATCTATGGTCATAACCTTTAGAACTTTTTCAAACTATGCTCCTATGTTTAGTTGTAAAGAAAGTAAGTTGTTGCGCAACTGTTCCTAAGGTTCAGCCCTCTGTTATACTTAAATAGTTTAATGGCGTTCCTTAAAACTCTAAGACGTACTAGCAAACCTATGCCAAAATAGCCTACTTTGAAACTGACATCCCAAACGTTAAAATCAATCCAGCTATTGCCGAGTAATGACAGGGAAGAAAGTATCTAGCGTAAATGTTATTGAATTTCCAATGATTTGTATTAAACTTTCATCATTTTATTATATTTGATTTATAGGGGCTTTTGCCCATTCAAGCCACTAGTTTTTACTAAAATCATTATTGTACTTCATGACATAGAAATTCAATACAGTTTGTAAATTAAGTATGGAAACAAATCTTTATTTTTTAAACCGAAATAGATAGAAATATTTTGTTTGTGGCATTATTAGTTGACAAAGGTTCCAGAACATTTTACATCAAAAATTTAGATTCCACCCCCTTAACAGGGTGGGTGGTAAGGGGTAACTTATTTTTGTCAAATAGCAACCCATATTGGGTGACCCCTCATTTTGAAGGGTTTGTCAAAGAAATACAATGGCGCAAACCCGAGGTCGATATCTTACCCCAAATAAGAATGGCAGCCATTTTAAATTTTGAAATTAACTATGGAGATTAAGTATGGATACCCCAACTTACCTCTTAAATGGGTTTCATTGGGTAAGCTAAACTCTGTATTCCATTATGAGATGGAAAAATGGACATTTTTGTCATATTCCCAGTTTAGCCCCGGCCCCCAAAACAGGTGTTTTGGGGGCAGCCCAAAAATATCAAATGCAAACTCCTGTTGAGTGACCCCTCATATTGAAGGGTTTGTCAATACAAAAGCAATGGTGCAAACTTGAAGTTGATATGTTACCTCTAGCCAAAATGGCAGGTGTTCAAAAATTTGACTGGGTAAAAAAGCACCCATTTAAAAAATTCAAAATTTGTGATGGCTTTATAGGATTGACGGATTTCAATTTAATTCATTAATTTTAGTGTTACAAGGCCTATAAAATGAGGGATCACTTAATAATACGAGTTGCAATGACAGGCATTCAAGGTTTTTAATTGGTGAAATGGGGGCTTTTTCACCCAAATTTTTGAATTCCTGTCATTTTGGTTTAAGGTAACATATTGACTTCAGGTTTGCACCATTGCTTTTGTTTTGACAAACCCTTTAAAATGAGGGGTCACTTAATAGGAGTTTGCATTTGGAATTTTGGGGCTGCCCCCAAAACACCTATTTTGGGGGCCAGGGCTACATTGGGAATATGACAAAAATGTTCACTTTTCGATCTAATCATGGTATACAGAATTTAGGTCATACAGTGAAACCCGTTTAAAAGGTAAGTTGGGGTATCCATACTTAATCTCGTGGGACCATTTCAAAATTTAAAATGGCTGTCATTCTTGTTTGGGGTAAGATATTGACCTTGGGTTTGCGCCATTGTATTTCTTTTGACAAACCCTTCAAAATGAGGGGTAACACACTATGGGTTGCTATTTGGAAAAAATAAGTTACCCCCTACCCCCCACCCTGTTGGGAGGGTGAAACAAAATTTTGATGTCAGAAGCTGCGGAACCTTTGTCAACAATCGATGCCACAAACAAAATATTTCTCTCTATTTTGGTTTAAAAAATATTTATTTGTTTCCATACTTAATTTACACTCTGTATAAGTGATACTAAAGTATTAGGTGTTATATGTATCGAAAGATCCTCGTTTGACAAAGTCAAGTGCGTAGACTTGATTTTGTGCGGTTAAATCTGGATTTGCACTCTACTTTTGGAAGTGGGATTCGATAAAATTAATTGCCTCTACAAAATAATGTTAATGAAACTATTAACAGTTTTCATAGAAATCCAGAAACACACTTTGTGTTATTTATCGAATGAGGGTACGCGAGGGTTTGCAAGGCGATGAGAATAGTTGTTTATTATTGTTCTTTTATAGAAAAAGTCCGTCCTAGTACGTGTGGTTAGCGTAAATTTTCACCAAAACCTTGCACTCTTTTATGCAGCTTAGCCACTTGGTATGTGTATAGAAGATACCTGTAGAAGTATTTTTATCCGAAGATCCAACCTTGAATTAACCTTGAACTAACTATGAAGTTAATTCAACAATGGAGCGCATTGTTAATGTGTATTCTTATAGGGATGCCTGGAGACGGTCCCAATCATTATGCTGCATGAGTGTAATTCTTAGTGCCATCATCTCTGTGCTTGGGGATGCCTTTAAAGGGTCCCATTTGGCATTGCTTGTGCATGTTCATTAGTCATTGCTTGTGCATATTCATCAGTTTTTAGTGCTATTTTATAATTTTTGGGGATGCCTTTACACATTATACATTGATTGCTTTGACATTGCTTGTGCATGTTCATTATTCATTGCTTGTGCATGTTCTTCTGTACAAGTTCCTTTAAATAATAAATTAACACAATGAGATCTAACTTTTATTTTTAGTAAGTAAAATCAACAACAACAAAAACACATAATATGATATTATAAATTTAAAATGACAATAGATGTTGCCAACCATAACATCTCCCTCTTCAAAGGTTCATTTTCAGGGGAGGTTTTACAATCCGCCCTGATCTTGTGGTGTTAGTTGAAGACTTTCTAGAGGTGTCTGGAGGCATAGTTGAAAAGCTCGTTATGCAGAAGCCGTTGGTTGTTTCTTGATCGGTTCGAGGTATCATGATACTTGCTGTTGGTTGATAGTTGCTTTCTTTTTGAAAGTTTGGTAAAGGTAGTAGATGGAATCGGTTCCTGCGGACTACAGTTCCTTTGTCTGTCACCACATTATATGATCGTGGTGAGTCTAGTTTTTTAACCACTTCCCCTTCTCGCTTCAGATCAGATATCCAGACTTTGGTTCCTGGATTTATATCAGGTAATAGTCTAGCACCATGTCGTTCATCGTAATTTCGTTTATAGTTTTGCCTATAACGATTCTCTTTCTCTTGGAGATGTGTGAGGTCTGGGGTTTTTTCCAGATGACATGGTAAAGTAGGCAAGACATCTCGTAGTCTACGTCCATATAATAACTGTGCTGGGCTGTAACCATTGGCAAGTGGAGAGTTTCTGTAAGATAATAAAGCTAAATAGGGATCTCCTTTGTTCTTATTTAATACAGCTTGGGCAAATTTGACAGCTGCTTCAGCTGAACCATTGCTTTGGTGAAACTGTGGACTGCTCGTTTTACATAAGAAGTTATACTCTTTGGCAAATTTTCTGAATTCAGAACTAGTGGTGCCGAACTGTGTTCCACAATCTGAGTACAAAACTTCTGGGATGCCATGACGAGAGAACGTTGACTTGCATTTCTCAATTATTTCAGAAGCAGTGAGTGATTGTAGAGTTGCAATCTCAAAATATCTTGAGAACTGATCCGTTATGACGATGAACCATTTTCCATCGAGTTTGAACAAGTCCATTGCTGCCTTTTCCCACGGGCGAGTAGGAAACTCTGAAGAAATAAGTGGCTCTTTTCGATTTTTTCTGTGTTTGATGCAGGTGGGGCATGAAGCTACCATCATATTTATATCTGATGCCATTCCTGGCCACCATAAACTGTATCTAGCCTTTTCTCGGCATTTGGTGGCTCCTAGATGACCAACATGTATTCTATGAAGCATTTCTTCACGAAGAGCTGATGGTACCATTATTCTTGAATTGCGTAGAAGCAAGTTGCCCACCAGTGATATTTCATCTTTAACTGAGAAGTGAGGGGCTAGTTCAGATGGAAGTTGTGATTTTTCCGGCCAATCGGTATGGCAGTATGCTGCAATTTTTCTGAAGATGGGATCTGTTTGCTGAGCTTCCCGTAATCTGTTTATGTTATCATCAGTTGTAGGTATGTTTTCAACCACATTCTGAACGAAGGCTTCAATTTCTTCTTCCATGTCGTACGTTTCCTTGTTTGGAATAGGACATCTAGAAAGGCAGTCTGCTGGAGCAAGATGTTTTCCAGGCGTATATGTCATGGAATATGAGTACCTCATCATGCGAAGTCTCATTCGCTGTAAGCGAGGTGAAATGTCATCCAAATTCTTTGATGAGAAAATTTTCAAAAGCGGCTTGTGGTCTGTTTCAATGACAATGTCTCGACCAATTATATAATCTCTAAGTTTGTCACAAGCCCAAGTAATAGCTAGGGCGTCACGTTCAGTATTTGAATAAGCCTTCTCAGCTTCCGTAAGTGATCTTGAAATGTAGGAAACAGGTTTGAATTTACCATCACCATGCTGCTGAAGAAGCAATCCACCGAGACCATAAGAGGAAGAATCTGCTGATACAAAAGTTGGTAAGCGAGGGTCGTAAAATGCTAGTTGGGGTGCTGAGGTCAGAAGTTTCTGTATACTCTCAAACGCATGTTGTTGCTGTTCTCCCCAAAACCATTCATTTTTCTCTTTGAGAAGGTCATGAATTGGTTTTAGTATTTCAGATCGATTCGGTATGTATTTCCCACAAAAATTTATCATTCCTAAAAAACGCTGTACTTCTTTTATATTAGATGGAGGCTTCATCTGAAGAATGGCTTCAACTCTTTCCTGGCTGATTTGAACCCCTCGGGACGAAAGGTGATGCCCCAGGAATCGGACTTCTGACTGGGAAAATACACATTTATTTTTGTTCAATGTTATTCCAGCATTTCTGAGTTTCTGTAAAACTTCATTTAAGATTGTGTCATGTTCCTCTTGACTGGAACCCCATATAAGTATGTCATCAATGTGAGCTAAACAGTTTCGTTGAGATCCTAACGTTTCTTGAATTCGTTTCTGAAAGTACTCCGGAGCACTCGTGATACCAAATGGAAGAACTTTGAATTTGTATCGACCCCATGGAGTTAAAAAAGTAGTGAGATCTTGAGATTCCTCAGCAAGAGCAATTTGCCAGAATCCATGGTTGGCGTCCAGTTTGGAAAAGACCTTGGCATCTTTTATTCTTGCCATTGTGTAATCAATACCCCAAATGGGATGAGTTTGTCGAAATACGTTTTTATTAAGCATAGTAAGGTCCACACATATTCGTATCTGAGTGCTATCCTTCTTAGGCACCACGACCATAGGTGCGCACCATGAAGTAGCGTGATCAACAGGTGTTATAACGTCCATATTAACCATATTTTCAATCTCCTTTTTAGTTTTATCCCAAAGAGGCACCGGAATTCGGCGAGGCACTGATATTGCATAAGGTTTTGCTTCATTTTTAAGTTCAATTTTGTAGCTTCCCTTCATTTTTCCTAGACCACTGAAGAGGTCGGGAAATTTTTTTATCCAAATGTTAGCAGTGAAATTTGTTTTCGATACCTCACGGATAACCGGTATTATATGTAGTTTCTCTATTGCTGGTTTGCCAAGCAGGGGCGTTGTGCATTTGTCAGCCACATACATTTTTTCTATACATGATTGTCCTTTGTAAGAGAGTTTTGCAGTGACTGTCCCAATAACAGAAAGAGGAGATCCACCGGCCCCACTTAAAGTTCTCTGAGTGGGCTGAATCGCAATTTTTTTGTTTAGCTTTATGCTGGACGGCAACAATGTCACGTCAGCTCCTGTATCGATTTTGAACTTTACATTGTCGTCGTTAAGTCTTACGTTAATGGACCAGGGATCATTCATAAATTCTCTAGCATCTACACACCCAATAAATTTTTTATCAGAGCTGTTTTCGTTCTCATATAGCGAAAAGTCACCTGAATCATCCAAATCTACTTCTCGAACATTGTTTTGTAAGCAACAATGTGAAAAATGGCCATTTCGCTTGCATCTGGAACATTTGTAATTTTTTGCTGGACACACACCTCTTCGATGAGAAGGGGTCGAACCACACCAAATACATGAGTCAGGATATTTCTTTACATTTGAGTTTGAGTACCTTACAGGCCTTTGATCATTATTTACTCTTTTGAATGAATGCATTGAATTATCATACTTCGTATTCCGAAAACTGGATGGTTCACGGTTATTTTTATTTACAGCTTCGATTGACGTGGGTGATGTGGGGGTCAACTCTTCTTTTTGTCGCTTTAATTCTTCTGATTTACGAAGTGCAGTTATTGCAGTTTCCAATGTTACTTTACTGTCCAGTTGCAATTTATCACTCAAGCCTTGATCACACATTCCAATAACAATGACCATTAGTAACATTTCATCTTCTAGTGGTCCCCAATCACACGTCCGAGCAAGAGTATATAAATCTGTAACAAAATCCTCTGCAGTTTCTGTTAGTCCTTGTTTTCTCCGCAGAAATCTAGCTCTCTCATAAATAATATTCTTCTTCGGGTTGAAATGCCCATCAAATTTTTCCATGACAGTTTTATACTTTGTCTCTTCATTTGTCAGTTTGAAAGATGAAAATATTTCTTCTGATTTTGGACCCATTGCATATATGAGTGTACTCACTTGCTTCTCTTCAGAGAATTGATCCAAATCGCTGATAGTTCTAAATCTTTCGAAACGTCTTTTCCAAGACGACCATTCCAACGGTTGGAAGGAAAAAGGTTCAGGCATTCTTATTTGTGTATGAGCCATGATAAAATGTTTTGTTATGGTAGCTACCAAAAAAGTTTCCTTTTTTTAGTGATAATTGAAATTGCCAAAGTATTTGTTCACCCCAAACTATGCATATAAAACTACTGCGCCATGTACAAGTTCCTTTAAATAATAAATTAACACAATGAGATCTAACTTTTATTTTTAGTAAGTAAAATCAACAACAACAAAAACACATAATATGATATTATAAATTTAAAATGACAATAGATGTTGCCAACCATAACATCTTCAGTTTTAGTGCTATTTATATTTCTTGGGGATGGCTTTAAAGGGTCCCGTTTTGGTGTTCATTCATGTGATCTCGGTGAAGTGCCATTGCTACAATACCTTTGCAATGTCTTAGCAAGGTTCTGCATGTTGATTGTTTTCTTGCACATATCAATTTTGCACTGGCGATTCATTCTGAAATGTCTTGTTCCATGTAACTGTACACGTTAGGGTAGTTACCTACATAGTTGGGTTTGATTGTTTTTTTTCAGCAAATCTTGTGTTCTGTATATATTCGCATGTTGTTTAACTTATTACTATAGATATTTAGAGTATTTATTCATTGTTATTATATTAATTTGTTATTGTTTTTTTAGTTCAGTAAATAATGCAACACATCTGTCTTGTACCAGATATCACTACTGTTGATGTAGAAATGCATATTATGAATTATTGTATAATGGTTGTCCGTTGATAAAGAAATAAATTCATGTAGAACACTCCCATATCAGCCATTAAAGATGGCCGCCATTACATTCATAAATTGCTTTATAGCTTCGATAATAGTATTCCGATCTTGATAAACCTTTTTTTTGTTTGAAAGATAAATGTAAAATAAAACTTTTTTGCATTTAACATTTTTTTCTAAAGTTAATAGATTTCATTGTATATTTGAAAAACGAAATTTTCCATTTAATTCCTTGGGAAAGTTTAATTCCTCAACAAATTACTCAACAAATTGTTTTGAGGGGTTAAACAAGGCAAAATTTAGAATATTCTCAAGTTTGAAAACTTATACGCACAGACATTTTATTACAATAGGTCAACTATTATCAGAATAAAGGCCTCAAAACGATATACGCACAGGCCGTTTTCCGAGTTAGCCAAGTTTTTTCGGTATTTTATGGAGTAGAAAAACTATTATTGAGGTGAAACCTGAATGCAAATGAAGAAAAATAAAGGGGCGGTTTGGGAGCTCGGTATTAGCGCTAGTCCGAGCCTAAGAACCGGTTATATCCAGTATTTAGGCTGGCGTCCAAAAAATCGGTTTGGGAACTCGGTATTAGTTGGTCTCGAGCCTAACTGGCGCAGGGATAATCTCGCGCCTAACTTTTTTGGGTTTGGGAGTTCAAGTTCGGGCCTAATAAATATTTCTTTATCATCATAACTGGCGATTTTAGGCTCAAAAGTTAGACCTGCTAGGGGGCAGGTCTAAGTAAACATTATGTCGGTTTTATCTAATTATCTTGTTTATTAATTTCACTTTAACAAAACGATTGTTATATTTGGATTCGTCATTAAATTCCGGACAATTCCATTACCCTTAAGTAATATTTCTTTTAATTAATTTTTGGTTCCTGATGTTCACATTGTACTAGAGATCGCGTAGATTACTTTGCTTTAGTTAAGATTTTGACTAAACAACGGTAGTATCAAACAAATTGTCCATAAAATTCGGATATAGTAATTTATTTTTCGTTGATAAATAAATTAATACAATTTTGTAACTAAAAATATGGTGTATGATTTAGCTACGACAAAAATAGCAAATACACACAAAATTCACAACATTCCAATTATAAATTACTACTAGCGTTACCCGGCGCGCGTTGCTGCGCCCATGATAATTAAATATTTAAATAAAAAATATCATATTGATTAATGCTAGGTATGAAAATTGTTTTTTTTTTATTAAATTACTGTATTAAAAATAACACAAAAATGAAACATCAAAATGAAGAATACTTAATTTACTTTAAAGTCAAAGGATATACAACGTTTTTTGTTTTCCCATTTGGTGTATAGATATACAAATTTGTGGGCGTGCCAACACGTGAGCATGCAACATATAATTGCCCGTGGGAAAAACATGAATTTTCCAAATTCAATCCGGCAATTTTTAGGGATTGTCCTTGTGCCTTATTAATAGTAATTGCAAAAGCAAGGCGTAATGGAAATTGCAATCGCTTAAAATCAAATGGTAACTCAGAGGATATCAAAGGTATTCTTGGAATTAAGGCTTCTTCTCCCTTGAACTTGCCACTAATGATTTTTGCTTCAATTAAATTTGGAGACAGTTTCATCACTCTTAATCTGGTCCCATTGCATAGTGTTGGTGGATTCAGGTTCCTCAAGAGTATTATAGGTGACCCTACTTTTAGTTCAAGTAAGTGTGGTGGCATTCCTGGTGGCTCTGTTGAGTTCAGAAATTCTACTGGGTAGTTTACTGCTTGTTCTTCGTCCATTACACTATCAATTGATTTGTATTTGTTGACATTTGGGTTACAAAATATCGCGGCTTTTAACATCGTTGAGCTAAGCAAATAATACAGGGTGTTTTTTTAACGCAACCCATTTTTAAGATTGAATATTGCACATACAAATATGAAATCAGTATTGTTTATTGATCCTTACATTTTATACAACTTATTATTTAAGTTTGATCACATTTAGCTTGCGTTTTATGTGTTCAAACAATCCGTAATTGGCATTTGTACAAAGTTGTGTTCTCTCCATCAAATTCCCAAACACGTGTTGCAAGGTACGTCTTTGAATTTCTTGAATTAAATTTGATTTGTTTGTTTTGAGGTGCTGAATATCCTGTGAATTTTTTCTTAGCCCTTGAGAGGGTTCTCTACCGACAGCAGTTTTCGTTTTTCTGCGACACTAGCGGCGACTTTTGGAACTGCGGCTCCATAAGAGCCCATGTTAAATTTGTACACTTTTCGCCGCACAAGCCGGTGCAGGGGTAAACCGGTGTCATTTAGCGCCTCCAGTTCTTAAAATAAAAGTTATTCAGATATAGTATTGTAAAGATAACGAGTTGCAGAGTGTTTATTGCCTCTCCAAAATCGTTTATGCTCACTCAGTAAAAAGATACATGGCGTTAAAGTTGGTTAACTTCAACAGAATGTATCTTCAGAATACGTTAACATGAGCGATTTTGGGTTAGCAATTAACATTCTAAAACTCTTTCTTTGAAATGCTATGTTAAATAAAATTTTATTTTGAAAACTGTAGGCGCTAAATTACACCGCGCGGAGCGTGTTTTAGGCATGTTTTGGGGTAGGTAGGGAACCCTCTTAATTTTTATGTATCCCCAAAGAAAATTGTATAGTGGGGACAAACCTGGGAATCTCGAGGGGGGAACAATCCATCATCGATAACATTAAGTTTTGGGTTGCGTTTGAAAAAAAAAACACCCTGTAACTTATGATTCAATTCTACTTTAAAGTCTGACGTTATTAGAAAAGTACACCCGCTCCCCCTTTCCGCAAAAGAGTGAAGATATTGAGGCAAAAAACATCCCAACGAAACTGCGCAGAAGCGCTGAGTAGTCGTTATCAGTTGAGTTCCGTTTTATACTACTCTGAAAGCCAGGTGCGTTGTCACTGTGCGGAGTGTAGGGTGAGTTTGTGCCGGTAACATCAGCATGCAGTACCTTGACTATTTGGACTAAGTTAGGATATATTCACCTCGGATACAACCAGCTCGACATCAAAATTACAATCCATTCAATTTGGTGTTCGCTTCTTCTCTTTATCAGCCATGTTCTCTCGCACTTACTCAAATCCCAATGAGCAAAAAAATGAGCTAAACATAAGTTCATACTCGTATTAAAACTATTATCAATACATCGAAACTTGGCAACCGTTTCATATCAATACCAGTTAAAAACGTTTTTGAAACAATTTTAAAATTGTTAGGAACTTGTATTAAAACAATTTTAAAATTATTACTAACTTGTATCAATGTCGATCGTTAAATAACTTATATCAGAACAATTTTAAAAATGTTTCAAACTATTAAAACTAGTATTAATGTAATTTTGTAAAACACATTTTAAAATTATTTCAAAACTATTTTAAAAGTGTTAAAGGTGGTCCTCGGTTGGGCCACGGAGGGCGCGAGGAGGTCTCAGCTCTCGACCAAGCGAAGTGTGCCACTTTCTGTTTCCCTGGTGCTTTCTGTAAACTGCGTCTGCAGTTGATACCAAACGAGTTTTGATTTTATTTACTACGAGGAATTTCGAGAACTTTTTTTACGTTTTTTTTTTCGCTCCGATGTGTGAAGGGGGTGTAATGAGCCAATTCTTACCCCTGTGCAAATTAGGCTCATTACACCCCCTTCACACATCGGAGCAAAAAAAAACCGTAAAAAAAGTTCTCGAAGTTCCTTGTAGTAAATAAAATCAAAACTCGTCTGGCATCAACTGCAGACGCAGTTTACAGAAAGCACCAGGGAAACAGAAAGTGGCACACTTCGCTTCAAATACCATCTAGCAGTTTACAGAAATATCACCGTCGCGGACAGAAGGGTTTCAAGTCCTTGACGTGGACTGTGTGACACTGTTGGGAATCCTCATCCCTCACCTCATAAAGGTTACATCCCTTGCTCCTGATCACGGTGCAGGGTCCATGATACTTTGGGGCTAATTTTCCAGCGATGGCATCAGCAGCAGAGGACAAGATGTGAAGCCTTCGCATAACCTGATCGCCAGCCCGATACGTCACCTCCCTTCGTCGGAGGTTGTAGTACCTGGCCTGTCTCTGATAGGCCGTCTTCAGGTTTTTCCGAGCGTCCTCGATCAACCGTTTGAATTCCGCCTCCCGTTTACGCTGGACTTCAGTCAACGGGAGGTCATCAGGCGTATCAGAAGCCTCAACGGTTGGGCCACGGAGGGCGCGAGGAGGTCTCAGTTCTCGACCAAAACAGAGCATCGCTGGGGTGAATCCCGTCGAGTCATGTACCGCAGTGTTGAGCGCGTACATGAACTCACCCAAATGGTTATCCCAAGTCTTTGTCCTTCACGAACTGGGCAATCATAGTCTTCACCACTGGGTTCTGCCTTTCCACCGGGTTCGATTGCGGGCTGTAGGGGGCAGTCATCTGCAGAGTGACTCCCCATTCCGCCGCCAGGTTGCGAACCAGGTTTGAGACAAACTGTGTGCCATTGTCAGTGATTAGCACGTCCGGAGCCCCATGGCGGAGCAGGATGGACTTCAGCCTCGTCACCACATTATGAGCGGCTGCAGAGGGAAGCGCAGCAAGTTCGGTCCACTTACTAAACGTATCCTGCTCAACCAAGAGGAATCGCTGGGAACGCTGGGACCGAGGCAACGGACCTATGAGGTCAGCTGACACCACGTACCAAGGGCCTTGGGGTTGCCGGAAATACATTTTACCTGCCGGTTTGGCTTGGGAGACTTTGTAAGCCTGGCACTGAGCACAGGATCTTACATACGCCTTCACGTCTCGCCGTCAGTCCGGCCAAAAGTATTCCGCACCAACTCTTGCCAGAGTTTTCTTCACCCCAAGGTGACCGGCCGTCGCCGTGTCGTGGTTCTCGTGCAGCACCTCCGAGATCTTATCGCTCGGCACACACATACGCCAGGTCGTTGGCCGATTCTTCTTCACCAGGGCCCGATACAAAGTGCCCGATCGGACCTGGTATCGAGGATATCGAAGCGGGTGTTTACCGACCAACTCCCGCATCCGACCGTACCAAGCGTCGTTGGTTCCCGGCAATTCTCGTTCGGTATCATCACCGACTGCCTCACCAAGATCACCGTCGTGAGGTTCAGGGGTCACCTCATCAACGGTTTCATTCCGCCGTCGTAGCTGCTCTCTCGCACCTTGTCTCGTCAGGACTCCAACCTCGAACGTATTCAGGTTTACAGGAGACTCCTGGGGGACGTCAGGGACAGGTTGCCGTGAAAGACCATCCGCGACACGGTTCAAGGTCCCCTTGCGGTATCTGACCTCGAAGTCGAACTGTTGAAGTTCCATGACCCACCGAGCCAAACGTCCGCTGGGCTCATGAAGTTTCAGGAGCCACTTAAGCGCGACGTGGTCGGTTATTTCCACGAAATGGTACCCCTCAAGGTTCGCCTTGAACTTTCGAACAGCGAACACAAGGGCGAGACACTCCTTCTCTGTCGTCGTGTAATTCTGCTCTGCGTCAGACTGAAGACGTCTAGCGTAGGCAACGACCACTTCCCGGTCGTTTTGACGCTGAGTGAGAGCTGCACCAAGGCCTGTGTTTGACGCATCGACCTGCAGCACGAACGTTTCAGCAAAGTCCGGGCAGGCGAGAACGGGAGCGGTGCTCAAGGCACGCTTGAGATCGTCAAACGCCTTGGTTTGTTCCTCACCCCAAATCCACTTGGTGTTCTTCTTGAGCAAGCCACGCGGTGGAGCAGAGACAGAAGCGAACTTCTCGATGAAGCGCCGATACCAGGAGGCAAGTCCGAGGAAGCTACGAAGTGCCTTGACATTCGTAGGAACGGGGAAGTCCTGGATGGCTCTGACCTTCTCCGGGTCAGTCGAGATTCCCTCGGCGCTGACAACGTGGCCGAGGTACTTGAGCTCTCTCCGAGCGAAGTGGCATTTCTCAGGGTTTAAACGAAGCCCGGCGTCTCGCAGCCGGCGGAACACAACCCTGAGAAGCTCGAGGTGCTCCTCAAATGTAGAGGATACTATCACCAAATCGTCGAGGAAAGCGAAAGCTTTCGGCTCCAACTCAGGCCCAATGACGCGGTCAAGCAGACGCTGGAAGGTCGCACCAGCCGAGTGCAAGCCAAACGGCATGACCTTGAACTGGAAGAGGCCCATGCCGGGGACCGTAAAGGCCGTGATTGGGCGACTCTCCTTAGCCAGAGGTACCTGCCAATAACCTTGCTTAAGATCCAAGGTACTGATGTACTTGGCTTGTCTGAGTTTCTCAAGGATGACATTAATCCTGGGGAGGGGATATGCATCCTTGATCGACGAGTCATTCACCCTGCGCATGTCGATGCAGAAGCGATACTTGCCGGTCGATTCCTTGATGAGTACGATGGGAAAGCTCCAAGGGCTCTCCGATGGTTCTATCACACCATCCCGAAGCATCGTAGCTATCTCCTCGTTGATGATCGCTTGCATCGCAGGGTTACGGGGATAATACCGCTGTTTGATTGGGACTGCGTTTTCTTTCAGTCGAATCACATGTTCGACCAACGCAGTCCGCCCGACAACAGCGTCAAACAGAGGAAGCTCCTCCTGAAGGAGAGACTGGAGGCGGCAATCTTCCTCGCTGGTCAGGGGCTTCAAGGTGCCAGAAGCACAGGCCACTGGCCCTAAACAGTCTGCCTCGACATCACGATTGATGTTTATTTGTATGAGGTTATGATCAGTGATACACCTCATACCTAAATTCAACATCCGTGCTCTGGTTCGGGACATAGTACACTCCCAGTATACAGTCCTCACCCAAGATGGCAGCTGGTAGGAAGTACCTCGCTCGGACTCGACAGCGAGTACCATCCACCATTTTCAGCTCCGCATTCGCCTCCTCGGGTTTGACACCACATTCGTGGAGATACTGTTCAACCTCGTCCCCAATGAGGTTTACAACAGCCCCAGTGTCCAACAAGGCTCGGAAGTTCCGATCGAGCAGCCTCACGTCAATGAAAGGACGGATGTCCGAGACTCCATGCTGCTCGGTCGTTCCGAAGTC
This sequence comes from Flexamia atlantica, assembly GCA_035578135.1. Classification (NCBI taxonomy): domain Eukaryota; kingdom Metazoa; phylum Arthropoda; class Insecta; order Hemiptera; family Cicadellidae; genus Flexamia; species Flexamia atlantica. Next base: position 190,604,943 of record JAQJVK010000001.1, on the reverse strand, counting down.
GAAAGTGACTATAGCCACTTCGACCACTCCTCGGAGGTTGTTTGGCGTTGGGACGCTCCGGGCTCAGGGGACCTCCGGACTCCTGAGTCCGCTCGGCGTTTCCCAACCGACAATCACAACGAGAGGTTGAGACCTGCTCGTTTGCACCGTGCGCACCACACGCCCTTCGGTTGCTGGCACTGACGGAAGCCATGTCCCTCGGCTCCGCAGTTCCAACATTTCCCCTGCCGTGAATGCTCGGATTGAGCTCCAGGGGGAGGGGTTTGAATAGACACCCCACGTGGACTTAGAGACCGGTCACGTCCCCGCTGTCGATTGGACTGAGCGACTTGTTTCCCCTGGCCTCGTGGGTTCGTCACACCACGTGAGCCAGTGACAGTACTCCGAGGCGATTGGACCGGAGGCTGTGGTTGCGGCTGCCCCATGAAGGGCGTCAGGTCTCCCACCACAGCAATGTCCAGGGAACGGTCGCTCTTTCGACGACCCACGTAGGCGGTCTCAGGTACCAGCGCCTGTGAGACTGGAGGAGGGGGACGGAAAGTCTTCCGCTCACGCACGACTTCTTCAAACTCCTCAGCTCGTGCGAGGAGCTTAGCCAAAGAGGAGAAGTCCTGACGCCGAATTATAAACTTGTATTCAGAGCGCATGTTCTTGTACACCAGGTTCAACTTCTGCTGGTTACTGAACTCCCCACTCCTACGGATCAGGGTTGTAAGCGAGGTCACAAAGTCTCGGAATGCCTCGGTCTCACCCTGCGTCCGTTTGCGAATTTCTTCGTCCAAGTTACGAAGGTAACCCGGGGGGAAGAATTGTGCCTCAAACATTTTCTGGAATTCGGAGAACGAGGTCCATAAGTCCTTGTTGTTCCGATACCAGAGCAGAGCCTGGCCGTGGAGGAGCTGAGGCATCGCCTTCAATATGTCGTCAGGCGTCAGCGAGTATGCCTCACGCAGTTCCTCGAGTCGTTCAAGGAAGGAGACGGCATCACGCTTCCCATCGAACTTCAGGTTCCATTTCCGGACCATGTCACAAAGAGTGGAGGACGTTTTAGCAACGTACAAATGGCGTGTTTCCAATTCTGAAGCAGCATGTCGAGGCATGCTGTAATCAACAACACCAACGGGTCAGCCATCGAGCGCTGCGGCACGTAGTTGAAGCTCCGCACCCGACTGGGTTGAGCATCAAAGTGCCCAGCTGCTTGGTTTCGGCTCGGCGGGTTCGCAGGCTCTGAGTGAGGGTAGCACTGGTTATCCTCAAGTTGCCTCAAGGTCCCCATCAGTGTGGCCAATGAGCGTCGGACAAGTTCGGAGTCCGCATCTGGAGCCAAACCAAGTAACTCCCGCAACTGACCGGCTTCTCCCGTATACGGGTTAACAGTCGAGTATTGCCGACCTCGGGGTGGCATCTGGGCTGACATCGCACCAGGGGACATGGTTAACCCTAGTTGATAGCTGGAAGGGCCCCAGGCACCTGTCACCGCAAAAGGTTGCAAGTCACCATAAGCGATTGAAAGTTGATGGCCTAAGTGACTGTACGTCATCGAGGAAGGCAGTCGATGAGCATGACCACCACAACACCACCACCACAGAATCAGTGGTGGTGATGAGTACACCATATCAAATGGTTGACAGGTCGTAACATCAACTTCAGCACTGGGCATCATCACCGCTGTTGAAGTCACAGCGGTTGTGAAAGCCAGTGTTGTAGTGGTGGTAGTCATTGCACTCGAAAAAGTCACTACAGGCGCCGTGGTAGCTACGCCCAGTGATGTGGTCGACAGCGCATGCATAGCAGCATGCTGCAGAGCAGCAACAGTTGTGGCTGGCGGGTCGTTCGGCATGGCAGTCAAACTCCAGCCAAATCACAAAAATTCAGAATTCCAAAAAAACTAATTTTTTGGCACAAAATAAAACCAGAGAATTAAACTCAGAAAACTTAAAGAGTTAGCATCAGTACTAAAACTAAGTTAACCAAGTTGATGAACAAGTATCCAATATCACCAATACGAAATTGGTTGCTGTTCTTGTCACCAAGCTCTCAATCTGACATGCACTACTGTTATAACACGACTAGATATCAATCACTAGTCCCTGTTCGGGCGCCATGTTTGTGACGGATATTTCCTGGTAAGAGAAAAGATGATCGGTTACACTAGTACACCGAACCGCAGGAAATCACGTCACGGGTTGTCAGAGGCCTTGGAATCGCTCAGCTCGGTCGCTGGGATAATTCCAGGGGTCGAGGATCGAAATCACAGTAGTTACCAGATATTCAAATATGAGAGCTCCGTTATATTCAACCTAGATGGCATTCAACTTAGGACAGACTAAATCTGGAAACACCTTCTAAGTAAAATGCTCTCTGCTGTTTTCCCTAGCTCTGTGAGATGTTCAGAGTTAATACTAGTTACCCATAGTTAATGTTTACCCTAATCAAGAAACAACATTAAACTATTTCACTAGTGACCAATGGTTACAGGAGCAGGACAAACCTTACACTCCTGTAGCACAGCAGGTTTGGACAAGACTAAGCCTGTTACAACAGCAGGAAAATCTAGGAATTAATCCAAATATGAAAATCACCAATTACTCTAATTTGGTTACCCAGAATTCGGAAAATATCCCAAAAAGAAAACTAAATAATAATTGGCACCAAGATAATTAAAACTAGTCTTGGTTACAACCAAGAGACGAGCAGGATAGGCCTCGGAACCCTATCCTGCGACACGATCAACTTTCAGAAAAGTTTACAGATCGACTAAACACAAATTCAGAAATTTCGCTGACGTACCTTTAATACCAAAAGGTATTGGAAGACGTCGAAACAAGACTCGAAGCACACGGTCGGAAGCGTCCGGGGAAGAATTCGCTCTCGCGAGACGAACTACGCACCGGTCACTTCAGAGGAACAGCGAAGCGTGAAGATTCAGGGGTTATCAGCACGCCATGTGCTCACCCCTTCCGGTGATGAATCACCAGCCTTTTTTCCCAGTTGATAAAGCGGCTGGTTAATAGCTAAAAAAAAGGCTCTTCCGGTCACTGTTTTTCACTTTCTGCCAGAAAAACAGTTTGGCGCGCTTGGCGAGCAGAAGAAGCAGCGCACGCTCTGTCGTCGTCTGCATAACGCAGTCGTGACGACGTCCTTTAGGTTATGTTGTTCACAACAACAACAACCGTAGTTCCGTTCGCAATTATTACGTTTCCCAAGGAAGTGATCTAATTACGTGTCCAACTAAGTGTTTATATTAGATTATAGTCGCCGTTATACGCCTCAACACTTTGCTTTCCACATCAAAATCGGCGATCGGAGTCGGCAGTTATGGGACCGACTAGGTTAGCCTTCCGATGGTGATAATTAGGGTTATAACCATCCATCCCAACGCCTTGAGTTACTTAATCACTCAAAGGGTTTAAGTTAGGGAAATTGTAGTGTTTATTTATAACGTCAACACTCCCTTCATAGGTTAAACATAGGCTAGATAGACCTAGGCCTACTGGTCCCATGACTAGGCCTAATGAGCCAATTCTTACCCCTGTGCAAATTAGGCTCATTACAACTGATATCAAAACTTGTAAAGTTTGAAGTCAAATAACTTGTATTAAAACAGTTCAAATTTGTTTTAAAGTCTTGTTAGAATTGTTTTAAAACATTCTTATATTGAAATGTTTTAAAAGTGTATTAAAATGATCTGCAACTCATTTTCATGCTCATTAAGTAGCAGTAACAATTTGAAAAACATATGAAAAAGTAACAACACTTTTTAATAGGCACAATTTTTTAATTGAAAAAAACCATAAAGCAACAGATTAACCCTAGATCGGCCAAACGACTTTTTTAGTCGTTAGGTTACGGTAAGATGGTGGCCAAACAACTTTTATAGTCGTTTGCTACAGACTTTTGTTCTAACCAATTTTTCGTTAAATTGCAGTAATCACAAAGACAATTAAACTATTGGAAAGATAATGAAATTAGCTTCAATTTCCATATATAATATACTCATTTATGTTTACTATAACGGCAGGATAATTAGATAAATATATTGAAAATTTGACCTTCCCGTTCCGCGGCACTGCCGAGCGAGCAGTGGAGGCAAAATGGGCCATTTTGTAATATTCGTGGAAGCTTTATTTTTCGTCGAAGAAGCTAGAGGGTGGTATTACTCAATTCATTCTTTCTTTCTCTACACTTCGTCTGTTGAAAAATTTGGTCTAGCGTCATTAGTTTACCAGCTGTGATTTTTTTACAAAGACACAGTAAACTAGTCGGTAAGAGTTTTCTGTGGGGCCAAACAACTTTTTTAGTCGTTTGGATAAGTATTTATTATTCTTCTTGTAGATGGAATCGAAAAAAAAGAAAAATACAGAAATGAAGAGGAAGAAATCCTCTACCGATCTAAGTATAGTTGTAAGTTTCCTGGAGTGATATTTTGGTTTTTGCAGTTGGTCAAAGTTATGGAATGTCTCAGTTCGTCAGAGCACCTGTTGTGTTGTAGGCCTATCGCGTTGCAGCCAGATGATTCTTTGTTGTGGTACACAGCTGTCGGTTATAAGTTTGTGTTTGTTAGTTGTGACTGTTTTAGTGAATAAAAATTGTTATTATAGTGATATTAGAAGGTATTTATGTGTAAATCAGTAATGAATAATGGAAGAAAACTTGGACTCCAGGTTTTTTGTGAGTTGTGAGAAAGATAGGCAAAATAAAATTGTTTATAAACATACATTGACGTTGTTTCCATGGTTTACCTACTAAAAAAATATTATTATTTTTCTACATTTTTCTTATTGACTCATTTGGTATGATAAAAGGCTAATATATTCAAAAAATCAAGAAAGTGGGAGTGTTTTGAAGAAAATCTTGCTCTGATATCAGAGCATAACAGAGCGGTAAATAAAAAATGTTCTCTTTTTTATATTTTACCACTTAAAACCCTTATAAGTTGTTTTATTTCAAATAAACTATATATTTTCTGATTCGGTACAAAATTTCTAACATTTTGCATATCTTGGAATTCTTATGCACCCAATAATTATTTTTTTACGTGTGTTAGAAGTTGTTAGTTTTTTGTGTAATATCCCGTAAGTAAAAACAAAACTTATTTTCAAACTGAAATACTATATTTACGGAATAAGTAAAAATACGGATATTTATTTTTTCTTGTTCTATGTTTACTGCTCTATCAGAATATATGTGTTTTTATTATGTTTTAGGTCTTTTACTATGTGTAGGCCTAAAAAGTATATAAGCATGCAAAATTCAAAAAATGTAAGTTTCACATTTCACGCTTTAACTCAAAAACTTTTATAGTTGTTTCAAATATTCTTGTGTTTTTGTGTAAGGAAATAAATTTCAAACAATTTGTATATCTAGGATTTTCTTAAAAAAATTTTTTTCTATTTTTTGGAAGGCCTTACTTTTGAAATTTAGTTTTCGCAAGTGTTTGTTTTTTATGTTTTTGGCATGTACCATTTTTGTTGGAAGAAAGGTTCAGGGTTTGTTAGTATATTTAGATTCTACAGAATGTCCAAAATCCAATGGTATATAATGTTATATGTTTTGGTAAAAAATAGGTATTTTATAACAGTTAACATAAAATGCTGCACGGATGACAAAAACTGCCTGGCCCCACAGAATCTCATCATTTGGCCTTTCTAGGGTTAAAACTACAAATTTCAAACTACTCTCACTGTGTCATCCACCTACCCCAACACTTCACAGAAAACTGATAACGAGGGCTGTAAACTCCCCTCACCACGCACAACAATAGGGCGCTTTTGTTGTCGTCGTCGATCAGGTGTTTCGCAGTTGCCGCTGCCAGCCCCAAAACCAAAATTCCCCGCGATTCCCTGTCCATCTAGCCACACTTCCACTTAGTACCGACTAAAGATGATTCCGAACCATTCCAACTTGGTCGCGAGCTCCCGAGCCCGACTTTTGCTACGTGAACTAAAGTTAGGCGCGCCTAAAGCTAGGCGCGTACTAGCTGGGCCCGAGCTCCCAAACCGCCCCTAAACAACCGAGAAAAATCGATCATAATAGTATAATTCTAGGTTTTCATCCATTTTAAAGGTCCAAAATAAGTTTTTGGTCGCCCCATGTTAAGCATAAGGAAAAAGGACAGGCTCAGACTTTTATCGTAATAAATACTTTATCCGTCGGTAGAAATGAATAAAATTCATGAACATATTTAACATAATCATTTGAACGATATAACATAAAAAAACTTAGATAAATAATCGCTAAACAGAATTTATACGTGTTTTAAAATGAATTTTAGTAGTAAAATTGAGCCTTACTGCTGGCGCCCTCTTTTAGAATCTGGCACAAGCGAGCCTAGCGCCGATGCGTGTTCACGAGCACTTCACCAAATGTCTTCAATTAAACTGCTAAAAATAACTTTTATTTTAGATATTTTTGTTTTATATCTTTACGATATTTTTGTTAAACATTTTCAAGACTTTAAAAATTATTTTCATAAATATTACGCTTTTTTAATTGAAGGGATTCGGCGTAGTTCACTCTAAAACGTGTGGTTAGCACCAGCCACGCTTGTGCCGAATTCCATAGGGGGCGCTAGCAGCGAGGCTTAATTTTACCAACTAAAATTCATTTTAAAACACGTATAAATTCTGTTTAGCGATTATTTATCTAAGATTTTTATGTTATATCGTTCAAATGCTTATGTTAAATATGTTCATGAATTTTTATTCATTTATATCGACGGATAAAGTATTTATTACGAAAAAAGTCAGAGCCTGTCCTTTTGCCCTATGCTTAACATGGGGCGACTAAAAACTTCTTTTGGACCTTCAAAATGGATGAAAACCTAGAATTATACTATTATGATCGATTTTTCTCGGTCGTTTAGTTATTTTTCTTCGTTTTTATTCAGGTTTCACCTCAATAATAATTTTTTACTCCATAAAATACCGAAAAACTAGGCTAACCTGGAAAATGGCCTGTGCGTATATCTTTTTGAGAACATTATTGTGATAATAGTCGACCTATTGGAATAACATTTCTCTGAGTATAAGTTTTCAACCTAGAGAATATTCTAAATTTAACAATAGTCTTGTTGAGCCCCTCAAAACGCATTTTATTGAGGAATTAGACTTTCCCACAGAATTAAATGGAAAATTTAGTTTTTCAGACATGCAATGAAAACTATTAATTTTAGAAAAAAAAATGTTGAATACAAAAATGTTTTATTTTAAAATTATCTTTCAAACAAAAAAGGTTTATCAGGATCGGAATACTATTACCGGAGTAATAGAGCAATTTATGAATGTAATGGCGGCCATCTTTAACGACTGATATGGGGGTGTTCTACACGAATTCAAGTTTGGATCTTCGGACAAAAATACTTCTACTGGTATATTTTTATACACATACCAAGTGGCTAAGCTGTATCAAAAAGTGCAAGGTTTTTACGCTAACCACAAGTACTATCCTTACTGCTCGCTCTGATAATGAATATTAAATTAATTTTGATCTTCCGTTTCAAGTCTTTAACCCGTCGGTCATGCAATATTTCAAAACAGAATTGTACATTGCATAAAAAGCTTAAGGGGCTAAAATTAGTTTGTAAAAATTAACTAATTAAAAAGTTGACAATCCATCACCTAGTAATTGCAAAATAAATATAACTGACAATTTTTGACTTATTTTAACCAACTAACTGCTTTTTAAAGGTTGATAAAGACTAAAACACAGTTACCTTATGAGAAAATAATTTAAGCGGTGCTGTAGGGCTAGTAAATCGTAACGCTATTGGAAAAGGAGTCGTTGAAATTACATTTACCATGAGGATATGCATTAGTGAATCGTGAACTAAAATCGAATTCCCTGAGCAAATAATGGAAAGCAAAGTTTGGATTTGAGGCTAAATAAATACGGGAACACTCCACAGTAGTGTTTGTGTTGGCCGGGTGCCGCGCCGGGCCGACTCAATGCGACACAAACGATCATTGCATTTTTAAATATTCGTTACATTGTGAGCATCTGCTATCATACTCTCACACCATCAACATCCTCAAATACAGCCTGCAGAATTCGAAGCTCTATACGTATATCAAACCTGTTCATAACATTATCGTCAGCATCCTGAGAAATTTTAAAACATTTGACGATAGTTTACTAACACACGAGTAATATTTAATTTTAAATGGATATGATAACAAACGAAGGAGAAATCCATGATTATGTCATATAAACATACAAGAGAACTGGCAAGAGGAGAACCATACATTAAAAGAGAATTTTTATTTTACACGAGGAATCGCTTCTTAACTGTTCCAATATACTGTCCATCTTCCAGCCGCATCACAAACTTAACTTAGTCCTTGTAAGTCAATTCATAATGTTGATATTTTCAAAGGAAATGAAACGTTTCCTATTTAGCTAATTCTCGTATTTGTTCAACTTTTTTGATATGACCTCATAATCATTCTTTTCAAAGTACGCAGGCTTAAGTATTATAATTTTTTTAAATTGTAAAGATTGATGATATTAGTTATATTTGTTGTGTTTTTTTTATCTACTAGCTGATGAAAACCCGCTTCGCTGGGTTTAAAATCTTATGAATGGAAGCCTAAATAGTAGCTCCAAAAGACGTAATTTGGAAAAAAGCAATATAAAGTCTAATGTTTTGGAAAATTTCAATATATTTTGATGTTTCTCCATATATAGTTTTGAGAAAACAAATTGGGTGGCATATTTGGTGGTAGCAGTCGTATTTGCCCTTTCAAATAGCACATATTTTGCTTTTCCTTTTTGAATTTTTTTGCTATGCAATAACTACAGCAATAAATTGTTGGCAAACCCATTCTACTTCATCCAAGAGTTGTTTCTCTTAAATGAAGAAGCAGTAGGTACCCTTGTGTGATTCGAGTGCCGAGTGAAGTTTTTCTTTTTTTGTATGGTTTGTTTCAGCCTCAGATTTATTTGGACTGATTTGGGACTCTTTTTAATATGACGTTTTCCTAGTGACTGTAAGTATACCGTCTTGATGGAAATAAATGTCTTGATTCTTGAACTACAAATGTTGTTCATCTTGCAAATTACTACATTCGGATGTTCAATATAATCTATATTTGATTAGAATAATGTATCCTTGGACCAGGAAGGCATGGTCCAAATCATAGTTCCCTGTCCTCCTGCAAACAGCGTGTAAAGTTGTTTAATTTAAATCAGCCTCTTCTGTTTCATTCCTTTTTCGAAGGTTCTCCATTATCTCTATGTTCTGATTATTTCTTTCTGCACCTTGTTCGTCTGTATCCGTTTCTGTTCGAATCTGTTTCTACAGTGATTCTTGATATTGCCGTGAATTTTCCCGTAATACCATTAGATGTGTTTCTTTTTCTTGGTTGTTTCATTTTTTCGTGCAATTGTTCGTCTATGTGATAAGATACGGAAATTGTAAACATTTTCTCGTTCGTTTTGGCATTTATTAGTTATCTTATTTTTACTACTAACTTTGAATTTGAAACCAAAAAAATGTGTAACTCTATATTTAAGTGTACTTTATGTTTTTAATAACATAACCTAACACCTAACAGTAAACATTTAATAATTGAAAACGTAAATAAAAACATTCACCTGTTGTACAAATACATTTGTAGGAGCTGCATTATGTTAGTAGCCACTGTAACTATTTCAAATTAAACCTTATGTTTTGATATAAACAAACAAAACCTAAAGTGCTTCCAAAATCCTTGATATAAGTCCCTTTCAGTCTATCCTCCCCATAGTGCACATCATGAGATTCCAAGCTTTAATTTGATACCAAGACCATGGGTCTATGACGTGTAGTTTTGGCTGTAGCACTAAATATACCAACACACAACTCTTTATATATACTGATGATTGATCAGGGGATCAGATCTGAATTTTAGGCCTATATTTTAAGTTTAAAATGGTATGAAAAATCTTGACGGGTTTATTTGTAATAAATTTACAGATTCAACTTTAAATGTAATCATGCCATTTCACATATTTTCGTTATTCTTTGGTCGCTGGTTCCAACTTAACTAAGAATAGATAACATTACACTGTACATGAAATTCTATGAACATTTTCTCTCGTAATTAATGAAAAACAATGCTTTATAATTAAAAATACCCCCGTTGCAGCAAACCTGTTTACTTAGCGAATGTCAAATGCTTAAAAACATATTTCGATCTAACGTACATCGATATATAAATCTGATGACATGATTTTGTTGTCTCCATAAGAATAACATGGGGAATAAGTATGCAGGTTTGCAAAAAGTATGTTAAAACTTGGTGGTTTTAATTCAATATTGAATAGATCTGAACTGCAAGAATCCATTTACCAAGTTTTATCAGGATATCTTAATACATAAGGAAGATGTTGCAATTTTTATTTCCCGTAAGGATAACATGGAGAATGAGTAAGCAGGTTTACTGCCACAAAGATTTTAATATCAAAGATTTTAGACGAATACTCATTAGATCTCAAATAGATGAAGCCACAAACCAACTTTTATTAAGATATGTAGAGAACTAAGCGAGGTAACTTATGTAATTTTTTCTTATTTCCCATTGTGATAACACAGGGACATTGTTCATTGTTTACCGCTTTCAATATCTCGGTAACCAATGGACATAGAGTATTGATTCAAAATACTATATTGTTTTTTTTGCTGAATTCAATGGTGCAATCGAAAATTTGATTATTTCAATTTTTTTATATAAAAAACGCAAAAACCCCATTTTTGGGGTGGTTGACCCTCCTTAACCCCCCTCCCCCTTCCGGTGTTCCGATTGGGCTGGCTTACGAACTCGTCTGAGAGATTAACACATTTGTACCAAATTTCATTAAGATCGGACCATTTTTACGGCCACTATCGTGCTAACAGAAATGTTTTTTTTCTTTTTTACACAAACATTCGAACGGATGGTGTTTCTGGGGGCCCCAAAACGAAAAGTTATCATGGTCTCTTGCTTAGTTCTTACCATGAGACTTACGGTAATCGCTTCTTCCTTATAGAAGAAATTCGCTAAAATACGTGATTTTATAGCATTTAGTATAGAAGCAATCAATCAATAACGATAGAAATTTGTGGTGTAATTTCTCAGATAATTTTTTTGAGACGAATTTGTAGATTGATCTGTAAAAACGTCATGCGTTTAGAGAGGTTTTTACACTCATAATATTTACTAGTAGTTCATCTTTTAGGGATCATCCGATAGTTTCGAAAACTCTTTTCATAATAAATTAATTTTTGGTAGTGTTAGCAGCAAGTATTTAATTTTACTTACAATAAAATTTTATAATGTAATGTCTTTTAAATGGCAAATAGAAGAATGGGACCAAGGCCTTGGTCTTAGCAATCAAACTGGACGAGAGTTTGAATTAAAGCCGCTTCAAAACTGTCGTAAACCGTCTACAATGTGGGTCGCCGCCACTTAACTGATTGGCAACAACATGGCCAGACTTGAACATTACCGACTGCAACATTTGGAATAATGGTTATGAAAAGGTCGTCAGTTAACGTATTTAATATTTTTTTTATAAGCTGTCAAAATTGGTGCCATATTAAAGCGTATGTGGCTCTCAAAATAATTTTTATTATCCTTATTGGTACTTTGGTATTATACGGAGGCCACTATTTTTAGAGAGGATTTTTTTAACTGTATGCAAAAAATAACTACATAATTGGAGAGGACATAGCCTACTCTGATTGACTTACTGTCCAAATTTGACATGATTACGACGAGCGGTCTTTGTGTTCTGCCTCCCAAAAGGCAGTGATGTCGGCAGGTAAAGCGTCACCGCCGCTAGCGGCAACACCTGATCGCCATCCTTATACAGCGCGCTGCGGCGGTTATGTTAGGTTAGGTTATCATAAATATGTTAGTAGGACTTTCCTCGTTTCATTACAAATCAAACGATACCGGATAAGTCATACTTTCGCCCGCCAAATCCTGTAGGCAAGTGATGCACACACTCCGGTCAGAAACTTGACCTAGGCCTACTTGGAGGGGATTTGGCGGGCGAAGGTATGACTCATCTGGTATCGTTCGATTCGTAACGAAACGAGGAAAGTCCTACTAGCATATTTATGATAACCTAACCTAACATAACCGCCGCAGCGCGCTGTATAGGGGTGGCCTCCGTATAATACCAAAGTACCTAATTATTTTGTAGGGAATTAGTGCAAGGTCGGCTACGCTTTCATTTATTTGGGCCAGCTTTTGACGTTTAAAATCTCTGATAAATTAGTGGGATTTTTTACAAGATTCTATAAATACAATTTACTGCTCCAGAAAGTCATTCGGCTTCGCCCTATCAGGCAAGTATATGTACTCACCGATGATTTTATGTACTTTTGTAAATAAGTACATAAAATAATAATAATAATACTTTGTTAATACTATGTATGTATTTCTCATAAAAGGAGTATTAAATTAAAACACATTAGAAAATAGTAGTTCTTTGCAAAGCATTATACACATGTATATGCTTTTTTATTTTTCCCGTTACAAACTCCATATTCAAACTTTCCACATATATTTTGCAGTTTTCCTGTAAATTTAAAGAATGTGTTGAAAAACTGTATTGGAAAAACTATCCTTTCAAAATATGATCTAATTTACAATATGCAACGTTATTTAGACGCACAACATTTAGTCTCTATTTATGAGAATTTGTATTCTTAACTCATTAAAAAAGTAAACGGTATCAGGAAACTGAGTTAGAAATGTTAGTTAAATTACTTTAGTTATTTAACTCGGGCCACTCGACGACCAGCCTTGGTGGGAATTGATCCGAGGCATACAAAGCCAATTGTTTCTTGGAGGAACATATTCAGGTTAATTGCCAAGACTCAAGCTGCTCCCTCCTCTGTTTTAATTAACCTTTGTAATTTATCCCTACAAGCTAACCTTAATTTTAAAACTTGGGCTTTTAAACTAGAGTTTTCCAGCTTGTTTCATTTAACTTAAGTAAAGTAATATATAAACTTTTCCTAGTAAACAATAACTATCAGATATCAAGAAGAAACCATATTGTTAAATTAATGAATTCTTCGCCTTTGATGTAATTTCAGAAACAACCATTGACGCAACTAAGGGGTGGGTTTAAAGGCTAAACGTATTTATTACGATTGTTTTTTTTTGCTATCCTCCTTTTCTTGTACAATTTGAGTGTCGTTGATGGGATGAGCTCCGCTTAAAGTTTTGTAGGTTTTAAGTTCAGACCCAAGGGAATAGCCTTAGACGCCCTTAAAGTTTCATATTTTGGCCACAAGATTTAACACTGAAATTTCAAGTAAACTGCTGAGTAAGGTAAACATTGTTTTTCGAGCAATAACACGTTACTACTGGAATTGATTGCCAATGTAATTTAAAGCGAATCTATACAAGTAATCTAGGGATAATTGTTTGTAGTGAGGTAGATTAATATGAAAATTTTAGGTTTCTGGCTACCACCATAAAACTTTGCATAATCAATGATCATGCATTTTGGAACTAAATTCAGCCCAGACCCCAAAAATTAGACATCTAATTTTCAAAATGGCGGCTAAAAATTGTTGTAAGAGGACAAAAGTTAACTATTTAGACCATGGGCCGCCAATATGAAACCCTCCCCCCGTGGGAATTTTCGACACATGTATTTTTTTGTCGCTACTGACATGTACTTTAAGGTTTAGCTTGTTTACGAGTTTAAATTACAGTATAACCCAGAAAAACTAAAAATATCATTGATAAATCGTTGAAAAAAATAACATGGGATCTTATTGAAAAAAGTCACCTGACTGCATTTTTTACATGCATTTTTTTACATATTGACTCGGGGCCAACGCCTATCATTGTTGGGTGGCCAATCCTTTATTTTGGTACGATAAAAATTTTCAGCCGCCATCTTGGATCCGCCATATTGGATATCAATTTATTTTTTAATGTAAAGATGATGTTGTGGCACATCTTTATGAACTAGATTTTTACGCTAATTACAATGCTGAAATCCGTTTTTGAAAATATGCATTCGTTAAAAAGATATGCACTAATAAAAATTCATCCCTATACATTTCTTATGGACGTTTCGTATTTTCAGTATTTTGTTGGATTATTTTTCTTCTATCTCTCATTATAATAAAGATATGTAGTTCTTTTTAGTCTTAAAATACTCAGTGAAATACCGGCTTTAATGACTTTCTAATTTGTACCATTTCAAAATGGCGACTGTTTTTTCTTTTCAAAGCTAAATATCTTAAAAACCGTAAATTTTAGAAAAATTATACAGGAAACAAAAAAGTTGTGAAATTTAATCCAATTAACGCTGATATTAAGATTATGATGATCGGACAACTAATAACGGAGAAATATTAATTTTTCTGAATAAAAACATGGTCCTTTAGAACAAACTGTCAGAAATTTCCATGTTTTTATTTGGAAAAATTAAAATTTCTCCGTTATTAGTAATCCGATCATCATAATATTAATATCAGCGTTAATTGGATTACTTTTTTGTTTCTCGTATAATTTTTCTAAAATTTACGGTTTTTAAGATATTTAGCTTTGAAAACAAAAAACAGTCGCCATTTTGAAATAGTACAAAGTAGAAATTTGATACTACATACAAAAATAGGTCTTAATAGTGGTCATCCATGTACCAAGTTTGAAGTTTATATGTTAAGAGGTTCATGAGATATGATTAAATATGTAAAAATCACAAACAGACACACAGACGGAAAACAAAGCACTTTTGGACCTATGTTTATATGAACTTTTTTTCTTATTTTTACCTGTACTATCATATACTAAAATATTTGACCATAATTTCGGGACACCCATATACAGGGTGTTTCGAAACTCTCTCCCGAAACTCCGTGGGCACGTTCCTTAGGTCAAAACAAACAAAAAATGTCATATAAGTATAGGGTCTATCTCGCTCCGTTTTCCGTCTGTGAGTCTGTTTGTGTTTTTCAATTAAAACTGTATAACTTTGAAACGGCTTGAGTTAAATTATTGAAACTTGGTACGTAAACTATAGTTAGTGTGGCCAAAAGTTTTACCAATTTTCAATATTTTATCTTTTGGAATTTCAAAATGGCGGCCTTTTAAAAAATTAATTCATTAATATCTAAAAAAGTTCTTAATATCTAAGTTAACACTATTCTTTTGACTATACATTTTATTTGCCATTTCATTACAAACATAACGACACTTCATTTATTAAAATCGGACAATAAACAAGCGAGATACAGCGATTTAAGTAAAGCATGTCATGGCATTTTCCATCCAGAGGCCGCGGCCGGCCCGCGAGTCCGTGGAGCCCCGCGCCGCGCTGCAACAATGACGGTCTCGCGCTAGTCGCGTGGAATATGCCATGACATGCTTTACTTAAATCGCTGTATCTCGCTTATTTATTATCCGATTTTAATAAATAAAGTGTCGTTATGTTTGTAATGAAATGGCAAATAAAATGTATAGTCAAAAGAATAGTGTTAACTTAGATATTAAGAACTTTTTTAGATATTAATGAATTAATTTTTTAAAAGGCCGCCATTTTGAAATTCCAAAAGATAAAATATTGAAAATTGGTAAAAATTTTGGCCACACTAACTATAGTTTACGTACCAAGTTTCAATAATTTAACTCAAGCCGTTTCAAAGTTATACAGTTTTAATTGAAAAACACAAACAGACTCACAGACGGAAAACGGAGCGAGATAGACCCTATACTTATATGACATTTTTTGTTTGTTTTGACCTAAGGAACGTGCCCACGGAGTTTTGGGAGAGAGTTTCAAAACACCCTGTATATACAGGGTGAGTCTCTACTGACTACATTAATTTTAACAGTTGTTTCTACTTATCAAATAGAACACAAAAATGTATATAACCCCATATCTGACTTTAACCGTTTAGGTGTAATGGCGTATTTTGTGATTTTTTAAAATTTCAAGACTTTGTACTATTAGTTTGACGGTAAAAACCAAAATAATGTATTTATGAGATATAAATTAATACCATTTCAAAGAGAATTAAATTCCCTTCAAATTAAGCATAGTAACAAAGTAATAACTCCTTATAAAACGTTTATGAAATAACATTAAAGTTGAAAATTGTTGTTTTCAGAATTTTTCCTTTAAACTTCAAGGCTCAATTAAAGCAGTTAAATTTGCCGTTTTCTTATGTCCAATTACATAAAAAACTTCCTTATTTCTTTATGTTTAAAATTATGTATAAATATTAAGGGGTCATAAGAGGAAAAATTTGAGAATTTCTTTAAAATGTTGTTAAGGTACATTATCAGGATTGTCATCATCACTCGGTATTGGCTCTAAACACCAAATTTATTACTGTTTATTTGTCTCTTATTTCTTTACCAGCTGAATCTGTGGACTAAATCAGCTGACTGGGAATTAATAATCAGCTGATTTTTCATTGCTTTATTGTAAAACTGTTTATTAATGTTCTTTTCACTTGCACACTACAAGCACTACAAGTAAAACGTAACTGATGCCGTTAATGATAGATATCATTGTTGTTTCGAGTTGTTATTTCGTTTACAAATGAAGAATAGGTGGATATTATTGTGATTTACGGGTTATGTGACTATAATGCAGCCGAATGCGGTCGCGAGTTCCTTCGCCGCTATCCAAACATAAGGCTTCTGAATGAACGCAGGGGTCGTAGGTGTAAAAAATGTTGGAGTTTCATGTACATCATTATGATTCATCGCATTTGTTCTAAACACCAGATAAATAGCTGTAAATCTGTACTTTCTTTAATAGGTGAATCTGTCAACTAAATTAGCAGATTGGGTATTCCAATAATTGTGATCAGCAATGTTATATGAAAAATAAACACATAATTTATATTTTACATATACTGTTATTTATATCTCATCCGTCAACCGGTTGTATCATTTTAGGAGATTTTCAAAGTATCCACCGTTTACCCTGATACACATGCAAAATATCTTTCTGAATTCCCTCACAGACGCCTTCAGTTCATCAAGTAGAAGTTCACAAACTGTCAAAATCCTGTTCCTTAACTCTTCTACATTTCGAACTGGTATGCGAAAAACTTGTAATGAGGTGCCCCCAAACATAGTAGTCAAGGGGTATGAGGTCTGGAGACAACGGGGACCAAGCGATTATTCCTCACCTTCCGATCCACATGTCAAATGTATCACTGATGTGCTGACGGACATCAACACTGAAGTGTGGGAGTACTTTGTCTCCTTGGAAGATAATGCACTGACGAAAATCCAAGTCTTCAAGGAGCAATGGTAATGTTTCAGCAAGTAAGTCCAGGTACTAAATGCCATTTAAGGCTGTTCGAAGGTCGAGGTAAGGTCCTTTGAGCCAGCTTACAAAGAGTCCGATCCAGACGTTTAATTTAAACCTTACATGATTAGAAGATTCATGTACCAGGAACAGCGATGAACATTAACAAAGGTGCGTTCATTGAGAAGCCTTCTGTTTGGATAGCGGCGGCGCGGCGGTACTTGCGACGGCATTCCGCTGCGTTATAGTCACAGAACCCGTAAACCACAGTAATGTCCACCTATTCTTCATTGGTAAACGACATGACAACTCGAAACAACAACGATATCTATCATTAATGGCATCAGTTACGTTTTACTTGTACTGCACAATTGACAAGAACTCGAAAAAACAGTTTTACAATAAAACAATGACAAATCAGGTGATTATTAATATTGTAATTCCCAGTCAGCTGATTTAGTCCACAGATTCAGCTGGTAAAGAAATAAGAGACAAATGAACAGTAATAAAATTGGTGTTTAGAGCCAATACCGAGTGATGATGACACTCCTGATAATGTACCTTAACAACATTTTTAAGAAATTCTCAAATTTTTCCTCTTATGACCCCTTAATATTTATACATAATTTTAAATATAAATAAATAAGAAAGTTTTTTATGTAATTGGACATAAGAAAACGGCAAATTTAACTGCTTTAATTGAGCCTTGAAGTTTAAAGGAAAAATTCTGAAAACAACAATTTTCAACTTTAATGTTATTTTGTAAACGTTTTACAAGGAGTTATTACTTTGGTACTATGTTTAATTTGAAGGGAATTTAATTCTCTTTGAAATGGTATTAATTTATATCTCATAAATACATTATTTTGGTTTTTACCGTCGAACTAATAGTACAAAGTCGTGTAATTTTAAAAAATCACAAAATACGTCATTACATATAAACGGTTAAAGTCAGATATGGGGTTATATACATTTTTGTGTTCTATTTGATAAGTAGAAACAACTGTTAAAATTAATGTAGTCAGTAGAGACTCACCCTGTATATATATATACAGGGTGTTTCACGATAACCCTGACAAACTTCAGGATATGGTTCCTTGGGTCAAAATGAGAAAAAAATTTCCAGTAAACATAGGTCCTAAACTCAATCGTTTTCTATTTATTAAGGAACATAGGATTTTTTTCGGATTTCAGTGTACCTATTGAACATTTTGAATACTAGATTGAAAAGTTGACAAAATATTTTGATAAAACCTTCATAGCTATATAGAATATTAAATTTGAAAGAGATTTCATAACTATTTTATGCAAAAAAGATGAGTGTGACTGAGAAAAAGTTGTCGAAAAATCAAATTTTTCCTTAAAATTCAAGAACCAAAATATATTTGTTTGTTTTTGACAGCGCTTCATACTTTAACCGTTCAAGTGTTTTGCTTGCAACTTTACCAAAAATTTCAGAATTTAATGGAGAACAAAGAAATATCAATTTAAGTATGCTTTATATGGGTATTATTTTTGTCAAAATCCAAAATTTCGTGAGGTATCAAAAAATACTAAAATTTAGAGAAACTTATAAAAATGGAGATTTTGATTATTTTTCAACAAATTTGAATCAAACTTGGAATGTGGCTTCGACTAGCTGAGAGGTAATGGTTAATAGCCCAAAATCCCCTCCTCTTTTACTTTATGGCAGCAAACCTGCATACTCATTTTCTAATGTTATCCTTATGGGGAAATAATTTAATATGATAATTCAGTTATTTCTCAACACATTTAAATATAACTTCGTATATGGCTTCATCTTGTTGGGATCTACCTAATTATGGTCTAAAACCCTCCAAATTTACATTGTTATGGCAGCAAACCTGCATACTCACTTTCCATTGTTAACCTTATGGGAAAAACATAAATATCCCACTCTTCCTTATCTCGATACATCTTAATATTTCCCGCTTTGCTACTTACTCATACTCAGTGATTTTGAAATGTTTTATTTAATAATTATTATCAAACTTCATATCAAGGAATATAAACTTACATCCATAAATAAGCAAGTTAAAATTTTCCTTAATTAGAATAACATGGAAAGTGAGTGTGCAGGTTTGCTGCCATAACAATATAAATCTGGAGGGTTTTAGACCATAATTAGGTAGATCTCAACAAGATGAAGCCATATACGAAGTTTTATTTAAATATGTTGAGAAATAACAGAATTATCATATTAAATTATTTCCCCATAAGGATAACATTAGAAAATGAGTATGCAGGTTTGCTCCCATAAAGTAAAGGAGGAGGGGATTTTGGGCTATTAGCCATTACCTCTCAGCTAGTCGAAGCCACATTCCAAGTTTGATTCAAATTTGTTAAAAAATAATCAAAGTATACAATTTTATAAGTTTCTCCAAATTTTAGTATTTTTTTATACCTCACGAAATTTTGGATTTCGACTAAAATAATCCCCATATAAAGCATACTTAAATTGATATTTCTTTGTTCTCCATTAAATTCTGAAACTTTTGGTAAAGTTGCAAGCAAAACACTCGAACGGTTACAGTATGAAGCGCTGTCAAAAACAAAAAACATTTTTTGGATCTTGAATTTTAAGGAAAAATTTGATTTTTAGACAACTTTTTCTCAGTCACGCTCATCTTTTTTGCATAAAATAGCTATGAAATCTCTTTAAAATTTAATATTCTATCTAGCTATGAAGGTTTTATCAAAATATATTGCCAACTTTTCAATCTAGGAGTCAAAATGTTCATTAGGTATACTGAAATCCGAAAAAATCCTTTTTTCCTTAATAGATAGAAAACGATTGAGTTTAGGATCTATGTTTACTGGAAATTTTTTTCTTATTTTGACCCAAGCAACCATATCCTGAAGTTTGTCAGGGTTATCGTGAAACACCCTGTATATATATGTCTGTTAACACGATAGCGGCCGTAAATATAGTCCGATCTTAATGAAATTTGGTACAGACGTGTAAAGTGGTAATCACTCGGACGAGTTCGTGAACCAGCCCAATCGGACCACCGGAAGGGGGGAAAAGGGGGATAAACCCCCCAAAAATGGGTTTTTTTGAGTTTTTCACATAGAAAAATAAAATTTATCAAATTTTTGTTGGCACCATTGAATTCAGCTCAAAAAAACAAACAATTTAGTATCTTGAATTACTGCTCTATGTCCATTGGTTACCGAGATATTGAAAGTGGTAAACACAGTACGTTGTCTCAATGTTAACCTTATGGGAAATAAGTAAAATTCTATATTTCGCTTATTTCTCAACATATCTTGATAAAACTTGGTAAATGGCTTCTTCTTGTTCAGATCTACTAAATATTGAATTAAAACCAACCAGTTTAAACATACCTGTAGCAGCAAACCTGCATACTCATTCCCCATGTTATTCTTATGGAGCTTACAAAAACATGTCAAATCTCGCTATGTTGGACTGAAATATGTTGTTTTGCACTTGAAATTCGCTGAGTATGCAGGTCTGCTGCAACGGGGGTATTTTATTTTTCCCCTAAGATACGAACAAAAACATTAATGTATCATATTATATTATAGTAGAATTAATACAACTATTAAGCGCGAGAGGGAGGGAAATTACACTTATCTTTCACCAGCATTAGATATAGCCCTCACGTAAACAAACGAAAACCACCGAGTATAGTTTGCAAGAACCCGCCAAGTATATCGTTGGCAGGAGCATTTTGGTTTTTTGTCACGACATCGTTTCCCATTTGATAAATCAGTTGTTGTTATCTTGTTGTAAAAATGTTTTGATTGTCCGCTTGATAATGGCACTGAAACTGATGAATTTTCGGCGATTTCGGAATTCTTTGTGTGCTTCCGTCTGCCTCCGCCTGCATTTGTTTTTGAGGTAGCTAGCTATTATAATTTTATATTCTTGGGAGGTCAAATAGAATAAAAATTGTAACTTGCCCAAACAAGTTTCTAGATTGAATAATTTTATGTCCCTGCGGATTGAAAATCACGCTCGCTAAAATTTAAAAGATTTTCTATCCAGAGGTCACGGCGTGTAGCGTGCATCTATTATCATCTCAACAACTCCCCCTCCCAGTATTGTCTTATCAGCATTTTCTATTTATCTTTCAAGTTATCTATCATCCACAACATATTTGTTCAATTCACATAAGGTAGACTGATGACGTATTTAACCAAACATGAATTTTCTAGAATGAAATGCTCACGTTGGTGTTTATAACAGACTGCCTTTGTACTTTAGGTCAATATTTTTTAAATAAAAATAGTGACTAAATTGAAAACAATTCTTTTTGTCCGAAGTATAAATTAAACCGTTATCCGTTTTGGGAATAAACAGTATCAGCAAACTGCCATGCATACTCTCTCCCTTTAAGCCATTGAAAGCAAGAAAACCTATATAATGAAGGAAAGAAACATTACAATCATCTTACAACTGCATATCGAATTTTATCAAATCGGTCAGTAATTAATGGAGATATTGGTTTTTAAACATTTGTCACAAGTATAACATTAGACAACATACTGCGTTTACTACCAAACGAAAATATCAATTATCTCCGCAACCACTTGAATTAGACTAATAATTCAAAATACTGAATTGTTTATTTTTTAAGCCAAATTTGACGGTTGCAAGTATATTTAATTAATTATTATAATTTTAAATAAATTTGAAAAATTGGAATTTTTGAACATTTAAATACTTATAACTTCTGAACCTGAATGTTTACACACATGCGGGTGGTGGCATTCTGTTTGTCATCTTTGGTACTAAAAATTGTGAAATCCTTATCAAAATAGATAGAGCCATTTTTGATAAATTTGTATATTTTCTTTTTTATGGATTTTATGGGGTAAATACTGTTAAAAATTAAAAAAATATTAAAATTAAAAAACCCCTGGAGATATCACGATGTTATACATACATGCCAAATTTCATGAAAATCGGACCAATGGTATTGTCTCTAGTTCTGTTCACACACACACACACACACACACACACACACACACACACGCGCGCGCGCGCGCGCGCGCGCACATGCACGTGCACACGGATGGCGTGAAACATTTCCGTAGCATTTTATATGTATTTTTCTTAGATCAAATACTTTCTGCTCCCTCGCTTTCACATCTCAAGTAATCGTTGATTTAGATTTTATCAGCGTTTTCTAATTAAGAGCTTGATGAGGTAGTAGGATGATACGGTAAACCAACGTTTAGGCAGGTTGCCAACTAAGTTAATTAAGACAATCAGTGGAGACATACGAGACGAGTATAGCAGAGACAATCAAGCAGCTGGTGACAAGAGTTGGTGAACAAACTGTCTCATCGCACCTTCCTGCATGTAACACACAACTTCAACAGATGTGTTGATTTGAACTGAAATGTAGTTGTTAGTGTTAAACTTTCACTTATTCGGGCAGTGTTGAGAACTAATATCTATAACCTCTCATTTTTTAGCGGATTTCCCCTATAGGGAAGAAGCTATTACCGTAGGTCTCATGGTAAGACCTAAGCCCGAGACCATGTTAACTTTTCGTTTTAGGGCCACCAGAAGCAGAAAACACCATTCGTTCGAATATATATATATATGTCTGTGAGCACGATAGCGGCCGCAAAAATGGTCCGATCTTAATGAAATTTGGTACAGACATCTAAAGTGGTAATCCCTCGGACGAGTTCGTAAGGGACCAGCCCGATCGGACCACCGGAAGGGGGGAAAAGGGGGATAAACCCCCCAAAATTGGTTTTTTGAGTTTTTTACATAGGAAAATAAAATTTATCAAATTTTTGTTGGTACCATTGAATTCAGCTCAAAAAAAACAAACAATTTGGTATTTTGAATTACTGCTCTATGTCCATTGGTTACCGAGATATTGAAAGTGGTAAACACAGTACGTTGTCCCAATGTTAACCTTATGGGACATAATTAAAATTATATATCTCGCTTATTTCTCAACATATCTTGATAAAACTTGGTAAATAGCTTCTTCTAGTTCAGATCTACTAAATATTGAATTAAAACCACCCAGTTTCAATATACCTGTAGCAGCAAACCTGCATACTCATTCCCCATGTTATTCTTATTGAGCTTAACAAAACATGTCAAATCTCGCTATGTTGGATTGAAATATGTTGTTTTGCACTTGAAATTCGCTGAGTATGCAGGTCTGCTGCAACGGGGATATTCTGATATTTGAAGTATTTGGGTGCTCTAAAGGGTACCGGAAATGATAAATGTGAACCTTCAGAACCTTCAGTGGTACCTCGAGTTTTAGAATTGTCACATCGAATTCCAGCATGTACATGAAAAGAGATATTACATGTAAGGGGAAATATAATATGTAAAGTAATACGCAAAGTATATGCAAGCGTATTTGTACAGGGGGGGGGGGGGCAAAACTACATCTAAAAGTATGACAATGAAGTTATTTTGTATAAATGTCGATTTTGAGGTGTTTTCCTTTTCTAGATTTAACTGTTACAAGACAAACTCGTTCTATTGTGATTTGTAATTGTAAGGAATTATCCCCCCTCCCCTACAAACTCATACCAGTTTCCACATTAAAGTTTTCCATTTCCTTAAACTTGCCACTGCTCCCCCAATGCTATAATCACCTTCATAAGGAGTGGCTCAGAAAATCTGAAATAATCAAATAGAACTTTTAAAAGCATCTATGTTTTCTTTATATCATCAACAAACTACTGAATAAGCTTGTTTTGCAACCTTTCACCACAACCCTTGACTATAAATAATTGACTTCAGATTCAAAGTCAATGCCACAACTTTAATAACAAATTTTTTTACTGTCAATATTTATTGAGCTTGCTACAGAGATTCGCCGAAATATAAATAACCAACAAGATCGGTACACTATCTTAGTTTTAATTCTTTAGGCAAAAAATTAATCGACTTTGATCGGTTGCAGGTGTTGCGGGGACGGTGGAAGTACACTTCGAGAACAAGGATGGCGGTTTTTTCTTGCGGCACACGGCGCGCGCGCAGTACCCGGCGGCGGTGGACCTGGCGGGCGCGCGGGACCGCGGCGAGGCGCCGCCGGAGGGCAGCTCCGTGCTCAGTGTCGACCGCTTCACCGTGTTCCAGACCTCGCAGCCCATGTCCGTGCGCGCCACCTACGGCCCCTTCTCCACCAAGCAGACCGTCCCCGCCAGGTGTTGTACCACACTAACCAATGCCCCACACATTCAACACATTGAAGAAAAATATTCCAACTGGCAAAATAATTTTTATACAAACAGCCAAGTTCAAAAATTTTAATCAACCTTTATGAAAGTTCAAATAAAGAAATACATTCTTGTGATGTAGCAGATGGTAAACTAATATTATGCTATGTCAGTTTCAATCTCAATGAGGGAAGTATTTCACCCCAAAACTAACAGCATGATAAGCATGTTTTTTTGATTTGATTGAAAAAGAACATTTACATGTATTCCAAATACCTCTCAGACTATACCAGAAAGATCCATTTATTATAACAAAACATTTGTTTTTTAAGTAATGATATTAAAATATTAACATAAATATTTTTGAACACCTTTCTGTAAGTTTCCTTGACGACGGTGGTGGTGCAGGTACATAGTGCCGGACCCGGTGCCCATGAACGCGTCCACGCTGGCGCTGGACGTGGAGCTGAGCGGCGGCCACCACCTGGACATGTCAGCGCACGTCGTCCGCCCCGAGGTGCCCCGCGACTCTCCCGTGCTCCGCGTGCTGTTCCACACCGGCGCCGACCCCCGCCTGCCCAGGCATCAGCAAGTAAACGTCAACCTCTTCTTATAGATTATCCTTCAATTTTGAACAACAGTTCTTAGTTCTAAATATCCTTATTTGCTCCAAGATTTCTTCTATAATTTCTTTCTAAATGTCTTATCCACAAATTAATACATTAGTGCTTTTTGGCTAAGTTTATGGAAAAAATCATTAAAAAGGATATGACATTTTAAATGAAGACTGAAAATTAAGGTAGAATGTTTTCCAACTGTTGGTAAACTTTGGGAGGTTTTTTCAAAAAATGTAGGAAACTGTCTGTTCAGAAAACCAATAAATGATATCAGGAAACTGACACATACAGCACAAAGCAGGATTATAGAGATTATTTGTCTACTTACCAAAAAGTCCCTCATTTTGTAAATTTTCTAAACTACCCAACTACACAATACTAAACTTCACCCAATTCCAGTCAATCTTTTCCATTTGAAAGTGCCAGTAATGACATGGGTGGGCCGCTCCGCAGGTGTGCATCCAGGTGCACGCGGCGCTGGGCGACCGGCCCGCCCTCACGGCCGCCTGCAGCCCCGACGGCGAGGACGGAGTGTGTCTGGCCGAGATCACCGTCCCCGCGTCGTGGTGGCCGCCCCTGCCCCTGCCTGACGTCGACGGCCACCCCGGCAAGCCCGTCAAAACCCCTCAGCGAGTCGTCAAGGTACTGACTCAGTTGGAGCTCTGATCAACATGATTTTAGAAAGAATAACTCCGTAGTGAGGCTGAAGTTGAATTTAATAAATCAGTATTAAAGTAAGTTGACAAAGGTGATACAATAATTAGCATTTTTATGGAAATTATAAGGCATTTGTTAGTGTATGTTATTTGCAATTATCAAAAGTTTCTATATAAATTGGGCTTTAATTAGCAGTCTATTTCATGGTTTACATCCTTTTCAACAGACAAACCTGGTTTTAAATAAATTATTTGAACGATCTTGATCAGTTGACATTCCATCACATCTCTAAAAATTCTCTAAAATGTGCCGTGCAACGCCACGACTTCCAATATATATGTCACCAAAAGTCATTAGCCGCCGTGATCCAAAACCACAGTCCTTGTCGGAACTTTTGTAGACCGTTACCCCCTCTTTTCCGGTGCCTCTCGAACTCTCCCTCTTGCCGACCTGGACGGGCTTGGAGTGACATGGTGTACAAAATCGTCCGCAGACCCGGCTTATTTTCTACCAACCGTCCGAAGCTCACCATGAGTGCTTAAGTACCTTAATATTAAGGGGGTTAGCTAGGGGAAGCAAGGTTAGGCTGATTCTGGTAAATCTAAATAATGTAGCTGATATAAAATAGTATTGGCGCGGCGTGGGCCTTCTGCCCACGCCAATGTTCTGGTCACATGTTAGTATTATTTCATTGTAAATCCGTAAATGGCTCAGTTTCAGAAATAAATTATTCACTACAATAAATTATCAGTTTAGGCTTGGCTTGATACTCAATAGTTTAGGTGACTTTAGAATCAAGAATGACTTAGGTAACTTGTCAGTACATGATGTCCGTTTTGGTAAATTGTTCCAATCTTTAGAATTTAGGGTAGTTTAGGGTCCATCAAAGCTGGCTTACGGCAAGGTCAATCTGGCAGACCGATCCTTCCTTTGGGTATATCAATTCGCTTCCAATCCTAAAACAATATCCTATTGGTAGATCCTCCAGTTTAAGTTTCAGTTCAATAGTAATCCCGGTTCCATCTCAGTACAGAGTTCTCCTTCACCACAATTTTCAGTTTGCATATCCTTATTCCCAGCACCTAATCCAAATTAAATAACTGTTGCCGGCCTGGGAAACTTCACACATCCTAATCACAACCCATCCTTGGCTGCACCACCATCACACCATCACCCCCAAAATAGAAATCTGCTACAAAATGGTAGCAGAGCGTAGTTACGATCCACGGACCTCTGGGTTATGGGCCACTCCAGACAATCAGTCCCAAATCACCCGCAGAGAAATGAACAACACAGCAGGAACAATGCTCCGTATCGCCCTAGGACCAATTTAAACGGGTATTCCAATGCCCCACCCCGTTTCAACAACCATGGTCACACCAATTGCCCTCCGAGGTATGCGCCAAACCCCAATCAGCACCCACCACGGTACACCGGTACCAATCATTACCAGTCTTTTCCTTCAAACCAGAACGTATCCTTTTGGACCATCCAATCAGAATCCTCAGCGACAGCATCGCCCACAAGGGAAATCACATCAAGGACAAACAAACTGGCGAGGAGGGCGACGTTAGGTGGCACCCGCCCTCCTTTATGTCAATCTGCCACCACCACTAGTCCAACTAACTCCAACCCTCAATCTGTCTCTCAGAAATCCGTTCCCTCAAAATCCAAGACAGCACCATCTGTGCCAGAATTATACTTATGCCAGGTTGTTTTGAACTTTGGACCCATCAAGGTGGATGCTTTGGTAGACACAGGATCCTCTCTTACTATCATGTCCTTGAAGGTATTCAAGCTATTGCAAAAGGAAACTTCAGCTGTCAAATCAACCCAACAGACCAATCAATCTGCCCTCTCTGCTTCAGGTGATCCAATTGCTTTCCAAAGTCAGGCAGCAATACGGTTCAAAATTGGACATCTCTCTTGGACATATAATTTTCAAATATCAGAATTCTTACCTGTTCACATTTTTCTAGGAGCAGATTTTCTTACAAAAACCAAAGCCATCATCAATATGAAAGACCATAGCCTCATTTTCCCATACGGATCACCAAATGTGTTTTCACTTGTATCACCTCCAACAGTTGAAAACCACTCCCCCGTTTCTATGGGCCAGAACCTTAATGAGGACCAAAGGACCATGGTCGATCGTCTGATCAAAGAATTTTCTAACACAATCACCAAAACCTTGGGTAGGACCAATCTTGTCGAGTATCATATCCGAGTCAATTCTGACAAGATCATCAGGAACAAACCATATCAGTATGCTCCCCCAAAACTTCAGCTCATGAGACAGCACATCGATGATCTTTTGAGCAAGGGAGTAATCCGACCATCGAACTCACAGTTTGCATCTGCAGCCTTCTTGGTTCCAAAAAAGGGAGGCAAAACTCGTATGGTAGTGGATTATCGGAACCTCAACTCAATCTTGGAACTTGATGCCACACCAATGCCCACAATAGAGTCTGCATTTCAGCATTTAGGCCAAGCTCGATGGTTTACACTTCTCGACCTCAACTCAGCCTACAATCAGATACCCCTTTCTGAGTCTTCAAAGCATTACACTGCCTTCGTAGTTCCCAGGGCGCAATTTGAGTTCAATTATCTACCTTTTGGCTTGGCTTCAGGGAGTATGGTTTTGACATCTTTGATAGATAAGATCTTCGGAGACATCAAATTTCAGTACATCTACAATTTCTTTGACGATTTGTGTGTTTACAGCAATGGCTCCTTCGAGGACCATCTTTCTAAGGTCCGCACTGTCCTTCAGAGACTCCAAAAGGCTGGTCTTAAAGTCAATCCAGAAAAGATCACCATAGCTTCCAATCATATTCAGTTTTTGGGTCACATTTTTTCCAACCAATCAATTTCTATTCACCCTGAAAGAACTAAACCGATAGATGATATCCCACCCCCAAAGAACATAAAGCAGCTTTCTAGATTTATGGGCATGACAGCCTTCTACGCTCGCTTCATCAAGAACTATGCAGCTATCGCTCAACCCCTCAATCAGCTTAAGAGAAAAGGAGCTGATTTTGTTTTTGGTCCTGAACAGCAGAAAGCATTCGAAACCCTAAAGGCTGCCTTAGTTTCTTCCCCAATTCTTCGCATGCCTGATTTCTCCAAACCCTTCGTGGTGCACACAGATGCTTCCGGTACAGCCATTGGTGCTGTTCTTTATCAGGAGCACGAAGGGAATTTATTCCCGGTCTCTTATGCTTCCAGAGCTCTCAACAAACATGAGCTTAACTATTCCACACTTCAGTTGGAATGTCTAACCATTGTATTTGCACTCCAAAGGTACCAGCAATATCTTGAGCATAGGGAATTCCATCTCCATACTGATTGTTCTGCACTCACTTGGTTGCTCAATCATCCTCGCCAAATGGGAATGATAGCAAGATGGATCTCATTCATAAACTCTTTCAAGTTCCAGATTCATGACATAAGGGGAAAGAACAACGTAATTCCTGATTTTTTATCTCGATTATTTGAGGGTACTGAGCCCACTGAAGCCCCCAAACCCGAACCCAATCCCGTCATGGCTCTTTTTTGAATTCCTGAGGTTTTCAAAGACATTGCCGTCCACCAATCTGAAGACCCCTCCATTTCCAAGATTATCCGTTCCACAAATAAACCCCCAAATTTCTTTGTTCAGCAGGGTATTCTCTTGCACAAATTGCCCAACCAAACCAAACCAAGGGTCGTCGTCCCTCAAAAACTTCTCGATCTTCTGTTCCAATATTATCATGGATCTCCAACTTCGGCACATCTTGGCATTCGCAAGACCCTTGATCGGATTGAGTCCTTCTTCTGGGCAAAGGATCTAAAACAGGAAATCACTAAACGTGTAAGGGCCTGTGTCAAATGCCAGCGTTGCAAACAAACCCAAAATTCCAACATTGGCCATTTATCCTCAGAGTTGACCACCAAACCCTGGGAAAAGATCTATATCGATCACATCGGTCCTCTTCCCACATCAACCAAGGGAAACAAGTACTTATTGACCATTGTAGACGCCTTTTCCAAATTTTGCATACTCCTCCCAACCAGAAATACCCAGGCCCATACAACAGTCTAGTGTGTCCCGCGGGTGCAGATCCAGCCCGTCACTCCCCTGTCTAGTGTATCCTGTAGGTGCA
The DNA here is from genome assembly GCA_035578135.1 of Flexamia atlantica. Classification (NCBI taxonomy): domain Eukaryota; kingdom Metazoa; phylum Arthropoda; class Insecta; order Hemiptera; family Cicadellidae; genus Flexamia; species Flexamia atlantica. The sequence goes on along the minus strand of JAQJVK010000001.1, from coordinate 190,575,071 downwards.
GATCCAGCCTGTCACTCCCCTGTCTAGTGTGTCCCGCAGGTGCAGATCCAGCCCGTCACTCCCCTGTCTAGTGTGACCTGCAGGTGCAGATCCAGCCCGTCACTCCCCTGTCTAGTGTATCCCGCGGGTGCAGATCCAACCCGTCACTCCCCTGTCTAGTGTGTCCCGCAGGTGCAAATCCAACCCGTCACTCCCCTGTTTAGTGTGTCCCGCGGGTGCAGATCCAGCCCGTCACTCCCCTGTCTAGTGTATCCTGCAGGTGCAGATCCAGCCCGTCACTCCCATGTCTAGTGTGTCCCGCAGGTGCAGATCCAGCCTGTCACTCCCCTGTCTAGTGTATCCTGCAGGTGCAGATCCAGCCCGTCACTCCCATGTCTAGTGTGTCCCTCAGGTGCAGATCCAGCCCATCACTCCCCTGTCTAGTATGTCCCGCGGGTGCCTTACTGCCCGTTACTGCCTTGTCTAGTGTGTCCCGCAGGTGCAGATCCAGCCCGTCACTCTACTCTCCTATCTAGTGTGCTGCGGGGCCTGGTTCACAGCTGTGTTTGCCGCAGGTGTCGTACTCGGTGCTGGAGCCTCGCAGCTCGGACCTGGCCGAGTGTATCCCACGGGTGCAGATCCAGCCCGTCACGCCCCTGTCTAGTGTGCCGCTGGTGCACGCTCGAGGCAGCTACCGAGAGCTGCGCAGTGATGACCACCTCGCCATGTTGCTGCCCCACGCCGCACTCTTCCCCCGCTCCAGACTGCATGTCCCAGTTTTCCTGCGAATCAAGGAGGACTTCCCTGTTACTGGCTTTATCATCAGGTAAGGTGGTTGGTTCAGCTTGTTTTTACTGGGGATTCAAATATTTTCTGCAACTTGCATGGGAGGCATAATCAATCCTAACCACACGTATAATTTCCATATTCGGTTTCTGCGTTCTGGGGCATGACAAAATTCATTATCATATATTGAATAAGCTGTTTTCATTATTGGATTTTTTACGAACATCAAGCCAATTGTTCAAATACAATTACCCCATTAGATAAAAAGTTAAACTATTTTCTTAAGTTTAGTTAAACTTAAGAAAATACTTCATGATTATATTGTAAACACTGGAATCCAAAAGTCCGCTTAGTTGGGAAACCTTTTGAGATATGATTTTTTTACCAATTGCAGATAAGATGTGGGCATAACTTTACAAAAGACATAAATGACCTTAAATATGACTGCACAAAACAGCAGAAGTAACTTTGCAAAAGAACAATCCTGGGTATTCAAAAATACATATCTCACGTAAAAATTAACTTAGCATAAGAGGAATACCGCCATGAAATTTAATTGCACGTTCCCACTAACTGCGGGAAAAACTTTTTAAAAAAAGCAATGACTGTTAAATTTGATCGTGTGTGTTTAAAGTTTGTAGGTTCATGCATATCTTTATCAGTCATGTTGAAATGATAGAAGTAACTCTTGGGAATGTCTTTTCAGAATATGTGAAGGGCCATAAAATTTAATCATGCATGTTTACTGATCTTAGTTAATTGGCAAGATGTGAAGTTGTGAGTAGTAAAAATTAGTCATTATATTTATCAATTAAATTTATTTTATTAATAATAATTACGCTTAATCCGAAATATCCACTAATCAGAAATGGGTCTGGACCCAATAATTTCGGATTATGATGACTCATTTGAATATGGAAACAACTCTGCTGAACATGACCAAATGAAATGAATATTTGGAACATGATTAAAAATTATGATATCGTTTTTTAGTTCTCTTTAGTAGTTTAGTAACATGAACATTTATTACCATTTTTTTACAAAATACTAAGAAATAAAACTTCAAAATTCCGTAAATTACTGAGCAGACAAGGGTAACATCCCTTATTCTCGTTCACATAGTGTGATTATGGTCTCGGTTGGTGTCATTTGATTCAAGATCTTAATTATAAAATATTATATAGCTCACAGAATTATAATTTTGTTTTTGAAGTTTAATGGATAATAATTATGAATTACCCTACTAAGTATACTTTGATGAAATCTCTTCTGCTATTACATACAACACACTGTCTATATTTTTCAAATACCACAATTAGCTTTATAGTTTTTATATAGATATTCTGAAAGCCATTCATTTCATTAAAGTAATTCATAGCCATAATACAAGAAATAATCATTCCCTTAATTTGCCCCTGACAAGACTTACACTTACACACAATAGTTATAAATACCTCAGTGTGCAATTCTTTAACAAATTACCTCCATCTGCATCAACTTCGCCCATGAATAAATTTAAAGCAGTTATTGACACTTGGTTAAAATGCAAAGCATTTTATTCTATAGAAGAATTTTTAAATAGTGATTCTAGTGACTTGATTTTCTAATTTTAGAAAGTTACATATTTAGTTTTAAGATTTATTGTACTTTTTGACAATGTCGATTGCTTTGTGCTGAAAGACAATAAAGAGATTATTATTATTATTATTATTATTACTAACAATGAACATCAATAAAAAAGGTTAGCTCTATAGACACCAAACAAGATGGACTGTGTTGATTTAGAGAGTGTTATGCCTGCCAGACGGTGGCTCAGCTATAACAATATCAACACACGGATCTGGCATCGGGCCGTTCCACCTCCTGCTTCACTGATCCTGCTTTTTTCCTCATGGTTCTGAGAAAAATAATGAGTTTTGTAATGTGTAAGACAGTAAGACTACACAAAGATAGAAAACAAGTATCTAATTTATACTTAACAAGTAAGTAATTTATTTTAAATTAATTAGAACCCTTTTTGCATTCGAACGAAAGTTTTTTAGTGAATTAGTTATTAAGTAAATAGTTCATAGTATTTTCAGCTAAATTAACAAGTCAGGTTAATAAAATAACAAGATTGGTTTGTGGCTTTGAATAATATTGTTCTGTTATAAAGTGTACATAATTACTATTTTTTTATGGAGAGCGTCTATTAATGAATTTGATGTCGTGATGAAACCTAATACAATCATAAAATATTAAATTCAAATTTGAAGTTGTGTATATTTTATTAACTGTATTCTTTACTTCTTTTGAAAAGCAGGAAATTATATGGATTGTTATTTCCATAACCTCTGAATGGTTCCTTCCAGCAAAGTCAACAAGGGTAGTTTAATAATTATGTCAGCGAATTTCAATCATTTAGACGGAGCCAAGATGAAGCAAAATCTACTTAAATCCCAAAATGAACATACAACAATTTTCTCCATAAGAATAACATGGGAAAAGAGTATGCAGGTTTGCTGCCATAGGAATGTAAAATTGAGAGATTTTTGCAATAATCCAGTATAGATATCAACTAGATGAAGCCAAATACAAAGTTTTATTCGCATATGATGAGAAATAAGCGAGATATAGAATTTGATTTATTTCCCATAAGGTTAACATTGGGAATCGTACAGCGTTTACCAGTGGACTTCAGAGTACTAAATTATTTGTTTTTCCAAGCTGAATTCAATGGTCTAAACCAGAATTTGTAAATTTTCTTTTATATGTGAAAAATCCTAAAAACCTACTTTTGCAGGGGGTTTCCACCCTTACCCCCCCTTCCGAAGGACCGATCAAGCTGGTTTTCGAACTTGTCCGAATAATTACTACTTTACATGTCTGTGCCAAATTTCATTCAGATCGGACCATTTTTACGCGAGTTATCGTGCTTAAAGACACATAAATAGATATATAGATATGAAAATGAACGAATGGGTTTTCGGCATCTGGGGACCTCAAAACGAAAAGTTATGATGGTCTCAGGCTTAGGTGTTATCAGGAGACCTACGGTAACAGCTTCTTTCTATACAGAAATTCGCTAAAAAAATTAATTAAGGCCTATTTTCAGTTTTTACATTGAGTACTAAGAGGGAAGGCAGTGAGGAAGGGACAAGAGCTAATCTTGCAACAGTTCATTATTGAACAGTGGAGCAGCCTTAGACAATTAATATTTTAGGATTGTACGATATCTTGACTCCCGTCTTCAATAATTTAGCTTGATGTTCATTGTTTAAGAATAAATTGGACAACTCACAAAAATGTTGGATGGCTGGACTTGTACAAGACTTTTCAAGTTTTAATAAATATTACATAGTACATACTAGATTCTTGTTAAAACTTTGATTTTGACAAAAATTGTTATATTTTTACTGCTTTAATGCTCGAGAAGTAAAATAATGTAATTTTGGTAAAGTTGTGCCTTTCTCCTTAAATAAAATGTAGTAAATATTTATGTTTTTCAAGTTTTGATTGTGATTGTGTTATGAAGTATATCTATTAAAAAATACTGAACATTATTTAAAAATTTTTAGCAAATTGATTTTTTAAACTATACTATTAAGTACTAGGTACAAAGAATAATGACAACTAAGTCATTAATTTATTTTAAAAAACCTAATTTTTCTTGACGTTTTCTCTTTTTTATCCCAGAGCACGGGTGAAAAGCGGACTTCGAGTATTGGGGGCAGAAGTCAGTGACCGAGACGCTTGGAACATGAGTCTTGACATAAACCCAAAACACACGGTCGCAACTGTCACTGTATTCCGACGATCCATCAACAGTGATGATCAGGAGAAGAAAACTCTACCCAGGTGATAAATTTAAATGTTTAAATGTAATATCTTGTTGTATCTTCATCTTTTGGCAAACTATAAGGTTAATAGATTGCTGATGTAAAACCCAACAGGGAGAGAGAGAGAGAGAGAGAGAGAGAGAGAGAGAGAGAGAGAGAGAGAGAGAGAGAGAGAGAGAGAGAGAGAGAGAGAGACTAATCTGTGCAATCTGACCACGTTGCTTCCCCTCCTCCTGGGAACTTCTTCCAGCCTCTCCCCTCCATATCTTTTTGCGATGAATTATTAGCTGTAATAAATTATTATACTGCAACCTATCATAGGTATCCTGACAAAATTACATATCTTTTCAAATGCTAATTTTGTTTTCAGAAATAAGTTGAGGTGAGTTTTTCCCTGTTAAATACTAAATACACCAGCGCCTATGCATTTTCAGTGAATGTTATATGTCTGCCAAAAAAGATAATTGTGGTGATGTGTAGTTTTAAGAAACTTCAATGTGTTCCTTAAAAAAGAAAACCATGAAATAACTTAAAATACAATTAACACTTGTCATTGTTTGTGGTTCAGTAATATTTTTTATATAAAACAGTTAATACATGACAGTCAGTTTTTATTCAGTTGGATTTTTATAAGTAGAAAAGAAAAACTATTGTTAATATACATGAAAACAGTTTTCTTACTCTTCCATAAAATTTGCCTTCTTGGAGTTACGACCTTTGCAAACTAGGGTGACGATAAGTTTGTTAAAAACAGGTAAAAACATATGACCTAAGTTTTAATGCAAAACGAAGATCATAGGCAATATAAACTATTATTATAAAGAACAATTCTTGAACAACAAACAATGTTAAACGTTAACATGCTTTGTCAAGTTTCAAATTCCACTCTAATTATTAATTTATTGAAATTACTAAATTAGAATATTAAATCCCTCTTTATATTATTTATTTATGTGTTATGTAAATTTAGGTTGTGAGGCTACTATTGTTGTATGTGCGCTAATGTGTCCATGTAGGTGTAGGGTGGAGGAGGTGTTCTGCTGGCTGCTGGAGGTGGATGAGGACAGTGCCGAACTGTGGGACAAGGGTCAGGTCGTCTGGAGTGTCCACTAATGTGTCCATGTGGGTGTAGGGTGGAGGAGGTGTTCTGCTGGCTGCTGGAGATGGTGGAGGACAGTGCCGAACTGTGGGACGAGGGCCGGATTGTCTGGAGTGCCTGCTAATGTATCCATGTGGGTGTAGGGTGGAGGAGGTGTCCTGCTGGCTGCTGGAGGTGGTGGAAGACAGTGCCGAACTGTGGGACAAGGGTCAGATTGTCTGAGTGTCCGCTAATTTGTCCATGTAGGGTGGAGGAGGTGTTCTGCTGGCACCTGGAGGTGGTGGAAGACAGTGCTGAACTGTAAGACGAGGGTCGGATCGTCTGAGTGTCTGCTAATGTGTCCCTGTGGGTGTAGGGTGGAGGAGGTGTTCTACTGGCTGCTGGAGGTGGTGGAGGACAGTGCCGAACTGTGGGACGAGGGTCGGATCGTCTGGAGTGTCCGCTAATGTGTCCATGTGGGTGGAGGAGGTGTTCTGCTGGCTGCTGGAGGTGGTGGAGGACAGTGCTGAACTGTGGGACGAGGGTCGGATCGTCTGAGTGTCTGCTAATGTGTCTCTGTGGGTGTAGGGTGGAGGAGGTGTTCTACTGGCTGCTGGAGGTGGTGGAGGACAGTGCCGAACTGTGGGACGAGGGTCGGATCGTCTGGAGTGTCCGCTATGTGCTGGAGGGTCAGGAGCGTCGGGGCCACCACGCCCGTGGAGTCCATAAGGATGAGGAGCGCAAAAAGATCACTGCTAGGATAGAGATCCAAAAGGACGACATACAGGCTGTCTTGCCAATATCCAAGGTACAAATATACAAAATACATTTTTTATTTAATATTCTTCTGAGGATATTCAAAATTTTAACTTTTTCATTTTAAGGGGGCGGTCTACCTTGACAGAAAAATCTGCGTCGCAGAGCGAAATAACATTGTAAAGATAGGGCTAAAGCGCGCTGAAGTACCCTTGCAGACGTTTCGTATCTGGACGACAAAAGCTTTATTTTTTAAGATTTAATAAAAAAGGGAGTGGGTTCATGTTCTTAAGAATATTTTATAGAGCTCTACATTTTTAATTTTTCTATAAAGCGTTTCTGTCGTTAGTTATGAGACTTTAAAATCTAACAAAAAACTACCTTTTTTTAAAAGATTCACACAATTCCTGTGAATAAACAGGGATGAAATCAAAAATTCCAAAAATTTAGAGCTCTACTAAAACATATCCTTATTAAAATGACACCAAAATATTGGAAATAATATGAAAATCCAGCTATCAATTGATGAGATACAAAACCTTGTTTTAGCGCTCGGAACTTGAGGTAGACCGCCCCCTTAAGGTATACACTAATTACATCAACAAAAGCAAAATTCCGATCAATGCCCAGGCTAAAGCTTTCCTGGGCTATAGACAGCTATATCCATCAAACGTAATTTCTGGTCCAGTCTTCGTTTTTCAGGATAAAAATGGATAAATCTGTCTAAAATTTAAACTAACATTACTTTTGTTATTTCATGATATGTTATATATATTACAATAGTGAATTCTGAACTAGTGGATGCTGTATTGACTTTTGGGCAGATACTTAAGTTTTTGTTGTTGTAATGAGTTTTACTTCAAAATGACAATGACTAATCCTAACGACCTAAACTTTGCTGAAGATATACTGTAGAATCTTAATAAAAAGACACTTGAAAACAAAAACGTTGATAACAAGTGCACTTTTTAAGTTGCCTTAATTTTAATTACACTTAAGTCATTATAAAAATTACCTCAATAAGAAGAGTGAGTACCTTGATAACAAGACTGGTTTCATAATCCCCTTGAGAGTCTTCTCCTGAAGGTTCTACTTTAATAGAAATGCTAAATATAAATGTGTCAGAGGGATTTCATATTTGGCAGTGAAAATAACTATAATATGACCTGTGCTTCTGGTGAGGGAACTGATGAACCTGATCCGCAATATTTATGTAGTGTCAGCCTCGACTGTGATGTGGACTTGGAGGAGGATTGAGAAATAGAGATGAGGACATGGAAGTAGAATTGAGAGTCATAGATTTTATTCCAAAATGATAACTTTTGTGATGAAATTATGGTCATTGGTGAGCAGGGCAAAAATGTTGCTGGTGAGGAGGGTAAAAATGTTGCCAGCAGGATGAACATGTTTCTAATTAAGTCCATTTCTGGTCTGTGTCCCTCCATCCATTTTTTCAATAAACAATAAAACCATAAGAGATTCAAAAAAAGTGCAAGTGGCGTTTTTCCAGAGGACACAATTTCCAATGAATTGAGTATTAATAAGTATCAGTGGCGAGGCATGAAGTTTTTGCTAAATCATCACATAATTATTTCTACAAAAACAATGGAAGAGAGCAAATTTAAGGAAATAAAGTAAAAAATCACAGAACTATTTATTATGTATAAAAACGTATATTAAGCCAAAGTATTATTCTTGTTATGTTATTGTGAATTACAATAACTCTAACAATGTATTAACTTAGTATTAAACAATGTTATAGTTATTGAAATTCACAATAACACTGGCCATTTCTTCATCGTCTGCTAAACTACTACTAGAGTAATTGTACGACGTAAGCCATTACACTGTTTGCCAACGCGTGGCGTCATCTGCCATGTTCAATTCCTGTTGCAGACCATCTAAAATTAATTGACAAAAACTAAGGTTAAAACCGGAGCTTGTGTTCAAACAATAGAACACACAGCAATGTATACTGACATTAAAAGGTCGAGAATTGCATATCGCAGTATCGCAGTCGTCTTGTGTTGTCGTACCCTTAGCCTTTCGGCTACCCTTAGCCTGCGGAAGCTATCGAGAAGTTACGAAAGCGGCCGACAATCTCCGGAAGTGTCGTTGTACCCTTTGCCAAACCCCTGTGGAAACTACCAAGAAGTTACGAGCGGCCGACAATCTCCAAAGCCGTTTGAACTGACGCATTTGAGCAGGAGCCTAAAGGCATTGTGATTGGCTGCAGGTTTGGGGGGAGGTATGGTAGGGGCCTTCTTCGATTGGCATGGGGGGATGTTCCAGAGTCGCACGATCTGCCGATCCAGATTGCCTAGTCGCTACTGCTACATTCCAAGCGGTCACATCAAGGTCGAGAGTTTGAAGCGGTTGCTTGGGCGCGACTAGCGATACATTGACAAAATTTTTGCCAGGACTGAAAATAATTTATTTTTTCTGGACATCGCCACATCCAACGATGACCGCTTGTTTCGCCACTGATAAGTATGTACAATAAGTTTAAAAATAACTGTTGATTAATTTTCTAAAATGTTTTGAATCTAATTTCTAATACCACTGCCATAAAGAATGTAAAATTTTATGTAAAACACATTCATAAGAGGGCACTGCCCTTTGATCCAGATGAATAATAAATTATATTCATAGAATCCTGATGAAATTTCTAGTTATTTGACTCTTCAGTCATCAAAATTGGTTCACAGTAAAAAGTTGGGTGAGCTCATAAAAATGTCTTACTTAAAGAGTTTGTAAAAACATTACAAATTATTTTTTACAAAATGTTATTGGAATAATTTTTTGTGAGCTTACCTACGGCTTATTTTAAACCAATTTTGATGATTAAGGTGACAAATAATGGGAGTTTTTATCAATATTCTACAAATATAGTTTATTATTTATCAGATTACAGGGCTTTGCCCCTTGATATGTAGAGGCCGTAATAGTATATTACGTTACTAGCCCATTTCACATGATAGTTCCCGTGTGAGCTGCTAGGGGAGTGCGGGATTTTCATGCGAGTACGGTAAAACTTACCGGGCGTGTGATGTACGATACTTTACATTATACTACTCAGAAAAAACATATTTTTTTAACCAAACGCATTCCTCGCATAAGCTATTACATTTCTCAACTCTTCAAACATAGTCTATAATAAACAAACAAACAAACATTTGCTTCTGTTACCAGTGCTGCCACTACATTCCTCAGAAGTAGCCAATAAACATACATTAAACGTCGGTTTACTGCAATCAGCTGATTGTTTTGATTGTTGACTTCCGTTATTTTCATTTCCTAGTGCACTGTGCAGTGATCGGCAAAGAGTTACTTTCCAGCCAAGAGTAAGGCACAGGATATAGAGGTTTGTAGGTAGTATGATGTAAAGGTCGTTTTGAAATACATGTTATAATTTTACACCAAAAATATTCTTTACACTAATATATTATCAGTTGACAGTCATCCCCTGAATCAATGACTCCCACTTTGGTTCTTCAGCCAGTTTAGATAAAAATGTATTGTCAAAGAACTTATGCATTTCCATTGTATATTCCAAATATATTTCACCAAATATTTTCCCACCGAGTATAGCTGTATTGCTGAGATTGCAGTATACAGTGTCAACTGATAAAAAAATATTATTAAAGTGAATATCTCTCTACATTTTTGTAAGTTGTATTGGATAAATTACAGAACATTATTCTGTTTGCAGAACTGGGAAGTTATCAATACTGCAGTTCTAACTGGTCGTCAAGTGTCTCAGGCTATGAAGGTATTCATCGTCAGTCAGGCTGGCAAAGTAGCCGATGTCACGCTTCAATCGTCCTGTCACTCTGAGGATGAAAGTGTGCTCAAGGTATTTGATCTTTTTTTTAATTCCTTTTCAATAAAGTTTATTGTGCGAGTACCCGAAAGTCAAGTAATTACCCGACCTACTCGAGCACGAGTCAGGTAGCTCCTACTACCCGAAAAAACAAGTCGAGTTCTTGTTTCTCCCGCCGTTTACGTACGATCGAATTTACGTATGATTTACGTGTGTGCAATCGAATTTTACAGCCGATGGCGAGTTACGCAAAGCTCCATCTGCTGTTTTTCCTCAATCGACAGATTCTCTAGCGGCCGCTCGCTAGTTCCAGAAATAAGCAGCATTTTCTGTTCATTAGTGGCCAGCAAACATGCGCGACCATTTTTTATGGCCAATCGCTAGTTTCGCTAAGTTGCATTTAGTTTATTTACGATCGGCAAATACACGCGATCGTTTTTCGTGGCCGACCGTGACTTTAGTAAGGCTACATTTGCCGATTATCGGCGATCAGCAAATACGAGCGATCGTATTTCACGGTAGGTCGCGAATTTCAAAAAATTACATCTGCCGTTTATCCGCGACCAACAGATACGCGCTATTGTTTTTCGCAGCCGTCCAAGAGTTCTTCATAACAATAACCTCAGCAATACTTCATCAACTCATGGAAGATTGAATTTCAACAGTTATCTAGAAATACCATCCTCAGATTCCAGAAATTGAAAACTTACTTTAGCTCTGACCTTGTACAGGGTGTTTTTTTTTTAACGCAACCCATTTGTAAGAATGAATAATTCACATATAAATATGAAATAAGTATTGTTTTATATACTCTATTATTTAAATTTTATCACATTTAGTTCACCTTATGTGCTCAAAAAATCCGCCAGTGGAATTTGTATGACGTTATGCTCTCTCTATCAAATTCCCGAACATGTGTTGCTAGGTACCTCTTTGCATTACATTTGTTTTGTTTGTTTTGAGGTACTGAATATGCTGTGACTTGTTTTTTTAGGCCTTACTTTGTATTTACCCCCAAAGAACATAATAATATAGTGGGGTTAGTTCCAGGAATATTGGGGGGAAATAATCCTTCGCCGATAAAATCAGGTTTGGGTTGCGCTTTTAATGTGTGTGTCTTTAAGCACGATAACTCGCGTAAAAATGGTCCGATCTGAATTAAATTTGCCACAGACATGTAAAGCAGTATTATTCTACGAAAACAATTCATAAGATATTCAGCACCTCAAAACAAACATAACAAATTTAATGCAAGAAATTCAAAGAGGTACCTTGCAACACATGTTCGGGAATTTGATGGAGAGAGCATAACTTTATACAAATGCCCATGACGGACTGTTTGAGCACAAAATGTAAATTAAATGTGATCAAACTTAAATAATAGGTTGTATAAAATGTAAATATCAATAAAACAATCCTCATTACACATTCATATGTGCATTATTCAATCTTAAAAATGGGTTGCGTTTAAAAAAACACCATGTGACTTTACAACTTCAAATATTTGTATTCATAGTTTATCTTTTGAATGATTCACAGCCTTCATTTGATTTGTAAAAATGAGAAGAAAATTGTGGAGTTAATTGGTTTACATAAAACAGTTAGTTTAGGTTTTGTAATTTTTGTATTGGGGGGATATATTATCCTTATCTGGTTGCAGCTGTGTCAATGGATGTCAAAAAACAATAGATCAGAAGTAAGGCAAGAGGGTGGTTTTGGATTTAGAAGTAAACAAATAACTGGACACTTGTAGCTTTCCTCCGGGAGGAAACCTCCCTGATCTTGGTTTTAATTCTTTCTTCCACAATTTCTTGGCTAAGGTTTTAATCACAATTATTTTTAGGAAAAAAATAAACCTGTTGTTAATAGTTAAAGTAATAGGTTCATAATTAATCTTATGACTGTTTAAATTTCACTATGTTTTTAGCTATGCATATTTTACATAAATTTTTTTTGTGATCTTCTTGCATAGTTATTTGTTATTTTAAGTGATTTAGTATAGTTATTCATTTAAAAGTAGGGTTTATGCAATTTACGGGGTATTAGAAGAAAAGAAAAAATAGCTTACATAAATTAAACCACCTTCAACCTTCAATTAAAAATAGAATAAATTAAACCAATTTGATAAATAAAACAGATGAAGATTTCAATTAATTAAAATTAAAAACCTAATTACTATAAAAAAATAAACATTTCATTACTTTTCACAAACAACCACTCGACTCGATTAGTTACTCGAGTAGTTGGCTTAATACTCGACTTTGTTTCAAAATCCACTTCTTGCTCACCCCTAAAGTTTATAATTAGGTCAAGATTTATTATTTTTTACTAATAACCAGGTTCTTTAATGTTTACTCTTAACTCTTTTCACCTCCATATTCCCCTTGGTTACTTTCCATTCTTTTAGCTTATCATTTAATTTCTTAAAAAAAACATGTTTCTAGCATTTGAGGACAACTTCCTCCTGAAAATGTCTTTACAAATTTATTTGCTGTATTAAATTCCTGTGCATAACTTCCTAAGTTTTAGTGAATTTCCCCTATAGGGATAAAGCTATTACTGCAGTTCTCATGGTAAGACCTCTACACAGGACCATATAACTAATAGTTTTTTGTTTTTCACACCGAAAAAAAAATTCATTCAGATAACTCTACCGGGAATATTTGCAATAGTAGTTTTTAGATGCTATTAGTTTTTTTAACTTATACCACCATGTCATTTAAATTCAATTTTTTAAATCATAGTTATGTGAGTTGCACATATTAGAAGGAAGATTCATAAATTAAATGATAATTTTGAAACCAGACCAAGCATTACTACTGTTATATTAACATATTTTAGCCATTACAAGGTATTAATGAATATTCAGGTCAACTGATAATTTGCATACACGTACTTTAAAAAAACTCCTATCTGACAGTAAAATAACGGTAGAATCAGTTCCAAACTTAGTCAAACTTTTAATGGAGGTAACTAACTTGGTATGATGACAGAAAGTTTTCTCATTAATTAGTACAAAGATATAACAGCTTCTATCAACTCGTTTTGACTTTTCTGAATGTAAAGAATACTTTTTTCAGTTTTTATTACATTTTCATGAAGGCCCATCAATAATACCCCTGTTACAGTAGACCTGCATAATCAGCGAATTTCAAATGCTTGAATTAATCATTTACACTGAGCCTTAAATAGAGTAAAATCAAATATAAATCCTAAATTGAGCACACAACAATTTTCTCCAGAAAAATAACATGGGAAATGAGTATGCAAGTTAGCTGCCATGGAAATGTGAAATTAAGATTTTTTGCAACAATCCAGTAGACATCAACTAGATGAAGCTATATACCAAGTTTTATTGAGATATGTTGAGATACAAGGGAGATATAAAATTTTATTTATTTCCCAAAAGGTAAACATTGGGACAACGTACCAATAATTCAAAATACTGAATTGTTGGTTTTTTAAGCTGAACTTAATGGCTTTAATCACAATTTCATAAATTTTATTTTTCAATGTAAAAAATCCATTTTTGGAGCGGTTTATCCCCCTTATCCCCCCTTCCGATGATCCGATCGGACTGATTTTCAAACTCTTCCAAATAACTACTACATTACATGTCAGTAGGAGTGAAACAGGAATTTGGGCCCAGGAGGTCGGAGCTCGAGGGGGTGGATTAAGTTCGGGCCGAGGCCAGGCGCCGAAAAACCCCCCTTTTCCCGCCTTTTCCTGGGTTTTTCACGGCAAAAACACACTTTTTCATACATAATTCGACCCAATTTCAACACGATTTTCGATTTAATTTAAAAATAAAAAATTCTAAATTCAAAAAACGTAAAAATTTGAGTTTTTTCGGAGATTCGAACGGGGTCCGCCGGCTTGATGGCTGAGTACACTCCCGTCTGAGCCAAGGCGCCGTTGATTGAGCGCCTTCAATATCTAACATACGATTGGTGACATGGCGTGCCAAGAGACACGAACAGACACTGGTGTCACTCCACATCTGGTCGGCCAACACTCTTGGTCAGATGTCATGAAAATAAACTGTGTCGTATTAACGGGTTACCTTGAGCGAAAAAAAACCATCGAATATGCTAATAAACCCGGTCTTGGACAAGGAAAGTTTTTTAATTCCATTTCTCGCATAAAATCAGACTACATTTATAGTAAACTTCTTTTTCTGTATTTTGATTTGTATTTAGAATTTCCACATAATATCAAGTTTTTACCTTAACTTCTCATACTAAGACAGGTTCTTTACAACAAAAACAGACCTCATTGTATTTGTTGTCTGGAAATTTAATTGTGTTTGGGAAATAATAACTTTATTTATTTAGATTTCATAATTTTTAATATGATTCCCATTACATTTTATTTATTTTTATTAGCTCCAAAATCCTTTCCAAAAACTAAATTTGTAAAGTCAGCTGAGATAGGCTTAAAATATTCAAAATTAAAATAGTGAATTGTGATTGGTTTACATCAAGATTTAATTGTGTTTCCTGTCTCCTGTTTCCTGTTCTTCTTCAGTGTGGTGTTGGATAGACTCAAGATCAAGAAGCAAGATTTCTCAGCCCACTCAATAATTACATTAATTACTTTATTTGTACTTTTCTAAATTCTCCCCACATCAAGATTTGAACTATTATTATTTGTATCTTATTTCTAAAACTCAAAAGTATTGTAATGTTAAATTTGTACCGTACGTATCACCAGTAAATTATTACATTTTCCCATGGATCAATGGTGAGTTTCATTATTTTCTATGAACATTCAAGGTTACAACACATATTTTTGGCCGCTCTCGTTCCGGATCATTGAAACAGTCCAATTGAAATACAGTCCACAAACTCAAATTTGGTGAAAATTATCTTTTGAAGACTAGAATTTGAATATTTTTTTTAATCGTGAAGGAAGAAATATTTTTTGTTGGACAGTGCCGCCATGTTGACTTTCCAGTGCCCATCAAATCGGCAAACAACAATAATTTGATCACCACTCAGCTGACTAGTTAGGGTTAGAATGTTGGCAACACTGTAAAATCTTTCAACTTCACTTGTTTATGTTTATGTTTTGATCTTCCTCATAAATTAGGTTAAATATCTTAAAAACAATCAACAACGTAATTGAAGGTATTTATGGGAATCTTAAATAAATATTAAATATATTATTGCTTAGGTCTACCTCAACTCAATTATTTATTTATTTTGATTACCTTTCAGGACCTGGCAACAAACTACTTCTAGGTTACTACTTGCTTCTTGCTCTCTTAATATAAGTATTTCTCTCAATTAAATGAATTAAATGTGTTTTTGTGTCATTCCTCATCTCTTTTAGTTTTAAGTTTGTGTATTTGTATGGTTCTGAGCTCAAACATAGATAGCCTAATTTGAAAACTCAGCTCCCTAGTATATTGCCTTGGTACCTATTACTATAAAAGTAGCCTACTTCTTATATAATCCTCTCATATCATTTGCACAATTATTTTTGCTTCAAGATTAGTTTATTCTCAATCTGTTAACTCAATGTTTGTTATTTTTACTCACTTTAGGCTCAGTCTACAAAAGGTATTTCAAGTGCAGTAATCTTTCATAGGCCCTTGTACCAAGATACTTGATATTTTTATGTTCTGTTTGTATATGACCTACCTATGTCTCTGTAGTTCTCTAGCTTAACTCATTTCACCACACTCAAGTTAACTTTTGTCTCTTTTCTTTTGTTTCTAATAACTTATAGGCCCTAGCCTAGATCTTTTCAGTTTATAATTGTTAATTCTCATTAACTTTAGCTCAGTTTTTCTCCCTTCATACTGTTGTTACTTTTTACCCTCTTTAGGCCTATTTAAAACGCACATATAGCTTAGTTACTCTCAATCTCAATTTGTTTGAATAGCTTAACTTAGTAAGTTTAAAACAATGGTGAACAAGGAAATGAAATACAGTACTTATGAAAGATTGACCACTCTCACTAAAAATCGTTTTAAGGTTATATTAGATTCTGTTGAACAATTGTCCCAGCAAGTTGACCCTCTCACACCAGTTCAAATAAAAACTCTCTCCAATTACTCTAAAGAAATAAACAGAAAACGTGACGATTTTGAAGCAAACCTTCTAAAAATTGCAGAGCATGTAACTGCTGATGAAGCCCCTGATCAAACTCTCGCTAAAGATGAAAATGAGATAAATGATACTTTTAATTTGATTGACAGTATTATTGCCACTCTATTACCTCAAGATGATCCTTCCTCTGTTCCTACTGTTGATTCCTCATCCGCTCATTCTGAATCTCAGTTACATATCAGACTTCCTAAACTGGAGCTCAAACACTTCAATGGTGATTCTCTCGCTTGGGTGTCATTTATAAATTTATTTGACACAACTATTCACAACAACCCCAACCTCTCTAATGTAGTGAAATTTCAATACTTGTTAAGTGTTTTGTCAGATGAACCTCTCAACCTCATAAAATCATTGTCAATCTCAGACGGAAATTACCAAGTAGCCTATGAGCTGCTTATGGATCGCTATCACTCCCCCCGAAGGCTCACTACATTACATCTCAATAACATATTAGATTTACCCAATGTATCTGCAAACTCACCCAAACAGATGAGAACTTTTGTTAATCAGTTTTATGAGCATACTCAAGCACTTAAAGTTTTGTCGTGTGACATTGCAGAGAACAATCCTCTTCTCTCTGCGCTCCTACTTAGGAAAATGGATAATGAATCACGTAAAAAATTGAAAAATTATCGTTCTAGTATTCAAGATGATGCAGCTACTCAAATCTCTCACACTCTCCCTACAGTGAATGAAATAATTAAATTTTTAAATAATGAATGTAACCATATGGAAGATGCTAGTCTACACAATGTTAACAAAAACAATGCTTCCTCTCTTTCACACTGCAACACAAGTAAACCTCATGTACCTAAAAGGCCTTATCCTCCCTTGAAAAATGTATCGTTAGCTGCAACCAACCCATCGAAAGTTTCAAACCCCTCTTCTTTACCCTGTTTTGTTTGCAATGAAATAGGGCACAAAGTGTATACATGCACTGTTTTCAAAAGTAAATCTCCTCATGAGCGCTACCAACTAGTGAAAAATAATCATCGGTGTATATCATGCCTAGGTACACACTCAATCAAAGCATGTAGATCTAAGTCAAAATGTTTTACATGCCATAAAAAACACCATACTCTCATACATTTTGATCAGCAAAATGAGGATACTGTTACATCAAAACCTCAGCTAGAACAAAAACCTAGCATCACAGTTCCTTCAAATGATTTTGTACACCATGGTCTATTAATACGACCATGGTGAAAATAGCCGAGTTTTGTATTTGGGTTACAAATCTACATGTCCTAGTGTGGGACGCCTTTATGAATCTACAAAAAAAATGGGATATGCGAATAAGCGCTGCATGAATAAAACCAGTCGTTCTAACGGGTCTACCATGTGGGACCAGTCCTAATGTGGGACGCCTTTACAAACCTACCACAGAATAACAAAGTCCTAATGTGGGGGGTGAACGTAAGCACTGCATGAATAAGACCAGTCGTTCGAACGGGTCTACCATGTGGTACCACTCCTAATGTGGGACGCCTTTACAAACCTACTAGTCCTAATGTGGGGGATGAACGATTCGTTCACCCCTTTGAATCCCTTTACATAGGCCGCAAACTCCTAGTGCAAGTCGATTCGTTATACCACGACATTCGTCTGACGCACATTGACTGAACTCATTATGACTTCATTAACGCGCGTTGATGACGGTCGTTTTACCTTGACGTGTGTTGACGATGGATGGCTTGCGTTAGAAAATTGACACTTCTAAAACGCTGTGTGCAAAAAAAATTATCTTCCGGTTGTGTAAAAAAATTATCTTCTATTGAAAAATATCATAGTTTGTCTCAAACACAAAACACATGCAAGCTTGTATTCTTGACATAAAAATCTTCTTTAAATAAAATATATATAGTTGAGCGAGTTAATCTAGCAACAGGTCTTAAAGTAAATAAATAGTAGCTGTCTTTTTTACATACATTAAAATACTATATTATATTATGTTATGTTTAAGTAATCACATATTTATAAATAAAAGGCCCTGAAAATAGTCTAGAGAGCTCAACAGAACATTTAATTTAACCTTTTCAGCTGAGTTTTAGATGATTGGATGAGTTTACAGTTTTCGCTGATCGCCTAATTTGGTGCTTCCGCTTTGTAGGAACAGATTTCATATGGTTATCGACAAAGCTTCACTTTCTTATTTCTCACAGTGTTATTGCTTTTGCAGGTCTCATCATCTTGTAGCTCTGTGTATGTCGATGGCTCTGAGATCCGAGGCTCGTGGAATGCATCTGTGCTTGTCAAATATGGAACATACACTGGCCTCGCACGCTTCACTCTCTGGATGCCCGAGTTCCCACTAGAAGTCAGCGTAAACGACTTCCGCCTTAGTCAAATCAAGAATTGGAGGGTGCCAGATGAACATCTAAGGTTAATGCTAATACTATTTTATTGGTGGCTGGAAGAGTCAAAAGCCCCTAATCATAATATGGGGAAATTAAATCAAAACAGTAATTTTTTATTATAGTATAAAATACCTTCACAGTAACTGGCTTTTAGATCCACCATCTGTTAATATCCACACATGGTTTTGAATCAAGCAACAGCACCACATACCCTATACTCTTATATAATATATAAGCAATGTTATATTGTGTGCGTGCTTGCTTGCTTGCACAATTACCTCAAAAACGGCTCCGAGGATTTCCTTCTAAGTCTGGAAATAATTAATTTATGAATCAAAAACATGTTCTATGCAGATTATTTGGCCAGAGTAAATCTAATAACGTAATAAAATTAATTTTAAAGTCGTAAAATTTTAATTTTGGCCTTATGAGTTGCCATGATGGTAACGAAATAAACAAGAAAAGTGTAAACAAATAAAAGAATCACAACAGCTGTTTGCAAACTACAGCCATCTAGGAAAAAATATAGCATCTGGGATAAGGATTGCATGGAATAATTAAAAGTTTACGGTATTTATAAATTATTATCAAACTGTATCATAGTAATTGAATGAACTGGTAAGTATAAAATATACCAAGCAAGGCTAACAACAGACGTAAACAAAGCAGACGTTTTCAGTTCCAATTCTTTTTAAATGGATATTTTAAGTTAGGTATTTAAATAGATATTTTAAGATTTTTAGGTCAGGTATTTTAAGTTATTTTTTGTTTTCTGGTGAATTTCAATAAATTTCAGCATTTTTCCTGAGTTCCTGGCATCAAGTCCTTCAATTTGAGCCCTCTCCCATCATTCTTCAAGGGCAAAAAGCCTACAACTTCTTTACAGAAATTTCCCTTATATATATGGAATATATACATGTATATAAAATAATAAAAAATTATTTTTGGCCTACTCAACTCTTTTTAATGGCCTTTAATTTCATATATCTAGGAATTTGAAATGTTCTTTTCAATATACAAAATAGTAATAATATTAATATTTTGTACAGCAGAGGTACTAACAAGATAAAGAAGCGAAGTGTAGAAGACGGGAAAGGTCGATGGTCGGGAATAAATGCGATGGTCACGGAAGATGTGGAGAACAACTTGGACGACGACAAGGCTGGCCCCTCTCACTGCAGACTACGTTATCAGCAAAGTCCAGTAGAGGTTAGTTTCAGATAGATTATTGTTTTATGTTTGTAATTTTTATTTACAAAAAGGAATTTTTTATTTACTGTGTTAGTGTACGATGACTTGGTACTTTGGCCATTGCAGGTTTACGCGAGATTCCTGGCAGCCGACCACGACTCGGGCCGAGTGAGCCACCTGGTGTCGCGCAGGACTTGGCTGCGGGTGACCGACCTCGTACTGGGGCTCCTGCGGGTGTCCGACCCCCGGATAGCCTCTCTGCAGGGGCGCACGCTGCAGGGCAGGAGTGTCGGACGCACCGAAGTACAGGTACCATGCAGCTAGTCCTCACACCCGAATTATTTGTTGATATTTATTAAAAATGCAAAGATGGACAAATTTAATATTCGGCTTAATCGTTTCTGAATTTAAAAACTGTTTTATGTTTTTTTAACTTGAAAAAGAATTTTAACCATGAGGCCCATACGCAAATTGCGCATTTAAATATTATTTTCATATGTGAGAAACTCGCCTACAATTAGAAGAAATTGTAAGGCTTTAAACTCCATGTTGTTACTTATCAAATTAACCTTTCATGTGAAGTTTAAAGGTCTCACCTAAATAAATAAAAGCTTAGGTGAACAAAACACACACACATTGTTCATCACCCCAGTACTAGGTATTTTAATTTGTCTTCTGGCACAATAATAGTATACCGGAAGTTTTTCTTCGCACATTCATGCCCTAACACCATTTTTAAGACGCTGCAAGTAGATAGGCTTTTACCCTCTGATGTTCTATCACCCTTTTTTTCTCTCGGCTGTTCTTATCGAAGGTTACATATGTTTTTCCCTAATCTCATTGACTCATTTTTCTCTTTGCTTTCTTCTTCTTTCTGTACCGTAAAGAATAAATTTTCCTACCTCAATCAGGCTACAATTACCAAATAGTTACCCGTTTAAGAATTAATTTTCATAAAATGTATCAAATCTTGTTTACAGTTGTAGATGTTGCAGATAATCTATTTTGATTTACAATCTGACTTTGGTCATCAGCTGTTAAATAACAATCACATTTTAAAACCGTTATTACGCAAGTTGTTCAGCACTGCAGCGTTAAAAGCGTCCTCTAGAAATAAATCAAAGGATTGGGGGTCGAAACCGTAAAATAAATGCCCATTTTAATTATCAGACGCCAGTGCGCTATATTATAAGCTTTAAAATGACACCTCAATCATAAAAAATGGTTAAGTATGATGGCTGAAAAATGGATGTAACAGAAAAAACCCTTATTGTATCATAAGTATATAGATTACAAAAAATCAGTTATTACTTATAATTAATTAAATTATATACAGAATTACGTAAGCGATATTTTTTTACTGTAATTTTAGGAGTTTGGCAAAACACAGAATGATGGATGAAAGGTTTCAATGCCAGGGACTTAGGGAAAAATACTCAAATATCTTGAAATTCACCAGAAAATTAAAAATAACGTAAAATATCTTCCACTTTAAAAGAATAGGGATCTAAAAACGTCTATAATACAACATGTGGGGTTGATGCTTGGTTCAAGGCTATGTGGTATTATGGTTTACTAGTGGCTTTTATAGGGGTAAAAACACCTGAAAAATAAGAATAAAGTCTATTAGTTATAGTAAATTTGCGTTCCATAGTTAGCTGGAGTTTAAATAAACCATATGTCCATATCTAGCATATGGCTTTGAATCAAGCATCAGCCTCACATGTTTTAACATAAAAAAGCAGACGATTTTAGCTTCCAAGGCTTTTGAAGTAATAGTTATTTTACATTACTTCTTATTTTCTGTTAGATTTTAAGAAATTTCATGTTTTCCAAGTCCCTGGCATCAAAACCTTTGATTTGAACCCTCTTCCATCATCCTGTAACTTGCCAAACGCCCACAAATTCTATTTAAGAAATTTTGCTTACGTAATTTATGAATGTGAAGTGAAGTGAGCGGGATCAAAAATTCATTGTCCGTCAGTATGTGAGTGTGTGATTGTGTATGTAACGCAATCACTCAAAAATGGTTGCATTGATCATTTTCAAATTTTGTACCAACATTTAATTTCACTGGAAAGATGCCATTACATTTTGAAGGAAATCCATTGAAGCATTTTTTATCAATTTGATTTTAAAAATGTAAAAAATGCCATCAAACTAGCATTAGTGAAAAAAATAAAGTAAATAAATAAAAGTAAATAAAGTTTATTTACTAAACAATAGGATGTGATTGAAGGTAATTTTAAATACAAAAGAAACTAGCAATGAAATGGGTGATAAAATATAGTTTCCCAAAAAAGTTCATCATGTGCTGTTTGGTTAACAATTCTTTAATTATTTGAAAAAGGTTTCATAATTATTATTAATGGAAAACCCTAATTTACATTTGCAAAATCCTGAGGAAAGTTAGGTGGAGATCAGCTGCTGCTCTTCTCTGACGGGTTTCTTGTGGACAATTTGGTAAAAGACATTGTGACAAACCTGTAGCCAGGAAAATTTTTGGGCTCTGCGGCTACAGGAAGTGAAAAAATAACTTTATAACCTTTCACTTTAACACAATTTCAACATTTTTGAATTTTGACCACCTGACTCCCCGTTGGCCTTGCATTGGGATTATGTTTTCTCAGGATTTTTAATGTGTAAATTTGGGTTACCTGCGTCAGGTTCTACACTTAAATGAACTACATAGAGCGTATTTTGCTTATGCTCAATCGCTGCTTGAAGGGGGGATAATTGCCTGGGGGGGATCCTACAGTTCGACATTAAAACCACTCTTCACAACTCAAAAGTCAATTATTAAAGCTGCCCTGGGCAGAAGTCGCAGATACCCTACGGATGCTTTGTTTACTGAAATGGACGTCCTTGACATCAGACAACTGTTTATACGTACTTTAACTTTGTATATATTTAAAAACTCAACCAAATAAGTCGAGTTTTTTTTTGGGGGTTGTATGCAAAAACCATTGTATTCTTTGGATGAATATTTTGTGAAGTAAAACTACAGATTTGTAAAAGTAGAGATTAAGTTTTGTTATATTATTTTGATGCTATTTATTGTACTTATGCAAAAGAACAAATAAAGATATTTTGAATTGAATTGAAT
Organism: Flexamia atlantica; assembly: GCA_035578135.1. NCBI lineage: Eukaryota > Metazoa > Arthropoda > Insecta > Hemiptera > Cicadellidae > Flexamia > Flexamia atlantica. Next base: position 190,552,061 of record JAQJVK010000001.1, on the reverse strand, counting down.
TGAACTCAAATAATCTGTTCGTCCGTCCGTCTCATGATTACAGAACAAGACATGCACTGGACTTGGGAATTCGAACACCAAGACTTATTAAATCTTTTTCAACAACAAACTGTTTTTATTATGCTCATATTATCTACAATAATCTACCAACGACGCTACGAAACAATGAGAACGTAACTCTGAATAGTTATAAAAGACTTGTTTTAAAATGGTTGCATGAAATTGGTAGAGAAGGTGCAGCAAATATTCTGATTTCACTATACAGACAATAACTGATCAGCTGATGCGTCATGTTTGAGGAGTGCGTGTGCGCGCGCGCCTGTGTGTGTGTGTGTGTGTGTGTGTGTGTGTGTGTGTGTGTGTGTGTGCGCGTGCGGTGTGCGTGCGAGTGGTGTGGCTGCTAGGATGTCAACTTTGAATGAGAGGTGGGGAGAAGGTTTTTTGTTTTCCGTCCGTCTCCTTCTCCAGATCGTGAGTGATTCACGTACCGTTCCCCTACTTGTCACTTTGTCTCCAAATTCCAGACGATTAGGCATTTTGCAATTAAAACTTCAAATTTTGTGCATGAAATAATAATTTATTTTTCTTCTTAAATAGCATTGACCAAGCAGACGATTCATTCTCACGCACGGGACTTTTCCCATGTGAGAATTAATTTCGCTTATTTTTGTTTTATCAGTATTATTATTATTATTCATTTGTATTATTAAGCTGCAAAATGTATGTTGCTTGTATATTTCTTTTGCGAAATAAAGACATTTTTGATTTGATTTGATTTTGATTGACCTACTAGTTAAAAACCACGAAGCGAAAATATACTGTAACTAATAAACATTTTTACTATGATTTTTCAGGGGCTTTTGCCCCTAAAAGCCAATCGTTAAAAATATAAATCTATTTTTTTTTAATATTGCATTGTCTCATCAGAGCCATTTTTAAGTTTCAGGGAAAGTTACTTTACTTCACAAACCCTAAATGGAAAAGTTATTTAAACCCTATTGAGAATGGATATTGCAATATTTTGAACCAAAATCTCAAACACAACTTAAGGGAATGTGTAGGAAATGCACATGATGTGATCCTGACTAAATTGGCCAATCTAAGTCACGTAAGAATAAGGCTCGCAAAATCATCTGATACATGTGCAGGTGTTGTCGGCGATCACGGGCCGGGTGATAGGAGCCAAGGAGGTGCGGGTGGGGAGCGACAGGATATCGGTGACCAAGCTGTGGGTCAACATCTGATACCTGTGCAGGTGTTGTCGGCGATCACCGGCTGGGTGATAGGAGCCAAGGAGGTGCGGGTGGGGAGCGACAGGGTGTCGGTGACCAAACTGCAGGTCAACATCTGATACATGTGCAGGTGTTGTCGGCGATCACGGGCCGGGTGATAGGAGCCAAGGAGGTGCGGGTGGGGAGCGACAGGGTGTCGGTGACCAAGTTGCGGGTCAACATCGTCTCCGGGCTGCAGCTCAACATCTCACCTGACTCGGCCATCGACAACGGCTACATCGCCGAGACCTCCGTCACTAGGAAACTGACAGCTCAGTACCAGGTACAAATATTACAAAAGCTACAATGACATTTGTATACATAATATGGTTATTATAAAACTAATAATAAATATATCATAGCTTTTCTTATCTTTTTTAAACCATCTTTTTTTAATCTTTTTATTGATCCTATTAGTTTACAACAAACAGTTATATCATTTTATTACTGAAACATTTGTTTTGTTCTTTGTGCCTTCGTGCAGGCAGTCATCAATAACTTTAAAAAAATCATTTTTGAGCTCTGTCGTTTTCAATAGATATTAGAGCTAAGCTATTTAAACTGTCTTGTGTCATTGTACTTCTTAAATATCATTTCATTAATTTAGCTTAGAAAAATATAACTCTGCCTTTGCAATATGGTTAGTGGGAGTATATGATACACGCTGTGCACACATCAAGGTAACTCGAAGTCAACGAACTATGATTAAAAGTGACGCCAATTCTTTTACTGATTTATTTTTATAAATTTCTTTTCAAATGACTATTAAACTCAGTAGCTGTTTTATTAGTGTCGTATTAAACTCAGTAACTGTTTTATAAGTGTCGTTTTCTGAAGCAAAATACAATATTATTTAATGGCCCCAATGCGATCAGGAGATTTGCTGGTCACAAAAACACTGAGTGTTTTTTTGCTGCACTATTACCGAGGGATTTGTCATAAGCGACCGCGCTTTGACAGCCGCGATACAACCAAAAACTGTCAGAATAACTGTCTGAATTTAAGAATAACGGTCTAATCGCTGATTACTATGATTCTGAATAAAGGTTTAATGAACTATTGAGCTAAGTAATTGTTGGCAAGAGAAACTTGGTGGGGTGGTAAGGTCATCGTTGGTTCCAGTGGGTTAGTTGGGGTTGATGCCCTAAAACAACCAAAATTTAGTCTGCAAAGTTGCAGCGCCTACCCACAATTGACACCAGAATATTTTGAATTGCGGGCTCTTGAGAAAGCTAATCGCAGCGGTGTTGAAGTTGCAAGAACTGATTGGTGTCTTTGGGGTTCCGGCTCATCTCCACTCAGAGTAGGTGGAACCTGAGGGCTCCCAACGCGCTGGCACCTCCGCTTGAGACTTTTGATTCTCCTTCAGTTGAAGGTTGCGAGCTGTTTGGTCAGCGATCGGGCTCCTCCCCCCCCAGAGGAAAAATTTGATGCTTGAGGCCTCAAGGACTCTTCACTTGGTTTCTGCCCTACTAAAAGAACTGAATTTGAATGAAAGGGGGATAACTGCACGCACAATTTTGTATCATTTTTTTGTTTTTTTTTATTTATTTATTTTCAGGCCTTATATTTTGTTTTTATCTGAGATTTTGGTATAAACCGAAGTCTTGTGTTGTTTTTCTCAGCATTGTTGCAATCATAAACATACTCTTGTAGGCTGCTGCAAGATGCAAGCTGGTGATGGTGATTATAGGTGAGTCTTGGTGAAGCTGGTTGTTACGGAAGATGGCTGTTGTTAAAGCTGGTTATTTCAGGTGGTGATTGTTGCTGAAGATCGAAGTTATTGCTGGAGATGTCTGTTGTTGAAGGTGTTTGTAGTTGAAGCTATTTCAGGAGATGACTGCTGCTAAAGATCGGAGGAGACTGAAGATGTCCATTGTTGAAGGTGGTTGTAGTTGAAGCTATTTCAGGAGATGACTGCTGCTGAAGATCGGAGTTGACTGAAGATGCTATTGTTGAAGGTGGTTGTAGTTGAAGCTGTTTCAGGAGATGACTGCTGCTGAAGATCGGAGTTGACTGATGATGAGCCGCACTGGGGGATTCATGATAATAGCGGAACAGCATATCAAAGAGTTTGGCAGGAACTACTACCCTTGGTTTGTTCTGATTGGGAAGACGGTGCATCAATACACCGTTAACAACAGTGTAGTTTGGTGGCCTTCGGGGATTACGTATGAGTTTGGAAAGTTTGGAATCTTCGTGTTGATGTGTGGCTATGTCTTTGAAAATTTCAGGAGTGGATTCAGGTGAATTCACCTGAAAATTTCAGGTGGAGTGGGTTCCTGAGGGGTTTCAGTAGGGTCAGTGTTTTCTAAAAGCCGGGAGAGATAGTCAGCTACCAAATTGTCCTTCCCACGAATATGATGGATTTGGGACTTGAAAGAATTAATGAGGGATACCCATCATGCTATTTTCATAACCTGGTGGGGGTGGTTCAAGAGCCATGTTAAAGCGGAGCAATCTGTGTGCAACTGCAACTCCCTATGCTCGAGGTACTGCTGATACTTCTGGAGAGCAAAAACAACAGCAAGACACTCGAGTTGTAAGGTGGAATAGTTAAATTCATGCTTGTTGAGTATGCGAGAAGAATAACAAACAGAAAAAAGTTGACCATCATGCTCCTGAAAAAGGGTACTTCCAATACCAGTTCCAGATGCGTCTGTGTGAACTATAAACTCTTTTGAGAAATCGGGCATCCGTAAGATGGGGGAAGATACAAGAGCAGCCTTGAGAGCTTCAAAAGCCTTAAGTTGTTCTGGACCGAAAATGAAATCCACACCCTTGCGCTTCAGTTAATTGAGTGGTTGAGAAATGATGGCATAATCCTTTATGAATCTAGCATAGTAGGTGGTCATGCCCAAGAACCTAGAAAGCTGCTTGACATTCTTGGGAACAGGGAAATTATCTATCGGTTGAGTGCGATCAGGATGAATAGATATTGAGTGGTTTGCGAAAATATGGCCAAGGAACTGAATGTGATTGGAAGCTACTGTAATCTTTTCAGGGTTGACTGTGAGACCAGCATCTCGCAGTCTCTCAATCACAGAACGAACCTTAACAAGATGCTCAAAGGATCCGTCGCTGTATACGCAAAGGTCATCAAAGAAGTTGTAAACATATTTGAACTTGATATCCCCAAATATTTTGTCTATGAGAGAGATCAAGACCATACTTCCTGATGCCAAGCCAAAAGGAAGATAGTTGAAATCATATTGAGTCCATGGAACAACAAAAGATGTATAAGGCTTGGACTGTTCTGAAAGAGGGATTTGATTGTATGCAGAATTGAGATCAAGAAGTGTGAACCATCCGGCTTGACCCAGATGTTGGAAAGCTGACTCTGTCGTTGGCATTGGTGTGGTGTCAAGGTCTAAGATCAGGCTCAAATTGCGATAATCCACCACCATTCGAGTTTTGCCACCCTTCTTGGGAACCAGGAAGGCAGCTGATGCAAAAGGAGAACTCGATGGTCTGATTACGCCTTTTTTCAGAAGATCATCTATGTGCTGTTCCATGAGTGCTAGTTTGGGTGGTGCATACTGATAAGGCTTGTTACGGATGATTTTGGAAGAATTCACTCTGATATGATATTCAAGAATATTGGTGCGACCTATATTCTTTGTAATGATTTCAGGAAATTCAGCGATCAATTGGGTGACTTGATCCTTTTGCTCTGGAGTAAGATTTTCTCCCATGGCTATGGTTTTGGCATAATCCTGAGAAATTTTTGAGAGCAAGGTGAAAACTTTTGGAGTGCCATATGGAAATGTTAAGGTGTGAGATGCCATGTTGATGATGGCCTTGGTCTTTGTCAAAAAGTCAGAACCTAAGATGTTGGGTACAGGCAACCGCTCAGCAATTTGAAACGTAAAGGTCCAAGAGAGATGACCGATCTTGAAATGAACTGAGGCCTGAAATTTGAAAGAAACCCTATCACCAGAGGCTGAAAGCGCAGAAAAGGATGTTGACTAAGTTGCAGAAATAGCATGACTATTTCTTCTGATCTCCTGAAAGGTTGGAAAGGACATTATACAACAAGATAATCCCGTGTCCACAAGTGCTAACATGTTGAATACATTCCCCAAAAGTCAAAGGGACTTTACAAAGTTCGAGCTTGGGAATGCTTGGGGCTCTCTTGGGAGTGGTTGAGGGAATTATGGAATAAGCACAAATGGTGGACTGATGGCTTGGAGGGGGGGTTCCGCCTAAGACCTCCCTCCTCAGGGGTTTTCCTGGTCATGGGAACCAGAATCGGGGTTGTCGACTTGGGGGAAACTTGGGGGCAGAGAATGCTGCTGACTGGGAGGGTAGGACATAAAGAAAGAAGCGTATATGGCGGATTGATTGTTTGGAGGGAAGGTACCACCTAGTGCCTCCCTCCTCTGGAGTTTCTGGAGTCCCTACCCATTGGAACCAGAATTGTGATTGTTGCTCTGCTGGGAACCTGGGGGCGTATAACGCTGCTGTCTGGGGTCAGGAAGCCCAAAATGTGCAAAAGGAAAATCAGGTACTCTAGGGTTGAAGGAAGAATTGAAGAATTGCTGTTTTGGTTTTGACCATAAAAATTTCTGAAGTTCTGCGGATTATTTGCTCTATGTTGATGATTGTGATTGTAGTTGGGCCTGTGAGATGGTGACTGAAACTGATTGCTTGGGGACTGCTGAGGATAGGCTGTTTCCTGGTGGAAGGTCCTAGGATTGTAAGTTGAAGTGGTGTTACGCTCAAGGTCGCGCACAACCTCAATACGCGGTGCCAGAGGCAAGAGGTCCTGAAGGGAGGTGGGAGCTGGAAAACCGGCCAAATGGGCTCGGGTTTGCCTGTTCAGACCATTCAGAGCTATGTCAAGAAGTTCCCTATCACCATAGCTGGGTAACAGGAGAGTGGCATAGTCACGAAGCTTTTCAGCAAATTCAGGCAAGGTTTCCTGAGGACCCTGGGGGCGGTAAATGAGGTTGGAAATCATTGAATGGCGCAATTGATGGGGGGCGAAAAAGTTTAGCAGCTTTGTGATCAATTCAAAGAGTGACGTGCAATCAGTAGTAGCTTGGGACCAAAAGGTCCTAAGCCGGCCGGAAGTGTGTGGGAGAACGTTGATAATAAGATTTTCAGAAGATGTGAGCTTCAATTGCTCAATTTTTTGAACCTGAACCAAAAAGGAAAGAAGTTGATCTGAGTCATCGCCGGATACTACAGGCAGAGCTTTCAATAATTCAGAAAAAACTTGTAGGGTGCTTGAAGAAGGAGCAGGGGTGACTCTGGACTGAGCCATTGCTGAGGCTACCTGTTGGCCAACCGCAATTGCTGTTGCATGTACCACGTCTTGCCAGGATGGGGAAATGCTGGTAGGCTGAGGAGGTGTCACGTGACTAATGCAACTGTGGGCTGGAGTGGTTGCAGTCACGAAAGGGGTGGTCGTTACTGGGAGAGAAACAGGAGCCTGCATGGAGGGAGCTGAGGTCAGTAATGACAAGCCGGATGGGATCGTAGCGGAAGTTGTGGGAATGGTCTGGGCATCAGTGAAGTCAACGAGTTGAACACCCTCCGTGGCGGGGCCATTGGGTCGATTTTCAAAATCTATGTCAGGTCGGTAATTTCCCGGGAGAGGTTGAGTGCCCCCATTTAACTCAGGCTGATTGAGAAATTCCGACAAAATTATCCGGTAGCGGGAAAGCGTTGCTTCAGGTTGTAGCCCAAAAATCTGGCATTAAGTTACTGCGTCCGGGGCATTTAATAAATAAACCCATGAAGTCCCTAAAGGCAAATCACGAGGGTGCTATATCTTTGAAGGCATTGCTAAAGGTCCCAATGAAAACCCCTTACAACCCAAAAATATTGTTGAGAAAAAAAATTCCTTAAATAAATAACAATTATAAATAATTCCAAATAAATAACAATGTTAGAACTCTAACAACAACAATTAAACAACAATAATAAACAAACAACAAGAAGAATTTGTTTAAAAAATTCTCAGCGCAATTTATATCAAAAATTCATGAGAGGCAAGGGCACCGAGGTTCAAAAGCCAGAGGAGGCAAGATGTTATTTAACATCTTGAGGCAATTGTAAAAAAAAACTGTAAAAAAAATTGTAACTGGTTAGGCCTGAATGCATGTTCTCTAAGAAAAGGAATTTATTGCTTGATTTACTAAAGGAACCAAAGCTCTATGGGCAAAATCGTTGAAATGTATGCCGTCTCGCCTACGGGAGTTTGCATAGTTTTTGTGAAAAAAATCTGGGCGGGAGAAGTCTGAAGTTAATTGAATTACTTTCAAATGCTTTCCCTGTAATGTTTGAAAAAAGGAATTCACTCTATTTAAACTATCTAAAGATGTATACCCCACTCTAGGATAATTTGGAAGAGGTAGTAAAATTAGCCTATTGCCAGGACTCATTCGACGTAATAGACGAATCAAGGACAAAAATTCATTTTTAAATCTTGACTCCGGCGTCTGGGCAAAAAAATCATTTGTGCCTATAAATAACAAAAGAGGCTTTGCATGATTGAAAACTATTCGCTGATTCTTAATGTGGTTCTTGATTGCGCAAACCTTTGCGCCTGAAATACCCACTCCAAAACTGCAGCGAAGACCGAAGTTTGATTTAGTTGCTCAGGGCGGGTTAAAAATGTCACAAATCACTTTGCAAATGAGTCGCCTAACAACTGAATCTCCGTCACTTGTTGTGATTCCATTTGGAATTCAGTTTCCAAAAAAAGTAAACTTCAGGGGGAAAAAGAAAAGTTGGCACATTCCATATGAATTCTATTTTAATAATATTACAAATAAAAAACAACTTAAGGCTAGACGCTGTTCACTGAATAACCACAATAATGCACAATTTTGAAAAAGCATTGAAATTTGTAATTAATTTAATGCACTGACACATAAAAATGCAAATTAAATGAAAAATCAAACTGGGTTCCAGCGAGTGCAATTCAATGCACAGACTTACCTTGCACTGGACCCAAAAATAGCAATAATTTATTTAATAAAAACATTTATTTAAAATTTCCACTTGCAAGGAATTAATAATTTACTAATTAGTGTTCTCAAGCGAGCGATGATCTGGAACTTGCCTGGGTGCGCTGGAACAATCCAAAAAACAGCAATCAAACATAACCTACCTAAAAAACTTGGCGGAGCGGAGCTAAGGGTACTCATAGGACTTGTTTACTTTAATAAGTTGTTTTATCAAAGGCTAGCTTGGTGATGGGTTGCCGGAAGGGATTCAATGATCTTCTCTAACTACAAATAGGTAGATGTCTAATCAAAATCAAATCAAAATTAAAATCTCTTTATTGCCATTGAGTAAAACATATTACAATAGGCCAAGTCATATATTGCGGTGTCAACACCAAGTCACCAAAATAAACACTAAAGTTATACAACAATATAGAATTTTAACTTAAGAACAAGGTTAAAATGTAACAAGAATATAGATTATTTAAATAGTTCTGCTAACAAATAAGTAATTTAACAAGAGGTCAATAACATAAAACAGAAATAGCACATAAGACTTGACCTAAAAAGTTAATTCAGAATCTTTGAGTACCATAAATTCTTCTAATGTATAAAAAGGGTGCAGCAACAGCCATTCATAGAATTTGTCAATTCGACTTTTTCCATTAGTAGGAATATTTATTTTATTACAAACTTTATTGAAAATTCTAAGTCCAACAGAAGTATGACTTTTTAAGGATTTACTCAGTCTGTGATATTCATAATCAAGTTTGTTCATGTTTCTTGTATTGTATGTGTGAACATTGCTACGCAAAGTTAAACTAGGTAGTTCATTTAATACATATTTTACTATGTCAAAAATATATAAGTTTATAACAGTGAGTATCCTTAATCTTACAAAAAGAGGTTTACAATGGGCAAATTTATCTGAGTTGGTTATAACTCGAACTATTTTTTTCTGTAAAATAAGAATGTCAACAATTCTACTAGAATTACCCCAAAGAATTAAACCATAGCTAATGATAGACTGGAAAAAACCAAAGTATGCATTTCTTAAATATTTAAAATCAACAACGTCCCTTAGCTTTCTAAATAGAAAAATGGTCTTCGATAACCTGGATGAGATTAGGTCCACATGAGGAGTCCAGTTAAGTTGACTATCCATTACTATTCCTAAGAATTTAACTGGAGCATTAATACCTATTTCCGGAATAGGTCTTAAACTGAAAATTAACTGGGTTGTTTTAGAGTCATTCAGTAGTAGGCCGTTTGCCCTAAACCAAGAAGAAGCTTCCTCCAAGGTGTTTTTGACGAGGTGTTTTAACTCATCGAAGTCAGAGTTCACATTGAGCAAGGTTGTATCGTCTGCATACATGAAAGAAACTGCGCTAACATTGAAAGGCAAGTCATTTACTGCAATTAAGAACAGCAGAGGCCCTAATATTGAGCCCTGAGGGACTCCAAAGCCAACAGGCAGAGCAGAAGATCTGCTATTATTGGAGACAACAATTTGCATGCGATTTTTCAGATAAGAGTCAAAAAAGGCAAGTTCAATTCCGTGCACTCCATAATACTTGAGTTTCTTGATCAATTTTCCATGATCAATGCAGTCAAAGGCTCTGCTCAGGTCACAGAATGTGGCCTGAGCAAAGCCTTTGCCCTCAAAGGCACCTAAAACTTTTTTAACAAGGCAGTCTACAGCTTGAACTGTAGAACGCCCGCGGCGAAAACCGAACTGCGAATCGCACAGAAGTCGATTATGTTCCAGATAGAATCCCAGTTGGGAACATATCAACGACTCAAAAACCTTACCGATAATTGGAATCAAAGAAATAGGTCGATAACTTTTTGGCTCACCCTTAGGGCCGCTCTTATATACAGGGCACACTTTGGCTATTTTCAGCTGCTCGGGAAAAATACCTTCGTACAAGCACCAGTTAAAACAATATGAGAGTCCTATGCTAATTGCGGTAAAAGCATCTGCAAGGACCATACAGTAGAAACTTGTGTTGACTGTTTTATGTGTGAACAGTATGGTTTTACGTTCAGACTTTTTCCTTTTTGGTTCAGGTTCAAAAAATCTAGCAATTGAAGCTCACATCTTCTGAAAATCTTATTATACACTTCCAGCCGGCTTAGGACCTTTTGGTCCCAAGCTACTACTGATCGCACGTCACTCTTTGAATTGATCACAAAGCTGCTAAACTTTTTCGCCCCCCATCAATTGCGCCATTCAATGATTTCCAACCTCATTTACCGCCCCCAGGGTCCTCAGGAAACCTTGCCTGAATTTGCTGAAAAGCTTCGTGACTATGCCACTCTCCTGTTACCCAGCTTGGGTGATAGGGAACTTCTTGACATAGCTCTGAATGGTCTGAACAGGCAAACCCGTGCCCATTTGGCCGGTTTTCCAGCTCCCACCTCCCTTCAGGACCTCTTGCCTCTGGTGTATTGAGGTTGTGCGCGACCTTGAGCGTAACGCCACTTCAACTTACAATCCTAGGACCTTTGGGGGAGTGGGGGAAGCCCCTGTTGCTGCTAGACCTGTTGAACTTGTTCTCCTCAGTTTTTCTAAAGTTTTAACTGTTTATTCTATTCAGTTTAATAAGTGTTTAATATGTAATTATTCAGTTTTATTTGGTGTACAAAAGTGTGTAACCAGTTTTCGTAGTTCAGCAACCGGTTGCAATTTATTTAGGGTTTTCCACAATATTTTTATGAAATATCCAGCAGGCTAGAGATAAGAGATAAGATGGGATCACTGATAAGCTTCTAGTAAGTAGACTGCAAGACTTGACCTTTGAACAGTCAGATAAGGCAAGCCACCGAGTTCGCCACTATCAGTTATTGTTTATTTACTTCACAACCATTGGGGACTTAAGTTTTGATTCACACCTGATAAGGATTATTCTGACTTCTCGAGAGTGTTATAAGCCTTTGTGGTTACTGATTATTATCCTGTTGTAATTAACATATTTCTGACAGACCATTCACTCTGTGTTGTGATATATTTCTGATGAAATAAATTAAGCATTATAACTTATTTTGAAGGATAAAAATATATCTATCAACCCACAACAATGTTTAACTGATTTTTTACTGACAATTTATTTTTGTCCTTAAACTGTAATTGAATATATTCAGCTTTTTCAAACAGATTATTGTATTTTTATAAAATGGATTCTTCTTTAAATGACTTGAAAATCAAGAATAATAACTTACCCAAAGGTTGGATTAGGGAAGAAAGCTTGAGGAAAAATGGTCTTAGTAAAGGAAAGACTGATGTATATATTAAATCACCCGGGGGAAAACTATTTCGCTCAAAAAAAGAACTTGAAGCATACATCAGAGAGAAAAAACTTTCACTTAAAATAGACGATTTTAATTTTACAGTAAGGAAGGACAACAGTAATAGCTCTTCGTGTTCAAGCATTAATGAATCGCTAAGCCAAGATTCGATGGATTCTACTGTTTTAGTTAGCTCAATTGAATCTGTTGGCACTCAAACTGACAATAGTTCTTCTCAATTGTTAGGAATAAAGCTGACTGCAACATCAGAGGCACAAACTGACTTTACAGTAATTAACAAAACTAAATCCTGCATTGAACTGTTGGGCAAACAATGGCTGTCTGATGAAACCATACACTCTTATCTCCAAATAATCAATCATATAATCAATCATAGATGCTTGACTTCCAAACCATGCCTTATTTTAAATCCACTGATAGTACATGCTGTTAAGAATATTAATGATTTTCAACACCTACTGGACCCACTTAACATAGAATCAAAAGATTACTTATTCCTACCTGTCAATGATTCTGTAAGCTTGGAGAAGGTGAGCGGAACTCATTGGAGTTGCTTGCTGTATGATAAAATTGAAAACATGTTTTATCACCTCGACTCACTTAGAGGTTACAATGCACTGTCTGCTAAGAACATTGCGACCAATCTTTCGAACTATCTAGGAGGTAAAACATTGGAAGCGACCTTCTTTCCTGTGAATGTCCAACCGCAGCCAAACTCCTACGACTGTGGGGTATTCATGTGTTGGTTTATAGAATCTTTAATTGAAGACATATTAGCGAACAAAGCTGTAAATATTGATTTCTTAGAGAAAGCTATTTTGACTAACACGGATCTAACAAAGATACGCTGCCTCATGGCGTGTTTTTTGCTGAGTGACATGACTTCAAGTGACGAAATATTTTATTCTACTATGATTGAAAAATCTGGAAAAACTCATGCACATCATACTACACAGGGAAAATCTGAACCTATGCAACCCATTAAATTAACTAAGACAGTGGGCATAAATACTGATCAAACATGGGAATTTCCCAAATCAACCTTCAGGAAACAAGAACAGTCTGACTTTCAACCAGCAGTCTCGACACAAAACAGATTCCTTGTCCTTCAAGATGATTTAAATAATGAAACTCTCATATCAGACAATACTAATGTTTCAAAAAGCAAAGTACCTGAGGACCAAAGGAAAAAAAGAAGATGCAATAAAAACTTAAAGTCTAACAGAGGAAGCAAGAAGAAAAGTTAAAAAAAAGGGAAGAAAATATTGCAAAAGTCTAAAGTAGAGTATCCAAAATTAAAACTGGTAATATGTTCCGACAGTCAAGGAAGAGACATCTCTATGAAGGTTGAATCCCTAAGCTATGGTAAATTAAGCGCCTTTGGTTATGTACGAGCAAATACAACTCTGTTACAAGTTCTTGATTCTGCTTCGATTGTAGAGGAAGTTCCTGCTGTGTTTATTGGAGGCACCAATGACAGCCTAAACACGGACTTAAAGTGCATCTACTCTGGCTTGGAAGGTAAACTCAAACTATTGAGTAGGAAAAGGTCTCTATTTTTAACTACAATCCCACTGAGACACGACAGACCATTGGACCACATCGTTAACAGCAAACTTAATTTAGCAAATAATTATATAATTGAAATAGCATCCAGAATACATAATGTACATGTACTAAATTTCAATAAGCTACAGCGAGGACACTTTACAAAGCATGGCCTACACCTGAATGATCATGGCAAGACAAAGGTTGCTCACATTATCATAAGTGCCATAAATAAATGGTTTAAATCTCAACCTATCACTTCAAAAGAATCAGTGAATTCATCTAAGACTTTGCCTCTTTTGCAACCTCCAGCTCCTGTTTCTAGCATTAGCCCCTCGAAGATCACCCCGGAAGTAGTACCACCTGTAAAACCTCTGAACATAGATACAACTCTGAATCCCCACATAATGGAAATACAAATCAACGATAACACATCTATAATCAATTGTAATATGACAGATGTTATTAATAAATATAAACACGACACAGATGTTGCTTTTGGGCACTGTATATCTGCAGACTTTGACTGCAAAAAACAAATGAGTGAAGGAGTGGCCGTGTGTTTCAGAGACATCTTCGGAAAACCTTCATTATCTGACTATTGTGATGAGTACGTAACGTGCCAAAGAAAACCTAATGAAGCAACAGTATTCAGTCTTGTTACCAAAAGTCAGTTTTTTGAAAAACCTAAAGTTGATATTTATGATTTGACATTCGCTAATCTTACAAAAAACTTCAAACAATTAAATCTTCACACTTTTATCTGTTCCCCACTTGGTTGTGTCCGAGACTATATCACCACATCATTTTGCAGAAGAAATTTTAAAATTCCAACAAAACACTGGCGCAGCTGTTAAAATTGTTCTCCATGATGAAATCGCCAAGAGGAAGCTAAGAAGAGGGCTAACACACAATGAATTCCTAATACAACTGCAAGAGGCTATTACCGGCTCAAAAGCTGTGAGCGGCTTGAGATTACCCTTCCACCACGATCATACTGATGACAAAAGTCTATTACCTACATCTATTACCTACACTTCCTGGTCTTCAAGTTCCTCCACTTCCTGATGACATCGACATCAACCCGGAGTTGGCCAACAACAATGGACTGCAATTCCCTTCAATGCCTCCCAGTTCGCCTGTAGAGTGTGTTGTGGGGGGTGATAAGCAGAGCAATGTGGGGAACAGTGCAGTAATAAGTGGTGGTTCTACATCCGAGAATATACAAACTCTCCCGAAACAGAATAAAACTTTTTTAGCACTAAGTCAAAATCACAACAATCTAAACTTAACATAAAAAATGTAAATTTAAGCATATTTCACCAAAATATTAGAGGTATCCTGTCATCGTTAGAATCGTTGGACATAACTTTAACTGAGCTTAATCCTAGTATTGCTGTTTTGACAGAACATAAAATGACTAAGTCATCTTTGGAGAGGCTTAACATTGATGGTTATAACTTAAGTGCTAGTTTTGGTAGGAAAAAAGTAGAGGGGGTGGGGTGATTATTTTAACCAAGCCTTTTATCAACTGCAAAGAAATTATGTTACCGGAAATTCAAAATCTCATCACTGAAAAAATATTTGAGTGCTGTTTGGTCGAGGTTCTTAATTGTTTTCCATTAAAAAAACTGCTTATTATTGGTTGTTATAGGAATCCTCTAAAACAAAATGAATCAGAATTTATTAGAAGATTTAATAAAATGCTTGAAATTGTCAATACCAAATTCAAAAAAGTAGTTTTTATGGGCGATATAAATATTAACATGTTGGATATAAATGATAGGAATAGGAAAAGATTATTAAATTTTGCTGTAGCCAATGGCTTTCAGTCACTGGTTGATTTTCCCACCAGAATCACAGAGTCAACTGAAACGGCCATCGATAATATTTTCACTAATCTAGACAGTCATGTTTATAGGGTAATGGGTATAAATACCCAACTTTCAGACCATGACGGTCAAATCATGGAAATTCTTAACAAAACTAAAACTAGTGTAGTCAATAATGCTAGAAATTTTTTTTTGAATATAAAAGAAATCTTTGTGACTCTAATATTGAAAAATTTAATTATGATTTACAATGTAAAACTTGGTCAGATCTTTACTTTTTACCAGTGGAAAGAAAGTATGACAGTTTTCACCAGATTTTCATGCACCATTTTAATGTATGTTTTCCCAAAACTCTGTCAAGACAGCATACTAAACAGCAATGGATTTCTAATGAAATGAAATTGGAGAAACAAAAAATTATTTACCTTAATCAAGAAGCAAGTAAATTAAAATGTAAAGTTAGGCTAAGCAAAGCTAGAAAATTAAATAAACAGTTTAGAAAAAAATTAAGTGTTTCTAAAAAACAGTATTATAAAGCAAAAATTAGCAATTCCAAAAATGTAAATAGAACCTCTTGGTCAATCATTAACTCGGAAGTTGGAATGAACACTTTTAGTAATCAAAATATACATCTAAAAATAAATGACCAAATATGTTGTAATCCTTCTGAGATCTGTGATCAATTCATCAATTATTTTTCTAATGTAATAGAAGATTCTGTTATGTCCAATCTTGAGTCAAATGGAGATGATAGGGTGAGGGAACCGGATAATGGTTTGGTGAAAGACAAACAATTTAAATTTAGCTTTGTTGATGAGAAGGAAATCGATAAGGTTATAAACAGTCTTAAAAACTCCTTTAGTGCGGGCTATGATGAGGTCCCTGTGGTACTCCTAAAAAAATCAAGAACAGTTTTACTAAGGCCAATCACCCATTTAATAAATTCTTCTTTAATTTCTGGTATTTTCCCTAATAAACTAAAAATTACGAAATTAAAACCACTATTCAAAAAAGGTGACAAACAAATAACTTCTAATTATCGTCTGATTGCTTTACTGCCTTCAATTTCCAAAATTTATGAAAAAATTGTTTGTAATCAACTTGTTTATTTTTTTGAAAGAAATCATTTATTTGAGGAATCGCAACATGGTTTCCGTAGCGGCAGATCTGTTATTACAGCTGCTACAGATTTTGTGGAATCCGTTATTGATAATCTGGATGTTAAAGAAAAAACAGTAGGTTTGTTCATGGATCTGAGCAAAGCCTTTGACTCAATATCCCATGACTTATTGTTGTCGAAACTAAACAACTTAGGAATAAAAAATAAATCATTAAATTGGATTCAATCATACCTTTCTGAGAGGAAACAGTTTGTAGAAATCATTCACCTCAATGACAAAAACTACAAAATTCCTTATCAATCTTCCGTTAGGGGTGCCTCAGGGATCCATATTAGGCCCTTTGCTGTTCATCTGCTACCTAAGAGGTTTCCTCCAACTCAGCAGCTCCAGTAAACTGTGCTTGTATGCTGATGATGCTAACTTGAAAATCGCAGCACCAAGTGTAGACGAATTAGAGCTTAAGGCAAATTCTGACATAACACTTTTAAATGATTATTTTAATTCCAATAATTTGCGTTTGAACCTGGACAAAACTAATATAGTTAGTTTTCAAACCCGACCAGCTAGGAACCATCCTCAACCTAACATTACATTTGGTCACCAAACAATTAAAATGAAGGATAAAATTAAATTTTTAGGATTGGAAATTGATAAATCATTAAAATGGAATGATCATGTTGAAAAATTACTGTCAAAAATCTCTTCTGGATTGTACGCTTTGATTCGGTTAAAATATTTTTGTGAAAAAGAAACTCTGAAGGTAATTTATTTTTCTTACATCCATTCCCTAATATCCTTTGGAATATCACTTTATGGTGCTACTTCAATTAACAATTTGAACTCCATACTAAAAATGCAAAAAAAGCCATTTGTAAAAATGCAAAAGAATAATTTGTGATTTGCAACCCCAAATTTCAGTAAAAGAGCATTTTAAATCTGAAAGTATCATGACAGTTTATGGCATGTATGTCTTTGAAACTGTCCTATCAGTAAAAAACAGATTGCAGGAGTTGGGGTTGGTTGGTGATAATGATCAATATTCCACAAGGGATCGGGGAAGCCTTGCTACCAGTCCTCACCATTTAGAGCTTTTCAAAAAGAAACCAAAATATGCAGGTTCAAAATTTTTTAATAAACTACCAAATGACATAAAGGCAGAAGTTTTGAGTAACAAATTTAAAGGCAAGCTAAAAAAATTCCTTATCAACAAAGCTATGTACTCTTTCGATGAATTGTGATATCAAGCACATCTCTTTCAGACTATAAAAAAAATAAATAACATTGAAATTTTAAATTATTTAAGAAACAAGACATTTTATTTTTTGGTATAATGGTTTTTTAATATTATCTATTATTTTAAGACACTATTCATGTATACTTGTTTATCCTGTATTATGAATAAAGATAATTTGATTTGATTTTATTTGACTTCCACCAGGAAACAGCCTATCCTCAGCAGTTCCCAAGCAATCAGTTTCAGTCACCATCTCACAGGCCCAACTACAATCACAATCATCAACATAGAGCAAATAATCCGCAGAACTTCAGAAATTTTTCTGGTCAAAACCAAAACAGGTTCAATTTTTCCTTCAACCCTAGAGTACCTGAGTTTCCTTTTGCACATTTTGGGCTTCCTGACACCAGACAGCAGCGTTATCCGCCCCCAGGTTCCCAGCAGAGCAACAATCACAATTCTGGTTCCAATGGGTAGGGACTCCAGAAACTCCAGAGGAGGGAGGCACTAGGTGGTACCTTCCCTCCAAACAATCAATCCGCCATATACGCTTCTTTCTTTATGTCCTACCCTCCCAGTCTAGGTCCTTGGGCATGCCCGCTTCTACGCTAGATTCATAAAGGATTATGCCATCATTTCTCAACCACTCAATCAACTGAAGGCTTTTGAAGCTCTCAAGGCTGCTCTTGTATCTTCCCCCATCTTACAGATGCCCGATTTCTCAAAAGAGTTTATAGTTCACACAGACGCATCTGGAACTGGAATTGGAAGTACCCTTTTTCAGGAGCATGATGGTCAACTCTTTCCTGTTTGTTATTCTTCTCGCACACTCAACAAGCATGAATTGAACTATTCCACCTTACAACTCTAGTGTCTTGCTATTGTTTTTGCTCTCCAGAAGTATCAGCAGTACCTCGCATAGGGAGTTTCAGTTGCACACAGATTGCTCCACTTTAACATGGCTCTTGAACAATCCCCGCCAGGTTGGGAAAATAGCAAGATGGGTATCCTTCATTAATTCTTTCAAGTTCCAAATCCATCATATTTGTGGGAAGGACAATTTGGTAGCTGACTGTCTCTCCCGGCTTTTTGAAAACACCAACTCTACTGAAACACCTCAGGAACCCACTCCACCAGTAATGTCACTTTTTGGCATTCCTGAAATTTTCAAAGACATAGCCACACATTAACACGAAGATTCCGAACTTTCCAAACTCATCCGTAATCCCCGAAGGCCACCAAACTACACTGTTGTTAACGGTGTATTGATGCACCGTCTTCCCAATCAGAACAAACCAAGGGTAGTAGTTCCTGCCAAACTCTTTGATATGCTGTTCCGCTATTATCAAGAATCCCCCAGTGCGGCTCATCTTGGTATTCACAAAACACTTTCCCGCATAGAGCCTTTCTTTTGGGCAAAGGACCTCAGGCAAATTATCACCGATCCAGTAAGATCTTGTCTTCAGTGCCAACGTTGCAAACAAGCCCCCAACACCAATGTTGGCCATTTGGCTTCCGAGGTAGTTTGCAAACCTTGGGAGAAGATCTTTAAGGACAATATTGGCCCTTTGCCTAGATCTACAAAGGGCAACAAATACATTCTCACCATTGTGGATGCGTTTTCCAAATTTGTAATCATGCTACCCGCCAAAACCACTCAAGCGTTAACTTCAGCATCCCTTCTTACAACAAATGTTTTTTCAATTTTTGGCCCACCAAAATATCTAGTTTCCGATAATTTTTCAAATTTTCGCTCCAAAGTATTCCAAGAGCTATGCTTGGGACTTGGAATACAGCACATTTTTACCAGTCCTTACTATCCCAATCCCTCGCATGCCGAGAGGGTCAACAAACAGATTAAAATAGCAATCAGGATCTTTCACAACAAGTATCAACAATTTTGGGATCAGGATCTTCACTGGTTCCAAATGGCCTTCAACTCTGCTGTGCATGAATCCACTCAGAATTCCCCATCACGTCTTTTTCTTGGCAAAACCCTCTACCATCCCTTGGAACTCCAATGGAACCTTGACAAACTTGTCAATTCCCAGGGAACCGCTCCCTCTACCCAAGACGATTGGTCAAGAGCAATTGAAAGCCTGCGTAAAGCCAGGGCCAGCAGAGAGAGGAAATACAATCAAAACCTATCACCCAACACTTTCAACCCTGGCGACTGGGTAATGTTCAGATTGAACCCCATCAGTAAGGCGGTCGACCACATAAACCAAAAATTATTGCCTATGTGGTCGAAACCTTGTGTCATTGAAACCTTCACCTCTCCAGTCACTGTTCGCTTAGGCGACCCTGACAATAATAAATTTACCCGGAAAGCTCATGTTTCACAGCTCAAAAGATTTTTTCAGCCAGCAACATAAATTAAATTTCATTCACTACCTAAGGTTACACCCTGAAAAAGATCGTTGCCCATTGCACATATGAACCTAGTGATAATAGGTTCAGCTTTTTTCTACTCTTCTCCTTCTCTTCCCTGGTCTGAGTGGGGGGAAGTGAGTCTAAGGTTTCATCTTCCTCTGGATGGGTGAACTTACACTATTCCTCTCCTCATATTCAGGTAAACCCTCCCTTCTTCGTCACCTCGTTGCACAAGAGATGCGTTTGGGTTTTTCCTTTGAAAATTTTTTTTCCAATATAATGTAACCTTACTGTTTGACCTTAATTTAATTTTAATTTTTTTTATCTTTTGTGGTCAACCAGTGAGGGCCCATGTGCAGGGTCTCCTGGAACGACAAGTTGCTAGTTACAATTTGTCGAGCACCGAGTGACACTTAATAAATTCTCTCATTTTCTTTCCTATTCTCCTCATTTCTAGCCTTCTTTTATGGTCGACCATGCAAATCGATCTAGTCATAAGTGTGTAGTCAGTGTAGGGCACATCAGGAAAAACGTCTTGGTAGATGACAGTATCAATCATCAGGACAAGCCAATATCTTTTAGTTTTACATAAAAGGTTAAATAATATAGAAAGGATGGTCCCACTATAGTTTATAAGCTGAAAAGGGGAATTCAAAGAAAAATCATTTAAATATTTCATCTCCAAGTGCGTTTCTTGTTTAGGGCTAAGCGCGTTTCGTGCGTAAAATTTAAATAGCCATTGTTTTTTTTTTCTCAAATGCGCCAAATCCTAAAATTTTCCTACATTTAATGTTTCCATGTACACCACTACCTTTATATTTGTTTAGTTACTAACATTCTTTTAGGGAATTACTGCAAAAATTTGTTTCCTCCACTTCAGATATAGGTTGGGTTCCATGGCACCTGGTGTGGTATCCTCGAGTCCACATCGGTCAGTCTCGCCGGACTGATCACCCTAAAATGTCATATTGTCAGCGATCGGTCTAACCTGCACTAATTTCGGGGAAAATCTTACATAATATAGTCAGGACCAACACTTCGGTTTCACAAGCAATTTTTCATAAAATCAGTCCCTATTTACAAACTAGTCATTACCAAATAACTGCACTATCAAAAAAAAAAAAGGAAGAAAGAAAGGCCAGCTTGCAATCAGTTAAAAAAAGGCAATTCACCACATTGAATCAAAAGCCACAACAAGTCATCACCTCAAATAGCTTCAACTACAACCACCTTCAACAATAGACATCTTCAGTCAACTCCGATCTTCAGCAGCAGTCATCTCCTGAAATAGCTTCAACTACAACCACCTTCAACAATAGACATCTTCAGACAACTCCGATCTTCAGCAGCAGTCATCTCCTGAAATAGCTTCAACTACAACCACCTTCAACAATAGACATCTTCAGTCAACTCCGATCTTCAGCAGCAGTCATCTCCTGAAATAGCTTCAACTACAACCACCTTCAACAATAGACATCTTCAGTCAACTCCGATCTTTAGCAGCAGTCATCTCCTGAAATAGCTTCAACTACAAACACCTTCAACAACAGACATCTCCAGTAATAACTTCGATCTTCAGCAACAATCACCACCTGAAATAACCAGCTTTAACAACAGCCATCTTCCGTAACAACCAGCTTCACCAAGACTCACCTATAATCACCATTACCAGCTTGCATCTTGCAGCAGCCTACAAGAGTATGTTTATGACTGCAACAATTCTGAGAAAAACAACACAAGACTTCGGTTTATACTAAAATCTCAGATAAAAACAAAATATAAGGCCTGAAAATAAATAAATAAATAAAACAAAAAAATGATACAAAATTGTGCGTGCAGTTATCCCCCTTTCATTCAAATTCAGTTCTTTTAGTAGGGCAGAAACCAAGTGAAGAGTCCTTAAGGCCTCAAGCATCAAATTTTTCTGCTGGGGGGGGGGGGGAGGAGCCCGATCGCTGACCAAACAGCTCGCAACCTTCAACTGAAGGAGAATCAAAAGTCTCAAGCGGAGGTGCCAGCGCGTTGGGAGCCCTCAGGTTCCACCTATTCTGAGTGGAGACGAGCCGGAACCCCAAAGACACCAATCAGTTCTTGCAACTTCAACACCGCCGCGATTCGCTTTCTCAAGAGCCCGCAATTCGAAATATTCTGGTGTCAATTGTGGGTAGGCGCTGCAACTTTGCAGACTAAATTTTGGTTGTTTTAGGGAATCAACCCCAACTAACCCTCTGGAACCAACGATGACCTTACCACCCCACCAAGTCCCAGCGCAATCTTTTTGGCCGAAGGGGGCGTGGTTGTGCCGTGAGCGTCACTTTTATATATATAGCGCCAAACCAGGTACTGGCCATAATACCTGAACAGAGGCCAGTCCACCTGAACCTTCTAGAAAGATAGTCAGAGGGAAATTTTGGATTTGAAAAGCCTGGTCTCTCCCCATTCCAAGACTGATCGAAGGGCCCGGCACATCGCTGTTTAACTGGAGAAGTATTAACACTAATTAAGTATTAGGTCATTTTCCGTAAATTCATATCAACCAATTATTATGCTTTAGTTAGCTTGGTTTTGGGGTGCCGGGGGGAAAATTCTAGTTGGGGGTTTTCTAAGATGTAATTTTCCGTGGGTCTCGCCTCCCCAGAGGCGAGCCTTTAAAATATTACCAGGGTAGCTTCAACAGGAAATATTGCTTCTCATGTTTCTCTTGCCAACAATTACTTAGCTCAATAGTTCATTAAACCTTTATTCAGAATCATAGTAATCAGCGATTAGAACGTTATTCTTAAATTCAGACAGTTATTCCCAGTCACATGCAAAGTAGGCCCTACTGGCATTAGATATAGTTGTACATGGAATTAATTATTGTTCATCAAAGCTGGCTTAGGTGACCATATAGCAATGGGCACGATCGGCCTCAGGGTAAACCTTCCACCTAGATTAATTGATTAACTATCCTATTCATTTCACAGTTATAGTAATTTTGCTCTGACCAATCCTTTCCTGACAATACAGGATTACCTTATTGTACCATAGATCCATGTTCCGGCCTTAATCCATATTTAGGTATTCCCAACAACCTATCCATCCAACAACCAACAACTTCATCAGTTACAATAGTTAAATTGTTCTTGATAAAACCATATGTCAATATCTAGCACAAGGCTTTGAAACAAGTATCAGCACCACATAATCTACACAAAGCAGACGTTTTTAGATCCCAATGCTTTTTAAATGGCAGATATGTTACGTTATTTCTCATTTCCTGATAAATTTCAAGCAATTTCAGTAAGCCAAGACCTTCATTTTAAGCCCTCTTCCCATTATCCCTCCATTATCCTTCCATTATCCATTCAGACCATTATCCATTCAGCAGATACTATGACTTGCTAATCACACACAATTTCAGTGTAAAAATTTCTCTTACACAATTATTTATATATATAAATAAATATATACTAGGGGCCCCATGCGCAAACTGCACATTTTTATATTATTTCTGTCTTGTGAGAAACTCACCTACAGTTAAAATAAATTGTATGGCTTCAAACTCACCATTATTAACCAAATTAATCTTTTCAATTAAAATTTAAAGATCTCACCTAAATAAACAAACGTCAAACTGAACAAAACAAACACACTTTTTATTTATCACCCTTGCACTATATTTTTGAATTTGGTTGTCTTCTCGCACAACAGTAGGATAACGGAAGTTATTCTAGGAGGCCCATGTGCAAATTGCTCATTATAATATTTTCTCTAATGTTCAATTAGTCTTTTTCTCTCAGCAGTTCTCTGTTGTTGCCGAAGGTTAAACGCATATTTTCCCTAATCACATCGAGTTGTTTTTCTCTATGCCCTTTTCTTTCTGTTTCAGGGTTCAGTTTTCAATTATTTATAATCTAACGATCATGGATCTTCACCATAAATAATGATTTTCATGCCTCAATTTGGCTAAAATTTTCAATGAAAGTGGCCCAAATTCATTTTTATAAGCTGAAATTCGATCTTGTTTACATTAGCATTCAATCCATTTTTGTTTACAATGTGACTGGTTAAAAATTCATCTCTAGGTAATCAGCTGTTAAATTACAATCACATTTTAAACTGTTATAAGGCAAGTTGGTCAGCACTGGAGCGTTGAAAGCGCCCTCTAGAAATAAATCAAAGCCTATTGACACTTAAGCTTTATTGACTTGACTATAATTTAACAAGTTTTAGGGTACATCGGTTTAACTGGCCAAATATTTCGGGCCAGATTTTAACCCTAAGGAGGCTGGATGAGAGAGATAGTACCGTATAACTGCCAACAAATGTTATTTTGTGAATAGCTTTATTACTAATAATTAGTTTCTGTCAAAGCAAAAATTCCTCTTGTCCAAATTTCAAGTATTTATTTATTATATTTATTACTTAGGTAAAATATTTTGCACTTTAGCTTTTCACAGTACTCACTGCAGATTTTTAATCAAAACTGGAGCTGAACCAAAGATTAGAACAAAATGAAGGTTTAAGGTACCTGGTCTGTCTAATGATCCTATTTGTAGTAAAAATGATCATGAAAAAGGATATTTAACTCCAGCTGGCGTTTGAACTGCCAGATCTCTTTGTCCAGTTCGCTTTTGTTTGACAAAGGCTTCACAGCCGAAATATCACTCATATAATGTGTAATATCTATGTGTGTCTCTGCAGCTTATTTGCAAGGTGAGTTAGCTGTACATCCTACCTTCTCCTCCCAAATAATATCCAAGCCTTGTGCTCCACTCCTTAAATTCATTTGATAAATCAGTGATCCAGAGGCTATCCACAATGAAATTCCTCGACTAACTGAATCGTGTTGCCTCTAGGAGGGCCTCCTGGACATGGAGGTGGACTTCTCCGATGGCTCGACGACCCCCCTGCGAGACATCTCCCTCTCAGACTACTCCCTGGTGGTGGACTCTCTTAGTCCTGATGTGGTGGCGTTTGCTCCCAATGCGTTCTCTCATCCACGGGTGATAGCTGTGGGGGAGGGGAGGGGGGAATTGCTGCGAGTGGCCCTCCTCACCCCTGACGAATGCCGTGTGGGAACGGCTAAGAGGGCTGCCCCGCTAGTCTCTGCGACTGCTCAGGTAATGCACACTAAACCGCACACTTTTCAAAGTTTTCATCCCCATCGATGTCTATATTTAATTGCAACGTCCCAAAGTACTAGTATACAAAAACATCCAAAAACTAGTATACAAAATGTATGTTATTATATGTATGTTAAAGTACTGTTATTGTCAAAATGATTGAATTCAATTCATCAGTGGAAATATTTATTGTAGTGCTCCCTAAATCCAAGAGATTGAGAGCAATTTCTGTTCATTCAAATGTATGGTTGTGTTTTTGGAATTTAACAGAACTACAGGCAACACCAGTCAGTTGTGGATCTAGGACAATCTCAAGGAGAGGCTTGCCGGGAGGTTTTCCAGAATACCCCCCAGCGAGAGAGAGTGGTTTTGGGATTTTTGGAATTTAAGCGTCCAAAAATACTGTTTTAGACCATTTCTTTGTTCATTATTGCTGTCAAAAATCTTAAATCGCCATTCAATTTTTATGAGGAACACCAGTTTTGTCAAACAACCAACTTGTTTTGTTACCGCACTAGTATTCTTATTACAGTTAATGGTACCTACTAATACTGGTGTAATGGGATAATTTATTACATGAAGTACAACACAAACACTAACATCAAAATCCTGGTATTCTGCTCAATTCTGCTACTGTGAATATAGTGCTGTTCCAGTTTACCATATAAGAAATATACTGTTAATATGAAGCACCATTGTTTACGATGAGCGAAATTAAAGATACAGCATGATGGCATCCACTGCGGCCGAAGGCCTGGAACAGGAACGCCATGCTGGTCGCCTTTGATCAAGCGGTGGCAGACTTCATCAGGTCAAAATTGATGATGTGACGAATCGAGTTTATCAGTTTATCGAACGTACCGAGTCTACTCGACTCACCATGACTTTAAGTAGACACTACCCCTTAATGGTAGCCTACTTACCACATCATGAGAAATATCCGTCATCTCGCCTTTATTCAATGCCTCGCTTTGAATAAAGCGGTTTTAACAGACAAACAATAGATTCAGAGGAAATTTCAGAGGATTAAGAACAATTTAAAGGCCGATATTAGATTAGCAAAAAATAATTATTACAGGAGCAAAATCTTGGATTCTAAATCAAATCCAAAAATGTTTTGGAGGGTTCTAAACGAACTGGCCGGCTGGGGAGCTAAAAAAGATATTTTTCCACTTGCACAGTTCACGGCAAACAGACTAAACAATGACGCGACATACGAAATAGACTTGAGACCACAGGTGGCCAACGAATTTAATGAATATTTCTCTCAAGTTGGTCCTAGTTTAGCTGCATTGATCGATTCTGGTGGCCCACCAGTGGTGAACGACTCTGACTTTGCTTACAATTCCGTTCTCACACTGCGCTCTGTGACAAAACAAGAACTTTTTAACTATGTTACTGGGCTGCGTGGTGGCTCAGCTCCTGGGTATGATTGTGTATCAGCTGATCTGTTGAAGGAAAACTAGGAGACATTTCGACAGCCACTGTTGCACATCGTCAACGCCAGCATCTGTAGTGGTATGTTTCCAAATGCTTTTAAAATCGCAAAAGTTGTTCCCCTCTTCAAGTCAGGCAACGTGACAATTCCCTCTAATTTTAGACCTATTTCCTTGTTGAGTGTGTTCACGAAGGTTCTGGAGAAAATTGTCAAGGATCAACTTACTAAATATTTAAACAATCACAACATTTTAACAGTTCATCAATACGGGTTTCAAAAATCGAGAAATATTTCAGATGCACTATTCGACGTTAATAAAGATATTAATGTGGCAATTAGTAAAGGTGATCGTGTTCTTTTGGTATTTTTCGATCTCGCTTAAGCCTTTGATTCTGTGGATAGATCTTTATTATGTAAAAAACTTGATCTAATTGGCGTTAAAGGACAAGCACTGCAATGGTTTAAATCATATTTTGAAAACAGAAATCAATTTGTAACAATTAATGGTTGTAAGAGTAATCTGAAGTCTGTTGATTTCGGAGTTGTCCAAGGCAGCACCTTAGGACCTTTATTGTTCCTAATATACATAAATAACCTCGTTAAATTAGATATTGAAGGTAAATTTTACTTATTTGCAGACGATACATTGGTTATATTCACTGGAAAAGACTGGGACATTGCTTTTGGGAAAGCCGAGAGGGGTGTTACGAAAATTAAAAAATGGTTCGATCAAAATATTCTAACTTTAATTGTCACAAAAACTAAATTTATGCCTCTCGCACTGAGAACACGTAGTGACACACTCAACAAGGAACTCAAAATTCACAGCTGCTTAGAATATCCAGATGTTGCATGTGACAGCCCTACAATTTCAAGAGTCAGTGTATATAAATACATGGGGATAATATTTGACTCGAGATTGTCTTGGGCGGATCATGTGACATACTTAAATAATAAAATAAGAAAATTAATTTTTGCTTTCCAGCAACTGCGCCAGGTACTGGATTTTGGTGAAATCAGAAGTGCATATTTTGCTTACGTTCAGTCACTGCTTGAGGGGGGAATAATTGCTTGGGGGGGACTTACAGTTCCACTTTAAAACCGCTGCTTACTACTCAAAAAGCAATTATCAAAGCAGCCCTGGGTAGATGTCGACAATACCATACGGATGCCCTGTTTACTGAGATGGACGTACTTGACATTACTCAACTATTCGTTCGCAACTTGGTGACATACATTTTCAAACATTCCGACGAACTGTTTGACCGTCCATCTCACTACTACAGAACGCGTCACGTACAGGACTTCAGAATTCAAATACCTAGACTTATTAAAACATTTTCAACGACGAACTGTTTCTACCTTGCTCACGTAATATACAACAATCTTCCTTACAAATTACGCAACAATGACAATACGACTCTGACTGCATACAAAAGACATGTTTCGCAATGGCTTCGTGAAATTGGTAGAGAGGGTGCGGCAACTATGCTAGTTTCGAGGTACAGGCAATGACTGATCAGCTGATAGTAAATTGAAGAATGAATGACAGAGTCGGTGTGTGTGCGTTGCCTGTGACATGTATGTAAGTGTGCATGTGTGCATGTGCGGTTGAGTGCATGCGTGGATTGTGTGCTTGGGAATGCACATGTGTGTGGGTGCGTGAGTGTGGGTAGGGAGGGAGGGGGGTTTTCGTCCGTCTGTTCGTCTGCTTAGGAACTCAAAACACGGGCCGTTCCTGGGTCGCCGAAACGGCTTTCCTTGCATGACTGTAACATTCCGATGAAGATATTACAACTTGATTGCCATATTTGTTTTCTTTTGTTTTTGTTCTATTTTCCTTGCATGAAATCTAAAATTAAATTAAATTAACTTTTAAATTCATAAAATAATGCCATCAAAATAAATTCCATAACTTGACGACTCACTCTCACGCACGGGATATTCCCTTGTGAGATTAATTTTGCATAACTTATTAGTTAAAGTTAGCAGTTTAAGTTAAGTTTTAAGTTATTGGTTTATGTAAATAATTTTGTAAGCTGCATGTAACATTTTTTGCGAAATAAAGGCATTTTTGATTTGATTTGATTTGATAGTGCATTTTCCTTATATGGAATTTTAAAGAGATCCTTTTTTGTTATCTTTTGCTTTTTGACTGTGTCTTAAATTATTTGAAGCAGCTGTAAATCTCGTGATAAATTATTGGTACATCCTATAGGAATTTTCCCGCTGTAAGTTTATTCGCAATGGGAGGAGGCCCCCCCCCATCTTCTAGGGCAATTGTTAAAGGCCAGTTTTCATTGGTCGAGTTAATCAGCTGAGCTGCAAGGACCAGCTGATTCCCTTAGTTTAGAATTTTCTTCTCATCCTCCACTTGATTCACCCATTTGTCAAGGTCAGTTTACTTGGGTCTGGCTAACGGTCGATCTAGCTTTTCTACTCCCCTCCTACTCAACCAATGTAAACCGGCCCTATTGATAAACAATTTAATAATCGTTAATCTATTTTTGTTTCCCACAGGTGGAAGTTGACTTTGCTAGCAATATGATGCAACACCGGCCAGAGTTTGTGCAGAACGACGGAGGAGCGAGCAGTGGGAGGGATCGCAAGGCCCATCACGAAACTGTGGACCTCCACGATATTCTTATAGGTCAGCCATAATCTTTATCTCAATAAAAAAGTATCAGTATATCTATTAAGCCAAGATTTGTATATTCAAACAAACAATGATGACAAAATCAAAGAAGTGTTGTGTGCTGTGATTTATCAAAGAAAGGATCCTTACATGGGTTCGCCATGTCCACCAGGCTAGTTAATTGTAAATAGCAATTTTATGAGCTAGAGAGGTGCAGGGAGACATTTATTTTAAATTTATAAAACATCCTAACTGCAAGGGTTTCATTATGCTTTTATTTCTCAATGTTTGTGTACAAAATTATGATGAAATGAGTTTTTTCTGTGTGAACATATACAAGGGGTGTGAAACAGTGATTTAAGACAGAGTGAGTAATTTATTATCTATGAAGTTAGACCAGTCTGTCATATTTTTTATTTAATAAATGGTTAAAATATTCACTCTAGATTTTGATAGATTATACTAAGGCATAAAACCATTAGAATAACCACTCTCCAGGATAACCATTGACTGATTTAAGCTAGAACCAATTTTATACCATTTTTTCAAAGTTTCAAATAAATTAAAAGTTATTTTTCAAAGTTAAACCTCAAACAAATATGCAAATTATTTGATTTATTTTTGAAAAAAAAAATACTGAAACAAAATCTCATAAGCCTCAAAACAGTCGATACTCCCAAGATATAATAATTCCCCTCCCACAGGAATTCCATTGAAAGACGAGAACAACCATGAGCCGACGGTGCAGGCGCGGCAGCACCACTCGAGTGGCGGTGGAGGCCCTCACTCGCTCGGCTCGCGGCACCATGGCGCCCCCGGCAACCTGCACATGACGCCACTCGAGATCGGCATGTACGTCCTCCTCGCTGCCTTCTGCTTTGCCATCGTCGTCTTTGTCGTCTCCTGTGTTGTCTACGCTTCCAAATTCAAACCACACATGTTGGCTGCTCCTGATTTGCCACCAGGTCAGTAAAATATTTGTTGAATAGGTAGGAAGTAAATACTTTAGATTCCCGATTATCCGAGCCCCAGTTATTCAAGATTCCGAGTTATCCAATGTAATGTAAGGCTAAAATATTTGTCTTTACAGTAGAGCGCCGATTATCCGAACTAATTGGGGTCAAGAGGTGTTCGGATAACTGAATATTCGGATAATCGAACATGAAAAGACAAAATTCAAAAATTATATATGTAACGTAATTCTTACTAGTAAAAAGGCCAAAAAAATTATCAAACAAAAATTATTCACGTAATTTTATTATGAAATTGATCAGAATACATGGGTATAAATCTTTAAATAACAATTTATCATACATAGATTCAGTACACTGCATACTTTTTATTTAGAGAAAAAGTCCAAAATTTGTTTTTTCTTTAGCCCTGACACTTTTTTTGGCACGCGAATTTGAATTGCTTGAGAATCATGTTCAAAATATGAATTATTATGGCGTTCGGTTAACCGACGGTTTGGATGACCGACGTTCGGATAATCGGCGCTCTACTGTATTTTCAATCTACAAGAAATGTAAGTGTGAATATTATTTATGATGTCATTTGGTGTTTAGGGGCTCATATAATATCCGTGGTTCCAAAATCTACTTAGTTAACGCATATTTAACCGTAATACAATGAGCCAAATAAAAACCTCCATAACTCTACGACATTTACGAATTTATTTGAATGTACAAATGAATAGAGGCTAATTTTTGGGGAAGAACTTGTGAACCACAGCTAATGCCGACATGGCACCAATGCATTCACAAGACGCACATGTTAACAACAATTGATTGCCCTTCAGCGGCAACATTGCTGAAACAGCAATAATTGCTGTTTCAACCCGAATCAACATGAAAATCAGCATTCTGTATGCTTCCTGACAATCAGCATTCTCACAATCATGGCCTTTGCTGCTCTGTTTTGGTTTAAAAATTTTTAATAATTTTCTAAGGAGTCTCGATCTCAGTTTCCCAGGAATTATTATTTCTAAATGAGATATTGGCATTTTATCGATAATGATACTAGGCCTAATTGAATATCAGTGTCCTATCTTAAGGTACAAATTGAATTAATTGCTTTAAATGTTTGTTTTTACCATTTTTCTCACTAGGCCTTTAATACCCAAATTGATTTCATATTAGGCTGCATTTCCCCCCCCCCCTTCAATATTGACCACTTCTTTAGTTGCTTTCGATGGTAATACTACAACATTAAATAAATTACTGTAATAAATCTGAGATTCCCGCCCATAATCAGAAGACTTGCACTTCTCTTGGGTATATATTATTTCTCTTATTATTATGTATAAAAAATATTGATTTTGAACTCATTTCTTGATTTTGTAATATTTAGTAACTGTATATCATTTTTGTTAAATTGAAATATTTATTGTATATTTGAACAATAAATTGTATATTGAACTATGATTTGTATATTTTTGAAGAGAAATAAAGATTATTATTATTATTATTATTATTATTATTTTTATTTTTTTATTTTATTTTATTTTATTTTTTTTGTGGAAGGTAGGTGGAATTCATTTACGGACGAAGTGTGGGACCGTTTATCACATTACTTCAGGGGGAGGCCCCGTGCTAGGAACCGCATGCTGGAGACCGCGGTCTGTCAGAAGAGGGAACTACTTCCCCCTTCTTCTAGCCGGCTTCGGTTGGCGTTGGCTTTGCGTCTTTTTGGCGTTTTCCAGGGCAAGCCTAAAAACGCGGCATGCCCCGGAACCAGCTATGTGGTCGCACTTGACCTTTTCCAGCTTCGACCCACTACAAAGGAAGCAGTGAGGAGCCTTGATGCAATCTTTGAGTAGATGGTCCGACTCACCACATTTGAAGCAGTGAGTCGACCGATCCACTCCCGTGCATTCGCTGCGACGGTGCCCGAAGCCCGTAAATCAACGGCTGTTCGTTAAACTATTACCTAATATTATTCTACGAATATGTCTTATTATTATTATTATTATTATTATTATTATTATTATTATTTCCCGTGTTGGGCCGGGACAGAATGTCCAACAGTATTCCCTGCTTATCGTAAGAGCCGACTAAAAGGGGAGGGGGGCGCACTGGTCCTTTTTCACGTCTCCTTTTCACAACTCCATTCTCCGTTTCATTTCAATAGCCCGGTTGTTTTTCTAAATCATTCCGGCCCACTTGCCGGGGTGACTCTGTGTTCTTCAGCCTTCATTGCGCTGGAGGTCTAGGACGAGCAGAGGGTACAGCTTAAAAACTGGGTTCTGCACCTCCCAGGCTGCCGGATAGTACAGGGGCCCGGGTCAGCTCAGCCAACTGACCTGGCTGCCCTATCATCCGGCGAAAATCCCCTTGGCCGTGGTGGTGCCGGTTGGCGACCGGATAGGCTGAGAAGAAGCCGAGGGGAGACAGTTCAGCGGAGCGGTCGGAAACCGAAACGTGGACCGAGGTTATAAAAAGAAAGGGGAAAAAGAGAAACCCTCGTCAAAATCCTGGAAGCCAGCCCGGCGGACAGGAAAACAAGAAGGCGCCGAGGAAGAAGCCCCGCAAGCAGCGGCCGGACGCTCTTCTCATCAAGCCGTCGGAGGGGAAATCCTACGCCGACGTGCTGGGCGAGATTCGCAGCAAAGCGAAGCCCAATGAGAAGGGCGCCGTTATCAAGGGTATGAGGAAGACCCGAGCCGGCGATCTTCAAGTCAAACTCGGGGACGCCTCTCAGAGTAAGTCCGCCTTCAGCGAAGACCTGAAGACCATCTTGGGGGCGAACGCAACAGTCCGCGTTCTCGAGCCCAAGTCTACGCTGGAGGTGAGGGACCTCGACGAGTTGACAACCGAGGAGGAGGTGACCGCTGCCGTCAAAGCTGCCCTCGGAGAAAACGTCGAAGTGAAAACCTTCGTCTCGAAGGCAAATACTCGGGGTCAGAAGGTGGCAATCCTGACGCTGGGAGCCAGAGCTGCTGCGAAGCTCCTGGAGAAGGGCCACCTTAAGGTATGGTACGTGAGCTGTCGGGTGCGCGAGAAGCTCGTGGCCCCCAGATGTTTTAAATGTCTGGGGTTCGGTCACGTCGCTAATCGCTGCTCTGGACCCGATAGAAGCAAGCTCTGCTTCAAGTGCGGTGGCCAGGACCACAGGGCCAGCGCATGCAATGTAGCGCTGTCCTGTGTACTGTGTACAGAAGCTGGCTTGAAGGGCGACCAGGTCAAGCATTCCGCTGGGTCTGGTCGTTGCGGGCAGCACAGGCGGGCCATCCAGGAGCTTCGCCAGAAACAAAAGAAATGATCAGTGTTTTGCAACTTAATATGCAGAGGAGCAGGACAGCAAAAGACTTGCTGTTCCAATTCGCCACGGAGCAGGGTGCTGACCTACTGCTTCTCAGTGAGCAGTATCAGAACCGACGCTCCGCGCAGTGGTTCTCGGATCCCTCCGGCACTGCGGCGATATGGATCTTGGACCTCGAGAAGGTGCCTGTTCTCGATTCCGGGTCGGGCAACGGCTTCATTTGGGTGAGGAGCACCGTCCTTTCCTGTTACCTCATGCCTAACCAACCGATCACAGACTACCGCCACATGGTCGATTCCATCGAGGTCATGAACTCCTCTGGCGGGGTCATAGTCGGTGGCCATTTTAACGCCAAAGCCCTACGGGAACCCCATTCTACAATGGGGTTCCCCACGGACCGACACTCGAGGTCGTTACATCCTCGAGTTGGCTGCCAGGTCAGGCCTCTGTATCCTCAACACGGGCGGCATTTCCACCTTTCGCCATCTGGGGTGCAGAGAGACGATCCCTGACATATCCCTTGCCTCCGAAGGGATTGTCCAGCGGATCTCCGACTGGCGTGTCTGCGAGGACTACTCCTCCAGCGACCGATCCTTTTCAAGGTCCTTCCTGAGGGTGCGCGCTTGCGCGCTGAACCTGCTCCTCTGGCTTGACGCTGGAACACCAGTCGTCTGAGCAAAAACGTTTACAAACGTAATTAAAGACCAGAGCATTGTAAATTTCACAAGTGCCGAAGATCCGGCAGCATCGACAATGCGACTCATCGCGACCGCGTGTGAGCAGTCGATGCCCGGAGTTTCCCGCCGCCACAGGAAGAAGCCGGTTTACTGGTGGACGCCTGAAATCGCGGAACTCCGGAGGAGATGCCTTGGTCTCCGACGAGCTGCGCAGCGAGC
This sequence comes from Flexamia atlantica, assembly GCA_035578135.1. Classification (NCBI taxonomy): domain Eukaryota; kingdom Metazoa; phylum Arthropoda; class Insecta; order Hemiptera; family Cicadellidae; genus Flexamia; species Flexamia atlantica. The sequence goes on along the minus strand of JAQJVK010000001.1, from coordinate 190,518,077 downwards.
CAGGAACCGCCCTGATGCAAATGCCATATCGGCTGAGCACTTAGCAGCCCGCCAAGAGCTCCGCGGTGCCATCAACTGGAGTAAATTTAGGTGCTGGAAGCAGCTGTGTCAGGATATCGACAACGACCCCTGGGGGACGGGCTACAAACTTGTAACCCAGAAGCTAGGAGCTCGCTCACCACCTGCGGTCATGGAACCACAAGCCATGGCCGCCGTCGTCGATACACTGTTTCCCAGACACCCAGTTCGGCCAGTCAGGGAATTCGGAGAGGTAGGCGCCTTCCCAGTTTTCCGGGAAGAGGAACTCACCTCCGCCGTCCGATCCCTACGACCCAGAAGAGCGCCTGGTCCCAATGGCATTCCGGCGGAGGTGCTCAAGCTCGCTGCGGAGGTGAATCCAAGGCTTCTGCTCGATATGTTCAACGCTTGTCTGGCGGAAGGCATTTTCTTTTCTTCGTGGAAGGTAGCCCGCCTTGTTCTTATCCCCAAGGCAAAGAGTACACCGGGAACCCCTTCTTCTTTCCGACCCCTGTGTATGCTCGACACGGTCGGGAAAGTGCTGGAAAAGCTCTTGCGCGTCAGGCTGACCGAGGTCATCGTCTCTGCGGGGGACTTGTCCCCACAGCAGTACAGCTTCAGATCCGCTCGCTCTACCATCGACGCTATCCAGGAGGTAGTTGAAGCAGTGCGGAGGGCGGAGGACCACAACCACTGGTCGCGCTGCGTGGTCCTTCTCGTCACGCTCGACGTGAAGAACGCTTTCAACTCCGCCAGGTGGAGTGATATGCTGTGGGCGCTTGAGCATATGTTCCAAGTTCCCTCCTACCTCCTGCATATGATAGAAGCGTATTTGTCAGACCGCGTTCTGTTGTACGACACAACCGAAGGTCAGCAGCGCATTCCCATCACTTCCGGGGCTGCGCAGGGGTCCATTCTCGGACCAGATCTCTGGAACGTGTCCTAAGACAGCTTGCTGAGGCTAGACATGCCCGATGAGACCTGCCTTGTTGGCTATGCTGACGACGTCGCTGCCTTGATCGCTGCGAGGAACATCGAGCAGGCAAAACTGAGGCTCAGCGTAGTAATGGCCAAGGTCAACGGGTGGATGCGAGACCACGGCATGTCCCTGGCTACCAGTAAGACGGACATCGTTGTCCTCACCAAAAAGAGGATTAACACTGTGTATCCCGTGTGAGAAAGGTGATGTCACACTCGAGACTAAGCCTGCTGCAAAGTACCTGGGAGTCATGGTCGACAGTAGACTGTCTTTCGGCGAGCAGATCCAGCGCGCCGCCGACAAAGCCGCTAAGGGTGTCGCTGCCCTTGGTACGCTTATGCCCAATGTCGGCGGTCCTCGCTCCTGCAAGCGCCATCTGCTCATGACTGCCGACAAGTCAGTCTTGCTGTAGGGGCTCACGCACTCGAGAAGCGAGTCTACGGAGACCGGCTTGCCTGAGCCCAGCGCCGAGGAGCTCTGCGGGTCGCTTCGGCCTACCGCACAGTCTCCGAGCCTGCTGTGATGGTGATCGCTGGAGTCATCCCCGTCCTCTTCCTAGCGAGGGAGAGGCAGGCGATTTACCGGAGGAGGCCTGAAGTGGGCCGGGAAACAGCTGCCAGGGAGGAGCGCGATCGCAGCTTCGACTTCTGGCAGCGCGACTGGGAAGCCGAGCCGAGGGGACGTTGGACCTTCCAGCTCATACCTTCCGTCCGACCATGGGTGGAACGGCAGCACAGCGAGGTCGATTACTACGTGACCCAGTTTCTTTCTGGGCACGGGTACTTCCGAGCCTATCTGCACCGGATGGGCAGAGTTGCCAGCCTGGACTGTCTGTATTGCCCCGGCATCCCAGACACATCCGAGCACACCTTCTTTTAGTGCGACCGTTGGCACATCCGCCTAGCCTTGCTTTCATCGGAGATCGGCGTGGTCGTCAGCCCAAACAACATCGTCGGAGCTATGCTCCAGGGAGAGGGCAACTGGAACTGTGTCCAGCACTACGTCCAGGCCATTCTTCGGGCGAAAAAGGTCGACCTCGTTCGGCCTTAATCCTCAGCTTTTCCCCACGGAGGTTGCCCTAGTGGCGTAATATCAAAGGCCTAGCCCGAAGTAATGTGTGAAACAGTTCCAGGCTAGTGTCCTCGGTGCCGACGGAGGTGGTTTAGTCGGTAGTTCACGGGACATCAAGATCGTGGGAGTCCGACACTACTGAGGGGACAAGGAGCCCCTCAGTGTGTGTAAATTCATTCCACCTCCTACCCAAAAAAAAAAAAATATTATTATTATTATTTATTTTGGGAGTGAGTTGTCACAATAACAAATGGACAAAAACATAAACTATTTAATTGAAAAAGGTTTTTTATTTTAAATTAAAGTGTTCCCTGGTAATTTTCTTGATTTAAATTAACATTCAAGAAACATTATTCTTTACCAAATTATTTAATGAATAATCTGAGAGAATGAAGACCACAGGTTGACAGACTGAATAAGTACTTAACAAGCGTTGTGTGACATCTAATCTTTCAGTTTAGACCTTGGTGAATGAGGTGGCATTTGCTTTTTTGTTAGACACTATTGTGTCCTTTAAATACGGTGAGATTTTATAACACAAAAAATTACTTGGATTACTGGCTTGATGTTGATATTCATTAGTTGGACAAATTGATCAAACTTTAAGCTTTTAGCAGTCGGAGCAGTCGGATCAAAATTATTGGTTTTGATAGCTTAAAGAAATTGTTGTTCAGAATTTTAAGAGAAAAAGACTCTCTCAATCTCATTTTTGTAGGATCAAAAAGTCAGTTTTGTTCTAATTTTTTGGTTTGAAAGGCCCTAATTTTATTCTGCCAATGGTATTAATTTGAAAACATTATTAATTTTACTATTGAAAGGAACGATTCCTTACATTTAAATCACTTTATATTGGTTAAGGTTTAAATTTCTTCCAACAAAATCAATGTGTGTTCATATATTATGTTAGTTTATCATAAAAGTTGTTATCACAGCTGAATAATGTCAGATTACTAATGGAATTGTCTTCAAAAGATGGTTTATTGTTCCAGAACCAATTGCAATGTCTATGGCAGGCAAGAGCATTCCTAACGGCATTATGACATCCAGTACAAACGGGTTAATGCTGCCAAGACGCCAGGTCATGATGCCACACAACCAAGAGCCCACGACCAATGCCCATGATTGGGTGTGGTTAGGTCGAGCCACCCTCGAGCGAGCTTCAGGCAAGTAATATTGAGTTTGATTTCAGGTGACATAAATCTAACTAAACATTCAATCACCTACTAAGTCAATCATCTATAAAATGTAACAGTTAACAGAATTTATTGTAACTTTCATGGCATATCGATTAAGAATCACCAAGGAAGTTCAGGAAAGAAGTGGTTTCAGTATTTCTGGGGATTTAGTACTTCCAATATTTGTTTTCCTAAAAAATGTCATCAAAATCTTACATGTTTTAGTTATCTATATAAAACCCTCTCATTTCAGAAAATGTTTCAACATGTTTCAATTTTGTGCTCAAGTTTTATGTGAAGTTATAACTCATGTTTATAGCTACGTATTTTTTAACAAAATATTACATGCCTTGTTAAGCTTGATGTTGCAAACTTGTTAAAAATTTATTGAGAGCCAAGAAATTATCGTTCAGAATTTTTTTAGGTGCAAGAAAAATTATGGCCAATCTAAGGAAAAGTAATTCAATTTGCTGATTTGTATTATATTTTAAGTTACCTCTATTGTGCACAAATTTCTTGTTAGAAATATCTTATATAATAGTACAGTAATTTGAACTTTTATAATTCAAAATATTCTTTTTATTCCGGTATATACCATATATAATCGTGCTAAATAATCTTGGTTAATTCAAATTATATTTTGGATGTTTCAAAGTTTTTCCATGAAAAATGGCAATTGAAAGTCAAACCATCAGGCCAAGATTCCTGAAAAACGACTTTTTATCATTGGTATGTGGTCAAAATCCCTCTCAGCGCCTTCAATATGAAAGGTCATCGAACCCACCCGCACCCCTGACTCCCCCCCCCCTGCACTCCATTGTTTAGTCGATGTTACTCATGCTTATGGCCCCGCTCTTCTTTCTAGGTCATTGCCCAACCCCTCCCACCCTCCTATTGTTCTGCAACACTCCACTTGTCACAACTCATAACAGTGTCATCCCTTACACCATCTAGTAAAAACATTAGATCTGTTGCATAACGTAATAGTCCAGTAGCAAACTATGTTCTTTTTATCAGCTCCGATTTTTACCAATTGTGTATGCATCCATGAATGTATTCCTGTTTTATGTAGTACAGTACTGTATTTTATAACACGTTCTACTGTATTACAGATTACGGTAATCATTTACTATAGGCTACTCATTGGAATGTACTGTAAAACGTAAATTCAAGTTATTCACAGTGAAGGTTTTATACGGGCATGTAAAATTTTATTGTTTTAAGCCTTTTATATCAAACTTTTTTAATTTGAATTTTCTTGTCAGTCCCTTGAGATTTCGATTAGCCAAATTAAACTGTATTTTAAATAGAGTCATGAATTCCAGGTATGCTGGTGCCAGCTGCTTCGGCCCAAGCCATGAGGATCACAACCAACCCAGCATTCAGCCACGACCAGGCTGGGTCGTACCCTCGACCCGTGGCTGTTGACTCCTCTACCTACGTCAAGGATCGTCCTCGCCACAGAACCCCACCTCCAGCCGACAACCAGTGGAACCTGTGAGTAAATTTCGCCAAGACTAGATTGAAATTAGTCACTATTGATTTATTACAAAGTATTGCATATATTAATATATGTGGAGGAGTTGCCCCCAAAATCCCTCATTTTTGGAGGACACTCAAAATTTGTGGTAACATCAAAAAATAATTTGGGTTGAGTTAGTATCATTCCCCAAAGGTTAATTGTTTGTCTTAACAAACAAAAAATTTAAGGAGGGGGAACGGACTTTTTTTACACACTGTATAAATATAGTAAGTTATTTTACAGTTTTAATCTTGTTTAATTCAACCCATTATTTTAATTTTTAATGAAGGTCTAACACAAATGAACATAAGGCCCACAATTCAAAGAATGTTGGACAATACAATAGAGTACAAAAATGATGTGAAGGTTTAAGTATTTTATTATATTATACAACAAATTTATTTAATGAAAATAAAGCTATTGTTTTGCCTTTATTAATTAATTGATCATGCTAAGAAGGTCAACTTACAACTAAATATACACTTACCTTTGTTTTAAATCTTAGTTTTCAGGACATTTAATTTAATGTTTATGTAAATATGTCACTCAAAAATATTTTAAACTGAAAAAATGATTAAATACTCAACTTGATTAATCTTGAACTCAAAATCAGTAATCACACACCCTGCTTTTTTAAAAAGCCTGAAAATTTTGGTGACAGTGTAAAACGGTGGTATATTGTAATGGTCAAATTTATTCTCCAAAATATATATTTAAAAAAAAACAAATGTTACAATATTTTTATTTCTATAATACAGATTTTATCTTGGTACTGATAAAGTGACCATATGTTGCAGGTCGCCTATCCCTCCTCCTCTCCCACCACACGGCATTCCTTTGGACCGAGTAGACAGCGGAGAGGCTGAATATCGACCTCCGGTTCCCCCACACCGCAACATGGGAGTGACAGCGAGGGTAAACCGGCAACCTTCGCCGCTGCCACACGGGGAGAGTGAACACCGCATGTCACCCATACCCAACATGAACAACATGAATGAAAATATGATCCACAGGATAAACAAACCGAGAGAAACTTACAACCGAGGAGGGAGAACTCCTGAGAACGGCCCACGACGACATCACCATCACCACCATCATCACCGCAGCAAAGGCGGGCGGCACCGTGGGAACGAACCGGACTTGACAAAGGCACCACAGAACTTGATGGAGGAAGGGGACGACTTGCCTGAGGCGTTTGTAGAGCTCAGCACCTCAGGGAATGGGGAAGTAAAACGGGCCACAATTGTTGGAAACCCAATGTTTTCGGCAGACGAGGAGCACAGAGCGAGAGAAGATCTACTGGCACTGGAGGATCTAAACCTTGGGATGGATTATCAGCAGATAATGGAGTACTTTGACAATCTGAAAGAGTCCAATGCTTGACTCGAGTAGGATGTGGGTCAGGGGAGTTTAAGCTCAAGAGTTGTGTGAGTTTCTCTTGATCTGTTTCAGTAAGAATTCTCTTATAGACAATTTTTTAAACAAATTAAATTAAATAGTTGAGCGTAAATGAGGGTGACCAATCCTTCTGAAAAGCAGAATTGTCCCTGATTGTTATTACATTGAACCCAAAAAATTGTTTCAGGATTCTCCAGTGCTTCTGCTTATGGACCTTCTTAGTTTATAAGTTGGTAAGCAGAAAAACTATCAGTACCTATAATTTTGATGTATGGTAAGCCTTATGATAAAAGTGTGTAAAGTAATGTCCCCCTCCCTTTAAAACAAACATTACTGCAAAAATCAACCAAAAAAGATAAAGTCTTATGTTTTTATGACTCTAAAATTTTTATTGGTTCTTTCCAGTAACATGGTTTTTAGGGAGGAGCTTTACAAATTCAATGAATGAAGAATAATAAAAACGCATAGCTATTTATGAAATAAGCAGTAATTTTACTCAGAATCCCAAAATAATAAAATTTCTTTAAAAAACACATTAAAAATACCATGAAACAGAGTCATCACCTCACAGGCTTAATTATATATATTTGGTACTTGTGCCAAGAAAAGGAACCAAGTTATCGATGAAATACGACTATACCCGCATGGTCAGCAGTATCCCTTGTAGTAGAAAATGCAAACATGACAGCATTTCACTAACAACTATTATTAGCATTCTTTGCCCACTCTCTCTCTCTTTGATTTAACTCCATTAAGATGTTGTTAAATCTTAATTGTAATAGAAATATTAATATTATCTTAATTCTTTTTAATCTTAATTACTGGTACTTCTAATTGTGCAAGGTCTATGTGGTATTATATTTAAATTAATGACATAGTAAATTTGAGTTTTATAGGGTTAATGACTACCCTCTAAGAGGCCATGACAGTTGAATTCACAAAACTGCTTTTGCTACTGGTCATAGTGAAAAGCCTACCTACTAGACCGGCTGATTTATTGAAGTTACTAGCCTAAGTCAATGTTTACCGGGGAAGGATTTGGTCATCCTGGTTTTAGGTTAGAGTGGCATTTAGCATTGCAAAATTCTTCCTTTTTTCTCATTCATATTTTAAACAAAAAAAAGGCAAAGCAATTAAGATCAATAAAAATATGAAACTACCTCAAAAGAAGATGTTAAAAAGTTTTTTTCGCTACTCTACTATGAAATCACTTATTTTTGTTATGTGTTTATCTATCACCTGCGAAAATTCATCACTATATTTGTTTACTAGGCAAAAAAAGTTTACTGTGTAAAAGTTAATGCTTCTTGGTTTTTATCAACATAAACAAACAAATATTTGTTATTGTTCCATCAGCTTGTTGTAACGAAAAGTATTGTTCAAAACGCGAGTGAAAGTGGTTTACATATTCTCAACCTTATTAAGTGCTCGATAAATATGGTCTCGAATATGTAACAACCCATGGTGGAAGAAAAAAAGAAAGGAAGGTGCATAGTCAGTTGGTGTGACGTAATTGGTCTCACACAACTAGCGGACCTAGCAGCATGGTAGCAGGACTCAGATTGTATGCAATATTTTGATTGCGCCATTTACAAACATTGCAATCCTATACTTTTACAATAAAAATACTATTTATTCCTTCCTGCACAGTTTTAAGCTGCAAAAATTCAAAGACAAAATTAACGGACAAAGTTTTACAGATCCCCACAAGACTTGAAATTGAGTGAAAAATGCTTAGTAGCGTGTAAAAGAAAAGTCAGATCAATGTCAAACAAAGTTCTAAAAATGATATTTTAGCAGACTACATTACCTGGTATGTATTGTAGTTGTGGTAAGCGATGTAAATAAATACCTGGATAGCACCACCCCCTACCCCCCCGATAAGGGTTCTATAGTGATTTCTGAACTAGCACAGCTCTGTGTGTTGGGGTTGCAGCCAGGCCGAATTGAAGGCGCTATGTGGCGTAAAGCGTGAAACTGTATTACTTTTCTGTGAATCCTTATGGCTATAGGAGCAGCTTCGCGGGTAAAGCTTACTTTAAATAGATGTATTGTTAAAATTATGACGTAAATACAATTAATATTTAACCTGGTGTATTTTTACATTGACATTTGTAAAAGTGAGTTGATTCCATTTAAAGTCACCATGAGGCTATGTCAGCCAAGTCTGAAACTTACGGCCTGGCCCCTGAGGGGGCCGGGGACAAGCAGGATTTTTTTTTGTTTGGGACTTTTAGTCCTTGAAGTTCTTATCACTTATGGCAAAATGACATAAAAAATAAAATAACACAGTGAATAAATAACATATTTGATGGATCAAGCAAATTGCCTTAAATAGAATTCCTAGTGTTGTAAAACTCGTCATGCTTTTTTTGGCTTTACTGTACTGTTTGTGACTGACTGCATTCTGCAGCACAATGTTTCCAAAAATATAAGATCTGTCTTATCGGAACCTGAATTCCTTTTTATATGTAAACAATTTCTTTTTGGTTAGCAATAAAAGTAGGCCTATAGATAAGAACTCCAACTCGTTGTGATGGAACTACAAGAAGGTAAACATATACAAGTTTAATAAACTAGAGGCTTGAAGGGGCTTAAAGCCCCTTAACATAAGGGAAAACTTGGATAAAAACAGTCCTACTTTATTTTAGTACAAAATACCTTCTTAGTAAATTGGCTTTTAGATCCACCATGTGTTAATATCCAGCATACGGTTTTGAATCAGCAATGACCTCACATGTTTTAAGTAAGCAAAGCGGACGTTTTTAGATCCCAATGCTTTTTAAATGACAGATATTTGACATTATTTCTCATTTTATGATAGATTTAATGAAATTCCAGTATTGTTTCCAAGTCTCTGGTACCAAAACCTTTCATTTGAGCCCTCTCCCATCACCCTATAGTCTGAATAGACATAAATCAACTGGATTTTCTGGTCACGGGCTCTGGGGGTTAATGACTAGGCGATAATGAATCAAATAACCCGATTGGCCAGAAAAAAAACTGTAGTATTCTACCCTCTGCCGGAAAAGAGCTGGTTTTGGCCTCCAAATGACTTTTGTAAAACAGATGATTACATCGTAGTGTGGTGAAAATACACTTTGAAGCTTAACCAGCCAAAATGGTTGAACTTAGTTTGCCTTTAGATTGTCTGATTCAGATGATAATTAAAGAAATGTTGTTGTCTATATTAGATTTTCCTCTCTGAAACAACTATGGGAAATTGTTTTAAGACAAAACCACTGTATTCTAGTCAGGAGTTTCCAACATGGAAACTCAACTATACCAAGAGAAATAATATGATGAGTTGTCTGTGAATAGATTTATCTACGTGCGTGTCATATCAGTGCTTTAACATAGCTGTTCCTACCTCTGGCATTCATTGCTATATATCCCTTATTATTATGTTTGTAGCTATGCATAGATTGTCTAATACTCTGCCCTGTACATGTTGCGTTGTAAGATTTTGTAAATAAATAAATAAGAACTCATATGTGGTGTAATCTTGTTTATATTTTTGGAAGTGCAAAATTTCTTGTGTTGTAAGTTTAATCTATATGTACATCCGTACAAAGGGGTGTTGTAAGATGAAATATTTTCTATTTTTAACCACTTTCAAGATGTTAAGTTTAAAAGAAGTTTTTCTACAATGTCTTTTTTTGAATCATTGTATGTAATTCACATCATCTTAAAAATACCTACTCAATTTTTTCTTTATAATTTTTTTTGTATTCCTAAGGTATATTTTCTAAAATATATATATTAAACGTGGTTTTTATTATATCAAGTAAATTTGAGTTAGTTTGGATAAAACATCAACCTTGTATTATTTCCAACTCTCCAATAAAATAAAATAAAAAATGGCTATGACAAGGAAGTTTCCTCTAATTAAATTGCACTACGAGTAAACAAGATTATTTTTAGAATTTTTTGATATGAATTTCAACTGTCCCTCAAATATTAAATTATTATAAATCCATGTAAAAAATCAAAGAAACACGAATAACTTAATGTAAGTACATTAATTCAAATAAAGGATTTAAAACTAGACAGGCATGTTAAAAGTTTCAACGTACAGCACCCCTATATGTGTTTCCTTAGTTGTCATTTGTTGTGTGACTAAATTTTTCAGTCCCTTTGGAGACAACTCACGGCATGGTAACTGTATCCTCTTCAGTAAAGAATCGTTTCACATTAGGTCTATGTCTAAATTTATCTTAGAAAAATTATATCGTAGTTTTGTAGGGTAGCTCACTTTCATACTGTTAAATGAATTGTGCTTTTTGTAAAGGGTTGCATTAAACATGTCGGTGAAGTCACTCCCTCCAGTTAGAGCAGAAGGTAGTTTTAAATAGATTTAGGTGATTTTTATATAAAATATAAACAAAAATTGATTCCTAAGAAGATCACAAAGCTTATTCCAGTAAAAGATGATATTTTTTACTTATTTTTTCAAGCCATTTCTTATGTTAAATTAAATGGTTTTATTGTAAGTAAGGTATACTAAATCAGTACTTTAGTAACAATCTTTGTATATTGGATTTTGCTACTGAGTAAATTTTATTTCATGGAGTATAAAATTACTTGTGGCATTGAGAGGTGGTAATTAAATATTGCTTCATAGGTAGTAAAAATAAATTTCTGTAAAATCATATCTCAGCTTTTGTATGTATTCTTCATCATACTTAAAGGATAAAAACTGTATTTTATGAGACTTGTATTATCCGCTTAGTGAGTGATACATTTTCATTGAATCATCGTTAAACTATTTATTTCATCTCAGCCATTCTAATAGTACATGTAGTCCAAAGTACAATATTCATATTAATATAATATGTGAAAATAGTTACAAACACTGTATATTTATCCTCATTTCGTGCCATTGTGTAATAGATTTAAGCCACAAACAAACTCTGCAAATATATTAGACTGATATTATTAACTGTTATTTGTTGACAAGAGCTATAGAATACTTTATCATCGTTTACAATTAAGTTTATTTATAGGTTTGCACTCACCTGCTATTGTATATTGTAGAGATCTTGTATTTATTTTGGATGTAAAGTATGTTCGGTGCTTATAAGTTTGTTTTGTATGATATCAGTTTTAGTTTTCGCTAGGTTTTCTACGATGTTATGCTACTGATGTTATGTGCTAGTTATTTATTTGTCGCACGCTGGATGCACCAGCCCACCTGTACACTGGTGTAAATATAAATGTTAACATCTACATAAATGTTTATGCTATGTCTTATTATTTATTCAACCTTTTTTCTAAAGCATATCCTTCTCTTTAACATTTTCCAACATAAATTTTAGGTTATAAAATTAATTTAATTAAATAAATGTGTTATTTCATTCTTTAAAATCTTTTTTCATACTAATGTCACCCAGAAAGTAAAGAACGTTTTGTAATTACATCTAGCCCTGTTTTGCCCCAACTCTGTGACTACTCCTGATTTCAATTTGAGCCAAACCTTGTTGTTGTTGATCACGCACAAGAGCCATCCATAAATTATGTCATTAATTTTTGGTCATTTTCAAAACCCCACCCCCTAGAATCATCTGTCATCATCCACTGACCCCCCCCCCCCCCCCCCCCCGTCCCCTCAAAGCTAAAATTACCATCAAAACTGATGTAATCTATTAAAAAATACACATTTTCAAAATCCTTTTTTTAAACAGAAAACAGTTCAACTACCCTTTAATTGAAAAAATCCTCATAATGTTGTGATTTATTCACGTTTTTCTGAATTACGTGAATTGAAGTTAATTAAAAGTTTAAATACGTGTCAGCCACCTGATTCTTATTCATCCTTGTTTGGATGACGCGTTGCGGCTAATTACATTGCCATCTTTAGATTTTCAAACTTGAAATTTTACTTTACCCATCGGCTGCATCATAATTTAATAACATCTACAACGAACACTTAACATCACTGTACAAAACATTTAAACACATAGGCCTACGTATTACGAAAAAATAATTTATCCCGAAACAGGCACAATGGTGTATGCACCTCAAGTGTCAAGTCCCGATTGGCGGTGATGCTGCTATCAGTTGACCTTTGATATCTTGCTACCTTTATCCTGACTGTCTGTTCCGTCTAATTTAATCATATATATAGTTTCAAATAAAACATTTGACACAAGCTTGCTTTGTCGTTTAGTAAGTTTTGAGAGTGAATTTTGGCAGCTTTGAAAATTTCAAAGTTTTATAAGGCTGTCATTGTTTTTCCTTTATTACAGATATGTAAAGTTTTTAGGTTTGTCCGCATATCTGAATAGTTATGATTTTCGCGAATAAGGTGTTCAGCATAGCTCGATTTCTGTGCATTCGCAGCTCTGGGAAGATGTTCTTTAAACCTTTTTTCAAAAGCTCGCCCTGTCTGACCTATATAAAATTTATTGCAGTCGTTGCACGATATTTCAAATGCTCCTGTTTTCATTTCTAAATCTAAACATCTCTTATTGTTTCTAAAAAGGTTTTCTAATTTATCATTTGTTTTAAATGCAAAAAACTTTTCATTTTTTTCATCTTGTTCACTTTCGTTCCATATGTACTTATTTTCAATATGCTTAACACGTTCGTTGCTGGCCGCTAGATGGCGCGACTGCGCCAGGAGCTGAACTAGTGTGTGTGTCGCTACGTAACATTGCCTCTGAACTATGGTGAAAACAATGATAGTTATGTCGGATAGCAATGTTCACTAAAAAAACCGGTTTTGGACACAGTACTTGGTGATTCTGATAGATAGACAAAAATAGTTTTTTTTAGTTTTTCACATAGAAAAATAAAAATAATCAAATTTTGGCTTGCACCATTGAATTCAGCTCGAAAAAAACAAACAATTTAGCATTTTGAATCATTGCTCTATGTCCATTGGTTACTGAGATCTTTAAAGATCTCATATGTTAACCTTGTGGAAAATAAGTAAAATTCAATATTTCACTTAATTATTACTCAACATATCGTAATGAAACTTGTTTTGTGGCTTCATATACAGGGTGAGTCTTCTAAGCCGTCCACAACAGATTATAGGCGAACGGCTTAACATATACAAAGACGAAACAAAACATTTCCCCACTAAATCATAGCTAAGGAACAACGTAAAAATATTTTTAAGCTTTTTAAAATATAGGGTGTTCCAAAAACCGGAGGTCATTGGTTCGAATCTCGGAATTTTCAAATATAAACATATGCCATATTATACATTATTTTAAAGCTCTCAGCAAGATAAACAATTTTGTGCAAACAGAACTCAATTATCTTTATTATTTTCAAAATGGCGGCCGTTTTTGTGAAAAATATTGGTATTTACGGAATACCCTGTATCTCGAGAACTACTGAAGGTTTTTCGTTCTGATTGAAAATTCTTAATCCTTGTAAACTCAGCTTGAATTTGATATGCAACATGCCAACATTAAACAAAATAAATTTTTTTTTTAATTTTTTATTTTTTATAAATGTTGGCAGCACTGAAAGTAAAAAATTTAAATAGCAACATATGTTAAACAGTATATCATTTTAAAGGTCTCGCAAAAACCTACAATTTTTCAATTTATACTCCCCTTCTATCTTTGTAGTTTTTCAGTAATAAACAAAGAACTCTATTTTCCCATATAACGCCCATGTTAAATTTGCTGTACTCAATGTTAAAGGATGCAAATTTAAATGCTTTGACTACTGCACATTTAACATGGGCGTTATATGGGAAAATGGAGTTTTTTTGCTTATTACTACAATACTACTTAAGATATGAGGTGAGTATAAATTGAAAAGCTGTAGGTTTTTGCAAGACCTTTAAAATAATATCCGATTCGATATATGTTGCCATTTAAAATTTTTGATTTTCAGTGCTACCAACATTTATAAAAAATAAAATTTTTTTTAAATATTTATTTCCTTTTAATGTTGGCATGTTGCATATCAAATTAAAGCTGAGTTTACAAGAATTAAGAATTTTCAAACAGAACGAAAAAACCTTCAGTAGTTCTCGAGATACAGGGTAGGCCTATTCCGTAAATACCAATATTTTTCACAAAAACGACCGCCATTTTGAAAATAATAAAGATAATTGAGTTCTGTTTTCACCAAATTGTTTATCTTGCTTAGGCTTTAAAATTATGTATAGTATGGCATATGTTTACATTTAAAAAATCTGAGATTCGAACCCATGACTCCCGGTTTTTGGAACACCCTGTATTTTAAAAAGCTTAAAAATATTTTTACGTTGTTCCTTAGCTATGATTTAGTGGGGAAATGTTTTGTTTCGTCTTTTTATGTTAAGCCATTCACCTATAATCTGTTGTGGATGGCTTAAAAGACTCACCCTGTAGATTAGATTTAATGTATTTTCGTCTAAAATCTCCAAAGTTTCCTTTGTTGTGGCAGCAAACCTGTATACTCATTTCCCCGGTTATCCTTATGGGAAATAAAATAAATGCTACACCTTCCTTATTTTTTTTGACATATCTTGGTAAAACTTAGTATATGGCTTCTTCTAGTTCAGATCTTCTAAATATTCAATTAAAACCACCCTGTTTTAACGGACCTGTTGCAGCAAACTTGCATACTCATTCTCCATGTTATTCTTATGGAACCTACAAAAACATGTCAAATCTCGCTATGTTGGATTGAAAAGTGTTCTTTTGCAGTTGAAATTCGCTGAGTATGCAGGTCTGCTGCAACGGGGGTATTTTAACACTAAAATCCCCTTAACTTTTGAACCCGAATGTTTTCAAACATGAGTGTGATGTCATTTTGTTAGGCATCACCCCCTTCACATCAAACATGTGTACTCAGTGAATTTCCAAAGAATTTATGATGTATACAGGGTGTGATAAAAACCCATCAGGACCTTGGGATATGGTTACTTACATCAAAACTAAGAAAAAGTTCCTATAAACGTGGGTCCTAAAAAGCTCGGTTATCCTTCTCTCGGTCTGTATGTGTTTTTAACATGATTTTGCATAAATTTGGAACTACTAAAGATATCAACTTCAAACTTGGTATGTATAGGACTGACTAATAGCCAGACTGACTAATAGGACCTATCTTGGTGCGGAGTATCAAGTTTCTACTTTGTACCATTTCAAAATGGCAGCCATTTTTATATTTAAAAACTTAATATCTTAAAAACAGTAAATTTTACAAAAATTGTACAAGAGATAAAAAAAATTGTGCAGTTTTGTTTCTTACACAACCCTATAAAGATTACACAGGCCTGCGACTAAAAAACTTTTTTAACGATTTCATCTTAATGTTATGTATTTTAGTTGCTGAATCCGAAAATTACCATGAAAAAGCTTTATCAAACACCGCTTTTTCACATTTTAAACTTAACCTCAAAGTTTGGACGTCTATGCTCAGTCATGTGGAATCGTGATTGTAATTACAGACCTGATAATTCTAATCAAATTTGAGGGGAATCCATGATTAGAAAATACCAAAGAAACATTTCAGTTTGTTAGAAAAGTTTACTATTTCTTATTTTGGAACTAATCTTGGCCATCAGGATGAGTTATGGGCTCCTCATAAGGTATGTAATGTATGCATTGAAGAGCTAAGAAAATGGATAAGAAGAGTGAAGAGAATTTTCAATTCTGCTATCTCGATGATGTGGAGAGAGTCTAGAGAGCATTCTGATGAATATTATTTTTGTAGTGTTGATGTTGCTGCTTACAATAAAAAAAATAGAAAAGTAATTCAGTATCCCCACCTGCCATCTGATATGCGGCCCTAGGCCACGGGCCAAGGACTGGACCTACCTACTCCTGAACCCCAGAACATATACACAATGTTTTATTGGAAGTGTCAGCTGATGAATCCTGCCAGATAACGAAAAAACACTTGAAGAGAAATCGTGAGGAACCTAAACTATTTACTCAAACTGAAATAAACAGTTTAAATAGGGATTAAGATTAACGAAGGTAAAATCTGAACTGCATGGCTTAAGGCTTAAGGAAAAGACCCTGCTGGCAGCTGGAACTTCATGTGTACGGAAAAAGTGAACAGCAAAATGCAATATTTTTCAAAGAAGGAGATGTTGCCGGTCTAACGAATAAGTTTGGAATTGAGGATAAAGAAAAGAGGATTAGAGAGGTTGTTCACTTATTCATTTAATACCAGTTTAAAAGCAGTTTTATTGCAAAGTTCCTCTGTGAGTGGGATGGTGAGGCAAAAGGTCGGCATTGGTCAAGACTAAAAAAATCCCTCCAACCTGGAGTAAAAACGTACATCAAAACATATTGATAACCTTTTGAAAATTCTACTGCTTCCATTTCACATCAAATTAGGTCTTATAAAGCAATTTGTAAAGGCCCTACCTAAAGATGTGCATTGCTTTCAATAGATTTGCTCAAAGTTCCCTCATTTATCAGAAGCAAAGTCAAAAGAGTGCATGTTCGTTGGCCCTGACTTCAGAGAAATGAATTGTGATTCTGAATTGGAATTATACATGATAGAGAACGAGACAGAGGCTTGGGCCGCTTTCAAAGAAGTTGTAAAAATGTTATCGGTAACCAAAAAGACCCTGACTATGTGACCATTGCATCGAAAATGCTAGATTCATTTTAGAAATTAGGGTGTTTTACGAGCCTGAAGGTTTATTTTCCAAACAGCCACTTAGACTTTTTTCCGGAAAATTTTAGGGGCTGTTAGTGAATGGCAAGGAGAACGTTCTCACCAGGACATTAAGACGATGGAAAAACTACGTTAAAACGACATCAGGTTCTTTGGAACACCTACTCCATAGGGGATTACTGTTGCTACCTTCATCGCAAATGTCAACGAACAGTACACAAAACAAGTCTAATCAGAAGCTTTTAGGAAAAAAGAGAAAGAATATACAAGTCAATAGACTGTTAGAGGATTTATTTATCTTTAAAAATATGTGTTTTAAGTCCAGGCAATGAATCCTCAAAAAGAGGTATAGAGGGAATTGCATGGATCACAATTTTTGACTTTGTAACTTTGTTTGGACTAGTTAGGAGTAAAACATATCAAAAGTCCCCGCCCTTAGCCCTTGAGCCGGCTGGGCTGGAAGGGCCTAAAGGTACAATTTTTTGGTTTTTCCTAAATATCTTGAAAACTATCAACTTTTAGTATTCCCTATTAAAATTGAAAATTAAAGAAAATTAAATTTCCTGTAAGAAAAATACATAATATGTCTACTTTGGTCAAACCGTTTACAAGGTGAGCACTAATTTAATTAATATTTTAAAAAAATATCCCTTTCATAAGAAATACATGTAAATTTGTGGGTAACATAGATGGCCAATTGGGCAAAGTTTTTTTTCACCTAAAAGAAAATGAACAGCATTCAGGAAATATTGACAAAATTTCCAGCAGTTTGACACCTCAATCATAAAAACTGGTCTAAAATTAAGGCGTTGGCGGGCTCACAAAATACGTTATTTTTCGAGGAATCATAACAAATTGTAATAATTCCTTAAAAAATAACGTATTTTGTGAACTCGCCAACGCCCTAATTTTAGACCAATTTTTATGATTGAGGTGTCAAATTACTGTAGATTTTGTCAATATTTCCTGAATGCTGTTCATTTTCCTTTAGGTGAAAAAATCGTTGCCCAATTGGGCATCTAAGTTACCCGCAAATTTACATGTATTTCTTATGGAAGGGATATTAAAAAATATATTAATAAAATTAGTGCTTACCTTGTTAACGGTTGGACCAAAGTAGACATATTATATATTTTTCTTACATGAAATTTAATTTTCTAATTTGATAGGGAATACTAAAAGTTGATAGTTTTCAAGATATTTAGGAAAAACCAAAAAATTGTACCTTTAGGCCCTTCCAGCCCAGCCGGCTCAAGGGCTAAGGGCGGGGACTTTTGATATGTTTTACTCCTAACTAGTCCAAACAAAGTTAAAAAGTCAAAAATTGTGATCCATGCAATTCCCTCTATAACCTTTTGTTGCCTGGACTATAAGACAATATGAAATTATGTTTTCCTTATATAACCCTTTTTCATTTCACTCATATCACATATTTGTTATTCTTTGTTGAATTTTACTCGCAAAATGAGAGAAAACTGAGGGTGATACAAAAAAACCGAATTCAAATTTGGATTCAGCACCTTAAAAAATAAAAATCAGCTGTTGCCATTAAAAAAGTTTTCTGTCACTTTAATTTTGCAGGCCTGTGCAAGATCGAACTACAATTAATGGAGTTATTGCAATTTTTTGACAGAATACATGCTTGTTTTTTGGCAGTTAGAGCAAATTTGCTGATCTGTTTGAAAAATTGCAATAACTCCGGTAATTTTATTACGACCTTAATCATCTTTATATTATAGTCTTGTAGGAATTAAAATAGGGCAAATTTTTTGTCTCTTGTACAATTTTTGTTAAATTTACGATTTTTAAGATATGAAGTTTCAGAATATAAAAATGGCTGCCATTTTGAAATGGTACAAAGTAGAAACTTGATACTCCACTCCAAAATAGGTCCTAATTAGTCAGCATGTATGTAGCAAGTTTGAAGTTGATACCTTTAGTAGTTCCAAAGTTTGTAGCCAAATTTTTCTTAGTTTTGATGTAAGTAACCATATCCCGAAGTCCTGAAGGGTTTTTTATCAACACCCTGTATATGAGCATATTCAACATATTTAAGGGAAAATATTGTTTTAAATATGTTGTGTAAATAATACACTAAAAAGTATATTTAATCATTTATGAGCTTTAAACATGGGGAAAACACATTAACAAGGGGATCACATTGGTTTTCTTTACAGTAATATCATAGCCATCTCTAGTAACAAGGCCACGTCGCTAGTAAATGGCAACAGCGCTCCTAAGGGTTCAGCTGATTTGTTTATACATTCTCTCTTATGGCACTATCTTTTGTTTTCTTGAAACCAGCTGGCTCTGTAAGGGTTTTTACCATAACCTTTGAAAAGCAACGTTGCCAGGTCGAAGGCCGCGGCCTTATTACTAGAGATGGCTATGGTAATTATTGTACCTCTACTTTTTTATTTAATTTTAAATAATTTGGTTTTAATATAATGTATATTTTCTAAATAATCATGATCAATGAACTCTAACCATTCAAAATAAAGACAAAAAATATGGGTTCCCTTCGCCGTAGTACGAAAGGGCAGGATTTTGAGTCGTTGTCAAGAACGAACCACTCTCTTTCTTCTGATTAAGCTCTATATTTATGAACAGCTTCCCAAGCTTGTCGCTCTTGCCGGTCGCCATGTTGCCATATTAATGTGTTAACATTTCTTTTGTGGTCACTGGCTAGTATAACTTAAGAATGTCGTAAGATGGACTCAAAACAGTCTCAGACAAATTGTCTGTTCTATTTGTAATAAAAAAAACAAGCCATAAGAAGAATTTAAAGAGAAATAGAAATAATGTCCATTTTTAAACGAAGAAAAATGTTGAGGGAAGCAGGCCATGCAGAGTTTTGTGCCCAACAGGAAGTATTGAAATAGTATTCTTAATTCACAGCTATGTTAAATCTGGCATGTACCCCGATTTGAATCACTAGTTGTTGCAGTTGCAGGTGATTTGTAATCTATGTAAATAATTGTAAAATTTAATTAAAAATAAGTGATTCAACAAAATTAAAACTAATTAAAGGAAGCAGTTATGTTTGACTATGCAAGCAAAGAGTTTTAATTCTAATTTAATTCTAACAATGTCCCAAGTCCATATTTCAAAACCATTTAAAGAATTTGACCTTTAATTTTTGTCTCATTGTGTTAAATGTTGTGATACGGTTTATTGGTACTCGTTGTGTAAAATATTGAGTTATGGTTTATTGGCAAACACTAATAATAGGATTCGTTATTGGAAGTGGAAAAAGATATACAAAATACAAGAGTAGAGTAAGTCATTGTCGTTCATGGTTCTTGAATCACTAACTTTTGAGTGTTTCCAGACATTTTTAATTTCAATAATCATAGAAGACTAAATCTCTCTAGTAAAATGTTTATGTCGTTAATTTTGCCTTATCATGACTTTATATACATAAAGATTCAGGTTTAATGTGAGAATTCTTCTATTGTAAACACTACATGTTTTTCAAATACTCTCAAAAGGAGGCTTATTACCACAAATAAAAGTTTAAATAAAAACTAAGAGAGGGAGAGTAACAACTTTGTTATAATCTCTGATGTCAGCAGCGGGAGAGCACGTTCTGTGGTTACTTAAGCGTGCCACTGCTTCAAACTGTGGCTGTCAGATAAGGAAAACCTGATATATTTACATTACATTCAAAAGAGAATCAAAACTGTTAATACTTTTCTGAAATATATTGTTGCATTCGTAAGCATTTTATTCATTTGTAAACTGATTTCAAGTCCTCTTATGATCATAAAAGAGTACCAATATTACTGTATTGAATTTATAATTACTGATTTTTATATCAATCCATTTTAATTGCTTACTTTATCTGTTTTCTGTACTGTTACTTTTCATCTGAGACATATTCATTACCCCTGATATTAAAATTAAAATTTTATTTACAAGTCTGTAGGTGTGTATAGAATAATAGCTATTCAAATTCAAATAACCTTTATTCATTAAATTTGTACAAATTGTTAGGTTACAAGTTATACAAATGTGGAATGGTGTCAATCACTATAGTATAAAGCTTACTATTATAAAAAAATAAAAAATAAATAAAGGCTGGCCTCAGTAAACTTTTCACAGGAATACAATACTTTTTCAGTTAAAAAAGATTTTAAGTGCCTCCTAAATTTTGAATCATCTTTGATCAATAGGAGGTCCTTAGAAACATGATTTATAAATTTTATTCCTGCAGAACTTGGTTTCTTATAAAGTAATTCTGTTAAATATTTTTGTATAGCTAACTGATTTCTAATTCTTGTAACATATTTGTGATTTGATCATAAACTAGGTAACCTGTCCCATTGTGCCTTACAAATACTACTGTTTCGAGAATGTATAAGCCATAAACAGTTAGAATATCTTCATTTGAAAAAAATTCTTTTACCAAATCCCTTTTTTCAAATTCATAATTATTCTTAAGGTTTTTTCTGAAGTTTAAAATAATTGATAAATTTCTGTTGCTAGTTGCACCATATAACACAGTGCCAAAGGATATATGGGAATGTATATATGTGCATGGTAAATCATTTTTAATGTTTCTATTGAGCAATATCTAGACATAGCTGTGAGAGCATATAAACCTGAACAAAAATTTTTTAGCATTGTTACATGATTGTTCCAAGTTAAGATTTCAACAATGCCAAAAATTTTATTTCATTTGACTGAGAAATTTTAAGATCATTTATGTTAATATTTGGATTCTGTTTTTTTATATTTTGTTTTGCGTGAAATGATATGAAGTTGGTCTTGTTAAAATTTAGTAGCAGATTTTTAAAAGAGAAATAATTATTAATTAACAAAATATCATTATTGGCCAATATTTCCACTTCATCTACTGATTTACCTGTAACAATTAAGTTGGAATCATCCAGGAGTGCCTAGCCCCCCCAAGGGCAATGGTGCATGCCCCCCCCCCCAAAGCATGACAGCCACCCAGCACCCTTTAATTTCTAACATTAGTTAGTATGTCAATAAAAACTCACACCTTATATCCTGCCCTACCAAAGAGTAGCCTATTATTAAGTTTTATTTACCCAACTCCTAAAAGCACAATTGACTACTAAGTATCAAGTAATAACAAAGCATTAGGTAGCATTAGGTATTGAACACACAATTTTTGCAGTTAATATTTAGCTACCAGTTCTATTTTGCTTGTGAAATTTAATGACAAAATATGCACTAAGGTTTATTTAAGTCGGTCCTTATCTTTTGTTAAATTTAAAAAAAATAAATACATACAAAAAATCACAAGTCATTTACAAGTCCACAAATGTGTGAAGGTCGGAAAATATTTGTTGCCGGAAATACCGCTGAGTTGGGCCAGGTGTAAAGGAATTTCTTTCACAATAACAAATTCATTGAGAAGAATTTTTTTTTTTCTACCTGGAATGTTATCTTAAATATTGATAGTACGGTCGCTCATTTAGCATGTATGTTCATTTCTGAATGGCCTTTGTTTATTTACAATCTGCTCGCCATTTTTTGTAGCTGTTTACTTTTCATTCAATGTCATTGTTATGTATTTTTTGCATTTATGTAATGACTAATCATACACAACGTTTATATTTTGTATTACTTATAATTCGAAATAACACAAACTTATTTTCATTTCATTAAATTTATCCAAATTTAGGATTGGGAATTTACTTTATTTATTTAGTAACATTACAATAGTATATTTCATTGCTAGTACCGAAAGTGGCACTTTCCGGTGCGCGCCCAAGTTTCATGTGTGAGGCGGAGCCGAACACAGGAATATCGAATTTCACGTGTGAGGCTTCGCCTCGTACGGGAATAAATGGAGCAAGTGCCGGAAAATCACTTTCGGTACAAGTTATGAACAGTACTTTTCATCACGACGCAAAAATACACACAATGCTGAAGAAGAAACCTCAGTAAAATGCAAACTATTATATTTCTCAATTAACATTTTTTTATAATAACAAATTTACTATAATAAGCCTACATAACAACGTAAAAATTAGAAGTTCAAGGTTATGTTTATTGTGCAGGTGGTATTGTTGGTGACATTCACTCCTTCATTTAGAAGTTTTTTCTGGAGTCCTTGCATAGTTGATACGTTTGTGGTAGACATGTTTGTATTATCTATAATTTTTACTTTTTTTGGAGGACTTTCTTCATCTTCTGAATCTGCAAAAACTTGACTGATATCAAAAAAATATGTTTTGCTGGCTGCAGGTCTTTTGTTTTCAACATTTATTTCTGGTTTTTCAGCAGCTGATGACCTGTTTACTTGTGAATTTTGAAACAGTTTTTTCGACAATTGTAATTTACTTCCAATTGAATTTTCTATATAGCCTTCTGCAACACTGGAGGATTTCCAACCTCCGTGGGATTTAAGGGAAAGTAAATCCCCTCCACCCTCGACTAGCATGGTGGCCGATGTACGCCTAAGAGCGTGTCCAGTATAGCGCTCAGGGCCTTCTAACTTTAAGTATTCTGCTACCTTTTTGGGGACTGAACTTATTGTGTGGCAACCTACATTTTGTCCCACACATTTACCCTTCCTATAAGCAATTAAAAATCTGTCACTTTTCATTTGTTTGGGGCGCAATAACAAGTATTTGCGAAGCAAATCACATGGCCTGTATGGGCAATCCTCATTTGTAATGGTGAAACTGCGACTGTTATGCGTTTTGCCATCATTAAGAAACACAACAAAATAACTGCCATGGTCTAT
The DNA here is from genome assembly GCA_035578135.1 of Flexamia atlantica. Lineage (NCBI taxonomy): Eukaryota > Metazoa > Arthropoda > Insecta > Hemiptera > Cicadellidae > Flexamia > Flexamia atlantica. Next base: position 190,494,606 of record JAQJVK010000001.1, on the reverse strand, counting down.
AATATTATCTATTTTCAAATTTATATGATCATGGTTTCGACATGCACCATAAATTCCCAGGGTTAGGATGACTTTGCTCAATAGCCAGTCATTGTCAGGAGCGTTGATCATGAATTTCTCAATTTCATCTGAAGTAAACACCTTAGCTTTTGTTGGTTGATAACCCACAGATTGACGTTTTAGAAATGCTAGGGTTTTATTGAATTTTGAAACATCCACATTTTCTTTTAGTTTTAAAATACTCTTTATCATTGAGAATCTACTCCATAATGTAGATGGTTTCATGATTTTTGATTTCTCAGATAAATACACCAATAAAACTTCGTCACTTACTTGATTTGGTTCAACATTTTGTACTTTGCACCAATCCGTAAACTTACTATATTCCTCTTCATATCTTTTTCTTGATTTCTCTGGTAGAAGAGTTTTCGTTATCTCTGTAGCTTTTTGTATCAAATTGTCAGGAATATTAGACATATTTCGAGAGATTTTAAACATGCGCTATAATAACAACACAGCAAAACTCATTTATACCTATTCCTGTTTCCGGTTTACATTGTTGAACAATAAGAACAGCTGATTTAAATTGTAAGAATAAACGGCAAAGCGACGTCAGAGCGTGTAGCGGGCAAATGGAAAACTAATTGAGAGCAAGGGAAAACAAATTTAGAGCAAGGGAAAATCAGCTGATCGTTTTTCCCTTGCTCTAAATTAGAGCTTGGGAAACGATCGTTTTTGTTGCTACCAGCTGACATCGAAAGTAGCTACTTTCGGTACGGAGTGGTGAAAATGTATTTTGTACGTATAGAAATCGTCTCAATATTTTATTAAAAAATACAAAAAGGGAGTATTACAGGTTAAAACTAAACTCAGCCCAAACGACCCCAAAAAATTCTGGCAGACTGTAAATGAAATTGCAGGTCGTGGTTCTAAAAAAGATTCTTTCCCATTAGAAAAGTTTGTTGCAAATCGGTCTTACGGGATCCACAGTAATGTAGGGAAATCGGTTGCTAACGAGTTCAATCACTTTTTCACTAACGTAGGGTACAACTTGGCACGCTCAATTGACTCATCAGGACCACAGATTGTCAATGACAGTGACTATGCCCTGGACTCCGTATTTACATTACGTACCATCATTGAGACAGAATTACTGCACTATGTGACAAAATTACGCGGAAACTCAGCTCCAGGTTATGACTGTGTATCTGCTGCTCTACTTAAAGAAAATTTTGCTTTGTTCAGAAAACCCTTACTACATATAATAAATACGAGCCTCCGAAGGGGCCAATTTCCTGACTCTTTTAAAACAGCCAAGGTCTTGCCGCTGTACAAGGCCAATGACGTCACCAGCATGTCCAATTTTAGGCCCATATCCCTCTTGAGCGTGTTCTCCAAGATCATCGAGAAAGTAGTTAAAGATCAATTAATTAAATATCTAGACGACAACCACATTTTAACGGACCAACAGTACGGTTTTAGAAAATCAAAAAATATTAATGATGCTTTATTTGATCTAAATAGTCACATTAACAAAGCTGTAAGTAATAATGAGAAAGCTCTTTTGGTTTTTTTAGATTTAGCCAAAGCATTTGACACCGTGGATAGATCTAAATTACTGAATAAACTCGAGTTAATTGGCATTCGTGGTATTTCTCTGAATTGGTTTAAATCTTACTTCGAAAATAGGAAACAATTCGTAACGATAAATGGTAATTTTAGTAGTCACGAAGCTGTAGATTATGGGGTTATTCAAGGTAGCAATTTGGGTCCTCTCTTATTCTTGATATACATAAATAACATCACCAAAGTCCATGTATCATGTAAAATATTTCTTTTTGCAGATGACACTGCTCTTTTCTTTCATAGTAAATCGTGGGACGAGCTTTTCCAAATTGCGACTAGAGACATTATGGTAGTAAAGAAGTGGTTTGACCAAAACATTTTGACACTCAACATTTCAAAAACTAAATTCATGCCAATTTCATTAAGAGACCGAGGGAACACGCTCAGAGATAATCTCACAATTCACACTTGTGGTGACGTCAATAACAACAACTGTGTCTGCCAGGCGGTTGAAAGGGTGGAATCTTTCAAATATCTTGGGGTGGTTATTGACAGTAAGCTTAGTTGGGCTGAACATATAAATCATTTAAATAAGAAATTAAGGAAATGCATATTTGCATTCCACCAGCTCAGCACAATCCTTAATTTTAATGAAATCAAGATGGCGTATTTTGCATATGCCCAATCGTTAATGGAAGGTGCAGTCATAGTCTGGGGAGGAGCATACAAGTCCACCCTTCAACCTCTGGCGGTAACCCAGAAAGCCATTTTAAAGACTGCTATGGGTAGGTGCCGACGATACCCTTCGGAGGCGCTCTTCAACGACTGGAACGTATTAAACATAAGACAATTGTTTTTTAGGACTTTACTCATTTATACGTACAAACACGCTGACTGTTTATTTGACAATATGAACCACACTTACTCAACTAGACATACCGTTGCAGTGGGCATTCAGACTCCTAGACTCGTGAAAAGTTTCTCTGTCACAAATTGTCACTACATTCTACACATACTATACAGGAACTTACCAGAGTCACTGAAGGATTTTGAAACTTGTACACTGCTTGCGACTTACAAAAAACGCATCAAACATTGGTTAGAACAAATTGGAAGAGATAACATCGAAACACTGATTACTTCACAATACAGACATTAGTTACTCAGAGCAGCAGGTTTTTGCAAGAGTGCTGTTGGTATGGATGTGTGCGTGATTGTGTGTGAATGTTTGTTAGGCGTGGGATTTCTAAGGGGGGAGGGGGGGTTTTGTCTGTCTGTCTGGTCGTCTTCGCAAGTGGCAAACAAAAAGCGGTCCATTGATAAGCGGGTGAAATTAAAAACATTAAAAATAGACTCATTCTCACGCACAGGATTTTTTTCCTATGTGAGGATTAATTTCATAGTTTTTAAGCTGCCAATGTAATTAATGTGATTATTAACTGGAAATAAAGATATTTTGGATTGAATTGAATTAAATAGATATCACTTCGATGTATAAAACACATTTATTTATAAGATAAGCCTAATTCCAATAGCGTGAATAAAAAAGTCACTAATGCGTTGCTAGTTAATGAAAATAATGAAGTACTTTTTATTTACAGCATGTTATACTAGTGATACAATCCAAATAAACAGTCTTGTAATTTGTAATAGTATATTACGCAACTAGTGCGGGAAGTTTGCAACGGGAAGTTTACGTTGCTCGCATGAAATTCCCGCGCTCCGCGAGCGTCGCGCGTGAACTATCATGCTCGCACGTAAACACCTTCCCGGATGAGTTGCGTACGATAGTTTTCGCGACACTACCAGCAACAAATATACAGGGTAAGTAAAAAACACTACACTTCTATGAAAGTTATTAAAAAAGTATTAAATAAACTGAAGAGAGAAAATGCGAACAAAACTATATTTATCTGTGCGGGGGAGATAACAAAAAGCGTTATCTCTGCTGTCCAGCGACCGAGTAAGCCTTTCTAGGAATACGTCTTATCGTCACACAGACGGCAACAATTGATTAAATAATATTGCTCTTTATTAACTTATCGCTATTAACTGTACGTAGTCGCAACCTGGGAAACCAGTTTAGTTACAATTGAGATATGGTCGTCATAGTTAAAATGTGTATGTTGTGTTGTTGTGTTCATGTATAATGTGTATGTAAATTGTGTGATATACTATTTTTTTCTTGAGTTGGCAACATTGAGCATTTAGCGCACTCGTGCGGTAAATGCTCAATGAAAACTCTTTACCGCACTCCAGCTGATTTGTTACCTCACTACAGCTGACATTTGCCGTACTCTTTTGTAAACGGCGACTTCCCACACTGAAACGGAAGCGGAAATCGGCTACTTACTAGTGTAGTGTTGCGAAAACTCTTTACAACCTACAATTATGTTTAATCCTCACAGTTTAGTGATGCATTAATTTAATATTGTTTTCATAATGGTGGTGCGTTATTGTTTTTATAAAAACCTGAAATGAATTAATTGTTTTTTTTTCATTTAATAAATTATGAAATGAATAAACATGACTATAAATATAGTATAATGTTGGGATTTTACATCATAAACATTGAAACAGTGGTAGTTAAATGGCATTATTCTCGCCGGTAGCACAGAGAATGGAACGGACACAGATAGTCAGCGTGTAGTTCAGCGTGTTGCAACACTTTAAAAAGAAACTTAAAAGGTTTTTGATAAAAAAAGTTTTTTATTCCATTAAAGAATTTTTTTGTGAGTATTGAAGTACAAATGTATTTTTTTAAAGTTTTAATATATATTTTAAGCTAGTATTTAGTTAATAATTGACACCATTCTGTATTTATACATTGCTGTTATAAATCATGAATAAAGTATTTCTGACTCTGACTCTGACTCAGATGGCAGGTCATGTACTCTCTGCAGGACATGTTGCCCCACCACTTGCTCGCTACGGCTAACGTTGCCAATTCATGTGGGTGTTATCTTATCACCACACACCTGACGCACCTCTCCTCGACTCACGGGTCTCCCGTCTCAGCCCGTCTGGTGTGGGTGTCCTATGAAGCTTTGTTATGACTAAGCAATTAAGCAATTGTGACGGTAAATGAGGATTTTTTTTTCAATTAAATAAATCAAATTTGAATGCTGAAATAAATAAAAAGTTATTATTTATATGTATATACCTTATGTCATTCATCAAATAGGCTATTTATATTCTTATATGGGGCGCTTGAAAAAATGTGGGGCCTACCTGGAAATTGTAGAAAATGTTGAATCACTCTTTTTAATTCACTCCGTTCAGTAGTTATCTGTCAGTAAACAATTTTAGGTATCTAATTCTAACTTTGCACTTATAGAATGTTTTATATTCGAATTTTTGCACAGAGCAACAAATTCCGACTTAGTGCAAACTTAAAATTGTGGCAAATTTTGTCTGCAAATTTAATGTTATATATCACAAAAACAAGGAAGCGGATGCCAGACTGGCTTCCTTGGGCAATTTTGAATATCGAAGGTCAAAGTTCAAAGGGCCGAAAATAGAGAAACAGACATTGAAAAAATGTATTTGTGGTACCCAAACAAATATTCCCAAAGGTATTGATTTTAAACCACCGCCGGTAGTTGCTGGGTGGTAAATATTTTATTTTGACTTGGTATAAATTTTCAGCCGCCTTCATCGATCCCCCATATTGGATACAAGTTATTTTTTTAATATGAATGTGGTGTTGTGACACATCATTACAGACTAACTTTTGACGCTTAATACGATGCCGCAATCCGTTTTTGAAAATTTGTTTTGTTCTCGAGATATACTCAAATTAAAATTCTTCCCTAAACATTTCTTATGGGCGTTCCTAAATTAAACTATTTTTTGTTTTGTTTTTCTCATATCTCCGGTTCTCATCGCATTATAAAGTTTTTTGGCCTTAAAAGACTCAGTGATTTAATGGCTTCAATTTGAAATATTAATCAATTAAATACAATCAGTGGGAGGTGAGTTACAAAGCAATATTTAACATAAAATGTCGATTTTTCTAAATTTATTTTTACTTAAAGATATATATCTCAGGTTCTAAGCAAATCTAAACATTATGTTTGGTCTTAAAACACTTATGTGATCTTTGTCTTTCATTAGAGACCAAAACGAACTTAAAAATATGATTAGAACGGGAGATATAAGAAAATCAAAACAAAAATATTTTAATTTGGAAGATCATATGATCTTTGAATAGACTTAGCTCTTTTTCCCAAAGTCGGATTAACGTCATCAGTGGCTCAAATGAAAGTCAAAGATTAGATGGTATTTTAGACTAAACGTAATATTTAAACTTGCTTAGAACCTCAGATATAAATGTTTAAGTAAAAATAAATTTTGGAAAATAAACGTTTTATGATCAATGTTGATTTGTAACTCTTCTCTGGCTGGTCGTATTTAAATTATTAATATTTCAAATTAAAGCCATTAAATAACCAAATCTCTGAAGACAAAAACGAACGTTATGCTGTGTTTAGAACCGGTGATATAAGAATACCCCCGTTGCAGCAGACCTGCATACTCAGCGAATTTCAAATGCAAAACAACATATATCAATCAAACAGCAAGATTTGACATGTTTTGGTAAGCTCCATAAGAATAACATGGGAGTAGTATAAAATGGCTGCTAATCCCGCGGCAGCGTTGCGGCAGCGTTTCTGGGATGCACCCTATTTTTGGTATTAATCGTTATATCTGTCTGGAAATTGAGTTAATATGTGTAAAAAAATTAAAAAATCAATTTGTAAATTAAATTGTATACTATTTTTTAATTATTTAAAACATTTTTTTAGTCTGGCAAGCCGAACTAAAAAATAATTAGAACAATAAAAAATAGACTAAAAATTAATTTAAAAATTGAACTTTTAATTGTTTTACACATAAGTGTGTTTTTAGTACACGTTTTGTTATGAATTGTGAGTTAAAAAATGTATTCTGTGCAAAAAAAAGAATGTAGTAGGGTGAAAATGTATGTTTTGTGGGTGCACCCGAGCAGGGAGTAGCCGCATCCGAGCAGGGAGCAGCCGCATCCGAGCAGGGAGCAGCCGCATCCGAGCAGGGAGCAGGCGCACCCGAGCAGGGAGCAGATCTTAAAAAAATAATAAAATAAAATAAAGGTATTTTAAGAGATTTTTAATTTATTTAAGACCATTGGAAGATGTAGTTGTATGAAGGGGAGTAATTATACCATAAACAGTCTTTATAGTATTCAAAAAGATTTTTTTACAATATTAATTTTATTTTATTCAATCACAAGTTTCTTTCCTACGCTCGAGTGGTGGTAAATCATTATAGGTATTAAAGGCTTATACGGTGGATGCTGTCTCGGTCAGTCCTAATCTACTTGGTGTTCGGTGTATCCAACAACCCCTAAATTAGTATCAGTAAATGAGTAAATCTGTTGGTTAATTTAAATTTTAAGAAGAAATCCTACAACACAGGTGTGATTGAGTAGATCCTAGAAATTTCATTTTGATGTGCGATGAGGGTTAAAATTGCCATAACAGCTTAAAATTTAATCTAAAATAAAATTTCGCCTCACTGCACCTTATACTTTGGGTGCTGCAAGGTTAGCGCAGTGAAACTGTGATTTTTTGCTTAGAAAGAATGTTTGTAACAGTATAGAATTTGGGCTAATCCCGCGGTCCCGTTACGGTCGTCTTTTGGGATCAACTGCGTTTTTTTGTATTAATTGATATTTCTGTTCATGGATGAAGTTAATGTGTGCAAATAAAACTGTTAATTAAAATTTTGAATTTACTTGTACTATATTTTTGATTAGGTCTATGTTAATAATGTTTTAGTTCGTAGTAGGGTGAAGATGTATGTTTTATAAGCGACCGGAGCACAAGAGCACAATTCTGGAGCACAACGGAGCACAAAAGAGCATCCCTAAATTATAAAAAAACTTGAAAATATATATAAGAAAAGTGTCTTAAGAGATTTTGAGAAAGTAGTAGAATTGTTTAATCTCAAATGAAATTCTAAATTTTACCTCACAGCACAAATTACGGGTGTTGAGTAGGGTATGTGTGTCCTTCTTGGGTGTGTGATGAGGACCAGGAGGATTATGAAATAAGCCCTCAAAACATCAAAGGAACTATAAAGTTTCTTAATAGATTGTGTTGCTTCTAGATTCTTGCAAGAGTATTTACATTTCTCTGCAAGCTACAATGTTCTAAAAAGAAACAATCCTTTTACAATACTATTGTGATTTTTTAAGTTGTAAGTTTCAACTAGGATGGTGCTAGGATGGTGACAGGAAAGGAAATGACGGTTACACTACCGATAGCTTTTTTTGTGAGGAGCCTTGAGGTGAAATGTGAATACATTTTTGCCTATTTTGGTAAATCTAATAAATTTAGTTCTGTCAAGCTCACCTCAAAGTCCTAACTTTTAATTGATTTTGTCCGGCTCCACCGATCTACAACGGATAAAAATTGTCAAATCAGCATACAATTTAATATATTATTATATTTAAAATTTCAGCTCATAGCACCTCATACTATGGCTGAAACAAGGTTCTTCAATTAAATTTCAAAATTTTACCTTACTGCACTTTATCCCATGTCTGTTGTTAGGTTTTCTTTCAAGCTCTGAACCTATTTCATGAGGACTGAAAACAAACCAGTGCAAGTGTTACAATAGAATTATCTTGTTAGGTAAATACTTTTTGTGAAGCTATAAATTTTGTCATCGAAATTTCAGAGTTCAAGAACATATTTTCCAAATGAGCAGCAGAAAATATGTGAACTGTGTTTACAAATTTAGACTAACTGAAACTGAAACAAACCCTTAAATCACAAACTCAGGTCTATCTTACAACTAAGAGTTTTGAACCCATACCTTATGCAGCCTACCTAAACAAACTGCACAAACTGAAAACTCAAACTTATAAATTTGATATTACACTAACTCAACTGACTTGAACTCAGTCACTCGGTAAATTTAGCAAATCTAAACTTATAAACTGAAACATTAAAACTTCAAGTTCTAAACTGAAATCAAAAACTTAATAGTCATTATTTCACTTATAGATCATTAACTCTAAATTAATAAAAAACATCCTATACTCAAACATTTTATTTAGAACGAACAAACCTAGAAAAAGAAACACATATTGACTCAAACTCATTTTACAGACTCTAACTAAGATTTAAAAGCTAAATCTACGTCATAAACTTAAAATCATACTTACAGTTTAATACTGAACTGAAGTCATTAATTTAAACTGACAAATGAAACTTATAAACTTTTAAGATTAAACTCAAACTCATTAAAGTGCAATTACAAGTTCAAACTCTAAAAATGTAGGTAATCACTTGGTAATATAATTTAAAACTACATCCTCATCTCTATGTCGTCAACTTAAACTAAAAAATTCACATTATCAATCTCAAACCAAGAAACCAATACTTAAGTTTTAATATTCAAAATATCAGAAATGTTTGAAAAAAAAACTGCCCTGAAAACTGTAAAATTTAATATAAAGCTTTGTTTAAAAAAATTGTTAAGTGATTATAACAAACCTAGAAAACATGTCCAAGAAAACAATATAAAATTGATGTTCAGAGTGAGTGAAATATATCAACAAAATCTAAAAAATGTGCATATTTTTTAAGAGCATTTATTCAACAATTGAACAAGTCTTAACGTAACTAGTAGTGTTGAACTATAAAATGCTTGAAGCATAATGTTTGCTAAGTATCATAATTTTTCATGTCTCGAAAGTTGGCTAAAAAGAAACAATCAAGATTGAATGAATTAATGAAATATTATTCTATATTTAAAAATCGAATAATGCGTCGTGCTATGTTTTTTACCGATTAAAAAGCTTTGTAAAAACAATTTAAAGTGAATAAAATATCAAACTTCAGAAACATTATTAATTGAAGATAACTGTAGTTGAAAATTTTCACTTGCGTTAACATTAGTTTAAAAAGTTTCATGTTAGTAAATCAGTTACAGAGGGGAAAATCAATTACTTCGAGATATGATGATTGAGGAGTCATGACTTGAAGAGACAAAATCCTTATCCAACCTTCAGCTTGTAATGATTAATATAAAAATTAATAAGTTTTATTGGTCAAACTTAGAATTATTATTTTCAATCATAATCACCATTACAAAAGTTATCAGTGTGCTATTGATTGTGTAAAAGCTATAAACACACCTAATAACCTGATTTTCCATACCCAACACGTGAAGAAGGCCTCAAAATGTCATTGAGGTACCACATTTCGTAAGTCTTCACTATTTCAATATGTCAGTGAAAACCTATTTGATGTATTGCTTTTTGAGATTGGAATATTAAATATTGTTTACTATCATAATATTGTTTTGATTGCAAATTGTCAAATTCAATTCACCAACCAAGTTTAAAAATTTAAGATGTCACCAAGAACTCAGCAGAGTGGCTGTAAACAAGTATACTTAAAAATAATGATATCCAACAAGTAGCTACGAACATATTACCTTATTTAATGTTTTTACCAAATTTAGAATTTTTCCCAGCATCATATTACTGAGAGTGGCTAAATGAATACAACTATTTTTATAAAGTTTTAGACGATCGATCATCAAAACATCTTGGATCAGTCAATCATCGCGATTAATATATTATACTTAAAGCTTTATCATTTAGTTTTAAATGTAAGCTGCCAAATTAGTTCGTAAAATTAAGAAATCCTGAGTAGGACCTCATCAGAGTGTTGTAAATAAGGTTTACTTACAATATATTGATAAGCAAATGAATAACTGATTGATCGGTTGAAACAATATTCAACCAAGAGTTATTTCCCGAACTGAACTCTTAACAAAACCAAGATACCAATTTACTAAAGTACTACCCAGCTTAAATAAAAAATTACAACCAGACGTTCGAAACATTCAATTTTTGACAAATTCAAAACATTACAATCGTATTGTTTGTTTGGAGATCTGAATCTTTACCAAATTATAATTCAGAGCGAATGAAAGATGTTAGTCAAACTCAAACAATTTTCATCCATCAATGATAAACCATGCAGAGTTAGCAGCTTACACTCACATAAAACTATTAGTTATCCATCTAATGAAGGTTAGTTAATCTGTTATGAAAATATTGCAAAGAGAGTAAATAAATAATAAGTTGGCTGCTTATAGAAAACTAATATTTATTTTAATTTTTATATTATGGTTATGTTTTAAAAAATTACTAAAAGATTCTAGGTAAAAGTAGTATTCTTTTTATGATTCTAAATAAATCGTCAATGAAACCTCTTTATATTTTCTATGTTTTCCCAAGAAAAGTGGTTGTTTTCGCAATCAGTATGCGTTGAAAATAGGCAATTCTTGTGTTTATTTGACTTTGTTCACTTATTTTTACTTTGCGCGCTCCAGCGTTTAAATTTAAGAAAACAAAATTGTAAAAAAAAACAGCGTGCATTTGATAACCAGGTTACGTTGTTTGAGCATGAAATTACGTTTCCTAATCTAAATGTAAAAAAATTGCCAAACGATGTATTAAGCAGATCTCTCAACATTTTTTGGACCTTTTTCCAAGTTGATTTATACTTCTACTGATATGTATATCTGTCATTTATTTGCTTTAACTATCAAAACGAAAAGTACATTTTAATGAATGAAAACTCTGTTATCGAGAATGAACTGCCCACCTTGGTCCATATCAGACAAAAAACTGTATTCAAACAAGAAGTCTAGAAATCTGTTGACAGACATTGGCCTTTTTTGCTCCGTTAACCAATTGAAATGTTTTATACAATCCAAGGCCGGTTGTAAAAATATGGGATGGTTCAAAGAATCCAAAAAAGGTAAATTAAACACGAATATATTTTAGTTGTCTTATTTATTCAACTGAATGGCCATATTGTAAAATACCCTTTAAACTAGTAAAATGTACACTTTTAGGGAAAGTATTTTTGTGAGAATTTTTATCTTACATTTAACAATATACGTTTCAAAGGAAGAAAAATAACCATAAATTTACAAAGATTATAACACTAATCTTCCCCAAAGCAAGCATAAACACTACATAGTTTAAATCTAGATAAAAATACGGGAATACAATACAAACAGATATTGAAACACAGCAAATGGGATTTTATATCAATAGAACTTAGTCCATCGAGTTCTAAGTTGTGTAAGAAGACTGTAATTGCCTCTTTTATTTCCTGATCTCCTGAAGTTAAATCCAAACCTGCGTTCCGAAGGTGATCCATCACGAACAGACTTATTGTATCAAAATGTGTCTTCGCTTTCTCTGTATACTCCGAAGCCTCCTCGATGGATTTTGAAACACATCGGTGCGACATCATGAGAGTGTCCCAGCTTGATCTCTGGATTGCGACGGCGTCAGGAAGATAGACTTCTCGTTGACTGGAATCAGGTTTACAAATTACTAGAGTTTGCTTTCCGTCGATGATCAGTAATGACAATATCATAGACCCCAAATCTATTTGCTTAGGAGTAATATTAGTTACATCTTCAAAGTAGTCAGTGATTTTCTCAGAATTCTTCATTAATCTTACCCATTCGGTTTGAGTAAGAGGTACACCAAAGCGACTGGACCCATTTCTCTGTACAATTTGAATTTCTGTTGAAAAATTTTGGTCAGAACCATTCAAGCCAACTTCGATTTCTCCGGAGAAGATTGCATCCAACGGATAAGACCTGTTCATTAACAATTTTTCCAATTGACGATGTGGTCGTTGTAATAATTTATCATGATCCAGTGTTGTCGAAGTAGATATTTGATAAGATTCGTGTTGGGTGGATTTCTCAGTAGCACCTTTATTCTTCAAGTATGGAGTAAATCGCTTAAAGGACGATGTCATCGTAAATAGTATCCGTTCTTATGCGTTCGAGCTTTACCAGAGTACTGATAACTTTATTACACTTTGAATATGACCTCTACCATTCAAGAGTTTAGTTATGGTGGGGGAAATCTAAACAATTGCGTCACTGACGGATATAAAATGCCTAGACGAATTTCCAGGTCAACGTTGTAACAAAACTTGTATTAAGGAACTATTTTATGTGTTGATAAAAATAAAAATTCAATTTATAAATTTATTTGTAGTTTTTTTTATTATTTTAATAAATTTTAGTTCAGCTTTCCAGTCCAATTTGTAAATCTGATTCCAGTCAACGAGAAGTCTATCTTCCTGACGCCGTCGCAATCCAGAGATCAAGCTGGGACACTCTCATGATGTCGCACCGATGTGTTTCAAAATCCATCGAGGAGGCTTCGGAGTATACAGAGAAAGCGAAGACACATTTTGATACAATAAGTCTGTTCGTGATGGATCACCTTCGGAACGCAGGTTTGGATTTAACTTCAGGAGATCAGGAAATAAAAGAGGCAATTACAGTCTTCTTACACAACTTAGAACTCGATGGACTAAGTTCTATTGATATAAAATCCCATTTGCTGTGTTTCAATATCTGTTTGTATTGTATTCCCGTATTTTTATCTAGATTTAAACTATGTAGTGTTTATGCTTGCTTTGGGGAAGATTAGTGTTATAATCTTTGTAAATTTATGGTTATTTTTCTTCCTTTGAAACGTATATTGTTAAATGTAAGATAAAAATTCTCACAAAAATACTTTCCCTAAAAGTGTACATTTTACTAGTTTAAAGGGTATTTTACAATATGGCCATTCAGTTGAATAAATAAGACAACTAAAATATATTCGTGTTTAATTTACCTTTTTTTGGATTCTTTGAACCATCCCATATTTTTACAACCGGCCTTGGATTGTATAAAACATTTCAATTGGTTAACGGAGCAAAAAAGGCCAATGTCTGTCAACAGATTTCTAGACTTCTTGTTTGAATACAGTTTTTTGTCTAATATGGACCAAGGTGGGCAGTTCATTCTCGATAACAGAGTTTTCATTCATTAAAATGTACTTTTCGTTTTGATAGTTAAAGCAAATAAATGACAGATATACATATCAGTAGAAGTATAAATCAACTTGGAAAAAGGTCCAAAAAATGTTGAGAGATCTGCTTAATACATCGTTTGGCAATTTTTTTACATTTAGATTAGGAAACGTAATTTCATGCTCAAACAACGTAACCTGGTTATCAAATGCACGCTGTTTTTTTTTTACAATTTTGTTTTCTTAAATTTAAACGCTGGAGCGCGCAAAGTAAAAATAAGTGAACAAAGTCAAATAAACACAAGAATTGCCTATTTTCAACGCATACTGATTGCGAAAACAACCACTTTTCTTGGGAAAACATAGAAAATATAAAGAGGTTTCATTGACGATTTATTTAGAATCATAAAAAGAATACTACTTTTACCTAGAATCTTTTAGTAATTTTTTAAAACATAACCATAATATAAAAATTAAAATAAATATTAGTTTTCTATAAGCAGCCAACTTATTATTTATTTACTCTCTTTGCAATATTTTCATAACAGATTAACTAACCTTCATTAGATGGATAACTAATAGTTTTATGTGAGTGTAAGCTGCTAACTCTGCATGGTTTATCTTTGATGGATGAAAATTGTTTGAGTTTGACTAACATCTTTCATTCGCTCTGAATTATAATTTGGTAAAGATTCAGATCTCCAAACAAACAATACGATTGTAATGTTTTGAATTTGTCAAAAATTGAATGTTTCGAACGTCTGGTTGTAATTTTTTATTTAAGCTGGGTAGTACTTTAGTAAATTGGTATCTTGGTTTTGTTAAGAGTTCAGTTCGGGAAATAACTCTTGGTTGAATATTGTTTCAACCGATCAATCAGTTATTCATTTGCTTATCAATATATTGTAAGTAAACCTTATTTACAACACTCTGATGAGGTCCTACTCAGGATTTCTTAATTTTACGAACTAATTTGGCAGCTTACATTTAAAACTAAATGATAAAGCTTTAAGTATAATATATTAATCGCGATGATTGACTGATCCAAGATGTTTTGATGATCGATCGTCTAAAACTTTATAAAAATAGTTGTATTCATTTAGCCACTCTCAGTAATATGATGCTGGGAAAAATTCTAAATTTGGTAAAAACATTAAATAAGGTAATATGTTCGTAGCTACTTGTTGGATATCATTATTTTTAAGTATACTTGTTTACAGCCACTCTGCTGAGTTCTTGGTGACATCTTAAATTTTTAAACTTGGTTGGTGAATTGAATTTGACAATTTGCAATCAAAACAATATTATGATAGTAAACAATATTTAATATTCCAATCTCAAAAAGCAATACATCAAATAGGTTTTCACTGACATATTGAAATAGTGAAGACTTACGAAATGTGGTACCTCAATGACATTTTGAGGCCTTCTTCACGTGTTGGGTATGGAAAATCAGGTTATTAGGTGTGGTTATAGCTTTTACACAATCAATAGCACACTGATAACTTTTGTAATGGTGATTATGATTGAAAATAATAATTCTAAGTTTGACCAATAAAACTTATTAATTTTTATATTAATCATTACAAGCTGAAGGTTGGATAAGGATTTTGTCTCTTCAAGTCATGACTCCTCAATCATCATATCTCGAAGTAATTGATTTTCCCCTCTGTAACTGATTTACTAACATGAAACTTTTTAAACTAATGTTAACGCAAGTGAAAATTTTCAACTACAGTTATCTTCAATTAATAATGTTTCTGAAGTTTGATATTTTATTCACTTTAAATTGTTTTTACAAAGCTTTTTAATCGGTAAAAAACATAGCACGACGCATTATTCGATTTTTAAATATAGAATATTTCATTAATTCATTCAATCTTGATTGTTTCTTTTTAGCCAACTTTCGAGACATGAAAAATTATGATACTTAGCAAACATTATGCTTCAAGCATTTTATAGTTCAACACTACTAGTTACGTTAAGACTTGTTCAATTGTTGAATAAATGCTCTTAAAATATATGCACATTTTTTAGATTTTGTTGATATATTTCACTCACTCTGAACATCAATTTTATATTATTTTCTTGGACATGTTTTCTAGGTTTGTTATAATCACTTAACAATTTTTTTAAACAAAGCTTTATATTAAATTTCACAGTTTTCAGGGCAGTTATTTTTCAAACATTTCTGATATTTTGAATATTAAAACTTAAGTATTGGTTTCTTGGTTTGAGATTGATAATGTGAATTTTTTAGTTTAAGTTGACGACATAGAGATGAGGATGTAGTTTTAAATTATATTACCAAGTGATTACCTACATTTTTAGAGTTTGAACTTGTAATTGCGCTTTAATGAGTTTGAGTTTAATCTTAAAAGTTTATAAGTTTCATTTGTCAGTTTAAATTAATGACTTCAGTTCAGTATTAAACTGTAAGTATGATTTTAAGTTTATGACGTAGATTTAGCTTTTAAATCTTAGTTAGAGTCTGTAAAATGAGTTTGAGTCAATATGTGTTTCTTTTTCTAGGTTTGTTCGTTCTAAATAAAATGTTTGAGTATAGGATGTTTTTTATTAATTTAGAGTTAATGATCTATAAGTGAAATAATGACTATTAAGTTTTTGATTTCAGTTTAGAACTTGAAGTTTTAATGTTTCAGTTTATAAGTTTAGATTTGCTAAATTTACCGAGTGACTGAGTTCAAGTCAGTTGAGTTAGTGTAATATCAAATTTATAAGTTTGAGTTTTCAGTTTGTGCAGTTTGTTTAGGTAGGCTGCATAAGGTATGGGTTCAAAACTCTTAGTTGTAAGATAGACCTGAGTTTGTGATTTAAGGGTTTGTTTCAGTTTCAGTTAGTCTAAATTTGTAAACACAGTTCACATATTTTCTGCTGCTCATTTGGAAAATATGTTCTTGAACTCTGAAATTTCGATGACAAAATTTATAGCTTCACAAAAAGTATTTACCTAACAAGATAATTCTATTGTAACACTTGCACTGGTTTGTTTTCAGTCCTCATGAAATAGGTTCAGAGCTTGAAAGAAAACCTAACAACAGACATGGGATAAAGTGCAGTAAGGTAAAATTTTGAAATTTAATTGAAGAACCTTGTTTCAGCCATAGTATGAGGTGCTATGAGCTGAAATTTTAAATATAATAATATATTAAATTGTATGCTGATTTGACAATTTTTATCCGTTGTAGATCGGTGGAGCCGGACAAAATCAATTAAAAGTTAGGACTTTGAGGTGAGCTTGACAGAACTAAATTTATTAGATTTACCAAAATAGGCAAAAATGTATTCACATTTCACCTCAAGGCTCCTCACAAAAAAAGCTATCGGTAGTGTAACCGTCATTTCCTTTCCTGTCACCATCCTAGCACCATCCTAGTTGAAACTTACAACTTAAAAAATCACAATAGTATTGTAAAAGGATTGTTTCTTTTTAGAACATTGTAGCTTGCAGAGAAATGTAAATACTCTTGCAAGAATCTAGAAGCAACACAATCTATTAAGAAACTTTATAGTTCCTTTGATGTTTTGAGGGCTTATTTCATAATCCTCCTGGTCCTCATCACACACCCAAGAAGGACACACATACCCTACTCAACACCCGTAATTTGTGCTGTGAGGTAAAATTTAGAATTTCATTTGAGATTAAACAATTCTACTACTTTCTCAAAATCTCTTAAGACACTTTTCTTATATATATTTTCAAGTTTTTTTATAATTTAGGGATGCTCTTTTGTGCTCCGTTGTGCTCCAGAATTGTGCTCTTGTGCTCCGGTCGCTTATAAAACATACATCTTCACCCTACTACGAACTAAAACATTATTAACATAGACCTAATCAAAAATATAGTACAAGTAAATTCAAAATTTTAATTAACAGTTTTATTTGCACACATTAACTTCATCCATGAACAGAAATATCAATTAATACAAAAAAACGCAGTTGATCCCAAAAGACGACCGTAACGGGACCGCGGGATTAGCCCAAATTCTATACTGTTACAAACATTCTTTCTAAGCAAAAAATCACAGTTTCACTGCGCTAACCTTGCAGCACCCAAAGTATAAGGTGCAGTGAGGCGAAATTTTATTTTAGATTAAATTTTAAGCTGTTATGGCAATTTTAACCCTCATCGCACATCAAAATGAAATTTCTAGGATCTACTCAATCACACCTGTGTTGTAGGATTTCTTCTTAAAATTTAAATTAACCAACAGATTTACTCATTTACTGATACTAATTTAGGGGTTGTTGGATACACCGAACACCAAGTAGATTAGGACTGACCGAGACAGCATCCACCGTATAAGCCTTTAATACCTATAATGATTTACCACCACTCGAGCGTAGGAAAGAAACTTGTGATTGAATAAAATAAAATTAATATTGTAAAAAAATCTTTTTGAATACTATAAAGACTGTTTATGGTATAATTACTCCCCTTCATACAACTACATCTTCCAATGGTCTTAAATAAATTAAAAATCTCTTAAAATACCTTTATTTTATTTTATTATTTTTTTAAGATCTGCTCCCTGCTCGGGTGCGCCTGCTCCCTGCTCGGATGCGGCTGCTCCCTGCTCGGATGCGGCTGCTCCCTGCTCGGGTGCACCCACAAAACATACATTTTCACCCTACTACATTCTTTTTTTTTGCACAGAATACATTTTTTAACTCACAATTCATAACAAAACGTGTACTAAAAACACACTTATGTGTAAAACAATTAAAAATTCAATTTGTAAATTAATTTTTAGTCTATTTTTTATTGTTCTAATTATTTTTTAGTTCGGCTTGCCAGACTAAAAAAATGTTTTAAATAATTAAAAAATAGTATACAAATTAATTTACAAATTGATTTTTTAATTTTTTTACACATATTAACTCAATTTCCAGACAGATATAACGATTAATACCAAAAATAGGGTGCATCCCAAAAACGCTGCCGCAACGCTGCCGCGGGATTAGCAGCCATTTTATACTACTCATGGGGAATGAGTATGCAGGTTTGCTGCTACAGGTATATTAAAACTGGGTGGTTTTAATTCAATATTTAGTAGATCTGAACTAGAAGAAGCTATTTACCAAGTTTTAACAAGATATGTTGAGAAATAACCGAGATATAGAATTTTACTTATTTCCCATAAGGTTAACATTGGGACAACGTACTGTGTTTACCACTTTCAATATCTCGGTAACCAATGGACATAGAGCAGTGATTCAAAACACTAAATTGTTTGTTTTTTTGAGCTGAATTCAATGGTAAAATCGGAAATTGCACCATTCGCTAAATTTTATTTTTCTATGTAAAAAACTCAAAAAACCCATTTTTGGGGGGGTTTATCCCCCTTAACCCCCCCTCCCGGTGGTCCGATCGGGCTGGTTCACGAACTCGTCCAATTAATTACCACTTTACATGTCCGTACCAAATTTCATAAAGATCGGACCATTTTTGCGGCCGCTATCGTGCTAACAGACACATAGATATATATACAGGGTGTCTCACCTAAGGTGTCTCAAATGGATTGCGGACGAACTAGTAGTCCTACATAGATGAAACAAAATCATACTCCACTAAATCGACCGCAAGGAACAACATAAAAATATTTTTAAGCTTTTTAAAATACAGGGTGTTCCAAAAACCGGCGGCCATGGGTTCGAATCTCAGAATTTTTAAAAGTAAACATATGTCATGTTATGCATCGTTTTAAAGCTCTAAACAAGACGAACAATTTGGTGGAAACAGAATTCACTTATCTTTATTCATTTCAAAATGGCGGCCATTTTAGTGAAAAATATTGGTATTCACGGAATACCCTGTATCTCGAGAACTACAAGACGTATTTTTGGTCTCTTTAAACATTATTAATCCTCGTTAACTCAGTTTAAATTTGATATACGACATGCCAACATTTAAAAAATAAAAGTTTTTGACAGAGTATTTTATTTTGTTTTAATGTTGGTAGCCCTGAAAGTCAAAAAATTAAAATGCAACATATGTCAAATAGCACATCATTTTACAGGTCTTGCAAAGACCAACAACTTTTCAATTTACACCTAGCTGCTACCTTTGGTGGTTTTGTAGTCATAAGCGAAAAACTCCATTTTATCATATAAAGCCCATGTTAAAAATGTAGTCTTCAGGGCATTTCAATTTGCATCAGTTAAACTTAAGTACTGCACATTTAACATGGGCTTTATATGGTAAAATGGAGTTTTTTTGCTTATAACTACAAAACCACCAAAGATAGCAGCTAGGTGTAAATTGAAAAGTTGTTAGTCTTTGCAAGACCTGTAAAATGATGTGCTATTTGACATATGTTGCCACTTAATGTTTTGACTTTCAGGGCTACCAACATTAAAACAAAATAAAATGCTCTGTCAAAAAATTTATTTTTTAAATGTTGGCATGTCGTATATCAAATTAAAGCTGAGTTAACGAGGATTTATAATGTTTAAACATACCAAAAATACGTTTTGTAGTTCTCGAGATACAGGGTATTCCGTAAATACCAATATGTTTCACTAAAATGGTCGCCATTTTGAAACGAATAAAGATAAGTGAATTCTGTTTTCACCAAATTGTTCGTCTTGTTTAGAGCTTTAAAACGATGCATAACATGAAATATGTTTACATTTAAAAATTCTGAGATTCGAACCCATGGCCCCCGGTTTTTGGAACACCCTATATTTTAAAAAGCTTAAAAATATTTTTATGTTGTTCCTTGCGGTCGATTTAGTGGAGTATGATTTTGTTTCATCTATGTAGGACTACTAGTTCGTCCGCAATCCATTTGAGAAACCTTAGGTGAGACACCCTGTACATAGATATATATATATATATATATATATATATATACAGGGTGAGTTTTAATTGTCCCCCCCCCTTACTTTTTTTTACATTTCTAAAAATAACTATCCCAGACCCCGCCCAAACATTATTGGGTATTAAGTACCTCGTTTTGAGGGGGTACTCATTTTCGGCCGCCATCTTGGATCCGCCATATTGGATCCAAAATAATTTTTTCAAATGTAAAAATGGTGTTGTGACCCATTATTTCAAATTAGATTTTTTCACTGATTGCAATGCCGCAATCTGTTTCTTAATATCTGTATTGGTTCTCAAGATATGAGTACTTTTAATTTATTAATTTTCAAGCAATTTTAACATTACAAATTGATAAAATAGGCCCATAACCACAAAATAATGCTAGATAGTGACGAATAACCACCATCAGTCATTGTTGAGCGATTTACACTTAACTTTCACCAATGTAAATTTTTTGGCCGCCATCTTGGATCCGCCATTTTGAAATGAGGTAAGTTATTTGAAATATGAAGTTGGTGTTGTGACCCATCATTTCAAACTAATTTTTTGCGCCAAATTCAATGCCGCAACCTGTTTTTAGCTATAAAAATTAGTTTTTGAAAAATTAATACTTTTTGAGATTTTTATTAGAAATTTGTCAGTATCTTGAAAACTAAACATGATAATTAAAAACGGGTTACAGCATTGAATTCGGCGCAAAAAACTAGTTTGAAATGATGGGTCACAACACCAACTTCATATTTCAAATAACTTACCTCATTTCAAAATGGCGGATCCAAGATGGCGGCCAAAAAATTTACATTGGTGAAAGTTAAGTGCAAATCGCTCAACAATGACTGATGGTGGTTATTCGTCACTATCTAGCATTATTTTGTGGTTATGAGCCTATTTTATCAATTTATAATGTTAAAATTGGTTGAAAATAAATAAATTAAATTACTCATATCTTGAGAACGAATCGAGATATTAAAAAACGGATTGCGGCATTGTAATCAGTGAAAAAATCTAGCTTGAAATGATGGGTCACAACACCACTTTTACATTTGAAAAAATTATTTTGGATCCAATATGGCGGATCCAATATGGCGGCCGAAAATGAGTACCCCCTCAAAACGAGGTACTTACTACCCAATAATGTTTGGGCAGGGTCTGGGATAGTTATTTTTAGGAATGTAAAAAAAAGTAAGGGGGGGGACAATTAAAACTCACCCTGTATATATACAGGGTGAGTCAGACCACCCGTCCACCTATTGTAGCGGGAGAACGGTTTGAGATAGAAACGTCAAATAAATTTATTCCCCACTAATTTGCATATGAAGAATTCATTAAAAATATTTTCATCGCAATTCATGTACAGGGTGTTCCAGAAATGAAGGTCATGGGTTCGAATCTCAAAATTTTCTGAAGTAAACCTATAGCAAATATTATATCATTTTAAAGGTCTTGTTAAAAGAAACATTTTGGTGAAAACAGAACTAAATTATCTCAAGCCGTTTCAAAATGGCGGCCATTTTTGTGAAAAATTTCGTTATTTACAGAAACCCCTGTATTTTTCAAACCACTCAACATTTTTCAGTTCTGATTCAAAATTCTTAATCCTTGGTAACTCAGCTTTACTATGATATGTCACATGACAATATTTAAAAAAATGTAAAATTTTGAAAAAAAAATATTTTTTGAAAATGTTGGCAGCCCTGAAAATAAAAAAAATCAAATAGCAACATATACCAAAAAGCATATAATTTTAAAGGTCTTCAAAATTCCTACAACTTTGTAATTTACACAAGTATTCTAACTTTTTTAGTTTTTTAGTTATGGTCAAAAAACTCCATTTTCCCATATGAAGTGCATGTTATTTATGCAGTTCATAATAACCAAAGGGTACCCACAGACCGTTTGCTATGGACGTGCAAATAACATGCACTTCATATGGGAAAATGGAGTTTTTTGACCATAACTAAAAAACTAAAAAAGTTAGAATACTTGTGTAAATTGCAAAGTTGTAGGAATTTTGATGACCTTTAAAATTATATGCTTTTTGGTATATGTTGCAATTTGATTTTTTTTATTTTCAGGGCTGCCAACATTTTCAAAAATTAATTTTTTTTTCAAAATTTCAATTCTTTTTTAATATTGTCATGTGACATATCATAGTAAAGCTGAGTTACCAAGGATTAAGAATTTTGAATCAGAACTGAAAAATGTTGAGTAGTTTGAAAAATACAGGGGGTTCCGTAAATATCGAAAATTTTCACAAAAATGGCCGCCATTTTGAAACGGCTTGAGATAATTTAGTTCTGTTTTCACCAAAATGTTTCTTTTAACAAGACCTTTAAAATGATATAACATTTGCTATAGGTTTACTTAAGAAAGTTTTGAGATTCGAACCCATGACCTTCATTTCTGGAACACCCTGTACATAAATCGCGATGAAAATATTTTTAATGAATTCTTCATGTGCAAATTAGTGGGGAATAATTTTATTTGACGTTTCTATGTCAAACCGTTCTCCCGCTACATTAGGTGGACGGGTGGTCTGACTCACCCTGTATATATATATATATATATATATATATATGTATATATATATTCAAACGATTAGTGTTTTTTTGCTTCTGGGGGCCCCAAAACGAAAAGTTATAGTGGTCCCGAGCTTAGGTCTTACCATGAGACCTACGATAATAGCTTCTTCCCTATAGGGGAAATTCGCTAAAAACAAAAAAAATTGTTAAATTTGGAAGATCGTGTGATCTTTGAACAGTCAAAACTTAACTCTTTTTAAGCAGTCGTATTTAAGTTGAAAATGGCTCAAATGAAAGCCAAATATTAGACAAGTGTTTTAAGATCAAATATAATATTTAATCTTACTTAGAACCTAAGATATAAATCTTTAAGTAAAAATAAATTTTGAAAAATCTACATTTTTTGTTAAATGTTGCTTTGTAACTCGTCTCTGACTGATCGTATTTAAATTACTATATTTCAAATTGAAGCTTTGAATTTAAATCACTGAATATTTAAGACCAAAAGGAACTTTATAATGTGATTAAAACCGGAGATATAAGAAAAACAAAACAAAAAAAATTAATTTAGAAACGCCCGTAAGAAATGTATAGGGAAGAAATTTTATTTGAATATATCTCGAGAACTACAAATTAAATTCAAAAACGGATTGCGGCATTGTAATCAGCGTGAAAATCTAGTCCGTAGTGATGTGTCACAACACCACATTCATGTTTTAAAAAATAACTTTTGACTTTTATCCAATTTGGTGGATCCAAGATGGCGGCTGAAAATTAATAAAAATAAAGTATTTACCACCCAGCAACTATTCGTGGTGGTTTGAAATCAATATATTTGGGAATATTTGTTTGGATACCACACATACATATTTTTCTCTATTTTCGGCCCTTTGAACTTTGACCTTCGATATTCAAAATAGCCCAAAGATGCCCGTCTGGGATCCGTCATATTCTTGTTCAGTACATCAAATATAGTACTAGAATCAATCATAAAATTTGAGTCTGACCCTACTTCAAGGTTCATGCCTAATTTCTTATTTGGCGACTGGACTAAGGAGGTATGAGGAACGTCAACGTCATGTCCCACATAGCACAAGTTGATCCCTAGGAAATTCTTATCATATACTGCCGGGATTTTGCCAAAGTCCCAGGCATATCCTCAATATCCTGAATATCCCGGAAATGTGTTCCAGGGAGATTGCATGGAGATCAAATGTCCTCACATATCCCAATCCCAGGGATATCCTTCCGGGATATTCCAAGGACGTCTTTTTTCAAAAAGAGTATCCTGGGAATTAATTTAGGATATCCTCCTTTTTAACAGATTTTTCCAAATTAGCTCCAAGGATATCCTTAAGATAACTAACTTAAATAGTGATAACCCAGGGATTGACAATGGAGATGCCTAGAATATCCCACTTATCTCAGGTATGTCCTCAGGATATCCCATAAAGATAATGAATGTGTAAAAAGTCCAAAAATTGTAATAAAAAAATCTAGTTGAGGTAATGCATTTCTACATGGTGTCTACACACTTTACCATAGTGCAAATTCTATTGACCTAGGATGAGATTTGAACCCGGGACCCTTACCTTCGCAAGCTGAGCCTCTATCAACTACACCACCAGACCTGTGTTGGTGATCACAGGGCAAAATGTCATCTTGAGTATAATTCAAATAATTACGGCCATATCCATGACCAATTTTCATTAAGATTGGACAATTTTTACGGCCGCTATCGTGCTAACAGACACACACACACACACACACACACACACACACACACACACACACACACACACACACATATATATATATATATATATATATATGTATATATATTCGAACGAATGGTGTTTTTTGCTTCTGGTGGCCCAAAAACGAAAAGTTATCATGGTCTCGGGCTTAGGTCTTACCATGAGACTTACGGTAATAGCTTCTTCCCTATAGGGGAAATTCGCTAAAAATAGATTCAAACTGCGAAGAGTCCATAAGAAATGTATAGGGATGAATTTTAATTTTAAAACGAATTAAGATTTTCAAAACTGGATTGCGGCATTGAAATCAGCGTAAAAATTTACTTTAAAATTATGTGTCACGACACTTAGAAAAAATGTATATCCAATATGGCGGATCCAAGATGGCGGCTAAAAATTAACAATCGGTAAAAATGAAGTATTTACCACCCAAGAAGTGTAGGTGGCGGTCCCACGACATTATATTGGTAAATGGAGGTAAAAAATGAAAAAGGGAAGCTTTTTTAAATATTTATCCCTTTACAAAATACCCCCGTTGCAGCAAACCTGCATACTCAGCGAATTTCAAATGCAAATCAACATATTTCAATCAAACATAGCGAGATATGACATGTTTTTGTAAGCTCCATGAGAATAACATGGGAAATGAGTATGCAGGTTTGCTGCTACAGGTATATTAAAACTAGGTGGTTTTAATTCAATATTTAGTAGATCTGAACTAGAAGAAGCCATTTACCAAGTTTTATCAAGATATGTTGAGAAATAAGCAAGATATAGAATTTTACTTATTTCCCATAAGGTTAACAACGTACTGTGTTTACCACTTTCAATACGCGATCGGCCGCAAAAAATATCGTGCGTATTTGCCGATCGCGAATAAAAACGGCACACGTAGCTTTGCTTTGCATAACTCGCGATCGGCCGCGAAAATGATCGCGCGGATTTGTAGTCGCGGGTAAACGGCTAAATAAACTTTGCGGAATTATTGAATGGCCGCGAAATGCGATAGCGCGTATCAGCCGATCGCGGATAAATGGCCGATGTAGCTTTGCGGAACTCGCGATGTCGGCCGTGAAAAACGATCGCGAGTATTTGCCGATCGCTGATAAACGGTAAATGTAAAGCTGGTTAAATCTTGGCCACGGAAAAGAACGGTTAAAGGTTGAACGGACTATGTATTTTATACATTGATCGTAATATTGAGGTAAATGTTGACAATGTAATCGAGCATTATGCTAAGAAAGGAAAAAGAAGGCCCGACTTAGAACTTATTGTTTAGTTTAAGTTTTCTCGGTAAATTATTGTAAGTAATAAATTTATGGCTTGAGCCTCTAAACAAGTCTTTTTTATTTCCCTAATTACCTAATCAAGTATACTTTAATAAATAAATAATAAAAAACTTTAGTTTTAAATTGAAAATTGAGTATGTTTTTTGTCTCTATACTGTCTAAAAACACGAGTTTTCAGTTCAAATTTTCACAAATTTTCCGGGGGAGGGCCCCCGCACCCCCCCCCTCTGCTAGGGGGTATTCCATACCCCAGACCCCCCGGAAGGTTACCCTCGTAATCCTACTTGCCCCCCCCTCGAACTCATGCTCTGGATCCGCAACTGAATGGTTCAAAATATTAAATTGTTTGTTATTTTTAGCTGAATTCAATGGTGGCAACAAAAATTGGATTATTTTTACCTTTCTATGTAAAAAACTCAAAAAACCCATTTTTGGGGTTTACCCCCCTTACCCCTCCTCCGGTGGTCGGATCATGCCGGTTCAAGAACTTGTCCGAGTGATTATCACTTTGCATGTCTGTACCAAATTTCATTAAGATCGGACCATATTTACGTCCGCTATCGTGTTAACAGACATATATATATATATATATATATATAATATATATATATAATATATATATATATATAATATATATATATATAAGTACATAGATATATATCTATAAAAATTCGAACGAATAGTGTTTTTGCTTCTGGCGGCCCCAAAATGAAAAGTTAACATGGTCTCTGGCTTACGTCTTAACATGAGACCTACAGTGATAGCTTATTCCTTTAAGGAATTCGCTAAAAAAACACCATTTTTACACGTGATTTTAAAGGTGTAAAACAACTTAATTTTTTGGGAGTCATCGGATCTTTAATTAATTGTAGTGCTCAAAAGAAGCTCTGATCAAATTTTCGTGAATGGACGTACATCAGGTGCCGATCTAAAACCCCAGTTTTACCGTACTACTGTACTAAATGACTAGTGGCCGCACAGCGAAACTGCGACCAAGAGATGTGCCGGCTGAGAAACACGCAGGCGATTTTTCGGCCGCGAATAGAGCGAGCAATTCCCTGGTCGCGAAACGAGCAAGCGGATTTTCCAGGCGCGGCCGGGTGAGTGAGCAATTCTCTGGCCGCGAAACGAGCGAGAGGTTTTTGTGGCCGAAATGCGATCAAGAGATGTAACGGCCACAAAATAGATGAGGCAGGCTCTGCGGCCACGATGCAACAGAGATTTTCCAGCAGCGATCCTGCTGAGAGATTTGCCGTTGCCGGCCGCGAAACGAGCAAGCGATATGCCGGCTCTGATATTACCATAATATCATTGCTTTTCAATCGAGAGATTTTTCGACCCGTGATGACAATAATGACGAAGACGGCTGTAGTGTGGCCTTGGCTGTTTCGTTTCGTTGTATCACTAGATTAGAATTTCCCGACAAAAAGTTTAAATTTATTACTTTTTCTCGAATATTTCCGACTTACAAACTTTCCCAACCTTTTCCTCACTTTTCCGAATTCACGGCTGCCTGTTATTGAAATTTGTTCGTCTATTAGAAAACAAAATCTATCTGGATCAAGCCGGAAGACCGCGCTAAGCTCGTGTTAGTCTATATGGCGAGAATAAAATGAGTTTCAGGGTTCAAAGTATAGCGCGTAGGGGTTGGTTGTTGGAGGAGCTTCACTGCATGTCAGCCCAGGCAGGCCCAGAGGCAGTAAATTTTCAAATCCGCGCCTGGCCACAAGTAACCACATCAATATAGGGGGTCCTTGGATGTGCTTCTTGCACCGGGGCCTCAGAGGCCCTAGTTACCGGCCTGCTACTGATGTTAAATATCACCATTGACTAATCATATAAGTATAAGACAAATTATACATTCAAAGTCAATGATACCACTCAAAGCATTGTTTATATTGGCAGAGGCGGATTTGGAAATTTGCCGCCCCTGGGCTATCCAGATTTTGCCGCCCCCCCCCTCCACGAACACACGCCATATTTTGCAGCCAATTGCATTCTCATCAAAACGAAATTTTGGACAGACACCGCAAGGCAAGAGAGCACTAGCTGAAAAGAGGGATTTGTTTCCTTGACTTTTAGCAAGCTGCACGGCAAGTCTGTCTTACTCCATCAGTCCTTAGCCTGTTTGCATTTGGCGGGTTCCTCGCGCGGGCGATCAGGTGTTGCGAGGAAGCCGCGACCGACTGCTTAGTGCGGACACTAAATTCATCGCTGATACAGACACTTTGTTGTTTCTGCAGCGCTGCTGCAAGCCGCTACTACTAGAAAACACGTGATCACACGCGCGAGCAACCCGCCCGGTGTAAACGGGCCTTTACCGCTCTGTCTTTTTTGATTTTCCTAGTATCGTACCTAGCAGCGCCGCGCTAGGTGCACGAGGCGTTCTCGCCAAGCTACGAACGCCACTACCCCCAGAGCTGAGGGCTGACAATTTGGGGGCAAACTCGATTGCGTCTCGGAATCCCGCGATCTGTTTTCGGGAGTACTTGTGACAAAAAATACATTTTTTACAAGTACTAATGTCAGTGCAATAATGAATTTTTTGTTTGCACTTTTTAAATTTTTCTTCCCTCAAAAATTTGCCGCCCTCCAAAATCTGCCGCCCTGGGCTATAGCCCTTTAAGCCCATATGTAAATCCAGCCCTGTATATTGGTGTATAGCATGTATGTTTAGGCTCAGTAGCACACTAAAGGGGTATCCCTACTATACTATCAAAGTATTTAACTCGTTGCCTGAAAATGTGCGCAAGCTAGACCTGAAAGGCTTCAAGAGGGATTTAAAGGAGTGTTTGGTGAATAGGCCACTTTATTCACTGAAGGAAATAGGGGAAGAGCCACTGTTTGCTTGATCAACTACCCGCCATCTTGTATATAGTTTTTGTAAATATTAGTTAGTAATTAGTCAAGTAGTACAATCATATTTTGATTAGGATTTTTGCGGACATTTGCCATCACTGATCAGTAAAAAACAAGTTTCACGACGTTTCGGGATCTGGAATCTGATCCCGTCTTCAGGTGGAAGAAAACCTAGAACATAACAAGATTAGTAACACAAGCCAGGAAAACCTGGAGAAAAACACAGCTAAAACAGAGAACTGTAAAAGCAGTCACGAAAACAATAAGCTGAAAATAAAAACAATACACAAAATAACACAGGAAACACAAGTATCAAGAATCACCAGGCAGGAGAGAGCACGTCCACACCCAATCAGAGCTGAGCTGAGACTAGTGGGAGGAAAGCAAATGGCGGCGGCACCGGAAATGGCGGCGCCCACAGCCAACCAAATCACGGCGCGCTACCGGTGGCGAAAACCTGAAACAGAGACATGTGATATGCAAATTCCGTGTGTCTGTTTGTGTTTTTTTAGTTAATTTTTAACCTGATTTTGCCCCTTGGCCTTGCTACGGGTTAACATGTTATGAGAATTTTGAACAGAATTGTTAGTAATTACCATATTTACTAACACTTTATTTTCCCTGTCTTTCAATTCTTTGTTTAATATTGGTAGCCATACTGGCCTTATTTCAAGTGAATATTGACTGATTGGTTGGTCTGCTAGTTTTATGTATGAAGCTTCAATTAGTTTTCTTTTGAAAAAATGAGGTTCGCGGTGTACTATTTTTGCTTCGTCAAAATTCATCTGGTGATTTTCAGACCAGCAGTGTTGAGCAATTTTTGATTTATCCACTAAGCCCTTCCTCGTGTTATCTTTGTGTTCTTTGATTCTAACATTTAAAGGTCTTTTTGTCTCGCCATAATACGGCCTAGAGCAACTATTGCAGTTTATTCTGTAAACACAGTTTTTTGATCCCTGAGTGCCATTTTTTGGTTTGGTTTTTACGAGACTTTGCCTAAGAGTGTTTTGTGTCCTAAACGCGGTTCTAACTTTGAACTTCCTAGCAACTCTTCTAATTTTTTCCGATAATCCCGGCACATAAGGGATTGACATAGGAACGAATTTTTCAGCGTTTTCTGACTCATTCTGTTTAGCCCTACGGGTTTTGCACTTTCTTATTACGGATTGAGGGTATCCATTCTTAGCCAAATATTGCTCTACTTTTTTGATTTCCTGATTTAATCCATCTTGATTTGAGCAAATGCTCTTTGCTCTGTCAAATAGTGAGTAAGCTACCCCTTCTTTGACAGATTTTTGATGGTTTGATTGAAAATTTAAGTACTGCCCTGTGTGTGTCTTTTTTCTGAAAACAGTTGTCCTAAGCGTGTCCCTATCCTTTTCTACGCACACATCCAAAAATGCTAGTTTGTTTTGGACTTCCTCTTCCATTGTTAGGCGGATGGAAGGAGAAATACTGTTAAGATGCCCTAAAAAGTCTTTTAGTTCATCGTCTCCATGCGGAAATACCACGAAGGTGTCATCGACGTACCTCCACCAAATCTTCGGTTTGAGTTGAGCCAAAGACAAAGCCTTTTGCTCAAACTCCTCCATAAAGATATTAGCAAAGATAGGCGACAATGGCGACCCCATGGCCATCCCCTCATCTTGACGGTATAATTTACCCTCTAGTTCAAAATAGTTACATTGAGTGCATAATTCAAGCAGTTCCATAATGACGTTAACAGGAAGTTTAGTACGTTCAGTTAGACTTTCATCTTTTTCGAGCCGAGACTCGATTATTTTTAAGGTTTCAGGAACTGGGACATTCGTGAACAGACTTTCAACATCAAAACTAACCAGCTTATCCGTCTCAGCCAGCAAAATGTCCTTTGACTTTTCAACGAAGTCTTTAGAATTTTTTATGTACGGAGTCAGTTTTTCCTACCAATGGTTTTAGGATGTCCAGGAGGACTTTAGACAGTTCTCTACACGGTGAGTCGCGAGAGCTAATATAGGCCTAAGAGGTACATCAGTTTTATGAATTTTAGGTAACCCATACATGTGTGGGATTTTCGAGTGATGCGGTGTTAAACGAGTTCTTTGTTTATCAGAAAAAAACTGTTTATGCTTCCAACTTGCAACTTTTAAGTGCTTGCAACTTTACGCTCGAAACTTTCTGTAGGATCTTTATTTAGTTCAGTATATTTACCAGCTTGGAGAGTTTCCAATATTTTCTCTTTATATGTTACTGTGTCCAAGACAACAGTAGCGTTTCCTTTATCCGCGGGCAATATTTTGATAGTATCATCTTTCCCAAGGATAGATACTGCCTTGATTTCCTCTTTCTTTAGGTTGGGCTTTGGGACAGGAATTTTATTCAGTAAGATGCTGGCCTCGCACCGAAACTGATGATCCCCCTGAGTCTCAGGGAGCTGAGACACAGCGGACTCAATCCCCGTAACAAAGTCAAGCACTGATTTAGGCACAACAGAAAAGTTCAGCCCTTTAGACAAAACGGAAATTTCACTTCACTTCAACAAACGGCTTTCCTCCCACTAGTCTCAGCTCAGCTCTGATTGGGTGTGGACGTGCTCTCTCCTGCCTGGTGATTCTTGATACTTGTGTTTCCTGTGTTATTTTGTGTATTGTTTTTATTTTCAGCTTATTGTTTTCGTGACTGCTTTTACAGTTCTCTGTTTTAGCTGTGTTTTTCTCCAGGTTTTCCTGGCTTGTGTTACTAATCTTGTTATGTTCTAGGTTTTCTTCCACCTGAAGACGGGATCAGATTCCAGATCCCAAAACGTCGTGAAACTTGTTTTTTACTAATCAGTGATGGCAAATGTCCGCAAAAATCCTAATCAAAATATAAAATCACCATCACCAACAATGAATTTCAAACAAAGGAGTACAATCATGACGCAACCTATCCGACCAAGTGTCGGTCAGCGGTATTTATTTACATCGATGGTCAGCGGTACAGGATTCAAGTATTTCAAGTATGATTGGTGCTGAAACATATGGTTTTTGCTTATTGTTTCTTATTATAAATAAACCATATGGTCCTAAAGTAAAATATTGACCTTCAAATAATGAGATCTTCGAATCTTTAAAATTGAACATTTTAATGCCATAGAGTACAAAATGATACAGTATTATTTTGTATAATCTGTGATATAGTTTATATTTATGTCTAAGAGGCTGTCGCGAATTCCGTCACAATATTTTCCGACAAGATGATTGTCTGGTTGGTTGGCTACTCGTGCTAATGTGACGCAAGCATGATGGTTGACGTTATGTTAGCAGACGATAGGGTTTGTTTAGTTTTGTTGAGCTTATAAACAATCTGAGGAATGTCACGATTAGTGTTTTTTCCAATCAAAGTGTTTCTTGGTATATTATAGTGTGTACGAGAACAAAACACTAAGTTCGTTGGTAATTGTTTATAACTTGAGTTTATATTCGTCCGGAAAATTTGACTTTCAGGACTCCTTATTGGAACTTAGAACTTTTGTGGTCGTAAGCTGTCTTTGATTTTGGACTAAAAGTGAAAAGTAATTTTCTCATAACTGATTTTATTCTTAATGTAATCATGTAACGCCACAATCAGCGATTATAATTGCTCTTCATCCACACATAAATTAGTTGAAAGTAGCCTATAGCTGGTCAGTTAATTTTCATTGTTCTTGCAGACAGGCTTTTTTAGACAATTGTAGGGATTTGTGTTCAAACATGGCAGGGGTTGTTGATCAGACCCCAAACACAGCAGAAACTGCAGCAAATCTTTTTGCAGCATCTGTTGATTCTCCTAGTCCTCAACCGGATTATTCTAGTATCAGAGCCAAGGTATGTTAGCCTATCTTATATTTTATGGTAATTAGGCCTAGGCCTGATAACAGATAGAGAGTATGATTGTGTTTTTGGCCCAAACTCCATTCAACAAAAACTTAGAAGGCCAGATTAAAGTTCATATAAGACAAGATTTTGAGATTTTTTTATCACTTAAAATACCCATCCTCTTAGTGAAGGGTTCAATAGAATTAAATAACTTAGGCTAGTTATACAGGTTATTATAAAAGTGACATTTAACTTAGTTATAGGGTGTTTTCTAGAAACCCTTCAGGACTTCGGGATATGGTTAGGCCTACTAACATCAAAACCAAGAATAAAGTTCCTGTAAACATAGGTCCTAAAATGCTTGGTTAGCCTATCCATTTAGGAGGTTTGTAGGCTATGTGTTTTTAACATGATTTTGCATAGCTTTGGAACTACTAAAGATATCAACTTAAAACTTGGTGCGTATGTGTAGACTAATAAGTCCTATTTTGGTGTGGAGTATCAAGTTTCTATTTTGTACCATTTAACCCTTTGACTGCCAAGAGCCCCTTGACCCTTTGACTGCCCTTTGACTGCCGGCCACATTGGCTTAGAACTGCCAGCTGCTGATGTATCAGCATCGCCGTTCGTCATGAGAACTGCCAGCAGCTGCCGATGTGATCGGCATCGCCAGTCGTCGCGAGAAATGCCTGCGGCTGGCCAGATCGGCTCGCAACTCTTGAGATAATCAAATCGATTCTGTGAACTACTCCTGTTATGGTTTTTTCATTATAAAACCTGAAAGATAATTGATTAATCTTTCGATTCAATACATTGATTGCTGCAATATTCGATTATTCGGTTTTTTTTAACAGAATTTTATTGCAAAATCAGCTGATTCATCCTGGCAGTTCTCAGACTGACGCAGTATTTTTACCATGGCAGTTTAAAACTGAAATCATGAGTTTTTTATGGCAATATGAAAACAAAATCTAAAATTTTTCTAGGCAGCCAACGGGTTAAAAATGGCAGCCATTTTGATATTTTAAAACTTATCTTAAAAACTGTATAACTAGAAAGTTGCATAATATTATTTCCTAAAAAACCATTCAAAGATTATTAAGAACGAACCACAATTAACAGAGTTTGGCCTATTGCAATTTTTCTAACAGAACACATGCTTGCTTATGTAGTTATAGCAAATACAAGCATGTATTCTGTTAGGAAAATTGTAATAACTCCATTAATTGTTGTTTGATCGTAATAATCTTTGCATGATCTTTATGAAATAAAACGTAGCTTTTTTGTCTTTTGTAGAATTTTTGTAAAATTTACGGTTTTAAGCTTGATAAGTTATTAAGTTTTAAAATATAAACATGGCTGCCATTCTTAAATGGTTCAAAGTGTAAACTTGATACTCCGCACCAATATAGGTCCTATTAGTCAACATATACCGTACGCTCCAAGTTTGAAGTTGATATCTCTAGTAGGCTGGTTCCAAAGTTATGCAAAATCATGTTAAAAAAAAACACATACGTACTGACAGACGGATAACAGAGCATTTTGGTACCCATGTTTCTAGGAACTTTTTTCTTAATTTTGATGTAACTTAGGTACCATATCCCTAAATCCTGAAGGGTTTTTAGTAAAAAACTTGTATATTACTCATAGAAATGATTGCTTATGAGCCGGAAGTGTAAAGTCGAGAAAGCTATCATGAAACTTGCTGTCGGGCTTCACCTGTAGACTGCCAGCAAGACGTAAGACAGGATTAAATACTTTCTCCAAGCTATCTCTAGCACAAATGTTTGCTCGGTAAAATATAGAAAAAAATCCATTGCTTCCAGTTAAATAAAGGAAGACCTCAGCACATGTATCATCAGAGATGCTGAAAACTGTTAGGGAAATTCTGGCCTGAGCTCCTTCTGAACATGTTCAACACCTGCTTGGAAGCGGGGGTTTGTTTTATCATCCCCCTGATCACTGGCCAAGCACATCCTCCTGAGCAAAAAAAGTGGCCCACCGGACTCTCCATGTTGTCTTCCTGCCCTGTGCAACATGGACATGGGTGGAAAAACTGATTGAGAAACTATTGAAATTGAGAATTGACAATGCTGTAGGAGCAGGGAACTTCTTGGCTCAAAAACACAAGTTCAGAGAGGGCCACTCAATACTCAGCCCACTCTCAGAGCTTGTGGTTTCGTTAACACAAGTGAACTCTTTAGGTGACAAAAATTAAACCTGTGGATTTAAATTGGACTTACCTGGTGTTAGGTTTATGGGGGATAATAACAAACAACAGTGTAGTACGATAATGCCAAAGTATGCTTAAAGAAAATCGCACTATAGTTATGTTGAAAAGAATAACTCAGACCGACTCAGGTAAAAGTTGATCTTGTAGGCAAAAGTTTGAAAATACTGAGAATCGTCACTAGGCCTACTGTTCCATCTGAGCGTTCCTCTGAAATTTCTGAACCCTACTGTCATCTAGATAAAAAATAAATACTTTGTTTCTCGAACTTTTGGCAATGAAATCATCGGTTACCATACATCACCGGCCACTCTATTCTTTAACGCAAACAATAGTGTGATTTTCTCTAGGCAAATAGTACCACTTTCATGCCGCACTGCTGTTCATTATTTTTCCCCATAAACGTTACACAATTCCCAATTGATATCCTCAGTTTAACTTTTTCCTTATGAATAAAGTGAATGATAACACACTTCTTATAGAGCATTATTATTCACCATGATGGCATTGCTGGCAGCACTGCAGCTTGATGCAGTTATTTTGTTTTTGAGTTACAGGGCCTAATACAGCCCTATCGACCTTCAACATGTATTGATTGACCCCTATTTACCCAATGCCGATTCCCAAGTGTCCCTACCCTTACCTCTCCCTCCTGTATTCAGAAACGGTAGCTAATTACTTGCTTTGTATAATTGATTTTAATCTTGTGAAACAAAAGTGTTTTAATTTGTATTGTGGTTGTTGACATATGGAAAGAGTGCTCTTGTGAGTCCCAATGAAGAGCAGTACGAGTTGCTTCTAAAGAAGATTAAAGAAAGAATTGAAGATGGTAGAGGAGAAACTATTTTTGACATCGGCATCGGTGTTGGTGAGTACCTGAACTATTTTGTGCCAGTACCTTAATATTGCTTATTTTTAGGATTGTCTGAAACTAATGCCTTGTATGGGTCAATGCTCCTAACACAAATGCTCCATTGCACAAAACTTCTAATTTATAAATACCACCAATGCATTAGTTTGTATACTCAGCGGATTTGAAATGCTTGAACAAGTACACAGGCATCAGAGGGAGCGAATTTGAAAGACCTCAAAATCCCAAATTCGAGGCTATATGCCACATCAAAAATGGAATTAGGGGTATTCTGATTGATCCTCATATCTACCTTGCCAATTAGATCATATAAAATCATATGCGTGACATAGTTAAAGAAAATTGGATGACTATATTGCGGCCACTAGAGTGATAAATCCTCTTAACACAATGTAAAACATGTAGTAAATCACATTTTTGTTGGTAAATTCTTTATTTTTCTTGAGGAAACTGAGTGGGAGAGGCTTTTAAAATGTTTTCAGTTTTTTCTGTTGGAAAGAGTGTCTATTACATACATAAAATTACATACAAGGGGCTTGTTTGAAAGACCCTTTTTGGAGGAAAACCCCCAAATTAGGGACATTATTCTTCCGCCTTGGGGTTAGGAACGTTTTGATTTCTTGGCAAAACAAACCTGCCCAAGATATGATATTTTTGAATAGGAAATTTGACTGGGTATTTTAAAAGGATTTGTATAGCATAGACTGTACAGTTTTTAATCAGGCTACATCATTTTAAGTAAAAGCTTACACTACACACTTTCCCCATCATATATTA
Organism: Flexamia atlantica; assembly: GCA_035578135.1. Taxonomy (NCBI): domain Eukaryota; kingdom Metazoa; phylum Arthropoda; class Insecta; order Hemiptera; family Cicadellidae; genus Flexamia; species Flexamia atlantica. Next base: position 190,458,171 of record JAQJVK010000001.1, on the reverse strand, counting down.
AGATGACAGCTCAACAGCAATCCCAAGGTTAACACGACAAAGGAAGCAATTGGTTATAGGGTCTTCATTTCCTACATAGACCCTATCATCTACAGATATTACTCGATACAATAAATCAGGGTCTGGGGTAAAATGCTCATTTAGCCTTCAGACTAACCAGTTTAAAGTCAACACCAATTAAATTTATTTATTTTAAATCAATAATGACAAACCACTTATTATAACAAACATGCTAAGACTATTAATATTGTGATCTATTAACACTTTGAACCCTAAGCCCGCGTATAGCTCGGGGCATAGCATATGTCGCCGTGAATGAAGCCCGAATATAGGCCGGGCCGCGAAATTAAATTCCATAGCAACGTCTATTCGATGTAAATTCGCTAATTGTTGCTAGGGAACTCTTCCTTGATCATCTGGCATTGATTATAGTATCCAAAAGTCTCGAAAAAAGCCATCTGTTTAGCAGCAGAAAAATAAATCCAAATGTCTGCAGCTGATGCTTTGTGTCACCGGCTGACAACGCTTTGTTGTCTGCAGTAATGGCAGTAATTCGTTATTATTTTATTACGTAATGTTTTTGTCATGATTAGTGTAAAATATGAGTGATATATTTGATATGAGTGATGTTTGTGACCACCGTCGCAATGTTTTTTCTCAATTTTTTCCTGTCCGTTTTATGTGGAGTCCTAAAATTGTTGTTTTTTGTAACTGTTATAAAATTTACATCATTAGAAAGGTTATATTTTTCTCTTCATTTTGACAAATAATTTATATGGGTAAAAAATATGTGTATTAAGCTACGAATTTTAATTTGAACCCCAAAATTGTTCAGTAACACTAAAAGAGATTTTAGTGCCCAGGGTTCAATGTGTTAAATATAAGAAAAGGTAATATTGAACTGAGTGAGCGTTGTCGGTGCAGACGAGGGCGAGAGCGGGCTGAAGGAGGACGAGTACGCGGCGTCGGTGGCCACGCTGCAGTCGCTGGCGGCCACGCTGGACGCAGACTGCGTATTGCTGCGTCAGAGCAAGTGCGAGCAGGGACTGACAGGCCAGTACCTCGTCAGGCGACGCGTCGTGCAGCAGGACTTCCTGGAGATCAGGTGATACAATGGTCTCCTCACTTCCCTCGTCACAATTTTGGTTAAGTCAAAGTCAAAGTTTTTATTGCCATTGATCATGATACAAAATGAAATAGGTAGGCATCGTCACATTATTTTCCTTAATTGCTAAATTACACAAATCAAAGATCATAGGGAAATAGTTAAGTATATAAAAGATTAAAAACATAAGTCAGTTTTAAAATTGTAAAAAATAAAATCAAAATGATCCAATTCATTGCATATACCTACATATAATTCTTTGGATAGGCCCTAAGTTAGAAAATTAGATCTACTTGACAGTATAAAAACTCGTCAAACACATAAAATGGATGAAGCAATAGCCAATCAAGCAATTTATTTTTGAAAATATGAATTGAAGTGGTTTGGGCAGACTCATCAAGCTTATTAAAGAAATTTACTCAGTTTACTGTATGGGATGATCCTAATTTAGTTAGCCTGTGTTGGGGGATATTAATTTTAGACCTATTTCTAGTATTATGAGAGTGAATCTCCTGTCTAGTGGTAAGCTTAGCATGCAAATTTTTTAGACAGCAACTTCCTTTTAGCGAATTTCCCCTATAGGGAAGAAGCTATTACCGTAGGTCTCATGGTAAGACCTAAGCCCGAGACTATGATAACTTTTTGTTTTAGGGCCACCAGAAGCAAAAAACACCATTCGTTCGAATTTTTATACATCTATCTATCTATCTATCTATCTATACAGGGTGAATCTTCTAAGCCGTCCACAACAGATCATAGGCGAACGGCTTAACGTACAAAGATGAAACAAAACATTTCCCCACTAAATCATACCCAAGGAACAACGTAAAAATATTTTTAACCTTTTTAAAATACAGGGTGTTCCAAAAACCGGGGGTCACGGGTCGAATCTCGGAATTTTTAAAAGTAAACATATGTCATATTATACATCATTTTAAAGCTCTAAGCAAGACAAACAATTTGGTGAAGACAGAACTCAATTATCTTTATTATTTTCAAAATGGCGGCAGTTTTTGTGAAAAATATTAGTATTTACGGAATACCCTTTATCTCGAGAACTACTAAAGGTTTTTTCGTTCTGTTTCAAAATTCTTAATCCTTGTAAACTCAGCTTTAATTTGATATGCAAGATGCTGACATTAAAAGAAAATAAATATTTTTAAAAAATTTTTATTTTTTGTAAATGTTGGTAGTACTGAAAATCGAAATTTTTAAATGGCAACATATGTTAAATAAGATATCATTTTAAAGGTCTTGCAAAAACCTACAATTTTCTAATTTACACTTACCTCCTATCTTAAGTAGTTTTGTTGTAATAAACAAAAAACTCCATTTTCCCATATAACGCCCATGTTAAATTTCCTGTACTCAATGTTAAAGGATGCAAATGTATATGCTTTGAGTACTGCTCATTTAACATGGGCGCTATATGGGAAAATGGAGTTTTTTGTTTATTACTACAAAACTACTTAAGATAGGAGGTAAGTATAAATTGAAAAGTTGTTGGTTTTCGGAGGACCTTTAAAATGATATCCTATTTAACATTTGTTGCCATTAAAAATTTTTGATTTTCAGTACTACCAACATTTACAAAAAATAAAATTTTTTTAAAAATATTCATTTTCTTCTAATGCAGCCATTTTGCATATCAAATTAAAGCTGAGTTTACAAGGATTAAGAATTTTCAAACAGAACGAAAAAACCTTCAGTAGTTCTCGAGATACAGGGTATTCCGTAAATACTAATATTTTTCACAAAAACGGCCGCCATTTTGAAAATAATAAAGGTAATTGAGTTCTGTTTTCACCAAATTGTTTGTGTTTGCTTAGAGCTTTAAAATTATGTATAATATGACATATGTTTACATTTAAAAATTCTGAGATTCGAACCCGTGACCCCCTGTTTTTGGAACACCCTGTATTTTAAAAAGGTTAAAAATATTTTTACGTTGTTCCTTGGGTATGATTTAGTAGGGAAATGTTTTGTTTCATCTTTGTATGTTAAGCCGTTCACCTATGATCTGTTGTGGACGGCTTAGAAGATTCACCCTGTATATATATACATGTGTCTGTCAGCACGATAGCGGCCGTAAATATGATCCGATCTTAATGAAATTTGGAACAGACATGTAAAGTGGTAATCGAATGGACGAGTTTGTGAACCAGCCCGATCGGACCACTGGAAGGGGGGGTAAGGGGGGATAAACACCCCCAAAAATGGGTTTTTTGGGTTTTTTAATATATAGATAAATAAAATTTATCGAATCTTTGTTGGCACCATTGAATTCAGCTCAAAAAAACAAACAATTTAGTGTTTTGAATCATTGCTCTATGTCCATTGGTTACCGAGATATTGAAAGTGGTAAACACAGTACGTTGTCCCAATGTTAACCTTATGGGGGAATAAGTAAAATTCTATATCTCGTTTATTTCTCAACATATCTGGATAAAACTTGGTTTGTGGCTTCATCTAGATGAGATCTAATGTATTTTAGTCAAAAATCCCCTAAATTTCAATTTTTAGTGGCAGCAAACCTGCATGTTATCCTTATGGGAAATAAAAAAATTCTATATCTTACTTATTTTTTAACATTTCTTGACAAAACTTGGTATATGGCTTCTTCTAGTTAAGATCTACTAAATAATGAATTAAAACCAACCAGTTTTAACATACCTGTTGCAGCAAACCTGCATAATCATTCCCCATGTTATTCTAATGGAGATTACAAAACATGTAAAATCTCGCTAAGTTGGATTGAAATACCATTTGTTGTGTTGCATCTGAAATTCGCTGAGTATGCAGGTCTGCTGCAACAGGGGGTATTTATTTATACTCTTTGTTGAGTAAGTTAACTCGTTGTGTGACCATGGCTGCAGCGTTCACATTGGTAACAACGCTTTGCAAGGGTTGATAACACAGAAAAATCCAACTTCAGAGTCAGCTTACTGAATGTAAACGATAGATGGAGACATAAGAGACATGGACGAGATACGATCCGTATTTGTGAAAAATGATGAGGCATGTTTGTATTTCGATCTGTATGGTGCGGTATTGCCATCACTGGTGTTGCAGCCTTCTTACTAATAGTGATATTTTTTTGCTACAGTAGAGTCCCACAAACCCGGACTAATGTGGACCGAACGGTGTCCAGGTTTGAGAAAATTCCGAGTTATTGGGAAATGAGTAAAAATTAGAAAAAATAAGAATAGTTTCTGTTATTTCTATAAGAAATCATTTATTTATTGCATAGTAAAAAATATAAAAACTATGTTAGTTACAAAAAAAAAACTTAAAGAAAACTAAAACTGTTTTAAATGTGTCACACCGTGCTCTGGCCTTGAATCTCAATGCACTTTATTGCTCTGGCAGGGTTTCCGATTTAACCAGAACTCTGGGTTATCGAAGTCCGGGTTTGCGGGACTCTACTGTATTCACTTAGTTTTAACCATCATATATTTGATTTCGAAGGGCGATTGCTTGTGTCAAAATTGTGGCCTCCTGGCAACTCGTACAAAGATGGGAGAGGGCTCAAATTAAAGGTCTCTATTCCGTGATTGCGGGAAGAATAATGAAATAGCTTGAAATTCACCAGAAAACGAGAAATAATGTAAAATATCTGCGATTTAAAAAGCATTGTGATTTAAAAACGTCTGTTTTGTTTACATAAAACATGTGATGCTGATACTTGATTGAAAACCATGTAGTGTCGCGAGCACGAAATACGGCGGGCGGCAAAAACTGGAAACACACAAAATCTTCTGCTAAAAGTCAGCTGAAAAGAGCAAATGAAATGTTTATGTTGAGCTGTCAACATCTTGTTTGTGTTTTTCGTGGACTTTACACTATGCAAGTTTTTGATGCAATATTTCATTAAAAGTTTTCTTTGTCCGTCTGCGATCCAAAACAGCATTGCCAACCGCAAGTGAGTCTTTCACCCAGAAACCCGAGCCCAAAACCTAAATTAAATTTCTAATTGGCTACCAAATAGGCCTACATATAAAAAAAACTCTTATCACATAAAATCTTGTAAAAAGATAGTTGTAGGCTACAAAATTTACCTAAAACAAAACAATTATGTTATCCTCTTATACGAACCATTTTTCAAGCTTGTATGTTTATATGTTTGCTTGGTTGCACAATTATTTCAGCCTTTCCAAGTTCCACACGGGACAATTAGGCCATTGATTATCGACATCGAGATTGACATTGATTGTCGATGTGGATAATCAATGGTAAGGCCATGTTTACAACTAGTGTATGGACTTTAAAAAATATTTAATCTGGTTTTCCAGGATATACTTCTGCTTGTATGTCGATTTATAAATTACAATAATTTCTTCCCCTCCTCTGTTGAAACTTCAAACTCAAGCTCCTTCTCATACCTCACTACCTATAATATGTTATGTGTCTTGAAAACATTTCAAACACTTTATTTTTCTTGGAAAAATTAACAGTAGGCTAGTCTCGTACGGGACTCCACAAAATTACACGTCATCATAGTTTTGATAAAATCTTTTATTATATTTGTAAAAGAGGATTTTAAAATATACAGAGCAATGAAAGATATATTTCTTAACAAATTAATGCTAATTTTAAATCTTTATCATTGATTACTTCAAGAAATATATTGAAGTTTTCTGGTTTGTATGGGACATTTGTAACGGTTCCGTACCGGACTTCTGTGAATGGAGGTTTCAAATCAAGTAATTTTTATGTTATAACATAATAGGGGTATTGTTATTTCATTAATACCAAATTAAGAAATTATTAGTAAGTAATTTGTGTAAAAGTTTTATTCAATCTACTCACATTATGTACAAAAATTATATTCTTAAAAGTAACTCGATTTAGGCTCAAAACTTGGGACAGATCAACGAATACTTAGTTCATTTCTGAATATTTAGAATAGGGATAGGTCATTTCTGAGTCACTGCTATTCTTCTTAGAACGAAAAACACACTTGCAATGAGGGATGAACCCTTTTGTGCTCCCAGCATGACATCATTGACTATGGTAACACACTACTAATCGCCCTCCTTTCCCTGTCGGTACAGTACTTCCAATCCTCCACTCTTGTCCGAGTGTTGCCAGATAAACTTACTGGAGTGATTTTGATTCACCCAAGTTTCGTCGAGGTACACCCAATCGTTTAGTATAGGTTCCTGCTTTAGCGAGTGCATTTTGCGCAAGAACCGCGCACGAGCAGCGACTACGCTCCATCAGAAATTTGCGTCCGTCGTTGGCTTTTTTGTACCTGAATCCTAGGGCACAAAAAACCGTCGAACAGAGCAGATACTACCAGTGTAGCCAATTAATTCTCTCTGGCTTGTGTTCCTTGCGGCCATTTTGAGCAGTTTGTAAATCTCCCCTGTCATAAAATCTCAAAACTGCCTCCCTCACTACGCCACAATCAGTCATTTATCAATGTGCGAATCGCTTCTCTCGGGACTCGGGAGTATAGTTTTCTAGGAGGTACACTACTTTCTCTTTTTACTTCTCGGGCACACCTTTGAACAGGCCGAAGACTAATTCCACACATTTTTTATGTCAGTTCTTGGCTTTTATTGAAGTCAATAGCTTCACGATTATTTTCGTCGGCTGAACTTTTTTGCAAAACTAAGAACGTTTGCAACCACATTTTTGATTTGTTACTTGAGGTCACTTTGGAAAATGCCCTGTAACCGTCGTTCCTTGGGCGGCTCAAACTGTATTTCTCCTGACTCCATGATGAAAACAAAACAAACCCGGCAAAATAAGAGAGAATGCAAAAAAATAGGCTTAATGTTCATAGATTGCACACTGATTAAACAAAAACCGTTATATGTTAAAATTGACTGATTATGTAAATTAAGTGTTGAACAATTTATCACCAAAAAATATAATATAATTTCGTAATTCGATGAATTAACTTATGAAATCTCCGGAAACAAACAAAAACAAAACAAAAGATTACGTATCGTTACATTTTTATTTTTGTCTACAGCTGACAGTTGTTATTGATTCCTGCTAGTCTGAATCTTGCACGAAATTAGAAGAATCTTGCATAAGAGCTTGCAGCAAAACTTTCATATGTAAACGTGTGCTTGTAAACTTACAATCATATGACTAATTGAAAACCAAAATAACGCTGATTTCGCCAGCAGCGCCCTCACTCACCCGCCGTATTTCCTGCTCGCGACACTAGTAGGGTAGATATCAATATTAAGGTAGATTCAGTTTGCTATGAAGGTATTTTGTACTGTAATAAATAAGGATTGCTTACATATTCTTTCATTAAGGGCTTTTAGCCCCCTCAAGCCACTAGTTACTTAATGAACAAGTTTATGTTTAAACGCCTTGTCGTTTGCTGCAGGGTCGCTGTGGTGGGGAACGTGGATGCAGGCAAGTCGACGCTGCTAGGAGTGTTGACCCACGGAGAGCTGGACAACGGCCGAGGCCACGCCCGACTGAAGCTGTTCCGACACAAGCACGAGATGGAGTCCGGGCGGACCAGCTCTGTCGGCAACGACATCCTGGGCTTCGACAGCATGGGTCGGTACAACTATGTTTAGATCAACAATCGTTGTAGGCTTTTTTTTTTAATTTTAAGTTTTATGATCATCCTCCTATTTCTGTGGATACACATAAATTTATTTCTTTTGGTTGATGAAATCATTATGATTTATTGTACAGGCAATGTTGTCAACAAACCGGAACATGGCTCCCTGGATTGGGTCAAGATTTGTGAGAAGTCATCCAAAGTCATAACCTTCATCGATCTAGCGGGGCATGAGCGCTACCTCAAAACCACAGTGTTTGGCATGACAGGGCATGCCCCTGATTTTGGCATGCTCATGGTAAGTGATGAGGAATATAATATCTTTTAAAACTGGTCAAGTAAAATTATGTAGGTACAAACAATACTTTTTGTTGGAAAAAGTTTATATAAATAATAGTTTTTCAAGTGGAGTCTCTTTTTGATGGGGATTCATCAACTGAAATTGTAGTTCTCATACAAATAAATAAGTCTCAACCTAGAGTTTGGATTGTTAGTGACTTATAATTTTATATAGGGGATGCTAGAATCATGAAAAAACAATTCTCCATGGAAAGAAATACTTATTCAATTGGATCTTAGAAAACAACAAACAATACGACATTATTGAGGAAGATGCCCTTGCTTACACCTCGTTGACGACAGGTGGGAGCCAACGCGGGGATCGTGGGGATGACGAAGGAGCACCTCGGGTTGGCACTGGCGCTGTCAGTGCCAGTGTTTGTGGTTGTCACCAAGATCGACATGTGTCCACCCAACGTGCTGCAGGATACCCTGCGACTGCTTGTCAGAATACTCAAGAGCTCCGGCTGCCGCAAAGTCCCCGTCATGGTCAAGAGCAGCGATGACGTCGTCATCAGTGCTACCAACTTTGTCTCGGAAAGGTTAGGTGATGAAACAGTTACAGCTTTCTAGTAAACATGTGTTTTATCCTCCTGTCTCAAAAAAAAAAAAAAAAAAAAACGCTGTCACTTCAAATTTAGCCCTCATAAATTATGATTGTATATAATTATAATTACTTCAATCATCAGTATTGAAATTTTAATTAAATTAAAAATGACTAGTTACGAAGCAAAGTTAGGGCGCTCTCTATCATATATTCTCTATTAAAAGTGAGAACTCATGCAGCTCACCAACATGACAGAGCAAATTTCAATTTCAGGGCTTTAATTGCCAAATTTAGACCCAAAAACTCAATGTTTTGGGCTTTGTGCCCACCTATTTGGAGGATAGGGCTTCCAATTTATCCCCCAAACTAACTGGCTAATCAGATCCCAGGATATTATATCTTTACCAAATTTAAAGAATTGCAGCCTCTAGAGAGCAAAATCCATGTAAGACAGCATACTACGTTTTTTATTGAGAGCAAAGATTCAAAATACTAAATTATTTTTGCCTAGCTGAATCCATTGTTGTGTATCCAAATTTTTTTGATTATAGTTCTGGACAGCCTTACTGGCAGGTGGCAAAATGTGGAAACTCTACAAATCATCTTGTCTTGCAATACTTTACCGAAAGTTGTCTTGCGCAGTACGAAACGTAATATTAAGTATTGCCACTACTAATGAGAATAAAACCTCTTCTTAGACTTGCGGCAAGCTCTGCGAGAATTTTTCCCGTCATTTTACATGTGTTTGAAATAGAATTCAACGAGACCTTGTTTAGATTTAATATTTATTGCATATGAGCTTGCAGCATAAACTTTCATATTGTAAGTGCGTCTTTACTTAAACACGTGATCATATGATTGATTGCTAACACAACACATGTTTCACGCTAATTCCGAATACAGCGCACTCACTTACCCGCCAGTAAGGCTGTCCAGAACTATAGCATGATACGTGTTGTTGTATTCACTGGATGTGAATTAAAAAAAACATCTTACAACACTTAATAATATATTTACACTTACACTGTATTTACATACAGGGTCTCTGATTGGGCCTGATGATGGTTGGTGTAACCAACCGAAATCGATCGCCATTTCCCACCATTTTTGTATATTTACCATCTTGTATGTAAATACTGTATAAGTGTAAACATATTTTTAAGTGTTGTAAGACGTTTTTTATTTACATCCAGTCAAAATTTTATTATTTTGAAATTTCTGTGTAAAAGATCCAATTAACCCATTTTTGGGAGGTTTAACCTCCGCTTACCCCTATTCCGATGGACCGATCGAGCTGATTTTTGAACTCATCTGTATCATTACTACAGGTGTGCAGACATCCGAAAATTCAGATCGGATCGGATATCCAAATCCGATCCCAGGGTTTTATAGCTATCCGATAAGACTGACTAGATATCTGACTTTTTCGGATGGACTGCATATTTTGAGGTAAATTTTGAAGAAGGATCAAATTTTAACGTTCGGAAAGTGATCCAATCAAAAGCAAGTCACTGCCAATGAAAGTTCAGTAGCGTCAGAAGATATCGCAGAGCAAAAACGAAGCTTTGAAATGCAACGGTTGCGATTGCGGTAAGAACAATGCCTCAACACGATATGATTATAGTAGTATGCATCAAGCGATGTATTTTGGTTGCTGATATTGTGACTCACGATTAGATCGAGATCGTTGTATACGAACAGAGTATTACGCAATATACCCGTCACGATAACAAACCTTTTCTTAAGATAAATTCTTGTATCGTAGCATTAAATCATTTAAGAAATAATAGTACATCCTTTATTAGTTCTCTCTCAATCAGAATCCATTACCGATAAACCTCGAATGGTAAAAGAGAGAATTACAATCCAGACCAATCTGAGTTCGCCGATGACCGACAGTATCCAGTGTCGTTTTCAGTTGCCAAAACATTGATATTTAGGCATTAATGCTTCGATAAAAATGTAAGACTTCCCTCAAATGTGAAGTAATTGAATCATCATATAATTTTGTTATCCATGCATATAATTACATAAGAGTAATTTTTGCGCTGAAATTGAGGGTGTTTGGAAAGCCCCAGGGTGATTGTAGAGGGCTTAACCCTTTCGCTCCCCGCATCCATGATCATGGACACACATTTTAGACGATTATTTAAAATATTTTCTATCAGTTTACATTGTTCCAGTCCATTTGTCCTGGTTCATGGACTTTTTAAGAAGGGAATTTTTTATTTTCATCAGATTTTAGGTTGGCTATCCTGATATATGTTGTTTGTGAGAGCATGTCTGACCATCAGTACAACAGAGCTCACAAGCACTTTTTTATGACTTATTTGGCAATGCCCTACATAATTTATCGTTATAAAAATGTTACAATAGTAATCTAAAAGTATCAAACTAACTTCATATGCATTAGTTATGGCGTATCATTCATTATTTTTGATACCGCAAATACTTAAACTTATGTGTCCCAGAACGTGGACGATGTGACTCAACAGGTTGTTGATGCCCATCTAGCCTAAAAAGTCATCGTCCAAGTTCCTGGTTAATTGAACTGAACAGTGACTGGGTGTTCTTTTACTGTAAAATATATTTACAGTTTATAAGTAATACTACATCATATATTTTCTGTTACATTGTTGGTTTTATTTATTTTAGGCCCTAATCGAATGTGAAATCAAACAATTTTGTTTTATTTGTAATTAATTGCTAAACTTGGGGTAAAAAAATCATCCGAGTCATTTTGTCCATTTTCATGGACAGTTTATATTATAAATAATTTACCAAAGCTTCTGTTTGTTTTTCTTATATGTTTATAAGGTACAAAATATTTTCTTTTTTCCTATTATTTGTGCTTAGGGTAAATCTGATTTTTAGTGCGCAAAGTGTGGGCTTGCTGAAAGACAAGGCCTTTTTTATGATAACCATAGGAAATATTTAACCAAATAGGCTCCAAAATATATCTTTAAATTTATTAGACAATAGACAATAATTCTTTATTTACATTATTCATTGAGAACAGTAAATGTGTCACTAAAACTAATACAAAAGATACAAAGGTCTGTGTTTTTAAAAGTTCTGCTTCCAGTTTTCAAACTCATCCACTGTGTAGAAGGGGCGCTGATGTAACCATGCGATAAGGTTTTTTTTTAACTTCTTCTCACATTGGACATTTTTCCCTTCTTCTGGCAGGATGTTGAGGAATTTTGCTCCCAGATATGACGGTTGTTTTTCATGAGTGTGAGATGATGGATCGGAAGTACTATGTTGTTGGCTCTTCTAGTGTTATAATTATGTGTGTCAGTTCCTCTCTGCAGGTTTTGTCTTTTAGCATACAAGGCAGTCTCTAGGATGAAAAGGCTCACTACAGTTAACACCTTTAGTTGTTTAAAGGCAGTGCGGCATGATTCTCTAGGTCAAAGGCAGGCTAGAATTCAAACTGCCTTTTTTTATAGAACTAGGATCCTTTTTGTGTTTGTTCTAGTGGAATTTCCCCACACCGCTATCCCATATCGGACATGTGATTCAAAGAGAGCAAAGTACGCTGCTTTTGTAGTTTCATCACTAGATATGTGTCCTAGCCTCCGTAGCACATACAGAGCTGAGCTGAGTTTACTGCACAACTTGTCTAGGTGTTCAGACCAGGAAAGTTTATCATCTATTACTACTCCTAAACTACTATCTTGCTTGTGACACGTGCATCACATCTGGCAGTCCTGCTACTTCTTCTCTTTTTTTTCCCGATGATAATTTGTTGGCTCTTTTTCTCATTCAGTACCAGACTGTTAGCTTGACAATACTGTTGTGCCATCCCCAAAGCAATATAAGATTGTATTTCCAGATCAATGGGATTTTTATTTTTGAGCAACAGTGCGATATCGTCAACATACATGATTGTACTGCAGTGGTCTTCGAGGTAGCGAGGAAGATCACTTGTGAAGATTATGTACAAAACAGGCCCCATGACTGAGCCTTGGGGAACTCCCGATTTGATTATTGCTGGTTTGGAGGTGGTTTCCACGAAGACATCTGTTTTTAAGTTCTTGCCTGCTTGGGATCTGTTAGTTAAGTAGCTTTTAGACCATTCTGCTGCAGTGCCCCTTACTACCATATTCTTTAGTTTTTTAAGAAGCAAGTCACGACTGATACAGTCAAAAGCTTTGCTATATTCAAGGAAAACTGCGGTGGTTGTGTCGCATTCTTCAATGGCTTTTATGATGTTTTCTATTATGGTTATGATGGCGGTATTTGTTGATTTACTTGCTGTGAAGCCATACTGTTCTGCCAGTAGTTGATGTTGTAAGAGATGCTGCAGTAGTCTTGTCAAAACAATTTTTGAGAAGGTAGAGAGGAGTGATATTGGTCTATAATTTGGGTTTCAGTTGGGTAACCATGTTTAAATTTTGGATACACTTTGGCGATTTTGAGATTATTTGGAAATTTTCCCTGTGCAAATGACTTGTTTATAATATTTGTTAGTGGATGTATCAGCTCTCTTTCACAGTGCTTAACAACCTTAGATGGAAAAGCCACTTGAGTTTTTTGATTTTGTTAACTTCACTTGGAGTTGTTGGCCAGTGTACTAGATCTTCTTGTACGTCATGTGCAGCCTCTGCAATCTTTGCTTTACAATTGGGTATCTGCGCTAAGATGTTGGTGCTAGCATTAATGAAGTAGCAGTTTAAGCCCTCAGCCACTTTTTGGGGATTGCCTATCTTTGTTGTCTATCTTTAGCTGAACAGGCTCATACTTTGGACGTTTACTTTGCTTTTCAGAGTTTATGACTTCCCAAGTGGCTTTTGATTTATTTTTTGCTCTGTTTATGAAGTCAGCATTTTGTGATTTTCTAATATGTTTAAGGTGGAGATCATATTCTTTCTTTTTAATAGCTGCATTTTCTTTGTTTTCCCTTGTTCCATATAAGAGATACATTTCATTTGCCTCTAGAAAATTGTCTCTTTTTGTTGTAGTTGTTTCGTCAGTGGGCAGGTTTTTCTTCTTCTTTTTGGGCCTGTATTTCTTTATTGGACATGCTATGCCAAGGTTATAAGTTATATAGCTGATGAAGTTGTCATAGGCATGTTCTACAAAGGTTGGTTCATATACATCTCTATTTATGCCTCTCTACTATGCAAGTGTTTTAGTATTCGGAGGTTCTCATTGCAAAACTTACGTCTCATCGAGGCAGGGGTTGCCACCTCATTATTTGTGACCAGTACTGAACAGATCTGTCCTGTGTGATCTGAAATGAAGGTGTTAAGGACCATCACGGTGACCTCATTAGAGTGCATGTTTGTGCAGACTAGGTCTATAGAGGTGGCGCTATGCGGGGTAATCCTGGTGGGTGGCAAATCCAATCTTTTGATGTTATAAAATGCTAGGAGTTCTTTTAGCTCAGTGTCCTTTTTCCTGTGCCTAACTCTGTTGACATTTATGTCTCCCATTATAATGATACTGCTTTTCCATGTTGGTATATTTTCAAGCAGGTCACTTAGGGACTCCAGGGCAATTTCAAATGTGCGATCAGAGGTCTGTAAATTCCAATAAGGTAGACATGGTTTTTTTGTATTGATCACCTCACCAAGATTTTTTTTCACCAAGATTTTTTTCACCAAGATTTTTTTTATGCAATTGACAGCTCACATTCAAGTTCCTTACTGTACCTTGCACCGTTAACTGAAACTGCCTTGTTTTCTAGATTTTGCTTGACATAAATTGCAACTCCTCCTTTAATATGTTTTTTCTGCAAAAATAGTCAATCAGGGTGTATCTGTTACAGGACAAACCCGATTTTCAGGACAAACTAGTTTGGACTAGGATGAACTAGTTTGTCCTGACTGCCTTAGGATAAACTGGTTTGGCCTAACAGCGTTAGGATAAACTAGTTTAGCCTGGTTGATTCATTAGGCAAAAGTAGTTTAGCCAGGTAGCCTACGATTAAACTAGTTTTGCCGGGTTCAAGGTTAGACCAAACTCTTCTCAAATGTTCCACTGCTTCAGCCGGTAGGAGTAAGGTTAAGTTAGGTTAGGTTGGGTTAGTTTAGGTTAGGTTACATTAGGTAAGGTTAGGCTGGTCCTTACAGTTATTTACGACAAGTCTTTGAAACAGGGCGTATTTCCTGCAAGTTTTAAGGATGCAGTAGTTGTACCCGTTTTAAAGTCAGGTGACGATATGTTGGTCTCCTCATATCGCCCCATCTCTTTGATAAGCACTCTTGCTAAAATTTTTGAGGTATTTATTAAAGAAGAACTTTTAAAATATTTTTTTAATCAAAATATTTTTTCACCAAAACAATTTGGGTTTTTACCGAACCGTGGTACTGATTTAGCTATTGAACAGCACATAAGTGAACTTGCCTCCTTAGTTGATCAAAGTAGATGCACCTTGGCTGTATATTTAGATTTTAAAAAGGCATTTGATCTGGTTGACATTGACATATTACTGAAGAAAATTAAGGGATATGGAGTTGGTGGTCTTGCATTTAAGTTATTAGAATCTTTTTGTAGAGACAGAAGGCAAGCTGTTAAAATAAATAATGTACATAGCGAGTTGCGGCACATAAAGTATGGCGTGGCGCAAGGTGGGGTGGCAGGGCCGTTGTTTTTCCTAATTTATATTAATGATTTGTTAAGTTGTCAATTAAGTTCTTCCATCTTTGCCTATGCAGATGATACTGCAATTGTTTGTTCTGATGTTAACCGCCATGCCCTTAAAGCTAAAATAAGCAGCGATCTAGAAATAATATCAAATTGGCTGGTATCCAACAGGCTTTTAATAAATAATTCAAAGACAAAATGTATCTTGTTCTCTGGTTCTTCCAATGATGTTAAAGAACTCACTACTGAATTTAATTTGGTCTGCCATACCCATCAATGCTTGTATGAATGTGAATGTGAAAGTATTGAATTTGTTGAATCTGTTAAATATCTAGGAGTTTACATCGACAGTCAATTAAAGTGGAATAAGCATGTAGAATACTTAGGAAAAAAACTTAAAAAAATTAACTATGCTTTGTATTATATGAGAAGTTTTTTAAGGAAGGAACATTTAAAATATCTCTATATATCTTGGTTTGAGAGCACAGTCAGATATGGTATTATTCATTATGGCGGAACTTATCCTACTGTATTAAAACCAATCATAATGATTCAAAGGTTTGCAATTAGGACAATTCATTTTATAAAAAAATCTGAACGCATGTCTCATCTATTTTCAGAGAATAATTATTTAACTTTTGATCAATTATATTTAATGTCTTGTATAATGCATGTGTATAAATTTTTTAACAATTATTCTCTAAAACAATTCAATGCTGCTACACGTGCATCGCAGTTTGTTACCATATTAACTCCCAGATTTCGAAAAGAGTTGTCTAGGAAACAATTCTGTTATCTAGGGAAAAATATTTTTAACATGATAGTAGCCTATTTTGGAAATAATATTTTAAATGAGGGGAAACCTAGATTTAAGATGAAAATAAAAAATGCAATCGTTAACAGTGAAATTGACATGCCTTAGTATTAATTTATTTCTTGTTCTAATTAAATGCTCTCAATCCAATCTCAACTTGTTAAATTTGTTTTAAACTTGTTATGTTTTAAAGAAATTTATTGACAGTTGATTATTAATTATTTATTATCCATCTTTACTTGTTGTTATTTATTTATATTTATTTTTATGCTTAATGTTAAAGCTCTAATAAAAGTTTTTGAGTGATGTAAATAGACTGGCCGACAACCTATTCTAAAATATATTATCTTCATAGCTTATTTCCGCGCGAGCTCTGTGAGCTCTTGGAATGTAAACATGTTTGCACATATTATTATAAATAAAGTCTTTGTCTATTGTCTATTGTCTATTGTCTGGTTTAGGTTATGTAATGTATCTCTCATTCTAATCTTTCAATCTAACCTAAACTAACCTAACCTAACTTGACCTGACCTGACCTGACCTGACCTAACCTAACCTAACCTAACCTAACCTAACCTAACTTAACCCAACTCAACCAACCTAACCTATTGTAACTACCACCGACTGCAGCAGTGTTGCACTAGACAAGAGTTTGGCCTGACCTTGAAACCGGCAAAACTAGTTTATCCGTACACTACTTGGCCAAACTAGTTTGGCCTAACAAATAAACCAGGCTAAACTAGTTTATCCTAACGATATTAGGCCAAACTAGTTTAGCCTGAAATTAATCAGGCCAAACTAGTTTATCCTAAGGCGGTCAGGACAAACTAGTTCATCCTAGTCCAAACTAGTTTGGCCTAAAATCGGGTTTGTCCAGTTACTACTGTGTTTAGTAGATTAGGTTCTGACAAACCATGTTCAGTTAGGATGACGACATCTGGGTCGTTGATCTTTAATGAATTATTTATGATATCTTGTTTATTTGATAGGCGGTCAACATTTTGGTGAAATAGCCTATTTTTAGTTTTTTAGTTGATTGATTAGCCGAGTTTCTTTTATTAGAGTTGAGTTTAAGAAGTACCTTGTTTTGTATTTTGTGTTCCTCTTGTTGATGTGGACTAAAAAATTGTCCTGGTGGGATTGGTCATTGAGGTGAGTTTTCTGTGGTAGGGCATGTTGGTGGTTTTTTCCGGAGACCTTATCAGCGTATGAGACTGGGATTTTCCCATGAACCATTGTGCCTTGGTTTTCTTGTGTTGGCTCTGTATTAGTGGCATTTATGTCATCAATGTTATGGTCTGGGAAGGATCCATCTTCTAGTTGGTGAAAAAGAGGTTTTACTATGAATGTTAATGCCGAATCACCTCCAGTTTCGTTCTGTGAGTTAGTGTTTTTTTGGTTCTGAGTCTTTCCTAGCATCTGGTCCGTTGTTGTTGAGCTTGACTGTTTTTCAGCAGGAGTTTGACAGACTCCCAGTTTCAGTTGTTGTTGTGTCTGACTGTTAATTAGCAGGAGTTGGACAGACTCTCCCAGTTCCACTTGTTGTATGACTGTTTTTTAGCAGGAGTTTGACAGACTCTCCCAGTTTCAGTTGTTGTGTCTGGCTGTTTTTTAGCAGGAGTTTGACAGACTCCCAGTTCCAGTTCTGTTTTGTCTGACTGTTTTTTTTGCTGGAGTTTGACAGACTCTCCCAGATCCAGTTGTTGTGATCGACCGTTTTTTAGCCGGAGTTTGACAGACTCTCCAGTTTCAGTTGCTGTTGTGCTCAACTGTTTTTTAGCCGGAGTTTGACAGGCTCTCCCAGTTTTTGCTTCCTTAAAGTTTTTGTTAAAAAAATCCTCTTTGCTTTCATTTTCTTCACGAAGTTTGGCTGATGCAGGTGGAGAATTATATTTGTTAATATTTGAATTTTCAGGCATCAGTAATATTACAGCTTGTGATTTATTGTTTTCATTGTTATTCAAGTTTTGGCTACTCATCACTTTAATTACTAATAAAACAAGAAATTGTTTCCAATTGGTATATTTCGGCTTCTTTTTATCTGAAGCCATCTTCAGCCATAGTAAATAAACAAACGTTTGACAATCATTTAGTCAAAAATCACATGTTTCAAAAAATAAATTTAAAATTCTTACGACTAATTTATTATTAAATAATAGTTATATATGTAAATGTGCTTAAATTACTGAAATTTTGTAAAGTTGTAAATTTAACCTAGATATTGATTATTTTTGACTTTTTGAAACTATCTGCAACTTCTTTAGTAATAAGAGGAATAAACATAGGTGGAATGGTGGCGCTTGGTTGGGATATACAATTTCTATCCGTCACCATGCATGCAGCTTCTTTAAGTATTCTGCTCTTATAATTGTTTTCTTGGAATACTATTTTTGCTTCTGACCATTTTACTCTATGACCCTCTTCATGTATATGTTCACTGAGTTTGGAGTAGTTTTGGAGCTGTTTGTTTATGCTGCTCTTATGCTCTTTTATTCTGATTCTTACTGGTCTTGATGTTTGCTCGTAGTAGTTTTTGTGACACTGGCAAGGGATCTGGTATACTACATTTTTTGTTTGTTGTTCTTTGTTTTCTGGCTTCATCCTAGATACTTTACTCCTTAATGTTGAGTTGGAATTCTCTAAGTATTCCAAGAAAACAATTATAAGAGCAGAATACTTAAAGAAGCTGCATGCATGGTGACAGATAGAAATTGTAAATCCCAACCAAGCGCCACCATTCCACCTATGTTTATTCCTCTTATTACTAAAGAAGTTGCAGATAGTTTCAAAAAGTCAAAAATAATCAATATCTAGGTTAAATTTACAACTTTACAAAATTTCAGTAATTTTAGCACATTTACATATATAACTATTATTTAATAATAAATTAGTAGTAAGAATTTTAAATTTATTTTTTGAAACATGTGATTTTTGACTAAATGATTGTCAAACGTTTATTTACTATGGCTGAAGATGGCTTCAGATAAAAAGAAGCCGAAATATACCAATTTAAAACAATTTCTTGTTTTATTAGTAATTAAAGTGATGAGTAGCCAAAACTTGAATAACATTGAAACAACCATCACAAAAAACACATACCGTCAAGAATTATTGTTTTCATTCTTATTTGCTTGATCCTCTAGTTCAATGATCCCATGTTGTTCAGTGATTTTAAATTTGTTAACTCTTAGTGAGACGCTGTATTGGTTTTGTACTTTCTTATTCGGGGTTTTTTTGTCAGAAGGTTTGTCACAGAAAAAATTTCTTTTCTTGCACATTTTGAGGGGGGTTTTGATGTGTTTCATGTCTTGATAAGTTTCTGTTATATTTTTATCAATCAGATTTTTTAGTATTGTTTCAACGTTTTTGAGTCTTTCTTCTAGTATATCATGGCCTTTCCTCAGAAGTGCCGTTTCTTCTAGAAGCGAAGTTGGGTTTTTTATCATGGTTGGCTGCTCTGTTTGTGTTTCAATATTCTTTAGAAGTGACTTTTCTTGGTTTGAATTGTCTTCCTTGAAGGAAAATATTTGTAGCAATGCAATTTTTTTTCTTTAGGTTGCAGATCTTAGTTTTGTAGTCAGATAGAATCCGTTCCTGCTTTCCATCATGCTCTTCGAAAATGATTTCCATATCGAGAAGATGTTCTTTTTGCTTTGAATTTTGTGCTTGTAATTCTGTATTTTGTTGTTGTAGATTTTCTATACTGGAAAGATACATTTCTTCACTTTGTTCCAAATCTTCGATTTTGGCTGAGTAGTTTGGAAGACTGTATTACTTACGTCTGTGCTCAACTTGTTGTGTCAGGTGGTCAGACATTGTAGATGTACATGTTTCGATGTTTATTACATCATCTTCAGCATCTCAATAATGAAGTTGATCCACCAAAAGGCTTCGTTAAATGTTTACAAAACACATTGCACATTGCACAAACATTGAATAAATAAAACTTTACAAAAACACATACGTAGGCCTGTATCAAACGGTACGCGCGTCGCTACACGGGTGGGCAGACTGACTTGACTGGTTTCATTACCACGGCGGATCAACGTTATCATAGTTCTGGTGGTCAGCTGTTCTTTTGTTGCCTATTATAGCGTTAAAGATGGCATGTGAACTGAAATTTAATTTGTCATTTAATATGGTTTCCTGGGGATTCTTACTTTTAAAATATTTATAAATTTCGTACTCCTCCAAGGTGTCCATCTTCCTGCCTTTGTTACAAACGTGTAAAATGTCGAGACTATCCTCTAAACTGCCTACTGAATGATTATAATCTACCAAATGTTGTCCAAATGAGGATTTTTGTTTTGGAGTTTTTGAGATCGGACGATGTTCTTTAAATCGGGTGTTAAAGCCCCGTCCTGTCTGACCGATGTAGATGCTAGGGCTTTCCTTACATTTAAGTTTGTAAATACCAGTTTTTTCCTTTTTCTTTAGGCTAGGTTTATTAAAACGCCTTAAAGAAATGAACCCGCATGCACCAGTACTACGTGGTTTGCCTAAACTTCATAAAGAAGGCGTTCCCATTCGACCACTGGTAAATTATATGTCTGCACCCTCGTATAAAATAGCAAAACACCTAGAAAGTTTGTTGAAGACACATATTGTTTTTGAAAACAGTTACTGCCTTCGCAATTCTTATGATTTAATAAATAAAATAAAGGATATTGACGTCAAGCCTCATTATTCTCTGGTATCGTTTGACATCGTAAACTTATGCACAAATATACCAGTGGAAGAAACTTTAAATATTGTGTCTGAGCTTTTGAAATCATCCACACTTACCACTGAAGATATTAACGAATTAATGGTTTTACTGAGTGAGATATTGGGACAAAATTATTTCACTTTTAATAATAAATATTATCATCAAACAGACGGCCTAGCTATGGGTTCACCCTTATCGGGTTTGTTAGCTGATATTTACCTCAATCATATCGAAAATAAATTCATCATGAATGACACCAATAAATATAAAAAAAAATATTGTTCTACCATAGATACGTTGACGACACGCTTATGTTGTTCGATGGTACTTCCAGACAACTAAATCTTCTCCATAACTATTTGAATAAATTAGCACCGAAGTTAAAATTTACAATGGAATTAGAACAAGATAACAAACTCAACTACCTCGATCTTACCATACATAAAGGAAATAGTGAATTGGATATCAGCATATTTAGGAAACCTACAACTACTAGTCAAACTATACATTCTAGTTCTTATCACCCGTATTCACAGAAAATGGGAGCATACAACTCAATGGTACATAGACTTTTAAATTTTCCATTGAACACTAAACAATACCATAAAGAAGTGTCGATAGTAAAATATATAGCTACAGCTAATGAATACAACAGTAATATCGTGGACAGAATTATTTCTAAACAGAAAAATAAACAAAACGGTACTGGTAGCAACTTAACTGGTAAATCTGAACGGGCAACCAAATATGTTTGTGTTGAGTACAATCACACAATACAGAACTCCTTAGGTAAACACCTGAAGAAATACAACTTAAACCTGACCTTCAACACATCAAATAATTGTAAAAACATGTTGAATACAAATAAACCTAGCCTAAAGAAAAAGGAAAAAACTGGTATTTACAAACTTAAATGTAAGGAGTGCCCTAGCATCTACATCGGTCAGACAGGACGGGGCTTTAACGCCCGATTTAAAGAACATCATCCGATCCCAAAAACTCCAAAACAAAAATCCTCATTTGGACAACATTTGGTAGATTATAATCATTCAGTAGGCAGTTTAGAGGATAGTCTCGACATTTTACACGTTTGTAACAAAGGCAGGAAGATGGACATCTTGGAGGAGTACGAAATTTATAAATAGAGGTCTGCGGGTACCCGAAAATTCGGGTAGCTTCGGGTAATTACGTAAACCCGAGTGGTCGGGCGGGTTCGACACGTCTTGGGTTTTATTCGGGCGGGTTTTTATCACACGTCGGGTCGGGCGGGTACCTACTACCCGAAAGAAATCGGACCCGACATACTACCCGAAAGAAACCCGAAACTTTAAAAATGTTCAACAATAATTAATTCGCACAAAGCTTTTGACTTACAGCGTCCACGCAATATTATAATGTGACGAACAAAGATGGTCGCGATCGCAATGTCAAACTTAGAAGCAATCTTCACTATACGTCTCAACTCAGACAACCAGCCTCCTTGCCGGCTCAAAATTATCGTACGCTTACTGCTTAATATCGTATCCTCGTTTAGCAACCTAAAGGACCAGGGAACCGACGCAATGAAATAGTCGTAGGTACCAACACTAAATAGCTTTGAATAAGCTGGAATTTCTAGCAGAGCTTATGATACGAGAGGTCTTATCGAGAAGATAATTGTTGCGATCTATTTTTGGACACGTTAAACCGGAAGAGCGTGTCCTTCCCACGAAAAACATAGATAAAAAATTATCCTCTGAAGTGATAAGGAAAGGTCGTTGACAGGTGAAATGAAATAATATCTCCAATTAGATGGAATTCGGAAAGTTTCTGCTATATTTAGTTGACCTTGGAGAACCACAAAGTATACATCAGTCTTTTGTTTGATCATGGATTTTCTCTTTAATGGCAAGAGAGAAAAGTTTCTTTTTTGCCACAATATATTAAAAAAAAATAGACAAAAAGTATGAGCCATCATATGTGGTTGTAGGACAAATGGTTTGGATTTTCCCATTTTGTTGTAGGGAAAGACGAACGCACGCACGCACACATTCAGATAACACCGGACTGGCGGACAGGCTAATTGATGAGTAAACAAACCCCCCCCACTTCCCCCCTTCCCACTGATAAGGAGACTGAGAAAGCTGTTTTTTCTAGCTCTCTCTCTCTCTCTCTCTCTCTCTCTCTCTCTCTCTCTCTCTCTCCCCCTTCTCTTTCTTTCCTTCCTCTGCACTATTTCTTAACCAACTATTATTTTCTTCATAGAAGTTTTATAATAAAATTAATTTTATGATGAATATAAATTATTGTTGGTTATTGTTGTTATAAAATATAAATACTATTTCATTGATAAATTATGAAATAATAAGTTTAGTCATGAATATGAATATCTATTGACTGTATTGGTTATTGCATATTGTATATGGTACCATTTGGAGCATTACAATGTTTTACAACATTTTCATTATATATATTATAGCATTATTAAAATTTTAGCTTAAAAATTTCATTTGTATCATAAATACAATGATTTGTAAAGAATGTCTTAATGTACTTTTTAAATTGGTCTTTTAATTAATATTAATCTTTAATTTTAATATTTTTTTTCTTTTAATTAATAAAAATCTTTTAATTTTTTTATATTTGATGGTAACTTCTTGTAAAGTTTCATATTTGTGTGTTCATATTTGTAATTGTTCTTTGTGTTTTAGAAAATCTTGTTCGTTGTCTAGCTTCAATTCATCAATATTTCTTGTCCCATGGTCATGTGTAGTGTTATTTTCTTCATGCAAACTGTAATTTTATCTTGTATGTATATATTAAGTAATGTGAATGTTATGTTAGATTTTTACTTCCTAACTGCTTGGTAGTCCCATCAAAATTTAATGAAATTAATCTTTTGCTGACAAATGATACCCGAACCCGACCCAAATTTTAACGAAAATACCCGAACCCGACCCGAATTTTTTGTCAATTTACATACCCGAACCCGACCCGACCCGAATTTTTATTCCACTTATAATATCCGAACCCGACCCGACCCGAAAATTTATGGTTATCTACTACCCGACCCGAACCCGACCCGGCTTGAAAAATCACTACCCGCAGACCTCTATTTATAAATATTTTAATAGTAAGAATCCCCAGGAAACCATATTAAATGACAAATTAAATTTCAGTTCACATGCCATCTTTAACGATATAATAGGCAACAAAAGAACAGCTGACCACCAGAACTATGATAACGACGATCCGCCGTGGTAATGAAACCAGTCAAGTCAGTCTGCCCACCCGTGTAGCGACGCGCGTACCGTTTGATACAGGCCTACGTATGTGTTTTTGTAAAGTTTTATTTATTCAATGTTCGTGCAATGTGCATTGTGTTTTGTAAACATTTAACGAAGCCTTTTGGTGGATCAACTTCATTATTGAGATGCTGAAGATGATGTAATAAACATCGAAACATGTACATCTACAATGTCTGACCACCTGACACAACAAGTTGAGCACAGACGTAAGTAATACAGTCTTACATTTATTGCTGCTCAGGGGCTACAAAAATGGATAATAATTAGTAGTTTGGTTGTAAGTATATAATTTT
This sequence comes from Flexamia atlantica, assembly GCA_035578135.1. Lineage (NCBI taxonomy): Eukaryota > Metazoa > Arthropoda > Insecta > Hemiptera > Cicadellidae > Flexamia > Flexamia atlantica. The sequence goes on along the minus strand of JAQJVK010000001.1, from coordinate 190,433,946 downwards.
TTCCTTTATTATTTTGATCTCTTCTAATAATGCTGCTCCTATTTTTGCAGCAGTAATTAAACTTTCTTCTTCGTCTCCTGGCTTGTTTTCCATTAGACTTCTTTCAAGTTCATACACTGTTGCGTTTCTTGTGTTTGTTTTCTAAGTGTTGGGAGCAAGGAAACATGCGAGTCGCTTGAGGTCCTAGTAGCTAGAGTGTCACTGATATCTAATTCCTGATTTCTTGACTGATACTTTGAATCTTGGGGTGCAGTTAAGATGTTATTCAGCAATGGTTCTTTACAGGAGTTGCAGGTCCAGGCTACAGGGTTAATTTTAGTCAAGGTCTTAAAATCCTTACTGGAGATGTTAGCACATTGAACATGGTACGGTACCACTGCTTACAGGTTCCATTACAAAGGATTCCTTTGTGTTTAACACCTATGGTACAGACTCCACATGGGTATTTTGACATGTAAATATTAATAAAAATTTACTGCTGCTGTTTGTCAGTGTTTACTACATATGCATAAAATTGTATATATGTAATGTGGAAGTGGCAAGAAACTACCTCTGATAATGATTTATATTCACAAAAAGAGAAACTATAAAATAGTTGGCTGTGAACCAGAGTTGAGTTGAGGTAGTAAGTCAGCATTTAGGTCACACAAGAGGGCACAGTCAGCAGTTTGATTTGTTGTGCTACCGGTACTGTGAACTGTTGACACAGTGACAGCTGTTTGATGTAGCTTACAGGCTGATTGCATCATTTTATGTTTCCATATGTTGTGATTTTTCCTTGTGTTTTCTTAATTGAGAGTGATTAAAAGCAATTCTTTAAAATTTTATGATAGTCTTAACACTGCTCTCAAAAGTTTGTTATTTGTTTAGTTGGACTTATGATCTGGCAAAAAGAAAATTAATGAAATGTTATTCTCCTTGCAGTGGAAGTCACAGTGTATGATTATTGTCCATAATTCTTGTTTAAATTTAGTATTATACTTTTGTTTATCTTCTTGGTGTAGATTTGCAGTTTAGGTGGTGTTTGATGTGTAGCTAAGTAGGTATTTTGTTGTTTTTCCCACTTAAACTTCACTAAAATTGGGGAGCACTTTCACACTAGTTGATAGGTGTCCGCCATCTTGAATTGGACTTAGATGTTTTTATTGTAAATAAAATGAATTTTTCAAGTTTTTTATGATTTTTTATTTTGTATTTTTGGCTAAAAAAATTTCATTCAGTCACTTTGTCCATAATCAAGGACATTTTATATTTTTTATATAAATAATGATAAAAATAATTAAAAATTATTTTTGGCCTTCCTAGACACTAATTAAACCAAGAATACAAGAGGAAAGATTTTTTGTTTGATTTTTGAAGTCCTGGGAGCGAAAGGGTTAAATTGAAGGTATTGATGCCATGGACTCGGGAAAATACTGAATTTGCTTTAAGTTTATTAGAAAGTGGGAAATAACAAAAATATCTGCCATTTAAAAAACATTGTGATATAAAAACGTCTGCTTTTTACTAGGGATGGGCCGGTTCCAGAATTCCTAGATTCCGATTCCGATTCTGAAATTTTACTCACGATTCTCGATTCTGAGCTTGATTACGATTCCAGGTGAAAAAAGAAGAAAAACTCATAAATCCAATAATATTTTAGTAGCCTAAAGCAAATTAATAAAAACATAAAAAACTCTTAAAAAACAATAAACAAGTTTTAGTTTACCTTACATCTTGAAAAGTATTTTATTTTTAACTAAAAATTAGGATGGTATTTCAAATTTCTATTGATGAAAACAAGGATTTGGACTCTCTCTGGATCTAGTCTGTTCCTTTTTTATAGTCCTTTTATAATTCCTTTTTTTTACAGTCAATATAGGGACTAAACTTATTATTTCAGAATATATAAATGAAATGGTATTTATATTTTCAAACAGCAATAATCAACTATAATTTGTTTCATCATAACATTAGTTCTATTCTAAAACTTCAGAGAAAAAATAAAAGTTGGTGAAATATGGAAGAGGCTGAAACCAGAAATTACATTAGAATAGAGGGAGGAAGGAAAAAGGGAGGGAGGGAGGGAGGGAGAGGGAAGGAGAGGGAAGGAGAGGGAGAGGAAGAGGGAGAGGGAGAGGGAGAGGGAGAGGGAGAGAGAGAGAGAGAGAGAGAGAGAGAGAGAGAGAGAGAGAGAGAGAGAGAGAGAGAGAGAGAGAGAGAGAGAGAGAGAGAGAGAGAGAGAGAGAGAGAGAGAGAGAGAGAGAGAGAGAGAGAGAGAGAGAGAGAGAGAGGGAGAGAGAGCTAGAAAAAACAGCTGCCTCACTCTCCTTATCAGTTGGAAGGGGGGAGTGGGGGAGTTGTTTACTCATCAATTAAGCCAGTCCGCCAGTCCGCTGTTATCTGCGAGTGTGCGTGCATACGTCTGAGCTCGTCAGATAATTATGAGGTGAAGATTCCCAACTACGAAATGCGAAAATCATAACCACTTGGCCTACAACCACAAATGACGACTCATATTTTTTGTATAATTTTTATAAATGAAATGAGACAAAAATGAAACTTTTATCTCTTGCCGTTCCAGAGAAAATCTTTGATTAAACAATGGACTGATGTGTTTTTGTGTTCTCCAAGGTCAACTAAATATAGCAGAAACTTTCCATCTAATTCCATCTAATTTGAGATAATATTTCTTTTCACCTGTCAAGGTCCTTTCCTTATCACTTCAGGGATTAGTGTTTGTGTATGTTTTTTGTGGGAAGGACACGCTATTCCGGTTTATCGTGTCCAAATACTGCAACAATTATCTTCTAGGTAAGACCTCTCTTATCACAACATCGGCTAGCAACAGTTCCCTGGTCCTTTAAGTTGCTATACGAGGATACGATACTAAGCAGTAAGCGTACGATAATGATGAGTCGGCGAGACGGCTGGTTGTTTGAGTGAGACGTACAGTGAAGATTGCTTCTAAGCTTGACATCGCGATCGCGACGATCTTTGTTCGTCACGTTATTATATTACATGGACTTCTTAAGTCAGAAGCTTTGCGTGATCTGAATTAATTATAGTTGAATATTTTTTTAAGTTCCGGGTTTCTTTCGGGTAGTATGTCGGGTATCTTCAACCCGATTTCTTTCGGGTAGTAGGCACCTGCCCGACCCGATGTGTAATAAAAACCCGCCCGAAAGCCCGGGACGTGTCGAACCCGCCCGACCACTTGGGTTCACGTAATTATCTGAATCTTCGGGTACCCGCAGACCTCTCGTTTTGTGAGTTTTGACTATTTTTCGCCGGAATCGAACGGAATCGGAATCGAACACGGGGGCGCAAAGAATCAAGACCCGACGATGCCTCGATACCGCCAAGAATCGCGATTCCTGGAATCGAGAATCGGAATTGGCCCATCCCTATTTTTTACATGTGGGGCTGATACTTGATTCAAAACCTTATGCTAGGTATAAACATAATTCTATGAGCATAAGCCAGTTTTCTATGAAGGTATTTTGAATAAGATTAAGAAGGTATGTAATGAAGAAGATTTGGTTATTATAGTTGTTTCACCTAAAGACTATCTTCTGTTCCAGGTTATGCCCCATCTTCCAAGTATCTAATGTGACAGGAGACAACCTAGATCTGCTCAAGATGTTTCTCAACCTGTTAACTACAAGGATGGCATCCCATGACAATGATCCAGCTGAATTTCAGATTGATGACACTTACTCTGTTCCGGTAAGTTTTCTTTTAAGTAACATATTTTGTACATCAGTAATTTTTATCTGTATACATTTTTATGTAAGTTACTTAAATATAAGCCTTGATGAATTTTGAAAGTGACTTTTAACCTTTGATTATAACTGCTTTTGGAGAAAGCAACGCCATTGATAAAATAAAAACTAAATTTAATTTAATATCGGAAACAGCTTTCCCACTTGAATGTACAAGCATGATTCACATTTTACTATAAAAATACCCCCATTGCAGCACACCTGCATACTCAGCGAATTTCAAATGCAAAAGGACATATTTCAATTCGTCATAGCGAGGTATGATATGTTTTTGTAAGCTACATAAGATTAACAAGGGAAATGAGTATGCAGGTTTGCTGCATTAGGCTTGGTGGTTTTTGTTCAATATTTAGTAGATCTGAACCAGAAGAAGCCATATACTAAGTTCATCAAGATATGTTAAGAAATCCGGAAGATATAGAATCTTTTTTCCCCTTTAGGATAATATGGAGAATGAGTATGCAGGTTTGCTGCCAAGAAAATGGAAATATCAGGGATTTCATACTAGTACACCTTAGATCTGATCAAGATAAAGCCACATACCAAGTTTTATTAAGATCTGTTGAGAAATAAGCGAGATATAGAATTTTTATTTCCCTTAAAGTTAACATTGAGACAACATACTTGTATACCACTTTCAATATCTCTGTAACCAATGGACATACAGCAGTGATTCAAAGTACTAAATCAAGCTGAATTCAGTATTTATTTTTTCAAGCTGAATTCAATGGTGCTAACAAAAATTTGATTTTTTTTATTTATATATTACATGAACATTAAGAACAGTAATTTGTCAAATCACAATCAGTAAACTCAAAGAGTTATATTGTTCATAGATTCCAAGAATTCTTCTATTGTGTACCGGATTTTTTAGCAGGAATTCTTGAAGCGAGCTCTTCAATTTGTTGCCAGTCAGGTTCCGTAGGTGGTCAGAAAGCAGGTTTTTCAGCTTTTGGCCTATGTATGATGTTTTTTTCTCGTAGAGGGCTGTTCTATGTTGAGGTAGGATGAATCTGGAGGTATGGTGTGTGGGGTAGTTATGAAGGTCCATGTGAGTTTGCAGGTTTAGTTTGTCAACATATAAAATTGCTTCGTAGATATACAGTGCAGGTACTGTGAGTATGCCCAAGGTCTGATAGGCTTGTCGACAACTTACCCGGGGCTTCAGGTTTGCAATGGTCCTTATAGCCTTCTTTTGCAGTACAAGTATTCTCTTGAGATTTCCCGCGGAGCTTCCCCAGATTGTAAGGCAATCTAACAACATAGACACCACACAATACAGTAGAGTCCCACAAACCTGAACTAATGTGGACCGAACGGTGTCTGGGTTTGTAAATATTCCGAGTTATCGGGAAATGAGTAAAAATAAGAATAATTTCTGTTATTTCTATTTATTTATTCTATTTATTTATTGCAAAGTAAGAAATATAACAACTACATTAGTTACAAAAAAAACTTAAGAAAAACTAAAACTGTTTTTAATGTGTCACACCGTGCTCTGGTCTTGAATCTCAATGCACTTTATTGCTCTGGTAGGCTTTCCGAGTTATCCGGAATTCCGGGTTATCGAAGTCCGGGTTTGCGGGACTCTACTGTAGTGCTAATTTTACTGCAGATGTTATTTACATGATCTGTCCATGTAAGACCTTTGTCTAGAGTTAATCCTAGAAATTTAATCTGGTTGGCTACTGTTATGTTGGGGATGCTAGTGAGCAGATCTCTTTTCCTGCTAAAATGTACTTGTGTTGTCTTGTCAGGGTTTATCGCCAAGTCATTTTGTTTACTGTAGTCTATGGCTTTTTTTAGAGATGCAGCAGAGTTGTCATACAATTCTTGAGTTGAGTAATTTGTTAAAAGGAGAGTTGTATCGTCTGCATACATTATGCAGCTTATATTGCAATTTTGAATTAGAGCTGGGAAGTCGTTAGTAAACAAAATGAACAGAACAGGTCCCAGCACGGATCCCTGAGGGACTCCCCTTGTGATTGGTTTAGGATCTGATCTGAACGTGGTAGTGAGGCCTAATGTAGTATGTTGGATATCTACAACTTGGGATCTCCCTTTTAGGTAGCTGACAAATCATTTGTTTTCTAAGCCTCTTACTCCCAAGGTTGTAAGTTTTCTAGAGATCAGGTCATGTCCTAAACAATCGAAAGCCTTGCTGTAGTCTAAGAATAAGGCTGTCACAAATTGTCCTTTATCAATGCTGTCAATGATAGACTCAACAAGGCAACAAGGCTTACGATTGCAGAAGTAGTTGATTTTCCCTTTTGGAATCCGTGTTGGCAGTCAGTAACTAAAGCTTGTTGTTTGAGGTGGGTCATTAACCTTTTTAGAACTATAGGCCTAATTTTAGAAAATGTTGAGATCAATGATATGGGTCTGTAATTTTTTAGATCAGTTTTTGGCCCTTTTTTGTGTTTGGTATATACCTTGGAGACCTTCAGCTTGGTTGGGAACTGCCCTAAGGAGAAAGATTTATTTATGATGGATGCTAGAGGGTTAGATAGTTCTTCTGCACAATACTTTACGGTTTTTGATGAAAATTCGTCTATGCCACTGGAGGATTTTTTCTTTAGGCTATGTATTATTTGATTTACTTCTTTCGATGTTGTGGGAGTCAGATGAAATGATTGAGTTAAGGGTATGTTTAAAGGGCTTTGTTCTTCTTCCAGCCCGTATTGTTTATTGTTTTGTTGCACCGTTTCTTCTGCTATCTGAGTAAAATAGGTGTTGAATTGGTCAGCTACCTGAGGAGGATCATCAATAATTGTATTGTTGCTGTTGAGAATATGGCAGTTTTGGCTAGGTTGTTTGGCTTGTCTTTCAGTGTTTATTAGATCCCATACAGCTTTTTATTTATTGTTGGATGTAATAATTTTCTGTGCATTAGCATTTTGTTGCAGTGTCCTTAGTTTGTTGTCATATGTCTTTTTTGTGTTTATCATTGTTGCTTTGTCTTCTGGCCTTCCACTCAATTCATAGGTTTTCAGGGCCCGTAAGTAGGCAGCTTTGAGCTCAGCTGATTCTTGAACATAATAGTTAATAGGTTTACCTTTTATTTGTTTTTTGTTCTTTCTTAGTGGACAAGTTATATCTAAGGCAGTTTGCAGTGCTCCTTCAATTATATTAAAGGCTGATTCTGCATCTTCAGCATTGTAGACAGTATCCCAGTTTTTTATAGAAAGCAGGGCTTTCAGTTGGTCAAGGTTTTTCCTTCCCATTTGTCGTCTTAGAGTTTGTGTTGTGGTATTATTTTTACTAAACGTCAGGCTGCACATTTGAGCTGTATGATCTGATAGTCCTGTTTGTAAGATTTTTGTACTTATGTCATGGTCTGAAATATTGGTACATATGCAGTCAATTGATGTACTTGAGTCAGGTGTAATGCGAGTCGGTGGGAGAGGAAGCCCAAGTTATGTGTTGCCAGCTCATCAGCTAATGTGAGAGAAGTTTCGTGATTAAGGTTTTCTTCCATGGACAAGTTGTGTATTTTTGTTTGTATCTCTTTGATGTTTGACGAAGTATCATCAAGTTTACAATTGCTACATTTCCATATTTTAATGTGTTCTTTTGTCAAACTGTTAAAATACTTGTCAGTCCAGTTTAGGCATTTTGAGTGGTACCAGTTTTTACAATCTCCAGTACAAAGTATTCCCTTATACCTCACACCAATACTACATCCACCACTTGGGTATTTGGACATGGTTAAAGGTGGCACAAAGAGATCGTGGGCTGCTTTGGTCGTAGGTGTTGGTCTGAAGAATACTGTACTACAGTTCTTAAAAGTTTGGCTGGTTCTTTATTGTAATTGTAGCAGTTTTTAAAAGTAGTTAAGGTGAAATGAAATCAGTTTTTATGACTTTGGCTGGTTGTCGGTCGAAATCTTGAAGTCTGATGATTAAAACAAATAAAAACAGTTTTTATGACTTTGGCTGGTTGTCAGTCATGATCTTGAAGTCTGATATAGTCTGAAATTTTGGAGTGTCAAGGCTTTCACTGTTTTTTATAATGAGGTTTGACAGACTCCTCTTGTGATTAGAATTTTATATACTGTTTTTTATGACGAGGTTTGTCAGACTCCTCTCTGTAAATGTAATTATATGTACTGTTTTTTATAACGAGGTTTGTCAGGCTCCTCTGGGTTATTGGAATTTTGTGAACTGTTTTTTATATCGAGGTTTGTCAGGCTCCTCTGTGTTATTAGATTTTGAGTGTCAAATCTGGAAATTGTTAACTATCAAATATAATTATAGTTTGAAAGTCTATGAAAGGATAATTATGATCTCTATAAAATAGTCACTAATAAGGAGTTTGTCTATAAACCAATATGTCTTCCTCAACAATAGTCTTGTTGGGAAAATTTTATTATGAGTCAAATTTATAAAGTTTCTCCAATCAAAGTTAATTAATAAATTTCTTGATGTCAAAATTACTCTTGAGGTATGTAGGCTATATACTTTCTTTAGTCCTTATTTAATCGTAATATCAATTTAAAGTCACTGGTAGGCTAGTCCAATGGAGGCAAAGATGAATAAGGGCAGATCTTACCAAAATATTAACTCTTCACCCAGGTCACTATATTTCTTCTAGGCCATTAAAAAGGGACAACTGTGACCTGGTGTACCGCCGGCTACTAAAAATATAGGCTTTTAAGGCTTGATACTTTTTTAATGGAAAATAAATTAACACTTGGACAGAGGTCCTTACAGAAAGATGTTAACACTAGGCCATTCTCAATTGGACTCCCCAAATTCTCTTCCTCTCGTTTGTTGTAACAATGTAGCACATGTTTTCACTGCACTGGGGTTCACAAATCATTGAAGTATGATTTCCACTTTTGGTAAACATTTAAAAGGAGATCATTTTTGAAAGTTTGGGTATTATATGAAATAATTATTTGAGATAGCTTTATTCCTACCTAATAAATAACTTACATTAAAATTAACTATGGGCAAAGGTATTACATTATACAATTAAATTTCTCAAGTGATTCAAATTAACTAAGCAATAAATTTCCTTCTGATTTTATTTTAAGACAAAATTATACTAAATAAATATTTGTTATTGACTAGCATCTGTTTACATACATTATAAATAAATAATTATTAATGTTTATTTACAATTTCAAAGTAAATATTTGTGAACTATTGCAGAGTAGGTCTTGATTATAATACATTTCATGTGAAGGTGCTGATGTGTCAGACCCACTTGTTGATTTTGATTGGTTGATACCTTCAAGTGTCACTTCTTGTAAATGATTTTTGTCTTGAAGTCACTTAATAAAGTTGTTTTTTTAGATGTATGCAGCTTAATTGGCAATTTTGTTGTTTTTTACCACTTAAATTACACTTTAAATATGGGAGCACTTAGCAGGTGATACTAGTTGTCGCCATCTTGGTTTATGATCTTGTTTTATTTTTCTATGTAAAAAACTGAAAAAAATGTTTGGGGGGTGTTAACCCTCTTTCCCCCCCCCCCCCCCCTCTTATGTCCAGTCGGGCTGGTTTATGAACTTGTCAGAGTTTTTACCACTTTCCATGTCTGTACGTTAAGATCGGACCATATTTACGGCCGACATATTAACAGACAGACATATCATTAGAGATGGTCAATTCCAGGAATTTCGAATCCGATTCAGATTCTTAAAAAATCTAATCTCGAATCCCACATAGTGAAACTCTTAACCGCCTGGGTACTGGTTACTATTATTCAAATATAACTCAACCACTCCTAATAAACCAGTTTTTCAAAGAAGCATAGAAATATAAGTTTCAGAACATCAGTGAATCATTTATTTATAACCTAATCATATATTTTAAGTAAACTATAATAATCTTAGTAAACGGATGAGATTATGAGATTATCAGTAACCCTATTAACTTGATCACAGGGAGTGGGGACAGTGGTGTCGGGAACCACTCTGAAGGGGGTGATCCGTCTGAACGACACACTCATGCTGGGCCCTGACCCTCTTGGACACTTCATCCCCATAGCTGTCAAGAGCATCCACCGCAAGCGAATGGCCGTCAGGGAGGTTCGCGGCGGACAAACCGCTTCATTTGCTCTTAAAAAGGTACTCTAGACTGGCCATAAATCATGTATTTTTTCTTTAGAATACTAGATTGTGACTAAAAAGTAACAAATACTACTTTAACTATAACAATTGGTTATACTTGGAAAATTTGCAAAAATTCACTGGTTGTTTGAAATTGGTGTCGAATCTACCGTTTTCATTGCACATGCAATCCATCCTGATGGAAAAAATTTGGCTGTCTCTCATTTTAAATCGTGTGTTCCTATTAAAAATTCTTGTACAACAAACGGTGATGTGGACTTTGTGACAAGTACATCTAAATACTGGTAGCACCTTTTGGCAAAAGAACCATTTAATTTACTATTTCAATGTTAATTTCTTGAACTAACTCAAAAGGTTTGATAAATTTATAATTTTGAGCTTTTATTATCTAACTAAATGTGACATCAAATTTTTCATGCAGAAATCGCTATTTTATTCACATTAAGGAACATTCCCTTGAGATGTTCATGTCTTTTCCTTTCATTTCAGTTGTTTAATATGTTTTTTTATTCATTAAATAAAAAGCAGTCAAATTTTCAACCAAATTAAAAATGGTTACTGATTAGCGTTCAGTATTTCAAAAACGCTAGTATTGTTTAAAGGAGATAAATACTACAGTAGAGCCCCGCCACAGATGAAGAACTATACAGATTGGCAACCTAATGCACTTTTGCGTGCCCGTTTTTTCGCGCGGCGTCAAGTTTGTTAGGTCGTTTTGCCGCACTTATTGCATTGGTATCAAAGTTATTAATGGCTATATTTGTTCTTTGGGACCTGAAGATTTGATATTGGCAAAATTATACTTGATACCAATGCAATATGTGCGGCAAAACGACCTAACAAACTTGACTCGCGCGAAAAAAACGGGCACGCAAAAGTGCATTGGGTTGCCAATCTGTGTAGTTCTTCATCTGTGGCCCCGCTAATCCGAAATCCGGTAATCTGAAAATCCGCTTAATCCGAAACCGAGATCAGGAAATATTAACACGTTGAGTGCCAAGCGGTGCGTTTGCACCGCACCGAATCTCTAATTGGGGGCCGAGCGGTGCAGGTGCACTGCTAATACACATTGTTGAACATAGCTTCCATGACGACGAGGCCTCTTATAAAAACACTATTTTCGGTATTGGCCACTTGGTAGGGTTCTAATAGTTATTTGGGTGACCTTGGTTTCTTTTTCCAGTGTCCCATTCGTGAACTCAGCGTTTACAAAATCGGCCGCAATGCACGCTGCTGTGTTTAAGAGCTAGTCTTTTTCCAGCATCCCATTCCTGAACACAGCGTTTACAAAATTGGCCGCATGGGGCTCTGCTGTATTTGTTATGATATAGAGCGGGTTTTTCCAGCATCCCTTTCGTGAACACAGCGTTTACAAAATTGGGCACATGGCACTCTGCTGTATTTGTTATGATTGAGAGCTGGTCTTTTTCCAGCATCCCTTTCGTGCACCTGTGACATCATAAAACATCATAAATACTAATTATGATCTACTTTTTTGAGTTTTTATTAGATTTCACCAATACACAATTTTATATAGTAGGAGGAATAGGCCTATATCCTATACCAGACTAGCATAGTGGCCAACCGGTGCAAATGCACCGCTTCATTATGACGTCATAAAACATTATAAAAACTAATTATGGTCAACTTTAAAACTATCAGCAGTAACATATATACTGAAAGGAATGTGTTATTGCACTTTTTTAGGTTTGGCCCCTGGGTAGGTTTCATTGCCATAGTGGTGGCACTCAATGTGTTAACCCATTGACTCCCAAGTTTTTTTTTATTTCTGAAGTTTTAATTGAAATGTTTTTATTTTGTCTGTATTTGCTCTAATTTTTTGATTATGACCTTTCTGATTGTCCATATGTATTGACCATAAACTGAATTAAATAATAAAAAATAAAAAAAACGTGTCCTCCTCCTCTATACAAGGGTAAAAAGAAGCAAAACTGGTGTTCACTGCAATCCCTATTAAACGTACAAATGCCGTCAACTTCCATCCAAGCCGGTCACCGTTTATTTTAGGTGGGCCCTCCCACCAACTACACCACACATTTGCAAGCCTAACAGGGATTGCGCATGAGCGGGATTCGAACCAGCGACGCCCCGAAGGTCTGCGACTTTAACTCGTCAGTCAACACCTCAAACCCCTCGGCCACGTACACACAGTCGAACGGACGCTCGTTTGACTCATAAAGCCTACGGCTCTAGCGCAGCCTGGTGGCAAATCATTGAACTACGGCTCTAGCGCAGCCTGGTGGCAAATCATTGAACTACGGCTCTAGCGCAGCCTGGTGGCAAATCATTGAACTAGGTGAGTATAACTCCATTAAGCTCCACCAGAGGCTGCAGACGCAGCGGCGCGCCCGTGGGATCTGACAGGTTAAGGAATAAACAAAAACAAGGAAAAACATTGATTAAGTGTATTTCTGAAAATTACAGTACGTTTCAAAGATCGAAAATGTAATAAACAAAAAAGTACAGTGTTATTGAACAAAACTACATTGGTTTAAAAAAGTCTGTAACATTTTTTTGTCGAAGAGAAGAATACCTCTCTTGAAGCGTAATAGCGCCAGCGTCTCAGGAACAAGGTATCGGCTGGGGTCGCGGCGGACTGTTATTCTACGTAGCGTAGCGCTAGATCAAAGGCAGCCGCGGCATCCGAATGGGATACTCTGTGCTCGCTGTCGTCGTCTGCTTCATCTGCACTGTCGTCTTGGGCCGCGCTGTTGTCCGGTTCTCTCAAAACCATTTCTACGATTTGCTGATTGGTGAAAAATTCATGATCGTTGTCGTCAGCTTGCATCCAATCGTCCACATAATTTTCATTTGCATCCTCGCAGCCGGGGATGTTTTAGACCATCTGCTGCAGCTGTACAGCATTGTTACTGTCTGGTTGTTGATCTGCGTTTTCTTCGAAAGAAAGACCCGGCCAAAGTTTACTCCAGGATTTTCTCAGCAGGTGTTCTTTTGTAGATTCCCATGAATCTGCTACCCAATAGATAACATCTTTAACGTTTATCACTTTGAACTTTTGAATCAATGAGAGGGTTTCATCTTCGTTTTCGAGGATTCGTCTCAGTAGCTTTTTCCTGTAGGAGAGTTTAAGATGCTGCAGTACGTGTTGGTCCATGGGCTGGATCAAAGGGGTCACATTGGGTGGTAGGAAAACGGCCTTTATATCTCCACCAACCAATTCATCTTCTGAGGGGTGTGAGGATGCATTGTCGAGGAAAAGTAAAGCATAGATTGGTAGCTCATTCTCTTCACAAAATCGAGTGACTTTGGGAACAAACTGGGTTTCAAACCATTCCTTAAAAAGTTGCAACGTCATCCAAGCATTTTTGGAGTGTTTGAAGACGACAGGTAGGGTTTTTAAGTTTAGATTTTCAAATGCCCTTGGTTTTACTGCTTTACCAATAACCATGAGGGGCAGTTTATGATTTCCTGCAGCATTACTACAGCTAAAACAGTCAATCTTTCTTTGCTTATTTTCAAACCGGGTGCATTTCTTTCTTCTTGAGCAGCTAGACATTTTTGGGCAATGCCTTAAAGTAAAGGCCTGTCTCGTCAGCATTGTATATTTGCTGCGGTGAATAGTTTCCAGCAGCGATCAGGTCGGCAAATGTATTTAAATATTCAGATGCATCAGCCTCATTAGATGACAGCCGCTCCCCAGTTATGGCTAACTGACGTATACCATGACGGTTTTTAAAACGATTCAGCCAACCTGAGCTAGCTTTAAATGACTCGTCTCCGTTCATTAATTGATTCAATTGCAAGGCTTTTTCTTTAACACGTTCGCTGGGTGCCACCCAGTGGCATGGGTTTGCGAAGTGCGGGCGTTACGGGGGCAGCGGATTAGCGAAGCCGATTTATCCAACTAAACGTAAAACACTGCATGGTGAAGGTACTGTGTAACCACGACAGTCGACGTAGTTCCTTGGAACACCCACAGATAGCAGCACTGCCTGGATTGCACAAGTCCGCTTGTATTGCCAAAATGAGGGGAAAAATCCCAGAAAACCTGACAAAATGGTGGATTTTACGACATTGCCAGAGGGAAATTTTTCGGGGAATTTTAGTACCAACCTACACCAAAATAAAGCCCACATTCGTAGCTACAAGCTGGCAACAAATCATTGTTCCCAAGCGCCACGCTGGTGCACATTTAAGCGGTAAAGTTTGTGTGTTGTGTCTACGGGTAGACCCGTAGTACGCGTCGCGAGAACAAACGCAACCACTGGTATGCCCGTGCCACACACCAAACTAGTTAATCAAGGGCCCACTTATCGGGATACCCTTTTCTCTCTCTTGAGAAAACCAAACAAATAGAGCGCTGTCAAGCTTCTCTAATGATGTGCTTTTAGCTGTTTTACGAGATTCGGTACACTTACTTCTTGTTGCTACGCAAAACTGTTCGATTTTTGACCGGTTTTTCTTCTCGTAGTAATTTCTTCTGGGGTGATTGTAAAATTTTCCACTCCAAACTCAACAGCCAATTTCGACGCACTTTCACCATCGTCTAAGCGTTTTAACACTTCAAGTTTGTCTTGTAACGTTACAGAAGCATGTTTACGTTTCGAAGCCATTTCACTACACTCACAGAACTAAAAATGTTTAGAAGTCGCAGGATAATCAACGAAGATTGTGTATATGAATGCTTATTATAAACTAAAGTTAACAGCCTGTAGGCCTAATTGTAAGAAATAACAGTCACAACGAGACGCGACGCGACGCGACAACTCAGAGTAACTGACAGGAAATTGCGCATCCCAAAAATGGATTTGCCGGGAAAACCCGCTCCCACGATTGCCAATTCGATAACATATCGTACCTTACTTTTTATTTACTGTACCATACTTTCAATTTTACAGTATACACGACAGTGTTTTACAACGATTAATACAATCATTGCTACGTGTTTAACTTTGACCTGGCGAGCCATGCATGCGAGTAGGTCGAGATTGTCAGATTTCTTTCATTAAACGCAGCCAGTGTGAGCTCAGCTGTTGCCGGGGAACATTGAAACTGCCGTACGCCATTTATCTCTTGCAATTTGTTTCCTCAAATCGCCACCAGGGTGCAAAGGGCGGAGCTTCTACAACCCTGGTTGTGCTGATTCCTATCGGATTGATTTGCAACTACGTACTCAAGCGGTTATCATGCAGAATATTGCCACATATTTGTCCATTTCTCGAATTCTCGTACCGTGATTGGTGTGATTCGGCGTTTCGACACTTAGTTTATGTAATTGCACCTTTGTATTTAATAATTATCTTTATTTTAATAATAGTTCGCTTAATCCAAAATATTACTAATCCGAAATGGGTCCGGTCCCAATTATTTCGGATAAGCGGGGCTCCAGTGTACTTTATACCCTTAGTTGCTTTATGAAATGGCTTTTTGTTGCAGATAAAGAGGTCCCAGATAAGGAAGGGCATGGTGATGGTGTCTCCCACCCTCAACCCACAAGCCTGCTGGGAGTTTGAGGGGGAGATTCTAGTGCTGCACCACCCCACTACCATCAGCTCACGTTACCAGGCCATGGGTAAACTCATCAGTTTACTAGTTTCTTCAGGAAAGGCTCTAGGCCAGGTTTTTGATTTTAGGAATAAAAGGAAAGACAGCTAGCTTACCTTGAAAGAGTTCAGGCAGGCCATAGAACACATAATAGTCACAATAAATAAATCACTACATTTCGTTCCATTAGGCACTTCTTCAGGCTGCAGTCCAAACTGTTATTATGCATTGTGGCCACATATCAATAATTATTATGCAGTGTTGCCACATTTCACTAATTTACAAAATATACACAAATATATTCAAATACCAACAAAATTGAAATTAAAATTTAAAAATTAGGACTATTGAATTAAACTAGCTTCCAATGTATATGTCCTGAGTGCATGCCGATTCCGGGTCAGATTCAGATTTTTTGGCGACAGGAACGACACTTGTATTTTAACAGAAATGGCCGTAGAGGCCACCGTAAGATGAGCTTGGGCGCAGGCGCCTGCCGACCGGAATGTATTATTCACTCTGGTTTCAGATTCAAATTCCATTTCCGTCTATTTGTCTTTCTCATAACGGAGAGCATTTTTACTACTTCTGCTCAATTTATAAGTGAAATTGTGAATATGGATTCATAGTTTCGAATACAATTGTGTTCTACGGAATCCTTCAATTTGGGATTAAAGATCAAACAGCTTAGTAACACAGAGATATTGTAGACTAGTGTTGGAAAACCATCACTCAAGAGCTTGGCGCCGAAGGTAAAGTGAAATAAACCTAGTGGTGCATCAAAATGTATTTGTTTATAAATAATGAAAAAAGTTATTCTGAAATTAAATGAAAATAACATAGTGCCCTGGTTAAGGTTTACAGGGACAAAAGGTAGAATTGCAAATTATAGGTTATGAAGATGCGGCCGGAGTCAACCGAAATATTGCTGTTTCACAGCGCCTTCAAATGCAATAATGCGGTAACGCCACCATCGCCGCGGCCACTAGTAGGGCTAGAAACCCTCTAGCTAATAGGAGAACATCATCCACCAATACTGTACTACGTTAACCAATACTGTAGTATGGTACGTACAACCATTCTTATGTTTTACTGTGTCCTGCTGTCCCGTACTCGAGTGTCATAAACTAACCACGTGGCGTATATGGGCCTCAAAAAATCCTCAAATCACTGTTTTTAAGAATCGTTTGTCATGTTGATTGGCATTCATAGATTGAAATAAAAACTATTCTTAGAATATTAGATTAGATATAGAAACATATTCTGTAAATATAAGTAACAATAATATAATATTAATTTCTAATTACATTGCTTTTATTTTAGAGTAGAAATAGCGACCTTGAAAATTTGGGAGGACTGTAGTAAATTTTAACAGCTCACTGTTTGTATACAATTAATCTCCGTCGTAACTCTTACAAGACCAATTGTTACCACTTGTACACCACTTGTTAGTTATTTCAATCATTTATATCAATGTAAAATTTTCCAAGCTTGTTTGAAATTTATTTTAATCATATATTAGGCAAATATATTATTTTGAAGGTTAGATATTCAAGATAGTTTATCATTAAAAATCATCAAATAGCCTACGACACCTGACATTGTGATGTTGAATTATTGAGAGCCAATAGCCGGCTTCTAATTGTATAACAGGATTAGGAGTATGACTCACTCATGGGCCGCCTCCACCGTGCGCCGCGGGCTGTGTCCCAAACTTAATAGACTCAAGAGACCCAAGAGGTCGACCATTAGCATGGTCCAATGGTTTCCACATAGTTTGTGTTTCGGCATCCTATCTACTCAAGCCTGACTGTAACCACCTTCCTAGCACATCGACTACAATGCCGCACTTCATGGCCAGCTTTCAGTTATTTATCTGCATTGTAAAATTTTTTATTCAGTGACATTATTTAAATAGATTTTACACAAGGATAAAACTATAAAAAGTAATACCCCCGATGCAGCAGACCTGCATAATCAGCGAATTTCAAATGCAAAACAACATATTTCAATCCAACATAGCGAGATTTGACATGTTTTGGTAAGCTCCACAAGAATAACATGGGAAATGAGTATGCAGGCTTGCTGCTACAGGTATATTAAAAATGGGTGGTTTTAATTCAATATTTAGGAGAACTGAACTAGAAGAAGCTATTTACCAAGTTTTATCAAGATATGTTGAGAAATAACCGAGGTATAGAATTTTACTTATTTCCCATAAGGTTAACATTGGGACAACGTACTGCGTTATCTCAAGTAACCAATGGACATAGAGCATTGATTGAAAATACTAAATTGTTTGTTTTTTTGAGCTAAATTCAATGGTGCCAACAAAAATTCGATAAATTTTATTTTTCTATGTAAAAAACTAAAAAAACCCATTTTTTGGGGGGTTTATCCCCATTTACCCCCCCCTTCCGGTGGTCCGATCGGGCTGGTTCACGAACTCGTCCAATTGATTACCACTTTACATGTCCGTACCAAATTTGATAAAGATTGGACCATTTTTGCGGCCGCTATCGTGCTAACAGACACATAGATATATATATATATATATATTAATGTAAGAGAAAATAAATAGAACTGAGCACCCTTTTTTTGACTATTTTTAATAGCTACATGTTTCGGCCCTATCGGGGCCATTTTATAGGAAATCCACACAATCAGACCTGCTTATACCACACAACTCAAATCATCCTATGAAATTCAAAACAGCTGGATTTCGAGCAATGATAAACAGAATGTTAAATTTACCCTTAACTAAAGATAATTATGAGAAGGAATTAAAAACAATTAAATATCTTGCGACAAAAAACGGATACAGCCATGAACTCATAGATAAAATAACAAAAAATATCAAGAAACAAGAAGAAAGGAAACAAAATAGAAATGAAGAAATTAATGAAGAAAAATACATAGGTTTACCATTCAACACAACATTGAACAAGGCGATAAGAAAAACATTTACAAAGACAAAATACCAAGTTGGTTACAAGACGAGCAACAACGCCTTTAATTTAATAAATAAAATGATCACTCCAAAAGAAACCAAAGATAAATATGAAAAATCTGGAATATATAAAATTAAATGCTCAGACTGTGAAATGTTTTATATTGGCCAGACAGGGCGTACATTCAGATCACGTTTTAAAGAACACATTCAGGCCTTAAAAAGTAATAACAAAACGTCTATGAAGAGCAACTTTGCTGAACATTTGTTAAATACAGGCCATCTACATATTAATACGCAAGCGGTTTTCTTTACACAGTCCAACCGCAGTAACGGCTGGACCGATTTTGACGTTTGAGATATCAAATTAAAGGGATTATTATGTAGATTTGTCAACAAGTTTCAGAATTTTAAAAAAGGGCCTCAAGTACAGTAAAGGGCTGAAGTTTCGGAACAGTGGCGCTATTCATCGACATTTGAGCAAGCTCAGTTTACTTTGTTTACAAACTGAACATATGGCCAAGCTCTGAAATAGTTCTACAATATTTTTACAGCTGGTTTGGCTTTGTTTTCAACAGTTTACTTTTTAAGATTTATTGTGTAATTTAGGTTATGTTATGAAGTTTTTAAAGCTCTTAAATTAACATTGCCGTTACCAGTTTTACAATGCAGTTTACGATATCTCATAGTGTTTTTTGAAGTTATATTAATCTGAGCAAATCTAATTTTGGATTTGGTACATTTATAAAGCCACCGATAAGAAGACGACAAACATTGACCGATCGGAGGAGTCGGAAAGAACACGATTGCAACCGCTGGCATCACCCTCCCGATGTACCATTTGATGCTCCTTTCATCCTCAGACAAATGAACTAAAAATGTTTTCATTGCGGTGGGTTGGATTTGAAGAATGAAAAGACTGGTAGAGATAATGCTTCATCTACACGTTTTTGCCACAAAGAAAAGGTTATGCTTATTTAGACAGCCGTTCCCTGCAATCTCTGTTTTGGCGATAATTATCAATAAGGTGCAGCGGCAATCACTAAACAAAGAAAGTCATTACGTGCCAGTGTTTACTCTCGGTCAGCTACATGTTGCTGTAAGCAGAGTTTGATCTTTTGCCGGTGTTGAAATATACATTTCAGAAAAAATAGGACATGGGGAAATGAAGGTGTTCCCAATCGTTAACGTTTAGTTAACGAAACTCCTGCGGTAGATAAAATTAATTTTAAAAGTTTCTGTTTAGTTAATCTATAATTTTGTTAATGAATTTAGCCCTTTGATTAAACTTCAAAATATAAGTACTGATTATTCTTCATTCTTTTACCATATGATTTTTGCTCGATTTCGAGCTACCTGTTATCTAGTAATTATAAAAGTATCAATGAAAATATGAAAATTCTAGAAATAATGACCAAGGGGAATGAGATGGATTCTAAAGAAGAATACCTGATATATGTGGGCCATAGACAAGAACAAAATAAAATAATGAATAACCACATACCAGCAAGAAACCCCATATATGAGAAAGCAATGACCATAAAGAGATGAAACATCCCAAAAGTACCTCTACAAAAAAACAGATGATATAAAGAATTATTTATTTATCACTATAATAAAAATATTTTGTTTTTGTTAGGTTAGATATAGCTTGAAAATGGCCCCGATAGGGCCGAAACATGTAGCTATTAAAAATAGTCAAAAAAAGGGTGCTCAGTTCTATTTATTTTCTCTTACATTAATAACTTCAGCAGCCCTCCATAGTGAACTTTATGCTTATATATATATATATATATATATATATATATTATATATATATAGACATACGTGATGAAATGTGGCTGCCGTAAATGGGGAAAATTGTATTAACTATGGCTGCCGGGTGACTGTGGCTGCCGTATACGGCAGCCATAGTTACATTCCATGTTATTTAACATTATCACATCCAGACAATCATTTAGACATAAATTTCTTAAAATCTGTATATGGCAGCCGCAGGCTTGAATTTAGCTGAAATGTCGTATATTTTTAGTTCCACGAATGTCCGCCTGAAGCGCTAGTGTGGCAGCTGTATATACCCAATTCGTATATACTTCAGAAAAAATGTGTATTATGGCTGCCGAGATTTGGCAACATTGCAAGATGAGTCATACGTCCGCTAGTTGTGAATTGTGGCTGCCCAATACGGCAGCCACAATTACGTAGCATAATAATCTTCTATCTCTCTCCGCATATTTTATCTTGATAATATTGTGAAGTAATTCTATGAACTTCAAACATATTAGCGAATTTCCCCTATAGGGAAGAAGCTATTACCGTAGGTCTCATGGTAAGACCTAAGCTCGGGACCACTATAACTTTTCGTTTTGGGGCCCCCAGAAGCAAAAAACACTATTCGTTCGAATTTTTATATATATATATATATATATCTATATATATATATATCTATATATATAGATATATATCTATGTGTCTGTTAGCACGATAGCGGCCGCAAAAATGGTCCGATCTTCATGAAATTTGGTACGGACATGTAAAGTTGTAATCAATTGGACGAGTTCGTGAACCAGCCCGATCGGACCACCGGAAGGGGGGGTAAAGGGGGATAAACCCCCCCCAAAAATGGGTTTTTTGAGTTTTTTACATAGAAAAATAAAATTTATCGAATTTTTGTGGGCACCATTGAATTCAGCTCAAAAAAACAAACAATTTAGTATGTTGAAACACTGCTCTATGTCCATTGGTTACCGAGATATTGAAAGTGGTAAACACAGTACGTTGTCCCGATGTTAACCTTATGGGAAATAACTAAAATTCTATATCTCGCTTATTTCTCAACATATCTCAATAAAACTTGGTAAATAGCTTCTTCTAGTTCAGATCTACTAAATATTGAATTAAAACCACCCAGTTTTAATATACCTGTAGCAGCACACCTGCATACTCATTCCCCATGTTATTCTTATGGAGCTTACAAAAACATGTCAAATCTCGCTATGTAGGATTGAAATATGTTGTTTTGCATTTGAAATTCGCTGAGTATGCAGGTCTGCTGCAACGGGGGTATTTAAAATTTGATTTGCGGCTTAGCATTGGAGAAAAACATAATTCCTTCAGAAAGTTTTACTTCATGATACTCTACTGTACACACGGCACTTATAATTTTATTGCCACTGGCCTGATACCGCCTCGATGAGATTTGGCACCTGGGGAAAAATTTCTGCAGGGTCCTCATTGGCATTACATAGGACAATTTTTTGTTTTTGGGGGGGGGGGGGGGGCTAAAACCTCACCGTAAAGAACTTAGGAATAACTCCTCCCTTAGGAAGGGAGTTTGGAAGCCTTCCTCCGGAATTGTTTTAAAATTTAGGTGAGGGAGGTCCCGGCTCGGAATTTTTCTATGGGACTCTTATTATTTCTCAGTAATGTTTTTAAAGTTATTGATTTTTGTAATTTCTATTTTTCATGTATAAGGATTATGCATTGTAATATTGTAAAACTATGTACTGATTTTATTGAGGAATAAACGATTTATTTATTTATTTAATTATAATAGAAAAGTGTTTAGGTAAACAAAAGGAATAAAAACACGCAGTTGGTCCCCCCCCCCCAAAAAAAACCAATTGATTGAAGCTGACTCCTAATCAGAGTCAACGTAATTTGGGTTTTACGCGCAAAAGGGCAATGTGGTATATCTTCCTTAATACTATTAAGGATATTACTATTCCTTAATACTGTTTCCGGTCAATTATATTTTAATAAACAACTGTTTTTTTCCGCTCCGTGTGTCAATTAGTTATGTCGTAACTGCGACAAACATGCATGCGGTAGATAGTTAAAGAGACAAGATGTTAAACTTCTGCGCTTTACAGTTATTTTATCACTGCTTATGTCAATGGGGTTGGTATAGGTTTAACCCCTAGAAACTCCCCCCTCCCATGGTCGCCGACTCCAAGAAGCTGGCAGAAGGGAATGTAAGGATTATGCCACGGAGTACCTAAGTATTGCCGCTTGAATAGCGGTCTAGTTTTAGGGAACCCTCGAATCGCCGAATATGCCAGCGAGCGTCTTACTATAATATCTCCGGTGATCAAATCAAGAACAGAATTAATTGATAAATTCAAATTTCAAGCCTTGAGAAGAAAAACTTATAATTGCCTTTTGTACAATTCAATGAAAACTAAACAATATTTATTGCTATGTGTCCTATTTTAGCGCCTTTAAGAGAGTTTTGGCTCGTTGAAAAATTTAAATGATTTCGAATACTTTGACATTTTTATGTGGTGGGATTGACATAATTTAAGTAATTATTTGAAGGAATCATGGCGGTATAGGTGTGGAATGGTACAAGAATTTAATTTTTTAAGAATAATTTGTAAATACAATATTTTATAATTAAAACTAGTTTGATTAAAAACAATATTTTGGTGTTTTTTTTTTAGAAGAGAAACATGTTAGGATTATTATTATTATTATTATTATTATTATTATTATTATTATTATTATTATTATTTATCTTATTAATCTTTTACCTTTTGTCGTAGCTATCAATTATTAATTATTGATTTTATTTACTGTTATTGTTGGCATCGTGGCTGAAGTGCCTTGGAACTTCGGTCCGTCCTTCCAAATGAATGAATGAATTACTATTATAGACGGTTGCAGTGTTTTGCCAACCAATCAGACGGTTAAAGGCCTATTTGATGAACTTTGTTCTCAAGTGTCATTTTATCTTTTTCTGTACTGTGATGTATATTTTTTTTAAATCACTTTTTCATTTGCTCATTCACTAAATTAGATTTGCTGACACCTACCGTATGGTAAGCTACAGTTTAGTATTTTGCTGACGAACGGTGACAGCAAAACAGATTAATACATAAATCATTTTACGATCCCGTTATAAAATGAAATTATTCTTAAGTGGAAGCAAAAGGTGGCAAACGATGGAGTCATAATTTTCGACCCGTAAGTACCGTTGTATTACAGGTTTAACTATATCTTTAATGTAAACACAAAATTAATTAGTAATCAAGCTGACTACCTACAAACAAGCTGTCTTCAGAAACTATAACCATAACGTTCTGTGTAGGTTCCTAGTTTATTTATATTGAAGTTAATTTCTGTAAGGACTGTCTCAATGAAAACTAAAGCTTAACTCTTTAGGCCTACTGATTGTTCCGGAATTAGTGTTTTCGTATTTTAAGCCAAATATTAACCGCGAAGACATAACCTTTGACTTCAGTAAAATGCAAACCTTGACTGACTAAACCAAAACTAAAAATGAACATTAATCTTTAAGCTGATTGAATCTAATTAAAAATGTCAAAATATATATTACGTAAATTTGGGTTGTCTTTATTTTGGCATACAAAATGTAATAAAAACATCATTGATTACACGCGTACATCGTGCGACTGCTTATTTTAAAGGGCTTGTTAAAAGAAACACAATGCCGCAAACCGGAGGTCGATATCATGCTCCGCTCCAAAATGGCAGCCATTCAAAAATTAAAAAATGCTGTCCGTCAATTAAAATTGAGTATTTTCTGTGTTCGGCAGTTCACATTAAAATCGAATAAGAACCACCAGAACACATATTAACTACGTAAAAGATAAAAAAATAATAATTTATTGTTGTCATCATCAAGGCACAACCCTCCAAAATTGTTTTTGGGGGGTGGGGATTTTTCCAACCAATTCCAATATCAGCTGGAAGTAGTAGTAAGTGACCTTACTGTGGCAGCCACAGTGAATCATTTTATACTCGCCAAGAACTGGCAACACTGTTGGCAGCCGTAATACCAACAAACTTATGAAGTATATGTGTTAAGACAGTCTTATGGCAGCCATATACAAAGCTGCGCCGCAAACCACCAAAACTTATGGCAGCTACAGTACATCGTTTCTAATTAGGACTGTTTCATTTCGATAAATAAAAATCTAAACCCTGGGTACACATAATAAAACCAGCGCAATCATATTGAGCACTTTAAATTGTTGTATACTTTCCAATTACTGGTGGCAGCCATAGCCCTGTGAATTCTTATGGCAGCCACAATGTTAGAGATATGTGTATGTATATATGTATATATATATATATATGTATGTTATTTTTAACATTTCAGAACACAGTACCCTGTTTTAAAATTATTTAATTAGACCAACATGTTTCGAAGCTTTAGCCCATGGTCACGGTCTTTAAATTATCTAACCTTATATAAGCATATTTATATAGAGTTTTTATAAACACATTGCCAAATAAATTCGTCAGCTGTTTTCAGATAGACTTGATTACTTTTATCTTTGGGTTCTGGATGTTATAATTTTTTCATATATTAAATTCTTTTTGTTTACTTGCATTTTGTTGATTATATTCTTTGGATCTTTTTTATTATGATGGTAGATATGGAATTCTTCTTTGATATCTAGTTTTCTGCCTTTTATTCCATATTCTAAAATTTCTAAGTCTTCTTCTATGGTTTTAAATTTGTGTTTCTTTATCAGCATATGCTCGGCTACGTTTGATTTCATGCTTGTCATATTTTTGGATCTATAGGCCTGGATATGTTCTTTATATCTACTGCTAAACGATCTTCCGGTTATCCAGCAACGAAATGCATTACTTGACCCACACTGGCATATTATCTGGCTCGCGGGTTTTGCACAGTCTTTTCCCCGCTTCTTTTGTTTTCTTTTTACTAGCTACTTTGGCCTTTGCTTCTTCTATGTACAAGGGGTTTCTAATCGGCATTGATCTGTTGTGTTGCGGATCAATGATTTCTGGAAGAAGGCAGTCCTTGTGAAATTGCTCCAATTTGGGAAACATTTTTTCTTTCCAAAACTCGTCGTCATGGTCAACTTTGACTATTTTTATCCCCTTTGGTGTCCATAACGTGAAATAGCAAAATTGGCGCCTAGTCTCTCTCAGCTGTCCCTATATTTGATAATAAAAATTATGGTTTTGGTTTATGTCATGTATTACACCATTTTTGTCAACTGTCCAGAATGTGCATTTCCTTGTCTTGATTGTGTCTTTTGGTGTTAGGTCTTCAGCTGATGACGGACACTTTGGGCCGGTTTGGGAGCTCGGGCCTAGCTAGTACGCGCCTAGCTTTAGGCGCGCCTAACTTTAGACCATGTATCAAAAATCGGGCTCAAGAGCTCGAGACCAATTAGAAATAGTTCGGTATCATCTTTAGTTGGTACTAAGTGGCAGTGTGGCTAGATGGACAGGGAATCGCGGGGAGTTTTGGTTTTGGCGCTGGCAACTGCCACTGCGAAACACCTGATCGACAACATCAACAAAAGCGCCCTATTGTTATGCATGGGGGAAGGGAGTTTACAGCCCTGTTGAATCCTTCAACTCGTCATTAGCTAAGTAAAATGTAAAACGAGTCACCTTACCTTAGCAATCCTTTATTCGATAATGATCCTATGGTTATCGATTTCGAATCTCTAGATCCATCTTCAGTCAAGGATCCAGGTCAGTTAAGTTCAGTAATAAACACTATATTCATCCGATGGGTTTCGTTGTTTTTGAATTTGCACACCCCAATTGCATATTCACATGTCAGCAAACCTGCATACTCAACTGCCATACAAGTTCAGTACACCTCGGATTATCCGGATTAATGTGGCGGAACACCGATCCAGATGACAAAAAATCCGGATAATCCGAGGTCATTACAATATCGCCTAAATAGCAGTCGCGTACCTTAGCCCCTGCTAAATTGATGCTGCAAACGGCGTCTCAAGACTGTACAACATATTTGTCTTTCGAGCTAGTTCCGCTTACCATTTTTCTAGCTGCGCTCATTCTTTTTCCATTCACTTACCGTACTTGTTCCAACACCCAGTTCCTTAACTAATTGTTTACCTGATTCTCTAGCGTTAAGTTTTCTGACAGCATTCAGTTTCTGTTCTAAAGTTAAAACCACTTTTTTATTTTTACAACCGCTCATTTTGAAACTCAACATAAATTCACACACAGAGTTCACAACTGTAAAATCATCAAGTGACAGCAATATAAACTATCTCGCAAAATTAATTGTCGTAGGCTACACCTTATGCTAATGCCTGAAGTATCAAACCAAAAATGCTGTAATGTACTGTTTAGGCAATAAGGCAATACGACTCCTTCAATTATTGTGATTCCGAATGCGTACAGTTAATGTATTGCATTTGCATTTTACTTGTAGAAGGCGCATTTCCCTCGTAAACTCGCTAAAATCATGTTTATGCCGTGATTTTAATTTTTAATTTCTCGGGTGGACCGGTCCGGATAATCTGGGATCTGGATAATGTGGGGTGCGGATAATCCGAGGTGTACTGTAATACGATGAATGAGTATGTAGGTTTGCTGACACAAGAATGATGAAATCGGGGATTTTAGGCTTTTATACAATATATATAAACTAGCAGTCCCCGTGGCTTCGCTCACGACAAACACTAAAATCTAACCTTGATTTGACGAATCTGAAGGAACTAAATGAAAAAGGTTATATCAAGGAATTTGTAATGTAGAGGTCTGTTTACATGTTGTGGCGTTGTATAGGTTTAAAAAACAGTTAAACTCGTATTACAGTCGATGGTGTAGGTTTTTCTTTTGACAGTCATAACTCTAAAACGGCAAGACCGATTTTAACCTTAAATGTGTCAATTTTAAGGTATTTCTTTGCTTATTTGTTAATATAGCTTAAAACTGTTAAAGAGGGTATCAATAAAGTACAATAAACTTATTGACTTATTGGTACTGTCTGTCGACAGTGTTTCAAACTTGATTCACTTGACATATATAAATGTGTACAGAACCTTCTAAGTAGGGACATCCAATTTTTTTTAGTTCCACCACCAAAAAGCAGAGGATAAATTAGCGCTGATGAATGGAATAGTTCAAGCTGGTTCTGTCGTCCGCACTTCCACTCACTGTCCAAATTTAAAAGTGAGAATGTTTGTAAAATAAAAAAAACAGATTAAACATGATCAAAGATACAGCAATACAAAACACTAACATACAACTGTAAAAATATGACAACCAGCTGCTTGACTTTAGAAAGTCAGCTTGATCCGTAAACTCCGACAAATATTCCATTCGGACTGAAAAATGAAAGTGACGCCATGTCTTTTTCGGCGCGGGAACCACTCATTTTTCCAAAAGGTGTCCCTACTTAGGAGGTTCTGTATACATCGCATATATGGGCGATTTTTAATGTATTTTGAAAGGTCAACTACAGATTGCAGCACTTATTTTTCCCGTGCAAAGCCAGGACACCCTCGAATTAGATGAAAAAGGAATTCGCCAAACTATTTTGGGGGATGAATACATTATGGACGCCCTAAGGGAAAACTATAACCCCCGCTGCCTAAATAAAGATTGCGCCACATTTTATGATTAAGCAGATAAGGTGCAGAAACGATGATGTATTAAACCATAACTGAATGTAACTTTTGTATGGTGCGTATGACCTAAATAAATTGACAAACAACCATAAAAACATGATGAAGGGAATCAAATTATAAATCAGTTGAAACAACGTATCCGTTTGTTAAGCTAATTATCTCTGCTTGACTGAATGAAATTGGAAAAGTAAACAAAAGATCACATTACACTTATATGGGAGTGTTTCAAAATTTTGAGTCCGCTAACAGACCCTTGAAACTTGGAGTTTTTTATAATTTTTCTATATAAATAGATCAAATAATTAGATTATTACAGCACAGTCTGTCGGTGACTAAATAAACTACCGTATCCCTCTCTTTCAGTCTTGCCGGGATTTAGTTTTAAGACTCAACCACAAAAGACAGCACGCTCTTCAGGTTTCAAACTATAGAGGTCGAATTAGTATAAACGCCAAATGTGTACAGTACCATCGTATCAGGCATAATTACAACTCCTGCTGCCGAAATAAAGATGGTGCCATATACTGAATTTATGATTAAACAGATTAGGTACTAATATTAAACTAAATGTAACTTTTATATAGTACATAATTATGTCCCGTAAAATAAATCAACAAAAAAAACAAAAAACCATTATTAAAGAAAGCAAATTATAATCAGCTGTATTAGCATATTTTGTACATTTGTGAAGCTAACTCCCAGCTGCTTGACTGAATGAACATTGAAAATGTAAACAAATGATCATCCATAACACTTTTACATGGGAAAATTTGAAAAATTCGACCTCACCAAAAACCCCTCTAAACTTCGAATTTTGTCAAATCCTTTCTCAGCGGATGCCTATGCCCTAAGAGGAACGTCCACGCAAAATTTCAAGGTTCTAGGTCATATAGTTTGTGCGATGATAGGTGATTGGTATTTGACAAATATATAGTAGATTATATCTATTCAAAAAAACAAGTTTTACTTATATATGCTGCAAAAAAGGCGAGATATGGATTTTTTTTATTTTTAGCGAATTTCCCCTATAGGGAAGAAGCTGTTACCGTAGGTCTCATGGTAAGACCTAAGCCCGAGACCATCATAACTTTTCTTTTTTAGGTCCCCAGATGCCAAAAACACCATTCGTTCATTTTCATAAATATATATATCTATTTATCTATTATCTATGTATATATATGTGTCTTTAAGCAAGATAACTCGCATAAAGATGGTCCGATCTTAATGAAATTTGGCATGGACGTGTAAAGTAGTAATTATTCGGACGAGTTTGTAAACCACATGGTAAGACCTAAGCCCGGGACCACTATAACTTTTTGTTTTGGTGACCCCAGAAGTCAAAAACACTATTCATTCAAATTTCTAGATATAAATATATCTATATATATATATGTGTGTCTGCAAGCACGATAGCGCTCGCAAAAATGGTCCAATTAGAATTAAATTTGGCACAGACGTTTAAAGTAGTTATTATTCGGACGAGTTCGAAAAACAGCCTGATCGGACCATCGGAATGGGGAATGGGGGGGGGATAATCCACAAAAAAATGGGTTTTTTGAGTTTTTTACATAGAAAAATAAAAATAATCTAATTTTTGTTAGCACCATTAAATTCAGCTCAAAAAAAACATATAATTTAGTTTTTGGAATCTCTGCTCTATGTCCATTGGTTACCGAG
Source organism: Flexamia atlantica (assembly GCA_035578135.1). Lineage (NCBI taxonomy): Eukaryota > Metazoa > Arthropoda > Insecta > Hemiptera > Cicadellidae > Flexamia > Flexamia atlantica. The sequence goes on along the minus strand of JAQJVK010000001.1, from coordinate 190,404,552 downwards.
ATATTGAAAGTGGTAAACACAGTATGTTGTCCCAATGTTTACCTTATGGGAAAATAAGTAAAATTCTATATCTCGCTTATTTCTAAACATATCTTGGTGAAACTTGGTAAATGGCTTCTTCTAGGCCAGATCTACTAAATATTGAATTAAAACCACCCAGTTTTAATATACCCTTTGCAGCAAACCTAAATACTCATTCCCCATGTTATTCTTATGGAGCTTACCAAAACATGTCAAATCTCGCTATGTTGGATCGAAATTTGAACGAATAGTGTTTTTGACTTCTGGGGTCACCAAAACAAAAAGTTACAGTGGTCCCGGGCTTAGGTCTTACCATGAGACCTAATAGCTTCTTCCCTATAGGGGAAATTCGCTAAAAGACACTCTTTGCTAATTTTTAGGGGAAAATCGCAAAAAAAAATCCTTATTATTAGTGCCCTTGAACTCGGTAACCGTTAGGGTTACAAAAAAATGTAAAGCATAATTTTTGTAGCAAATTTAATGCTTCATTTTGTACATGTCAAGATTTTACCTCCGACCAACGGTTCTCGAGATTTTTATGAAAAACCAAGCCCTGTTTCCGTCAATTGCCACTAGAGCTCTCCATATATATACAAGGACTTTTGTTATTTTCATCCTAAGGTACTTCTAAATAAGTGTGCAAAGTTTCAAATTTAACGGATTTTTTTTCCAGGTCAGACCTTGTTTTGACTGGACTATATCAGTTTTGTGTGAAGTGTTGAGGTAGGTGGATGAGACAGTGAGAGTAATTTGAAATTTGTAGTTTGGAATTTAGCATGCAGGGCAAACTCCTCGGGGTATATGTTTTTTTGTTTTTTTTTAATTCCTTGTAATTTTCCCACTACTATCCACGGCAATGTGATGAAATGATACCAAAGATAAAAAAAACCAAATTCATCTTTCATAATGTTTGGCCAAGGGTTTTCTAGGCCGCCCCGGCTAAAACTGCGCAGAGGGCAGCTCCGGGTATAAAAGCTGAGCTGGAACACTGCTACAAACTGCTTTGGTGCACTTTTACACCGCTTCACCACTGGTGATACGGTTACAATTCAAATTGTAGATGCCTCACATCTTGATTGTTCAAACTTGGTCGCTTGGAATGTTGCAGTACATTGTGGCAGCATCAGACAGACTGCATCGATTTTGAGCATGTCTGAGGAATGTTTACGAACTGGGGATAAGGTAAATGGAGCTACAAGTAAATCCACCTATAATTATAATTTAAGTCTATTTTATCACGTGTTTATGTTTAAGGTTTTAATTATTATTATTATTTCCTTGTAGCATGTGATGCCAATCAATCTGTAAAGAGTTTATTTAAGTTTGACATCTCAGTGCTGCTATTACAGTCAGAAGTTCCTGCATACTTTTTATTTTTAACTTCAACCCTTTCACTGCCACAGGCCAAAAGTGGTCGTTTGACTAAATGTCTTGAAGACTGCCACGGGCTGATCTCATCAGCTGGAATATATAACTCAAAGTCCGTTACGACCTTAGCGATGTTGAGTGGAAATTGCCAATGGGCAATCTGATTGGTAATTTTTGTTTTTGAATTCATAAACCACTTATTGCTGTAAAGCCAAAGATCCATTCTTAATTTTAACACTGCATAAAATTACATGAAGCACTGTTGGTGCAAAGAAGTTAGTTTCTTTATTTATGAATATATCCTCTTAATTACTTGCTGCATTCTCGTAGTATAATTATATCGACAAAAATTTATATGGTTGGAGTCTAAAAATAAGTTTTAACAACCCATTTTTAAATTAAAAGTTTTAAAATTAAAAAAACACGCAAAATAAATTTGATTTTTTAACAGAAATGAAATTAAGATGGTGTATTAACATTTTTTTAATATTCATTGCCATTTAGAAAATTTCAAAACAACAAAACAAAAATTATAGCTCTAGCTTTTATCAAAGCAGAGCTATGATCATGATAGCTGACATATTCAAATTTTATAGATTCCTAGTCGGTAGTTCCTAGTTAGCTAGATTCCTATATAATTCCTAGTTAGCTTTGCAAGTTTCTGATAACTGAAGTTTTCTTTTCAGTAAAAGGTAGCCAAAATCACTAACCTCAGCTAAATTTTCTTATCAGTGAGAAGTACGGTAGCCAAAATCATTAACCTTCAAAGTACTCAGTTACCTGGTCTGCCAAAGAAAATAAAGGAGATTTTAATTAAAGGGTATTAACAGACTTGCTACAGAGTTGTTAATTTCTGAGCACTAGTTTGTATTTTTGCCTTTAATTTCCAAAACGACCAAAACAGTTGTATTTTACCATTTACCAGGCCGTGGTCCACTTCCGCTTCATCAAGCACCCGGAGTACCTGCGGGCGGGACAGCGCATGGTGTTCCGCGAAGGCAGAACCAAGGCGGTGGGCAACGTGCTGCGGATCATCCCGCCGTCCAGCAGCCAGCCCGGCCAGGCCGCCCGCGTCAAGCCTAACAAGATGCTCTCCTCGCAGCTGCCGCACCAGGTAAAACAGAGATTATATGAAAATCAAACAACCAAAATATCAAACATTTTTACAAATTCCAAAACATTATTGAAGAATCTTAGACCAGTCAGATAACTTCCATAAAATATTGTTTAAATTGAACATTTGAGTGTATCAAGATCTTTTGAGACGAGTTAAAAATTTACCTTTATCACAGGGCTTTAAAATACAAAGATAGATTCATTTTGCAATAATGAAATCAAACCTCTTTACAGTTAGCACCGAATGGCCCTCCAGACATAGATTCACCATTCGAGATTACAGCAGACAAGAGAGAGAACATGCCCCAAAGGTCGGGGAAGAAGTCGAGGGGGCGACGTGGTGGAAGGGGGCGGTCGGGGGGCAACGCTGCCTCTAAACCTCTCACCGAGCAGAACCAAGTTGTCCCCTCAAGAGCCACTGCCAAAGTCTAAACACATCCGGATGATCCCTCCTATGAATGGTTATTCTGTTTTATCTTTCGAGTAAACAGTTCATACTTTTTATTGTCTTGTGGGAATTAAGTGGTTGGTTCCAAGTGTTATCCCTCCGAGTGGGACAATTTCACACATATTATGCATGTGCATTGTTTGAATGCACAACAATTTTTATTTCTTTATTCATTTAGTATTCTCCTGCTTCAGATATGATAATTTCTTGAAAAATTGCTCGTTTCTTTTTTTTGGAGTGGTATATATTCTAGCTTTAGAGGGAGGGAAGATTTTGGTATTTCTTATTTTTCATCTTCAATAGACCAAGGATTGATGTTTGCACAATTTTGGAATGTGTAGCATTTTGTTTTACTAACATTTAAATTATTTAACTACCGTGTTTGCAGTATTTCTTGATTAGAACATTTGAACAAATATGTCACTATTTTAAGTGAGAGATGATACCCTTTTTTAACTTAAGTGAGATCATGTAACTTTAGTTCAGAGTGATCGTAAGTACCTCTGTGCTTTTCTTCTGTATTTATATGATAGTACTAAAAATCATCATTAAAATCATTGTTTCATAAAATTCTGTTTTATTGTATAAGTAACACATATTAAATTTTATTTTTAGAATAGTTATGATGCCAAACTTTCCATTGTTTTTTTTTTTCAATTTATAATTAGTAAGGTATATGATTAAAAACTGTTGATGTGTTGTATCTTCAATTTGAGTTTACAACCAAAAATGTTTTCATCAAAGCGTGAAGTTTGACTAACATGTAAATAACATTTTAGAATAAATAATTTTTTTGTTTATTTTACTATTTATTGTTTTTATTTTATATTATATTTTATAGTTTAGTTAGGAAATAATTAGTTTATTTAAAAAACTTATTCTGGATAAATCCCTATTTTTATACAAATAGATTACTTTTTGGTGGATTGTTCAATTATTTTTATGAAACCCCTTCTTAGGAAACAATTTCTCTTGTTTCTATATCTGTCAAAGTAGGGAAACATTTAATTTTATTCTAGTGCAATTAAACCCTCTTGCCACAATCACTTCTTCAAACTAAAAAGGAAAATATGAATAGGAACACTTTTAAAAAAGATGAATAAAAATCAATCTTTCAACTCTGGCTGAAATATTTTGACACTTGTTTTTATTTGGAATTTCACATTTATACCTAAAATAATTTAGATCCACAGTATAATTTATTCTGTTTACATAAATGTTATGTTATTATTGAATTTTATATCTAGGTGTAGAATATAAATTTTTTGGGTCGACAATCTTTTGTTTTTATCAAAAATTAAATAAAAATCTTTTAATGAGCATGGCTAATGCCCATTGGAAGATGATGCTGCAATAATTGCAATTTCCTTGCATGTCCCTTATAAGGGCACATGATGCTGTGACCCAGTGGAATTGTTTTTGATAGGTTTAATCAAAACACCTTTCATTTTTAGTAAACATCAATTATAATAGGAGTTTTTTCATTTTTCGTTATTGTTTATATTTATCTTTCGTAATCGGTTAAAATGTATGAAATTAAATATTTATTACTTAGAAAATGGCTACAAAGAAATCTTAAATAGCTCCAACCTCGATTTGATTCCTGTTTTCTCAAGTTACAAAAAATATTTGTTTTATAAATTTTTCAAAAGTTAGAAATAAAAGATACAATAGAACAATCAAAAGTAACCATTATTTAATGTTCATCTCTGCAGTAAATCCTATACTCTTATACGAGCAGTGTTATCTTGTATGCCTGTATGTATGCTTGCTTGCTTGCACAACGATCTCAAAAACGGCTCCGAGGATTTCCTCCAAAGTCTGGAAATAAGTAATTTATGACTCAAAAACATCTTTTATGCAGATTACTTGGCCAGAGAAAATCTAATAACGTAATAAATCGAATTTTAAAGTTTGCCTTATGGGTTGCCGTGATAGCAACGAAAATAAACAAGGAAAGTGTAAACAAATGAAGTAATCATAACAGCTGTTTGGAATCTACAGCCATTAAGGGAAAATACAGCACGTGGGATGAAGAGTCCATGGAGCAATAAAAAAGGTTTCTATTTATCAATTTTATGACATTGAAATATTTTATAATACACCTAACTGGATGAACTGGTAAACATGAAATAACACCGAGCAAGGCTCGGTCCACCAGGTACTTATAGTAAAGTTGGAAATAACCATCCATCCAGTTTTTATTACCAATAAACAAGTAAGCTCACCCATGCCTAACCCTAGGGTTTCTTGTAAGGGTAGGAAAAATATATACAACACCAAGTAAATCCAAACACTAACACACTTTGGACATTGTTCATCAGTCTTTCCACTTTGTAGTTAACTTTATACCTTATAAGAGGCCTTTTGTTTCATGGTATGTTGATATTGTTGGATTTGAATATACGTCAATTGAGAGTAAAGTAATTCTTCAAATACATTATCTTGAGAAGAATGTTTGTTTTTACGATTCGTATTGCTATGGATTAATTTTACTCTTATTTATTCTCTAATTTGGTAGCTTGGGGCTTGTTTCAATTGAGAGTTTTGAATTTATTTTTTAAGTATTTTTCAACATTTGCAAATAAAATAATATAACGTTGTCCATAATTTAGCTGCTATAAAATGTATCAGGTCTTGAACTACGAATGTATGCTACTTTTTTTATGCTTTATTTTAACTTCAATCTGATATTTCTCAAACTAACACTGCTCATTTGCATGTAAATCATGGTGGTAAACTTTCAACTTTAGATGTAATACCAGTTGAAGGCCTGGTAATACAAATTGGAATAATAGTGTTTTAAGTACAAATAAATATTTTGTTCCACCTGTGATTCAGTATGTAACATCTTTAAAGATCAGTCAGATTTAATAGTTATGAATTTTAATAAAAAATCAAAACAACTTTGGCATTACTTTTTCGTAATACCTTAATATTTTGAAAGTATTATAGTATATTGTCTGATTTTCTTGACGGGTCCATGCGTAGAAAATTTCCACGCATGTAGGGGAGGTAAAACCCCTTTGGTCGTTCCCCTTTCCCCTTCAATCTACGGAACGGGTTAGAGGAACTATTTCTTTTTGCATGGAACCGCTACTTGGATACATATTTTTAATGGTAACTGTTCATTTAACGGTTCCAATTGCAACAATTTATTTTTCCTATTATTTAAAAGACAGCTGTGAAAATCTTTTTGGCCTCTTATTTAGATAAGAGGATGAAAATAAAATTACGAATAACGTGCATACTATATGAAACAGAAGATTTCAAGGGAGTTTTTTTTTTGCATTTTAACTATTTTTTGCTTTACAAACATAGAATGTGCGTTTCCATATTTGTAGTAGGGAAGAACATAGATGGAAAGAATACCTACAACTGAACTTGGCACTGCGTGTTTACCAGGCAGCAACAAACATGTTAATTGAACTTATGGTATCTGCCTGATGTAGGCTTATTAGTGAACAAATTAGGTAAAGCCAAAATGAATCATCTGTTAGGTTGGTAGATGTAATTTATCAGGATTCAGAATGTACTAAAACACACATAATTATGACACCAGATATAGAAACTATTTGGTTGTTGAACATCGATTAAAACTTTTTGAAAAAGACTCTTTTCATTGTTTAAACGCAAACGTTCAGCATGGCTCGTTCCTAAGCGTTTTTCCATGGCCCCAAACGGCATTTAGACCGCTGAATGTTTGGGCAAGTCAGGTTTGCCCTGATTTGACAATAGTGAACTCCCACCATTTTTGGCGTTCACTCCTGCTCGTTAGATCGCATTCGCATTCGTCAGCATTCGATGTAGTAGGCCTAAAGCCCTAAACATAAACTAGAGCTTGCATTATGGATCAGAAAATCCCGTGCCGTCTTGCATATCAACGTAAATTTTTACCCTAAACACTGATCCTTTCTTTCAAGTTTATTGGTTTGCGAGTTTGGATCACTAAACAAGAAGCACTTTACATTGGTCTGGTGTGACTGTGCCCATGAACGCCAGCAAACAGCAGCGAGCGCCTGAGAACATAAGGGTAGGCTACTGTTTCTCTTACCGAGATCTAGGATCAAATACCTGTAGTTTTAACCCTCTCCCACCATTATATGATTTGCTAGACAACTAATTAACTTCCTAATTAAAAATATAAACTGACCAATAATAGATAAATTGAATACAAAATTTAATGCAGCTTTACACTTAAACTATATTCGGCCATAGATAGTTCTTTTCTTGCTAATAGCCTTAATTTTAAAAGCTATCAACACCTGTTTTATTTGGAAAACCATTTTATTCTTCTTCCAATTTTGGGGATATGAAAACAAACACTCGAATCGTTCGTTACTAATACAAGTTACAAAGTATTAGGTTCAGGGATTATCGTATTAAAGTAACGTATGTAACAAATGTCACAAAACTATTAAATTAAAAAAAAAAAAATTTGCTTCAGCCAATTGTGATTGAGCATGTCACAACAAGGGACTGTGATTGGTTAACACTTCCCCTCACAAGATTCTCTATCTCTCTCGTACAGTATCTCAAAAATTGGTTCCGTTAAGAAAATCGGTCTCTAAATTACTCTCCTCAGCAGTCAGTGAGGCCTACATCACTTTCTTAGAGAGTGAGATTGAACAAACTCCTGAATCGGAATGAACATGTAGGTAAATTTAGAGAATAAACCAGTTGAAGGCCTATTTACTCCAAGCCAAGTCAGATAATTTCAAAACAGTTGTGTTGCTAGAACTTATTTTTCACTTTTTGAAACATTATTTGCTCATCAGACTTTAGGGGTTCTAGCAAAGGAAAACTGAACCTAATATTTCAGGTCTCAAAGCTCTGGTAGGCCTAATTGATTTAAAAACCATCCAGAAACCTGAATTTTCAACAGTAAATTGAAAAATATTTGAGTACAAAACATTTTTGATGATTTAGGGAGCATACCTGGAGTACAGTAAAAACCCTCAACAATATGTATGTCAACTAGCCTTTTTCCTTAATGTAAACTTAACATGTTAAATGCTGATGGTAGGACACATCCGCAAGTTATTCTTCCCGTGGCCCGATGTGAACTTAAGTAGACACACAAGGTATGCTCAGTTATACAAAAAACCAGATTAATAAAAAATTAATCCTAAGGCTGGTTTACATTAGTTAAGTTACTCAGCTGAGTTGCTAGGATCAGCTGATTCCTACAATTTAGAATTGGCAACTCGCCCACCTCACGATTCCGCTTATGGTCGGTTTATTCCTGGTGAGTTGATGGTCGACGACTAACTCACTCTCCTCCTCCAGCAATGTGACCCACCTTTAAGGTTGTAATACATATATAATCAAGGTTTGTAAAATATTGTAAAATTGAATGGCCATAAATATTTATGATTTTCTGCATATCTAGCTTTATAAAGTTGGTTGTACTAAGGATAATTTACTAAGGATGCAGTTTTCCTGTGGATGATGGGTATTCAATAACTAATTGGTATGAACAATAACTTTATTAAAAAATATATAAAGTAATAAAAACATACACCTCTAACTTTCAATAAACAATGCTATGGATTCCTTCCACTCCATGGCTCTTTTAGAGGTAGTCTGCTCCAAAATGTTGAATTGCCAAAGTTAAAACTTCTGACCATAACCAAACGGGTTGGAGAAATAATTTCCAAGTAAGTCAGTCGTCCAGAATGGAAATCCAAAGATGAAACTGGGATCCATGTCATGTTACCAATATCAGGTGATCTGTTGACAGATATACATTTAAATATTAAGTAAAAATAAAACATCACATACATAATTTAAATCAAATTAAATAAGTATAACGTAGATTCCGTCCACACCACCATGGCTCTTTTAGAGGTAATCTTTTCCAAAATGTTCAATTGCCAAATTGACACTTCTGACCGAAACCAAAGAACTGGAGTAATAATTTCCATGTCAATAATTCAGAATGAAAATCTAAAGCTTGCGGTTTGGCAGAACGCTCAGTTCAAACATAAAAGAACCACCTTAGATCTGCTAGTTCAGAAAACATTACAGCCTTAGATCTGCTAGTTCAGAAAACATTACAAAGACAATGAAGGTCCAGAAAATGTTGATGTGATACAGAGAAATTCCCCTAGCTTGGGCAAATCACCGGCAGAACTTTACCTTAACTGAAACCTAAGGATTCGAATGGGAGCCATTTTTCCTTATGTGCCGGAAACATCTCCAGTTGAGGCGCCACTCACACGTTCTCTTCAGGAGGGGGAGAGGGTTCAAGTACGTTTCTTCATTAACAACAAAAACGTTTGGGGTTCTGGGGAAGTAAAAAAGAAAATGGGATCTAGACACTACTTAGTTTCCCTAGGCAAGTCAGGACGGGTTCTAAAGTGGCACATAGACCAATTATGATCAACTTCGGTTCCACAGTCCAAAAGTGTAACCTTTGGACCAACTCAAGTTTTCGAAGTCCCAATGGCTTCAAAATATCAAGATCCCCAGAGCAATCAAGTCCCGCCTGCCAGACCTACAGCTTATCCTGATCAACCATCCAGCGCAACTGATATTCAAGCTCCTGACCGCAAGGGAGGCCACAACGTCAGAAGCGTCTCCTTTCACGCTTCACAGATTAGTATTAACATAACTTCAGTGCTCAAAAATAGTGGGGGAGACTCTTTACCACAAAAGAGTTAAATGTAATATCTTAGCATGTTATTAGTATAATATGATTTTCTATCGTTTTTTAAATTCACTTCTTAATATCTGATACAAGTTTAAACACGTGTAAAATTATTTTCTAGTTTATTAATATTTTAGAGTCACTTGAAATAGGCACACAACCCTTTTTGATACCACAACTCGTAGGGAGTTTTATCACCAACAGATGCTCTAGTGCAGTTCATAACATGAGACAGAGCATATTTTAAAGGAATTCCACTGGGTGACATAGGTGCACCCAGTATTTTGCTTTGGGGGAGAAGAATATACCGGGGGGCAGGGCTGTACCCAGCTTTGCCGGGCCCCGGTGAAGAAATTAAGCCGGGCCCCTCACGTCCTGGTACTGCACCCGTTGCATTTTTCGGCTAATTTTCGGCTCGTCAAAAGTGGTGACCTTTTTTTTCTATTCTTTTTTTTTTTTACTCCCACGTGCCGATTTTGGTCCCTTCGGGCCCTTTTTACGAGTCCCCGGCCCTTGTTCGGGGCCTTTCCACTGTTTCCGAGGGGGATTCTGCCCCCCCGGCCCCCCTTCAACCCGGCACGGGCCCCCCCCTTGACCCCGGGCCCCGATATAGTAGTTTGTAAAGTCCGATATATTCAAAATTATCATCATTAAAAAACGCCGGGACTACCCATAGGCACTGGGCGACAACATCTCAGCACTGGGCGACATTTGTGTCGCCTAGTTAACATGTTATTTTATGCCCTGACATGAGATGCAGTATTCATTGCCTCAGCCCACAACCACAAAGAAAGATTCTTAGTTTACAACATATTTCGAGCTGCTTCGACTAACAGCTGACATCTGACATGTCAACAAATTATTTGTATGTTAGTTTAACTATTACTTTCATAGTTTTTAATTTATTTTTTTAATAGTCTTGTTACAAAAGATTCAAGTTTATTATAAGTAATGTGTCATTAAGACATTATTATTAAATAATCTATATAAATAAAAATCAATTCGAAGAGTGGTAAACACAGTACATTGTTCCAATGTTAATCTTACCTAAATAAATAAAAACACTTCTATTTCTTATAAATTCAATAACCTTTTTTTTATTTGTGCACCAAATTGGATAATTCTGTTTTTGTTTTCTTCATATTTTTTAGGACAAGGTTTGTGTGAAATAAAATTTTAAATTCGACCCTGAAGCTCTCTCCCACTGGCCTTTAAGTTACTTGACCATGTATGCATTCTGGTAGAGTAACTTGAGAACTAATTCAAATCATAACCATATGTTGACATGTAAACAAATGTGAATTTGAAATATGTGTTTATTTATTTACACTTGGATTATTTACTTTTGTATTTGAAGGATTTTGTGAAATTAAAAGGTCTAATCAAAAGTTACTTTTTGTACCAGAAGAATTCTGATTACCTGACACAGGAATCTACCTTTTTATCTAACTAACCTTTTAGGATGTTCAGAAATGAAGATAAATCCTCATAGTTTTGTTTGGTTTTAGAAAAATTAATATTGCTAGCCTCATATGAGTGTGTGAAAAACTGCAGTTTTTTATTTGACCAGAGAGGTTGAGAAGTGTTTGAGTTCATAGTTCACCAAAAGCATGACTATATTTTAAGTTTAATATAACATTGATTCAGTATTATTCTGATTCATGAAAATGCCACGTTACCCTCTGGGCAACAACCTGGGCCGTAGAGAACGCAGTGCTGTGAGTGTAGGACACTTTCGGGCAAGTCAAAATGACAAGCAAAACGAGTCTCGAAATGAAGATGAATGTGCTTTATTTAATCTAAACCATCAACGAGGAGATCTTGCATTCAATCCCCATTGAGCTGCGTTCAATTATAATGCGACGATCGATTTCAGTTTATTGCCAATAGTTGCTATTGGCTCAATGAACATTAACTGTGTGTCAACAGTTGCAATAATTTTAGGTTTAAAAATGAAGCCCCTGTAATGTACTGCACCAGTGGCCAACTACAATTGACACCATTGGCATATCATGTTGAACCAGGCAAAACTCCGATCTGCGGAATACGTACATCTTCGGGATGCTACCAATACTGATTGAAATGCATTTAATGACGGCAGAGTGACTATTATCCCAGCAACATACGTCGGAAGTCCACGACATATGCGCATGAGTACGCTCAGGATGCTAAGTTGGCTGTACGTCATTATGGTACACCAGATTTGTTTATTACGTTCACGTGCAATTCAAATTGGTCAGAAATTCTACAAGAATTATTTCCTGGCCAATCTCCCATTGATCGCCATATTGCCACAAGAGTTTTTAAAAGAAAATCAAAGTTATTACTCACAGATTTTATTGTTAAGCATTGCATGTTCGGCGAGACGCATTGTGGGACTTATTCAGTAGAATGACAAAAACGCGGGTTGCAACACGCACACATCATTATTTGGTTGAGAGGATAAAACCGAATGAAATGGATTATGTGATATCAGCTAATATAATGAAGGATATCCATTCAGCTAAATGTCGGTTCAGTAATTATTGTGTTGCGGATCATTAACTCACTACGTATTTGTAATGGCACTCAGCTGATGGTGAACAAATTAATTAACAACATAATTGAGGCAACGATTTCGCAAAAAAAAAAAAAAAAAAAAACTAAAAGGTGAAGATGTTTTTATTCCACGTATCCAAATGATTCCAAACAATACACCCTTTGACTAAGCGGCGACAATTTCCAGCAGCTTGCATTTGCAATGTCCGAATTACAGGGCTTGTAACAGGTTATTTTTTTTATTTTTTTGTTATTTTTTTGCTCTTGGTTATTTTTTGTTATTTTTTTTGGAATTCGGTTATTTTTGTTATTTTTTTGGAATTTTGGTTATTTTTTTATTTTTTTCAACCTCAAGAACTGCTACAAGCCCTGTTTACAGTATTCTTCTGTCAGACGATCTCGTAGCAGCATCGCGGCAGACGAATCTCATCATCCTAAAATGTGTGAAAACTAAGTCTCGTTGCGTGAAAACCAAGTCTCGCCGTCAAATCTAGGCAGATTTTTGATTAGTCTGTCGAGATTTTCTTTTTTACCAAGGTTAAGAATGTATTATCCCCAGTATAACGCCGGTTTTCTAATTTTTAGCAGCATTTTTTGTGTACAAAAGGTTATTTTTTGGTTATTTTTTTTCTTATTTGAGTTATTTTTTTTATTTTTTTCAACCTCAAGAACTGTTACAAGCCCTGGAATTAAGTGGACAGTCGTTGAATGTTTGTGGAAACGACCTTAAAAATCCATGATTTTCAAATGGCCAATTGTATGTCGGCTGTTCCCGTGTCGGAACACTGAAAAAATAATTTTTGCACGGGTAAACAAAACTAACTAGCGCAGTTGGTAGCGTACTCGGCCCCGGTTCTGTGGCGGCAGCGTCGCAGAATCGAGTCCCGATGATGCCGCATACTTTTAGCAGTACTGTTCATCCTTATACTGTACCGGCTCACTCCTTGGGTTTGCTTGATAACTTCCACGCACAGGCCTGAGGCCCATGTGGGGGGGGCAAATGCAAGGTAAAAAGAGGCCGCCACCCTCTTTTTTCAAAGATAAGAGATAAAAACAATGTTGTTTATTAAAAAAACTTTACAATAAAAGCTATGTTGTTGATGTGAATATTTTGATATTCATTCAAACTAAAACAAATTATTCATAAATAAGACAGGACAACGTCCGTCGGGTCAGCTAGTAAAAAATAATTGTCAAATCATTAGACTTTATTTTCAAATTAAATACAAAGAAGTGACAAGTGACAACAATATAATATAACTACACACACACACACGCGCGTGCGCGCGCACACGCACGCACGCGCACACGCACACACACACACACACACACGATATACGGAGTCACAGCACATTAGTGTAGAGACAGACTCACAGGTTTCTTTATGTTTTCAACAATTATCTATATACTTAATACAATAAGGTTTTTTTCTGTTAGATCCCTTTTTCAGGCGTCCTACTTAACCGATTTTTACGATTGAGGTGTCATTTTAAGGCTTATAATGTAGCGCACCTGCGACAGGTAGTTAAAATAGGAATTTTTTTTCCGGCTTCGACCCCCAAGGCTTTAATTTATTTATAGAGGGCGCTTTCAACGGTCCAGTGCTGACCAACTTGCTAAATGTAAATCGTAATTTAACAGCTGATTACCTTCAGACGAATTGTCAACCAGTGACATTGTAAACAAAAATAGATTATACCCTGAAAATGTAAATAAGAGACAAAACAACTTATATGAACAGTGAACAGCTATTTTAGATATTGATTCGGTAGGTAAATCACTCTTTGATGTGTGTATCAACATGTTTCAAATATTGTAAATTATTATATTAATTTTATTCGTGTACAAAATTTCAAACGAACATTCATATCATTTTTATTTTCATATGACGATGTTTTTCTTGAATGTTCAATTTTTTCCAGCAATGAAGTAAATTTATGACTGTAAAAGAAAATTGTTACATTATTCGTTAGGCCTGGATGACGATTTATGTATCCCGAAATAGAAAAAAGAAGAATCCAAAGAGAAAATAGAGAAGACAAGATTAGAGAGATCAGGGAAAACATGCATAACCTTCGGAAAGAACAAAAAACTGTTAAGAGACAAAGATTGATAAACAGCAGAGCAACATTGTCCCACATATATACTTCCAGCGACTTAAAGATTATGTAAAAGCAAACATGAAAATCACATGCGGTATCCTACTGTTGAGCGAAGTTATTTCCAGAAGACAATCAAATTCAAATACATAGTGTAGGGACGATGGACAATGTGTGTGTATGTTTTTTCCAGCTAAGCTTCTTAAAAAATGAACATTTAAATGCGCATGGGACCCCTATCTATACACTTAAGGTTTTTTCTGTTAGATCCCTTTTTCAGGCGTCCTACTTAACCGATTTTTACGATTGAGGTGTCATTTTAAGGCTTATAATGTAGCGCACCTGCGACAGGTAGTTAAAATAGGAATTTTTTTCCGGCTTCGACCCCCAAGGCTTTAATTTATTTATAGAGTGTGCTTTCAACGGTCCAGTGCTGACCAACTTGCTAAATGTAAATCGTAATTTAACAGCTGATTACCTTGTAATAGTTCACAAACATTTACATTTAAATTTCATAAATGAACACCCATATAAATAAACAAACACACAGCTTAATAATTATTTGTATATAATATGTCAACCTAGTATATCACTCAGTTAATATAAATTATTTGATAATGTTATTTTCCTAAAATCATTCATTAATTTATTACCATCTACCATAAAAATTTTAGATAAGTTAAGTTAGATCAGCTGTATTCATAATTTAATATAATTTATATTTATGGGTCAGGGAACGCTATCTCAAATTATCTATTTTATATAGCATGTTTTTCAAAATTTGATCTCTAATAATTCAGTGAAGTGTTTACCAAAGACCAAGTTAGTGAACCATGTGTTACATTGTTAAAGTGAAAAGTGGAACCATTGTAAAGGACTCCAGCTTCTATTCCAGAGAGAGATGGCCAAGTGTTAACTTCATTGTACCAGGACCTCGTTCCAATTTTAAATTTCATCCCCCTTAATTAGTAGATTTTTTTTTTTTTTTGGTTAGCCAGCGGTAAACCTGATCTTAGTTGATTCCCCTTTAAGTGGCCAAATTTATCTATCTGAAGAAAAGATCAGGGTGAAGAGATAAACTCTTGGTAAGACCAATCCAAAATTTACTTCACCAACCATTGTTGAAGAGGAACAGACTTTCAAACAAAGACTTGATTTAATTAAATATAAAAAGAGATCAGAATTGGCAATTTATATTATTATCAAAATTATTTATTCTATTTAAAAGTATTTATGATTGTGATATTCAAACAAATTAATTTTTCAATGTCATGCCCGCACGATTCCCAGAACCCTATGTGAAGAGATCATGCTTCTCAAGAACTGAGCTAATGCCCTTAAATTGTACCATATTAATCCAATTAGCATAAGTAATTTTATCTAACCCCATCCACTGTAATAATCCTTGTACGTCCCCCTAGAGTTCAATTTTGATATTCATATTTATTGTTATTGTTGAATAAATAATAGTTTTGTAACAGATTACCATTCTTTTATTTCAAATTTAAATATTAAATAGGCTAGTATCACACTAATTATAATGACGCCATCTTGAACAATAATAATTAATTAGAATTAAGAAGAAAATATAAGAGTCACCTACCTGTACTTATAATTAAAGATATTTATTTATTTATTTATATTTACAAACCAAAAAGGTGAGTTGTAATTGGCGCCGCAACGTAAGGGCATTGACAATGAAAAGTTAATGATCGCAGACATTATTTGAGATAGCAAGAAGATAATTTTGTAGGAGATAGCCTAGATTAAGACTCATCTCACCTCATTTAGATATAAGTATAATATCCAATTTATTGTATAATAATCCTAATTGCGTGCTTACTACCTCAATATGGGCGACGAACATAAATACCATTTAAGATCAACCGACAAACCTAAAGTTTCAACGACGCCGTCCGAGCAGACAAGTTTTGTTTTATTCGGCAATAACACGGAACCAATAAATGTACACCGCGAATCGGACAGTGACCCGTCAGTGAACAAAGAAAACATTGTTTCGGTAGGCGACTCAAATAATTCCGACAACGCGAGTGATTCTAATAATGAGACAACAATTTCGGCCGTGAGTGAAATGTCAGAACGTTCCGCCATTTTGTCCCAGCCGGCGTCTCCCACTTCAACACCAACGCCAACCTCAATCAGTGCTACCACTACTTCCGCGGCGATTTCCCCCGCTACATCGTCATTGAGCGAAATATACCGAACGGAACAACCAATCAGAACGCTAGTTTCTTTGACGAGCGACACAAGTACCGTCCCTCCTGTGCTGATTCCAGACCATACTCGTACTGAATCAGCTGTCGACAGTGTCGACCCACTCGTACAAATAGCAGCGGCGATCAATGCACTTAGAACCGACATGAATGAAATTAAATCGAGCAATGCTGCGATTAAAACTGACATGAATGCGCTTAAAACCGAGTTAAGAAATGAAATTAAAGCCGATATGAACGCAATCAAATCTGATATTAAAATACAACATGCAAACTTAAGATCTGAATTTCAAAATCACTCTGCCCGGGTCGAAAATCAAATTCAGCAAATTCACAATGAACAGTCAAATCTTAAAACTGACATAAATCAACTTAAAATTCTTCAGGAAAATTTGGCTAAGGAAGTCGATCAAATTGATACTAAATTAGAACAAGGGGAATACAAAATCAGAGAAAATTTAATACAAGACCTCATTCAACATAAACAGGAGGTTAGTCAAATCATCGTATCAGAAAATTGTAAAACCCAATTAAAAATCACTGAACAAATTAAACAGATTCAATTAGAGACACACAGGGAGGTAGAAAACATTTGTAAGGAAAATTATACACAAATCAAAGAACAAGTAACAGCTGAAATCAACCAAGTCAAATTAGAACTGAACCCAAACATTAAATCCAATGAATACCAAATTGCGAAATTGGCTGAGTCCGTGGAGGCGTGTCATAAGAAAATATTAGAAATACCTACTACACCCAACATTCAAACAACACAAGCGCCCGTCCCTATTAATATTGTGTGTAACGGCAGATCGACATTAACACCGGAAATGACCCACCCAAAATTTAATGGAAAGACACATAATTCCCAGGAATTTCTAAACAAACTTAAGAAATATTATGAGAAAAACCTACAGTTAAATCCAGAAAATAATAGTGCGGAAAGCCTAGTTGATCTCATTGAAATGTGCCTAGAAGGACATGCCTCAAAGTGGTTCAATTTAATCAAAACTGATATTCACACATGGGATGATTTTCAACATATGTTTGAATCGAAATATTGGAACCGAGATATCCAAAGAGGCGTCAAACAACGGATCGAAAATGAACGATATCGGCCAAATGGTTATCTGAACCGATCAGAGTATTTTATAGAGCGGGTGTTGACCCTTAAATCGCTAAACCCTCCCCTGGACGAAAAAGAAATCCTCGATTGCCTATCAAACCACTTTGGAGACATAATCCAAGATGCCTATAGAGTTCAAAATATTCAGACGGTCTGCGATTTTGAAGCTATACTCCAGAGAGAAGATCTGCGAGAACAAGCAAGGTCACCTAACCATCAAAGGAACGAAAACCATAAACATAAAAAGGAAAATACACCTGAGGAAAATCATGTAAATAGAAACCACCACCAACACGGTAGAAAAGGTCATAACCAACACTACAATGAAAGAAACACGGACAATCGAGCGTACACACCTAAGTACCACCCGTACAATCGGAGACATGAGAATCACCTCCACCACGATAATCGGTACCAAAGAGACGACCGACGCCATCGATTTGGAAACGATTACCGTGACCTAAGACAGTTTCCCAATCTACCATCAAACCAACCGCCGTCTGAAGAGAGAAGACCACTGCCTAGATACCACCCGACACAAGAACAAAACCAGGTGTGCGCTGCCATTATTGAGGAGAACGCAAACCTAGTGCCAGAGGAAAATAATCAGGATTTAAACTGAGAGGCACTGATGATGGTGGTGACCTCATTCTCCATGTAAATAGCTCAAATCAGAAGAACACATCTTCAGTGCAAAATAAGAAAGAAGTCGGACATAAGAGGTCAATTGAAATTGTAAATAATGTAAATAACATGCATAATGAATCAGATACCAATAGTTTAACTTTGAGCAATATTTATTGTGATCGGGAGTTTTTATTTGAAGAAGAAACAGAACAAAATACTCATACGACTATATCGCAAAAATGCCCCGAAATAAGAATAAAGATCAAAAGCAAAGAAGTTACAGCTCTCATTGATACAGGTTCTAACATTACATGTCTAGCAGAAGATTGGTACATATCAAATCGGAGTGAATTAGGAAAAATAGAAGAATTACCAGTAAATAATATGCACATTAGAACAGCAACCAATGAAAAATCCCGGAAAATTTCAAAAATCGTAATGATTCCTATTACCATTGGTCAACAAACTATATTAACACAAATGCTCGTAGTACCAAAACTAATACAATCAGTAATTATCGGGATAGATACACTTAGTGCCTGGAAGATGAAGATAAATTTTGAAAAGGGTGAAATGCATATGAATATTAATGATACAGATTTAGTAATTCAATTCAATAACACAAATCGAGCTGGAATTTTATGCCATATAATCACTAATGATAAAAATGTGGATAATTTAGAAGATTACTGCTGCAATGAAGATCCATACGAAGAGTGTTATTATATTGAAGAAACAAACCCCAGAACATCATGTGAATTATCCCCTGAAATAATTACAGAATCCCTCAAAAATAATTTAAATCTAAATAGTATTCAAAAACAACAATTAACTGATTTGTTATTGGACTTTCAAGATGTATTCTCCGACCAACCTGGGTTATGTAACAAATACCAGCATGTATTAAGAGTCGAAAATCCTCAAAATTTTAAATGTCATACTTACCCAGTACCATTAGCACACCAAGACGCAGTCATGCGAGAAATAAGGGAAATGGAACGCCTAGGGATCATAGAGCGAAGCAACAGCACTTTTATAAACCCAATTATCCCGGTCGTCAAGAAAACTGGTGAAATAAGACTTTGTTTGGATGCTAGAAAAGCGAACGAAATTATTATTCCAGATTACGAATGTAATAGAAGTGTCAATGAATTATTAGCAAAATGTCAAGGTGCAAAATTTATCAGTAGTATCGATCTAACTTCATCATATTGGCAAGTCCCACTATCTGAAGAATCGAGAAAATACACAGCATTCCAGTGCCGAGGAAATGTGAAATTCATGTTAATTGTCCTGGACATTTTCACTAAATTTATCAAATTATACCCAATGCAGCGTGCCACCACACAAACCATACTAAATAAATTGTTTAACCAACACTTTATAGAACATGGAATACCCCAGAGGATCCAAAGTGATAACGGTACGCAATTTAAGAGCCACAAATGGATAAGAAAGTTAGAAGAAAACAATATTATTCCAATATTTAACCCTGTGTACCATCCCCAATTTAATATGGCCGAAAGACCTATTAAAGAAGTGAAGCGCTGCTTAAGAACATACTGCTCAAGACAACACAGAAAATGGGCTCAGTGTATAACAGAAATTAATGAATACTTGAACGAAATTCCTCACGAAACTACAGGATTCAGTCCGAATGAACTACAGTTAGGAAGAAAAGATTTCAGGTTCTGGGAACGATATGTGGAAAACCCATTTTCAGAAGATGTCCCACTAGAACAGAAGATATTCCTCGCCTCCCAACGGATCCGAGAAAAGAAGGGAACACGAGCAAGAAGAGCTAACCGCGGTGTATTACCAACATTATTCAATTTAAACGATTTGGTATTGGTCAAAAATCATCAACTATCAAATGCAGCATTTGGAGAAACAGCCAAACTATTCGCCATATACGAAGGACCGTACCGCATCTCAAGTATCCTGGGACATTCGACTTATTTTGTACAAAAGTTAAATGAAGAACAAGAGTTTGGACCCTACCATGTAACTGCTCTTAGAAAATATATAACGCCAAACCGAGATCAACAATAAATACAGTGTAAATAGTGTTATTAACAGTTATATAAACATTTGGACAATACACAGACAACTAATTAAAAGTTGTAGATTAATTTGTTTATTTATGGATTGAGGGGATAAAAGACTCCAGTAAATATAAACAATAGTGTAATAAATGTTGAACAGTGAAACAAAATTTGAAATAAGTGAAGTGCGCGTGGACAGTATTAGGACCTGAAGTTATGATTGTAAATATTAGGTCATATAATCCATTTAGTTTTAAGAAATCATCATTTTAAATTATAAATAAATATTTTATCATTTAGTATAGTTTTGTAAATATTTGTTCCTATTATTATCGAGTTTTCATTAATTTCAATTCTTTAAATTAATTCAACTCTGAGGGGATATTGTAATAGTTCACAAACATTTACATTTAAATTTCATAAATGAACACCCATATAAATAAACAAACACACAGCTTAATAATTATTTGTATATAATATGTCAACCTAGTATATCACTCAGTTAATATAAATTATTTGATAATGTTATTTTCCTAAAATCATTCATTAATTTATTACCATCTACCATAAAAATTTTAGATAAGTTAAGTTAGATCAGCTGTATTCATAATTTAATATAATTTATATTTATGGGTCAGGGAACGCTATCTCAAATTATCTATTTTATATAGCATGTTTTTCAAAATTTGATCTCTAATAATTCAGTGAAGTGTTTACCAAAGACCAAGTTAGTGAACCATGTGTTACATTGTTAAAGTGAAAAGTGGAACCATTGTAAAGGACTCCAGCTTCTATTCCAGAGAGAGATGGCCAAGTGTTAACTTCATTGTACCAGGACCTCGTTCCAATTTTAAATTTCATCCCCCTTAATTAGTAGATTTTTTTTTTTTTTTGGTTAGCCAGCGGTAAACCTGATCTTAGTTGATTCCCCTTTAAGTGGCCAAATTTATCTATCTGAAGAAAAGATCAGGGTGAAGAGATAAACTCTTGGTAAGACCAATCCAAAATTTACTTCACCAACCATTGTTGAAGAGGAACAGACTTTCAAACAAAGACTTGATTTAATTAAATATAAAAAGAGATCAGAATTGGCAATTTATATTATTATCAAAATTATTTATTCTATTTAAAAGTATTTATGATTGTGATATTCAAACAAATTAATTTTTCAATGTCATGCCCGCACGATTCCCAGAACCCTATGTGAAGAGATCATGCTTCTCAAGAACTGAGCTAATGCCCTTAAATTGTACCATATTAATCCAATTAGCATAAGTAATTTTATCTAACCCCATCCACTGTAATAATCCTTGTACGTCCCCCTAGAGTTCAATTTTGATATTCATATTTATTGTTATTGTTGAATAAATAATAGTTTTGTAACAGATTACCATTCTTTTATTTCAAATTTAAATATTAAATAGGCTAGTATCACACTAATTATAATGACGCCATCTTGAACAATAATAATTAATTAGAATTAAGAAGAAAATATAAGAGTCACCTACCTGTACTTATAATTAAAGATATTTATTTATTTATTTATATTTACAAACCAAAAAGGTGAGTTGTAACCTTCAGACGAATTGTCAACCAGTGACATTGTAAACAAAAATAGATTATACCCTGAAAATGTAAATAAGAGACAAAACAACTTATATGAACAGTGAACAGCTATTTTAGATATTGATTCGGTAGGTAAATCACTCTTTGATGTGTATATCAACATGTTTCAAATATTGTAAATTATATTAATTTTATTCGTGTACAAAATTTCAAACGAACATTCATATCATTTTTATTTTCATATGACGATGTTTTTCTTGAATGTTCAATTTTTTCCAGCAATAAAGTAAATTTATGACTGTAAAAGAAAATCGTTACATTATTCGTTAGGCCTGGTTGACGATTTATGAATCCCGAAATAGAAAAAAGAAGAATCCAAAGAGAAAATAGAGAAGACAAGATTAGAGAGATCAGGGAAAACATGCATAACCTTCGGAAAGAACAAAAAACTGTTGAGAGACAAAGATTGATAAACAGCAGAGCAACATTGTCCCACATATATACTTCCAGCGACTTAAAGATTATGTAAAAGCAAACGTGAAAATCACATGCGGTATCCTACTGTTGAGCGAAGTTATTTCCAGAAGACAATCAAATTCAAATACATAGTGTAGGGACGATGGACAATGTGTGTGTATGTTTTTTCCAGCTAAGCTTCTTAAAAAATGAACATTTTAATTCCAAGTTTGAACAGGTTAACTTTTTAATAATTGTGAATTTAAAGAAGGTAATTATTTTTTTCTGAATTTTAGGTCATAGTTTCTCACGAACAAACACAATATTAAAATGCGCAACTTGCGCATGGGACCCCTAGTCTTACTTATTAGAAGATGGCGAGAAGACCATTTAGCAGCTGACCGTCGCGGCTGAAATTATACATGATTGGATATTTTCCACATTTATTTGGTAAATACATGCAATCGTTTTAACATACGTAGGTTTTGCAAAATTACATTAATCATTTTCCTACAATTAGTTATTGTGATTTTTGTGTGATTGATATACTTGTGCATTTATGAAGGTTTGATGAAGTTTTCAACATACAACAGAGCTTAAAATGGTCCAATTAATAGTTTGCAGCAAATTTCTTGTAAAGGAAAGATGCTGTTGCCATAGGTCCCATGGTAAGACCTAAACCCCAGACCGGTTTGTTCATTTTCATTTATGATTTTCACATTGTGTAGCCTATGTCTTTAAGCATGATAACTTGTGAAAAGATGGTCCGATCTAAATTAAATTTGGCAGATATGTAAAATAGTAATTATTCGAACAAGTTCGTAAACAGGGCCGGATTTAAGCATAGGCGCCATAAGCGCGCGCCTACGGGCCCGCGCCACAAGAGGGCCACAAAAAATATATACAAATTTTTAAATCCAGGAATTCTCGTCGTTTGGTACTCAATAAACCTCGACCAAGAATAAAAAAGAATTAATAATTGAACAACGTAATTTAAGTACTTAAATACAAGTAGCAGACAGCTAAAAAAAAAGATATAACATCAAGTTCACTGCAGGTAAGCTATTGCGGACGGCGCCACTTTGTAGGCTGCAAAATTCTCGAAGTGGGGTGGAGGCCAAGGTTTTTAGTGGTGAATAGAAGAAAATAATAAAAGTGCTCAGGCTATCTCAGTCGAAAATGTAAACGAATTGTGACGTCATTTGAGGACTGGAAACATAACCTGCAGCTAGGACAAAAATTAATGTAAGCCAATGAGAGGAAGAATATTCCTGACACCTCATTTAAGCTATATTTTACCCAATAGCCTAATAGAGCTTGAAGAACCGGATATGAGTCTACGATTGTAGTAACAAGTTTTGGTGCCACACGGGAGTTAGACAACATGATAATAATATTCACTAGATAGCACGTAGCTCGAAATCGAGCAAAAGTCATATAATAATAGAATGAAGAAAAATCAGCCTACTTTGATACTTTTAAAGTTTAATTAATGGGCTAAATTCATTGACAAAATTATGGCTTGGCTACTGAAACTTTTCAAGTTTATTTTTATCTACCGCAGGAGTTTCCGGTAAATGTAAACCATATTTTAGGGTACACCTTCATTTCCCCATGCCTGCTTGTTTCTGTATATTTCAATACCAGCAAAAGATCAAGCTCTGCTTACAGCAACATGTAGCTGACCGAGAGCAAACACTGGCGCCGTGAGCAATTACTTCCTTTGTTTAGGGAATGCCGCTGCACCTTATTGATAATTATAGCCAAAACAGATATTGTAGGGAACGGCTGTCTTTATAGGGAACCTTCCTTTGTGGCAAAAACATGTAAATGACACATTATCTCTACCAGTCTTTTCATTCTTGAAATGCAACCCACCGCGATAAAAACATTTTTAGTTCATTGGTCTGAGGTTGCGGAAGGAGCATCAAATGTTACATCGGGAGGGTGATACCAGCGGTTGTGATCGTGTTCTTTCCGACTCCTCCGACCAGTCAGTGTTCGTCTTCTTCTTATTGGTGGCATTATCAATGCACCAAATCCAAAAATAGATTTGCTCAGGTTAATATAACTTCAAAACACTAAGAGATATTGTAAACTACATTGTAAAACTGGTAACTGCAATGTTTAAGAGCTTTAAAAACTTCATAACATAACCTAAATTACATAATAAATCGTTTAAAAAAGAAAACTGTTGAAAACAAAGCCAAACCAGCTGTAAATATAAAACTGTTCTTTAAAAAAAAAAAATTAATTATAATTGCTGCAGTCTGTGGTTTATTTCAGAGCTGGGCCATATGTTCAGTTTGTAAACAAAGTAAACTGAGCTTGCTTCAATGTCCATGAATAGCGCCACTGTTCCGAAACTTCAGCTCTTTACTGTGCTTTAGTGACGCCCTTTTTTAAAATTCCGAGACTTGATGACAAATGTACATAACAATCCCTTTAATTTGACACCTCAAACATTAAAATCGGTCCAGCCGTTGTTGCGGTTGGACTGAGAAAAGAAAACCGCTTGCGTATTAATATATAGATGGGAGTAAATTCAGCAATTTTACTGGGGGTGGGAACGATTTTCAGATCTCTGCTCTACAGCTCAATTTTAACCCCCTTCCCCTTTAAAATGTGTTTGATGCTGTTTTGTTGAAAAATATTTGCCAAATATATGACGGCCGTGAAAGGTCTGCGAGATTTACAGACAGCGATACGACCAATGTTCGTAGGTTACGATATAGCCTAGCCTAGCCAAAAGCTGTTTGTTATTGCCATAATGTGACGAAGAAATCTGTTTAGCCGCTGTAAACTTAAAGCAGGGTGTCCACTAGATTTCGCATATTAAATTTCCAACTTTTTTCTTACTTTTCCGGACCATTAAAAAACCCACCAGCAAAATCAGTAATGTAGCTTTTAAATCGAACACTTGAGCACTATCTCTGATGTAAAATACAGACGGCCGCACTGCAATGAGATCGAGAAGTTTGCTGGCTACGAAAAGACTGGACGAATTTCCGACCGCAGTATGACTAAGAGATTTGCCAGCCGCAGTACTATGACCGAGGACCGCGATTTGACAGCCGCGATTCGACCGACAGATTTTCCAGGTGCAGTATAAACGACCAGGTATAGATTTCCCAGCCGCAGTGTGATCAGTAGATAGGACAAATTAAGAGCGAGAGAATTGTCGGTCGCAAAACGACCGAGAAATATTCCTGTTAGCTGCTGTATAAACGACAGATTTTCTGGCCACGATAAGGCCAAAAGATGTGATAGCTACGAAAAGAACAAGAGGCTTGATTTTATCGGCTGCAATGCGACAGACAAGTCAGGAAGGTCTGAGGACAATGATTAAAAAGGAGAAAAACGGACGGTTGGGCACTTTAGTCCTGCTGGGGGCCTGCACCACTGAGTGAGCCTTGGGGCCCAAAAGTCCTAAATCCGGCCCTGTTCGTAAACCAGCCTGATCAGACTATTGGAATGGGGGACAAGGGAAAATAACCCCTCAAAAATGGATTTATAAGAAATTTTACATAAAAAATCAAAAATAACCCCTTTGCAGGAGACCTGCATACTCAATGAATTTCAAATGTGTAAATAAGTGATATAGATAAAGCCTTATGCCTTATACCAAGTTTATGTCCACAGATGGGTGTATCCCAATATCCTGCATCACAATAACATGGGAAATTAGTATGCAGGTTCGCTGCCCCAGAAATAAAAAGAAATGATGAATACATGCTATAATCCAGTAAATCTCAGCTAGATGAGGTGCCATACCAAATTTCATAAGAATATGTTGAGAAATAAGCACTAATACAATTTTATTTATTTTCCCATGAGGTTAACATTGTAACAACGTGCTGTGTTTACATCTACTGATGTCTCAGTAACCAATGGTCATAGAGCAATGATTCAAAAACTATTTTTGTTTTGTTTTTTGGAGCTGAATTCAATGGTGAGAACTAAAATATGATTATTTTAATTTGTCAATGTTAAAGAAATCTAAAACCTTTTTCTTGAGAGGGTTTATCCCCCTTAACTCCCCCCCCCCCCCCGCCCTTTGGATGGGCCGATTGGGCTGATTTCAAACTCCTCCTAATAATTAGTATTTTATATTTGCAAATGAACGAATGGTGTTTTTAGAATCTGGGGACCTCAAAACAAAAAATTCTGATGGTTTTGGGCTTAGGTCTTACTATGAGACCTACGGTGACAGCTTCTTCCCTACAGGGGAAATTTGCTAAATTAAATCTAATTTTGGTTTAACCTATTGAACTCACCTAGAAAAAACAAATAATTTGTTATTTTGAATCATTGGTCCATGTAAATTGGTTACTGAGATACTTAAAGTGATCCCAATGTTAACATTTTTTTAGATGAATAAAATTTTATTTCTCGCTTATTTGTAAACTATCTGGATGAAACATAGTATGTGGCTTCATGTGGTTGAAATCTAATGGATTATGGCCTGAGATTCCTCATTCATAAATTTTTGTGGCTACAAACCTGCATACTTATTTTCCATGTTATTTTTATGGAGGAAACTGATATATGCTCAATTCGGATTTTAGGTTGATTTCACTTGATTTTAGGCTCCTTCTAAGTGATTTAGCTAATGATTTGAAATTTGCTGAGATATTCTGCAACAGAGTAGGGTGAGTGCACCAGTGAATGACCGGTTAAGGACGATGTCTCATGTTAATTTGACATTACTCCCTTTCTTCATAATCACAGTTATACATTTTACTTTAGAAAGTTCATTTATTCTTTAAGGATTAATCAATATCAGTTAAATACATTACTTTATGAGAATACTGGTTGTAATATTAATTAAAAGGCAACTATGTCAATGCTCCAATAAATGATCGGGACTGCACCAGTAAATGACTGAGCTTGCACCAGTGAATGGCCGGTCTCTTTTGGCTGAATAACTGTCAAAAAATTGAAAAGTCTGCTGACAACAATGAATAAGAATAATTCAGCTGAGAATATAGATCATAGCTAGTAAATGACTGATCTCGTTCCAGTGAATGACCGCTAAGTTTTTCCCCCGTCATTCACTGATTTTTGTCCTTGTTACGTTAGAATTTATGACCGCCCTCAGTAATAACTAATCATAACACGCACAGCAATAAAATTGATTTTAAATTGTAGGATAGTATGTTAAATATTATTTAATTGCAAGCATTTTTGAAATAATCATCAAATCTTCTACCATATATTTGTCAAATACCACTGACCTATCATTGCACAGCCCAAACTACTTGACCTAGAACCTTGAAACTTTGCATGAACGTTCCTCTCAAGGCATAGGCACCCACTAAGAATGCATTTTTTAAAATTCCCTCAGGGCTATGATACATCAAAGTTTCAATGTTAAAGTATAGGGAAGCTCATGTAGTTGCCATGGCAACCTTAACATTAAATTTGAAATCCAAGGAAGTTTTTCTGTTTTATCCACGGGTAAAACCATGTTGATCAGCTAGTCTATAAGTATAAAAGAGGATGTTGGTATATATATATATATATATATATAGCATTAATAAACTCAGACACCGCTGGACCGATAGCCACGAAACTTGGTAGATACATGTAGAATTTCATGGAATAAGTTTATACACCTTCAATTTCGTGATAACTTTCAGGGCTTAGCCCTGGGACCGTCTTAAAGGTACCCATGTCAGCGATTTTGAAAGAATTTGAGTTGGATTTGTTTACTAACAAAACATGTGAAAGTAAAATTTAAAACAGGTGATGTAAATTAATGGTATTTCTTTCTGCTATTTAATTGTATTTGTTTACATGAAGATTTGTTACTTGGTGCCAGATGGTTAATGAATTAAGACTTTTGAATATATTTTAAGTGCAATACACTATATAAAATGCTGGTATGTAGTATAAAATAAAATAAATAATTGATATTAATGAAGGACTTCTGTGATCACTGATCAATTATACTTGAAGGACTTCTTTTTTATGACAACAAACTGCTGTTTAAAGAGGAAGAGTGTGCTACTGTAAAGTCAAGTATTAATTTTATCTACAGCACTTTGAAACAATTGCCGGGACGGCTCATTCAATGTTTTTGTTCAATATAGAGCCTAAAAACGTAAGACAGCACTTTTTAATAATTGCTGGAGTGGAATTGTAATTTTTTGTTCAAGGTAGACCCTAAAACCTTAAGAAAATGATTTTTTACAGTGAATAAAATTTCAAGTCATGTTCTATGGTTCCTTTAACACGTATGCCTTCATGAAGGATTTCTAATACGCAGGTCTGCTGCGACGGGGGTGCAATAAATTTCAAATTAAGGGTAACTATGCTCAAGGACCCACAGTGTGGCCTTGCTATGCTACATATGCGAGCAGATTCAAAGCCGTCGAAAAAGCCAACGGTACCATTCCTTATATCGTGCCCCATGATCATCATCAGGGCAAGCTCAGATACCGAGCGTTAAGCAGAAACGACCATAAATTCTTCTCGACGATTGTCTTGGGTGAGCCAGTCTCTGTAAATTCGCTTCTTGAGTGTGTGAGCGCAATCCTCTTCACCTGATAGCAAGATCGACTGGACAGCCGATACAAGCAAACAGCACTTGCAAGAGGAAGGACCGCCGATATTGGGCATGAGCCTACCCAGGGCAGCAACACCATTTGGGGCTTTGTCGGTGGGGCGCTGGATATGGTCACATTTTTTATATAGACAGGCACTTTAGGCAGGAATAGAATACCCCGGTCGTAGCATATGCGTACTAAGAGCAAATCTCCAAAAACTTTTTTTGTTTTATGGAGGTAAATTTGATATGTTTAGAAAAGTAGATTTTACAACAAGAAAAATAAATGGGAAAGCAAAATGATATAATTGATGGGTGATAGTGTATGTTTAATTTTTATCGTGAGCGAAGCCACGGGTTCTTCTAGTACAGAATAAAAATGTAAATCCAGGTAAGACTTGCCAGGTAGGATAGTCACTATAGCAGGAAGCATCAAAATCGAATATAGTGGGACACTCAATATTAAATATGTTTAGAAAGTATTTTCGACTCCAACAATTTTAACCAATGGCAGATTATTTTTAATATTCCAAGGCTGGTTTTGCGCTTACTTTTAATTAGCTAGCCCAAAGAATATGCTTGATACCGGGCTTTTTAAGTAAAACTGACATTCACTGGGGTGTGGTCATTCACTGGTGCAACCACCCTATTTAATATTTGAAGGGGTCCCCCGTAAAACGTTCTAAATGACAAAAACCTAGTTTTGAGTAATCAAGGGTTGAAAGTTGAATTATAAAATTTACAGTTTTATTAAGGTTAGAACTTATAATCATGTATAATCTTTTAACACCCTATTTATAACATCATAATGTATCATTATATTGAATGTGTACTTGCCATCAAGCATTTAAAAACATTTTACGTGTTTTTTTAGGGGTTATAACGTTCTAAATGACTGGCGCTTGGAACGTTTTCTGACGGACTGCTCTTCTACTTTGGAAGAAAACATGAGGGAGAGTAGGAATACCAACAGAAACAAAAATAAAACTGAATATAAAACAATTTTATTGATGTAAAAGTACAAAAACGTAATGTTGTTAATAAAACATGATACGTCATTTTGCTAAAAGTTATCCACATGTGGTGCTTAAAACGTTATTCTACCCACCGGGGGCAATTTCCAGGCCTTGGCTTCTTATTTTTTTAAATATAGGGTAATCCAACTTTTCTATATTCAATCCTGGTCTTATCCTTCCACTTTCCAATATTTACTTCACGTCTTTTATTTTTATTTACGCGATTTTGGTCCTTGGGTGATAGCGCAACAACCGGCGGGGATTCCATCTTTCGGCGAATAGAACGTTATTCCCCAGAAAGTCTGTGCAGTCTTGCGAAGCACACTAACTTTGACAGACGAAATCAGGGCTACCAACTAAAATATCTTCAAAACTAAATATACCACGGTGTAGCTCATGTGCTGGAGAACCTTTTTCACTGAATATCTTTGATTTTGAAATTTTGTCGCTTAGAACATTTTACGGGGGACCCCTTCATTTATAATCATTAAAAGTGTCTTGTGCAGCTAGGTAGTAATCCCTGTCAAGGATCATATATCCCAAATGATAAGACATTGTGCATGCTGAGCCTTCTAATTAATAGCAAAATTAGTAATGTACCAGTACTATTGTTAAAACTATAAGATTAGAAATAAATCATTTAAAATAACAACTGAACACTTACATTTTATTGCAAAAACTAAAAAACATAAACATATTTATAAACAATATTATTTCTCAATCACATGGTTAAAACCATATGATTATCACAGATATAATTTAAAGTCACTATCTTGCACTTCTCTCCCCTTAAATTATGTCCATCTATTTTGTAGTCGATACAGGGTTTTCGTCTATAGCTCCCTCACGTTTCCTTATTTGGTCAGAGTGTTTCCTTTTTAAAAGACCTCCACAAAGAACTTCATATGAGTACAGACCGTTTTGCTTTTTAATTGTTCAATCTGACCATCCACTACCATTTTCATTTCTGATCCTCACCTCTTCCCCCACTTCAAAGATTCTAGGCTTTCTTTCTTCTCTTGTTTGATCTTTCCAAACTTTCATTTCCATTCTCTTTCGGAGGTTAGGATTTATATTGTAAAATATCGTTGGTATCCTTCGACCCAAGAACAATTCAGCTGGAGCTTTCCCTGTTGTTTTCTGTGGTGAGTTCCTATAACTAAAAAGCACATTTTGGAGTGCTAATGAACCATCCCCCAATTCCTTTTTGGTAGTATAATACCGTCTTTTCAATGTTCTTATTAGCCTTTCGACAAGTCCATTACTTTTTGGATGGTAAGGGGTTGTCTTAATGTGGTTTATCGAATTTCTCTTAAAGAACTCCTCAATTTCTTTTGACACCAACTGTGGTCCATTATCAGTTACGATTTCTGTTGGAAGTCCATATCTACTAAACCATGATCTTAAACATTGTATTATGACAGCAGAAGTTGTTGTTTTTAGACATTCAACTTCTGCCCACTTCGATAGAGTGTCAGTACCAACGAGCCACATCCACCCATTCACTGGTCCTGCTAGGTCAATATATGTACCTGTTCCCAAACTTTATCAGGTACATTCCATGGGTATAATAGTACTTCTTCTATTTTATCTCGATTCTCTTGACAAGGTGTGAATTTTTTCACAAACGATTCAATCTTCTGATCAAGGTTGGGCCACCACACGTAATACCGCGCTACAGATCTCATAGATGCAATTCCAGGATGTCCCGAGTGTAAAACTTTCAAACCACAATAGTAAATCATTTTCCACCACTAGTTCTTTTCTTTGTGAATATGGTTTTAAATTCTCAGGAACAGAAGTCGGCCAGGAGTCTCTCAGAACGTAGTTTTTGACTACTTTGATTTCAGAATCTATAGATGTTCTTTGTTTTAGTTGTTCATAGGACATAATGGTATTTACTTTATCCACATTCAAAAACTTAATGCAGGTTTCCTTCATTTGTTCTTCTTTAATCGGAAGTCTTGATAAAACATCTGCGCACATATTATCCTCTCCTCTTCTGTACTCAATTTCATATTTATATCGGTTCTGTAATGTGTCACCATATCTCTCATGTCTTTTATTTCCTTTTCTTATCTCCAACTCCTTTTGATCACTTCTCTCAAGATTTTTATTTATGTTAGTTACATCAACTTCTTTATAAACTTCATTGTTCATTTCTCAGCATATTGTGTGTATATTCAATGATACAGCATCTTTCATGAAAGAACACGAATGTTTGTCACTAACCGTAACCAACATAAAAATGAAGATTTAAAATATTTAATGTGGTTTGATTAATATGTTTTGCTGTAAAAAGATTCAGTTTTAGGGCAATATTGCAATAAACAGCTCATTAAGCCTTTAGTAAATTTGGTATTTCTAAAAAAAATTTGAAAAACTAAAAAAACAAAAAAAGCTAAAAAATCTCTCAAAGTTTGTCTAGCTCCAAGCAATCGTTCCTGATATATGAAAAACCTTTATGTCCTCATAGGGGCGTCTTTTTAGTGTGTGATTATAGTTTTATATGATGATATATCAATTTTTGTATTTTTTATTACCCAAATCATGAAAGATATGGTCAGGGAAGAGGGGTACGGTCTGGAAAAAACAAGAATTGCCGGTCGATTTACTCAATTTATTTAATACCTTTGTTTTAAATTATCATTTTAAATTATCCGTGGCACTTCAATGGGCCAATACCCTGGTTATTTAGGAGTTGAATGTATTCTGTTCCACAAAACTTTATAATAAAATATAAGCATTACCTTCAATATTTACATATTTCAAAAACTATAATTTTATTTTTTCATAAATCCTTCAATTGTACTGTTATAAGATAAAGTTGTCTTTCACTTCAATTGAATAGTGCAATTTACAACGAAATTTTTAATGATTTTCACGACCGTACCTCCGTACAATCGATAAGGCTGTCATGGTCGTGACAAAAAAGGTTTTGGTCGTGACAAATACGGTCGTGACATCACAATTATTTGTCCCTGTTCTGGTGATAGCCCTCACAGTTTGAGAAGACAAAGTGGACTTCTAGGTTAGCGTAGCGATTAAAATATCATATCAACAAAAATTAACACCATGTCTACTGTAACAAACAAATAATACAGACTTGGACACATCAAAATTACCAAAAACACAAACTTACCTTTGACAATCTTGATATTCTTGAAAACAAATAAAAACCACTGGAGCAACCAAAAGCACGTGCATTCACAGTTTGTCTTTCAAACCAACTGACGCTATCGTCACCAGGCTCGCCACTGTAGTGTTCCAAAGTTCCAAATTTTGCCGTTACGGTCGAGACTTAAAATCGAGGGATAGACTTATTTTGTCGTAATACTCAGTTCGCAATAAATAAAAAATTATTAAATACTCTTTTTTTGTAAGTTTAATAATTAGTGATGATATAAAAAAAACGGCATTATTTATTTTGGCACGTATAAAAATAGCAAAAAAAGCAAAAAAATAGCAAATTTATTTTGTTCTAAAAATAGCATGAAAGTTGAAGAATGGACCCTAGGGACAAGTTACGGTCGTGAGATTCGTGACTTTGAAAACATGGAAAAAATACCTAGAACCCATTAACAACTAAATAAATATTTGCAAAATGTTGCCCCGTCCCAAAAAATATTAAAACACATAATATGATACTATAAAAACAGTATCTACGAAATAACAGGCCAGGGACATTAAAGGGCACGATAAAAAATTTTCACTCAGTACTGTAGTTGATTAGCATAGGCGTGCCCATGGTGGGCCACGGCTGGCCTAAGGGGGGTGCCAAAATGGCCAAAAATGTATTTTTGTCTAAAAAATACAGAAGTAAAAATAAAACAATAAGCCAGTAATTTAGTAACAATTATGGCCTGGTAAAAATAAATGTTTTTATAATAATATAGAAAATTTACAAACTTTAGAAAATATTAGTATTTTGTGTGCAGCGTGTTACTTTTTAGGCGACGGTCTTATCAGTTCAACCGAGTCTATCATAAGGCTCTTTCACACGCTGATCGCAATTTCTTAGAAACGAGAGGCCAGATGTAAGAGGCCTTCTCTCTCCAAAACATAAATATTTTGATTGTAGTACTTCAGTTTTCATTTTCGAAGTAGGTAATAATTTAGATTAATTAATTGTAGTCTGGTCTTGACATTTGTGTAGAGCACTCCCACTTAAATTTAGTCAACGCATAGCATTATATCTGCTGTTATAGATTACAATCTTTTAATATTATTCATTTCAAATATCCAGTTATAATTTAGTGATTAGTTAGCTATAGGAAATAGTGTAATTTTAATATCTCGAAAAAAAAAGTGTCAGATTCTGGCTTTCGGAAAAAGGCCAAGTAAAGGATACGGACAACTCAACATAGTTCTAATTTACTTTCTATAAAGGATACGGACAACTCAACATAGTTCTAATTTACTTTCTTTGTGACAAGTAAGCAAGAGGAAGTCAACAAAGATAGTACCATAGGTAAATCACAATGAGTCTTTTTTTTTTAACGATAATATATTATATATTTTTTACAATAAAATGATAGTCTAAAATTTTTTCAGTATGCACACTTTTTTAGATTATCATAGAGAATCTCTGTGGTAATATTTCATTTGTTACGGAACGATTCGCGTTGTTGCGCGACCTAAATCGCCACCGTTATTTTATAGCAGTCACACATTGGAAACTTCCTAAACAAAACTTGCTCCCGTTCCCAACGATAACGCCAACGCAACGGCAATGTCGTTGCTTGCTCAACGACTCTGACAGTCGTAAGATTTATTGTTGTTGCTTTGCTTATCACAACTAACTATTAATCGCCTAATTGATCAAAACCCCCAATGTCAAAGATTTTTATGTTTCTTAATAGTGTTTTTGTTTACTGAATCTCCGATACTGATTAAGCTTGCCTGTAGAACGTTAATAACAACAATAATCAAAACATAAAAAGTAAGGTATAATATAAAATAAGGTTTCTTGAATTAAATTGAGAAAAAAGGCCCTATTACCTGATCTTCATTCAGTCAGTCTGCCTGTACCTACCTAAAGGGTTTTAAACATAATCTAACACCCATTTTGAACCTTTTAAGGAATCAACCTTAAACCTTGCGAATGTTATCGCTCGCTCCTCAGTAAACAGCTGTTTCACTATTGGGTTTCGGTGCGTAGACTGACACTTTACGTGCGGTTGTAGGAAAAATATTTTTCTGAGATAATATTAATGTTGTTGTGGCATACTTTTATAAATGGATAAAAATTGATTTTGTTTTGAGTAGGCCTAAAGATCAAAGTGAATAAATCTGTTAAATATTTCAAATATCCCATTATTCTCAGACATCCTGTGCACAGCCACAGGATGCACATAGATCTGGTATAAGTCTTAAAACTACACAAGGTGGTTTGGACTCAGTCTGTCGACAGTTTCGTTTGAGATAATTGTTCGTAAAATAAATTGTTATTTTACTTTATTATGTTGTATAATCGTATTTTTAGTTCTATTTTGTTGCTGTTATCCTTGTTATCCTTTTTATTTACCTCTTGTAGTCAAGTAAACCATTATCTAATTGTCTAGTATTGTATTTAGTCTGAAGTGTGAATTTATATTGAATAAAATTTGCTAATTATAACACACAAAGAGTATGTAGCAATACTCGTAACAGAAACACAAATTTATATCAGACAAATATTTCTTTTGTTATTCTAGACCTATGTATAACGCAATACAGTATTGATTGTCACATTCATAACAATAAATACATATTTACTTTAGCTGTTGGTAAAGTAAATATCGTACAAAAGGTTGAAATTTTCTAAGTGTAGCAGTGTGACCTTACGCACTGATAATAATAAGTGGGTAGCAGTGAGCCGCCCCATAATAATAAGTACCGCCCCGCTTATATTGACCCTGCGCACGCCTATATTGATTAGTGTATGACTGCATAGGTCTAGGACAACAGAATAGCTAAATCTAACTGGGAAATCTAATTTCTCAGTTAATTGTATGGCTGGAAACTCACAAACACCCTGATAATAAAACAAGGACATAAAAGGCTTTCTTCCAAATATAATACCCTGTTATGGCGAAACTTGCCCACATCCTAGACATAACATTCCTCATGGCTAAGTCTTCAGAAATTGTGGAGGAGTTAAAGAAAAGCGCTCTACTTTGCAGGATGTACATGAGATCATCCCCATTAGCAGCACCTGGAAAAAAATTAAATTGTAAAAAATATTATTGGCCAAACAAAAGTTTGATTTTGACCTACAGTAATTATTTTATTGAGGCAGAAAAAACTTTTTTCGCCACACAACGACGCAATCACCTGGTTTACAAACATCATTTGGTGATTGAAACCAAATCTTTTCCACCAGAGAGCCGAAAACTTTCAGGGCCAAAAGTCAGCTGATCGTGTATTTGCTTAAAACAAACGT
Source organism: Flexamia atlantica (assembly GCA_035578135.1). Lineage (NCBI taxonomy): Eukaryota > Metazoa > Arthropoda > Insecta > Hemiptera > Cicadellidae > Flexamia > Flexamia atlantica. Next base: position 190,368,266 of record JAQJVK010000001.1, on the reverse strand, counting down.
GAGAACATCACATAATTATACGAAATTCAATAGTTGCGATCATATGATTTTCATACCTGTGTTTGTTTAAGCCATGACAAAGAAGTTGTATCGTTGCTCATCCTCAAAGTTTTGTTTTCAAGTGTATCAAATAAATAATCAGAGTTATAATGTTATATATGGTATATTTCATTGTGTACCAACTTTGAAACATGATCTCGAGCCTGCAAAACCTTATTTTCGACCCTTGTTACGAAATATACTGTTCTGTGATGCCAACTGGTCACAAAACATTGTGGAGGAATTTCTATTTTTATAATTAATTTTTAGTAAGGAATCAATTTTTTTTCTTTTGGCTTCTATTGCTGATTACAGGCTCAGTGAAGTAAAAGTATTTCCCTGGTTAGAGAAAATTCAGTTTCTCTTGAGGATCACATGTTCCTGGTTAGCTCCTACGATGGCTTTGCAGGGCCGCCGAGAGGCCATGTCAGCCGAGTCTCAAACTTGGGGCCCGGGCTCCAAAGGGGCCCGGGGTGAGCGGAGTTTTTAGATTGAGGAAATATTGGTATCGACTTCTAGGAAATAAAATTAGGCCTAAATGGAAAAAAATAAAATATCTAGCATTATCATGCAAATTACTTTGATAATACAGTATTTAGTTAGGGCAAAAACCATTGTTTTGTCTGTCTATACTATTATTGTATTTCATTGACCGTGAAAAAACGGAAGAGCAACTTTGTGAGTGGAACGAGCGCGGAAGTTATGAGAAAGAGACGAATGACTGGAAAATCCATTAGTGCGGGACACTGTTGGCGGTAATTTTTATCAAAGTATCTAAATCTGACTGACCATTCAACCTCAATTGGTTCGGATTTTTGGAGTCCCTATATGTATGATGTTCCACCTCTAGACTGCCTAAAAATGCAAGTTTAGGGATATAATTTTTGAAAGTTTTCCGGGGGAGGGCCCCCAGACCCCTTTTTTGCTGGGGGGTATTCCACATCCCTCAGACCCCCTGAAGCCCGTGCAGTGTGCAGACTTAGGGCCTGGTCTGGCTCTCAGCAGCCCTGCGGCTTTGTAGATATAATCTGGCATTAGAACCATCATCACGTTAATTGTCTTTTTAAGAATATTATACTTTCTTTGCCTGATATTCATTGCTGGTAATAGTGATTATATATTTTGATTTTAATTTCCGCGGACATTTGCTATAAATGGTAAACACCCCCCGTTACAGCAGACCTGCATACTCAGCGAATTTCAAATGCAAAAGAGCATATTTCAATCCAACACGGCGAGATTTGACATGTAGTACAGTGCAATTAGCTCAAAAACAGGCCTTAGGTCAACATTCAAAAACACAGAAGGAATTTGCCTGGAATATGTGCAGGACACCTCCCTTGCTTTGGAAACAAAAGTCCCAGAAAATCCCTTGAAGGGTTTTCCGCCATCTTGAAAAAACCTCTGCCATATTGGATTTTTGTAAGCTTCTAGTAAAACTACAATAACGACAAAACCAAATGACCCAGAGTATTGAAATTGATTTAATTTTGTTCAAAAATAAATTTTATACAAGAAAAGTATAGTTTTTATAGTAATTTATTAGTATAAAGCATAGTTTAGACGTGATAAAGTGAAAAAGTTATAGTTTTTTTCCGAAAAATCAAGTACACTCTTATAAACTTGCTCCATTTTCAAATTTATAACACTTATAAATACTCAACATTCACCGATTAAAAATATTGCAATAAAATTCTGAACAAAATTTACTACTGTTCAGCATTAAATTGGTTCTCTAAAGCTACTCCGGGGACAAAATAAAAATGAAGTTTAAACGCGAGCGGCCGGTGTTGTGTCGGTTATTGGATTTGTGTAATCTTCTAGTAAAACTACAATAGAGTCAAAACTAAATGACCCAGAGTATTGAATTTGATTTCATCTTGTTCAAAAATAAATTTTTCACAAGAAAAGTGTAGTATTGTGGTAATTTAATGGTATAAAGTATAGTTTGAACGCGATGAAGTGGAAAAAGCTACAGTTTTTTTTTTCGAAAAATCAAGTACACTCTTATAAACTTGCCCCATTTTAAAATGTATAACATTTATTATTAACTTTCAACAATTAAAAATAACGCAATAAAATTTTGAACAAAATTTACAACTGTTCAGTATTAAATTGGTTCTCTAAAGCTACCCCGGGGACAAAAGAAAAATGATGTTTAAATGAGAGCGGCCGGTGTTGCGTCGGTTATTGGATTTGTGTAAGCTTCTAGTAAAACTACAATAGAGTCAAAACTAAATGACCCGGAGTATTGAATTTGATTTCATCTTGTTCAAAAATAAATTTTCTACAAGAAAAGTATAGTTTTAAGGTAATTTAATTGTATAAAGCTACTCCGGGGACAAAAGACGCGATGAAGTGAAAAAAGTTATAGTTTTTTTCGAAAAATCAAGTACACTTCTATGAATTTTGCATATTTTAAAACGTATAGCATTTATTAGTAAACTTTCACCAATTAAAAATATTGCAAACAAATTATTAAAAATATTGCCTACATGAAAGCTTCAATTTTAGTCCAGGCAACGAATAGTTACAGAGGGAAATTTTTGGAACACTATTTTTGACTTTGCAGCTTTGTTTGGACAAGTTAGGAGGTGAACATATCAAAAGTCCCCGTTCGTAGCCCTTGAGCGGGGGGGAGGGAGGAGGGTCTTAAGGTACCATTGTTTGGTTTTTGCTAAATTTTGGAAACCTATCAACTTTTAGTACTCCCTATTAAATGGGCAAATTAAAGAAAATTAAATTTTATGAAAGAAAAGTATTGACCGATTTTCTTAACGGGACCACTTTTTGAGATACTGTGCAAGAGAGATGGAGAATCTTGTGAGGGGAAGTGATAACCAATCACAGTCCCTAGTGGTGACATGCTCGATCACAATTGGCTGAAGCAAATATGTTTTTGTTGTTTTTTTTTTAATTTAACAGTTTTGTGACATCTGTTACATACGTCACTTTGATACGATAATCCCTGAACCTAATACTTTGTAACTTGTATTAGTAACGAATATTTGTTTTCATACCGTCGGGAGGATAAAAAAATGGTTTTCAAAATAAAACAGCTGTTGATAGCTTATAAAATTAAGGCTATCGGCAAAAAAAGAAATATCTATAGCCGAATACAAATAATGTTATAAAAATGGATTATTTACACATTGCATATGTGAATGGTTATTTTTAAAGGATAATGTTTTGTACACAATGACTGTTACAATTCTTATCTCAAAAATAATCAGAGCATAATTCAAGTATTAAGTAATATTAGGTTTTTCATTTAATTAATCTATTATTAGTTTATATTTTTAATTATAAAGTTAACTAGGCGTTTAGCAGATCGTATAAAATGATGGGATATGGTTGAAACTAATAGTATTTGATCCTAGAACTCGGTAAGAGTAACAGTAGCCTACCCTTATGTTCTCAGGCGCTCACTGTAGTTCGCTAGCATTCACGCATGAGAATGGGTGCAGTCACACCAGACCAACGTAGAGTGCCGCTAGTTTAACGATTCAAACTCGCGAACCAATAAACATATAAAAGAAGGCATCAGTGTTAAGGGGATAAATTAACGTTGAGTTGCAAAACGGTGCGGGATTTTCTGAAACGTGATGTAAGCTTTAGTTCATCTTTCGGGCTTTAGGCCTACTAGATCGAGTTCTGACGAGTGCGAATGCAATCTATAACAAGCAGGAGTGAACGCCAAAAATGGTGGGAGTTCACTATTGTCGAACCAGGGTAAACCTGTCTTGCCCTGCAAACATTCGGCGGATTATGCTGCTTGAGGCCTTGAAAGAGCGCTTAGGAACGATCCATGCTGAAAATTTGTTTAATCAATGAAAATAGGCTTTTTTCAAAAACTTTTAATTGGTGTTTAACAACAGAATAAGCTCTACATCTGGTATCATAACTATGTGTGCTACAGTTACATCCTAACTTCTGATATTTTACATAAATCTAATAATTGGTTCATATTCGCATTACCTAATTTGTTCACTAATAAATCTAAACCAGGTATATACCTAACGTTTAATTTTAACTTGTTCGTTGTGAATGTTTTCTAGGCCTAGTAAACACGCAGTGCCAAGTTTAATTGTGAGTAATCTTTACATTTTTGTTCTTCACCACTACAAAAATGGAAAAATGTACCATGCACACTCTATGATTGTTAAGCTAAACGTTAAAAAATCGGTTAACATGAAAAAATACGCCCTTAAAATCTGCTATTTCATATAGTATGCACGACAAAAAAGCCTTTCTGTACTCGTAATTTTTACTTTTCATCCTCTGATCTAAATAAGAAATCCAACAATTCTTCACAGCTGTCTTTTGAATAATAGTGAAAAGAAACTGTTGCAACTGCAACCGGTAAATGAACAGTTGACATTAAAAACATGTTTCTAAATAGCAGTTGCATACGAAAAAGTAATAGTTCCTCTAATCCGTTCGGTAGTTTAAAGGGGAAAGAGGAATGACGGGAGGGGTTTAACCTCCCCTACATGCGCGGAAATTTTCTGCGCATGGACTCGTTAAGAAAATTTAACAATATATGTCTATTTTGGTCCAACCATTTACAAGGTTAGTACTAATTTTATCTTATACTCTTATATGAGCAATGTTATCGTCCGTGTTTGCTTGCTTGCTTGTTTGTTTGCACAATTAACTCTAAAACGGCTCCGAGGATTTCCTTCAAAGTCTTGAAATTAGTAATTTAAGACTCAAAAACGTTTCCTATGTAGACCACTTGGCCAGGGGACATCTAATAATGTATTAAATTAGTTTTAAGGTTGTAAAATTTTAACATTGGCCTTATGAGCTGTCATGATAGCAACGAAATAAACAAGGAAAGTGTAAACAAATGAAGTAATCATAACAGTTGTTTGGAAACAACAGCCATCTAGGAAAAATACATCGTGTGGAATAAAAATTGCATGGAGTAATAAAAAGGTTTTTATTTATAAATTTTATGACACTGAAATATTTGATAGTAATTGGATGAACTGGTAATCATGAAAAAATATCGAACAAGGCTCGGTCCACCAGGTACTTAAACGAATATCCCTTCCATAAGAAATACATGTGAATTAGTATGTAACATAAATGCCCAATGGGGCAACGCTTTTTCACCTAAAGGTAAATGAACAACACTTAGGAAATATTGACAAAATTTCCAGTAATTTAACACCACAGTCATATATACCCCCGTTGCAGCAGTCCTGCATACTCAGCGAATTTCAAGTGCATAAATAAATAATTTAAATGAAGTCTCGCATCAAGTAAAATCAATATACATTCAAAAGAAAGCGTGCAAAAATACTCTCCTAGTGGCTTTTAGGAGCAAAAGGCTATACAAAAATAATAGCCTATACTTGGCATGAAAATGCAATGTTCAAAACTTCAAAACAGCTGGCTTTTCCAATTTAATCATATGGAGAAATGACCAGCTGTTTAAGTTTGAGTAAAAAATTTCATAGACATCATCAGTAAAAATCTGTATTCTATATAGTACATTTATTTGACATATTTAGTTATCTGGCCTTTAAATAAGCCATATGTCTGTATCCACCTGGCTTTGAATGAAACATCAGCTCACATGTTTTAATGTAAACAAAGCAAACGTTTTAGATCCCAATGCTACTTTAATGGCAGTTATTTTATGTTATTTTTTGTTTTCTAGCAAACTTTAAGAAATTACAGTACTTTTCCTGAGTCCCTGATATTAAAATATTTAATTTGAGCCCTTTTCCCTCATCCTGTGACTTGCTAATGCCCACAATTGCTATTCAAAAATAAATTATTTTCCATAAGATTAGTATGGAAAAATGCAGGTTTGCTGCCTAAGAAATTTGAAAATGAGGTATCATAGGCTACAATCCAATATATCTAAACTATATGAAGCCATATAACATGTTTTATCAAGATATGTTGAGGAATAAGAAAGCTATCCAATTTTATTTACCTCTCATGATAAGGTTAACATTGGGAAAGAGAGTACACAGGTTTACTGCCTCAGGAATTCGATGATTTGGGTATTTTAAACCATAATTCAGTAGATACTAATTTTATGAAGCCCCATGCCAGTTCTTATCAGGATATTTTGAGAAATGAGCAAACTACATAACTTTTTTTATTACCCATAAGGTTAACATGGAGAATGAGTATGCAGGTTTGCTGCCATGAAAATGTAAAAATAGGGTATTTTAGGCCATAATCCAGTATATTTCACTAGATGAAGCCACATATCCTACACTCTTATATGAGTAATGTTATCGTGCTTGCTTGTATGCTTGCACATTTATCTCAAAAACGGCTCCGAGGATTTCCTTCAGAGTCTGGAAATAAGTAATTTATGACTAAAAAACGTCTTTTATGCAGATTACTTGGCCAGAGAAAATCTAATCGCGTAATAAATTGAATTTTAAAGTTGTAAAATTTTAACATTGGCCTTATGGGTTGCCGTGATAGCAACGAAAAGAAACAAGGAAAGTGTAAACAAATGAAGTAATCATAACAGCTGTTTGGAATTTACAGTCATCAAGGGAAAGACAGCAAATGGGATGAAGAGTCCATGGAGCAATAAAAAAGGTTTCTATTTATCAATTTTATGACATTGAAATATTTTATAGTAACTGGATGAACTGGTAAACATGAAATAACACCGAGCAAGGCTCGGTCCACCAGGTACTAAAGTTTCATCAAGATACGTTAAGAAATAAGGAAGATATAGAATTTTTTATTTCCCTTAAGGATAACATGGGAAATGAGTATGCAGGTTTGCTACCATAAAAATGGAAATATCGGGGATTTTAGATTAAAATGCATTAGATCTCATCTAAATGAAGCCACAAACCAAGTTTTATTAAGATATGTTGTGAAATAAGCGAGATATAGAATTTTACTTTTTTCTTATTTCCCATAAGGTTAACATAGGGACAACGTACTTTGTTTACCACTTTCAGTATCTCGGTAACCAATGGACATAGAGCAATGATTCAAAATACTAAATTGTTTGTTTTTTCGAGCTGAATTCAATGGTGCCAAACAAAATTGGATTATTTTTCTATGTGAAAAACCCAAAAACCCATTTTTGGGGGGGTTTACCCCCTTTACCCCCCCTTCCAATGGTCCGATCGGGCTGGTTTTCGAACTCATCCGAATAATTACTACTTTACACACCTGTGCCAAATTTCATTCCGATCGGACCATACTGAAATTTGATCATGTTTAATGAATAATTTTTACCTAAAAAATCCAGTCAGTTTTTAATATGCTTTCCGAGAAGATTTGAATACGGAGGCTTAATGACATGGAAAAAATTGGTAATTTTAAAGTAAATATAAGCCAAGTACGAACTTAAATTATAAGGTTTTAAGATATAAGCTTGACTCATTTTGATTGCCTGTTGCACATCAAGCTTATACTGGACAACGTACTATTTTCTACTTGTAATATCCTGGTATTTAATGGTCGTGGAAAAATTATTAAAAATAATTATGTAACTTAACTAATGAAAGGGTATCACCAACCATAACAAGCTGCAAAATATTTTTGGATTCCAAAAATTAAATAAAGGAAAAATAAAAATAATATTTTTAATCATTGTTATATTAATTTGTAAATACATATTACCATTTACTTATGATTTTGGAGTTGAAATAAAAAAGAAGTCCTAAGCCAATCCTGCTTACAGCAAACTGAAGTTAATACCTTTAATACCTCATAGGAGTGGGACGCAGCACTGGCTGCGTATTTTAACCGAAATATGAGTGAAGGATGATTGTGGCGCAATCTTGTATTCTTGTTACTGACTAAGGCCGACATGTTCCTTAGACAGGACTTTTAATTAGCCCCACAGCAAATGGAAACTAAGGGACCTACATTTTAACGTGGGATTCGAATCACAATTTCATTATGTAATGTTCTCCTTATCAAATAATTTATATTAGAAAATTATTATACATTATCAGACTAGTCCTTGAAATTAAGTAGCATATGATGAGCTCAAAATAAAATGGTTATCGAGCAGTAGTAAATTTTGTTAAGAATATAATTGCGAATTGCGATTTCTAAACAGTAAAGGTTATTTAGCATTAATTGTTAGTGATTTAAATTAGAGGAAAATTTACGACAGGGTACTTGATCTGTCTTAACAAGTAATATGTTTTTCACTAAAAAAAAAACATGTAAACCAAGCCTTATACTATTAGATGACCATAAAAAAACTTAATTTTACTTGTGTAAAATTTATTTCGTTATAAATTTAAATCATAGTGAATGCTCTGGATCTATCCCTTCTCCTTAATTGCAGTTTTACTAGAGTCCAATATGGCAGAGGTGTTTATTGAATGGTGGAATACCCGTTACGGAATTTATTTTAAGGCATGGAAAGTGTCCTGCGCAAGTCCCAAACATTTTTTCACTGTTATTTTGAAGGGTAAGATAAGTTTAGACCGAGAGCTATCATTACTGTACAATGATTGAAGAATGAGCTTTTGATCACCTACGATAAATGTTAAATTTCTTCATATCAGTTGCACCTAACAACAACTGTTATATTATGTGAATTCTGTAAAGAACTTCTTTCAATACCACTTTAATTAAAAATGAAATTTTCCTATAGCAAATGTAAAAAAATTGTTGTAATTAATTTTTAAAAGTGACAAAAAATTAAAACAATTATTTTAATGTAATATACAGTTTTATTATCGTGGAATAACGTGTACATTATTATATTAAAAAGTACAGAATTTAATTTCGAATAGCCTAATGTGACACCATTCCCAGATATGTAAGTTATAAGTACGTTTAATTGTCCAAAATATAAATGTACTACATGAATTCAAATTGCTGCCTCTTTCTCAAAATGGCGGAAAACCCGACACGGGATTTTTTGGGACTTTTGGTTTTGAAGCTTGAGGAGTGTCCCCTACATATTCCTAACATTTTTTCAATGCTATTTTGAAGGGTAAGGTTAGGTTAGCCTTGGAGCTAATATTGCTGTACAATGAATGAAAAATGAACTTTCGTTCTCCTACAATGAATGTTAAATTTCTTCATGACTGTTACACCTAACAACAATTGTTATATATGAATTTTATAGAGAATTTTTCGCACTACAATATTAATTCAAGTAATATTTTCCTACAGTAAATCTAGAAAAAATGTATCGTGATTTATTTTAAAATGTGACAAAAAAACCTAAAAAAGTTGATTTTGATGTGATATTTAGTGATGATATCTTGCAATAACTTGTACATAGTTGTATTAAAAATGTACAGAATTTAATTACAAATAAAATAACACCATTCCTATGTCTGTAAGTTAAAAAATACGTTTAGCATTGTCCAAAATATAAATGCACTACACAAATTCAAAATGGCTGCCTTTTTCTCAAATTGGCGGAAAACCCGTCACGGGATTTTTTGGGACTTTTGGTTTTGAAGCTTGAGGAGTGTCCCTTACGTGTTCCAAGTGGTTTTCTCCTGTGTTTTTGAAAGTTGACCAAAAAGTCTAATTGCACTGTACTAATGTTTTTGTAAGCTCCATAAGAGAGGAGCCTTACAAGGAACATTTCAAGAGAGGATTGACTGGTTGGTCTGCTAGTTTTGTGTATGAAGCTAATTTTTTCTTTAAAAAAAATTAGTTTCGCTTTGTGCTATTTTTCCTTTGTCAAAATTCAGCTGGTAATTTTCAGACCAGCAGTGTTGAGCAAAATGTTGTGTTCTTGTTTTCTTTTCAGCATAGTGTTTTTGTGACTGCTTTTACAGTTCTCTGCTGTTTTAGCAATGTTTTTTGTCCAGGTTATCCTGGCTGTGTGTTATTACCAATCTTGTTATGTTCTAGGTTTTTTTCACCTGAAGACGGGATCAGATTTCAGATCCCGAACGTTGTGAAACTTGTTTTTTATTAATTGGTAATGGCAAAAGTCCGCAAAAATCAAAATCAAAATATATTATTGTCCTATCTTAAACTATATTTCTGTCTTCCACAACATTGCCAATCAGGTAAAAAGTAAGGGAAAATAATTTTAGTATTGCAAGAAGATAGAAAGGATGTAGATGATTGTAGATATTAATTTCGGTATTTTTCAAACAAAGTCATGACTTATGCCAGTCAGGTTTAAAACTGCTAAATAATTTTTAAGTTGTCTTAAAATAGTTTGAATTATTGAAAGTAAAAAGGAACATACCATAATCTCCAATATGAGGATTGTAGAACTGGGAGTAGCTCCTGAGTCCCCTGTATGTAAATTTGTAGAAATATACTGGACTAAAGACATTGACTTGGGCTTGAAGTGCTGCTGCTCGACCGTTATCAGCCAGAAACTGCCGATCTCCAAACACCTCGTGACAACACACAAATTAGAAACTCTTTAGAAACTGATATCCAAACACCTCGTGACATCACACAAGTTAGAAACTCTTTAGAAACTACTTATATCCAAACACCACATGACAACACACAAGTTAGAGACTATCAGAAACTGTCAATCTCCAAACATCCCATGCAAACACACATGGGGGTAAATTCACCATTTTCATTGGGGGCGCAAGATTTCCAGACTTTTATAGCTCAATTTCAACCTCCCCTAATCCGCTTTAAAAAGAGTTAGACAGACCCCCCCCCCCCCCAAAACAGAGAAAAAGAAAATCTGGTCTTGTGTGGTGTTTTTTTATTCTTTGGGTTAGTTTTGGTTGTAGACAAAACTTTGCCAATGAAGGCCGCAAAATGTCTGAGAGATTTCCCGACAGGATTACAGCTGAGAGATTTAACGCAGTTGCGATACCACCACGGTGCTACCACGGTTCGCTATGATAAAACCTAGATTATGGAATACCAACTGTAAAATTTTACTACCACAAAATGACCACAAGAAATTTGCCAATCCCTGTGAATCTTAAAGATTTTTTTCTAATACTATGCAACAAAAATAATTTGTTGGCTGTAAATAATCAAGGTAATTTTTTTTTCTTCAAAAACTCAACTGCCCATTGCTAGGAGCCAATAGACCTGTGCGGCAATCTTAAGACTGCGGCGAGGTACTGCGGTGATCTTAAGCGAGGTACTGTAACGGCAGTAGTCTTATAGGCCAGCCAGAGGTTAACGCTCATGATTGGACAGCAGTTCCTATTCTGTTCTTAAGAATTAAGTGTCAGTTTAGTTTTATAGACATGTTTTATTTATCTTATAATATTTCAATATTTAGTAGATCTGAACTAGAAGAAGCCATACACCAAGTTTTATCAAGATATAAGGAAGATATAGCTCTCTTTATTTCCAATTATGATAACTTGGGGAATGAGTATGCAGGTTCACTAACACAAAAATTGAAATATCGGGGATTTTAGACTAATAGTCATTAGATCTCATCTAGATAAAGCCATAAACCAAGTCTTATTATGATATGTTGAGAAATAAGCGATATATAGAATTTTACTTATTTCCCGTAAGGTTAACATTGGGACAACATACTGAGTTTACCATTTACAATATCTCAGTAACAAATGGACATAGAGCAATGCAATGATTTAAATACGGAACTGTTTGCTTTTTTGAGCTGAGTTCAATGTTGCTAACCAGAATTAGATTATTTGAATTTTCCTATAAAAAAAACTGAAAATCCCCATTTTTGGAGGGTTTATCCCCTTCACCTTCCTTCCCGTGGACTGATCGGGCTGGTTCACGAACTCGTCCAAGTTTTTACCACTTTATACTTGATACTGATGTACTTCCTAATATTATATCAGTATCAAGTACTGTTAACCGAGGAAATTGTGGTTCAGATTCCACGTTAAAATGTAGGTCCTTTAGTTGCCATTGGTTGTTGGGCTATTAATTACCAGTCCTGCCTAAGGAACATGTCGGCCTTAGTCAGTAACAAGCAGGGCTGGACCCAGCTTTGGCGGGCCCTGGTGAAGATATTAGGCCGAGCCCCTCATGTCCTGGTGCTGCACCCGTTGTGCTCAAAACCGTAGCTGATTTCCGGCTCGTGGTGACCTTTTTTTTATTTTACTCTTTACGTGTAGATTTTGGTCCCTTTGTTGCCATTACGGGCCCTTTTTACCTGTTCCCGGGCCTTGTCGGGGGGTTTCCACTATTTCGGAGGGGGGTTCTGACCCCCCTTGACCCCGGGCCCCGGTAAAATTGTACCGGGAAAACCGGTCTGAGTACGGCCCTGGTAACAAGACTACAAGATCGCGCCACAGTCATCCTTCTCTCGTCTGTCATTCATACTTGGCTTAAAATACCTACCTGGGTAGGTCGCCATTTCAAGTAATGTATCTAATGTATATATGAACACCTAAACCGAGTCTAGCTTTTTGGTCAAACGGAAGAAACAAAATACAAATTGTTGAGACGGACAGGCATCAATGTTGGATAAGTTCCAAAACCAAGACCCCACAGTGTTAGCACATTGTATCTCTGCAGACACGTCCCATGAAAATAATATGTCAGAGGGGGCTGTGGTCTTCAGGGAACGCTTTGGAAAACCATCCTCAGCCAATATCATTGATACACATCTGGTCTACCAAATAATATATGATAAATCTGAAATTTACAGTCTGATCACCAAGCAAGAATTTTTCCACAAACCTACTGTTACTAAATACAAAATACTCCCGTTGCAGCAGACCTGCATACTCAGCGAATTTCAAATGCAAAACAACATATTTCAATCCAACATAGCGAGATTTGACATGTTTTTGTAAGCTCCATAAGAATAACATGAGGAATGAGTATGCAGGTTTGCTACTACGGGTATGTTAAAACTGGGTGGTTTTAATACAATATTTAGTAGAACTGAACTAGAAGAAGCCATTTACCAAGTTTTATCAAGATATGTTGAGAAATAAGCGAAATATAGAATATTAATTATTTCCCATAAGGTTAACATTGGGACGACCAGTGTTGGGGAAGCTACTTTTAAAATGTAGCTAGCTACAGCTTCTCGCTACAGGTTGTAAAAAGTAGCTTTGCTACAGCTACAGCTACAGGTTTTGAAAAGTAGCTAGCTACAGCTACAAAAATCCTGTTAGAGCTGCAGCTACTTTTTTAGCTACTTTCATGAAATAATTCCTACTTTCCCTGTCTTTCGCAGTAATCGCAGTGGTGTATTGACTGAACTGAACACCCATCTGGCTTTTAGACGTGATTCGCCAAGTGTAGTTCAAGTAAATAAATGAATAAAAATCAATGAACTTACAAGTTTTTAAAACTATTTGCCACTGTAGGCTTGTTTAAAATATATTGTCTACCATATCATATTTGCACTACCTTAAAATTTAAAATTATACATATATCTGTTAGCTATTCAATAAAAATGTATATGGTAGCTATAATAATATTTGAAGGTCTATTATAGATTACGCCCGTGTATCGAGACTCTTAGGCTGAATCCCTTTTCACATTTTAATATATAGGCTAGAGCTATTTCAGTTCTTATCAGTCGCTCGAGGAGGAAGGTTGTGCGTTATGTGTGCTCCGCTCTGCATGTGTGCGTGAATCTACCGATCGGACCGTCTAACCTACAATTACGACCACGTGTACGTGTAAATTGAATTTCTGTGGAAATTGGACATAATAATATTGTTTTCATATTTACACAATGTCAGATCAGTGTTTCAAGTGCAAAAATAACTTTGTAAACGTTAAAGACAGTATCAAATGTGTCGAGTGTTCGTAGAGCTTCCATTCTGCATGTTGTAGAATTGCATCTTTTGATAAACTTAAAAAAATGGGTGCCGCTGCAAAAAATGCGTGGAAGTGCGATGTGTGTGTCGGAGAAACTTCGTCTACTCACAGTAAGTCAGACACAGAATCTGTGGACAGTAAATCTTCGCTTTGTAAGTTGCTCGACGCCCTTCGTCGGGAAATGAATTCTCAGTTTGCGTAGCAGTCGGCTCGATTCAATACAATGGAAGAAAATTATTCATCTTTGTCAACTTCTTTCAAGAGTCTAAACAAATCATTGGTGGGGTTTGAACGGGATATTAACCAGAATATCAGTAAACTCAAATCTGATAAAGAAATGCTGCAGAAGCAAGTTGCAGAACTGCAGGACAGTATGCAAGATCACAACAATATACTCGTCGAAACAATTTGGAAGTGAGAGGGGTTCCGGTTACCAGCAACGAGGACATATACGCAATAATTAAATCTATTGCGGACGCTCTAGGACAGAACTATGACTGGAAATATGTGTCTGTGGCTCACCGGCTACGCCCCAGCACCACTCGCCAAGGGGCGACACCGATCATCATAGCCTTTGTTTCCCGCACGGCTAAGGAGGAGTGGCTGGCGGCTGCGAAGAAGAGGTGGAAGTCTGGGTCGGGGCTGTCGACTAAGGACCTTAGAGCATCGCTGCCAGAGGGTAAAGTCTACATCAATGAGCATCTTTCTCTGGCCAATAAACAACTTCTGGGAGCTGCGAGAGCGGGGGTCAAGGCAGGGGACATCGCCTTCGCCTGGTCCACCGACGGGAAGGTGTTTGTGCGGAAGATGGCACACTCCCCACCAAAAAGGATTACAAATTTAGGTGACCTTGATAATCTAGGTTAAATGTCAGTATCCAATGCCCTCCAATACGTCTTCTTACTCTTGTTTTTAAATTGAATTTATCAACAAATGGAGTTTTATTAGTTCATTTGTAAAATAGTTTTGTCCCATTATTATTGATTTTCCTGTGTAAAAGTTTCAATCCTTTGCTGAGAATATTCTTGAGATAAAATTAATGTTTTGGGATTGCTTAATCAAGTAATTCAATCCAACAAGTTAAAGACTACATTTATTTAAAGTAAAGTTTAATAACGATAAATTATTTGGTTTAAATGGAGGGATGGATCATTATAAAGTTCTTTAAGTACGGTGAGCAATAAATCCAGTAAGGATTAGGTTATTCGTTTCTTTTCTAAATTCTGGAGTTGGCTGTTAGACTAGTGAAATAAAATGTATTATTCAAAATTATTCATGTTTGTTACTTACATTTTTTCCCTTTTTTGTCATAAGAAAATATTCTAATACTTTATGTCAACAAATAAAAAACAATTTTTATTTAGAAAAATTGAAAATTGTTATTAAAAAATTGTTATTTGGGATATTGTTATTTAGTTTACTTAGAGTATTATGAGATTCCATTTTTGAATCCTCGTAAAAAGATATTACTCTAATAAGGAAGATTTATTTTCTATTAATCTTAATGAATTTGGTTCAAAGTATTAAATGTCAGTACAGTAATTAACTTTCAATATTCTGAATTGTTGCTAGTGTTATGGTCCATACGTTTGTATATTTACAATTATGTAGCCTAACCGTGAGATAATTAATTGAACATCATGATTTTTGAAGATATTGTTTTTTCTTTCCTTTCTGGAAATAAAAAGTTATATACATCGCTTTGGCAAACGTAAAAATGTATAGCTTTCATTATTTTGAGAATTATTTCAAGTTATGTACAAATGTTGAGTTCAATAATGGCAGAATTAAAACTGGACCTATATTAACATGTTTATCTAATCAACTTCAATAGTTTCCATTAATTCTGGTCACATTTTTTAATTTATTTTTTCCTCGGTATTGGTTGGGCATGTCTGGTGGGCTGGCACTAGATTGCATTGTGGAGTCATCACTGATGGTGAAGAGGAAGCCTGACATATTTGGAAAAAATGAAAACGTACGCAATTACAATACAAGACAGAAGGAAAATGTTCATGTAACACAAGTGTCAAGCACCCTGGCCAAAGGTGGCCCTCGCTACCTGTGCGCAAAAATTTTCAACAAACTTCCTTAAGAAATTAAGAAGACCGATGACATTGAGCAGTTTAAAAATATCCTACAGGAATATCTTATCTTATTGAAGAGTTTTTCAGCGAATAGGCCATTTACCAAATTGACGACCACGGCACCTCAGTGCTTCTAGTGGGAGAACAACAAGTAACAAGTAAGTAACAAGTAACAAGGAGTTTTTAGACGACGTAGAAAGAATGAGGTGTGTGAATGAGAGTGTGTATGAGGATGTGGAACAATTTATCAGGAATTTTAAAATTGGTTTGGGGAATATTTCAATTTTACATGTTAATATAAGGAGTTATAATAAAAATATCAATGAGTTTCTTGTAATTTTGAATACATTTAAAGTAAAGTTTGATATTATTGTTCTGACGGAGACATGGCAGGATTCAAATGGGGTAGTCTTGGATATTGAGAGGTATGAAGTAGTGAGTAATGAGAAGTGTAGAAACCAAAATGATGGGGTAGTTGTGTATGTGAATGACAGGTATGCTATGGAGTATGAGTGTGTTGCTATGCATGGGGCTACGGGTGTGAGGGTGGACATAAGCGTCGGAGGGGAGAGGCACACTGTTCTCGGCGTGTACAGGAGCCCGTCGTCTGACCTTGACCTCGAGGCTTTTATCAATGACCTTGCGACACACTGTGATAACCGGCCTAGGGACAGGACACACTGGATAGTGGGTGACATTAACTGCTGCATTCTACCGGGCACACAACATGAGCTGGCGCACCGCTATCTGGATGAATTATATGGATTTGGCTTTGTAAGCTGTATTAATGTCCCCACTAGAGTCACGCCTACCTCGAATAGTTGCATTGACCATATTTTTGTCGATAAAAAAGAGTTGGTTTTCATTAAGTCTGCTCTAATCAAATCTGAAATGACTGATCATTATATTATTTGTGCTACCTCCAAATTAAAAAAATTAAATCAACAGGTAATCAAAGATACTGGGTACTCATATTTGGATCATAATATTTTAAGGGTTTTATTAAGTCAAGTAGATTGGTCTTCTGTCTATAATGAAAATAATGTTAATAAATGCACTGATCTGTTCATCGAAACTTTGCAACTTTGTATCAATAGTTCAAATATAACGAAAACAAAAAATACTAAAATAAAACCTTGGATTACAGCTGGAATTGTAAAATCTATTAGAGAAAGAGATAAGTAAGCGTGCAAAACACTACCTTTTAATACTCAATTACAAAATCACTTAAGAAACTATAGAAATATTTTAAATTTATCCATAAAAAATGCAAAAGACCTGTATTATAGAAACAAAATAGTTAATGCAGGGAATAATTCAAGGGGTTTATGGCAAAATATTAACGAAATTGTTGGGAAACACAAATCAAAACCTAAATTTAATATTGAGCCTTTCATTAGAGACCAAGATAATGTGGATGAGAATGATTTTGTCACGGTGGAAAATAACTTTAACAAGTACTACTCAGAGGTGGGTGCTAGGCTCGCCAGCGCCGTCCCCCCTGTCGCTGCACTGGTCGTCGACGATGAAGATTTTCGATGTGGCTCGACCTTCCGGCTGGGCCCCGTCACTCAGGAGGTGCTGGCAAGTGTTGTTGGTGAGTTGCGAGGGGGTTCTGCTCCGGGATCTGATAATATTTCGGCTAAGGTACTAAACAGTAATTTTGATATACTTCAAACTCCCATTTTGCACATAATAAATTTGAGTATCAGTCAAGCTATTTACCCTAAAGCATTTAAAGAGGGAAAAGTCATTACAATTTTTAAAGGGGGGGGGAGAAAGACAAAATTAAAAATATCAGACCTATCACATTAGGGAATTCACTGGCAAAAGTTTTGGATAAATGTGTTAAGAAACAACTAGTTAACTATTTAGATATTAATAATATTCTATATTACAACCAATTTGGATTTAGATGTGATACAAATATAAATGACGACCTCTTTTTGCTTACGAATGAAATTCACAAACAAATTTCTGATAACAAAAAATCACTTTTAGTTTTCATTGATCTGGCCAAAGCTTTTGATTCGGTGGATAGAAAAGTTTTGCTGAAAAAGTTACATTGTATTGGGTTTAGGGACAACGCAATGAAATGGTTTGAGGATTATTTAAGGGATAGGTCTCAAAAAGTTGTGATTTCTGGGTATAGTAGTGATACTATTCCAATTAATTATGGGGTAATTCAAGGGAGCACGCTCGGTCCCCTTATGTACTTAATTTATATGAAAAACCTTGGAAAAGTAGATATTATTAAAGGAAAGATGTTTCTTTATGCTGATGACACTGCGCTCCTGTTTGAGGGGGACAGCTGGGGGGAGGTGTACAGTGTCGCGGAGAGGGGCCTCTCTGCCGTAAAAGGTTGGTTTGATCAGAATCGGCTCACAGTAAATGTCAACAAATCAAAACACATGCCAATTTCACTACAGGCCGATTCTGATCCTGTCGGCATGGCGCTTCGCCTTCACACCTGTGGTGGTGTGGATGGGTGTACATCATGTGAACTTGTGGAGGGAGTGAGTGAATACAAATATCTAGGCATTGTTTTTGATGCTCGACTAAAATGGGTCCCCCACATTCTCTATGTTAAAGCTAGATTAAGGAAATTTATTTACGTTTTCAAACAACTCTCTTCCATTCTGTCAGCTGATCTGCTCAGGATAGTTTATTTTGCGTAAGTTCAGTCCATTTTGCAGGACGGGATATTAGCATGGGGAGGTATGGCTAAAAGTAACGTCGAACCATTAGTTGTAACACAAAAAACTATAATAAAAGCCGCACTGAAAAAGAATAATAGGTATCCTTCTGAGCAGTTATTTAACATTTTCCGGGTTTTTGAAATTTTTCGATTATACGCAAGAGTTATCATTCTTTACGTTTTTAAAAATAAGTTACAGATTTTCCCTCCAATTCCACATTCGTATAACACAAGAATATCATCTAGTATAGGTATTACAACCTCGAAGATATCAAAATCCGTAAATAGATCAAACTCCTTTTACATTGCTTGTATTGTTTATCAAAAACTTCCTCCCGAACTCAGGAATCCAATACAGTGTAGCTATAATTCTTTTAAGTTGAACGTTAATAAATGGCTTCGGAATATAGGTAAGGAGGGAATACAAAATTTGATTGTCTAAGTTTATGTGTAATAGTGTGCTTGAGGAGTGTACATGTGTTGTGTGTATGTGGGAGTGTGTGACTGAGTGTGAATGCAGTGTATGTGTGAATTTTGGCTGAGTGTGAGTGTGTGATGAGGCGGGGGGGGGGGGGGGTTTGCATTCTTAGTTGGGGGAGGGGGGGGTTAGTAGGTTGTGTCCTGTCTTTGTCAGATTTAAAAAAAGCTTAGATGTATTTTTCTATTTATATTTTTATTTATTTGCCAATTACAACTCAACATTTACATTACCAGCCAATTAATTCTGTTGTTGTTTTTTTACCATAAGAAGTGTGTGTTGTCTTTTGTGAGGTGTGTTATTTTTTTGAACAATTTCAAATAAGAACTCAGTCCCACACACAGGTTCTCCTATGTGGGACTTTTTCCATTCTGCAAAGAATCTAATGTTTTGTTGAATTTGTATCTTTCATGGAAATAAAAATTATTATTATTATTATTATTATTATTATTATTATTATTATTATTATTTGAGGCTAAACATGGCTAAAGACCTAGACCTACAGTTCGCGCATTATGTCTCCGGCTGTGGCACGTACCGCTGTTTGTCAACGGCTGTGTTTACCAAATTCATATGTTTAAAATATCACATGATACGGTTATTAGCGTTGTAGCTATAGCCGGAGATATTATGCGCGAACTGCACTAGGCCCTGCTTCTTTTGTTATTTAAATACCTTCTTATAGTGTTATAAGTCAGTTTGACTAATAATTGTTTATTATTGAATGTCCATTAAACAAGTAAACATACACTGTTGATACACGCTCCAATTTACGAATAATGCTCGAATTGCGATTGCACGTCATCGTTTGTTTTTTCAGACGACGCCGCATCAGTGGTTTTGGCCGCATTGATGGTTAGCGTTGTGTTGATTATTTCAATGTATCACGGTGTAAGTTCACTATCGTCGAACAAAGGCGGGGTGGATCCAGCGAATCCAGGCTAATGCGAAATTGTACTGATGCGTTCGCATGACTTTTTTGTTCTATGTCGTTCTCACAAGGCCTCATGCTGTAAATAGTTGGCCGAATGTTTAGGCAAGTCAGTTTCGCTCTTTGACGACGATAGTGAACTCCCACAAACAAATGCTGGTCTTTGGTCAAAGGCAATTGATTACAGGAACAAAAAATCATTTCCAATCACGAATCATTACAAAATAAAGAACATCACGATTTACTCAGAATCTTCGTATGGTTTGAAATGTTAAAATACCGGTTAGTGAAAAATATAAATGTTTGTACAGTATTGCGAAAGTAGCGGAAAAGTAGCGTCAAATTCCGCTACTTGCTACTCAATATAGTAGCTCGCTACAGCTACAAGCTACGCATTTTAAAAAGTAGCGGCGCTACGGCTTTCGCTACTAATAAAGTAGCTCGCTACTATAGCGCCGCTACTTGTAGCGCGCTACTCCCCAACACTGGGGACAACGTGCTGTGTTTACCACCTTCAATATCTCGGCAACCAATGGACATAGAGCAGTGATTCAACATACGAAATTGTTTGTTTTTTTTTTTTTAGCTGAATTCAATGGTGCTAACAAAAATTTAATAATTTTTATTTTTATATGTAAAAAACTCAAAAAACCCACTTTTTGGGGGTTTACCCCCCTTTACCCTCCCTTCCGGTAGTCCGATCGGGCTGGTTTACGAACTCGTCTGAATAATTACTACTTTACACATCCATGCCAAATTTCATTAATATCGGACCATTTTTACGCAAGTTATCATGTTTAAAGACATATAGAGATATATATTTATAGATATATCTATTGGTCTATACAGATATATATAGATATATCCGCTAAGAACGTTTTTTTAATTCAAAGTTTTAAGGGGTTTTGGCGGGGTCGAAGTATATAAATTTTCCTACGCAAGTGGAATGGATGATCTTTTGTTTAATTTTCAATGTTCATTCAACAAGCAGGTGGTTCAGCTTCACATATGGATACGATTTTACAGCTGATTTATAATTTGGTTAATTTCATAATGGTTTGATGGTTGTTTTGTTAATTTTTTAGGTGATGTGTACTATATAAAAGTTAAATTTAGTTTAGTTAGTTAAATTAAAGTTGTCATTCGTTTTTGAACCTTATCTGTTTAATCATAAACTCAGTACGTGGCCCTATCTTCATTTAGGCAGGGGGAGTTACAGTTTTTATCGTGAGCAAAGCCACGGGCAACTGCTAGTCTCTTAAATTTTGTTGTTTTCGGATTTCTCATAAAATGATCTAAAAATAATGTCTAATGTTTTACAATTAATTTACTCCTTCTATGTCTATTTTCCTGTTTAATTTTGGAACAAAAGCATTTTCCTTTGAACCAAATATATTTATTTGGTTACAGGCTCAATAGTTAGGCTCAAATAACTTCCATAAGGAATCTGTTTTGCACTAAATATTTTCTCCTGTTTATAAGCTTTAAAATGATACCATACTTGACTTGCATTTCCCATATGTTGCCCTGCTAATGCAAGTAAAACATGTTTTATAGCGCCTGCCGCGGCCGTGCGCTACGCCACCGAAGTTCATTCAACCTGGGGTTGTAGAACGGAAAAAATTAGGAAAAGGCTAAATTTTTTACCATTGTTTACTACTACATAGACAAGCTTCTAGCCAAAAGTCCCCACCCCTACCCCCCTTGCTTCCCTCCATACAGCTCTTTATTTTTCCTAAAGTTTCGAAAATGTGATATTTTCTATAAATGACTATATCTCAGAAACTGTTAGAGATATCTCTTATATTCCATTGTTTCCGGATTCCTCATAACAAGATATAAAAACAGTCTGCTTATGTTGTGTTTTTCGATTAATTTATCCCTTCTATGTCTACTTTCCTGTTTAATATGGAAAAAGCATTTTCCTTCATGTTTACCCTCACATATTTATATAGTGCCTAGTAATAAGGCCTCAATCACTTCCAACAGGAAGCTGTTTTGCACTAAATGTAAAACACTACATGACATTACTTTTTGATCATTTTATAAGAAATCCGGAAACAACAAAATATAAGAGATACCTCAAATAGTTTCTATAATATAAGCAGTTTAACAAAACACTGCAGACTTGGAAAATATGGGGGAGGGGCTGCAGGGGGGAAGCAAGGGAGGTAGAGGTGGGGACTTTTGGCTAGAAGCTTTTCTATACAGTAGTAGTCGATGGTGAAATTTCAGCTTTTTCCTATTTTTCCCCCTTAAACCCCCAGGTTGAAAGAACTTCAGCGGCATAGCGTGCGGTCGTGGCAGGCGCTGTAAATAGTTATTTGTGCATCTAGGGACTAAAGTGCAACTTTTTCTCCACGAGGGAAACTGTAGTTGCCCAATGGCGAAGCTGAGGGCGACAATTTTGCCGAGGGAGAAAAAGCACTTTAAACCCATGATGCACACAAAATGTTTCCTCCAGCTACACCATTAACAATAATTGTGACAATATAACGTTACATTCATATGATCTTTTTCTCCTTTAAACTAGGCTAGATTAGAATCAATCGCATATAAATATATAACATAAGCAATTAAGAGCAATCATATTTAAGCAATTTAAACAACCATTTATTCAAACTTTCACGCTATTTTAACACTATTTTTTCTAAAGTATAAATTTTCTTAAATACCTCCCAAAACCTGTAGGTAAGAAATTATCATGTTTATTAAACGTTTGGCCATTCGGCATATTGGTAACAACAAGCTCTAAATGTGGGTATAATTTTTGACCCACAATTAAAATTCAATATTCACATTGATTTTTCACAAGTGATGCTTACAGGCTTCTTGGTTTCACCATAAGGAATACTCAATGTTTTCAGAATATAGATACAATTTCTTTGGTTTACAATGCATTGGTAAGAAGTAGATTGGAATATTGTTGTGTTGTATGGGACCCTCATCATCAAATATTCTTACATAAGCTGGAGGTCATTCAAAATAAATTTCTACGGTATCTATATTTTAAGACTTTTCACGCTAGGCCCCCGAGAGATTTTCCTCCTAGGGATCTTAGACTTATGTTTAAGGTAACAAGATTATCATTGAGAAGAAATATATTTTTGTTGCAGTTTTTATCAACAATTTTATCGATTCTTCTTTTTTGTTAGAAAATATAACCTTGCATGTTTCTAATCGTAGTTTGAGGACAGCAAATATTTTTCAAATTCCTTTTACTTATACTGTAAGCCACTTTAATTTTCCATTTTTTAGAATTCTAAGAAATTATAACAGTAGGCCTAACATTTTTTTATTTGGATATTTTTAGATACACTTTTAGTTTGTTTAGTAAACGATGTAAAGAGATATATGATGAAAACTTTCTTTATTGAAGGCAATTTTTTTTATTTTTTTACTGTTTTAGCGACATAAATTATTATAAATTGTTTTTTCAACTGATAAAGTGCATGTAGCCTGTTCATTTATTTTGATATTTTATGTTAGTTAGTCAATTTAAGTTAGTCAAGATAGCTGATTTGGGTATTTACCTGTAGCTGTCATGGAAATTTGGAATGTTACACTGTACACTCGACGCATTATATCTTGACCCTTGGCCTAGTCCATTGCTGGAGATGTCAGATATTGTTTATTGTCAATGATTTTGGACAACAAACAATATAAAAACTAATTTCTACAAACATCAACTGTATTTTGTTTACAAATGACAATTAAGATATACACTGACAGCTGACAGCAAAATGCTTACATCTCAGGCTAGTACACCTTTGCGTGTCAGCTGTGGTCTCCTGATGAATTTCACTCTACTCCACCTGCTTCAGGTGTAAAGAGTTCCCAAGTATCAAGATATAATGCGCCAAGTGTACTTTGTGCATGTATATATTTTTCAATAAATGAATCAATATATATAAAAGAAGAGTTGTGTGTTGGTATATTTAGTGCTACAGCCAAAACTACACGTCGTAGACCCATGATCTTGGTATCAAATTAAAGCTTGGAATCTCATGATCTGCACTATGGTGGATGGGTTTCGATATCTGATTGGGTGTAGGCACAGGATCGTCCAAAAGGAACCTATGTCAAGGATTTTGTGAGTACTCGAGGTTTTATTTGTTTATATCAAAACACATGGTTTAATTTGAAAAGGTAACCGTGGTTAAAGTGGTTGCCAACAGAATGCAGCACCTACAATTGTTTTTGTACAACAGGTGAATACAGTCTTATTTAGCAAATGTGTTTCTATTTAAGTTTTTAATTATTTAGTAAATTTTTACTGTTAGGTTATGTTACCTATTAAAAAAACATGGAGTGTACTAAACTGTAGAGTTACATATTTTTTGTTTTTAAATTCAAAGATAGTAGTAAATAAGACGAAAAAAATGTCAAAACGTAGGAGAAAATGTTTGCAATTCCGTATCTTATCACGTAAATGGAACAACGAAGAGAAAGAAACACATCTAAGGGCATCACGGGAAAATTCCCAGCGACATCAAGAATCACTGTTGAACCAAATTTGGAACGGAAAGGGAGACAGACGCACAAGGTGATGAAAGAAATAATCAGAATAGAGATATAACGGAGAACCTTCGAAAAAGGGATTAAACAGAAGAAGCTGAATTAAATTAAACAGTTTAAAAGCTGTTTACAAAAGGACAAGGAACTATGATTTTGGCTGTAAAGTACACATTATTCCAATAAAATATAGATTGTATTGAACACCCGAATGTAGTAATTTGCAAGATGGACAAAATTTGTAGTTATTGCATAGCACAAAGATTAATTCAAAAAGAAAACGCATATTATGTGCTGTTTGAAAGGGAAAATGAGACTGCTACCACCAAATATGCCACCGCCGGCTTTATCAAATGTAATATATATGGAGAAACATCATAATATATTGACGTTATAATTCTTGCTTCCAAATTACATCTTTTGGGCTACTATTTAGGCCTTCATAGGATTTTTCAACCCAGCAAAGCGGGTTAACAACAGCTAGTAAGTAAATAAATAAAAAAAATAAATCAGGTGTTTTTATATTCAGTGTTGCCAACTTAATAAATATAAATAAATTATTATCTGGCTATTACAATGCATACGGTTTTGTTTTCTTAAGTTGAAACACTGAAGTTCTTGAATTAAATTTAGAGGAAGCAAATGAAAATCGACAGTGTTGACACATTTTCTCATTGTCCATCGTGCCGGATTTCTCCCCATGTATTTCTTATGAGATTACTTTTAGTCCCATGGGAGAAAAAGTAGATTACTTTTAGTCCCGTGGGAGAAAAAGTAAGTAAGTAAATCCCATGTAGTATAAACTAGTACTTTAGTATTCTGTTCCAGGGACTAAAAGATGACTTTAGATAGTAGGTGGAGGAAAATGTGTTTTGACTATTATTAGCAGGGGCAGTACCGTGAGAAACCTTGAAGCTTATAAACAGGAGAAAATATTTAGTGCAAAACAGCTTCCTAATGGAAGTGATTTGAGCATTATTATTAAGCGATACAAATATAAGAGGTCGAAAATGAAGGGAAATGCTTTTTTTCAAATTAAACAGGAAAATAGACGTAGAAGGAGTAAATTAATCGTAAAACACATATTATTTTTAGAGATTTTTCAGGGTGTCCACAAAATCAGGCTATAAAAATTCCCGTATATTTCCCGTATTTTTCACGCCGAAATCAAGTTGTCCACACTAGGTAATTGTTTACGTTTTTTTAATTAAATATGCACTAAAGAAACCACATTTTCATATTTTCACGATTTGCATTTTTAAAGTTCAATGACTGGCTGAAGAGTCACGGAAACCCCAATAACGGAACCAATATTATGGTAACCAGTCAATTATTTAACCAGTGAGGACTGACATACCTGTCTAAAAAACCCAGGTTAGTAATTTTTTGATCGTCGTCAGGATGGCCGTCACTATACTTCACGTGCGTCTTTCCAGGAACATCATGACTCAGTTCCCGTCATTCTCTAACCCTTACGGTCAGTTCAATGAACGTTTCTGTAGACTCTAGAAACATCAGCCCTCTAAAGTTTAGAGGGCTGGCGTTTTCGACCGTAAGTCAAATAAGGCGTCATGTTGCATATACATATTTTGTATACACATATTTCTTGTATAAAATATCCAAATCACCAAAGTACAATTCTTTTATGGAGTTCTTGTCAATATGAACACATAGTTGTATAGCCTAATATACGGGCGTTTTTAACGCAATAACAATAATTTTTGTAGTACCTTCTGCAATTCAAAATATATTTTTATAGTATACTAGCAGTTGCCCGTGGCTTCGCTCACGATAACAATTTTAACACCCGCTGCCTAAATGAAGATGGGGCCACATACTGAGTTTATGATAAGGTACAAAAACTATTGGTGACTTTAATATAGTACATATCACCCAAAAGAAAAAACAACCATAAAACCATAATAAAAGGAACCAAACAATAAATCAGCTGTGAAAACCAATCAGCTCTGAAAGACACAGCCCAGCCCAGCCCAGCACCCCCCACAAACCAGCCAGGCCTGGCCCGATAAAAAACACCCTGGCCCCTGGCCTGGCCTGTTTTTTTTTGGGGGGGGGGGCAGCTCAGGCTGTTTATCTTCAGCTTTGGTCTCTCAGCTGTCGGAAAGATTTTAGACCGTTGACCCCACCGAAAAGCCCTGAAAACTTTGAATTTTGAAAACCCCGTTCTCAGCGGATGCTCACGCCCTATAGGAACGTCCATGAAAAGTTTCAAGGTTCTAAGTCAAGTTCAAGTAGTTCGGGCTGTGCGATGATAGGTCAGTGGTATTTGACAATATAAAGTAGATATACTTTAATCAGTCAGAAAGATGTTTTAGGAATCCGCTAAGAACGCAGGTCTGCTGCGACGGGAGTACTTAGCAGCCCCGCCGCACGAAGGCATTTTTAGTTGGCCTCTCTATACTACATTTGCCAGCACATTCCAGCGCCCTCGCCGACAAACCCCTAAGGGTGTCGCTGCCTGAGAAGGCTTATACTCAGTAGGCCTATCGTTGAATCTGTGCTATAGTACAGAGTGACCCTGAGGCAGGAAATACCCTCTTCGCAGACCGTGCATACTTAGTGAATCTTAAAGCAGTTTCCTGTTTCATGAAAGTTAATGTACATTGAGTGGAAAATGCCTTGAATAAATGCCACCAAAGTAGGGTCTATTTTGAAAGAACAACAAAATAACATAGCCCTAAATGTTTTAGGGTCTATTTTGAACAACAACAAAATAACATAGCCGTCCCGCAATTTTTAAAAAATGGTTTACATTATATCTTTCATTAACCGCTGTTAAAAGGAAGGAAAGACTTTTTAGTTTATTTTTTACAGACAGCTGGTTTTACATTCTATGAAATGTCCTGCTTTTAATATCTGTTTGAATATCAACATTTCATCACTTATAATTCTGGCATTGGATATTAATATGTGATCTTTGAGAGGGTCTATGCGCGGCCTTGGTCTGTGGTGGAGTCCGAGGGTCAGATCAGGTTGAAAATCCTGACAAATGTGTAATGAATGGGAAAATATTAACTTTATATAGTACATGTCAATTGAAAAGAAATATTATAAACCAAAACATAAAACTGAATGAAATCATAAAACATCTGTGACGACGAATCCATCAGTGAAGGTAATACCATCTGCTTGGAACACTGAAAATGTAATCAAAACGTCATCCCCTTGAATTATGGGGAAATTCAAAACAAACTTGGTCGAAATCAAATAAAACTCGGTTTTTAGAAGCTTGCTATTTGATTTCAAAAAGACGTACGCTCGTTTTAAGTCGTCTAAAACCTTCTCATATGTGCATACAACACAGGAGAAAAGTTTCAGCCAAAATGGTACTCTAGTTTTTGCGTGAAAAGCGGTCTAAAGTGTGATGTTGAGCGTTACCAACACACATCGTGACATAAATTGAGATAAGGCTTGATTCGGATTCTCTGACCTTCAAAACGCAAAAATAACCAAAAATTTCATAATTCTAAGCAATGTACAGACAAAACTCTAATTTTATTTATATAGATAAATATTTTGTATGCACATCTGCCCCACATAAAGTGATCACAGCACTAATGATAAAGGCTTTAGTGGAGTTTTTGTACAAATAAACAAGTATTTTTTCAATATAGGCCTACTAACTTTTATAAAAAAAACTGGTCTAAAACACCGTGAGTCAGTCATGGCGTTATGAAATCACAGTAAATTCTGCCGGGTTAAGTCAATTCTGCCGGGTTAAGTCAATTCTGCCGGGCTGAGTTCATAAGGCGAAAAACCCGTTCACAGTGAACGACGAATCTGGCGTTGATTTCCTAATCTCACGGCAGAGGGTGAAACCTATGTAGAATGGAAATAAAACTACTTGAAAATAAATTTGCGTTAAGTTAGTTTTTGTGACAAACCAACATTTCATTGAAAATGCAATTCAAATACATTGTAAAATGTACAATACGTTGTATTACACCAAACGGATATTTATTTGCTTCTCGTATTTGTATTCCGTTATGGCATTATACCTATAGAGTTCATTTTCATGACCTAAGCGAAGACGCAACAACATAATGAATATTGATCCATCGATCGTAAATTCGACAAGGTGAAGCTGAGCACGCGCCGACTATCGGAATGTTTTGCCTCACATCCCTACCCGTTCCCACTCTCGAATTAACAACGCATTGGTGGTGTCTGATTGGCCCAACGCAATGACATCACATGGTTTCCATGACAACCTGCAATGCGCACTGAACATTGCGCATTCTACGTGAGGTAGAAAGGGAGAAAATAGGAACAAAGGGCGGAAGGAAGTAAGACAAAACTTCGGAAACCAGAAAAAACAAATCCAATTCTAGATTAGTTAACTCTCGTACCCGGTTTTACTGATTTATCAAATGTCGTACCTTAACCGAAGTTGTACTAAAAATCCGTTTCAAGTTAAATTACCTTCTAAAAATGAAATTCGCTGGTATGTCAAACATCTAATTTAGCTGATTTTAATGTACTCATTTTTGCGAGATGAGATGTCATACCAGTCGTGCAAGGCAGATGACAAGACGACGAGACGGACGTACAGATAAAAACAACAGGCTCACGCTCGCCAATGCCATAATTGCCGGTCGAAAATTACTGTACGAATTAGACGCCTTTAAATTCGACAATTCATAATTAATAATTCTAATTATGTGGGCGAATAGTGGGTTTTCATTAAAAGTTTCCTTTAAAGTTAAACACGGTGTCTACCAAATTTCATATATGAAATTCCCGACTTTTTCCTAACTTTTTCCGACAATTTAAAAAAAATTCCCGACCATAAGAAACATGACCATTGCCTCCTATGACGAATATTAAGAACGATATTTGTAAATACATCAATTTAGACGGCTACAATGTAAGCGAAAGATCGCCAAAAGATGAGCAAGATGAC
Organism: Flexamia atlantica; assembly: GCA_035578135.1. Classification (NCBI taxonomy): domain Eukaryota; kingdom Metazoa; phylum Arthropoda; class Insecta; order Hemiptera; family Cicadellidae; genus Flexamia; species Flexamia atlantica. Next base: position 190,338,908 of record JAQJVK010000001.1, on the reverse strand, counting down.
CGCGATAAGTCCAATAGATTTGCCAACCGTAATGCGACCGAGATTTTCGGCTGCGGAAAGAACGAACGATTTTCCGGCCGCGTTGTGACCAAGATTCTCCGGCCATGGTATAAACGACCGAGATTTGACAGCCACGATGGGACCGAGAGATTTGCAAGCCGCAATACGACCGAATCATGTTACGCCTATGAAAAGAGTAAGCAACACAATACGATCAAGAAACAATTGGCCACCCAACAACCGAAAAACAAGCGAAAGATTTTTGGCTGCAATGAGTCCAAAAGATTTGCCAGCCATGTTGTAAATTACAATATCTCTGGCCACGAAAAATTTAGCGATTTTCTTGTCGGAATACGACCGAGAGATATAACGACCAATAAAAGAGCAAGGAACTCGTCTGCCGCGAATCGACCAAAAAATGTTTCATTCCTAAAACGAGTGAGTGAATTTTCGGCCGCAATATGACCGAGGTCTAATGGCCGCGAAATGAGTAAGGTTCTTTTTTTTCCATTTTGTCTTTTCCTCTCCCAAGTCCCTATCTTGCGACATCACTTGGTTTCCCTTTCCATTTCCTTCTTTTTTCCCTTAATCTTGTCTCTTGAGAGCATTTCTTTCTTGTTTTGTTTATTTATTGTAGTTTTACAGTAAATAAAAGGTTCTCATTTACTTACTTACAGTAAAGTAAGGTTCTCATCAGCCGCAATGCAACCAAGAGATTTGCCTGCCGCAAAACAAGAGAAAGATTTCCGATCAACGAGACCGAAAATCTTGCCGGCCACGGTATAAATGATAGATATTCCGTCCTCGAAAAGATCGAGCGATTTTCTTATTGCAATACGACCGAGAGATGTGACGGCAACGAAAAAAGCAAAAACTTTGTCTACCACGAGACGACCGAAAAATGTTTTGGTCCCAAAATGAGTGAGACCGATTTTCTGGCCGCAATACGACCGAGAGGTCTAACGCTCGAGAAAAGAGGGATGAAGTCATCAGCCGAGACGCAACCAAGAGATTTGCCGGCAGCAAAACAAGCGAAAGATTTCCGGCTGCTATAAAAGCGAAAGATGTGATGGCCGCGAAAAGAGCGACAGATTTGACGGCCGCGAAGAGAGCGAGATATCTGACGGCCCCAATGTGACCGAGAGGTTTGCTGACCCCGAAACGACCGAGGAATTTGCCGGCCGGGTTATAGATATTCTGGCCTTCATGTGGCCAATAGATGTGATAGCCACGAAAAGAGCGCACGATTTTAAAGCAGAAATACTAACGAGAGATGTGTCGGCCGCATACAGAGCAAGACCTTCGGTCGCGTAAAGAGCGAAAGACTTGTCGGTCGCGTAAAGAGCGAGAGACTTGTCTGGCGCGTAAAGAGCGAGAGACTTGTCTGCCGCGTAAAGAGCGAGACCTGTCGGCCGCGTAAAGAGCGAGACCTGTCAGCCGCGTAAAGAGCAAGATACTCGTCGGCCGCGTTAAGAGCGAGACTTGTCGGCCGCGTAAAGAGCGAGATATTCGCCGGCTGCGTAAAGAGCGAGACTTGTCGGCCGCGTAAAGAGTGAGACTTGTCGGCCGCGTAAAGAGCGAGAGACTTGTCGGCCGCGTAAAGAGCGAGAGACTTGACGGCCGCTTAAAGAGCGAGACTCGTCGGCCGCGTAAAGAGCGAGAGACTTGTCGGCCGCGTAAAGAGCGAGAGGCTTGACGGCCGCGTAAAGAGTAAGACACTTGTCGGCCGCTTTAAGAGCGAGACTTGTCGGCCGCATAAAGAGCGAGTGTGGAATTTGATTTCAAATGGTCTTAATTTTGACAGCTGGCTATGTAAATATATAAAATATTGTTGTTATTATTTTTGGGTAGTAAGAAAACATTCTTGGAATAAAAGTGTTTTTAAATGTTTATAAAAGATTATTTTCTATTTTTTCTAAGCGGAATTTCCTATATATGTAAGTAAAACTAACATTTGGCGCAACAATGTGGGGCAATTTTTAATTAGTTAGTTATACAAGGAAAATAAATGGAAAAAGTAGAGAAAAGAAGATCTTTAGTTAGGACACTTTTTTCAAAGCAGTTAAGTCTTCTTTCAAACTATTTAATAGATAACAAGTTTGTAGAAGCAAGGGGATGTTTCAATGTTTTAGAACAACATATGAAATCTTTATCCATATTAGATGAAGAAAATTTAGGACTCATGTTAGATGATGATAGTTTCAATGATGAGGATCTAGCTAAAGTAACTGAAGAAACTGATCAATATAGAAGTAAATTTGAGTTAATTAAAGTACGTTTAGAAGACTCTCTTAGTAACATTTCAGATAGGAAATCAGTTTCTAACTCATCCGAGTTTAGTCAAAATAGGTACAGTTTACAGATACCTAAAATAGAATTAAGGAAATTTTCTGGTGATTTTAAAGAATGGTTGCCTTTTTGGAATCAGTTCCAAAGGATTCATGAAGATAGCAGCATTCCTGCTGTTGATAAATTCTTTTACCTAAATCAGGCCATTGTACCCAATTCTCGTGCCTGGGGTGTGTTAGAATGTTTTCCTCCGACAGAGGATAACTATCCCTTAGCAATTCATGCATTGAAGGAGCGTTTTGGTAGGGAAGAAGTCCTCATTGAAATTTATGTGAGAGATTTACTTAGTTTAACACTTCCCTCAAACAAGACTTGTTCTTTAGCTAAGATGTATGATAAATTAGAATGTCATTTGAAAGCATTAGAAGTTCTAGGTGTAACGAAGGGCAAATGTGCGTCTATACTCTGTCCTCTATTAGAGTCTTGTATGTCAGAGGATTTTCTGAGAGTATGGCAGAGGAGTTACACAGACAGAGAGACTACTGCAGAAGGTAGATTAGAAAAATTTATGGCTTTTTTGAAAAATGAAGTACACAATGAGGAAAGGATTTCTGTAGCTATGTCAGGTTTTGGGGAATCTGGCAGTGACAAAGGGGTTGCAAAAGGGACTATCCATAAGTATGTAAAAAATAAAGTAATGCCTTCTGCTACTGGTTTACTATCTTTAAATGAAAATAAGCAATCTGTGTGTATTTTTTGTAATGATAATCGTCACAGCAGTACTGATTGCTACAAAGCAAGGGATCTGCCATTTGCAGAACGAGTGGAAGTGGTAAAGAGTAAAAGATGTTGCCTAGTATGTATGAAAGCTAATCACATGGCTAAAGCGTGTAAGTACAAACAAAAATGTATTATTTGTAACAAACGACACGTGGTTTTGTTATGTCCTGACTTAAGGAGGGAAAAATCCAAAAATGCTTTAGATTCTAAGGTTCAAGATGTAGCTAATCAAGATAATGTTTTAGCAAATGTAACTTCTGATAGTGTTCTTTTACCTACTTTACTGATGAAAATTCGTGGAAATGGAGTGGAAAAGGTCACCAGGGCTGTTTTTGATACTGGATCACAGCGTTCTTACCTTACACTTTGACCATGGCTTATCATCAAAGGAATTCATTGAATGTGGTCTTTCACAAGATCAGTTCAAGGACAGTTCTGGACCCATAGAGATTCTTATTGGGGCTGATGTTGCAGGAAAAATATTAACGGGAAATGTCAAAAAACTTGTTTGTGGTCTAACAGCTGTTGAAACTAATCTGGGGTGGACTTTGCTTGGCAAAATTCCTCATTGTAATCTAAAATTAAGTAATGCCATGGTTGTAACTTCCATGTTGATTGATAATCTTAATATTTCTGATCTTTGGAAGTTGGACTTAATTGGTATTTCCGATCCGACAGAAGTCAAAAGTAAATTGGAGGTTTTACAAAACGTTGACATACATTTCAAGAATACCCTCAAGGTTAATGAAGAGGGGAGATACGAGGTAAACCTTCCTTGGAAAGAGTATCATCAACCTCTACCATCCAACCTTTGTTTAGCTGAGAAAAGATTGGAAACTACAATCAAAAAACTACAAAAAAGTGGGATGTATCCTAAGTACCAGGAAGTCTTTGATGAATGGTTGAGTGAGGAAATAATTGAGAAGGTGCCTGATGATGAAATGTGTAATGTTAAACATTTTTTGCCGCATAGACCAGTAATTAAAGAGCAAAGCACCACAAAAGTAAGACCAGTTTTTGATGCATCTGCCCACGAATCCCGTAGTCCTAGCCTAAACGATTGTCTTGAAAAGGGTTCTAACTTGATTGAACAGATACCTAACTTGCTTTTACGCTTTCGATTGAAACAAAACGGAGTTGTAGCAGATATTAAAAAAGCTTTCTTACAAATCAGTGTATGTCCCGATGACCGTAATTACTTGTGCTTTTTATGGAAAGATGGATCAGGAAATAGTGTAGTATATCGCCATAGAAGAGTAGTGTTTGGCGTAGTATGTAGTCCTTACCAACTAAGTGCAGTCATACAGAGTCACCTTTCTACAGCTCATGAGAAGTATCACAGAGGAGAATCACCTTATTCAGAATTGACTATTGTAAGTTTAAAAAATTCTTTTTATGTAGATAACTTTATAATGAGTGTTGACAGCGAAGAGGAACTCCAGATTCTGATTTCTGAGGCTCGAGCTTTGATGGCAGAAGGAAAATTTGATCTTCGTGGGTGGGAGTACAATGATCCTCACTTAGAACCTGAAAACAGTACTACTGGAGTTTTAGGTTTGGTATGGAACAGGAGGGAGGATGTTCTGTCGGTCAGTTGTGACGTACTTCGACGTATGCCCGAGAAGGTAACAAAGAGATCAATTCTTTCTCTGTCTCATAGTGTCTTTGATCCAATAGGATTCACATGTCCAGTGGATTTAGAACCTAAACTAATCCTTCGAGAGCTGTGGAACAATAAAACCAAATGGGATGATGAAGTAAGTGAGGAAATCAATAAACGTTTTCAGTTATGGTTGAAAGATTTAGTTTATCTTGCTGATGTCAAAGTAAAACGATGGCTTCTTGAAGGAGTAGGAGCAGGTAAATTGTCTGTACATACTTTTTGTGATGCAAGCGAATCTGCTTATGCTGCTGCCGTCTTTCTCAGAGTAGAATTAGAGGGTCAAGTATCAGTTCAACTGATTAGTGCAAAAACAAGAGTGGCTCCAGTGAAGTCTGTGACAATACCTCGTCTGGAACTTCTTGCAACGTTGATTGGGGCAAGGCTTTATCAATATAACTCGAAGTATTTGCCAATGGATTGTAAGTCATATTTCTGGAGTGATTCTACCACAGTTCTAGCCTGGATACACAGAGATGAGCAATGGGCGCCTTTTGTGAAGAATCGAGTAGCAGAGGTTAGGCAGATGACGCAACCAGAACAATGGAATCACGTTCCTGGCACTCTTAATCCTGCCGATTTGCCATCTAGGGGGTGTTCAGCTAGACATCTTGTTGCTTCCTCATGGTGGGAGGGTCCGGAATGGCTTAAACAACCTCAAGCGTACTGGCCATCTCATGAATTTAAATATGATGAAGAAGCAATTGTAAAGGAGAAGTTAAAAGGAACAACGTTGATGGTGAATACATCTCCATCTGAAAGTCCATCAAACTGGCTCTTCAAATATTTTTCAAAGTATGAGAAAATTATTAGGATGATTGCATGGATGAATCGTTTTATTAACAACTGTCGATCGAAGAAAAATAACAGTTTTGTAGCAAACGTGGGAGATCTTTCACTAGAAGAGGTCACAAATACAGAGGCCCAATGTCTGAAGTTTGTACAAAAGGAATCATCTATTAGTTTGAAGAATAATAAAATATCCTGTCTTCATCCTTTTGAAGATATGAATGGTGTTATCCGGCTAAGAACAAAAATATCCAACAGACCGGACAGTGAAGATTTTCGATTCCCTGTGCTTTTGCCTAAAGACCATCCTGTAGTAAAAATACTAATAATGGACCTACATCACAAGAACTGTCACGCAGGAACCCTAACACTTCTAGCAATTATTAGGGAACGATTTTGGATTTTGGGTGGACGAAGAACAATAAGATCTGTCATAACAAATTGTGTTCAATGTAAACGTCAAGATTCAAAGAAAATTACTGCAGAAAGTCCTCCATTGCCAGTTGAGCGTGTAAGGGATGCCAGTGCATTTGAAGTCAATGGTATTGATTTAGCTGGTCCAGTCTATTTGAAAAACAAGAGAAAATCTTGGATCTGTCTGTTTACCTGTGGAGTCGTGAGAGCTGTTCATCTTGAACTTTTGACATCCCTGACAACAGAAGAATTCTTACAAGCTTTTAAGCGATTTGTATCTAGAAGAGGAAGACCAACAGTGATTTTCAGTGATAACGGAACGAATTTTGTTGGAGCAGATAATGCTTTCCAACGTATAAACTGGTCAAAGGTTCAAGAGTACTGTAGTGTTGAGAGAATACAGTGGAAGTTCAACCCACCAAGTGCTCCATGGTGGGGTGGATTTTTTGAACGCATGATCGGTCTGATGAAGAGAATACTAAGGAGAGTATTGGGACGGTCAACTTTGAGTTACACAGAAATGGAAACCGTTTTATGTGACTGTGAAAGTTTAATAAACTCTCGACCAATAACATATATTTCAGACGATTTAAATGAACCAGTTCCCATCACACCAGCCAAGTTTATTCAAGACATACGTGAAGTTGGCATGCCAGAAATTGATGTAATTGAATCAACCAATTTGGACAAGAAACTTAAACATCGGATGAAGCTAAGAGAGGATTTGAGAAAAAGATTTCGGTCAGAATATCTTGGGAATCTCAAACAACATAATAAGAATAAACATAAAACTCAACTTAAGATTGGAGATGTAGTTATCGTTGAAAACGAAAACCTAAAACGTTTAGATTGGCCAATAGCTAAAGTAGTTGAGCTGTTACCTGGAAAAGATGGAATAGTTCGGCTTGTCAAAGTCAAAACTTCCAATGGTGGAGAGCTCCTTCGGCCAGTGCAAAGACTTTGTTTGATGTTGAGTCAAGAAGACCAATGTGAATGTATACCTCCACGGACTCCACGGATCACAAGACATGGAAGACAAGTAAAAATCCCACAGAGATATACAGATGAAGTTAACCAAACTGGTTAACTTGGTGGGAGAATGTGGAATTTGATTTCAAATGGTCTTAATTTTGACAGCTGGCTATGTAAATAAATAAAATATTGTTGTTATTATTTTTGGGTAGTAAGAAAACATTCTTGGAATAAAAGTGTTTTTAAATGTTTATAAAAGATTATTTTCTATTTTTTCTAAGCGGAATTTCCTATATATGTAAGTAAAACTAACAGCGAGAGACTCGCCGGCCGCGTAAAGAGCGAGACTTGTCAGCCGCGTAAAGAGCGAGAGACTTGTTGGCCGCGTAAAGAGCGAGAGACTTGTCGGCCGCGTAAAGAGCGAGAGACTAGTCGCCCGCGTAAAGAGCGAGACTTGTCGGCCGCGAAACGAACGAGCGTTTTTACAGCTGTATTATGACCGAGAAACTTGCGGCAGCGGAATAAGCGACAGCTTTTCTGGTCGTGATATAACTAAAAATTTGTCTGCCGCGATTCGTTCGAGAGATTTGCCGGCCAAGACGTTGACAATAACGAAGAAAACGGCTATATCGTTTTGCTTTATAGCCAAATTCGAAATTCCCGACCAAAAGTTGTAATTCATTACTTTTTCCTGACTATTCCCGACCTTACAAAATCCCCGACATTTTCCCGAATTTTCCCGAATTCCCGACTGGTAGACACCCTGTTAAAGAAAAAATGCCGATTGAATTTTAAAATACTGTATTAACATTTTTTTCCACTAAGTCAAATCATAAGATAGTTAATTGTAACAATAGGGAATAAACGAATATGCTTAATTCTGTATTAATCTCAAATCCACAACGTAATAATAATAATCTTTAATCCGTGAAATTAGCTACAGCACATATACTTTTGAAAACAAGTAAGTATAAAAATATACAGGGTGTCTATAAAAGAACTCCGGCATTTTAAAAATGCATACATTAATAACTATAGAAGATAGCAAAATGTAGTTAATTTCTCTGAAACGAGAAGCTCATCAAATTTTACTCATATCAATTGGGAATGTTTTCGTCACGAGAAGGAAGCGCTGCGGAGCGTAACGCGTGCAGCTGTCGGTGCTATTTTATAAGAAATCCGGAAACAACAAAGTATAAGGGATATCTATCTATATAAATAAAATTAGAGTTTTGTCTGTACATTGCTTAGAATTATGAAATTATTGGTTTTTTACGTTTTGAAGGTCAGAGAATCCAAATCAAGCCTCATCTCAATTTCTGTCACTCTGTTGTTAACGCTCACATCACACATTAGACCGCTTTTCACGCAAAAACTAGAGTACTGGTATGGCTGAAACTTATTTTCTGTATTGTATGCACATATGAGAAGGTTTAAGTTAGATTAAAACTAGTGTAAGTCTTTTTTAAATTAAACAGCAAGCTTCTAAAAAGTGAATTTTATTTGATTTCGACCCTATAGGGAAGCTTATGAAGTTGTCATGGCAACCTACTGAAGTTTTTCTGTTTTTCCACGGGTGAAACCGTGTTGATCAGCTAGTCTCAAATAATATCTGAGATACAGTCATTTTTACAAAATACTGCATTTTATAAACTTAAAGTACAATAAGGGGCAAAGTGGGGGGAAGCAAGGGGGGTAGGGGTGGGGACTCTTGGCTAGAGGCTTGTCTATACGGTAGTAGTCGATGGTGAAAAATTCAGCTTTTTCCTATTCTTTCCCTTGTAGCCTATTTTTAGGAACAGATTGACTGGACTAGTATGCACATCACTGGATTTGTATGCTAAAGACGGACCTGGTTGTAGCAGCGGTGTGATCCAAACAAAATTTTATTGCACTTAAATTAAAAAGAGAAAATCAGGAGATTTTCCTGAAAGTGTCTTATTCTATCAGGTATTTTCCAAATCATGCCTTATCCATGATACCATTCCAAATCGTACCTTACCCAAACTTTAATCTTAAACAACAAGTTTAACTAGTTAAAAAGGGCTAAACAAATTAAATCCTTGATTTTAGATGATGAAATTGATATTGATATAAGATACATTACTTACCAATCAAAAGATAGTTAAACAGTCTTTTGCGTTTTTCCAAAAAATTTAAAAAGTGGAGGAGGCATAGTTTGGAAATACAGGATTCTTATTTTATGTTATGTGAGTACCTTAACAATTTTTGAACTGATATCTTCTGATGTTGCACTTGTTATATAATATTCCCACACTGATCTCGAGACCATGATTCGAGTCTCCTCTCTAGTTGTATCGTTATAGTTCAGTAGATATGGAGCGATTCTGTTCCACCTTCGTTTCAGGAAGTCCAGTTGTTCCCTGTTCCCAATTATCTCTAAGTGTAAAATGAAAGATTAAGTAAATAAGTTTTCAATAATATTTATTTAAAACAATTATTTGATATTCTTAGTTGGAAAAATGACAATTTAATTAAAATCTTACTTCAAATCAGTAGGTTCTTCAAATATTATATTGCCTCATTGAGATGAACAATGAGGATACTCAAGAGGATAAACTTTTTTTAAGAAACTTTTAATATACAGTTATTATTTGATTTTTCACTACTCATCACTAAAATAATACAAAAAAATCAAAAAGTTTTTAAGAACGATATATTTTGGTATTGTTTCAAAGACTATCATCATCATTAATTATCATCATAAAATGATGATAATTAATAAGACTGATGATGGTCTTTGAAACAAGACCGAAATATATCGTTCTTAATAACTATTTTTTTTTGTATTATTTTAATGATGAGTAGTGAAAAATCAAATAATAATAATAATAATACCATCACCAAAAACTCATACCGTCAAGAGTTAATATACAGTTAATAAACGGTATCAGTAAAATATAACAAAAAATATTTCAAAAAATTTACAATTAAATCAAAATAAATTTTTATAAAAATTGGTTAGTAAATAAGGGAGATGACGGTTCTTAAACATCTCCCATGGTAATAACATAAGACAACGTACCGTGTTTACCACAAAACGTAAATATATATTTTCTCTGCAACCAGTTAACGCAGACTAATAATTCAACATACTGGATGATTTATTTTTCAAGCCAATTTTAACGGTTGAAAGTATAATTTGATAACTCAATATAATTTTTAGTAAATTTGAAAAATTTGAGTTTTTAAACACTTCAATCCCTACAAATTCTTAACCTGAAGTTTTACAGACATGCGGTGGTGTCGTTTTGTTTTTCATCTTAAGCACTAAAAACCATGAAAGATTAAACAAAATCATTGGAGCCATTTTTGAAAAATTTGGATTTTTGTTGTTTTTATGAGTTTTTATAGAGTCAAATCCACTTAAAAATCCAAAATAAAAAAAATAAAAAACACCTCGAGTTATTATGGTTTCATACCTACTTTCATGAAAATCAGACCACCGGTGTCGTCTCTAGCTTTGTTTACATCCGCGCACACACGCTCACACACACGAGCGTGCGGGCAGATGTACAGACACATGGGCGGATTTAGGTCTTATTATGTGAGGGTGCCAGCTCACCTAACGTATAAAGTATTGTATGTTCAAATTCTAACATCAAACTCTGTTTGAATGATCCGTATAACGTGTTTCAATGGTCCGTGTAACGTGTTTTAATGGTCTGTTATAAGGCCTATTATATTTTATTTAACAACAATCATTTGTAATTTATGCAAATATCTCAATCAAAGTTATGTTGAAAACATTCCCCCCTTCACTGCCAACAAATCCACCAAATATCAGGTGGTGCCAGGCACCCCTTGGCACCCCCAGAAATCCGTCCATGGACAGACACCACTTCAAAAACAACTTTTTTGATTCAGGGAGCATTAAAACAAATATTTCCACTAAATGCTCAAATTTGAAAATGCAATACTTCAAAACAATACTTCTCCATATACTATGTATAGGTGCAAAAAGTAAAAATGTCGTCTAACATACAAATGCTTGCTTATTATAATGTTTTACCTGCCAAAGGGTATAACCCCTCACTGGCACAATCGCTAAACAATATTGGTCTATCCAAGCCAATACCATTTTGTATCAATTTATAAGGATGATCAGTCAGGAATGGACGGTCTCCCTGTTTCTCCACACAAGGGCCGAAGGGAGTGAATGGAGTATTTATAAACACCTGAAACAGGATGACAAATAATTTATATAGACATCACGAGGAACATGTTTTTGCTTGAGTTGCTGGGAATTGCGACAAAGGAGGGGAGAGATCATTGATTAGGGCAAGTAAACATAGCCATATGATGTTCTTGGACTGGCAGAAAAGCATTTGCTCTCCTGTACCTGCGGAAACTTCATGAAGCAGTTGTGTTTTACATTTGTATTAATAATTTTTTCACAAGTTTTAAGTATAAATACACCAACAAAAAAATAAAATGAATTTATTTACTTTTATCAATTTTATAAGTACTAGTAAACTTGTTGCTCGAAATCGAGCAATTGTTATGTATTGATTTCAAAATAAAAAGAATTAAGGTATAGTATTCTAGAACTATTTTATCAATTATATGGTTGAACTTCCGGTTATGCTGCAATTTTAACAAAAGTTTTTTTAAACTAAATTTTTTGTGAATACTTAATCATCTTAGAGATGTACATGTTTCTTTATTGTTTTCTACGAATATATGAGTCCCTCAAAGGAGTTGGCTTGACCTGCCGCCACATATACAGTAGTCCATGAGAAAGTACTGGGGAGGGAAGGTAAATTCCAACTTTTGCAATGGACTGACCCTGAGCTGTACCATCCTGAGTCATAGCGAATGCTGGAATTACAGGAAACTGGATTATTATGGGACATCACTAAACACAAAAAGAATTGTTAAAATTATATTATTTATATATTTACATCATTCATTGTTAGCATTTCATAGTTGAACTAAATTAATTTTCTTTTCATGTAATTTTATTTTGGGTAATTGCTCACAAACGCTTCACATTAATATTCACCATAAACTCCAAACGAAGCGTATACTCAACCAAGTTCATCAAGATAAAATTATCATACATAAATTAATTATTAGTTGAAATACCCCATGCACCATATGAAAGAAAATGAACCAAAACAAACCGCTATTTGAAAATCGTTTGCAAATATGTTTAGACAACATTAATGTTTTTAAATGGGTTGTTAGAATTAAACCTGATGGGTAAAGAAGAATTAAATTATGTTTTGTAAAAAAATAAAGTTAGGCTAGTTGATTTCTTGGGCTTTACGTTATTTTTGTAAAACTTTCTGAAATCACAGAGAAGTATATACTTCTCTCTGCTGAAATTCAGTATATGAGACATTCAGTATATGTGCTTTCCGCAAATCTAGTTTTATTTGAACCAGAAACTTAAGTTTAGTAAATTTTGTATTTTCCTGATCATATTGTATATAGTTTAAACATTAGAATATTCATGTAGTTTAAATTAAATTCACGTTTATTTTAAACTTTAATTGGAGAAAGCTGCCCTAAGTAGTGTATGACCCATCTTAATCTCAAACCGAACTGAAATGGTTCAATAAATCTACTTATAATGAATGTTATGTCTGCTTCTTTTTCTTTTATTTCTATTTATATTTATAGAAATTATACATAAGAATTTATTTTTCTTTCAGTGTTTTTCTTTGGAATATAAACATAAGTGAATATTAAGATCTTCACATAGGTTTTTAAAAATAAATGTTTTTAAAACTGAATTCTGACCTTAAGTATGTATTAGGATAATAGTTTATTTAATTACATCTTCCATCAACTGAAATGCCTCCAGCTCTACATGCAATGGTTTCAATTCCATTAACAACATATGGCTTTGCTGAAAAATTTTGTTTGCTCCTATCAGCTGCTTTATTTGAAATTTCTATTCCCGTGTTAAATCTTATGGACTAATATGAAACTTTAAGGGTGTCTAGGGCTCTTCCCTTTAGTCAAACCTTTTTAAATTTTATTTCCTGCAAAACTTCATGCCAAGCTCTTTCCAATGACACCTAAATTATTAAAATCGGCCCAGAACTTTAGGAGGAGTAATGATAAAAAAAAACACCTAGCGTATTAAATAAGTAATAGATTTTTCACCACACTACGACAAAATCACCTGTTTTACAAACGTCAAACGCGGACCGAATCACACCGTTTGCCGCCACAGGACCGAAAACATTGGGGGCCCTAGGGCCGAAAGTCAGCTGATAGTTTATTTGCTTGAAACAACGTCAGAACATCACAAAATTATACGGCATTCAAGACAGGATAGTTGCGATCATATGATTGTCATAGCAGTGTTTTGTTTTCAGGTGAGTCAAATAATAATCAGTTTTTTTTAATTATTTAGGGTATATTTCATTGTGTAGTGTGGTGAAAAATAGCGTTCGCACCTCGGCCGAAAGGGTTTTGCAGGCTCGAGATCGTGTTTAAAATTCGAGACGAAGTCGAGAATTTGTGTACCTCTTAGGCCTATAATTAGCTCTCGCGACTCACCGTGTAGGGAACTGTCTAAAGTCCTCCTAAAACATCCTAAAACCATTGGTAGGAAAAACTGACTCGTACATAAAAAATTCTAAAGACTTCGTTGAAAAGTCAAAGGACATAGTGCTGGCTGAGACGGATAAGCTGGTTAGTTTTGATGTTGAAAGTCTGTTCACGAATGTCCCAGTTCCTGAAACTTTAAAAATAATCGAGTCTCGGCTCGAAAAAGATGAAAGTCTAACTGAACGTACTAAACTTCCTGTTAACGTCATTATGGAACTGCTTGAATTATGCACTCAATGTAACTATTTTGAACTAGAGGGTAAATTATACCGTCAAGATGAGGGGATGGCCATGGGGTCGCCATTGTCGCCTATCTTTGCTAATATCTTTATGGAGGAGTTTGAGCAAAAGGCTTTGTCTTTGGCTCAACTCAAACCGAAGATTTGGTGGAGGTACGTCGATGACACCTTCGTGGTATTTCCGCATGGAGACGATGAACTAAAAGACTTTTTAGGGCATCTTAACAGTATTTCTCCTTCCATCCGCCTAACAATGGAAGAGGAAGTCCAAAACAAACTAGCATTTTTGGATGTGTGCGTAGAAAAGGATAGGGACACGCTTAGGACAACTGTTTTCAGAAAAAAGACACACACAGGGCAGTACTTAAATTTTCAATCAAACCATCAAAAATCTGTCAAAGAAGGGGTAGCTTACTCACTATTTGACAGAGCAAAGAGCATTTGCTCAAATCAAGATGGATTAAATCAGGAAATCAAAAAAGTAGAGCAAGATTTGGCTAAGAATGGATACCCTCAATCCGTAATAAGAAAGTGCAAAACCCATAGGGCTAAACAGAATGAGTCAGAAAACACTGAAAAATTCGTTCCTATGTCAATCCCTTATGTGCCGGGATTATCGGAAAAAATTAGAAGAGTTGCTAGGAAGTTCAAAGTTAGAACCGCGTTTAGGACACAAAACACTCTTAGGCAATGTCTCGTAAAAACCAAACCAAAAAATGGCACTCAGGGATCAAAAAACTGTGTTTACAGAATAAACTGCAATAGTTGCTCTAGGCCGTATTATGGCGAGACGAAAAGACCTTTAAATGTTAGAATCAAAGAACACAAAGATAATACGAGGAAGGGCTTAGTGGATAAATCAAAAATTGCTCAACACTGCTGGTCTGAAAATCACCAGATGAATTTTGACGAAGCAAAAATAGTACACCGCGAACCTCATTTTTTCAAAAGAAAACTAATTGAAGCTTCATACATAAAACTAGCAGACCAACCAATCAGTCAATCTTCACTTGAAATAAGGCCAGTATGGCTACCAATATTAAACAAAGAATTGAAAGACAGGGAAAATAAAGTGTCAGAAAATAGGGTAATTACTAACAATTCCGTTCAAAATTCTCATAATATGTTAACCCGTAGCAAGGCCAAGGGGCAAAATCAGGTTAAAAATTAACTAACAAAACACAAACAGACACACGGAATTTGCATATCACATGTCTCTGTTTCAGGTTTTCGCCACCGGTAGCGCGCCGTGATTTGGTTGGCTGTGGGCGCCGCCATTTGCTTTCCTCCCACCAGTCTCAGCTCAGCTCTGATTGGGTGTGGACGTGCTCTCTCCTGCCTGGTGATTCTTGATACTTGTGATTCCTGTGGTATTTTGTGTATTGTTTTTCTTTTCAGCTTATTGTTTTTGTGACTGCTTTTACAGTTCTCTGTTTTAGCTGTGTTTTTCTCCAGGTTTTCCTGGCTATGTGTTACTAATGTTGTTATGTTCTAGGTTTTCTTCCACCTGAAGACGGGATCAGATTCCAGATCCCGAAACGTCGTGAAACTTGTTTTTTACTAATCAGTGATGGCAAATGTCCGCAAAAATCCTAATCAAAATATAAAATCACCATCACCAACAATGAATTTCAAACAAAGGACTTTGTTATTATTTCAAAATCAAAATCAAAATCTTTATTGCTGTAACAATTTGTACATTGCATAGCATCGTCAAGGTATTAATTACGGTACTAATATTATATCAAGATGGCTACAATGTCAGTCTTTATATCACAGATAGTTATACTATAGCATTTCAATGTCATAACTAAAACATATTATACTGGAACATTTGGAATAAATAAATTGCACACTTAGCAACTCACAGGGATGACTAGAAAATAGACTATAAATTCAATAAAAAATGTTAGAAACTATAAATGTATAAAAACAACAACATTGAATTAAACTCAACTAGAAAATAGTCTCAAAATTCAATAACAAATGTTAGAAACTATAAATGTATAAAAACAACAACATTGAATTAAATTAAAACTGATGGGTCTTGATCACATCTAAAAACTCACTAACACTATAAACAGATAACTCAAGTAATAGAGCCTTAACAAGATTTTTAGAGGCTACACTGTCTAACTCTCTGATTTTATTTGGCAATGTGTTAAAAAGTTTAATACTGACAACAACAAAGCTATTTTGGGTCATAGTATAATAAAAATGATTGATATTTAAATCTGGCCTAAATCTGGTATTATAGCTATGCTTAAGACTATTGGTTGGAAAATTACTTAAGTTATTTTTAACATACATTAAGCATTCTAATATGTAAAGAGATGAAACAGTTAAGACAGAAAGGTCCTTAAAAAGAGGTTTACATGAAGTTCTTTGATTTACACCAAATATTAATCTAACCGCCTTTTTTCTCCCCAACCCCTAAAAATCCGGTTCAATCTGTTTTGTAAAACATCCAAACTTCATCATGTTCCTCACGAGGTCTAGTTATTCAATTTAATAAACATAAAAAATTGAAAAATTTACACAATAACATTTATTTTACTGGTTGAAAAAAATTATTTTTATAAATTGTTAAATAAATCATAGGGCAGAGGGAATTCGACAAATATAGTTTGACTAGCAGTTCCTCGTGGCTTCGCTCACGACAAACACTAAAGTCTAACCTTGATTTGGCGAATCTGAAGGGTCTAAATGAAAAAAAGGTTATATCAAGGAATTTTTAATGTAGAGGTCTGTTTACGTGTTGTGGCGTTGTATAGATTTAAAAAACAGTTAAACTCATATTACAGTCGATGGTGTAGGTTTTTTTTTACAGTCATAACTCTAAAACGGTAAGACCGATTTTAACCTTAAATGTGTCAATTTTAAGGTATTTCTACGCTTATTTGCCATTATAGCTTAAAATTGTTAAATAGGGTATCAATAAAGTACAATAAAAAGCTGAATGTTCGGAACAACGGCGCTGTCCGTCAACAGTGTTTCAAACTGATTCACTTAACATTTATCAATGTGTACAGAACCCTCTAAGTAGGGATGTTCAATGTTTTTTTCAGTTCCACCGCCTTAAAGCAGAGGATAAATTAGCGCTGACGAATGGAATAGTTCAAGCTGGCTCCGTCATCCGCGCTTTCACTCATTGTCCAAATTTAAAAGTGAGAAAAGTTAAATTGTTAATTAATTGTAAATTAATTGTTACAAATTTAAATGTTTGTAAAATAAGAAAAAAATTAAACATGGTCAAAGATTACAGCAATATAAAACACTAATATACAACTTTAAAAATATTACAACCAGCTGCTTGAATTTAGAAAGTCAGCTTGATCCGTAAACTCCAACAAATATTCCAATCGGACTGAAAAATGAAGTGACGCCATCTCGTTTTCGGCACGGGAACTACTCATTTTTCCGAAAGGTGTCCCTACTTAGAGGGTTCTATATACATTGCATATAATATGTGCGATTTTTAATATATTTTGAAAGGTCAACTACAGATTGCAGCACTTGTTTTTCCCGTGCAAAGCCAGGACACCCTCGAATTAGATGAAAAAGGAATTCGCCAAACTATTTAGGGGATGAATACACCCCTATCACCCCTATTTAAGGACCCCTAAGGGAAAAACTATAACCCCCGCTGCCTAAATAAAGATTTTTATTTATTTATTTATTTATTTGAATTACAACAATTTACAATCTTTGGCCTTACTAAGTAAACTTAACTACTTATCAGTAAGGTCCAATTAATACTTGATCATAAATTGTTTAACAAAAATTATCCTAGTTCCTATGTGTGGCTGTTGAGGTGACTATTTTTTACTACAATATTGTCAGTGATAAATGATGTATTTTGAAAGGTTACCTATTGCGCCACATGTTATGATTAAACAGATAAGGTACAGAAACAATGATGGATTAAATGTAAACCCTAACTAAATATAACTTTTGTATAGTGAGTATGACCTAAATAAATTGACAAACAACCATAAATACCCCCGTTGCAGCAGACCTGCATACTCAGCGAATTTCAGATGCAACACAACAAACGGTATTTCAATCCAACTTAGCGAGATTTTACATGTTTTGTAATCTCCATAAGAATAACATGGGGAATGATTATGCAGGTTTGCTGCAACAGGTATGTTAAAACTGGTTGGTTTTAATTCATATTTAGTAGATCTTAACTAGAAGAAGCCATATACCAAGTTTTGTCAAGAAATGTTAAAAAATAAGTAAGATATAGAATTTTTTTATTTCCCATAAGGATAACATGGGGAATGATTATGCAGGTTTGCTGCCACAAAAATTGAAATTTCGGGGATTTTAGACTAAAATACATTTTATCTCATCTAGATGAAGCCATAAACCAAGTTTTATCCAGATATGTTGAGAAATAAGCGAGATATAGAATTTTACTTATTCCCCATAAGGTTAACATTGGGGACAACGTACTGTGTTTAACACTTTCAATATCTCGGTAACCAATGGACATAAGAGTAATGATTCAAAACACTAAATTGTTTGTTTTTTTGAGCTGAATTCAATGGTGCCAACAAAGATTCGATAAATTTTATTTTTATATGTAAAAAACTCAAAAAACCCATTTTGGGGGTGTTTATCCCCCTTTACCCCTCCTTCCAGTGGTCCGATCGGGCTGGTTCACGAACTCGTCCATTCGATTACCATTTTACATGTCTGTTCCAAATTTCATTAAGATCGGACCATATTTACGGCCACTATTGTGCTGACAGACACACACACATATATATATATATATATATATATATATATATATAGATAGATAGATAGATAGATAGATAGATAGATGGATAGATATATAAAAATTCGAACGAATGGTGTTTTTTGCTTCTGGTGGCCCTAAAACGAAAAGTTATCATGGTCTCGGCTTAGGTCTTACCATGAGACCTACGGTAATAGCTTCTTCCCTATAGGGGAAATTCGCTAATTCTTCCCTATAGGGGAAATTCGCTAAAACATGATGAAGGGAATCAAATTATAAATAGGCTGAAACAACGTATCCGTATGTGAAGCTAATTACCCTCTACTTGACTGAATGAATTGGAAAAGTAAACAAAAGATCATCCATTACACTTATATGGGATTATTTCAAAACTTTGAGTCCGCTAACAAACCCTTAAAACTTGGAGGTTTTTATAATTTTTCTATATAAATAGATCAAATAATTAGATTATTATAGCACAGTCTGTCGGTGACTAAATAAACTACCGTATCCCTCTCTTTCAGTCTTGCCGGGATTTAGTTTCAAGACTCAACCACAAAAGGCAGCACACTCTTCAGGCTTTAAACTATAGAGGTCGAATTAGTATAAACGCCAAATCATCGGATCAGGCATAATTACAACTCCCGCTGCCGAAATAAAGATAGTGCCATAAACTGAATTTATGATTAAACAGAATAGGTTTTAAAATTAAACTAAATGTAACTTTTATATAGTACATAATTATTTCCCGTAAATTCAATCAACAAAAAAATCATAAAACCGTGACGAAAGAAAGCAAATTATAATCAGCTGTAACAGCGTATTTCGTACATTTGTGAAGCTAACTCCCAGCTGCTTGATTAAATGAACATTGAAAATGTAAACAAAAGGTCGTCGATAACATTTTTATATGGGAAAATTTGAAAACTTCGACCTCCAAAAACCCCTTTATACTACGAATCTTGTAAAATCCTTTCTTAGCGGATGCCTACGACCCAAAAGGAACGTCCACGCAAAATTTCAAGGTCCCAGGTCGTATAGTTTGGGCTGTGCGATGATAGGTGAGTGGTATTTGACAAATATATAGTAGATTTATATTTTCAGTTCAATATGGTTAGTGTGTGCTGGTCCTGTGAAATATGCTAGCGACCCTGTCATGAAATTGAGACCTGCTACTTTTAGTGATTTTTAATCCAGTACCATCTAACTTGTTCTGTACTGACCCCTTGCTTTCCTAGATGAATTTTACGCAAAGATAAATATTCTATGTGGATGGGCAAAAAAGAAAGAGACATGAAACCTCTTTAGAAAAGCACACACCCCTCTTGTATATTTGTTTTATATGAGAGCTGTTTGAAAGTTAAAATGTAGAATTTAAGGTTATCTTTACTAACTTCATAACTCTGAGTGAAGAGAATAAGCTGTTTTGGAGAAAAAGTCCTTAGACAATTGACCATCAGTTTGGAATCATGAGTGGGGCAGCCGAGAGTAGAAGCCATGAGTTGTGTCTTCTTCCTCAAGTTGATACTGATAGCCCAAGGTACGAGTGCAGATCCACTCTGTGCTATTCCTCCCTGAAACAAACCTGCAAAAGAAGTTGGCCCCTGTAATATGTTGAAGAAACGATCAAGGACAGTTTACTTTTGCAATTGGCAATCCTGGAACTAATATAATAATTATTTGTTTAACAGCTGACTTTTTGTCTTTTACCAGAATGGAGAATAAACTAGATTTCAATTATTAATGTGTTCTTAATTAATAGCAAACCATAATCTTTTACACTGGCGCAGTCTAAAATTGATAGGGTAGTATGCGAGTGATACATGTTCTTATGTTCATTAATATATTTCTTGGCGTGTACTTAGATTTTAATTCTTAAAATGACAAATGTTAATTTAGGTCTTCTAAGTGAGTTCAATTCCCAAGAGGAGTCGATTGATGGATACCTATTGCGTATGAAACATTTCTTTCAGGCAAGTAACATAACAAACAATTCAAAAAAGGTATCTATTTTAATAACAGTTATAGGATCAAAAGTGTTAACAATTCTTGGGGACTTAGTTTTTCCTAACGAAATAGATAGTAAAACCTATGACGAGTTAGTTCAAATATTGAAAGACCATTTTACTCCGAAAAGACTCGTAGTAGCGGAAAGGTACCAGCTATAGCCGACTACAAAAACCGGGAGAAACTATTTCGGACTTTGTTGTTGCGATAAAGCACTTATATTTTGATTAGGATTTTTGCGGACATTTGCCATCACTGATTAGTAAAAAACAAGTTTCACGACGTTTCGGGATCTGGAATCTGATCCCGTCTTCAGGTGGAAGAAAACCTAGAACATAACAAGATTAGTAACACATAGCCAGGAAAACCTGGACAAAAACACAGCTAAAACAGAGAACTGTAAAAGCAGTCACGAAAACACTAAGCTGAAAAGAAAAAACAATAACACAAAAAAACACAGGAATCACAAGAATCAAGAATCACCAGACAGGAGAGAGCACGTCCACACCCAATCAGAACTGAGCTGAGACTGGTGGGAGGAAAGCAAATGGCGGCGGCGGCGGAAATGGCGGCGGCCACAGCCAACCAAATCACGGCGCGCTACCGGTGGCGAAAACCTGAAACAGAGACATGTGATATGCAAATTCCGTGTGTCTGTTTGTGTTTTTAGTTAATTTTTAACCTGATTTTGCCCCTTGGCCTTGCTACGGGTTAACATGTTGTGAGAATTTTGAACAGAATTGTTAGTAATTACCCTATTTGCTGACACTTTATTTTCCCTGTCTTTCAATTCTTTGTTTAATATTGGTAGCCATACTGGCGTTATTTCAAGTGAAGATTGACTGATTGGTTGGTCTGCTAGTTTTATGTATGAAGCTTCAATTAGTTTTCTTTTGAAAAAATGAGGTTCGCGGTGTACTATTTTTGCTTCGTCAAAATTCATCTGGTGATTTTCAGACCAGCAGTGTTGAGCAATTTTTGATTTATCCACTAAGCCCTTCCTCGTGTTATCTTTGTGTTCTTTGATTCTAACATTTAAAGGTCTTTTTGTCTCGCCATAATACGGCCTAGAGCAAATATTGCAGTTTATTCTGTAAACACAGTTTTTTGATCCCTGAGTGCCATTTTTTGGTTTGGTTTTTACGAGACATTGCCTAAGAGTGTTTTGTGTCCTGAACGCGGTTCTAACTTTGAACTTCCTAGCTTTGTCTTTGGCTCAACTCAAACCGAAGATTTGGTGGAGGTACGTCGATGACACCTTCGTGGTATTCCCGCATGGAGACGATGAACTAAAAGACTTTTTAGGGCATCTTAACAGTATTTCTCCTTCCATCCGCCTAACAATGGAAGAGGAAGTCCAAAACAAACTAGCATTTTTGGATGTGTGCGTAGAAAAGGATAGGGACACGCTTAGGACAACTGTTTTCAGAAAAAAGACACACACAGGGCAGTACTTAAATTTTCAATCAAACCATCAAAAATCTGTCAAAGAAGGGGTAGCTTACTCATTATTTGACAGAGCAAAGAGCATTTGCTCAAATCAAGATGGATTAAATCAGCAAATCAAAAAAGTCGAGCAAGATTTGGCTAAGAATGGATACCCTCAATCCGTAATAAGAAAGTGCAAAAACCGTAGGGATAAACAGAATGAGTCAGAAAACACTGAAAAATTCGTTCCTATGTCAATCCCTTATGTGCCGGGATTATCGGAAAAAATTAGAAGAGTTGCTAGGATCAGTCAATCTTCACTTGAAATAAGGCCAGTATGGCTACCAATATTAAACAAAGAATTGAAAGACAGGGAAAATAAAGTGTCAGCAAATAGGGTAATTACTAACAATTCTGTTCAAAATTCTCACAACATGTTAACCCGTAGCAAGGCCAAGGGGCAAAATCAGGTTAAAAATTAACTAAAAACACAAACAGACACACGGAATTTGCATATCACATGTCTCTGTTTCAGGTTTTCGCCACCGGTAGCGCGCCGTGATTTGGTTGGCCGTGGCCGCCGCCATTTCCGCCGCCGCCGCCATTTGCTTTCCTCCCACCAGTCTCAGCTCAGCTCTGATTGGGTGTGGACGTGCTCTCTCCTGTCTGGTGATTCTTGATTCTTGTGATTCCTGTGTTTTTTTGTGTTATTGTTTTTTCTTTTCAGCTTAGTGTTTTCGTGACTGCTTTTACAGTTCTCTGTTTTAGCTGTGTTTTTGTCCAGGTTTTTCTGGCTATGTGTTACTAATCTTGGTATGTCCTAGGTTTTCTTCATAAACGTTAACATTTATTCAGTAAGATGCTGGCCTCGCACCGAAACTGATCCCCCTGAGTCTCAGGGAGCTGAGACACAGCGGACTCAATCCCCGTAACAAAGTCAAGCGCTCTCACTGATTTAGGCACAACAGAAAAGTTCAGCCCTTTAGACAAAACGGAAATTTCACTTCACTTCAACAAACGGCTTTCCTCCCACTAGTCTCAGCTCAGCTCTGATTGGGTGTGGACATGCTCTCTCCTGCCTGGTGATTCTTGATACTTGTGTTTCCTGTGTTATTTTGTGTATTGTTTTTATTTTCAGCTTATTGTTTTCGTGACTGCTTTTACAGTTCTCTGTTTTAGCTGTGTTTTTCTCCAGGTTTTTCCTGACTATGTGTTACTAATCTTGTTATGTTCTAGGTTTTCTTCCACCTGAAGACGGGATCAGATTCCAGATCCCGAAACGTCGTGAAACTTGTTTTTTACTAATCAGTGATGGCAAATGTCCGCAAAAATCCTAATCAAA
Organism: Flexamia atlantica; assembly: GCA_035578135.1. Taxonomy (NCBI): domain Eukaryota; kingdom Metazoa; phylum Arthropoda; class Insecta; order Hemiptera; family Cicadellidae; genus Flexamia; species Flexamia atlantica. The sequence continues at coordinate 190,315,650 of JAQJVK010000001.1, read as the reverse complement.
ATATAAAATCACCATCACCAACAATGAATTTCAAACAAAGAACTTTTAATTGTTGTAGATAGCTTTTCCAAATGGTTGGAAGTATTTGATATGAAGTCCTCTACTTCAGCTAACACTATTTCACATTTAAGGACGTTGTTTTCATCTTATAGTCTGCCTGAAGTGATGGTAACGGACAATGAAACTTGTTTCACGAGCTATGACTTTAAAGAATTTCTACAGAAGAATGGAGTAAAACATACATTGACACCACCCTACCACGCCAAATCTAACGGAGTGGCTGAGCGATGTGTTCAGATAGTTAAGAAGAATTTGGTTCGGTAAGTACTAGAGGAACATCTGCAATCGCAGAAGAATACACTACAATATAAATTGGATAATTTTCTTTTCTCGTACAGGAAAACTCCAACAACGGCTACTGGAATGACCCCAGCTGAATTATTTTTGATGTGGTAGCCTCGAACAAAATTAACTTTGTTAAAGCCAAATCTAATGAAGACTACTGAAAACAAGAAAATAAAACAGAAAGAGTTTTCTGATAGACAAAGAGGAAACATTAGATCAGTTTTGGAAGGACAGAAAGTATCAGTAAAAACTGTTTGAAATGAAAAGGTATCGTGGGTTCCTGGGAAAATAATCATTCAAAGGAGTCCAGTTACTTATTTAGTTAGTGTTTTGGGGAAGACATAGTATTGCCATGCAGATCATCTCCGGTCAAATGTATTATTTGAAGAGAAAAGACATTAAGTGAACTACCCGATCTTTTATCAAGAACCTACCACAGCTCTCACAGCCAAGACTGTTCGAAGATCTAGTAGAGAAGTTCGAAGACCCTCAAGATTAACCCATGTGTAGTCAAGATTATGCAGGGTGTTCAAAAAATGTGGGGCAGTAATTTACGTAGTGATTCCTTGGGTGAAAATAAACAAAAAAGTTTATATAAACATAGGTCCTAAAGTAAAGTGCTTCTTTTCTGTCTGTGTGTCTGTTTTTATGATTTTTACATATTTAATCATATCTCACGAACCACTTAACGTATAAACTTTAAAGTTGGTATGTGCATAACGACTCTTAAGAACTATTTTCGTAAGAAGTACCAAATTTATACTTTCTACCATTTCAAAATGGCTACTGTTTTTTTTTGTTTTCAAAGCTAAATATCTGAAAAACCGTAAATTTTAGAAAAATTACACAAGAGACAAAAAAGTTGCGAAATTTAATCTAATTAACAATGATATTAAGATTTTAACAATAGGACAACTAATAAAGGAGAAATTTTAAATTTTCCGAATAAAAACAAACAATTTTCAGACAGAATGTTCTAAGAAACCATGTTTTTATGCAGAAAAGTTAAAATTTCTCCATTAATAGTTGTCCAATTATCATAATCTTAATAACAACATTAATTGGATTAAATTTTGCAACTTTTTTGTCTCTTGTATAATTTTTCTAAAATTTAAAACAAAAATAGTCGCCATTTTGAAATGGTACAAAGTAGAAATTTGATACTTCTTACAAAAATAGTTCTTAATTGTGGTTATCCATATACCAAGTTTGATTTTTATAAGTTACGTGTTTCGTGAGATATGATTAAATATGTAAAAATCATAAACAGACACACAGACGGAAAACAAAGCACTTTAGGACCTATGTTTACATAAACCTTTTTGCTTATTTTGACCCAAGGAATCATTACGTAAATTATTGCCCCACATTTTTTGAACACCCTGTATAAGGAATCTTGGATTGTTTGTGGAAATCAAAAGAAGTTTATTTAATTATTTAGTTTTATTTTAATTTGTTATTATTTGAGATTGTTCTGAATGATTAACTTGAGAGTTTAGTTCTCTTTGTTTTTGGAAACTTATAAAGAAGGGTCGAGTGTAATATATTGAAAAAAATATCAAGGACAATTTACTTTTGCAATTGGCAATCCTGGAACTGATATAATAATTATTTGTTTTACAGCTGACTTTTTGCTTTTACCAGAATGGAGAATAAACTGGATTTCAATTATCAATGCATTCTTAATTAATAGCAAACGGTAATCTTTTACAGCCCCTTACTTTTTATTTAGTTTATTTTTCATCAACTACTTCTTAGGTCAGCCCCACACTGCATTTAACATATCAGGCAAGACGTTTTCCTGTTGTTTTTGGTCATCAAACAGCTGTTGTTAGGCAAGAATTTTATATTTAGTACTATGACAAAACATATTTTTTTATAGTTTTAAATTGTCTTGTCTCTTCTAGTGTGTGACCGGCCTATGAAATCAAAATTCAAATTCCCTAATGAATTTCTAATGAGCTTCATGAATTTCTAATGAAGTTCAAACTAATACAGTTAATTAAAAGCATTTATTAAGAGGAGATAAAAATTTGAATACAAGAGGTTGTATTGAAGAAATGCTGAAACTTCCATTACATCCGGCTCCGCTGTAGGTAATTAACATATACAGGACTAAATATATGCGGGAATCATGCGAGGAAGGTAAGAAAGAAGTAAATATTATTCATTTGTAGTTTGGAGTCAAATGATAAAATTTACTTACTATGTATAAGTCAAAATGCAAACCAGTGGGTGCATAATAAATATGGAACATTCGCGACCCTTGGAGTCAAGAGGCTCAAGATGATCTGCATGTTGAAGCAGTGAGGACCATACCTTACAGATGCCCTTACACAAACAAAGATGGCCATATATCAAACTGTGGTTCATGAGTACATGATATTAGCAAACTGTATCATATTAGCTGTCCAGAATTTGGAGACAATGAAAGTTTTGAAGAGTACAGAGTTTTAATGGGGATTGTGGATCACTCATCCACAAAAATGGAAAGGAGGGATTGCCTGAAGGCGACCTCTAACAATAATGATTGCAGAAGTCCTCCTATAAACTAACTGTTATTAGTTGGGGACAAGTAAGATATTGGGATATTAGTTGGGGCGAGCATGAATCACTTGCTCGTGTGCTGTTGCTCAGAGGGCACGATGAACCTCTCTCATTCAGTCAGGGCCGTATTTACTCAAGGATGCATTGACTTGTAAAAACTTTAAATTGCAACAATTGAAATTAGGTTTTGCCTTAAAGATAAAACAATAGTGTTACTGACCAGCAGAGAGAGGAGAGAGGTAGTGTAAGTGGACAGACACTGCTCCAGCCGTGTTGCCTGCAATTGTCACTCGATCACCATCTCCTCCAAACCTGTGGGAGACAGTAATGTATAATTTGAAATTTTGCCAGTTTTTATATCCTATATACACTATTATGCATGTAAACTCTCTGGAGACTGTTTTAAACAATTTTGACCAATTTTTCTTGAAACAGACTTTTTTTCAATTCAGAGTCGTTATTTGTCAAAACGCACAAAATTAACAATTTTGGATTGTTTCTTTTTTGAATTTTCTATTCAGTTAACCTATATCTATATACTTATTTAATACACTACGGGTTTTTATGTGATCATTACTCCTCCTGAAGTTCAGGAACAATTTTAATAATTTAGGTGTCGTTAGAAAGAACTTAGCTTGAAGTTTTGAAGGAAATGATATTTAAGATTAGGCTAAAGATAAGAGCCCTAGATGCCTTTAAAGTTTCATATTTGTCCATAAGATTTAATATGGGAACAGAAATTCCAAATAAAACAGCTGCATGGAGTAAACAAAGTTTTTCAGCAAAGCCAAATTATTAATGGAATTGAAACCGTTGACTATGAATATAATGTACATTTAAGCAGATTTTAAACGTTTATTTATAAGTAGATTTAGAGAGCATTTTTAGTTTGAGTTAATATTAAGACGGGTTATGTTTAGTCTCAAGAAATGGTTACAAAAATAATGTAAAACTCACTAAACTAATTGTTTTTCATTGCCAAAATATAATTTAACTAGCTGATCAACATGGTTATATCCATGGAAAAACAGAAAAACTTTCTTGAATTGAGGCGATAGCTGGAAAAAGGGCGTAATGGCCTATACGCTCTTTTTTCCAAGATTACATTTTTTGATTTTCCACACATCTGTTTAAATCAGTACAAAATTTCATTACTCTCTGACAAAAATTCACAGATACAGCTGTTTTTGTGAAGTGGTTATTACGCCCTTCTTTCATAGACAGCTGAAATGGTCTCAGTTTCAGTTAAGAGGAGACTAAAGGCAAATCGGTGTCGAGATACATACTAAAATTACTCCGCGATGATAATCGTAAAAGGTAGTGTGACGTAGTAAATAACAAGTTATACTAAAATTATGGTATTAACTAGTTTATAAAGTACTCTTTTCCACTTTTAAGTCCAAAATATAGGTTCAGAGACTGATATAATTTTGTCGCTCATTTATATAAGTGTTTAAACAGTAATGAATGTAGTAAATATCCCTCCGCGGGGTCGGCGATCAGTGTGTGCAAACGTTCACGTGGTCGCATTTTCCGGCGATAAATTTTAATTTAGAGAAAATAATTTTATTGCACCTTGAAGGCAAATAAATTCAACACTAGGTTCGTGAAGTACATTTTTCATTTTCTTTTTACATTCTGAGTTATTTCAGCTCAAAATATCAACTAGCTAATACCCACTATTTGAACTCTAACGCCAATTACTCTTGTATTTGTTATGACAACGAAAAATAAAAATGATTATTGTGAGGAATTTATTTCTTTTCATTTTGATACGTAGTTTATTGTCCTACGTTGAAGAATAACGTCAGGGTATGGTTTCGCGCGATGTTGTAACCCGCGAAAATCATAACACTCATGTGTTTGGGAACACTTATAGACTATAATTTTCGATCAAAAATCAAAACGAAATATATCAAAATGAAGAGGAAAACGAATTCTACAAAACAGTACCACTTTAGTTACGATTATACGAAAAATATAGGAGTAATCAGCCTCTGAATTTGCATAGTCGAATTTACCTAATTAACAATCACTTAAAAATCATTGGCTGAACTTTAGGTGTAATTACTCATTTACCTTTCTTATTATCGTGGAACCAAATTATAATATTTTGTAGGGGGTTTTCTCCTCTTTAATAATGTTTTGATTTTTGATCGAGAACTTTAGTCGAAATACGTTCCTGCACACAAGGGTGTTTTCACGATTTTCGCAGGTTATAATATCGCGCAAAACAGTATCCTGACGTTATTTTTCAACGTACAATAATAAGCTACGTATCAAAATGAAAAGAAATAAATTCCTTTCAATACCCAATTTTTATTTTTCCGAAATCATAACAAATACAAGAGTAATTGGCGTTAGAGTTCAAATAGTGGGTTTCAGCTAGTTGATATTTTAAGCTAAAATAGCTCGGAATATAAAAATAAAATGAAAAATGTACTTAACGAACCTAGTGTTGAATTTATTTTTCTTCAAGGTGCAATAAAATTATTTTCTCTAGATTAAAATATATCGCTGGAAAATGCGACCGCGTGAACGTTTACACACACTGATTGCCGACCCCGCGGAGGGATATTTACTACATTCATTACTGTTTGAACATTTATAGAAATGAGCAGCGACATTATTTCAGCCTCCAAAATTATATTTTGGATTTAAAAGTGGAAAGGAGTACTTTATATGCTAGTTAAGACCATAATTTTAGAATAATTGGTTATTTACTACGTCACACTACTTTTTCCCATTATTATCACGGAGTAATTTTAGTACGTATCTCGACCGCGAGGGCGAAACCGAATTGGCTTAAGCCTCCTCTTAAACTCTAAGTTGTTTGTGTTCAAGTTGATATCAGTTAACAAATAACTTAGTTTTACCTGAATAAGTTAATATATTTTTATTGTTATCAACATTTTAAGTACACACTTGAAGCGGTAGATGGAAAAAAGGCGTATTTGTCAAAGCAGCGTTTTGAGAAAAAAGAGTTTGAAAATTTTCAGCAATATTTTGCCAGTTCATATAGGCTTTTAGTATATTTTAAACTATTAATAAATAATTAATGATAATCATAATAAGAATCTTTATTTTCTCATTTTTTACATGTAAATGGATTTGTCTATGGAAAAAGGCTATAACAGACTCCCGAGTAAAGTCAGGCTGCTTGAGCTAAACCGCTTTGAGCGTATTATGGTGCGGTGGTTGAAAGACAAGGCCTTTTATACAATTGATGAGTTCTTCGCCGACTCACTCACCTCCTTGCTCGCCATTTGTGTTTAATTTTAACTTGTTGAAAGTGAATGAATGAATGAAAAATAGCTTTATTTCCAAATAAAATACATATCTCATTTCATACATTACAACACAATTGCGCATTATGAAACAGTTTATTTTTATAATTTAAATTATTTTAATCAAGGATAAATACATTAATTGAATTAGGTTGTAATGTTTTTCTTAAAAAAGGAAAAAGTCTACATGGGCGGTTAGCCTGTGCGTAGACTGAGAGTTGCAAATCAGAGATGTAATTAATTTAACAAGAGAATATTTAAGTAATCTATAGAAATTAAATCAAGCGGTGCATTTAATAAATATAAATTAAGATTTGTTGACAAATTAAAAGTAAAATTGAGCGTGAGAACCCGGAACCAAGAAAGGACGGTGGCGGCGTGATTGTGGGGGGGGGGGGGAGCGGGATGTCTGAGTTTCAGGCAGAGATCAACGGTCAGGTCGGGCCCGGCGCGATAACGGCCTCGGCTTCCTCCGAGCTCAAAGTTAGAAGCCACTCCACTACACGTTTTTTAAAAGAGGAAAGAGAGGTTATATTAAAAAATTGCGCGTTTTTGTATTTCTGATGCATGTTACGATAAATAATGTTTGAAATGTGATATGAATTTGTTAGAGAAAAGGTTTTCAACGATTGAGGAACAATACCTAGATTGCTGGCAAAACGGGTGTTATGAGAATGCGTTATTCTATCAAATATTGTCTCAAAATTTTTTTAGATATGGACTAGCAAAAATTTAATGAAAAGTTGACGTACGGTTAAGATGCCAGTTTCAGCAAAAAGATCGTTTGTAGGATATCTTTTGAACTTTTTAAATGCGACTTTGAGAATTAATTTTTGAATGACAAAAAGTGGTTGTAGAACAGTTTTATACGCACCGCCAAACGCGATGATGCCAAATGAAAGTAAAGATTGTGTAAGAAAAAAAACTGCAAATTCGTTTAAAGTTACAAAAAAAATGTCTCTTTATTCCACTAAATTCACCAAAACCAAAACAAAGCCGAATTTTTCTTAACCTAGTTATTTTATCAAAAATAACAGATGATCTTTAGCATTTGTAATACAATAACAAAAAAAAAACAAGGGATGTTAAATAATGAGAGCAAAGATCTCATATATCATTACATGCACACGCCCCCGTGGTGTCAACACCAACTCGGCGTACATCCGCGATGTGGTACGGCATGCCATCAACCTCCACGCTGTTCTGGGTAAGCTGCCGTGACACCACGCCGCGTCTCCAGGATGTAGTGCAGAGAGCGGCTTTCGGCTTGACAAATACCAATTCACCTGGTGAAAACTCATTGTCCGGTTGATCGTCACGTTTTACTGGCTCACCTTTGCACCTCCACCTGTAGCTGTATAATTGAGAGCTTGGCGACGACTCTTCATAGAGGTCTTCTTTGGGTGTTAAATTATACCAATAAACCATTTCTTGCACACTTCCCTTTGTTCTTGCTGCCATTCTTTTTATGGTTCTATGGTTTCTTTCGACGATTCCATTCCCACCTGGACGGTTCACACACCTAAAACAACGAATAACTCCCCACTCCTCGCAAAGTTTCTCAATTTGTTCACATCTGAACGTTGCGCTATTGTCCATCAGCAGTTCTTGGGGTGGACCTCTCTCCGAAAATATTTCCAGTAAAATCCTCACTACATGCTCTTTGGTCTCACTCGGTTTTCGACGCCATATGCAGAATCGACTCGGTCCGCAATCTATGATTGTAAGGAATTTGCTTGACCCATAATGGGTCACATCAACCACAAGTCTGCGCCAACTCTCAGTACAATGTAAGTGTCCTGACTCCCACTTAATTGGGGAAGGATCGACAGATAAACACTCTTTACAAGATTTCACCACACTTTCGACATCCTGTTTGCTAAACGCAATGTCTGGGAAACATCGGCTGACCGTGTAAAGTGTCCGATTTACACCAAAGTGATGTAAACCATGGATTCTTCGGACCAAAGTTAATTTATTACCACCCTCCTCTTCACTTAACATAGCAACACTGGTTTTTTCATCTCTTGCCAACCACTTTTTAGCAACTCTCGTTAGGCGATCTGCTTTGTTGAATTGGGACTTAACGAGATTTATTCTTACCCTAAGGTCGCATTCAGATATGAGGTCTTTGAACAAGCCCAATCGTCTTCTAACAGGAGCTTCACCTAACCCATGTGTTTTAATTCGTCGGTCTCCAGTCAATATGGATGTTATCCAAGCATAAACCGTGGCAGAATCAGTGACTAAGTTCAATTCTTTCAAATTCCACTTTAAAGCCAGATTTACTCCTTTCAACAAAGCCTCTAACTCAGCCAGGTTTATGTGCGCCGCATCACCTTCCTTTCTTAGCCAAGACGCATCCTCAACTATCTCACCTTCAATCTCTCTACAAACACCTATTGCCAAGCTGCTAGCGTCACACCAGACTGTTCCTTCATCACTAGATGGCACAGCCCATTTCCCAAACACGGGGTCCTTTTCTTTTATGCCTTCAATTATGTCTCTTAACATTGCTTTAATATTCTCGCCAATAACATCATTCCACTTTAAGTCTGTCAGATGTCTTTTGATGAAGCTACATGCTGGTCTAAGCCAACCAGCAACCGGGAAATGTCCAATTAATTGTCCACAGAATGAATAAGCATCTCTCTTAGTTTGGATTTGATCTAAAGGTGTAATTTTATTATCTCTAGTCCACATCAACTCACCATCTTGTTTGAAGATTTTCAGCCCCAAAACCCTGCCTCCATTCAGTGGCTCAACTGGTTTTGCTGATAACCCATATTCTTCTATTAACTTCTTTACAACATTACCGTCAACAATCTTTTCATTCACTATTATGTCATCAACATAAGAGTCTGTAGCACTTCGGACTACTGGGTCCATTGACAGCACTTTATTGACTATCTTACACATTATCTTTGGTGCGACATTAAGACCAAACCCAAGCCATGTCAAACAATACATTTGATCTTTAAACCGTACGACTTGATATCTCCATAAATGAGGAGCAATATGAATTTGGAGATAGGCCTTTCGGAGGTCGATGGTACTGACTTGTTCTCCAAACTTTCTCCACAATCTTAGTTTTTCGCCACAAACCTCACTCTCCGCTGTATGGCTGGATACATACTGGTTCAGCTCTCTGTAATCCATAACGGGTCGCACTTTGCTCTTATTGTGTTGTATGACTGCCATCAGAGGTATTAATCCATCAAACTCCCCGTGTTAAGGCTGGAGCCAGCCATCTCTTATCCAGTCTCGTACTTCTGCGTCAAATGCCTCCTTTGCCTCCTCTGGAATCGCGTATGTTGGTATCTGATTAGTTATCATGGGTGGTTTGCAGTCATCTTTCCATTTCCATTCCACAGTCCATCTTCCATCAGAAAATTTCGCATTGAAGTCACAATCATTAATAATAATTTCATTCTTACCAGGATTTTCTGGGATTTCTTTCACGCACAACTCCTTCTCTTCTTCAGCGACTACTCCGATGCCTAACTCCTTCTCAACCTCAGCGACTGCTCCGATGCCCATAAACTTAACAACACCTTCTCCATCAATAGTAACCCCTCCCATTGCGGACACTGCATCCATCCCTAGAAGGATCTGATACTTTGGTAGAACTCTAGCAACCAAACAGCACAAAGTCAGTTGAACACCTCTTATCAAAACTCGAATAACACATGTCAAGTTACACTCAACTGATTCTCCATTCATCATTAATATTCTTTGCCTAACTGGCTTAGACTCTATCCCATATCTCACCAAATTAGGTGACACGATACTCCTTGAACAACCTGAGTCCAGCAAAGCACAACATTCAAAACCTGCAACACTTACTATCAGAGTAGGAGGTTGCGCTGACAAATTTGGGCCACCCGCGCAACATAAGGTAGCCCCAATTATGCGTTTTTTTGGAACCCCTGAACATGTTGTGGCGTAATGCCCGACTTCCCCACACCGGTAGCAGGTGATACTTGAAGCATCTCGTTTTTGGGATGGACATGAACGTGCTAAATTTGGGATGGACATGAACGTGCTAAATGACCTTCCTTGCCACAAGTAAAACATTGTCCCTGTCTACGAACATTGAAATCGTTGACGTCAGAGTGTGCAACTGCTCCAGAATTGGACTCACTGCCCAATAGATTCCTTGCTCTTACCATCACATCAGATAACTCCATGCTTTGAAGACAACAAGCAGCTTTTAACTGGTTTTGTGTATCCGCTGGCAAGCCGTGTACAAGCGCGCTCTTAATCCAGTCATCCGACACAAAAGGGTCTACCAATTTAGCCAGCCTCTTTAGATCAGAAGCGTAAACATCTAATGACTCACCGGGATGCAAGCGCCTAGCAGTAAATTCTGCGTAAGCTTGGAAGCAGTTTGCAGAAAAGGCCTGCAGCAACGCATTGGTGAGGGCCGTGCAGTCACTCTTGACATTTTCCGAAAGTCCGTCATAGACAGCAAAAGCACCTTCTGACAGAAATAATGGAAGGACAGTCTGCAATTCTTTGACTTTTTGTAGCCTACACACGAGTTCTAGTTTTTTCAGCCACTCACTAAAATCTCCATTACCATCATACTGCTTGATCAAATCTGAAAGCCTCGCACCGGTACTTGACATGATGAAAACGTTGTTTTGCCGAAATATCTTGTAAGAAAAAAAACTGCAAATTCGTTTAAAGTTACAAAAAAAATGTCTCTTTATTCCACTAAATTCACCAAAACCAAAACAAAGCCGAATTTTTCTTAACCTAGTTATTTTATCAAAAAGAACAGATGATCTTTAGCATTTGTAATACAATAACAAAAAAAAACCAAGGGATGTTAAATAATGAGAGCAAAGATCTCATATATCATTACATGCACAGATTGTACGTATGCAAAATAAACAGTTTTGATTTCTCTTTCGTCTAAAATCTCCCTAAGCTGTTTAAAGGCATATATATATTTGTTGTCTTTAAAAATTCAATATGGTCAGACCATTTCAAATTAGAATCTAAAATAATTCCTAAATATTTATAAGAGGTTACCATTTCGATCCTATCGCATGAACAAAAGTTAATTGAAAAGTCACCACAAACATGAATAACTAAATTGTTAAAAAGAAAATCAGATTGTTTACGTAAAGAAAAGGGCATGAACTTAGTCTTTGATGTATTTAAGGATAAAATATTATTGTCAAACCACTTTTTAAGCAGCATAAGATCGTGCTCCGCCTTATTTTTTACCTCAGCCCAGTTACTTCCAGTGACAAAAATGAGCGTATCGTCCGCAAATAACAAAAGTTTACCGTAAGTTTGAAGTTTTGAAATGTTATTTATATAGATCAAAAATAAGATAGGACCAAGATTTGAACCTTGAACCACACCGTACTCCACTGGCATTACATCGCTCACTATCCCACCGATCGATACAGCTTGAGATCTGTCAGCTAAGTAACTGTTGAACCACATAAGAGCGTTGCCGTGCACCCCGATTAACTCTAGTTTCCGTAACAATATGTTTCTGTCTACTGAATCAAATGCTTTTTTTAAATCTAAGAACACAAGCATCGCGTGATTACTACTTGAAACTGCATCGTTAATATATCTATTAAGGTCAAACAGAGCATCTGAGATATTTTTGTCATTTCTGAACCATATTGAGATTTACAAATAATTTGGAAACTTTGGAGGTAAAAAACAAATTGATCTTTGACAATCCTCTCAATAATCTTAGCAACGACACTTAACAAAGAAATAGGACGGAAATTATTCATGTCTGTGTAACTATTTGATTTGAAAAGAGGGACAATTTTGGCCAATTTCAAGTAATCAGGAAATATGCCTTTAGACAAACTTAAGTTAACTATATGAGCGAGAGGTGCAGAAACAAAGTGGACATTTTTCTTCAGAACTGAAGCCGAGATACCGTCATGACCAGGCGCCGACCCGCCCCGCAGACCCCCAATGTAGCGTACAATGTCAAGTTCCGTAACACACTGAAATGAAAAGTCAGTAGCAAGTGAGTAGTCAGCGTCGTTAACAACTGGAGCCCCTCCTGAGTTTATTGAACTGGCTAGATTATAACCCACTTGGGTAAAGAAATTATTGAAATCGTTTGAGATTTGGGCTTGGATACCAGTATTAGAAGATGAGCCGGGACAAAATTTCTCAAAATAAAATGCATCTTTCGAACTGCTCCTCCCAGATATTTCATTAACAATTTCCCAAAAAACTTTCGGATCACGGTTTGATTCATTAATTTTATCTCTGTAATACTCTTTTTTAGCGGATTTAATACTTTTGTTAATGTGATCTCGCAAAACTGTGTACCTATTCAAGAGGAGTCGATTAAAAGGTTGATTCCTAACTTTCTTGCTCAATTTATCTCTCTGTCTAATTAATTTTTTTAAATCCGTATTTATCCACGGTTTAAGTTTCTTCAATCTCGATGAGCAGTGATTAATAGTTTTTTGCGAGGCAGCAATGCAATCTTTTACTTTATTACAAAAAAACGTAGTACAAAAATTTACATTGTGAGCACTGAGAACGGGGCTCCAGTCTACTTGTGAAATGTGTCAGTTAACAAAGTGTGGTCAGTATAAGTGCGGGGACGGGTATCAGAATCAGTCGCTGTTTGTACGTGTGCGTTATCAGTAGTAGTGATAGTAAGTGCAATGCCGTAGTGGTCAGTGATGTCTGAGTGTAAAACAGCTGTATTTACATTAGTCATATCATGAAATCGAACAAAAAAGTGGTCAATACAGCTTGAGCTATTTTTGGTAACTCTGGTCGGCTTGTTTATGCACTGAGTCAGTCCTGCTCCAAGTAAACAATTTAAGTAACAGTCAGACGTAGCATCATTTGTGAATAAATCAATGTTAATGTCGCCAACAAAAATGCACATTTTGTCTTTGTTAACCTTGCTGTAAAATTGTTCTAATCCATCCAAAAACATGTTTATGTCGCTGTTGAAAGTTCGATAAACTGCTAAAAGGTTAAACGTCTTATTAAAAAGAGTAAATTCTAATGAAAGACCAACAACATGATTGATATTTACTTGTTTGACAGAAACCACTAATTTTTTGCTAGTAAACACTACAACGCCGTTGTAAGGTGCCTTTTTCGGAGGGGGGTAAAAAGTAAACGACTAAGCTGGTAAACAAACGCTATTCGACTCACCCGTATGTCTAGGCCTATAGGTTAACCTAGGCTAGTAGGAGCCTAGACCTAGGACTGCCCCAAGTTGCACAACACTGAATTACCACTCTACGAAGTATCCTGGGTAATAAAACATTTACCAAATCACTGTATGGCATAAAACCGCTTTAATTTCGATGACAATGACAGTTGTAAATTGCAATAGACCACTAAACACTTTGCTTCGTCTCGCATCACCCAAACATAACCCCATAGCATTTGTTGACAATCATTGAGGGTTGCCATCTTGTGGCTTCTTTTCTCCGACTGGCTACCCAGCGATCAGCTGTCTCTTACGTCACGGGGTGAACAGCTGACTACCCCTACTTTGGGAAATCCAGGAGGGGAGAGGACCCGGACTGGGCTCCTCGTGGCGATTATTCGTTGACCAGCCACTGAGACGTTCACGACTCGAGACACGGACGCTCGACTCGTCCACGGTCAAACACGATACGGAGGTACGGTTTCCTCATTATTTCGTTTCGTTGCTTAACGTTTAACGCTACTAACACGTTTATCGAACCCGACTCACGGGAATATTTCGATAGAGACGAAATTACGTACTTTTAGACGACTTTACGTCCTCACGAACCTGTCCGAGTTTGTCGTAGGTGATTATTCTCGAATAGACGCATAGTTTAATTCACGTTCTTGTTAGGCCTAGCCTTTCTCTCCTTTACGAAATATCGTAGCATTAAATACTAGACGATTTAGTCGCATTTACTCAGTGCAGTTACTTAATTTTTCGTCTACTCCGTACTTGCACTCACGTCGCAACAAGTCACGGAGCACGTGCTACGCCAGGCAACCCAATTAATAAACTATTAATTGGGTGACGCACTGAGCGGTTACGAACAACGTTCGATTAGGCCTTACGCCTACGAATAAACCGCGGAAAGATTTATTTGGATTTTCCCCGATTACCGTGAAGAGTCACGGGTCACGCTACGGCTTTAAGCCTAGCCCGTGGTAACCCAAAACGTGTTGGGTGAGCCTCTTGCTCATAGTAACCCTTTATCAAGCGAGGGTGTGAGCAGGGGCTAACGTTAGAGCGATTAAGAGCGATTACTTCGCGCGACTTGGCTTTTCGTCGTTATAGGCAAAATTATTCACGTTTACGAGGGCGAGGATGAGGCAACTCGTTCTTTGAATTGTATCGTTGCATCCGGTTGCTCTGAGCCCTGCGTAAAGTAGTAACGAGAGTTGCCCCACGATTATTTTTTTGCCGAAATTAATTATAACGAACCCTGGAATTAGCTCCTTCTGAGCGATTCCGAGGCATCCCTACGGTGACTAATTTCTCGGGGTGGGAGATCACGCACTATTTCCTTTGATCCCCGAAAATTACGTCACATTTCTGGCGCCCGAACAGGGACTCGTTACTGACGAAATTCCCGAAAATGACGAAATTCCCGAAGGCACCCGAGATCGTCACGACAACCGACTCTGTGACTACGAGGCCAAGTACCTTGCCATTCATGCATGCCCCGGCTACTGTTGCCGTCGTGTGCGGCAGCCAAACGCTGACCACGACCACGACCACGACGACAACCTCCCAGTTAACCCCGGTAACCGTGGGTGAGCACGTGAGGTCGCCATTTGACGACTCACGTGTTGGGTGGATTCACGAGGTCAGCAAGGCCGAACTCGTCGCTGAGATGGCACGATTTGGCCTACGAACGGACGGTCACGTCGCTGAACTTCGCGAGCGGTTCCGCGAATTTTGGAAGAATCCTCTGGGATCGCTCGGCCACTTAGCCGCGAACGCCCCGGTGACCACCGCTGATGCTTACGTGACGGTACCGCAGCTCTCATACGCAGGTCTACCTGAGGCACAAACGGCGGCTGGTCTGCCGTCGACGTCTCAGAGCGTACAGTGGCCCCCGCGACCGGTGGTTGACGAAACCGCTAGCGTCCGGGAAATACTCGGCCTACCACCGCACGCGGATTCGGAGACTGTGAGGCGGACTTTGACTTCGCTCGCGAGGAATTCGGTGACCTTGGGTGAAGCCGTGACGATTAACCCGGCCTCGTCATACAACCCTGGTCACTTCGATGCGCGAGCGGCCCCTTGGTACGATACTACGTTCAGCGGTCGCTATCGTGAACCGGCACCGCTCGTGGACTTGCCGGTGAGACCGACGCCGTTCGTGACCCAGGCACTGGGATACTCGACCGATGCCGCCACAATCTCCGGTACTTTCGGTACGACGGGGTACTTCGTGCCAACGTACCCGACGGTTAGCCAACACCCCTACTACGCTCCGTGCACGTCGGCAAGTAACCCCTACGTCCGGGGTGGCCGGCCACCAAGCGACACCCCGTCGCTATGTGACCGGATCCGCAAATGGAACTTGCGTTTCGATGGCAAGAAAGACCCGGTCTCCTTCCTCGAAAGACTCGAGGAGATGATCGAGGCGTACGGAGTCACGCACGACGAGATGCTCAAGGCAATGCCCGAGCTGCTAACCGGGATGGCTTTGCTCTGGTACCGGAATACACGGAGCGCGTGGCACTCGTTCGCGGATTTTAAGCGGTGCTTCGAGGCTCAGTTCCTGCCAACGGGCTATCACCACAGCCTCGACGAGGAGATTCGCAAACGAACTCAGGGTGACCACGAGCCGATCCGCAGCTACGTGGTAGCGATTTCAACCCTGATTCGACGTAGCGGAACGTTCTCGGAGCAAGGGAAGCTCAACCTCATATATTGCAACATGAGGCCCGAGTACAAACTGATGGTCCGGCGATCCGACTTTACCACGGTCGAAGGGTTGATGGCCAGGGCCGAAGACTACGAGGCCTACATGCGTAGCCGCCAAATTTTCCGCCCTCCGCCATCACCATCAGTCGCTCTCGTTCCGGAAACCGCTTACCAAGCCTCCAAGCGCAAGACCGACACATACGACAGCGCGGCCGTCGATAAATGGAGCCGTGGGAACGAGGCTAAACCCGAGGTGGAAGTTAGACGTCGATCTAACGCAACCTCAGGGTGGGGCCGCAACCAGCGGTCCAATGCTGGTGAGCGCCCAGCGCGTCGATCTTCTCCGCCACGGGAGAATAAACGGTCCGGATCTGTGCGAGCTTCCAGATCCCCGGCACGCAGCCCAGACAGCAGCGGTCCGATCTGCTGGAACTGCGAAGAGGCAGGGCACCTGTTCCGTGACTGCCGTAAACCGAAGGTACTTCGGTGCTTTCGGTGCAAGCGGGAGGGTGTATCAACCCGCCGGTGCCGCTGCAGGTCGGGAAACGGGAGAAGGACTCAGTCGACCGGAGGCCATCTGAGTCCGGCGCCCCGAAACGAGGAACGACCTCCGAGGAACGCGAGCGATGGACTCGCTGGCTCGACGTCATAAGAACGTCCACCGGTGGAGTCAGGAATACCCAGGCCACAGACGACCGACCTTTCGTAGACGTTTCCCTCTCCGGCACGGTATTCAGAGCCCTCGTCGATACCGGCTCTACCGTTAACCTGATTGGGGATCAGGTGGTGCAGCACTCAAGTGCACACGGCATCGAACCGCACGAGAGGAAGGTGGACCTGAGGATGGCTAACGGTGCCAGCTCCCACGTGACGGATCAGTATTGCATCGAAGGCGTAATCGCCGGGCAATATCTGACGTGGGAAGCCCTTTACGTTCCTGGCCTCACGACGGACATGGTTTTGGGCATGGGGTGTATTACGGACGTCAACCTCATCCAATTCCATCCGGAGGTTGAACGTTCCTCGGGGCTAGAGGAAGAGCCCTTTCGAGCGGAGAGTGCCCTGAGCACGTTAACCGCTGACGAGGACACAAGGCTTGTTGAGTTCCTTGGACACGAGTTGCCGTTGTTCGACGCTGTTGAGGGACAAACTACGTTGGCCGAGCACACGATCCGCTTGAAGGGAAACGTAGTCCCGATTAAACAGCGGTACTATCCGAGGAACCCCGCCATGCAAGCCATAATAAATGAGGAGGTGGCGAAGATGCTCCAAGAAGGCGTGATCGAGCCGTCGGACAGCCCGTGGAGCTCGCCGGTGGTGCTGACGAGGAAGAGCAACGGCAAATTTCGTTTCTGCATCGACATGCGACGAGTAAACGAAAGCTCTATCACCGACGCGTATCCGCTGCCCAGGATCAACGCGATCCTCGAGAAACTGAGGCAGGCGAGATATATCAGCACCCTGGACTTACGGCAGGGCTATTGGCAAGTGCCGTTCGCCAAGGAGAGCCGTCCGATAACGGCCTTCACGGTACCAGGCCTTGGCCTCTACCAGTTTACCAAGATGCCGTTCGGCCTCCATTCGGCTGGAGCAACGTTCCAGAGGCTGCTGGACAAGGTCATCGGGCCGGACTTAGAGCCGAAAGCCTTCGCCTACCTCGATGACATAGTGATTGTGTCCTCCACGTTTGAAGAGCACTTACGGCTGCTTCAAGAGGTGTTCAAGCGTCTGAGAAACGCAGGCCTCCGCTTGAACCCTGAAAAGTGCAACTTCTGCAAGAAGGAGTCCGACCCAGAGAAGGTCCGCGCAATACGAGAATTCCCAAGACCTACGAACGGCAAAGCCTTGCGAAGCTTCCTTGGATTAGCGTCGTGGTATAGGCGTTTTATCGAAAGGTTCGCCGACGTAACAGCCCCGATGAGAAAACTTCTCAAGAAAAACGCAAAGTGGCTGTGGGGACCTGAGCAGGAGAAGTCCTTCGAGGAATTAAAAGAACGTTTATCCTCGGCTCCGATCTTGGCCTGTCCAGACTTCTCCGTGCCTTTCGTCTTGCAGGTCGACGCCTCAACCACGGGCCTTGGCGCGGCCTTGACGCAAACCCACGACGGCAAGGAAGTAGTGGTGGCATACGCGAGCCGGCTGCTCACCGACCAGGAAAAGAAATACACCACGACCGAGCTCGAGTGCCTGGCTCTGGTCTGGGGTATTCGAAAGTTCATGCCCTACCTGGAAGGCTATCGTTTCATCGCGGTAACCGACCACGTTGCGCTGAGGTGGCTCATGAAGATGCATGAACCTAGCGGACGGTTGGCTCGGTGGGTGATGGAGCTTCAACAGTTCACCTTCGACATCCAGTACAGGAAGGGGACTTTGAACCGAGTCGCAGATGCCCTGTCGAGATACCCGGTCCAGGATGAACCTGACAGCCCGACCGAACCAGCCCCGTTGGACGTGGCCAACGTGACGAGCGGGCAGCGTGGTCCGGAAGGGGCAAACGACTCGGTGACGCCTGTCGAGCAGCTGAGCAGTAGCACGCAACCTCGCCCACAGGCTGAGGTGAAAGGTCGCAACTCCGACCACGCGGGTTGGTATGACCGCCTTCTCGAAGCGGTCACGGCAAATCCGCGGCGACACCCACGATACCAGGTCGTCGATAACCGCCTCTATCGATCTTCTCGGAGAAAGGGAGGTAAACTTCTATGGAAGTTGTGCGTAGCCCCTGACCGAGTAGAGGCGGTGTTACGTCAGAACCACGACGACGCAACCGCAGGCCACCTTGGGGTCAAGAAAACCCTCAAACGTGTGGGTGCCGAATACTTTTGGCCCGGGTGGCGCAAAGCGGTGAAGGCCTACGTCCGGTCTTGTGATACGTGCCAGAGGTACAAGGTGGCTCAGGTGAAACCGGCAGGAAAAATGTACTTTCGGGAGCCTAAAGGCCCATGGTACTCCGTCTCTGCCGACCTGATTGGCCCGCTGCCTCGGTCTGGCCGTAACCATCGCTTCTTGCTGGTGATCCAGGACCTATTTAGCAAGTGGGTCGAGTTGTGCCCCATCGGGTCGGCGACTGCCAAGAACGTCACGAATAAGACTAAAGAGGTGCTTCTTCGCCACGGGGCTCCCGAGACGATCATCGTCGACAACGGGACCCAATTCGTATCAAACCTCTTTAGGAATCTGGCAGCCGATTGGGGCATACGCTTCGTTACAACCGCGCCCTACAGTCCACAGGCAAACCCGGTTGAACGTGCAAACCGGGTTGTGAAGACCATGATTTCCCAGTTTGTCAGGGAAAATCATAGGTCGTGGGATCTGTGGCTTGACGAGTTTCAGTTCGCCATGAATACCGCCGTCCACGACTCGACGGGGTATACGCCGGCGATGCTGTGTCTCGGGCGCGAGTTGAAGGCCCCGAAGGCCATACGAGGGCCCACTGTAGAGCTTGCCCAGGCTGGTGAGCCCGAACCGACTCGCGATGAGGTGCACGAGACTCGTTTGAAAGAGTTCAAACGAGTGTACGATAGTGCTCGTAAAAACCTCCGGTCGGCTTATAACCAGCAGGCGAAGTACTACAACCTCCGTCGCCGGGAGGTGAGGTACGAAGTCGGGGACATGGTCTTACGCCGTATCCACGTATTGTCCTCGGCCGCCGATGCGATCGTCGGCAAGCTCGCCCCGAAGTTCGACGGCCCATGTGAGATTGTGGAAAAACGGGGCACGAACATTTACGAAGTGCGAGATCCGAAAACGAAAACTGTGCACGTCGTTCACGTGAAGGACCTCAAGCCGTTCTACGATCGAACGATGTAGTCGTTGACCCCTTGCGCCGCTGTCGACCGTAACCCCCAAGTACAAGTCCTTTTTTTTACTGTTTTTTTTGTTGAAGTGGGTAGGGGGTGTAAGGTGCCTTTTTCGGAGGGGGGTAAAAAGTAAACGACTAAGCTGGTAAACAAACGCTATTCAACTCACCCGTATGTCTAGGCCTATAGGTTAACCTAGGCTAGTAGGAGCCTAGACCTAGGACTGCCCCAAGTTGCACAACACTGAATTACCACTCTACGAAGTATCCTGGGTAATAAAACATTTACCAAATCACTGTACGGCATAAAACCGCTTTAATTTCGATGACAATGACAGTTGTAAATTGCAATAGACCACTAAACACTTTGCTTCGTCTCGCATCACCCAAACATAACCCCATAGCATTTGTTGACAATCATTGAGGGTAGCCATCTTGTGGCTTCTTTTCTCCGACTGGCTACCCAGCGATCAGCTGTCTCTTACGTCACGGGGTGAACAGCTGACTACCCCTACTTTGGGAAATCCAGGAGGGGAGAGGACCCGGACTGGGCTCCTCGTGGCGATTATTCGTTGACCAGCCACTGAGACGTTCACGACTCGAGACACGGACGCTCGACTCGTCCACGGTCAAACACGATACGGAGGTACGGTTTCCTCATTATTTCGTTTCGTTGCTTAACGTTTAACGCTACTAACACGTTTATCGAACCCGACTCACGGGAATATTTCGATAGAGACGAAATTACGGACTTTTAGACGACTTTACGTCCTCACGAACCTGTCCGAGTTTGTCGTAGGTGATTATTCTCGAATAGACGCATAGTTTAATTCACGTTCTTGTTAGGCCTAGCCTTTCTCTCCTTTACGAAATATCGTAGCATTAAATACTAGACGATTTAGTCGCATTTACTCAGTGCAGTTACTTAATTTTTCGTCTACTCCGTACTTGCACTCACGTCGCAACAAGTCACGGAGCACGTGCTACGCCACGGCAACCCAATTAATAAACTATTAATTGGGTGACGCACTGAGCGGTTACGAACAACGTTCGGTTAGGCCTTACGCCTACGAATAAACCCCGGAAAGATTTATTTGGATTTTCCCCGATTACCGTGAAGAGTCACGGGTCACGCTACGGCTTTAAGCCTAGCCCGTGGTAACCCAAAACGTGTTGGGTGAGCCTCTTGCTCATAGTAACCCTTTATCAAGTGAGGGTGTGAGCAGGGGCTAACGTTAGAGCGATTAAGAGCGATTACTTCGCGCGACTTGGCTTTTCGTCGTTATAGGCAAAATTATTCACGTTTACGAGGGCGAGGATGAGGCAACTCGTTCTTTGAATTGTATCGTTGCATCCGGTTGCTCTGAGCCCTGCGTAAAGTAGTAACGAGAGTTGCCCCACGATTATTTTTTTGCCGAAATTAATTATAACGAACCCTGGAATTAGCTCCTTCTGAGCGATTCCGAGGCATCCCTACGGTGACTAATTTCTCGGGGTGGGAGATCACGCACTATTTCCTTTGACCCCCGAAAATTACGTCACACCGTCATTCCTGTTGATCTGAGTGTCCGTCATAATACAGTCATACCCGTCCATATGAGCCACCTCCCCCCCACCCAACCAACACTCCGATAGAACAATGATATCAAACCTTACTTTAATAGATTCTAAGTAAACTAACAGAGTATCAAAATTCTTCGAGATACTTCTGATATTTAAATGGAAAATTTTTAAACCAAGCTTAAGAGTATCCATGTCAAAAAATGTATTATAATCCTCATCATTCCTCAGTTCCAAGCACTCATTGACAACAAAAATTCCATTTTCAACGCATTCATCTCGATGCATCATCCCGCAACAGCCCATCCGCCCTAGTGCCCTAACACAAATTTAATATATTATAACGCCCTATTTTTATCAAGCGTTTTAATGAAAACAATGTTAAAAGAAAAACTAGATTTCTAGCAGATTACAAATAAAAAAACAAGTTATACATTCGATGCAGCAAGAAACAAAATATCTCATATGTCCTTGAAAATAAATTTCCGAAACATGCATATTTATAAAATAAATAATATCAAATAATACCTAGAATTGTATCTAATACTAGCTTATTAACATAAGTAATACCATCTTTTTATCGTGCATTTCTGTTAATACAAAATTTCATAGAAAAACCAAGTATCATAGATGATTGCAAACTAAAGGCAAATTACATTCGACTCTGCAGTAAAGATATAAAAAATCTATAAAAACATGCATATTTTAATTAATATAATATTACCTACAACTATAACTACTAAACTCTTGGCAGTCTGCATACTTAAATTTGGAGTAAAATTACTCATATAAAAGAAAATATCTGTGCTAGTAAAGATAAATAAATAAATAATAATAATGATATCTGCATGATTTAGTTCGAGAAAATTAAAAATGATGTTTACTTTGTATTTTCACGGCAAAATGTATCATCATAGAATACAGGCTAGAAATGCATTAATGGTTGTCTATATTTTGCCGAAAATGATAACTGCCGTGTAAACTTGAAATAATAATAAGGGGGATATGAATGAGTGATAACATACTTGTAAAATATAACATATTTTGTAAAAAGTTAATAAACAGTACGCTCTCGGGATGAAGAAAAAAAAGAAAAAAAGAGACTGTCTTCTTAACCCTACGTAATGGGAAGTACTGCTTCAATGTTAATAGACGTAATAAAAAATGTGAATATGGTTAAATTAAATCAAAATAAAATTCTATTATAAAAAGTAGCAGAGCATTCCAAAGTCTGAAAAAATATATATATGACATGCAATCTAGAGAAGCATCTTTAGAGAGATACCAATTATTTGTCGTACAAGTCCATATCCTCCATCTGATGAACCCGAACAGTGGAAGCGTTCTCCGTTGGTTTGATTAAGACCTTCCCATTGACAAACCCGGCGTAGTGTAGTTTCCCTGCGCGCTGGAGTCGTCTGGCTCGTCCTAACAGGGCTTTGTTCAGCCCTGTCAAATGTTCGTTTATAAACACCCTCCCGGGCTGCAGGGCTGGCGCAATCTCAGTTGTTTCGACAGTCCTCTTGAGCTTCATAGCCGATAACCAAGCCTCTTTAACTGTTCTCGAGGTAAACTGGACAATTATGGGTGGGTGGGCATGTTTTTTTGAAAACAGGCGAAGCCGATGTGCAATTAAAATGTCCTCTCGTTTGAAGGATACTTTAATGACACCTGCAAGTTTTTGTAAGCAATAATAAATGTCCTCCTCTGGCGTTACTGGAATTCCGACAATTTCTATATTGTTACAGCGAGTATACTGTTCCACGTCCGCGAGTTGTTCGCGCGTCGAACGAAGTTCTTTATTCAGTCGCGCGTTTTCCTGTTCGAGCGCGTCGCACCGCTGCCCGACAAGCTGCTGAGATGTTTCGATGGAGTCCGTCCGTGTTTTAATTTTGTCTAATTCATATTTAAATCCCGAAAGCTGATCTTGGAGTCCGGCAATTTTTTCGTCAGTGTTGGAATTTATTTTGACTTTTAGGTCCTCGAGAGCACTCAAAAACCACGCTCTATCATCGCTGTTGTCCTTATCGACTGACGAAACGGACGAAGATTCATCACAGCATCCCTCGCACTTCCACGATCTAGTTTTAGTTTTTAAGAAGTTGCGCGTACACGTGGCATGGAACGACGACTTGCACACAGCACACTTCGCAACGTCAGCCGCGGTGGTCAAATTATCACACCCCTCGCGCACTTACTCATGGTAAACCACAGTTGATGTCCACAGAAATAAAAATAATTAAGGAACAAACTTATTAAATTATAATAGGCACACGTACATGAGGCACTAGGCAAGATTGGGCACGCGATCAGATAACGAACGGAGCACCAGATACGAGGTCTGCACTCATCGGCGCTCTGACCGCAACTGGAAGTATGTGTTGAAATGTTTTTTTTTTACAAAAAAGTAACTATATGTGAAGTTTTGACATGAACAATCCAAATTTTTGGCAAAAGTTCACGACAGAAGGTAAAAGGTAAAAGGTAAAAGGGCATACTTGGAATTCTGTCTATGGTCAAAAGGGCGTATTTACCTCTTCAGAAAAACTAAAATAACAAAATAAGTTATTTTCCGATTTTATTGATGTTAGTCTCTTTTTATTCCTGAATAAATTTTTGACCATATAAACCTAACAATATTATCACTGCTTTTCATAATTTTATGGTGGACTGAAAGAAAATTTTCAAACTCTCTTTTCTCAAAATGCTGTTTTAACAAATACGCCCTTTTTCCAGCTACCGCCTCAATTCATGATTTGATGTTTAGGTTGCCATGACAACTACATGAGCTTCCCTCTATAGTTTAACATTGAAACTTTGATGTACGGTACCATAGGGAATTTTGAAAAATCTGCGGATGGCTATGACCTGAGAGGAACGTTCATGCAAAGTTTTAAGGTTCTAGATCAAGTAGTTTGGGCTGTGCGATGATGGCTGAGTGGTATTTGACAAATATATAGTAGAATTCTTCCTTAGCTATTTAAAAAAAAACCCATTTAAAAACATGTCCAGATTTTCAAATAACTATTTGTTTTAATTTGTTTTCTTTTATGCTAGAAATATTTATTAACTATTAATTTTTGTATGACAAAGACATCTTGGTGAACTCGATTTATAGTTCTGGACAGCCTTACTGGCAGGGGGCAAAAATTGTAATCTCCTAAAATGTCTGCTAAATAAACACATGTTTTGGTAGAACTGTCAAAACTTTGTTTACGTTTCACCTCATTTACACTCAAAAAGAATGCCCTGTAATATTTCACCGAGAGATTTCTTACACAATTAAAATTTCTGGAAAATATTTGCGCAATTCATCAGCTGATCTTTTCGTTTTGGCAACCTTTCATCTTAAATGATTTGTTTACATTTAAGAATGTATTTCCACACGTTTGTCGTCGTACTTCTTGAATTGTGTTGAGCTTGCAAGCATTTAGTTGCACTTGCGGTTGCAGCAAAATATTTTCTTGTGTAAAGTACCTTTACATAAACAAATGACCATGTGATTTATTATCAAAACATTGCAGATATTAAACACTAATTACGACAACATCGCACTCACTCACCCGCCAGTAAGGCTTTCCAGAGCTAGAGTATACGATTTGCTTGGAGTTTATGGTGAAAGTTTATGTGGAGTGTTTGGGATTAATAATCTAATAATGAAAATTTAGTAGCCATATTAAGGCATTCGACCAACTTGATTAGGCCTAAATAAAAATGTTGTAAGGATTTCATCAAACTATTCACATGATATAAGATAGCTCTCAGGGTGCCTATAGAGGCAGAGCCCTTCCTAGCGTGCTCTTGGATAAACAATGTGACAATATGTTCCTGCAGAGAAGAAAATTTTAAGACTGAAGCGGTGAAGAGAAAATACTTCTTGGAAGACAAATAATTTTCCATCCTCATTTATAGGGTCACCACATAATATGAATCAAAAGTATCTAGATGCAATGGCTGTTGTAAGCAAGTTCCGTAAATCCTCTTTGTTTATTACAATGAAATGTAATCCAAAGTGGGCAGAGATTGTTAATACCTATAGAGCCTTGAGAGTTACCTCACTTTAGACCTGACTTGATCAGTAGGGCCTTTCACAGCGAATTAAAAGAGCTGACATCAAGTATTGAGAAAGAGAACCTTTTTGGAATAACATTAGCACTCATTTAAACAATTTAATTCCCCAGTGGGATCCTAAACTGGCTTTTGGTAGTTTATGTACCGATACTGGGTACAGTAACGGAGCAGTAACGGAAGTTGTCACGATTGGAGGCAGTGTTGTAGCTGTCTTTCAGTGAACAACTTCAGTTCCCCGCCAGGGGAAGTTGGGCTTGATGGCAGGGTGGGCCCCAGTGTACTGGCGACCAAGATGAGGGCCAATATGAGGGCCACCTGATCCCTTGAGGCCCTGTTTCAGCATCTATTGGATAAAAGTATACCTTTGCCCACCCAGTCTAAGCTTGGCCGAACCTACTCCATGTACCTATTCCTCATTCCTTTTGCTTCCTTTCTATTAATCTACTAAAGGCTGTGAGCCTAAGGAATAATCAAAGGGAAAGCTTCCTTTCCTTTCCAGCAGCCGTACAAAAAGACAAAATAATGGCTGAAGTACCCTCACAGGATTTTCCTGTGGGGTGGGCAAACCCAGACTATCAAACCCCCCTACAAAAAACCCATTAACAAGACACACAATAATGACACAGAACACAAGTGGTTGTTTGTTGTTGTACCAATAACAATTGAATTCCAGAATAGGATTTCCACATGCTCATATATTGCTGACACTTGATGAGGAAGACAGAATTTGCGATGTCAATTAAATTCATCAAATTGTCCATGTCTACCTCACGTTGGTTTATGGCGAGGTGAAGAATCAAATGATTCATGGGCCATGCGGCATTTTAAATCCTCATTCACCATGTATGATGGACGGAAATTACTCTGAGAATTTTCTTTAATTTCAATGAGGCTACTCGGGATAATGTGAATGGGTAGACTATGCAGTCTGAAATGCCCCCGTCGCAGAAGACCTGCGTACTCAGCGAATTTCCATAGGATTTATTTTTTATATGTGAGCATTCAACATATGTAAAGGAAAATATTATTTGTATATGTTTTGTAAACTTATATTTAATCATTCATGAGCTTTAAACATGAGGAAAATTTACAAGGGGATCACATTGGTTTTTATTAGTAATATATACACTTTTTGTATTTTATACAGTTCTTAGCCTTTTAATTTGCAATAAATGTAGTCTTGTTATAGTATATATAAATGTCAGGAAACATATAATCAATAATTCAAAATACTGGAAAAACAAATAATATAATCTCATGAACAAATTAAATTCAATCATATGGTTAGTTTTATAAATAAAACATCCCTATTAGTTGCTGAGACCTGCATCTCCAGCCAATTAAAAAAACATACTATCATTCCTCAGAATTGTAAACACCGAATATTATACTACATTTTCAGGAAGTTTAGACCAAGACACCCCCCCACCCTGAATGCAAATAAAACTCAAAAATAAAACTTCATAAAACCTAATAAAAACCTCATAAAACGTAAAAATAATTTGTATTTTTAATATAATATATATTGTATGCAAAATCATGATCAATGAACTCTAATCATTTAAAATAAAAAAAAATTAAATATTCACCTGAAAATTTAAATATAATCATATGTTCAGAGTTTTATTTTCAAATTACCCTTTATTAGGGTAAATGTAATGATTCAGGGTAATTACTATGCAACTTTTGGGTATATTACCCTGAAAACAGGGTAATTATGTAATGAGCCTAATTTGCACAGGGGTAAGAATTGGCTCAATAGCCATGGGACCAGTTGGCTTAGGCCTACCTGAGCCTAGCCTAGATGTAATCTAGGCTATGTCTCCGCTGTAAAGGGAGTGTTGACCATCTGAATAAACACTACAATTTCCCTTACTTAAACCCTTGGAGTGATTAAGTAACTCACGGCATTGGGGTGGATGTTTATAACCCTAATTATCACCATCGGAAGGCTAACCTAGTCGGACTCATAGCCGCCGACTCCGATCGCTGATTTAGATTTGGAATCCTAAGTGTCGGCACTTTTCACTACGACTGAGAAGTCGTACAAGCACTTAGTGAGTTGTGAAATAAGGTCACTTCTTCCAATAAACGCGATATTGCGAGTGGAAATACTGTTGTTGTGGTTAAACAACATAATCTCAAAGGACGTCGTCACGACTCTGTGAGTTGAGCAGACGATGACAGGTGACAGAGCGTGCGCTGATTCTTCTTCTGCTCGCCGAGCGCGCCAAACTGTTTTTCTGGCGGACGCTCGAAAAAGGCAACCGGAAGAGCCTTTTTTTCGATCCTTTAACCAGCTCGTTGGTCAGCTTGTGGGTTTTCCCAGCGGAAAGTGGGCTCAACGAGGGCCTGATAAGAGCTTCACTCTGGTCGGTGCTACGTTAGTGTTTGGACTGATAGTCGTTTCGTGCGTCGCTTCCCTGTTTGCTACTTCAACCACCGTCGAGAGTATTTCGTCGTCTTCCTATACCTTGTGGTATTAAAGGTGCGACAGCATTTTTTTCTCAAAGTTCTTCTATTTTGTTTTAAACGCCAGTTTTCAGACTTAGCCTTGAAATTGTCGCAGGATAGGATGCAACACCTATCCTGCTGCTGTCTCTTGGCTGTAACCAAGACTAGTTAAATTAATTATCTTGGTGCCAATTATTATTTAGTTTTCCTTTTCTGGTATTTTCCAAATTCTGTTTAAACCAATTTTGAGTAATTGGTGATTTTACTGGTTTGAGTTACTCGCTGGTTTTCCTGCTGTTGTAACAGGCTTATGCTTGTCCAAACCTGCTGTGCAACTGGAGTGTAAGGTTTGTCCTACTCCTGTAATTGTTGGTCACAAGTGAAATAGTTTAATGTTGTTTCTTGATTAGGGTAAACATTAACTATGGGTAACTAGTGTTAACTCGGAACATCTCACAGAGCTAGGGAAAACAGCAGAGGTTATTTTATTTAGCAGGTGTTCTGAAATTTAGTATTTCTTTGCTCAAGGTAACTCAGTTGACCTGAGGTCTTCACATTGGCTTTTTGTAAACTCCCTAGGTAGTTCTAAATTGTGCCCCTTAGCTGAGGCTATCTGGAGGCAATTCTGAGTTCAGTAAATAGGTTGAATATAACTGAGCTCTCATATTCGAATATCTGATAACTACTGTGATTTCAATCCTCGACCCCTGGAATTATCCCAGCGACTGAGCTGAGCGATTAAGGCCTCTGACAACCCGTGACGTGATTTCCTACGGTTCGGACTACTTCAGTATTCGATCATCTTTTCTCCCTCTAGGAAATATCCGTCACAATTACACTTTTGTGAGGGTAATATGAAAAATTATACTAGACAACGTACTGTGTGTTTAGCACATGCAAAATCTAAGCAACAGTTTGACGTAGAATAATAATTTAACACGTTGAGTGCCACTGCTATGGTAATTAAATCTACCCAGTGGCCAAACCTAAAAAAGTGTAATAGCACATTCTTTTCATTGTATAATTTACAGCAGATAATTTTAAAGTTGACCATAATTAGTTTTTATGACACTTTATGACGTCACAATGCAGCGGTGCATTTGCACCGGTTGGCCACTATGCTACTCTGGTATAAGATATAGGCCTATTCCTTCAACTATATAAAATTGTTTATTGATGAAATCTAATGAAAACTAAATAAAATTGAAAATTCAGCACGCTAAAAATGTTAAAAACACACCAAACTGCTTATAAACAATATCCCAGCTCACAATCATAACAAATACCATGCGCCCAATTTGGTAAACACTGTGTTCACGAATGGGATGCTGGAAAATGTCTAGCTCTCAATCATAACAAATATAGCAGAGCGCCATGCACCCAATTTTGCAAATGCTGTGTTCACGAATGGGATGCCAGAAAAAGACCAGCTCTCTATCACAACAAACACAGCAGCGCGCATTGCGGCCAATTTTGTAAACGCTGTGACAATATATATGAAAATGAACGAACGGCGTTTTTGGGGCCTAGGGGCATCAAAATGAAAAGTTATGGTGGTCCCGTGCTTAAGTATTACCATGCTTCCTACAGTAATAGCTTCCCTATAGGGGGAAATTCGCTAAAAGTCCAAATTCACTGATTGGCTGTGTTCAACTTCAATATCGTTTGTCCTGCCGACAACAACAGCATAGTCTTTTGTAGTGAAATTGTTTGTCAGTTTCTCGGCCGTTGAGGTTACTCCTCTCAGAGATGCACCCCCTGAGTCAGAAAAAATAACCGCTACTTTCCTAGCAGCTGTAACCTAAAAATCCATCTATATATATATATATATATATATATATATATATATATCCTGCTTCATTACTAATGTTACCCCAAAATTACTTTCCAGCTGGTCTTGGAGTAACTGTCCACACTTGCGTCCATGACTGTCGGCCAGCAGCAGTACCCTGTGTTTTTTTCTGGGAGGAATTAACTGATTTTTTATGTGAAGAGCAGGTTTTATAGTACACCTATCCTGCACATATTGTTTATCCTCACAGTCGTTAACTTCACAGTTTAGAGTCATACCTGTTAGAGCATTTAATTGTTTCAATTTGTTCTTGTTTAGGGGCTTTAGTACCTTTTTCTACAACACAAACAAGGAATAAACATGGGAACAGAGAATGGAGGAAAGATCAAGCTAAAACTGTGAAATTAATTTAATGCAGGGAATTGGACTTGATTTAAATAATGTACATGTTTTCATCCGTTTGTTTAGAACAATGGCAGATATATTAATCAGTCAGGAGAGAATGATATATTTAAGTGTATTATTTGCAGACATCCATTTGGATGAGATGATACAATGATGCAATTTCAGATGCTGCTGTCATTTTCCGTGCAAGAGGCAAAGAAACTTCCAACTGGGAAGGAATTTGGTCGTCTACTAGAAATGAAATATAGAAGAATATGGCATGAATTATGGCATTTGCTTGATTTTGAGCAACAGGTTTACTAGTAATGTGTAATGGGTGTATAATGTATTTCCTCTCACCTCTCAATATTGCTCCTGACCCAAAGTAAAGCAGCCACTTGGTCTTTCAGCCCATTGTTTCCTGGAACTTCTGCGTCCTCTGTGCTGAGAAAACCTGAAAATAACAATTTTTTTGAGAAAAATATATACATTTGGTTCAGAAAAAATAACCGGTACTTTCCTAGCAGCTGTAACCTTAAAAATCCACCTATATATATATATATATATATATGTGCATATATTTTATATATATATATGCACCCTGTATATATATAGGTATATATAAGTGTATATATATAACATATATATATATATATATATAAATCTTTGTATCTATTTCGATGCCGTCTATAAACGCGCTATTCGGCGGCTATCTAAAATATTTGAGTATATGCATTTTATTTTCTCAAAATATGTTAATACGTCTACTAAGAAATATGTATGCTATTTTTTTCTTGATTTTTTCACTCTATCCAATCACTGCAAAATCGGTGCTATTTAGCAGCATTCAACAATCGTGCTATTTGGCGCGTTGTGTATATAGGGCCTATTCCGCCGCCAGCGATGTTGCCAGATTTATGGGGCATTGAACCCAGAGTGAGGTCTATACAAATCTGCAAAAAGCGCTATAGGTAGAGTTTGAGGCTGTATCCTGAAGCGTCAGTGTTTTAGCGAATTTATTTAGAAATAAGCTATTACCGTCGTTTTCACAGAACAGAATGGACAAAAAATATCTGTTCAGGGTAACCTCAACAATCATATTAATATTTACATTAATTGATAGCTTTTTATGTGTAGTTTCTGGATATGAAGTGGGTTTATTGTGAAATCGCATTTTACCTGCACAAATCACGATTTGTTTCTAAATTTTACATGGTCTTATTTGGGGAATAGAATTTTCAATTTTTGAGTTTTGTTAGCACGATAACTCTCGTAAATATCGTCCGATTGATATGTATAGGGCCTATGTAGGTACTTTACATTTGAAAAAACTACATTTTAGGCCCAGATAATGTTTATTTTAATCAACAATCAATAAATAATTTTACAAAAGTATGTGAATATACTCAGTTCCATATTCACTTTCAGTATGGATTGCCATAAGCAATGTATTGAATTTAAAATGAAAATTTAAGTTGTACTAGCAATTAATAACTAGTTGGTCCCAAATTATATTACAAACAGCTGATGGTTTTATCAAAACATGCTACAGATATAGTAAAATATAGTAAACAAATAAATTGGCAAAGGTAATAGAGTAACAGTATCTCTTAAGGCCTCTACGGCCACGGCTCGGCGCGATTCGTCTAGCACTGGAGCAGGTCGTGTGGTTCACGGCTTCGGAAGCGCACCGCGGCAACACGAGAGGAAAATTTCCGCTCCGAATTCTCAGAGCCGGATTCGAAGAGAAGTTTTTTCGGCGCCGCACCTCCGCAGAGTTGGCGTCAGCCCATTGGTAACATGGAATGGATAATTTTCAAAATTCCTCCATGGCGCTGCGCCGAGCCGCGCCTCCCGCTGAGTTGCATAAGTGGGCGTCAAGCTTTAAACTTTAAAAATCAATTTACTTTTTAAAACTCAGAAATTAAATAAATTATAACTCAACTCGTAATATGATAAACCTAGTAATTTTAAATAATGTTACGGTACAAATTAAAATAAGCTGTAATAATAAATATTTGTAAACTAAAACCCTCAGTTATCCAATGAATGGACTGACACACCAGGCAAACTTAGGCCCGTTTATACTAAACACCGGCGTCCCACAAACCTGAGACACAGGTGACCAGGGACACTCACTTAGCATTGATCATATGAGAGTGTCCCGCTTGCTATGATACTGGGGCACTGGCATGGTAACTAGAAAAAAGACAGTAGGCTTCACGAGTGACGTAACCGGCACCAAAGTAAACATTAGCGCTAGTAGTACTCCAATTTAAAGCCAGGAGGACTTCAGTCTACCTTTAAACGTCAAAATTATGTGTTGATAAACAAAAACCGTTTATTTGGTTTGCAAATTATGTACACAGTATTTAATTATTTTATCTTGTGAATTTTGTTTTGCAATTATGAGGGCTAAAAAGCCATTTATGTCAAGAGGTGAATTCTGTAAACCTGTTTAGGTAAAATTATGTTGTTTAATAGTGTCCGTGCACTACTTCTAGGACAATCCAACAGGACGGGTTTTTGTGTGAAGTTTTGAATTTTTAAATGTTTATATTCTAAACTTTTCAGAAAAAGATAAGAGAAAACACATAAATGTAAAAAGTTTAATTAAAAAATACATTTAGGGAACTTAAATAAGGTTGAGTAAAATATGTTCAATATACTTTATCATTTACACTTTTCTAGCGTACACTTATCATTCACAGATCGTAGGAAAAAAAACCAATTTATTCCTAAGTACTTGATTTATTTTATTTCATTTAATAGCCGTATTTCCCTAGTCACTGGATAGCACAGATCTAAAAGTATAAGTCTTGATTTTGATGTTTGACAGTGAAGACAGCGTGTTTTACGGCTACATATGAAATGTGATAGAGTAGATAGAAAGCGGTAACATTTTGACAGTCATTAAACTGTAGAGCAGAGATAAAATTGCAGGGTCTGCCCTGTACCTGTGGACTTGTATAAAGCATCTCCACCCTGACCACAGACTTAAAATATGTTCCCATTCCGGGTGTTAATACATAAGATAAAGAGATTCATTCGAATCATATCCATTCTTGTCAGCCATATAAGCGTTTATAGCTCTTGTCAGACTGGTTAAGAAGAACTTGGAGGGTTGGGTTTGCGAAGTTAGCATTTATTAAATGACATTAATGTTGCAAATTTTGAGGAGGAACAGTCATACATTATTTTGTTATGATAAATAATGTCACAATATCGTCTGATTTCACGCCATTTAATAATTTTCACATGTCTTTTTGTCCCAACAGCCTCAAAGAATTTCATGACTGAATTTTGTTTATGTTTATCGAATAATGTTGAAGTTCGACACACTGACATCTTTTGAGGTTAAAGTAGGCCTATGTGTTTTAGGTTTTAACAAGGAATATCCACACTTTAGGATGGAAGTGAAAGATTTGAGAAACGCACTATTAAAAAAATAATTACGTTAAGTATAGTTCAAAAACTGAAGAGCGTATAAAATTAAAAGGATTGAAAAATAATTAAAACAGAAAATCATAAAACCGCACTGGAAAAAGGTCCAGCTGACTCTTTTAAACAAGTTAATGTCAACAGAAGAGCGCACTCCTGCGAACACATTGACAACCACTAGCGCTAATGTTTACTTTGGTGCCGGTGACGTCACTCGTGAACCCTACCGTCTTTTTCTAGTTACCGTGGGGCACTGGTGTCTGAGACACAAAAACGTGTCGGGAGAGTGGAGAGTGTAAAGTCAGTGTTTTCCCCTCGGACACAGCCGAGACTCTCGCGGGACACAAATTAATTGGGCGCTTATCGGAGCTGATCGTAGCATTGAATCAAATGAGAGTGTCCCGCGAGCTATTAGGCCGGGTTCACTCTGGACACTTTCAGGATCCCGTGGCGGCCACAGTTATAGGAATGAGGGGGACAGGAAATCAAAATCGCGCGGGTCGCCCTGTACTGGTTCACATTGCAGTGGCCCGAATCTTGTGTCTCGTCGCGAGTCGCCCGGTTAGCCCCAGCCCAGTCTGGAAAAATAATCAGTTTTCCAAAGTCCGTTTGAAAAACAATCATTTCCTCCTCAAGATATGATGCTTTTCGTAACTTTATGTTACCGGCCAAAAATTACCATTCTCTTAAAACAAACCGTTTACCGAAAACATCTACACGAAAACGTCGTATGGCACCTGTGTGTTACCCGCCTTAGACTGGTTTCATGGGTGATAAGCTCGTGCACAGTTATTGGATTTAAAATACAAGTCCTGGTTGGAAAGAAACTACTTATGCTCTCTATGTAATCTTCAAAAAAATTAAACTGTTTGTCATTTGATTTCGGAGTGTCCTGTTTTGGAAACCATCAGGAGGAATTGACTGGATAAAAATAATTTCAATTATTTTTCAGCTAGCCCGTTAGACGGCCAAGTGCCATTGTTGTGTACTCGTGAAATTTTTTTGTGTTAATTTTTTTCTAAGAAAATGAAGCGATTTTCATTTTATTTATTTAGTTTCATTCGTACGTGAGTGTGTACGACGAGAAAAAAATAAAAGAGTTATCAGCGCCCACGTTTACCTAAAGGTGTTTACCTAACTTATATCTTGAGTTGAGATATCTCGAAATAAATAAAATAAAATAACATATCTGATTAATAGACTTGTGTTTAATTTTTATGTCTTACATAAGTAATAAAATGTTTTCAAGAACAGATGCATATCCCTGATATGTTCCCCTTTACTTCTATACAAACACTAACACTCTGACCCCACGGAGGAATATTGCTGCATTTATCAGTACGTGAACACGAATATTAAGGAAAACATATACTGAACAGCTTCTTTTGGGCAATAAAAGTGAATTTGAGTGTTTTAAATACTTGTTGAGACCACATTGTCTAAAGACGTTTTATTTAACATTTTGCACTACTTTCTCCAAACACCCGTGCGATAACGTTTGAATTCACGGCCCATCCATGAGGGCGACACCGAATTCCCTTTAACCTCCTCTTAAGGAGTTACCTCCAAAAAGCTATAATGCCAATATGCTAAAGGATTTTAGTTTTTAAAGCCAACTATTGACATTATGCCTACATTATATTATAAGCTAATAATATTTAAGTTTTGCTTGGATACAGTATTATAATTAAAATGCTGGAGCATATTACAGTACTCGTAAAAAAGTCGACGTGTCAATCCATTTTTTAGATTATTCAAGAATATAATCCACTTACAATATTAAAATGCGCTTCAAATAATCTACAAAGACGTCTACTTAAAATGTGTAGTGATAATTCAGTATGCTTTCCATCTTTTATTGTTCTTCCGCCCGGCCATGATACCCAGGCGATTAAGCACCTTCTCGGAACTCGACTCACCCTCCAGACCCGCTCGCCGGGTCGGCTGGTGGCAAACAATGACTCACCTACTGGCGCTGTCTCGCAGTAGAGCAATTTTTTTTTCATTTCAAACTTAAATTTAAAATGATCGACTTTTTTTGAATTCTACATAAAGTTCTAAAGAAAATTAGCTAATGCGACTAAAATGCCTCATATTCACGGTAAGAAGGTCGGTAAAAACGAATCACGTATGTCAATTAGTCATAACTAGCGGTTCGAGTTTTTTAGATTCTACATTACATTCTAAAGAAAACTCGTCTAAACGCGACCAAAATGCCCCTTTGAATAAAAATACAAAACTAAATACAATAATATTGAAATTTTTTATTGTTATTCACACACATTAAAACATGTATATATTTTATTTAAGATCAACAAATTAAAAACATGGTGTACTTTGTTAATTTTGAACTAAATGTTAACATAAGATCTGTTAAAAATCCTACTTAATTGTTGAATCGTATTTACATCTATAGTTGACAATTTTGAAATGTGCTAGTACATATAGCTTATTGAACACATAGAATAATTATTATTAATCTACTATATATTTGTCAAATACGACTCACCTATCATCGCACAGCCCAAACTACACTACCTAGAACCTTGAAATTTTGTGTGGACGTTCCTTTTAGGGCGTAGGCATCCGCTAAGAAAGGATTTTACATGATTCGCAGTATAAAGGGGTTTTTGGCGAGGTCAAAGTTTTCAAATTTTCCCATATAAAAGTGTTATGGACGATCTTTTGTTTACATTTTCAATGTTCGTTCAATCAAGCAGCTGGGAGTTAGCTTCACAAATATACAAAATACGCTATTACAGCTGATTATAATTTGCTTTCTTTCATCATGGTTTTATGATTTTTTGTTGATTTATTTTATGGGACATAATTATGTACTCTATAAAAGTTACATTAAGTTTAATCTTAAAACCTAATCTGTTTAATCATAAATCTGCTTAGGGTCTGTTATCGGACTCAAAGTTTTGAAATACTCCCATATAAGTGTAATGGATGATCTTTTGTTTACTTTTACAATTTCATTCAGTAAAGCACAGGGTAATTAGCTTCACATACGGATACGTTGTTTCAGCTTATTTATAATTTGATTCTCTTCATCATGTTTTAATGGTTGTTTGTCAATTTATTTAGGTCATACTCACTACTCAAAAGTGACATTTAGTTATGGTTTACTTTCAATCCATCATCGTTTCTGTACCTTATCTGTTTAATCATAAAATGTGGCGCAATCTTTATTTAGGCAGCGGGGGTTGTAGTTTTTCCCTTAGGGCGTCCTTAATGTATTCATCCCCCACAATATTTTGGCGAATTCCTTTTTCATCTAATTCGTGGGTGTCCTGGCTTTGCACGGGAAAAACAAGTGCTGCAATCTGTAGTTGACCTTTCAAAATATATTAAAAATCGTCCATATATGCAATGTGTTCAGAACCCTCTAAGTAGAGACACCTTTCGGAAAAATGAGTAGTTCCCGTGCCGAAAACAAGATGGAGTCACTTTCATTTTTCAGTCCGATTGGAATATTTGTCGGAGTTTACGGATCAAGCTGACTTTCTAAAGTCAAGCAGCTGGTTGTAATATTTTTACAGTTGTATGTTAGTGTTTTATATTGCTGTAATCTTTGACCATGTTTAATCTTTTTTTTATTTTACAAACATTCTCACTTTTAAATCTAGACAATGAGTGGAAGCGCGACGACGGAGCCAGCTTGAACTATTCCATTCGTCAGCGCTAATTTATCCTCTGCTTTAAGGCGGTGGAACTGAAAAAAACATTGAATATCCCTACTTAGAGGGTTCTGTACACATTTATCTATGTTAAGTGAATCAGTTTGAAACACTGTCGACAGACAGCGCCTCTGTTCCGAACATTAAGCTCTTTACTGTACTTTATTGATACCCTAGCTATTTAACATTTTTAAGCTATATTTGCAAATAAGCATAGAAATACCTCAAAATTGACATATTTAAGGTTAAAATCGGTCTTGGCGTTTTAGGGTTATGACTGTAAAAAAAAACCTACACCATCGACTGTAATATGAGTTTAACTGTTTTTTAAACCTATACAACGCCACAACACGTAAACAGACCTCTACATTACAAATTCCTTGATATAACCTTTTTTCATTTAGTCCCTTCAGATTCGTCAAATCAAGGTTAGACTTTAGTGTTTGTCGTGAGCGAAGCCACGGGAACTGCTAGTCTACTATATATTTGTCAAATACCACTGACCTATCATTGCACAGCCCAAACTACTTGACCTAGAACCTTGAAACTTTGCATGAACGTTCCTTTCAGGGCATAAGCACCCACTAAGAATGGATTTTTAAAAATTCCCTCAGGGCTACGCCCTATGAATCTATGATACATCAAAGTTTCAATGTTAAAGTATAGGGAAGCTCATGTAGTTGTTATGGCAACCTTAACATTAAATCTGAAACCCAAGGAAGTTTTCTGTTTTCCCACGGGTAAAACCGTGTTGATCAGCTAGTTATTAATATAATTATTAATTATTAATTAATAATTATTATTACGCAAGCGCAGACCATGTTCACAGCACAACCAACTAATACCGGGATACGTATGCAACTGAATATTTCTTCCAGCTAGAGTGAACATTGAGCCCTAGCTAGTTATAACTCATTCTCTACAAGTAATTAAGTACGTTACCAGTTTTTACTGACCTTCTTACCGTAAATATGAGGCATTTTAGTCGCATTTTAGCTCATTTTCTTTAGAATTTTATGTAGAATTCAAATAAGTCGATCATTTTAAATTTTTATTTGAAATGAAAAAAATTGCTCTACTGCGAGACAGCGCCAGTAGGTGAGTCATTGTTTGCCACCGGCCGACCTGGCGAGCGGGTCTGGAGGGTGATTCGAGTTCCGAGAAGGTGCTTAATCGCCTGGGTATCATGGCCGGGCGGAAGAACTATAAATTGAGACATTGAGACAGCTAAGTTAGGAAGTTCACCCCGTTGCCCACACCCCCCCCCCCCCCCCAAATAACAACAACACTGCCAGGAGATTCGGAAGAATCGGTTCAAATTCCAGTAAATACGCGACGGAGAGCCTGTGGGGACGAGGAGGGGGTTTCCGCAGTGTTGCCGGATTGTGGCCGCCGTTTGGGGATAATATCTATAGGTTATATACAGGTGACCGCCAGTTAAAATCAAGTTTCTCCAGACCATATACGGGCGCAAAATATACGAATGCGACTGCGGCGTTCCAAGCGGAAAAATGGCGAACTAACTATATACGAAATTCATAATATACGCTGTCATTTGGCAGCCTCGTAAAATTGGGTTTTCTTTTAATTTTCGTCATAATGATCACGAAAACAAGGGTTTGGCGATTTGGCGGCCATATAATGCCAATAAGGACCGGCCGCCAAATCAAATGCAGATCTGTCCATGTACGGCCGCCACTTGGGGCACAATTTTTACATATATATATATGCACCCTGTATATATATATATGTCCATGTACGGCCGCCACTTGGGACCCAATTTTTACATATATATATATGCACCCTGTATATATATTTTTTTTTTCTGTGTGTGTGTGTATATATATATATATATATAAGTAGATATAAAATACCATTTTCAGCTCAATCCCTTAAATTCCTCTTAAAACCAAAATATCAGGAAATTCCAATTTAGAGAAAAAGATCAGAAAATGAAAAATAATTTAAATGAAAAATCTTTCCTCACAATTTGCATTTGGATTTGAATTTTAATAAAGTGAAAAATTCCGGTCATGACCGGAAAGAAATTTCACGTGTAATAAAGAGAGATAAATATGTTTTTAAACAGTGGTTTTAAACTTAACAGATTCGGAGAGGAGTTGGAAACTGCTACAAGCTCATCAGGAATATCAGAGGCAAAACTGAATGAGAAACTAAATGAGATACGGACATGTAATACATTAGAGTTTGATGAGAAAATTAAAAAACTTCAAGCAGAATTTAAGAATAAAGCTTTTGAAAAATTTGAGGAGGTAAAACAGAACTAATAGAAAGGGTAAATAAACAAGTTTCATTTGAGAAAAATTACATTAGTGTTAAAAAGAAGAGGATTGTTAATGTGAGAAAAGCAATCGATAATACAGATGTTATAATTAAGGAACAATTAGATGAAGTGAATACCAAGATTGATGGACTTCTTAAAGGCCTGGAAGTAACAAATGATTGTATAAAAATTAAAAATGGTCGAAAAATTTGCGGAATTAGTAAAAGTAATAGTGCATATGATGCAATAAATGGAGTCGAATTACTTGAGGTTCATAAGAGACTTAATGCAATAGAGAGTAAATTAGGAATGGTGAAGCCAACACTTCATTTATAACCACCATGTTAAAGAATTTTATTTTATATAATAAATGGAAGGCTTACAAAATATTCTAAACAACCTAAATGGATATAGAAAGATTCCCGATCTTGAGAAAAATAAGAAATTCGAAGTGCTTGACTTGGAAATAGTTGAAACATTTTTTGGAGAACGTGTAAGAATTACAACAAAGGACTTTCAATTCTTATTACCAGAAAGTTGGACTTAAGAGTTAACTCCAGAATAAATTAATACCCTGAAAAACGCAAAAATTTATATTGAATATAGGGGAACTACAAATTTGCCAAACGGGAAGAAAACCACAACATAATTTTCTCACAATAATTTTACTAACATACATAAAATTTTAATAGCTTTTAAGTTATTAAAATATTAAAGGATGACGATTCATGAATAAATGTTTTGTGAATTATGTGAGAAAGATACTGATACTTATAGTTATGAAGGGGAATTGATGTGTGCTGAATGCAGGGCTGTAATTGTTCAGTACATTGTGCCTTTTCAAAATCACACGGAGGTTGATACATTTAAGAAATATTTTGATCAGAGATTACTGGAAGAGCTCCGGCCTATTGCATCACCAATATATACAGATTTTTTAACATTTAAACATAAATTTGATTAAATAAATAAAGGACATGATTCCAGAAAATATTTTATATGTTTCGAATTAATGTTGTTTTTTTTTTGAGAAAATTTGCTTATGAAAGTAAAGTAGAGGAATTCAAGCAACTGACAAAAATGTGTGTATCAATGAAGAAAAACACTAAAGCTAAACTAAAAACTATTGCATTTTGTTGGCAAGTGATGAGCCGTTTGGCTTGAGATAAATATTTTTGTCTCTGTGATAAAGAAACAATGGATCAAGTTCAAACCTCTATTAATCAATTCGCCGAAAACCTTCAGTCATTTAATAGTCCAGTCAATTTACGCGATGACCTCAAAAAAACTGCAAGAAAACATTTTTTGATGGAATTCTACTTAAAAAAATACAGTAGAGTCCCACAAACCCGGGTTAATGTGGACCGAACGGTGTCCGGGTTTGTGAAATTTCCGAGTTATCGGGAAATGAGTAAAAATAAGAATAGTTTCTGTTATTTCTATTAGAAATCATTTATTTATTGCATAGTAAAAAATACAAAAACTACATTATCAGTTACAAAAAACTTAAAGAAAAACCAAAACTGTTTTATATATGTCACACCATGCTCTGGCCTTGAATCTCAGTGCACTTTATTGCTCTGGCAGGCTTTCCGAGTTATCCAGAATTCCGGGTTATCGAATTCCGGGTTTGCGGGACTCTACTGCATGAATTTTAATACATCCAAAGTTTACCAAAATCGGACGATGGGAACCTCACTAAAATCACGTTTCAAAATGGCAGCTTTTCCCACCATACAAATATTTTTGTAAAAAGACATTCAACTGCATTTTGTATCAATGTTTTTCGAGATACTGACTTTGGACCGCCGCCAATCATCATTGAGTAATTGGTTCTAAATTTTGACAGAGTTTACATTTTCGGCCGCCATCTTGGATCCGCCATATTGGATATAAATTTTTCTTTCAAATGTAAAGATGGTTCTTTGTAAAGATGGTGTTGTGACGCATCATTATGGACTACATTTTTACCCTGAACACAATGCTGAAATCCGCTTTTGAAAACATGCATTCGTTAAAAAGATATGCTCAAATAAAAATTCATCACTATACAATTCTTATGGACGTTTATTTTTTTTAAAGATATTTTAAGAATTATCTCTTATATCTCCAGTTCTAATTAAGGCATGTAGTTCGTTTTGGTCTTAAAATACTCAGTCATTTAACGGCTTTTATATGAGCTATTGATAATTAAAATCGGATGACTGCTGGACGAGCTATAAGGCTAAAATTTACATGAAAATCTATTTTTTATAAATTTGTTTTTTGTCAAAGATTCATAGCGCAGGTCTTAAATGGATTAAAAAGCTCGTTCTCCCCTCAAATTACTCAGAAAATTCTGGGCTTTCATATGAGCTATGGCTCATTAAAATCGGACTTACTTAATTTGAGTTATGAACCTTTATTTTACCATAAAATCTGTTCACTTTCGTAAATTGTATATAATTAATGACTCATACATAGAAAACTAACAGAGATTCAAAACAGTTTTATGTTTTAAATAACTCAGTACATTAGTGGCTTTCATTTAAGCTCTTAGAGGCGGTTCACGGACTCCGGGTTTTCCTAAGTCCGAGCGCAAAATCCAGTTATAACCAGTTTTTAGCGCAGCGGCTTAGAAATCGGGTTCATGGGTTCGAGTTTACCCGCGCCCGAGCGCAGGCAGATACATTTCATCCAATTATGACAGGGATAAACCCGAGCGCAAAAAATCGGGTTCACGAGCCCAAAACCCCGGGCCAAAACGTTAAACTGGTCGGGTTCACGAGACTTAGTCTAGCGCAAATAGGTTAATCTGGGGCGATAAGAACAATGGTTTTGGACTTGAACTTAACCCTGCTGGGGGGCAGGGTTAAGGTGACATCATGTCGGGATTATCTGAATTGCTCGTTTTTTTTTTTTTAAGTAAAAAGAATGTTATATTCGGATTCGGCATTAAATTCCGAACAATTTCATTACCCTCAACATAATATTTGACTTTTTTATTTTTTACCACTGATCGCTAAAAACATGTTTAAAAATCGTAAAATGTAATGAACAATTACAAATTACAGTAAAATTTAACATACCTCAAGTTTTTAACATTAAAATAGTAACATACTCCTGAGACTGTTTCTTATATACGATATAACAGATACCTCACAGGTACTTACAGATATCATACAGACATAATCTTAATATCAGCGTTAACTAGATTAAATTTGGCAGCTTTTTTGTCTCTTGTATCATTTTTCTAAAATTTGTGGTTAAAAGATATTCAGCTTTGAAAACAAAAAACAGTCGCCATTTTAGAATGGTACAAAGTAGAAATTTGATACCTCTCACAAAAATGGTTCTTAATAGTGGTTATCCATATACCAAGTTTCAAGTTTATACGTTGAAAGGTTCGCGAGATATAATTAAATATGTAAAAATCACAAACGGACACACAGACGGAAAACGAAGCACTTTAGGACCTATGTTTATGTGAACTTTTTTCTTATTTTTACCTCTACTATCATATACTAAAATAGTTTACCATAATTTCCGGACACCCTGTATAATTATAAATTGCAATTGAATTTCACTAGGTAACTATTTTTTATTTATTTTAGCGCTTTTGCACCCCTTTATTTCAGGCGAATAATTGCAAAATAAAGGCTCGTACAAACTCTGTTGTTAGGTTTGTCTAGGAATATTGATTGTATAATTACATTAGGTCAATTGATTTAAGTGTCCACAGTTATTTTACTGCGGTCAAGACCGTAGAATATTATTATGTTTGTGACTTAAAAGTTGTTTAAGACCTTTTCATCTGATAATTTATTTACATAATATATGTCATATAGGATTTTAGAAAAACATATTTTAATTTGCAGATTTAATAGATAAATACTGTAGATAAATATACAATACGTTGTAAAAGTAATAAATTTGAACAAAATGATATGTTTTATTACAACCTGTTTCCTTACACC
This sequence comes from Flexamia atlantica, assembly GCA_035578135.1. Taxonomy (NCBI): domain Eukaryota; kingdom Metazoa; phylum Arthropoda; class Insecta; order Hemiptera; family Cicadellidae; genus Flexamia; species Flexamia atlantica. The sequence continues at coordinate 190,272,158 of JAQJVK010000001.1, read as the reverse complement.
TAAGATCTCTCCTGCTGAACAGTCTGAGTAAGCCCAGTGCAATAAGATTTTTACAGGCTGAGGTATTTGAAAGAGCGCGAACTAGTATTAACACCAATAAGGTGTCTACCGCCATCTGATTTTGAAATTCCACTCTTCTTCACGGGAATTACTGTAATGAAATCTTACTAGTTTTCCTTATTAATAATGTTCAATATGTATTAGCGAATTTCCCCTATAGGGAAGAAGCTGTTACCGTAGGTCTCATGGTAAGACCTAAGCCTAAAACCATCATAACTTTTCTTTTTGAGGTCCTCAGATGCCAAACACACCATTCGTTCACTTTCATAAATATATATATATATATATGTGTTTTTAAGCACGATAACTTGCGCAAAAATGGTCCAATCTGAATGAAATTTGGCATAGACGTGTAAAGTAGTAATTATTCGGACGAGTTCGTAAACCTGCCCGATCGGACCACCGGAAGGGGGGGTTAAGGGGGGTAAACCCCCCCAAAATGGGTTTTTTGAGTTTTTTACATAGAAAAATAAAATTTTTCTAATTTTTATTGGCACCATTAAATTCAGCCCAAAAAAACAAACAATTTAGTATGTTGAATCATAGCTCTATGTCCATTGGTTACCGAGATATTGAAAGTGGTAAACACAGTACATTGTCCCAATGTTAACCTTATGGGAAATAAGTAAAATTCTATATCTCGCTTATTTCTCAACATATATTGATAAAACTTGGTAAATGGCTTCTTCTAGTTCAGATCTACTAAATATTGAATTAAAACCACCCAGTTTTAATATACCTGTAGCAGCAAACCTGCATACTCATTCCCCATGTTATTCTTATGGAGCTTACAAAAACATGTCAAATCTCGCTATGTTTGAGCGAAACATGTTGTTTTGCACTTGAAATTCGCTGAGTATGCAGGTCTGCTGCAACGGGGGTATTTTGTTTTTCAATAAAAAAAAAGTAATCTACGCCTACGAGATTAAAATTAGTAATAAGTATACTTTCCAACAATAACATTTACATTTTATATTATTTTTTAAAACTTATGAGGGCATCCCAACTCCTACAATCGTCATTTGTTCCTCCTACTTTATTGTTTAAAAGACATTACTGATAAATATATCAAATCATAAAGCTTTAACAATAACAGTCATGCAGCGGCCCGGCAGGTAGCCCATGTGACTGTTGCCAACCTTCCAACGGAAATTCCCCGAGATTCCCTGCTGTTGAGCGACGGCCAGCGTTGGTCTCGGCTAAGCTTGGTCTCGGCTAACCCTCTGTCCCGTGAACCCATTTTTTGGCCGTCGGTTAAATTTGGTCGAGATCAACGAAAACCGCGGGCCACGAAACCCCGAACCCGTGAACCGCCTCTTAATCATTTAAATTGGTTGAGTTTGAGGTGAGGTATAGACCTCAAACCAACATAAAAATAATTTTTTTCAAAATTTAATAATTGTTTAAAGATTTGTATCTCAAGTCCCAATCATGGCCTGCAAGTTGGATTGTGTTGGTTTTGAAAAACGCGCTGATCTACTAGCTTTCATTTGACATATTGATAATTGAAATCTGACAAAAATAGGATGAGTTATATTCTTATATATAATCTTTGACAAAAACAAATTTCTAAAAAACGGATTTTCGTGTAAATTTTAGCCTTATAGCTCGTCCAGCAGTCGTCCAATTTTAATTATCAATAGCTCATGTAAAAGCCGTTAAATGACTGAGCATTTTAAGACAAAAACGAACTACATACCTTAATTAGAACTGGAGATATAAGAGATAATTCTTAAAAAATCTTTTAAAAAATTAAACGTCCATAAGAAATGTATAGTGATGAATTTTTATTTGAGCATATCTTTTTAACGAATGCATATTTTCAAAAACGGATTTCAGCATTGTGTTTAGGGTAAAAATATAGTCCATAATGATGCGTCACAACAACATCTTTACATTTGAAAAAAAATATTTATATCCAATATGGCGGATCCAAGATGGCGGCCGAAAATGTAAACTCTGTCAAAATTTAGGATCAATTACCCAACGATGATTGGCGGCGGTCCAAAGTCAATATTTCAAAAAACATTGATACAAAATGCAGTTGAATGTCTTTTTTTCAAAAGTTTTTGTATGGTGGAAAAAGCAGCCATTTTGAAACGTGATTTTAGTGAGGTTCCCATCGTCCGATTTTGGTAAACTTTGGATATGTTAAAAATTCATATTTTTTAAGTAGAATTCCATCAAAAAAGTTTTCTTGCAGTTTTTTTGAGGTTCCCCATGTTACTTTTCGTAGAATGACTGGCCTATAAAGCGGGTTGGCCTATAAAGCGGGTTTGTCTAAAGACGAACTGATACTTGTATTGGAGAGAGCTCTTATTCCTTATTTCATGGATTGTCCTCATGATACCTGTGATCCGCATGAAAATAATACATGCACTTATGTTGCCAAGCAGGGAATTTCAAAAGGTAAAGTTTGTGGGAAACGTTGTAAAAACAATTACTGCTCAAAACATAGTAAGCGTATGTTCAAGGATGAGACAGAAAAACAAGAGCAATAAATTTTTACAGATGTATATTTTAATGGGTGTTCACTCATTAAAATGAACTGGCGTGTGATGTAGCGCTAACCGGGTTAGCGGTCGGATGGCGTGTTGCCAAGGAAATAGCATAGGATAGGGAATGCATCTTTATTATCAGTTCTTCCACTTCTCAGCTCAGGCGTTGGCAAAGTCAACGCGTCTCTGGCAGCCAGCCAACTGCATTCGGCTGAGTTCGGGTTAACTCGTTGTGGTATATCATTTGTGTTCTGTACATTTTAGATACTTATCAACTGTTTAGGTGATTCACTGAGTAATTTACCAAATAAACTTATACAATTATAGCACTAATATTTCTCTCTGCAAAATATTGTTTATCAATCAATTTCAGTAACTAATAAGTGAATATGGACCTAAAATCCATCAAAATCAAACAAAGAATAATCTACAGTAATTAGTGTATATGAAAGTGCAAGTAATTAATTGGAATACATGGACTCAAATTTATTACAGTACATGGAAGTGCACAATAAACAGAGTCCAAAAATAACTACAGGTCATTATTACATGTAAAACTAACAGCTAAATAACCACTAATTTGCAGAGAGAAACATTTACACTTGGAAACACGCAGTTACACCCAACAAAGTGACGCCGCGCTGCAAGTTTGGGTGCAGGTCTGCCAATCGTGCTGCCAACTTAAACACCAATACATTCAAATTTCCCTGCATTTCAACTTTAATATTAAATTATTTACAGTTAATACCCATAAAAACAATAAAATTTAGCTTTGATTTATAACTCATAACAAAACTCAATTTATTCATTTCCAACTAGCCCCTCGGAATCCTTTGGTCTAATATTTTCATATGATATTTTTCTCTTAACGAAATTTTAAAATTCAGCTCTGATTATTCCTTGATATTTTTATTAATTATATTTTTTCTGAACCTTTCCTGGTAATTTAATTAAATTTTAATTTCCTGATAATTCCCTGGTATTTTATTTACATTTTAATTTCCTGATATTTTAACTTTAAAATTGGATAGTTACAAAATAAAAATTGTAATAGGTAAAATTCAAACGCAAATTTTAAATGCTTATTTTGCATATCAATTAATTTATTTCCTGATATTTTTCACTTTATTAAAAGTACCTGGTGGACCGAGCCTTGCTCGGTGTTATTTCATGTTTACGAGTTCATCCAGTTACTATAAAATATTTCAATGTCATAAAACTGATAATTTTTTATTGCTCTATGTTCTCTTCATCCCACGTGTTGTATTTTTCCTTGATGGCTGTAGATTCCAAACAGCTGTTATGATTACTTTATTTGTTTACACTTTCCTTGTTTATTTATTTTTTGTTGCCATTACGGCAACCCATAAGGCCAATGTTAAAATTTTACAACTTTTAAATTTGATTTATTACGTTTATTAGATTTTCTCTGGCCAAGTAATCTGCATAAAAGACGTTTTTGAGCCAAAAATAACTTTTTTTCAAAATTCTAAGGAAATCCTCAGAGCCGTTTTAGAGATAATTGTGCAAGCAGGCAAGCATACAAGCATACAAGCATACAAAGCACAATAACATTACTCGTATAAGATTATAGGATTCAAATCCAAATGCAAATTGTGAGGAAAGATTTTTCATTTTAATTATTTTTCATTTTCTGATCTTTTTCTCTAAATTGGAATTTCCTGATATTTTGCTGATATTTTGGTTTTAAGAAGGATTTAAGGGATTGAGCTGAAAATGGTATTTTATATCTACTTATATATATATTGGAATGAATAATTATGATGGTTAGGTCTTACCATGAGACCTATGAATGGTAATAGCTTCTTACCTATAGCGAAATTCATAAATTTTTCCTTATAGCGGAAATTTGCTAAACTGCAAGAGACTACAACTCAACCCCCGACTGAAATTACTAAACCAACTACTCAACTCATATTGACCACCTATTGACTCAACTCATCTCCAATTTCTATAAAACTCAAACTAATAATAAATAAAAGTCGCCTGAGGCCAATCTGGGCATATGGAGTTCAACTCTTTGGATCGGCAAAGAAAATTCACCTCAACAAATTATAAGCATTTCAATCAAAATCACTAAGATCAATCACTGGTAATCTGGCATATGTTTACAATAGAACTCTCTAAGATTACTGGCACTCCAGTACATGCTAACAATAGGACTCTACAGCAAGATTTGAAAATTCCATTCACTGATGAATTTGCAAAACAATTGTAAAGGAACATCCATGCCAGAACATATTACTAGTTGAACAACTCTCCAGACAACAAGACAGAGTACAAAGACTCAGTCAGAGGTGGAGTAGAAACTTACTACTGTAAACTGAGTTCCAAATAATGGCATTTTTGTTTGACAAACCTAAATTTGGACCAATGGGTTTATAACTTCATTTGTTTCACTCATGTTATTTTTTTACATTTGTTAAACAATTTGTAACTAAAGTTCCGGCCAAACCATTAGGCGGGTGGCGAAAAATGGAAACTCCAGCTGTATAAATGACTTGATGTTAAAGACACTTCCGCTCCTCTACACAGTTAAGTAGTTGAACATATTTCCAACAGATAGAAGCACATTTACTTGGGTATGTTTGGAGAACTTACTCAGCTGATTTGGAGAACATAAACAAAGAGCATAACTGTCTATAACAACCCGCTGTCAAACTCACCCGCCTAATGATTTGGCCGGAACTCTAGTACAAAAGTCTACTATACCCATGATGTAAAGAAAAAAGAAAGGTTTGTGCATAGTCAACTGGTATGATATAGTTGGGCTCATGAAACTAGCGGACCTAACGGTACGAGACGGCAGAACTAAGACCGTGCATATAAAATTTTGATGGAGTTTCATTAAAGTCACTGATGAATAATATTTATGTATTATAGTTATTATTCATTAAAGTGATGGTTTGTATTAAAGTCGTAGTAAGCGTTAGTAGTGTGAGCAACCAGCTTACTCTGCACACACCTTTCTTTCTTCCTTACACCATATATTGTACCAAATATAAAATAAAAGTAAAAACATTAAAAAAAGAAACATTAAATTAAAGAAAGATATTTCTTACCAAGAACTCCCAAACGATAGTTGACAGTAACAAGGATGACATCCTGATCCAAGAGATAGGTTGGTAGAAACATGTTTGCATTCCCAGTGACAAACACTCCGTTGTGGAAGAAGACAATGACCGAAAACCATGGTGGTATAGAACTTGCATTGTACAGCTATAAAAAAGCTTACAAAAGTAAAAAAAAAATAAAAAGTTTTAAATCAAATTTTTTTTTACAAACACGTGTATGTGAATAACAATTAAATGTAAATAAAAATAATAACATAATATAAACTTAGCTCCAATCAAAACATCTTCAAAACAACTGAATATACATACATATAAATATATTATATATATGTTTATCCAACTATCATTGTGGCAACCACACATGAGGAAAAGTCTTTGTAAAATGGCCACCGGTGCTTGGGTTAATTCATTTCCTTTTGACTTGTAGATACATTTAGTGGTGACTTTAAAAATTTATTTTGGTCATAAATACTGCACTTGAACCGATATTAAAAGTTCTGTAATGACCCTGGGTAAGTTAGTGTCACTGAGTGGATATTTCAATATACATAATTTGGCATAATACTGCGACCGGATGACTTGGCAACACTAAATCTCTCGGATGCATATATTCCTCGAGTCTAGAAGCTGAGGGTTTTGAGCATGCATGAAAGCTTTACGCAGTATTTTTGCTGATAATTGTCTAGAGAACTGTGGTGACAGTGGAATAGTGATCGAAAAGCCAAACCAGAAGAGCTGATACTTTACGACAACTAAAGGTTTAGAGGTTATGTGAAACAATCATTACAAAAAAAGTTACTGTAAACTTTACATTTAACCAGTAACTAGCTTTCATTTTTTGTTATAATCAGTACAGTTTGTGCACTATATCTTAATAGTGCAGGAGCCAGGTGTCGTTGAGTGGGCATGAAAAGAGGTAAAGAATTTGACTTCTGATTTTAGTAATAGATACCTTAGTGACTATGAAAATCCATGTCGTCGCCCCCGGCGGTGGTCGACAACATAGGGAGGGGGTGCAAATTTACGAAAACAATGCACTAAGTCATCAAAAACACCCCTTCCGAAAATTGCTCACAGCACCTCTACCGTTTGATGGATTGTTACAATTTTTTATTTGTTTTATAGGTAATAAAATTTTCTACAAGAAAATTAATACGATAAAATGTTGCATCTTTGCTAATTCAATGATTAAAGACGAAAATCTATATATTTTTGGAGTTTTTACATGTTTTTACTTGTTAAATCGAAATAATTCCACAATATTTACTGCAATAGGCGACTAATTGAGATTAATTTTAACTAAAATCGTAACGTATATTTTCATTTTTATAAATTTGAATATAACATTAAACGTACTGGCCTAGGGACACCAACATTCCACCAGTACCCCCGCGCCCGCTCTGCGCGTCGCACCGCCGCGACGCGACGCCATCGCCGCGCCGCACCGCAACGCTTTTACACAAGTTATTACGAAATTTTTATACATTTTTATAAATTGATTGTAAGAAAATTGTTACCGATGCGGATATTTTTTAATGTAAATAGAGAATAATTCTCCAGTATGTAAATCACGAGTATTAAAAAAAAGTATCTATTCACTGTTTTTATTTTTTCCATGAACAAAATCAAATACAATTTATGATTGAACATATTATTGTTCGATATAAATACTTAAATAAGTTTTGTTCTGACAATAATAAAATCAATTACTGTTTTATGAATGATTTAAGACAAAGATACCTGAGTATATTCTAGTGAAATATAAATAAAACGATAAATAGACATTATAGTTCTGTACCCTGGAGGTAAAGGGCACTATGTTTATTTTCCTAATTTTTCAGGACAGCAGTTTAAAGATTTTTTAAAAATACTATTAAAATTTCCTTAACAATAGTTGGAATGTATGAAAAAATCATTATACCCCAGCATTATTAGTACTTCCAAGTTTCATTTACTTAAGAATAATTCACAAAAAAAAATTAATTGTTATAAAATAAATTAAATTAAATTTTATGCGGCGGACATAATGCTGTATACCTCTTAAAATATTGATATTTATGTGACATAATTTTTTTGGTAACGAATTTTACTAAGTAAAATAGTAAGTAAAAACTCACAATAAACAACAAAATATACTGATGAAACATTTAAATGACGCTTGGGCTTGTCCTAGTTGTTCCTCTGTATATTTTATTCTGTGGGGCCTAAGTAAATGGATAGGGCCTACATTACAATAGCATTATGGTAAATATGCATTTTACAGTACTTGTGTCAAAATTGAAATTGTTTTTTCAAAATGCTTGAAATACCGCGCTGATTCCGGAAATGACAGTTTTTTTTTTTGGAAGCGGCCGGAAAACCTTGGAAAATCGGAAAAACGGTAAAAATTTTATTTTTTCCAAAATTGGACATTTGGGTACTCAAATTAACCGGGAGAGCAAGCGGAACAAGAATATGCAAGAATTTTCAAGATCCGACCGATATTAACGGAGTTATGGCCGGAAAAGTGTCGAAAAACTGTTGGAAAAGTAAAAAAAAAGTTGTCCAAAATATATCAAGTGGGTACTCTAATTAACCTAAATTGCAAGCTGAATAAGAATATGTAAGGATATTTAGGATCTAACGTACAGTAATGGAGATAAAGCAAAAAAACATCGGTGTAACAGCACTATGCCCAGCTGGTGAGCAGCACTGTTAAAACCTTTTAGAGGTAAACTGCACCAAGTCCACATGGTGCAGTAAGTTAATTCCTCTGAGTAAAAATGGACTTAGTGCCCATTTAAAAGGCTTTAACTTGCCACGTGATTGGTTGGGGACATAGAGCCCTATACCTCTTTGTAAAGCAATAAAAGTTATATTCAAATGTGAAATAACCTCAATTTGGCCAAAAATGGACATAGTGCCCTTTACCTCCGGGGTAGAGTTGAATTTTACAAAAGACCTCTACACTACTGTTTCAAGTTGACATTCTGTTCAAGTTTAAGAAAGATCTTCATAAATAAAAGAATTTAGATTTTTCCATATAACTATTAGGCAAGTTTTTTGTCACTTATCACATGTCACTTGATCCTGATGCGTTTTCGTAATATCCATAGTTTGTAATGTTTAGAGGGCTAATTGTGGCTTGTAAAGCATTCTCCCACACATGCACCTGAGCCCAACTTATAAATAATTGTAACAGAAGACATGTGATAAGTGAAAAAAAACTTAACTAATACTTACTGTAGTTGTATGGAAAAATCTAAATTCTTTTATTTATAAAGAACTTTCTTAAGAAATAAAAACCAATGAACGAACAGAATGTCAACTTGAAACAGTAGTGTAAAGGTCTTATGTAAAATTAAACTATAATGTCTAATTATCGTTTTATTTATATTTCACTAGAATATACTCAGGTATTTTTGTCTTGAATCATTCATGAAACAGTAATTGATTTGATTATTGTCAGAACAAAATTTATTTAAGTAGAGTATTTATTTCTAACAATAATATATTCAATCATAAATTGTATTTTATTTTGTTCGTGGAAAAAATAAAAACCGTAAATAAATACATTTTTTTTAAATACTCGTGATTTACATACTGGATATCACTGGAATGTCTATATTGACATTAAAAATATCCGCATCGGTAACAATTTTCTCGCATTAAATTTATAAAAATGTATAAAACATTTCGTAATAACTTGTGTAAAAGCGTTGCGGTGTGGCGCGGCGATGGCGTTGCATCGCCGCGGTGCGGGCGTGCAGAGCGGGCGCGTGGTACTGATGGAATGTTGGTGTCCCTAGGCCAGTACGTTTAATGTTATATTAAATTTATAAAAATGAAAATGAAATATATATTACGATTTTAGTTAAAACTAGAAGAACCCGTGGCTTCGCTCACGATTAAAATTAAACATACACTATCACCCATGAATTATATAGTTTTGCTTTCCCATTTATTTTTCTTGTTGTAAAATCTAATGTATCTAATGTATCTACTTCTTTGAACATATCAAATGTACTTCCATAAAGCAAAAGTTTTTAGAAATTCGCTCTTAGTACGCAGGTCTGCTTCGACGGGGGTATTCTATTCCTGCATAAAGTGCCTGTACATAAAAAATGTGACCATATCCAACGCCCCACCGACAAAGCCCCAAATGGTGTTCTGCTGTCCTGGGTAGGCTCATGCCCAATTTCGGCGGTTCTTCCTCTTGCAAGTGCGTTTTGCTTGTGTCGGCTGTCCAGTCGATCGTGCTATCAGGTGAAGAGGATTGCGCTCACACACTCAAGAGGCCAATTTACAGAGACGAACGCCGAGAAGCATTTATGGTCGTTTCCAGGGTACTTGAGCTTGCCCTGATGATGATCATGGGGCACAATATAAGGAACGGCACCCTTGGCTTTTTCGACGGCACTTTGAATCTGCTCGCATATGTTACCCTTAATTAAAACTTTATTATGCACCCCCGTCGCAGCAGACCTGCGTATTAGAAATCCTATTTCTTTCCTTCATGAAGGCATAGGTGTTAGAGTAACCAAAGAAGATAGCTTGAAATTTTATTCACTGTAAAAGATCATTTCCTTAAGGTTTTAGGGTCTACCTTGAACAAAAAATTACAATGCCACTCCAGCAACAATTAAAAAGTGCTGTCTTACGTTCTTAGACTCTATATTGAGCAAAACGTTTGAATGAGCCGTCCCGGCAATTTTTTTAAAGTGCTGTAGATAAAATTAATTCTTTACAGTAGCACACTCTTCCTCTTTAAATAGCAGTTAGTTGTCATAAAAAAAGTCCTTCAAGTGTAAGTGATCAGTGATCACTGTAATCCTTCAGTAATCAGTTATTTATTTTATGTTATACTACATACCAGCATTTTATATAGTGTATTGCACTTTTAAAAAAATGCAAATGTCTAATTCATTAACCACCTGGCACCAAGTAACAAATCTTCATGTAAACAAATACAATTAAATAGCAGAAAGAAATACCATTAATTTACATCACCTGTTTTAAATTTTACTTTCATATGTTTTTTTAGTAAACAAATCTAACTCAAATTCTTTCAAAATCCCTGACACGGGTATCTTTAAGACGGTCCCAGGACTAAGCCCTGAAGATTATCACGAAATTGAAGGTGTATAAACCTATTCCAGGAAATTCTACATGTATCTACCAAGTTTCGTGGCCATCGGTCCAGCGGTTTCTGAGTTTATCCGTGCCAACTAAATATATATATATATATATATCAACATCCTCTTTTATACTTATAGATTAATCTCAATTAGTCGCCTATTACAGTAAATATTGTGGAATTATTTCAATTTAACAAGTAAAAACATGTAAAAACTCCAAAAATATATAGATTTTCGTCTTTAATCATTGAATTAGCAAAGATGTGACATTTTATCATATTAATTTTCTTGTAGAAAATTTTATTACCTAGAAAACAAATAAAAAATTTTAACAATCCATCAAACGGTAGAGGTGCTGTGAGCAATTTTCGGAAGGGATGTTTTTGATGACTTAATGCATCGTTTTCTTAAATTTGCACCCCCCTCCCTATGTTGTCGACCATCGCCGGGGGCGACGACATGGATTTTCATAGTCACTAAGGTACCTATTACTAAAATCAGAAGTCAAATTCTATACCTCTTTTCATGCCCACTCAACGACACCTGGCTCCTGCACTATAAGCTGTGAGAACCATTTACACCTGAAGCAGCTGGAGTGGAGTGAAAGTATTCAGAACACCACAGCTGATATTTGAAGTCTGAAGACTTACTAACCTGTTATGTTAAGATGTTTTCAAATAAAATCCAATGTTGCAAACTTGGTTGCAATAGGATGATCCATACAAAAGTTACAGCCCCTCAACAATTTTAATCTTTTACAACTAAAATGTGGGAAAAGGTGTGGGATATTTTGAATGATTCCTATATAGTCCCAGGCACTAAATAAGGCGGGTGTTGAGTGCGCTGCTGCCGAAATTATTGTTTACTAGTAGATATACCCGCGGCTTCGCTCGCTGAAAGGATAAAAAAATTAATGTTTGGTTCATTTATACGTAATTTGTAATGCACAACTTTTACAAATTTCCAAATAGACTGACGATTTCAATAATTTTATCTGAACTATGCATTTTTAAGCGCTTAATTACAAACTTAAGCGTTATGCGGTAATGAAATGTAATTAGAGGACCACTGACGAACTGTCAGAAAGAAAATAGATTATTATTTTACTGAGTGATAATATTTTTAAATTAAAGAATGAAGATTGAACACAAATCACAAAATTCACTTGCATTCTTTTACGTCCTTTGGATGGTTGGTTATTAGCTCATTGATACTACATGGGTTTACATTTATTGTTCACATACTGTATCACTTCATTCATTTACTTTGTCTTGCTGTTTTATTAATAATTAAGTTACAATCATGTTTTTAGAGCCTATAAATGAGTCGATCAATTCCAAAACTCGTTATGTCCAAAACATGAAATTTTTCAGGAAATGAAAAAAACATCTTATAACATTAAGATTTGTAGTATAAAATTGATTCTTTTTCCTTATTTTTCTATATTTTTTTATTTACTTGTTACTCCTAATCCTAAAAATATTAAGGTTTCAGTTTATTTACAAATTAATAATATATTTTGGACATAACATGATTTGGAACTGTAAATGGGAGTTAACGAGTTTTGGAACTTTTGCCTATTTACACCTAGTGAAATTGATTTTGGAAGTTTGGGACTAGGGTTACATAAAGAGAGTAGGTCAATTAAAAAAAAAACTCTTACTATTCAAATATTATAAAATGAGTTTGGACTTAATTACTCATTATAACAATTATTTTCATTGCCAAAGTCCAAAATTTTTATATTTTACACTCCCAAAACAAAAAAAGAGGAAGTTAATTAAAAATATCTTATTAAAGATTATAAAATAAAATAAGCTTGGACTTAATTACACATTATAAAAACTACTTAATTTCATTGCCAAAGTCCTAATTTTTTTACAATAAAATACTTGACGAAGGTCTAGTCAAGAATGCAGAGCTAACTTTAAAACAGTCTCTTGGACACAGCAAGGTTGAACGGAAGATGAATATCAGGTGCACCAACCCAAAATCAGTTGTTATTAAAATTCAGCTCCCCAAATATTATAAAACTAATACTAATTTCAGTTGTAAGACTGATTTTTCCATGTTAAACTGATTAGTCTGATTTATTTTGGACAAAACGACTATTGAAACTGAATCATCATATGAAAAGTGAAGTTCAATAGGACTTAACGAGTTTTGGTCCAGTAACTGTAAGGTGGAGGACATAACGGATTATGGAACAGTTTTAGACAAGGACTTGACGAGTTCTGGAACTGTATCTGGTTTTCAAAGTGATTTTTAAATAGGAAATAACGACTTTAGGAACTGTTAGACCTCTGAAATGTATTACCATGGCAACCAGCTATCAAATAGTGCAAAAACCCAAAAATTTGTTTTTGTGGACATAACGAGTTTTGGAATTGACCGACTCAAATATTATCACGTAAATAATAGAAAATATTTAAGAAAATTACGAAATGTCCAAATTAGGTTTTTAAAGATAAAATTTTGATCTGTATCAATATTTTTTTTTGAAACAATGAGAAGTAAACAAAACAAAAATACATTTGATTGAAATGAAATGTGAACATATGATAATAAAATTTGCATTATAGATAGATTGAAGGAAAAACTAAAAAATCGTGATGGACCAGCACTAATGTTTATATTCATTGCCAGCACCTAACACTTAAGGTTGCATCTCCATCACAGATGGACGTGAGAAGATGGTACGTTTTCTTGATGAATTTTCATTTTTCGCTCAAATGTTATGAATTGGCTACCATGAGCTAACATAATCTAATTTTTCAGTTTAGCCTTAAGAATACTGACATGTCCTAGTTAATCTATAATTTAACCAATAAAATTGTGTTTCATATAGTTTGAATAAAAAAGTATCAACTTCAGGGGTTTAAACTCAGAACTTTCATTGCACCGCCCTTTGCCCTAAAACCTGTCGGTAAATTTGGCATAAAAGAATAAGAGGCATGTAATGTATAACTGATGTAAATACCACAAATTTAAAGGCCGCAAATTTAAATACTGCAATAGGAGGACTCTAAAGATCTAACATCAGAATTTAGTATGTTTAATTAATACACCAAAAACTGTTACAAAGTATATAAAACTAATGTGAAGGCCAAAAAATGACGACACCTAATTCTCCAATTTTTTCAATCATATTGGAGATTGGATTACAGTTGTAGCAGCTTGAGGCGAAAATGTTCAGTACAAATAGTATATTTGATTGAACACAGCCTAAATCGCTCTCGGCCAACACGTAAACCCTCCTAAAATTTAGTTCAGAAAAACCCGGATTCTATAAAGAATAACATAACGATGTGTCCATGCAGTCTCAATATTTACTTTAGTTTGATTACTTCGGGTGATCCGTAAAAAGCGAGTAGCATAGGTATGTGGTATCTGAAAAATATTTAATATAAGATAAGCGTGTTGTACAATTTATTATAATAGGAAATGGAATTCCTATTTTTTGTCTCTTTAAAATATTCTAGAGAACTTCTACTGATATTTGTTAATCATAGCTCTAAAAACTAAAAAGGCCGCCATTTGAAATTTTTGAATTTATCTTATTTTAGCCTTTCAAGAGGTAGCATTTTAAAATCATTCATTAGTATGCATCTAGAGCCTATAAAGAATATTTGAGCCAAGATTCATGGCCCAAATTCCTACATTTTTTTTAGAAAATAAGCTTTGAAAACTAAAAATGGCCGCCATTTTGAATTTTATAATATACCCTATTGTAGCCTTTTGAGATAAAATATATTAAAATCCTTTCTTAGTACGCATCTAGAGCCTTTATAGAATGTTTGTGCCAAGTTTCATAGCCCAAAGCCTTGTAGTTTTTGAGAAACTGTGATCAGTGAGTCAGTGAGTCAGTCAGTCAGTCAGTCAGTCAGTCAACCTTTTGGATTTTAAGATTATTTGTTTGGGTAGTTAATCAACTATATGATCATATGTTAAAGTAAACACAAATTTAGTAGTTAAAGGTCCTGTAAAATGTAAACAAAGTTTTGACAGTTCGATAAAACATTTCATTTAGTCATTTCAGCAGAGGTTAAGCAGACAATTTGATGAGTTAATAGTTTTTTCTGCCCACTCTTTTTTGTGCACTCTACTCTATAAAGTATCATGCAGAATACCCTATAACAAAACTTTTCAATTACCGGTATCTAGTTTTCTTAGGAATCAATAATCTATATATTAAAAAAATTTGGTTTTTCTTTTCCGAGTCCGTCCGGCTCTTCTACTTAACCGATTTTCATAATTGAGATCTTAAATTAAAGGTATGCACGCACAGATTTGCCATCAAGCATCCGCATTCATTTATCTGCCGTATTACTCGAGTTATGCACAAAAGCAACTTCCTTCCTGTACATTTCTTATGGGAGTTAAATATGGTTTTCCTTTTCCAAGTTCGTTTGGCTCTTCTATTCAACCGATTTTCATAATTGAGGTCTTAAATTAAAGGTATGTACGCACAGATTTGCTATCAGACATCGGCATTTGTTTATCTACTGTATTACTCGACCAAAAAACATTAATTTCATTGTCTCCGGGATTTTGAATTCAATCAAAGTTATATTTCCCCAGTTCTAATTACGTAAATCTATATGTTTTGGTCTAAGAACCCTCAGCAAAATACCAGCTTTCATTTCAGCTATTGATTATTAAAATCGGACGTACCTGAAGCACGCTTCTGAATTCCGAACAACACAAATCTTATATATACATAACTTAGGTTTTCCTTTTCTGAGTCTGGTTAGGCTCTGATCTTAATGAAATTTGGTACAGACGTGTAAAGTGGTGATCAATCGAACGAATTCGAGAACTAGCTCGATCGGACCACCGGAAGGGGGGTAAAGGGGGATAAACACCCCTAAAAGTTTTTATTTTTTACATTAAAAAATCGAAATTTATTCAATTTTTGTTGGCACCATTGAATTCAGCTAAAAAAAATTTAGGATTTTTAATCACTGGTCTATGTCCATTGGTTACCAAGATATTGAAAGTGGTAAACATAGCACGTTGTCCCAATGTTAACCTTATGGTAAATAAGTAAAATTGTATATATCTTAGTTATTTCTCAACATATCTTGATAAAATTTGGTTGGTGGCTTCATATACATGAGGTCTAACGTATAATAGTCGAAAATCCCCGATATTTCCATTTTTGTGGTAGCAAACCTGCATACTCACTCCCCATGTTATTCTTATGGAGCTTACAAAAACACCTCAAATCTCGCTATGTTGGCTTGAACTATGTTCTTATGCATATGAAATTCGCTGAGTATGCAGGTCTGCAACAGGGGTATTTTAGCATGGTATATAGTTAGGTTGAAAAGTCGTATGTGCCAGGCTGACATGTCGCTGTCCCGAAAACTTAAGCACAGAATATCTCAATAAATTCCTACTTTTTCTTTCGTGTAACAAATTATTACCAAGTTGGTAATAATTCGTTCTATAATTGGTTTTCTGAAATTCCAACATAACCGGGCCCAGCTACATGAACCTCTTTTTCAACTTAGGCAAGTGTCGGGCAAGTCAGGTTGAAGTTGTGAAGCTGCGCCCATTGCAAGTAACATTAATTTTGTAAATGAAGAATTATTTCAGTTGATTTTGTATCTTAGTACCAAAATTTACTGCTGCGGAGCAGCGTGGGTCCTCTAGTATTTCATTATTTATAAATTTTTTGCATTCCTAGGGGAAAGACTTTGGTGGTCTAATAACCCTTTTAGGTTGTGCGGGTGCCGTTAGGGACAAACTATTCTGCCAAGCGGCAGGGCATTATTATGATTTTTAGCGAATTTCCCCCTATAGGGAAGTAGCTATTGCCGTAGGCGGCTTGGTGAGACTTAAGCACGGGACCAGTAACATTTATTACTTCGAGTTCGAAAACCAGCGCGATAAGTTAACTCTAAGGAGGGTTTTTTGACAAAATAAAATTTTATTTTTAGGATTTAATATCTTTATATTATTTTTTTGTAAATTTAAGTGTCAAAATAGGTTTCAGCTTAAAAAATGAACAAATTAGCATCTTGAATTATTATTCTAAGTCAATCCATTGCGGAGATATTGAAAGTGCTAAACACAGTACGTTGTCCAATATTATTTTTAATTTTCCCCTCCAAAAAGTATAGTTACCCTGATTTAACAGATGAAAAAATACAATTCTGAACATATGATCAAATTTTCAGGTGATGAATATTTTATTTGTGTTTATTTTGAATAGAGAGTTCACTGATCAAGATTTTGCAGAAAATATATACTATATCAAAAAATACAAATTATTTTTAAATTTAATAAAGAAAGTATGAGCAATTGGAGGGGGGATGTCTTGGTCTAAACTGCCTGAAAATGTAGCATAATATATGGTATGTTTACAATGATGAGGATTGATAATATATGTTTTATTGAAATTGGCTGGAGATGTAGGTCTTCTACAACAGGGGTGTTTAATTATAAAACTGACCATATGATTGAATTTATTTTTTTCATGAGATTAAGTTGTTTGTTTGTTTTGAGTGTTTTGAATTCATTGGTTATACAGGGTGAGTCAGACCACCCGTCCACCTAATGTAGCGGGAGAACGGTTTGACATAGAAACGTCAAATAAAATTATTCCCCACTAATTTGCACATGAAGAATTCATTAAAAATATTTTCATCGTGATTCATGTACAGGGTGTTCCAGAAATAAAGATCATGGGTTCGAATCTCAAAATTTTCTTAAGTAAACCTACAGCAAATATTATATCATTTTAAAGGTCTTGTTAAAAGAAACATTTTGGTGAAAACAGAACTAAATTATCTCAAGCCGTTTCAAAATGGCGGCCATTTTTGTGAAAATTTTCGATATTTATGGAACCCCCTGTATTTTTCAAACCACTCAACATTTTTCAGTTCTGATTCAAAATTCTTAATCCTTGGTAACTCAGGTTTACTATGATATGTCACATGACAATATTTAAAAACATTTTAAATTTTGAAAAAAAAATATTTTTTGAAAATGTTGGCAGCCCTGAAAATAAAAAAAATCAAGTAGCAACATATACCAAAAAGCATATAATTTTAAAGGTCTTCAAAATTCCTACAACTTTGTAACTTACACAAGTATTCTAACTTTTTTAGTTTTTTAGTTATGGTAAAAAAACTCCATTTTCCCATATGAAGTGCATGTTATTTATGCAGTTCATAATAACCAAAGGGTGCCCACAGACCGTTTGCTATGGACGTGCAAATAACATGCACTTCATATAGGAAAATGGAGTTTTTTGACCATAACTAAAAAACTAAAAAAGTTAGAATACTTGTGTAAATTACAAAGTTGTAGGAATTTTAAGAAAGGAAGACCTTTAAAATTATATGCTTTTTGGTATATGTTGCTATTTGATTTTTTTTTATTTTCAGGGCTGCCAACATTTTCAAAAAATAAATCTTTTTCAAAATTAATTTTTTTTTTAAATATTGTCATGTGACACATCATAGTAAAGCTGAGTTACCAAGGATTAAGAATTTTTAATCAGAACTGAAAAATGTTGAGTGGTTTGAAAAATACAGGGGTTTCTGTAAATATCGAAATTTTTCACAAAAATGTCCGCCATTTTGAAACGGCTTGAGATAATTTAGTTCTGTTTTCACCAAAATGTTTCTTTTAACAAGACCTTAAAAATGATATAATATTTGCTGTAGGTTTACTTAAGAAAATTTTGAGATTCGAACCCATGACCTTCATTTCTGGAACACCCTGTACATGAATTGCGATGGAAATATTTTTAATGAATTCTTCATATGCAAATTAGTGGGGAATAATTTTATTTGACGTTTCTATCTCAAACAGTTCTCCCGCTACAATAGGTGGACGGGTGGTCTGACTCACCCTGTATATTTGTTTACATTTATATACTATAACAAGATTACTTTTTTTTAATTAAAAGACTAAGAATTATATCAAATACAAAAGTGTATGTGTTACAAATGAAAACCAATGTGGTCTCCTTGTTAATTTTCCTCGTGTTTAAAGCTCATGAATGGTTATATATACGTTTTTAGTATATTATTTACATAACGTATTCAAACAATACTTTCCTTCAAACAAGTTGAATGCTCACATATACAAAATAAATCCTATGGAAATTCGCTGAGTACGCAGGTCTGCTGCGACGGGGGCATTTTACTTTTTTTCTCAACTTTTTATCAGTGCATGTGACTGGGATGTGTGGTATGAATGGTCATTTGTCAGCTGTGCTTTGTGTACAGTTTGCGCATTATATCTCCGGCTATGACCACTGGGCTACTAACCTGTCATATGATATTTTTAACATATGATATTGGTAAACACAGCATTTGACAGTTAGCGGTGTTTTAGAAAATGTTTTCAGAAAAGTACCCCCTCTCCCCCCGCTCCTTACAATCAGCTGACTCAGTCATAGCCGTAGATATAATGCGCGAACTGTAAGATTAATTTATGGCAACTCAAAGTCTATCAAATCTATTAAATCCCTTCAAATCTAGAGATGAATATTCATAAAGATTTTCCAAAAAGAATTACAGCTAAAACTACTTAACATTCAAATTTGTCAATAATATTTTGATTAGCATGATAGGTATTGTTGCTAATGTAATTAAAAACATCTTACAACTCTTAAAAATCTACACTTACACTGTATTTATGTACAGTGATGGTAAATCCCCCTCTCATGTACCTATATTCACTGTCTTGTATGAAAATACATTAAGGTATAAGTGTAAATATATTTTAGGTGCTTAAAGACGTTTTTAATTTACATTTAGTTCAAGTTTGAGTTAATTTAATTCATTAGATTTGTATTTTAACAAAAGTTCATTGTAACTAAAAATACCCCCGTTGCAGCAGACCTGCATACTCAGCGAATTTCAAATGCAAAACGACTTATTTCAATCCAACATAGCGAGATTTGACATGATTTGGTAAGCTCCATAAGAATAACATGGGGAATGAGTATGCAGGTTTGCTGCTACAGGTATATTAAAATTAGGTGGTTTTAATTCAATATTTAGTAGAACTGAACTAGAAGAAGCTATTTACCAAATTTTATCAAGATATGTTGAGAAATAACCGAGATATAGAATTTGATTTATTTCCCATAAGGTTAACATTGGGACAACGTACTGTGTTTACCACATTCAATATCTCGGTAACCAATGGACATAGAGCAGTGATTCAACATACTAAATTGTTTGTTTTTTTGAGCTGAATTCAATGGTGCCAACAAAAATTCGATAAATTTTATTTTTCTATATAAAAAACTCAAAAAACCGATTTTTGGGGGGGTTTATCCCCCTTTACCCCCCTTTCCGGTGGTCCGATCGGGCTGGTTCACGAACTCGTCCGAGTAATTACCACTTAACACGTCTGTATCAATTTTCATTAAGATTGGACCATTTTTACGGCCGCTATCGTGCTAACAGACAAATATATATATAGATATAGATATATAATAATAATAATAATAATTCTTTATTGTATATGGCACCATTTGGTGCATTACAATGTTTTACAAAATATTCATTATATATATTACAGTATAACATTATTAAAATTTTAGGTTAAAAAATTCATTTGTATCATAAATACAATGATTTTTTAAAAATGTCTTCATGTATTTTTTAAATTTGTCATCACGTAATTTTTTTATATTTGATGGTAGCTTATTGTATAGCTTTATATTTGTGTATGTAAATGCCCTTTGTGTTTTAGAGTATCTTGTTCGTTGTAACTTCAATTTATCCATATTTCTTGTTCCATGGTCATGTGTAGTGTTATTTTCTTCATACAAATTGTAATTTTTTCTTGTATATAGTAGTGATTGTAAAACGTAAATCGATGGTAGTGACATAATGCTTAATTTGGTGAAGAGAGGTTTACAGTGTGTCCTTGATGTTACTCCACTAATAATTCTGATTGCTTTTTTTTGTATCTTGAATATTTGTTTTGCATATTTTGAATGCCCCCATATTAATGTGCCATAACTTAATATTGAGTGAATATAAGCATAGTAAATTTGAATTAATACCTCTTTGCTCACATTGAACTTTAATCTCTTCAGACAATATATTCCTTTGTTCAGTTTTTTTATGATATGATTAATATGATCTAACCATGTTAATTTATAATCCAAAATAATTCCTAAAAATTTTAAGGGCTTTGAATGATGATTTATGTTTGATTTGTTTGAATACTTAATCTGAATATCTTGGGTCTTCTTCATACTTAATTTTAGCCTATTTGCATTACACCAATCTTGCATTTGTTCATTGACTTTATTTAATTTTGCTGTAATGTTTTCTAAATTATTTGAAGATATTTTAATGCCAATATCATCAGCAAATACAAAAATTTCTGCATCATTTTTTGAGATGTTGGTTGGTAGATCATTTATATATATGTTAAAAAGGAGAGGTCCTAAAGAGGATCCTTGTGGTACTCCATAATCCACATTTAGTGGTCCTGAATATGTTTCATTAAATTTGACATATTGTATCCTATTAGTTAAGAACGATTTTATCAATTTTATAGAATTGTCTTCAAATCCGTAATAGGATAATTTTGAAATAAGTATGTCATGTGATATTGTATCAAAGGCTTTTGATACATCAAATGAACGTATATGTACATGTTTTCCATCCTCAATATTATTTAATGTACTTTTTAACATTTTTGTAACTGCTTCAATTGTTGAGCGGTTCCTTCTAAAACCATATTGGTTTTCTGACATTAAATTATTATCTTCAAAATAGCGATAAATTTGGTCGAATAATAAATATTCAAGTACTTTGGATAGTGCCGGTACAATTGAGACTGGTCTATAGTTTTCGTAAACATAAAGTCCATTTTTATGAATCGGTGTTACCTTAACATTTTTTAATATTTGAGGATAAATTCCCTGGTCAATACAATCATTATACAATGAAGTGAGAACCTCGCAAATATCATATGCTGCTTCTTTCAATATCACGGTATTTATGTTATAAAAATCCATACAGTAGCTGGTTTTTATTTTCTTTAATGCGTCAAATACATCTTCAACTCGAAACTTTTTGAATTTAAAACTTGTATTTGATATAGGTGAATTTTTTAAATAATTAAAATAATTGATATTTTTACATTGTAAAATTGATTGAATGACACATTTTGTATTGCTTATGAAAAAATTGTTGAATCCATCAGCATTTAAATTTGAAGGAGGTTTATCTGAAGAGGCTTTTTTATTACCGCAAATTGTCTGTACTATGTCCCACATTGTCTTTGATTTACTTTTACTTTCTATCAGTAATTTATCATTGTATGCTATTTTAGCGATTTGAATATTTTTTTTATACTCTTTTATTGCAAGTTTGTACGTATCCATCTTACCATTTTTGCGTGATTCATAAAATAACCTCTTACAGTTTTTTTTCATACCTCTTAGATTGGTAGTATACCATTTATTTTCATTGTTTTTTTCTTTTCTATAATTATCCCTTAGAGGAAAAGCATGGTCAATCATGTCAATAAATATTTTGTGCATTTCATTAAATTTACCTTCAGTGTCTTTTTTAGAATAAACAGATAGCCAATTAACCAAATTTAGTTCTTGAAAAAAAAGAGTAGTATTTTTTGAAGATATAATTCTTCTAAGTATTTTATGACTTGATTCTTTATATATATATTAAAATTCAAACGAATGGTGTTTTTTGCTTCTGGTGGCCCCAAAACGAAAAGTTATCATAGTCTCGGGCTTAGGTCTTACCATGAGACCTACGGTAATAGCTTCTTCCATATAGGGGAAATTCGCTAAAAGTGGAAAAAATCATTTAAAGAGTGATACAAAACATTCATGTCATCTTTCTGGGGAAGCAAGTTAGTGCCAGTGGCGCTGGGGCTCAGACTGAGCTCGGAGCACAATCGCGGGCAGCTCCGCGGCTATACAAGTGTAAGACGAGTCTATTTGTAGCCAGCGGCGGGGGAGGAACCATGACTGCACGGTGCTTCATGGAGCTTCCCTGGGAGCTGCTTCCGAGTATAATCCCGCGAGCCATGTACATACGCTTCATGAGGCTTGACACTTGTTTTACGGTTCAGGTGATGTTAAAGTTTATTAATATAAATATTGTATGTTTAATTTATAGACAGGGACATGGGACTGGGAAATAGTGGTTCGGATCCCACATTAAAATCTAGGTCCCTTAGTTGTGATTGGCTGTTGGGCTATATGCAGTATGTGGTGATGCTCAGTCAGCTGTAAATTCATTTGTGGTGATAGGCTATTTTTTGTAAGATTGTATTCTATTCTTATCACATTTGTAGTTGCTGTATGCAAAACAGACTAGATGAGAGCTTAGTAGTTAATTGATCAATCAGGGTAATCTGGGTAAAATATTAAAAAACTTACCCCTTCGCCCTCCGTCAATAACATTTTAAGCCCCCCCAATATTTTTTTTAAAGTCGGCACCCATGATAAAATCCAATTACTAAGATGCCTAAGTATTTCTTGCTTTCATTTAAATGAATAAAACAACTTAAAATTAATTATTTTTACTTTTTTATGGTTAATTTTTGATAACTATGAAGTGAAACAAGAAAAGATTTGTAAGTGTTTAAGTATCATGGATACATTGATTTTGCTCAATTTCTTGTCAAGTAAGTGGCTATCTTGGCTAAAACTTAAAAGATAAAAAGAAACCCAAATTACTTGTCAGTGAGGTGCCAAAAGAGCAGAGATTTTTGTGTAATAAGTATTGGATTATAGTAAAGTTAGGGAATAGTGTGGGATTCCATCATTGGAGATAGGTTTAAAGTTTTTAAAGTCATTTCAAAAGTAACTACGATCGAGTGGAGCACTCAAAGCTATTCCTCGCTTTCTTGA
This sequence comes from Flexamia atlantica, assembly GCA_035578135.1. Classification (NCBI taxonomy): domain Eukaryota; kingdom Metazoa; phylum Arthropoda; class Insecta; order Hemiptera; family Cicadellidae; genus Flexamia; species Flexamia atlantica. The sequence goes on along the minus strand of JAQJVK010000001.1, from coordinate 190,248,514 downwards.
GATTAAGCCTATTACTTTTCTTTAAAAAGATAGATTTATTTTATTTTGCGCCCTACTTTTAACAAAAGGGGGTGCTCTGAGCCTCTTTTGACGCCCCTGAGGCCCTGGCGCCTTAGGTGGTCGCTTAGTTTGCCTATATGATCTGATGATGGAAAGGACAATTGGTGTAGCCAGCGCGGTAGCTGATTTTCTGTAAGAACATATATTACACTACTGATTAATAATAATGGTGTATTTAATTTATTGCAAATGTACTGTTATTCGTGTCAAAACATTACTGGCTACATAAAATTATACTTTTTGGGTAGGAATTAATTGAAACTTGTTGAAAAACTCATATTACTATAAAGTAGTAAATTTTACATGAACTAAATTTACTAAAAGTCTGAAAAATTATTTTAACTACTTTAAAACTTATATTTACACAAATAAAATTTACTTCAAACTTGTAACGGTATATTTTAGTTCAACGTTATGAAATAGAAGGTGTCAGTACAGCTTGTAAGATTAAAAATAAAAATTACAGTCATTAAAAAATAGTGAAGAATTATCTAATGTTTAATTTTGAGTTATTAACATTTTTATCTACAACCATTGCAATAAGCACCAGTTGTGGCATTACAATAAACATTATAATGATGTACATTATTTAACCAAATACAAACCAGTTGCATGAAGTCAACTTTATGATACAGGAGTCACTTTAGAATACAGGTTCTAGACCAATGACAGCTCAGCATTTGACGAAAGTAGTGTCATGAAGAAATAACGCGATTCACACATCAGCTGATTGTTGCATTACGATTCATGTTTCAGTTTTTCGATGTGAGTTGACTTATCCCATCAGCTGATTATTCCACAACGATTCATGGTTAAGTCTACTTATGTAACGAACTTCAAATTTGAGTTGACCTATTCCATCATTAGTAAAAGTCATGAGTTTAGTTTAACTTCGGGGAAAATTTTGTTGTATATTGTTGGTCGTAGATAAATTAGTGTATGCAACGATTGTATTATGCCTTTAAGCCACTCGTGAGATATTTAGATCACTCGCTTTGCTCGTTTTCTAACTTACATCTCACTAATCTATAAGTATAAAAGAGGATGTTGGTATATATATATATTTATTTATTTATTTGGCAGGGATAAACACAAAAACCGCTGGACCGATGGCCACGAAACTTGGTACATACATGTAGAATTTCATGGAGTAGGTTTATACACCTTCAATTTCGTGATAACTTTCAGGGCTTAGCCCTGGGACCGTCTTAAAGGTACCCATGTCAGGGATTTTGAAATAATTTGAGTTAGATTTGTTTACTAACAAAACATATGAAAGTAAAATTTAAAACAGGTGATGTAAATTATAATGGTATTTCTTTCTGCTATTTAACTGTATTTTTGTTAAAATGAAGATTTGTTACTTGGTGCCAGGTGGTCAATGAATTAGACTTTTGCATTTTTTCAAAGTGCAATACACTATATAAAATGCTGATAATATGTAGTATAACATAAAATAAATAACTGATTACTGAAGGACTCCAGTGATCACTGATCACTTATACTTGAAGGACTTTTTTTATGACAACTAACTGCTATTTAAAGAGGAAGAGTGTGCTACTGTAAAGAATTAATTTTACCTACAACACTTTAAAAAAATTGCCGGGACAGCTCATTCAAACGTTTTGCTCAATATAGAGTCTAAAAACGTAAGACAGCACTTTTTAATAATTGCTGGAGTGGCATTGTAATTTTTTGTTCAAGGTAGACCCTAAAACCTTAAGAAAATGATCTTTTACAGTGAATAAAATTTCAAGCTAACTTCTTTGATTCCTCTAACACGTATGCCTTCATGAAGGAAATAAATAGGATTTCTAATAAGCAGGTCTACTGCGACGGGGGTGCATAATAAAGTTTTAATTAAGGGTAACATATGCGAGCAGATTCAAAGTGCCGTCGAAAAAGCCAAGGGTGCCGTTCCTTATATTGTGCCCCATGATCATCATCAGGGCAAGCTCAGGTACCGTGGAAACGACCATTAAATGCTTCTCGGCGTTCGTCTCTGTAAATTGGCCTCTTGAGTGTGTGAGCGCAATCCTCTTCACCTGATAGCACGATCGACTGGACAGCCGACACAAGCAAAACGCACTTGCAAGAGGAAGGACCACCGATATTGGGCATGAGCCTACCCAGGGCAGCAACACCATTTGGGGCTTTGTTGGTGGGGCCTTGGATATGGTCACATTTTTTTATGTACAGGCAGTTTATGCAGGAATATAATACCCCCGTCGTAGCAGACCTTCGTACTAAGAGCGAATTTCTAAAAACTTTTGCTTTATGGAAGTACATTTGATATGTTCAAAGAAGTAGATACATTACATACATTAGATTTTACAATAAGAAAAATAAATGGGAAAGCAAGACTATATAATTCATGGGTGATAGTGTATGTATAATTTTAATCGTGAGCGAAGCCACGGGTTCTTCTAGTGGCTTATAAAGACATTCATAATACAGTCGTTGTATAAACTACTATAATTTGTTCATTGTTCGCCTCTTGAATTGATGCAATTAATTAAAAAAGGTTACATACCTTAAAACTGTCTTCAATTCACTTGTCAAAATCTTACAGATTTACTCGAGTTTCAGCATAAATACTATTGACGACCAATTTATGTTCTTTATAGAAGATTTTGAAAATGGCATATTTATGCTGAAATTTGAGTAAATATGTAAGATTTTGATAAGTGAATTGAAGACAGTTTTAAGGTATAAACCTTTTTCTATTAACTACTATAATGTACAAGAGTAGCAAAATACAATTAATTCATTATCGTCAAAAGTAGGGTAGTCTAGGCCATGGCCAGTGGGGGGTTAGGGGGTTAGATCCCCCCCCCCCCCCGAAATGTTGGAATAGCATTAAAACATGAGGTCAGAAAATAACCACAGACAGCTCTGTATTTGGGGCTGCACTGATCAGGAACTCCAACCCACCCCAAAAACATTCCTGGCTACGGCTTTAAGGGTAGTTTCTTTATTATATTAATACTTTAAGCATTACACTCAAGTATAAAAACAGGTATCTCAAGAATTGCAGGTCTTTTAAGCATTTAATTAAATACTGATTGCTTTAAGACAATAACTCTAATATAACACATTGGTGTCATGCATATATTTTTTAACTGTGAACCCCCCGTACATAAAATGCCGCCACTGGAAAAAAGTAAGTATTCAATTATTAAGTTAAGAAACTACGCAAGTCAATTATATCATATAGAGTTCTTAAAGCAACCTCACTATCTTATTAGTAGAATAATAAACAGTATTTAATGGAAAATCCAACTGATCCTAATAAAAGCAAATAAACAACGAGCTAGTTGTGAGATATAAAAGCACGGTATAACAACGGAGTCATATTGTAAACCCTTCTACACATTCCTGGTTGCACTATGTTTTACAGTAGGCAAGATGACCAATCAACTCACAACGGGTGTGAAGACGTTGAGATAGAGACAGTCCTCCACCCCCGTAGTTTTGAATGACTGAGTGATGTGCTGTAGACAGGCAGGCCCAAAGTTCGAAGCGTCCCTGATCCCCCTCCATCCCTCCGCTGGCTGCGGTTCCTATGACAAGTCCAACACCCATGAGGCAATAGTCAGATTTTTCAAAATTATTTATCTAAATCATTGATGTATTAGAGATTTAGGACTTCCACAATTCTCATACCAGTCTTATGTGATTGGCACATAGCCCGGTATTGAGTGAAAATTTTTTATCGTGCCCTTTAATTTCCCTTACTTCTTATTTTGTATATCTTATTATGTGTTTTAATATTTTTTGGGATGAGGCAACATTTTACAAACATTTAATTGGTTGTTAATGGGTTCCAGGTATTTTTTTTTGTATTTTTAAAGTCGCAAATCTCACAACCGTTTCTTGTCCCTAGGGACCATTCTTCAACTTTCACGCTATTTTTGGACCAATTATGTTTGCCAAAATAAATAACGCTATGTTTTTATATCATCATTAATTATTAAACTTACAAAAAAAGAGCATTTTATGATTTTTTATTCATTGCGAACTGAATATTGCTACAAAATAAGTCTGTCCCTCGATTTTAAGTCCCTACCGCAACGGCAAAATTTGGAACTTTGGAACACAACAGTGGCTAGCCTGATGGCGATAGCGAGAGTTGGTTTTAGAGATAGATTGTGAACGTAGGTGTTTGTTGTTGTGCCAGTAATTTCTATTTGTTTTAGCGAATTTCCCCTATAGGGAAGAAGCTATTACCATAGGTCTCATGGTAAGACCTAAGCCCGAGACCATGATAACTTTTCGTTTTGGGGCCCCCAGAAGCAAACAAACACCATTAATCTGAATTTTTAGATAGATATATATCTATATAAATCAAAAATGTTATTTTCACGTGAAAAATATGCATCAAAAGTATATGTTAAATCAAATTAAATAAAAAATTTAACATTTCACTATTCATATTTTTTTATTTCGTATGTTTATTCATTTTGATGTTTATGTATTGATTAACAAGTCTTGTCGCTTATGAAAAAACTATAATCCTGGTATAGTTTGTAAAATACACTAATTCTACAGTAATCGTGTATTTTATCCAAACTTAAATTCAAAAATAAAAAAATTTATATTTAACTGATAATTTATAAGTCATGTTATGAGTTATTGATATAAAATTATAACACTATTTACTAACTTGTTATTCGTTATACCAAATATGTTTTAAAATAATATACAATAAAAAACTTGAAAAAATATAAGCAACTTAATTTCAAATTAATTAAATCACCCTGCCAAAAAATAATATGGGCCATAAATTACAACACTAGTACGATGCATGAGTTGAGTCAAAACAAAAACCTCTCTTCAGACGACTCGCGACGCAACCGGAGGTGAAATGGACTGGAGCCTGAAAGAAAGAGAGTGAGTGGGGTGGGACCGGGACCCCGCTGACTTACAGTTAAACTTATAACGGTTTTTGCTTTTAAGTTATTTGTAGTTTAGACTTAATCAAGCTCTTCAAGTGACTATGAATCAGTGAGTTAACCCTACGTAATTCATCGTTCTTGGTAAGTTTATACTTTGTATATTAAGTCGTGTATTATCAAATCAAGCTTAAGTTAAATACCATAACCTAACCTCAACTTTCGGCATTCCCCATTATAATTGTGATTAGTTGATACAAATTTGGTAATTATTTATTTATTTATTTACTTGAAATGCTACAAAACAGATAACATCCAATTACATTGTAGCATATATAACTAATCAGTACAAATTATTGCAGCATACAAATGGGACATATACAAAAACACAATACATAGTAAACAATATACATAATACATAATACAGCACCACTTACTTACCATTCATTATAAAACAAAAAAGAAGAAAAAGAGCAAATTCAGATAAATTCAATTGGGAAAAATAATACTAATGTTTAAGTTATAACAACAATTAATTTACAAAGATAACCGTTATCACAATTAAACTAAATTTGAAAGAGGGTTATTTTCTTTAAATGTTAACTTTAAATGTTAGGCCCTAAGTACAGGGGTGGATTTACATATGGGCTTAAAGGGCTATAGCCCAGGGCGGCAGAATTTGGGGGGGCGGCAAATTAGAGAGAGAAGTCACAACCCCCCCCCCCCTGAAATCGTAGAAATAGCCTTGCTTAGGGCCCGGAACAGACAGGTAAAAATGGTCCAAAAAAAGGTCACCACTTTTGCCGAGCCGGAAATCCCGCCACCGGCCCTACTCCCCCTGTGAAGCCCAGGGGCTGCAAATTTCCAAATCCGCCTCTGCCTAAGTAATTTGCGTTTATAGGAGTTCAAGGTCAAAGTAAACATATCGGCATGTTCGAAAAGAGTATTTTGTAGCTGCATCATTACATTAATAGGAGAATGAGTGCCGAGAGTAGTATTTGCAAAATGCGGACTAAAGAGTTGCCTGACCCTGGACGTGCGACGAGGCACGAGGAAACGGAACCGAGCCAGCAGTAAACTGTCATCCACAACCCCGTTAACAAGCTTGTACAAGAAAATCATCATCGCCATATCACGACGCCTGCTTAAATTCTCCATTTCAAACACAGATAATAGGTCGTTATGTGAAACTTGAAACGTGTAGGCTATATGCCAGTCAACTTGAAGTATAAAAATCTTAAAAACTTGACTTGGATTTGTTCGATGAGTTGAATAAGATAAACCTGATAGGGATACCAAACCATGCAACCGAACTCAAGTTTCGATCTCACAAGAGAAAAATAAATCAGTTTAAAGGAGTGGATATTTTTAAGAAAACTACCAGATCTACAAATGAATCCTAAATTCCTGTAAGCAGATTTACAAATGTCAATAATATGACCAGAAAACAGAAACTTTTCATCAAAAATAACACCCAGGTCCCGGATCTTATGCATTATCATTATTATGCATATCATAACAACTCTGCTAGCCTTTTCCAGAACACTCCCATGTGATAATTCTGTGGATGTTATTCTATGATTCTCTTAAACAGTTTTGGGTAATTAGTATTCATTCTCTTAAACTAGGTCATTAGTAGGCCTATTCACTGGCATGATTAAATTGATTTCCCTTGATTTTGTATCAATTTTTTTAATATCTGGTGTAACACCCGTCATGGAATGTCCTATATTGTCCTATATTTCCAAATACCCTAACTATGCCTCAGCCTTATTACTAAATTTTGAACTTCTTGTTGGATATAGTTTGTGTGTTTTATCTTGAGCTATGGGAACCGTTTACATCTGAAGCAGTTGGAGTGGAGTGAATATAATCAGAATACTACAGTTTATACCTTAAGTCTTACCTTGACATGATAACATTGTTTAACAGTGGCGGCTCGTGTGTAGGTTCAATGGTTCAGTGAACCCCCTAAAATAATCAAAAACAATAATTTTTTTAAGTAAATAGCAGAAAAACCCTTTGTTAAACTTACTTTTATAAACAACATGGCAAGAAAACTATCGTTACGTCCGGGCGAAGCTCTCACGCAACGCCAGCAGAGCGAGGTTCAGTTCGCCGAGTGAACCCAGCTGGCTGGCGAGGGGTGTGAGGGGAGCGGAGGGGGGCTTGCTTGAAAGCAATGGACTTATCGCTAATGCTCTCGGCGAGCCGAGCGCTGACGACATTGGCCGACCTCTTCTGAAAGAGTAGTTTCAGCTTCTGTTTCAGCAGCACCCTACGGAACGCGAGCTGTAAACCTTGATAATGTTGTTTTAATAGTTCGGGCGATGTTTAAGTTTATTTATTTAAATATTGTGTGATTTCTATGTTGTTTTTAGTTATAAATAAGTTTCAGTTATGCGATTATGCGTTTTATTTTTAGCTCTGATTATTGAGAGAAAACAATCGGCGTAGCGGCCGCACCACAGCTTTCTGTAAGAACAGTAATTAAGCTAACGAGCAACGGTAATAACGCTATTGATTTAATTAATTTTGGATTTAACATTTTAAAGTACATAGTAGCATAATACAATTTATCATCAATGGTATAGTGCCATAATCCTATAGACTATAAGCATTACACTCGTGTATAAAAGCAGGTATGTCAAGAAATGCAGGCACTACAATCTTGTAAGCATTTAACGTTTTTAAATACTGATTGGCTGATTGGCTTAAGATAATAACTCTAATCCAGTTAGTCTAAGCTGATTTTGTTGATTGGTATCATGTATATGTTATAAGCTTTGAACCCCCAGTGCATAAACTCACGAGCCGCCACTATTGTTTAAAAGCTGTCAATCAATCAATCAAATATCCTTATTCACAAAATGTACATTGTACAAGAATAGTGTCAGAGGATTAACTAAATCTAAATTAACAAAATTCCAAATTACATCTGTTTCCTTTCTTAAGTAAAAAAATCAATGTACATTAAAATAAAATTTACATAAATATACATCAAAATAAAATATAGGTACAATTCTTTTAAGGTGGTAAATCAGCTGTGCTTGATTAAAAAAAACTCTTCAAAGGAGTAGAGAGGAATTCTCAACAAGTAGTCTCTTAGCTGCTTTTTAAAATTTATTTCATCGACCGCATCGATGAATTTCCGAGGGAGGAGATGAAGAAATTTAGATCCCATATAAACAGTTTTCTTTTTGAAAAACTTTAAATTGTGCTTTTCTACTTTATAATTTAGACAAATATTATAAGAGTGAGTGTTATTTTGAAACCGGGGATTAAAAAAGGTTTAACGTAACTAACTGTTTCAAGTATGATTGATCCGTAAACTGTTAAAATGCCTAGCTCCGCAAACAATTTTTTTACAGAAACTGTAGTTTTTTAATTTAAGCATGGTTCTGATTGCTCTTTTTTGCTGAATAAGTAATTGATCTAAATTCTTTTTTGATGTTGAACCATAAATGCTGATCCCGTAAGATAAATGAGAATGAATCATAGAAAAATATATAGTTTTTAACAACATCCCAAATTAAATAAAAATAGAAAATATATAGTTTTATAACATTATCCCAACTTAAATTTTCATCAACTATTAGACCTAAAAATTTGGTGTTTTGAACTTGACCGAGAGAATCTTCATCCATGAAAATGTTAGGTGAAATTTGATTTGTTGATTTTCTAGCAGAGAAAGACATGAATTTTGATTTTTCAGAATTTAGAAGAAGATTTTTACTATTGAAAAAGTCCTTAACCACAGTCAAACCCTCAAAAGCTGACACTTAAACTTTTTCAGTTGACTGCCCTGAAAAAAGAATGTTAGAGTCATCAGCATATAAATATACACTGCTGCTCCCCTCTTCCAAGGAAGCAGGCCCGATTCCATAACTGGGCACAGTGGGCACCTGCCCAGGGGCGCCAGGGTTAAGGGGCGGAAGAAAAAAATAAACGGACGCGAGCAGCGCGAGCGGCGCGTGACGTCAACTGAGTTCGACCTCAGAACTGTGGAAATTTGCTTTCTCCTCCACCTCACCACTGCCACCAAGCCACCCGCCCCTTTTAGCAAATTTCCCCCTATAGGGAAGTAGCTATTACCGTAGACGGCATGGTAAGACTTAAGCACGGGACCACCGTAACTTTTCATTTTGATGCCCCCAGACCCCAAAAACACCGTTCATTCATTTTCATATATATATATATATATATATATATTTATTTATAAGCATAAAGTTCACTGTGGAGGGCTGCTAAAGTTATTAATGTAAGAGAAAATAAATAGAACTGAGCACCCTTTTTTTAATTATTTTTAATAGCTACATGTTTCGGCCCTGTCGGGGCCATTTTCAAGAGAGTATATATATATATATATATATATATATATATACCTGTCCGTAGGCGCGATAACTTAAGTAAAAAAGGTCCGATCGCGATGAAATTTGGTACATACGTCCAGAGTAACATTTATTACTTCGAGTTCGAAAACCAGCACGATAAGTTAACTCTAAGGAGGGTTTTTTGACAAAATAATATTTTATTTTAGGATTTAATATCTTTATATTATTTTTTTGTAAATTTAAGTGTCAAAATAGGATTCAGCTTAAAAAATAATGATGTGTCCATGCAGTCTCAATATATACTTTAGTTTGATTACTTCGGGTGATCCGTAAAAAGCGAGTAGCGTAGGTATGTGGTATCTGAAAAATATTTAATATAAGATAAGCGTGTTGTACAATTTATTATAGTAGGAAATGGAATTCCTATTTTTTGTCTCTTTAAAATATTCTAGAGAACTTCTACTGATATTTGAGCCTACATATGCAATAGGGATCCAACCCACAAATATTAAAATGTTGTGTTTTGGTAAGTTCCAAATAAAATAAACATTGATTTATTTTATGCAAAAAAGATCTGACAAAAATTAGCTTATTTAAGCAGTAAAATCTTGCTTGGAACCAACCCACATATCTGTAAAGATACTTTCAGATTTAGCAATAAGGATCCAATGGCTTGTCGATGAGTGAACGAAGTGAACGAGTCTATGTATCAGCGGAGTTGAAGATTCGTTGTCCGTCACTGTGTGTGTGTGTATGTACGTAACGCGATTACTCAAAAACCGCTACACTAATCATTTCCAAATTTCGCACAAACGTTTAGTATCATACAGGGAATATGCCATTAAATTTTGAAGCATACTGGTTTAGTATTTCTTGAGTAATTTAATATTTTAACTTTCTAAAATCATCATAAGTTTAACATTGGACAATAATTTACTGTAATAAACTACGGGATACAAATAAAGATTGTTTCAAAATAAAAGGAAAATAACAGTGGAATTTAGAAAAAAAGTATTTCACGAAACACTTAAATGACATGCTACATGCCTATCAACTGTCAGTTTTTTTAGACCACGTTAAAATGTTTATTATTAAAAAAGCAAAGCATAAAAATATAAAAATTCAGATCGATCATTTCTGTTTTGTTGCCGTAGTCGAGATAGTTTATATGAATGACGCTAGATGGAACCAACAGGAACACATTGTTATGTTCTTTTTACTATCAGCTGATTCCATATATTCATGTGAAAATATTTATTGTTTGTTTCTTTTAGGTAAAAGTAATAAAACGTTAAAAAAACAATGAGTAAAGATACTATTGCATATATAAAAGTACGTTGATGGAACAAATGTGAATTTTATCCCAGCAAACGCAATTTTTGTATAAAATTGCGATAAAAAATATATTTTTATAGCGCAAATCGTATTAATAACAAACTTTTGTACCAAGAAGGATGCATGCGATCAGTTATATTAAGACAAATTAAATGTGTATGAAATTGAATTGAGAATGTAGGATGTTGTAGATGTGTAGATTAATGATTTGTTTCCTACATAATTTTATTATACATAATCAGGCACGAAATTCACAAAAATAATAATTAATTTTGCATATATAGTAGTATAATTAGTTTTATAATAATAAAGTCAGGATAGCCAGATTCAAAAATAAGAGGATTAGGTCGCGGATCCATGGACGGCTCATCATTGGCGCCGTCCTCGTGACCAGTTATTCCGCACCACTCAAGCGTATCAAGAACCCGAGCAAGAGCTCTAGGAGCTTCCGTAAGCCAAGGCAAAGAATAAGCAGAAGCTTAATAAAACCGAAAAAGGCGATCCAAAATGCGAGGATCCAAAAGGATAAGAACCCGGATCTCTGCACCACTAAAATTGTATATACGAGACTGATTACGAATGGGGTTGTTATCCTTGCTGGACGGAAAATATGCCCCTGGCAGATCCAGGTTTACTGTGGATTTATCCACTGTCAATGACTACTTTATTGTCCCCCGCCTCCTGGGTGATGAATATGTCCGTGACTACGCTCACGGGATTATATGGTTCGCTTACTTCTTTCTTTAAGTATCCTAAACAGTAACCGATAGTGATTTTAGAAACTAAACAAATGTAAATGGTATTTTTCCAAAGTAAAATTGTCGCATAATTAAAAAGCAAATGCTGGTTTACACGGTAGAAAAAAAGCATTCAAATCATCATGGCTTTAAGCCCCCCCCATGTTCTTTTGCAAACAACCGCTTTGGCGGGAAGGCGTGGGGGGCGAAGCCCCCCCCCCATGTCCTTTTGCAAACAACTGCTTTGGCGGGAGGGCGTGGGGGGCAAAGCCCCCCATGTTCTTTTGCAAACAACCGATTTGGCGGGAGGCCGTGGGGGACAAAGCCCCCCCATGTCCTTTTGCAAACAACAGCTTTTGTGGGAGGGCGTGGGGGGCAAAGCTCCCTCCATGTCCTTTTGCAAACAACCGCTTTGGCGGGAGGGCGTGGGGGGGGCGAAGCCCCCCCTGTTCTATTTACAAACAACTGCTTTGGCGTGTAATTAGTCGCTGATAGTTTTTTAGAGCTACGTTTATTTAAATACTATTATTAAAAAAGCATGTAAACCATCATGGCTTTTTAATCATGGGCAGTTAGGGGGGGGTGTGGGGGGCGAAACCCCCCCCCATGTCCTTTTTAAAACAAGTGCTTTGGCTTGTAATTATTTGCTGATAGTTTTGTAGATCAGGGTTTGTTTCTAATTACCTCAATAATTACTTCTCCGAGGTCGGACTTAGAGTCGGTAGTAGTGGATCGATTTCAAGAGTGTCTTCTTTAGTGGGCCAGAATGTAGGATCTAGCCTTTTTTTGTCTCCAACAAGTGAAGAAGAGGTTTTAACGGCAATAAAGTTGCTTAAGTCAAGTAACTCTTCTGGATATGACGGTGTCTCATCGAAAATCTTGAAGTCGTGTGCTTTTAGTTTATCTTCGCCTCTTGTTCACATTATAAATTCGTCTTTCCATTGTGGACAATTTCCATAATTGCTGAAGACTGCAACAATCAAACCATTGCCTAAAATAAAAAATGCTCGTATTCCTGAACATTTTAGACCAATTTCAATCCTGTCAACTTTTTCAAAGATAATTGAAAAGGTATTTCTGAACCGTTTATCTTCATTTTTGACATCCTTTTCATGACATCCTTTTCAAAAACCAATTTGGATTCCGTAAGAACACTTCGACTGTTGATGCTTTATTTAACTTTGTATCGACTTTGTCCTCCTCTCTTGACCAGAAAGAACATTCATTAGGTTTGTTTCTTGATTTAAGCAAGGCTTTTGATGTTGTGGATCATTCCATTTTGCTTGAAAAGATGGAAAAATAGGCTTCAGAGGAAAGGCGTATGACTGGGTATCATCGTACCTACGGAACAGGACGCAAGTCGTTTCAGTTCCATATATAGATGATTTAGATTTTCTTAAGATGAGGGACTCGGAAAAATTGCCAATGCGGTATGGTGTACTACAGGGCAGTATTTTAGGCCCGATCTTGTTTCTTATTTTCATTAATGACATTGCTATAAGTGTTTCTAAAGCTAATCTGTGTTTGTTTGCGGATGACACTTCTCTTGCTCTTTCCAACAAGAGTCTTGAAAAACTGGAGGTGGAAATGTTTAACGAAGCAAATTCGATCATGCAATGGTTATCTGATAATGGTCTTGCTATAAATGCAGCTAAGACAAAGGTTGTAAATTTTTTCTTGAGAAAAAGGGATGGTTCCGAGATCAACCAATTATTAGTAGGTGACTTTGAAGTGATATCATCTTCTAGTACGAACTTTTTAGGGATAACTATAGATTCCAATCTCAACTTTCATGAGCATATTGACGGTGTATCCAAAAAACTAAGTCGGGTTCTCTTCCTTCTACGCAGGCTTTCTTATTTCTCAAATCGTGAAATCCTTCTCACCGCTTATTATGGATGTTTCTTTCCCATCCTCGCTTATGGTGTTGCAATTTGGGGACACAACAGCTCGAAATCGAAAATAATTTTCAAAGCCCAGAAAAAGGCTTTACGAATTATATTTGGCCTTGGTAGACTGACATCTTGTAGAGGCAAATTTAGAGAAAACAACATCCTAACGTTTCCTTCAATTTACATTTTCAATTGTTTGATATTTTTGAGAAACAACTTAGATCTGTTCCTTCATCAACCTCCTTCAAAATTTAATCTCCGGAAAACTAATCCCTTACCGTTACCTCAACATAGAACCACATTTTTCCAGCAACATACCTTTTACTCTTCCATCAAGCTTTTCAACCACCTCCCTTCATCCCTAAAAAATCAAACAAACGCCATAAAATTAAAAAAAAAGTTGAAAGAGTTTCTTATTCTCAAGGAATTTTATAGCTTAGAGGAATACTATTTTATAAGTCATTTGTTTATTTTGAGACGTTATGTTTTTAACTGTGTATAAATTGTATATATAGCCTACATATAGATTGTTGACGATTGTTTTGCACATTTGTGTTTCTGACAAAAAATGATTTGATTTGATTTGATTTGATTAGAGCTAGGTTCATTTAATACTAATAGAAAAAAACATGTAAACCATCATGGCTTTATAATTATAGGTAGTGGAAAGGGGGGTTCGGGGGGGCGAAGCCCCCCCCATGACTCTTAGCAAACAACTGCTTTGGCGTGTAACTGTTTTAAGTCGCTCATAATCCTGTAGAGCTAGATTTACACAGTAAAAAAAACATTCAAACTAATAAGGCTTCTTAATCATGGGCAGTGTAATGACGAAGATGTGGGGGAACGAAGCCCCCCCATGTCCATTTGCAAACAACTGCAATGGTGTGTAACTGTCATTAGTCGCTCATAATGTTGTTGAGCTAGACTTACACTGTAGAAAAAAAGCATTCAAACTATCATGGCCTCTTAATCATGGGCAGTGTAAAGGGAGGGTGTGGGGGGGCGAAGCCAACAGTGCAATGGTGTGTAACTGTCATTAGTCGCTCATAATGTTGTTGAGCTAGATTTACACAGTAGGAAAAAAGCATTCAAACTATCATGGCTTCTTAATCATGGGCAGTGTAAAGGGGAAGGTGAGGGGGGCGAAGCCCCCCCAAGTCCTTTTGCAAACACCACTTTGGCGGGAGGGCGTGGTGGGCGAAGCTATGTTTATTTAATACTATTCGAAAAAAAGCATTTAAACCATCATGGCTTTAATTATGGGCAGTATAAAGAGGGAAATGTGGGGGGGGCGAAGCCCTCCATGTCCCTTTGCAAACAACCGCTTTGTGGGGAGGACATGCGGGGCCAAAGCCCCCATTTTCTTTTTACAAACAACTACTTTGGCGTGTAATTAGTCGCTGATAGGTTTGTAGAGCTAGGTTTATTTAAATACTATTATTAAAAAAGCATGTAAACCATCATGGCTATTTAATCATGGGCAGTTTAAGGGAGGGGTGTGGGGGGCGAAACCCCCCCATGTCTTTTTTAAAACAACTGCTTTGGCGTGTAATTAGTTGCTGATAGTTTTGTAGAGCTAGGTTCATTTAATAATAATAGAAAAAAAACATTTAAACCATTATGGCTCTATAATCATAGGCAGTGCAAAGGGGGGGGAGGTGTGGGGGGCGAAGCCCCTCCAAGTCCTTTTGCAAACACCTGCTTTGGCGGGAGGGCGTGGGGGGGCGAGGCTATCCTATACTCTTATATGAGTAATGTTATCGTGCTTGCTTGCTTGTATGCTTGCACATTTATCTCAAAAACGCTCCGAGGATTTCCTTCAAAGTCTGGAAATAAGTAATTTATGAATCAAAAACGTCTTTTACGCAGATTACTTGGCCAGAGAAAATCTAATAACGTAATAAATCGAATTTTAAAGTTGTAAATTTTTAACATTAGCCTTATGGGTTGCCGTGATAGCAACGAAAATAAACAAGGAAAGTGTAAACAAATGAAGTAATCATAACAGCTGTTTGGAATTTACAGCTATATCAAGGGAAAATACAGCAGGTGGGATGAAGAGTCCATGGAGCAATAAAAAAGGTTTATATTAATAAATGTTATGACATTGAAATATTTTATAGTAACTAGATGAACTGGTAAACATGAAATAACACCGAGCAAGGCTCGGTCCACCAGGTACTGTTTATTTAATATGATTAGAAAAAAAGCATTTAAACCATCATGGCTTTATAATTATGGGCAGTGTAATAAGGGGGGTGTGGGGGGCGAAGCCCCTTATTTCCTTTTGCAAATAACCGCTTTGGCGAGAGGGCGGGGGGGCCAAGCCCCCCCATGTTCTTCCTACAAACAACTGCTTTGGCGTGTAATTAGTCGCTGATAGTTTTGTAGAGCTAGGTTTATTTAATACAATTCATAGAAAAGCATGTTAACCATCATGGCTTTATAATCATGGTCACTTTAAAGGGGGGGGGGGGCGAAGCCCCCCATGTCCTTTTTAAAACAACTGCTTTGGCGTGTAATTAGTTGCTGGTAGTTTTGTAGAGCTAGGTTCATTTAGTACTAATAGAAAAAAAAACATTTAAAACACCATGGCTTTATAATCATGGGCAGTGCAAAGGGGGGGTGAGGGGGGGCGAAGCCCCCCCATGTCTTATTGCAAACAGCTGCTTTGGTGTGTAACTGTTAAGAGTTTCTCATAATCTTGTATAGCTAGATTTACACAGTAAAAAAAGCATTCACACTGTCATGGCTTCTTAATCATGGGCAGTGTAAAGGGGAAAGTCCTTTTTAAAACAACTCCTTTTGCGTGTAATTTGCTGATAGTTTTTTAGAGCTAGGTTCAATTAATACTAATACAAAAAAACATTTAAACCATCATGGCTTTATAATCATGGGCAGTGCAAAGGGAGGGGGTGTGGGCGCGAACCTCCATGTCCTTTTGCAAACAACCGCTTTGGCGGGAGGACGTGGGGGGCAAAGCCACCCATTTTCTTTTTACAAACAACTTCTTTTGCGTGTAATTAGTCGCTGATAGGTTTGTAGAGCTAGGTTTATTTAAATACTATTATTAAAACAGCATGTAAACCAACATGGCTTTATAATCATGGGCAGTCGAGGGGGGGGGGGGGTGTGGGGGGGCGAAGCCCCCCCATGTCCTTTTTTAAACAATTGCTTTTGCGTGTAATTAGTTGCTGATTTTTTTTAGAGCTAGGTTCATTTAATACTATTAGAAAATACCCCCGTTGCAGCAATCCTGCATACTCAGCTAATTTCAAATGCAGAGTAACATATTTCGTTCCAACATAGCGAGATTTGACTTGTTTTTTTAAGCTCCATAAGAATAACATGGGGAATGAGTGTGCAGGTTTGCTGCTACAGGTATATTAAAACTGACTGGTTTTAATTCAATATTTAGTAGATCTGAGCTAGAAGAGTCCATTTACCAAGTTTTATCAAGTAATGTTGAGAAATAAACGAGATATATAATTTTACTTATTTCCTGTAAGGTTAACATTGGTACAACGTACTGTGTTTACCAGGTTCAATATCTCGGTAACCAATGGAAATAAAGCAGTGATTAAAAATACTAAATTATTTGCTTTTTTATGCTGAATTCAACGGTGCCAACAAAAATTCGATAAATTTTATTTTTCTATGTAAAAAATTAAAAAAAACATTTTTTGGGGGGTTTATCCCCCTTTAACCCCCCTTCCTGTGGTCCGATCGTGCTGCTTTACGAACTCGTCCGAGTGATGTGATTACCACTTTACATGTCTGTAACAAATTTTATTAGAATCGTACCATTTTGCGTCCGCTATCGTGCTAACAGACACACACACACACACACACACACACACACACACACACACACACACACACACACACACACACATATATATATATATATATATATATATATATATATATATAATCAAACGAATGGTGTTTTTTGCTTCTGGGGGCTCCAAAACGAAAAGTTATTATGGTCTTGGGCTTACGTCTTACCATGAGACCTATGGTAAAAGCTTCTTCCCTATAGGGGAAATTCGCTAAAAACATTTAAACCATAATGGCTTTATAATCGTGGGCAGTGCAAAGGGGGGGGGGGGTGTGGGGGGCGTAGATATGTTTATTTAATACTATTAGAAAAAAAGCATTTAAACCATCATGGCTTTATAATTATGAGCAGTGTAATGAGGGGTCCTTTTGCAAATCACCGCTTTGGCGTGAGGGCGTGGGTTGGCGAGGCCTCCCATGTTCTTCCTAAAAACAACTGTTTTGGCGTGTAATTAGTTGCTGATAGTTTTGTAGAGCTAGGTTCATTTAATAATAATAGAAAAAAACATTTAAACCACCATGGTTTTATAATCATTGGCAGTGCAAAATAGGGGGGTGTAGGGGGGCGAAGCTTCCTCATGTCCTTTTTAAAACAACTGCTTGGGCGGGAGGGCGTGGGGGGCGAAGCCCCTTCATGTTCTTTTTACAAACAACTGCTTTGGCGTGTAATTAGTCGCCGATAGTTATTTAGAGCTAGGTTTATTTAATACTATTAGTAGAAAAGCATGTTAATCGTCATGGCTTTATAATCATGGTCAGTTTAAAGGGGGAGGTGTGGGGGGCGAAGCCCCCCCATGTCCTTTTTAAAAGAACTGCTTTGGCGTGTAATTAGTTGCTGATAGTTTTGTAGAGCTAGTTTCATTATTTAATACTAATTGAAAAAACATTTAAACCATCATGGCTTTATAATCATGGGCAGTGTAAAGGAGAGTTGTGGGGGGGCCAAGCCCCCCCATGTCCATTTGCAAACAACTACTTTGGCGTGTAACTCTTATTAGTCGCTCGTAATCTTTTAGAGCTAGATTTACACGGAAAAAAAAGCATTCAAACTATCATGGATTCTTAATGTTGGGCAGTGTAAAGGCGAAGGTGTGGGGGGCGAAAACCCCCAATGTCCTTTTGCAAACATCTGCTTTGCGGGATGGCGTGGAGAGCGAAGCCCCCCCATGTCCTTTTACAAACAACTGCTCTGCCGTGTAATTAGTCGCTTGGAGAGCCATCGATAGTTTTGTAGAGCTAAGTCTATTTAATGCTATTAGAAAAAAAGCATTTAAACCATTATGGCTTTATAATTATGGGCAGTATAAAGAGGGGGATGTGGAGGGGGTAAAGCCCCCCATGTCCTTTTGCAAACAACCGCTTTGTGGGGAGGACGTGGGGGGCGAAGCCCCCCCATTTTCTTTTTACAAACAACTGCTTTGGCGTGTAATTAGTCGCTGATAGTTTTGTAGAGTTAGGTTTATTTAAATACTATTATTAAAAAAGCATGTAATTAAATAAATAAATAAATAAACTGAGATTGAGATTGAGATTGAGACTGAGATTGATCACTTGTGTTGCTTACAGCATTGCATACAATACAGTACTTTGGTACCTATATTCACTTGAGTAACATTTAATTGTCTCAAATTATGACACTCATTCATACATACATACATACATACTGTGCATATAGATAAATATTAAAGAATCATTAATAAGTGTAAAAATGTAAAATTAAATTATTCTACTTCACTGATATATATGTACAAACAAACTGGTAACTTTAGTTATTACATAACTTAAATTGAAAAAAAAATGCAAAACTGACTAAAAAACATTCACAACACAAGTTCACTGACTGTATTAAAAAAAACATTACATTAAAATTGACTTCCCTGAAATTAGGTAGCCCCTTAGGAAAATCCTGTATTGGGGTACCAATTGAACAAAAGACAGTGGTGAGTGGATATAAATAAAATTTACAATAACAAAAATTAACATTGTATAACAAAAGAATAATATTTTTTGCCGTTTTATAAAATAATAACTTTCACTATGGGAGGGATGGAGCAATCATAATGAGGAAGAGAAATTATTAACGAAAAAAGTCCATGTTTGATACTGTTAAAAGCCAGTTGTAGACTGCGATTGAAAACCTACGTAGTGTTTTGATGTTTCGTACAGTTTCGGGTAGTTTATTAAAGAGCTTAGGGCCTGCAAACAAGAAAAATGATTTAAACATTTCCAATCTAGGCCTAACTACATAAAATGTTCTATCCCTTCCTCCTCTTAAACTATAATTGCTCACAACCATATCCCAGTTCCCTGATTTCACGTAAAAAAGCCTCGTGACCTTAAAGATATATAGATACCTGAGAGGCAAAACTTTTAGGTTTTGAAACAGTGGAAAAGAGGGTTCTCTTGGTGACTTTCGTAAAATGGTACGAATAATCTTTTTCTGACAGACAATTAAGGCTTTGAGTGTAGATAAATAGGTTCCACCCCAAAATATAATACCATACTGAAGCCTTGAATTAACAAGAGCAAAATCTAGCTGTTTCAAAACAAAAGTAGGACATATATAGCATAACAAAAAAAATTTTCTCGATGCAATCATAAGTGAGCATTTTAATTTTTCTACATGTTCTTTCCAATTAAGCTTAAAGTCAACTGTAAGGCCAAGATATTTAACACTCTGAGCTTGTTCAATCTTTAAACATTCCCTACAGTTCCTTATCTTTTTTAGCAAGCACTTAGTACATTTATAGATGACTGGACTCAAAAACCTATGCTCATTGCTTAAACTATAAAAAAGGTATTTGGTCTTTTCACTAAGCAGTAAGCAGTTGTTGTCAAACCAATACTTTATTCTGTCTAGGTCCTGTTCAACCAGAGTATACAAACTTTGTTTATCATTTGAAGAGTATGTAAGAGCTACGTCATCCGCGAATGAGTTAACTTACCATTAAATAAACCAGAACATAAGTCATTAGCATATACAAGAAATAATATATAGGCCCTAAAACAGAACCTTGAGGAACACCACAAGGTGTTGTGAAAGCTCGGCTTAATTCACCATTGACTCTAACTTGCTGACATCTACCAGAAAGGTAACTTGAAAACCATTTAAAGGCAACGCCTCTGATACCAGCGCTCCACAATTTATTTAACAAAACAACATGATTAACTGTGCAAAAGCTTTTGATATATCAATAAAAAGGCTTAAAACAAAATTACCCCTATTAATCCCATTGTAAACCTCTGTAAGAAAATTCAATAGAGCATCTTCCGTACTTTTACCAGGAACGAATCCAAACTGCTTAACATGAAAATAATTAAGTGAAGTTAAAAAAGATACTGACCTAGCCTTAACAACTTTTTCCAGCACTTTAGACAACACCGGCAAGAGAGATATTGGTCTGTAATTATTTACATCTGTAGTGCTCCCTTTTTTATGTATCGGAATGACAATTGCAGATTTGAAATGCTGAGGAAATTCACCTGTTTGTAAGCTTAAGTTAAAAATATGAGCCAAAATGGGAGATATAGTATCTCGTGTAGCCTTAATCACCATTGACGATAAACCATCAATTCCAGTTGACTTTTTATTTTTTAACTTTGAAATTATATTACTTACTTCCAGAGCTGTTGTATCATAGAAAAAGATTGAGTCAACTATAGATTTCCTTGGAAAAGAATTTTTTAAATGGTGGCAGTCATTTAATGAAGGTATATTAGGACAAATGTTAGATACCTTATTAAAATGCAATACAAACTCATTTGCTATTTCTTCAGACGTTTCATAAGCTACATTATTAACAGGATCTATGATTTTATTTATTAGTCCTTTCGTATTCGATTTCACTCCAATTAAACTATCAACAATTCTCCATTGAACTTTGGCATTATTTTTGTTTTCATTAAAAATATTATAATAATAATCTTTCTTATGATTTCTTATGTCAGTCAAAAGTCTATTTCTGTAGGTATTATAGTAACGTCTTAGTTGAATGTTATTTGGTTGTGCAGATAATAGTTTCGACAGTTTATTTTTAGTTTGTATGCGATTTCTCAAGCACTCGTTCATCCATGGTTTAATAAATCTATCCTGTTTGTTTATTGTTACTTTGAAAGACGATTTAGTAATACAATCTTTGTATTTGTCAAAGAAAATATTAAGAGCTTTTGAAACATTTACCTCATTATATAAACTACTCCAGTCTACTTCAAGCACTAATTCATTCAAACATTTAAAATTTATTTTTTCATAGCTAAAGCTACTATTAATTTTGTTTACAGTATGAGCTGGATCGATGAATTTTATCTTGCACAAAATTAAATGGTGATCTGTTATTCTTGCATCATAAGGTACAGCATTGAAATCAAGGTCATTAATGGAACGACTGAAAACGTGGTCAATGCAAGATACTGAATTCCCAACAATTCTAGTAGGAACATTAAAAAGTTGCTCTAGACCCTGGCTATATAACAGATTTAAATATGCGTCTATTTCATTTGAATTTCTCAAAGTTGAAATGCTAAAATCACCAACAAGGCACAGATTTGTATCTTTGAAATCATTGATCACAAGAGAAATCTCATCTATAAAAGTTACAACGGAATAAGCATGCAATCGGTAAAGCGCGACAATAGTCAGACTGACACACCGCGCCAGACTAACTCTGACCGCGATACAATCAGCTGATCGCATTGATACCGGCTGGACGTCACACAAGCAGGGCCTGATTAAGAGATACGGCGCCCCTAGGCTTGAGTTGAATTGGCGCCCCCCCCCCTCCCCTTCACCATCCCTCAATTGCCCGATGCATCGTATTATAACGAAATTAGGAATTTAATTCCTCTCCAGAACTATTACCTTAAAAAGAAAACTACATTTAACTTAGAAAATATCTGAACTGTGATCAGTGCACACAAAGAGTATCACAAAACAAGTCTTTTGTAATCACTCAAATGATCTAGGACAAGTCACCGCTGCTTGTGACACTTATTCAACCCACCCTCGCAACTTACACCTTTACTGCTCTTCTTTCCTGCTTCCTGACTCAGATTTAGATTAATCGTAACAGTATTCATTAGGCTCTTAAGAGTACCTGGTGGACCCAGCTTTATTCATTATTACTTCATGTTTAGCAGTTCATCAAGTTACTACAATATTTTACAGTACCAACTGGAGGATAACAAAGACACCCACATCCCGGTCCCACATGGACTAAAGCTGGGAGTACCTTTTTTGCTCTGCTTTGAAGAGTTGGTGGTTTTCATCAATGTCATAAAATTGATAAACTTTTTTTCGTACTCCATCAAGGCCTTGTGTCGCCTTGACTCCATGCGATCTTTACCTCAAACCTAGATGGCTGTAGTTTGCAAACAGCTGTTATTTGATTACATTATTTAGTTACATTTTCGTCATTTCGTTGCAATCAATGAAGCCATCATACTCATCATTTAAAAATTTTTCCACTTAAAAGTTATTTTATTAAGTTTATTAGTTATTATTAGTTTTATTTTTTTAAATTTTTTCTGGTCAAGTAATCTGCATAGAACACGTTTTTGAGTAAGAAATTAGTTATTTTCAGACTTTGAAGGAAATCCTCGAAGTTGTTTTCGAGATAATTGTGCACTCAAGCATACAATCAAGCAAACCTTGCTCTTTTCAGACTATAGGACTTACCTTTAGGTTTAATAAAAAACATACTAAGGAGGCCGAATTTCGCAAAAAGCGCGGGATTTTTGTTTTACATTTTTATTTTATTTTTTTATAAAAACAATATTTTATTTTCTGTCCCATGGCGCCCCCTGAATGGCTGGCGCTCTAGGCTGCAGCCTAGTCAGCCTAGTGGTTAATCAGGCCCTGCACACAAGAAGCAGCTGTTGACATACACAACCACGCCTCCCGCGACATTCTCATCATTACACCTAGCATGTAAGATATACCCATCTATTTGATATAAACCTAGTTCATATTCTTTTATCCATATTTCCGTGAGTATAATGGCATGAGGTTTTGACTTAAAATGTGACAGTTGTAAAATAAAATTATCGAAATTCGCCCGTAAACTCCTTATGTTTTGATGCACTAAAATAAAGTCACTGTTACTCTGAAAAAATGAATCAATCTCATTTACACTCTCATTCATTCAAAACCATAAACTAACTAAATATTAATATGCTATATAATAATGAAAAATAATAGTATTAACCCTAAATAATAATACATAATAGCAATAATGTTACTAAAAAATACACAAACAACAAATTAGTAATAAGGCTCAACTGTGACTTACATATTATCTATTTCACATTGTTCAAGTCGTCCATTGAGGTTAGCGCATACACTTGAGAGTTGTCCTCCTTCCTTAAGAAAATCTTCCCGTTACGGACCCACAAATATCTGAAACCTTTAGTTTTCTTGACTTCCCTCGCCGCCATATAAACTCGTCTCCTTGTTGGACTCAAGCTTTCATTTACGTAGATAGGCTGGTCGTTGGGCATGTTCAGGTGCCGGGTAGATAAATTACTTTTGACCTTCTTTTTTTTGGAGGAAGTTGTTCTTGTCAGTTCTTCGGACAAATTTTACTATTATACCCGGGGTACTCGTGCTATTCCTGGTGCCCAGCCGATGACAGATATCGATCATTGTATCATCAATTTTATAGTCAATAGCTTCACCAACACGCTTAACAACTTCCTGCACGTCTTCGCCAGGGACTTTAGGTATACCATGTATCTCTAAAGTGTTCTGCCTAGAATATTGTTCACAGTCATCGACACGTACAGTTAATTCCTGGATTTGTTTTTTTAATGCCAGGTTTTCCTCTTGCAGGGCTTTGATGATCTCTAAAGACCTATCAAGCTGGTCGATTTTATTTTTATTTTCATCCAATTTTGCATTTACAAACTCTATGGACCTCCCAAATTCATTCTCAATGCGCTTGCGTTCCTCCTGGGCAGATTGTAACATTATAATAACATCTTCAAGCGTGGCAGTCCCGCTCTCGGCCGATGATGCAATCTGCATGCTTTTCCGCCGAGCGGCTTGGCAAGGCGGGCAGCGCCAGATCAATTTCTCGCTCGCTACAGAATCGACATCGGCTTTGCTCATCTGCGCACAGGTAGCCTGGCAAACTCTTTTACATTCAGAGCAAGTTATTTGTAATTGGGTTCTCTTGACAGTATCTTTGCAAACTGTGCACTGCGACATTTTGAGGTTATGTTTGTCTCTAAAGATAAATTTTAATAAATAACTGTATTGTGAGATCAAAATGTTACTTAGGCCCGCATTACACTATCAAATATTTTATAAAAGATTCTTTTATAAAAGATTTATTTGTCCAATCAGAATTAAAGATTTTGTTTTGGAAATCAGCTGACTTGAATTTTGATTGGTCAAATGAAATCTTTTATAAAAGATCTTTTATAAAATATATGATAGTGTAATGCGGGCCTTAATATGGCAGCAGTTGTGCAAAAGGGATAGCGGCAATCCAAAATCACACAGATATAAGCATAATTTACTAAATACAGATCAATAAGAAGGAGGCCACTCGCCACACGTCTGCTCTGTATGACAGCTGACTCATGATGAGTAAACCATCATGGCTTTATAATAATGGTCAGTTTAAAGGGGGAGGTGTGGGGGGCGAAGCCCCCCCATGTCCTGTTTAAAACAACTAATTTGGCGTGTAATTAGTTACTGATAGATTTGTAGAGCTAGGTTCATTATTTAATACTAATAGAAAAAAACATTTAACCATCATGGCTTTATAATCATGGGCAGTGTAAAGGAGAGTTGTGGGGGGGCCAAGCCCTCCCATGTCCATTTGCAAACAACTGCTTTATCAATCGATTGTTTGCAAATAACCGCTTTGGCGTGAGGGCGTGGGGGGCGAAGCCCCCCATGTTCTACCTACAAACAACCGCTTTGGCGTGTAATTAGTAGCTGATAGTTTTGTAGAGCTAGGTTTATTTAATACTATTAGTAGAAAAGCATGTTAACCATCATGGCTTTATAATCATGGTCAGTTGAACGGGAGGGTGTGGGGGGCGAAGCCCCCCATGTCCTTTTTAAAACAACTGCTTTAGCGTGTAATTAGTTGCTGATAGTTTTGTAGAGCTAGGTTCATTTAATAATAATAGAAAAAAACATTTAAACCACCATGGCTTTATAATCATTGGCAGTGCAAAAGGGGGGGGGTGTGGGGGGGCGAAGCTTCCCCATGTCCTTTTTAAATCACCTGCTTCGGCGGGAGGGCGTGGGGGGCGAAGCCCCTTCATGTTCTTTTTACAAACAACTGCTTTGGCGTGTAATTAGTCGCTGATAGTTTTGTAGAGCTAGGTTTATTTAATACTATCAATAGAAAAGCATGTTAACCGTCATGGCTTTATGATCATGGTCAGTTTAAAGGGGGAGGTGTGGGGGGCGAAGCCCCCCCATGTCCTTTATAAAACAACTGCTTTGGCGTGTAATTAGTTGCTGATAGTTTTGTAGAGCTAGGTTCATTATTTAATACTAATAGAAAAAAACATTTAAACCATCTCGGCTTTATAATCATGGGCAGTGAAAAGGAGAGTTGTGGGGGGGCCAAGCCCCCCCATGTCAATTTGCAAACAACTGATTTGGCGTGTAACTCTTATTAGTCGCTCATAATCTTTTAGAGCTAGATTTACACATTAAAAAAAGCATTCAAACTATCATGGATTCTTAATGTTGGGCAGTGTAAAGGCGAAGGTGTGGGGGCGAAAACCCCCAATGTCCTTTTACAAACCACTGCTCTGCCTTGTAATTAGTCGCTTGTAGAGCCATCGATAGTTTTGTAGAGCTAAGTCTATTTAATACTATTAGAAAAATAGCATTTAAACCATCATGGCTTTATAATTATGGGTAGTATAAAGAGGGGGATGAGGAGGGGGCAAAGCCCCCCATCTCCTTTTTACAAACAACTGCTTTGGCGTGTAATTAGTCGCTGATAGTGTTGTAGAGCTAGGTTTATTTAAATACTATTATTAAAAAAGCATGTAAACCATCATGGCTTTATAATCATGGTCAGTTTAAAGGGGGAGGTGTGGGGGTCGAAGCCCCTCTATGTCCTTTTTGAAACAACTGCTTTGGCGTGTAATTAGTTGCTGATAGTTTTGTAGAGCTAGGTTTATTTAAATACTATTATTAAAAAAGCATGTAAACCATCATGGCTTTATAATCATGGTCAGTTTAAAGGGGGAGGAGCGGGGGGCGAAGCCCCCCTATGTCCTTTTTAAAACAACTGCTTTGGCGTGTAATTAGTTGCTGATAGTTTTGTAGAGCTAGGTTCATTATTTAATACTAATAGAAAATAGTATATTTCATTACAAGGACCTAAAGTGACGCTTTTCATACTAGGTCACGTTTTACTTGAGGCTGTAAGCCGAGGTTGAAAAATGACCGAGTAACAAAAAGCAGCTTTAGGTCCGTGTGATGAACTATGTTTTTCGTTATATTGCTCAATACAATACGTAAACTACTTAAGAAAACCAAAATGTTACAGCTTGTTTACCTTTAAAGATGCCTTCAAAAGATGCCACCGTCTTGTTCTTGCTATTCGAAGCAATCAGCTGATTATATGTTTCATTTGTGTTAGGTTAGACTGACAACAACGAACAACTATCGACGTATCGAACGCATGTAATAATCGATTGGTGAAATGAGCGAGTTTCACAAAATGATTAAACTGAAAACAATGAATTTTTCGATAATAACGATGAATGTTTCGATTATTTGTAATCGAATGAATATTGTTCGATTATTACGATGTACTCGGCACTTTTTGACTTTTATAGTCCTAGGACTATGAAGAGTCAGCTGGTATCGAGTACATCAGCTTTTAATTCCTAGTAATAAAAAGAGTGTATTTAGGTCCGGAAAACATGCATTAAAAACATCTATTTTTGAAGCAGTATAACGAAAAAACATTTAAACCGTCATGGCTTTATAATCATGGGCAGTGTAAAGGAGAGTTGTGGGGGGGGCCAAGCCCCCCCATGTCCATTTTCAAACAACTGCTTTGGCGTGTAACTCTTATTAGTCGCTCATAATCTTTTAGAGCTAGATTTACACAGTAAAAAAAGCATTCAAACTATCATGGATTCTTAATGTTGGGCAGTGTAAAGGCGAAGGTGTGGGGGGCGAAGCCCCCCCATGTCCTCTTGTATCATCTGCTTTGCGGGATGGCGTGGGGGGCGAAGCCCCCCCCTTTTATTTTTTCAAACAACTGCTTTGGCGTGTAATTAGTCACTGATATGTTTGTAGAGCTAGGTTTATTTAAATACCATTATTAAATACTCCCGTACTTTATCCCCCTTCGCCCCCCCTTCCGGGAATCAGATCAGGCTGGTTTTCGAACTCGTCCGTTTGATTACCACTTTAAATGTCTGTACCAAATTTCATTAAGATCGGACCATATTTACGGCCGCTATCGTGCTGACAAACACACACATATATATATATAAATTCGAACGAATGGTGTTTTTTGCTTCTGGTGGCCCCAAAACGAAAAGTTATCATGGTCTCGCGCTTAGGTCTTACCATGAGACCTACGGTAATAGCTTCTTCCCTATAGGGAAAATTCGCTAAAAAGCATGTAAACCATCATGGCTTTATAATCATGGGCAGTGCAAAGGGGGGGTTTGGGGGGCGAAGCCCCCCAAGTCCTTTTGCAAACATCTGCTTTGGCGGGAGCGCGTGGGGGCGAAGCTATGTTTATTTAATACTATTAGAAAAAAACATTTAAACCATCATGGCTTTATAATCATGGGCAGTGTAAAGAGGGGGGTGGGTGGGGCGAAGACCCCCCATGTCCTTTTGCAAACAACTGCTTTTTCGGGAGGGTGTTGGGGGCGGAGCCCCTATATTCTTTTTGCAAACAACTGCTTTGGCTTGTAATTAGCCGCTGATAGTTTTGTATTGCTAGGATTATTTAATACTATAAGAGAAAAAGCATTTAAACCATCCTGGCAGCTTAAAGGGGGGCCATGGCCTTTTTGAAACAACTGCTTTGGCGTGTAACTGTTATTAGTTTCTCATAATCTTGTAGAGCTAGATTTACACAGTAAAAAAAGCATTCAAACTATCATGGACAGTGTAAAATGTCCTTTTTCAAACAGCTGCTTGGGCGGGAGGGCGTGGGGGGGGGCGAAGCCCTCTCATGTCCTTCGGCAAACATAATTTATTCGTCGCTTATAGTTTTGTAGAGCTTGTTTTGCTCAATTCTAATAGGAAAAACATCTAAATCATCACGGCTTGTTGAACATTTCGTCAGCTGTTCAACAACAAAACACAAAAAACATTTTATCGCCTCTGTGTGTGGCCGGCCTAGTTGTCATTTATTTTAGAACTTTTGAAACATTACAAACACACGTTGCTCGTAAATTAACAAAATAATGCTTTGGTAATATCTGAGTTCACTCATCCCATTACGCGCAGAATAAGCGTACTCCTAGTTCTATGAGAGATTACCTAGTTATTACTTACAATTACAAGGACAAGAGTAAATTACAAATAACTAGTGAATGACATAAGAAGATGTGGCTGTAGCCTGTAACCATTACATGTGTTATTTATTTTTAACTCAAAAATATTTTATCACATGTTTCTCTTGTTTGTTTACTTTTTACTTTTTCATTTTTTCCTAACTTGTAAAACCAGTTTTATATTCCTTTACATAATAAATATTTTCTTCTTTGTTTTTGGAATCAAATTATTAAAATATGAACTACATAATATATAAATAGCCACCACAACAGTGGTTACCACTGACGTGATATTAAAGTAACGTGTTAAATTGTCAATTTCAAAAGACTCAAATTTGCACTTCATATCGTGGTTCATCGTTCACATGCTTCACATCTTATCGTAGCTCTTCCAAGTTACCTACGACTGAGCACCATTGGACCCAACACAACAAGCTACCTAGATCATCTCGTCAATTTGGTAAAAACTGAATTATTTTTACAACCAACTGTAAACGGCAAAAAGGTGAGTTCACAACATGTCTGATACTGATGAAAATAACCTTGTTACGAATAACCCAACTGATTTCGGCCAAGTCTCAAAATTGTCGGTAAAAATTCCTCCATTTTGGAGAAAAAATGTAAGAGTCTGGTTACATCAAGTTGACGCACAGTTTATTATTAACGGTATCACAAAAGAACATACAAAATATTATTACGTTCTTGGTAACCTTGATACCGATGTAGCAGAGTTAATTTCGGATTTACTTGAAAAACCATTAAGTCAAACTCCTTATAAGGACTTATGCCAACGCTTAATCTCAGAGTTTGAAGAATCTGAAAGTAGAAAACTTACTAAACTGATGGACGAACTGGAGCTAGGTTCCAAAAAACCTACCTAGTTCCTCAGGGAAATGTGTAATCTTGCCGGTGACCATATTAAAGACGATTTCCTCAGAACAATTTTTTTCAAACGTCTCCCTACCCATGTAAGTTCAGTATTAGCATCTAGTTCTGATTCTCTAGACAAATTAGCAACAATGGCGGACAAAATTGTGGAATATTCCCCCTTTCAATCTCACGTAAATTCATTGAAATGCCAACCATCAAATAGCTCAGAACCTGAAAGGTTATCAAGACTGGAAGACCAAATTTCGAAATTGACCAACGAAATTTCGTCTTTGCGTTTAAGATCAAGATCCCACTCTCGATCTCGTCAACCTTGGCGACCGAACAACACAGGCTCCTTAAATTCCAAAAATCCTTTCTGCTGGTACCACAGTAAATTCGGGGATAATGCTCAAAGGTGCGTAAAACCGTGCAGTTATCATTCCTCAAACAAAGATTCGGAAAACTAATTAAGCACTGTCTTGATACGGCGGAAGACAGCGCGAAAACACAACCTCGCCGTCTCTTTGTATACGACCGTCTAACTAACACCAAATTTTTGATTGATTCGGGAGCCGACATTTCTGTAATCCCCCCTCAAACTAAAAGTAAACCAAAGTCATCTTTAAGACTTCTTTATGCTGCCAATGGTTCCAGTATTGCAACTTACGGCGAAAAATTACTGGAACTCGATCTTGGTCTACGAAGGTCGTTTTGTTGGCCTTTTACCATTGCCGATGTTCAACAACCAATAATAGGAGCAGACTTTTTATCCGAATTCGGTCTACTTATCGATATTAAAAATAAAAGGTTGATAGACAGTAAAACACTACTTTTTAGACTTGGTTCCACACCTTCTACAACAATGCGCTCTGACATCCATCTTGTAGATCCTAATAATAAGTATTGTCACATATTACAACATTATCCAGAACTTTTAAGAGATATTCCTGGTCACAAGACGCCAGATATAGATTTCTTTCATACAATTAGCACCAACGGACCACCCGTTACCGCTAAAGCCAGACGCTTAGCTCCGGACAAATTTACTCAAGCTAAATTGGAATTCCAGAAAATGATCGATATGGGCATTTGTAGACCCTCTAAAAGTCCATGGTCTAGTCCACTGCATATGGTACCAAAGAAGGACGGCTCCTGGCGCCCTTGCGGTGACTACCGCGCTCTTAATAAGATTACCGTTCCAGATAAATATCCGATACCCAATTTACAAGACTTCAATTCGCAACTTGAAGGTAAGAATATATTTTCCAAAATAGATTTGGTTAAAGCTTATCATCATATACCTGTCCACCCGGATGACGTTCCTAAAACTGCTGTTATCACCCCATTTGGTTTATTTGAGTTCATACGCATGCCATTTGGATTGAAAAACGCTGGCCAGACCTTCCAACGTTTTATCCACCACGTATTACGTGATCTCCCATTTGCATATTCCTATCTTGACGATATCTTAATCGCTTCTCAATCGGAAAAGGAACACAAACAACATATTCGTTTACTTTTCGATTGCCTTTCTGAACACGGTCTTTGCATTAATGCGGCTAAATGTGAATTTGCTGTTCCTGAAATTTCGTTCTTAGGATACCACATCAACAAACATGGAATATTTCCACTACCAGAACGAGTGGAAGCAATTCTTGAATTCCCACTACCGGTAACAGTTGATCAACTCAGAAGTTTCTTAGGTATTGTCAACTTCTACAGGAGATCCTTACCCAATATGGCTGCAACTCAAAAAGCTCTCTATGACCTATGTCCTGATTCGAAAAAGAAAGACAAAAGTAATATAGTTTGGAATGAGGTCGCAAAGGATTCCTTCAATAAATTAAAGAATGAACTAGCGAACACTGCCTTAATTTTCCATCCTTCTAGTGATCTTCCTTTGATTCTTATGGTCGATGCATCGAATTTTGGAATTGGTGCCTCGCTCCAACAGTTGAGAGGGAATATACCTGAACCCATAGGTTTCTTTTCCAAAATCCTCAATAAAACTCAACAAAACTATAGTACTTACGATCGTGAACTTCTGGCTGCTTACGAAGCTGTTTGTTACTTCAAACACTATTTAGAAGGTCGTCATTTCACTATTTTAACTGACCATAAGCCTCTCAGTTATGCCTTTGAACAACGACCGGACAAAGCAACTCCTAGACAGCTTCGACACCTTGACTACATAGGTCAATTCACTACTGACATCCGGTACATACCGGGTAAGCAGAACTACTCTGCAGATGCTTGTTCACGAATATCCGAGATTACCATCTCTTCTGCAGTATCTCTCAGTGATTTATCTAATGCCCAATGCAAATGCGAGGAATTACAACACTTACTGAATTCGAATCAAGAAACATACTCATTTAAAACCATGACTCTTGATAATGGGCTTGAACTTATTTGTGACTCTTCGACCGGGAAACTTCGCCCTTTCATCCCTCGTCAATATCATAGAGCTATATATGATTCAATCCACAACTTATCCCATCCTGGTATAGCCGCATCAGTGAAAATGCTCCAAGAGAGGTTCTGTTGGCCTTCATTGAAGCGTGATGTCGCGTTATGGGCCAAAACTTGCATTCCGTGTCAAAGTTGCAAAACATGGCGACACACCTCCAGTCATTTAGGTTCCTACCCATCTGCCCAAAAACGTTTCTCACACATCAACGTGGACATAGTAGGACCATTACCTCCCTCAAGAGGATATCGGTACCTCCTGACAATAATCGACAGGTTTTCCAGGTGGACTGAAGCGATTCCCATCACTTGTATAACTGCGGAAGAAGTGGCCAATACTATTCTTCAATCCTGGATATCCCGTTTTGGAGTCCCTCGCTTCATCACAACTGATAGAGGCAGACAATTCGACTGTGAGTTATTTTCTTGTTTAACATCTACACTAGGTGTGAAACATATAAAGACAACAGCTTACCACCCTGCTGCCAACGGAGCCATAGAAAGGTGGCATCGATCTTTGAAATCGGCTCTTAAATCACAATTATCTGCAGACTGGGTTCTAAAACTCCCATTGGTTTTACTTGGTCTTCATTCACAAATAATGCCAGAAACTGGAGTTTCGCCCGCCCAAATTGTCTATGGGGAACCGATCACACTTCCAGCCGACTTATTTGAAGACTCTGAACTTTCTTGTGACGTACCTACATTAGTTTCACAACTCCGTGAATACGCAAGGTCAATCCGTCCAGTCCCGTTTCAACATCGTCATAAAAAATCTATTTTTATTCATCCTGATCTCATGACTTCATCTCATGTTTTCGTCCGACAAGATGCTTCAAAGAAACTACTTCAACCTACTTACAACGGACCCTTTAAAGTGGTATCACGAAATGAAAAAGTCTTTAAGCTGGAACTTCCGACAGGTGAAGACTCGGTTTCGATCGACAGACTTAAACCAGCATTCCTTCTGCAAGAACAGTCTGAAGGATACCACACGTACCAATCAAAGTTGAAGCCAACGAACGAAGAGAAAACTTCCCCCACACTTCAAAATGACGTCCCGATGAAACCTCCACATCCCAATAAGTTACCAAGACGGACTCGATTCGGACGTGTTTTAAGAATTCCTGCACGATTTGAAACTTGATTCCTCTCGTTGCCACTGGGAGGAGAGTATGTGGCTGTAGCCTGTAACCATTACATGTGTTATTTATTTTTAACTCAAAAATATTTTATCACATGTTTCTCTTGTTTGTTTACTTTTTACTTTTTCATTTTTTCCTAACTTGTAAAACCAGTTTTATATTCCTTTACATAATAAATATTTTCTTCTTTGTATTTGGAATCAAATTATTAAAATATGAACTACATAATATATAAATAGCCACCACAACAAAGATTATTGAGTTTGTTTGTAACTTATTTTTTGTATTTGTAGCTTGTTTCTTGTTTTTTGGATTTGGTTGACTGGATCTTGTTTGCAAAATCACCTGAAAAATGACACAACACAACACCTGTGGCTTGGACCCTCTAAACAATGTATACATTGCCCTAAACGTCTTTATTCAAAAAGGATCCAAGCCACAAAACAATTAATAACAGGGAATATATGGACTATGTCATTAAACCTATCATTTATAAACAGAGGAGAGTCACTTTTATACATACAATGCAAATATACAACGTTAAAATTAGACAGGAATTAATAATGAAGTAGAAAACTTAACCTTGTTTTTCTCAGTTTGACTATGCAGTGGTTTGGATCCCTATTGCATATGTAGGCTCATTTGTTAATCATAGCTCTAAAAACTAAAAAGGCCGCCATTTGAAATATTTGAATTTATCTTATTTTAGCCTTTCAAGAGGTAGCATTTTAAAATCATTCATTAGTATGCATCTAGAGCCTATAAAGAATATTTGAGCCAAGATTCATGGCCCAAATTCCTACATTTTTTTTTAGAAAATAAGCTTTGAAAACTAAAAGTGGCCGCCATTTTGAATTTTATAATATACCCTATTGTAGCCTTTTGAGATAAAATATATTAAAATCCTTTCTTAGTACGCATCTAGAGCCTTTGTAGAATGTTTGTGCCAAGTTTCATAGCCCAAAGCCTTGTAGTTTTTGAGAAACTGTGATCAGTGAGTCAGTGAGTCAGTCAGTCAGTCATTCAGTCAGTCAACCTTTTGGATTTTAAGATTATTTGTTTGGGTAGTTAATCAACTATATGATCATATGTTAAAGTAAACATAAATTTAGTAGTTAAAGGTCCTGTAAAATGTAAACAAAGTTTTGACAGTTCGATAAAACATTTCATTTAGTCATTTCAGCAGAGGTTAAGCAGACAATTTGAAGAGTTAATAGTTTTTTCTGCCCACTCTTTTTTGTGCACTCTACTCTATAAAGTATCATGCAGAATACCCTATAACAAAACTTTTCAATTACCGGTATCTAGTTTTCTTAGGAATCAATAATATTTCATTATTTATAAATTTTTTGCATTCCTAGGGGAAAGACTTTGGTGGTCTAATAACCCTTTTAGGTTGTGCGGGTGCCGTTAGGGACAAACTATTCTGCCAAGCGGCAGGGCAGGGTACACTTATTATTATTATGATTTTTAGCGAATTTCTCCCTATAGGGAAGTAGCTATTACCGTAGGCGGCATGGTAAGACTTAAGCACGGGACCAGTAACATTTATTACTTCGAGTTGGAAAACCAGTGCGATAAGTTAACTCTAAGGAGGGTTTTTTGACAAAATAAAATTTTATTTTTAGGATTTAATATCTTTATATTATTTTTTTGTAAATTTAAGTGTCAAAATAGGATTCAGCTTAAAAAATGAACAAATTAGCATCTTGAATTATTATTCTAAGTCAATCCGTTGCGGAGATATTGAAAGTGCTAAACACAGTACGTTGCCCAATATTATTTTTAATTTTCCCCTCCAAAAAGTATAGTTACCCTGATTTAACAGATAAAAAAATACAATTCTGAACATATGATCAAATTTTCAGGTGATGAATATTTTATTTGTGTTTATTTTGAATAGAGAGTTATCACTGATCAAGATTTTGCAGAAAATATATACTATATCAAAAAATACAAATTATTTTTAAATTTAATAAAGAAAGTATGAGCATTTGGAGGGGGGATGTCTTGGTCTAAACTGCCTGAAAATGTAGCATAATATATGGTATGTTTACAATGATGAGGATTGATAATATATGTTTTATTGAAATTGGCTGGAGATGCAGGTCTTCTACAACAGGGGTGTTTAATTATAAAACTGACCATATGATTGAATTTATTTTTTCATGAGATTAAGTTGTTTGTTTGTTTTGAGTGTTTTGAATTCATTGGTTATATGTTTGTTTACATTTATATACTATAACAAGATTACTTTTTTAAATTAAAAGACTAAGAATTATATCAAATACAAAAGTGTATGTGTTACAAATGAAAACCAATGTGGTCACCTTGTTAATTTTCCTCATGTTTAAAGCTCATGAATGATTAAATATACGTTTTTAGTATATTATTTACATAACATATTCAAACAATACTTTCCTTCAAATACAAAATAAATCCTATGGAAATTCGCTGAGTACACAGGTCTGCTGCGACGGGGGTATGTATATTTATTGGCATATGCACAATATTGTACTTGCATAAAAGTAAGATTAAGTCAAGTAAAACCTAGACGAGTGGGGGCGTTGTCTGAGAGTTTGACCTTGGTACTGTTGTGAGGGTGCACGTGCGCCGTACGGCGCACGCTTGCTCGCAACGTAAGCCTATTTGATATACAATCGCCAACTGGCCAGTCCGGGACACGGCGGGTCCATAGGTGGTGGCTAATGGAATGACTCGGAAATCCCTCCCGAACCAAAACTGGTAAGACTAAGGTCCCTTTTACATTAGGCGACCGGTCACGGTGACAGGTCGCGTCCTGATACAAAATAAATATGAATAATACAAATGTGGCGATTGTGCGTGTTCACATATGGTGACCCAGTGACAGTGACTTGACAAAAAAAACAGGGATCGGCATCGCGATGCCGCGGCCGATCGCTTATTGTAAAAAAGACCTTATGGATGGGGGGGGGCGCACCAGTTTAATATGCCCATAGCGCCAAGAGGGTTAAAAACAGGCCTGCAAGGAAGGAAGAATCATTGGAAGACCCTTTGTATAACACAGAAAAAGTAAGGGGCTCAAAATAGATCCTTGTGGGACACCATGTTGTATTGTTTGTAATTTTGAACAAATTTAATTTACATATTTATTATTAGATTTGGAAATAAAATTATCTGAGATGTGCTCTAATTCAACATATTGCTGCCTATTTGTCAAGTACGATTTAAACCATGCAAGTTCTTTACCCCTCACCCCAAGCTTATTCAAAGTTGTTAATTTACTTTGGGATACACTGTCAAAAGCCCGAGAGAGGTCAAAGAACACACCAATAACTTTTTCTTCTTTGTCTATGGCATCAATGATTGATTGAATAAAATCCACCCCAGCCGTCACTGTAGACCTTCCTCACCTTAAACCATGTTGCTGATTTCCAATAAGTTATTTGATTCCAAATAATTCGAACAAAGTGAGTTATACTCAACTTGAAAATCACTCTTTGTGAACTAACTCCTCTTTTATTATTTGATGAAAATTCGTGAACTTTGAACTACATCATAGTTATAACCCGAAGATTGTTTTAATCTGTAAATGAATGAATGAATGAATGAAAGAAAAGTTTATTCCCATACAAACTTAAGCTACTGACATGAAAAATAACAAAATGCTTGTAAACATAAATCGTTTATAAATAATAAACTAAACTAAAATATACATAATTGTTGTAGCCTTTAGTGAAAATTAAAGATAAGGAAATCACCAGACATAGGCAGGTACTGCCTGTGCGTCCGCTGGGTTGCTTTACAAATTATAACTAAGACCACAAAATTGGGAATAATTAAAAAAATGTTAATAAGAATAGTTGAGGTTGAAGTACGGTAGGGAATTTAAAAGTTGCTATATCTGTTTTATGAAAAAATTCTTGACTAAACTCAGAACTTAAAATAAAAAAAAACTTGAGTAAAAGTTGGTGGGAAATAACTATCCTGAATCCTGCCGGCAAGCAGGAGAGAGAGGTGCGGTCGGGGGGGGGGGGAGAAATAGTAGGTGCAAAGGTCGGATCAGACACGTCTGTAATCGGCCGTGATGATAGCATCGGCGTTGTCCGTACCTAAGCTGAAGATAAATTCATTTACTCGGATTTTAAACAAACTTAGGGAGGGACATTCAAAAATCTTAAGGTTACTAAAAAAGTTACAAATATTGTGGTAAACTATGTGTGAGATGTAAAATGAGTTAGTCGTGGAAAAGATGTAATTAATTGGCAAAACCGTGATTCCAATTTTCGAAGAATATCTTGTGTTGTGACTGTGGGAGATTTCTTGAAAAATGACGCCATGGTTTTTGAAAATATTAATTAAAATACTCTTTAGGTATAATTGACGAACTGTAAAGACAGATATTTCTGCAAACAGAGCGTCAGTCGGGTATCGTCTACATTTCCCAAACCCCATTTTTAAGACAGATTTTTGACCTACATTTAAAGGTTCTAGTATACTTTTATAACACCCGCCCCATGCTATTATACCAAATGACAACAAAGATTGAACGTAGGCATAGTAAGCCATCTTTAATTCCTTAAATGTTAAAACTTCATTCATTTGTTTGAAAGCAAAAATAAATTTTCAGATTTTATTTCTCAAATAAAAAATGTGATCGTTCCATTTTAATCGCTCATCAAAAAATACACCCAAATATTTATATGAGTTTACCTTTTCTATAAAATCACATTTACAAACAGTACTACGGTAATCGTCACAGTCGTGAATGATGAGGTTATCTAAATTGTAATCTGTATTCTTGTTTATAGATATTGGCATGGACTTTGTTTTGGAAACATTTAAGGAGAGAACATTTTGACTTAACCATTTTTTTACTATCACAAGATCATGCATAGCCTTTTCTTTTACCTCGGGCCAGGTCTTTCCCTGGAGGAAAATGAGGCTATCGTCTGCAAATAAAAATAATTTTCCGAATAAATTTAATTTTGAGATGTTATTGATGTATATTAAAAAAAGTACTGGCCCAAGATTGCTGCCTTGGACCACCCCGTAGTCTACTGGCATTCTATCGCTACTTATATCAAAGATAGAAACATACTGTGATCTATGTGAAAGGTAACTTGCGAACCAAGCGTGGGCGTTGCCCCGTATACCTATTTCTTCCATTTTACCAAGTAGTTTTGAACGATCTACAGAATCAAATGCCTTTTTCAAATCTAAAAAAAATTAACAGTGGGTGATTTTTATCTGAAATCGCGTGATTCAATTCTTTATTAATATCAAACAAAGCATCTGAAATATTTTTGTCCCGACGAAACCCGTACTGGCGCTCGTTGAGAATATTATTTGTTTGTAGGTAAAAAATTAATTGATCTTTCACTGCCTTCTCAATTATTTTAGTAAAAACGCTGAGCAAAGAGATTGGCCGGAAATTATTCTTGTTCGTGATGTCGTTCGATTTATATAATGGAAAAACTTTAGCTAACTTAAAACAATCTGGGAAAACACCTGAAATGAAACTATGGTTTACTATATGGAGCAGTGGATAACAAAGTGTGTCAAAGTTATTTTTTAGGATGTCGGCCGAGATACCATCATATCCCGGTGCCGACCCTACCCGCAAACTGTAAACGTAACGTCGCAATTCAAGTGCAGTGATCGGTTGAAGCGTAAAAGTGCTGTTTAGACGATAGTCAGAGTCGTTCAGAACTGAGTCCCCATTGCAGCTAATCGCATCAGCCAATTCTTTACCTACGTTAGCAAAAAAAATATTAAAGTCATCGGCTACTTTTTTCTGTGATGCATAAGTTAAGGGTTGAGTACTGGAGGTATATTTTTCAATTGGAAAAGAATCCTTTTTGTTTGATCTACCTGCTAATTCATTAATTATCCCCCAAAACTTTTTCGGATTTGTTGAGGATTCGTTTAGTTTTGATCGGTAATAATTACGTTTTGTTTGCTTTAGGTTATTATTAAGAGTTTGTTTAAGTTCTTGGTAGTAATTAAATAGTTCATAATTAAAAGGTTGTTTTTTAACTCTCTTATTCAGTTTATCCCTTAATCTAATTTGACGAATTAAGTCCCCCGTTATCCATGGTTTGAGTTTTTTAGTCCTAGATGAATTACACTTAAAAATTTTCTTTGACGATTCAACACAATTAACGATAATTTTATTAAAGTTATTGGCGCAAAGGTTAACATTATTATTGCAAGATGTGACCGGGGCCCAGTTTGAATGAGTCAGTAGGTGTGAAAGTAGTGCGTGGTCGAGGTAAGTGTGCTGCAGTGTACTATCGTGTAGAGTATTAGGGGGCGGTGCAGTGGCAGTGATAGTGAGTCCAGTGCTGTAGTGATCAGTGCTGTAGTCCTATAATACCCCCGTTGCAGCAGACCTGCATACTCAGCGAATTTCAAATGCAAACAACATATTTCAATCCTACATAGCGAGATTTGACATGTTTTTGTAAGCTCCATAAGAATAACATGGGGAATGAGTATGCAGGTGTGCTGCTACAGGTATATTAAAACTGGGTGGTTTTAATTCAATATTTAGTAGATCTGAACTAGAAGAAGCTATTTACCAAGTTTTATTGAGATGTGTTGAGAAATAAGCGTGATATAGAATTTTAGTTATTTCCCATAAGGTTAACATTGGGACAACGTACTGTGTTTACCACTTTCAATATCTCAGTAACCAATGGACATAGAGCAGTGTTTCAAAATACTAAATTGTTTGTTTTTTTGAGCTGAATTCAATGGTGCCCACAAAAATTGGATAAATTTTATTTTTCTATGTAAAAAACTCTAAAAACCCATTTTTGGGGGGTTTATCCCCCTTTACCCCCCCTTCCGGTGGTCCGATCGGGCTGGTTCACGAACTTGTCCAATAGATTACCACTTTACATGTCCGTACCAAATTTCATGAAGATCGGACCATTTTTGCGGCCGCTATCGTGCTAACAGACACATAGATATATATATATATATATATATATATATATAAAAATTCGAACGAATAGTGTTTTTTGCTTCTGGGGGCCCCAAAACGAAAAGTTATAGTGGTCCCGAGCTTAGGTCTTACCATGAGACCTACGGTAATAGCTTCTTCCCTATAGGGGAAATTCGCTAAAATGAGTAGTTAATTATACGTTTAAATATTTATTTTTTTGTTAATAGCCTTCCTTTAATTTTACCGCACTTTGTTCGACCTATTCTTGACATATGAGCATACTCCTGGTTAGAAAATTGGTTATAGACTACTCTCTCAAATAGTTTAGAAAAAGCAGGAAGCAAAGAAATGGGCTGGTAGCATGATGGATCGGTACGGCCTCCTTTTTTGAATAACAGAATTACTTTTGCAATTTTTAATTTGACTGGAAAAATCCCGGAAATCAGAGAGGAATTGATTAAATGAGTAATGGGTTCTAAAATAAATGTAATTGATTTCTTAATTACAATCATTGGAATTTCATCACAGCCAAAAGAAAGCTTGTTATTCATTGAAAGAATTACCTCCTTCATTTCAAGTTGAGAAATTTGTTCAAATCGGAAAACCAAATTATTCAAAGGAAATTGAACATCAAATGAATTGCTACTATTTAAAATATTTGGCAAAATCAACTGATCCACCGCTGTTACAAAACAAAAATTTAATATGTTACTTACATCTTAAGGATTACTAATAATATTACCACTCTTTTTTACAGTAATGTTACCTTTTACATGTTATTGGTCATTAATTTCAGATCTAATTACATCTCAAGTTGTTTTAGTTTTATTTGCAAAAGACTGGATTTTTTTATCAAAAAATGATCTTTTACTATTATAAATAACTTTTTTTAATTCTTTCTTCTTATCTTTTATTTTCAACCTTATTTTATTATCTTTTGATTCCCTACAATATTTCTCAAGAAAAACTATTTCTGTCTTAATCGAATGAATATTATCTGCCCAGCCATTGTTGAATCCACTATTGCACGAAACATACATTTTAGGAAAAGTCGAATTAAAATAGTACAAAAAAGTTGTAATAAAAACGTCATACTTAAGCTCAACAGACATGTTAAATCTGTTCAGTCCGGGACTCATTTGCTAAATCCCTTAAAAACAAATTAATATTTTCATCATTGAACTTTCTACTGTATTTTTTAAAATTTACTTTAGAGTGGTCTACAAAATTTGGGATTTCTAAAATTTGGCCATCATATCAGAGACCATTGTTATTAGACCTGTAACTGTTAATTTCTTTTTTGTAATATTTGTTACAAAGTTATCTATGGCCGCTTCCGTTGTGTCAGTAACTCTAGTGGGAAAATTTACTAAATATTTCAAATTGAACATTTTTAGAATACTTGTAAACTTAAAGAAACTGGAATCTTTATCAAGCACGTTAATATTAAAATTACCAGTAATAATTACATTTTCATACTTTTTTGTTAAAATGCTACACAAAATTTCAAATTTATTGAAAAATGAATTCAATAAACTAGTTTTTGGAGATCTGTACAGGCAAACTAATATGATTGAAAATTTCTTCACAGTAATAAGAGAGACTCAGCACTCAAATTCTTTTTCAGTTAGAAAATTGTCAATGGCTGGAATTGAAATTTTGTTTACTGCTGATATTATTTCGAACTATAATTAATACTCCTCCACCAATATGTTTTAAACGAGTGAAATAAGAACATTTTTTGAAATTTGGTATGTGGACAAAATCTATATCGCGCTCTCTTAACTTGTGTTCAGAAATTGCTAAAATATCTGGATTGATGTCATCCAAATGTATTTTTAATAAGTCTAATCGAGATGATAAGTGTTGTATATTTTGGTGTAGAATTACTAGCTTATTCTGAGGGTTATCTATCTGTTCACTAAAATTGTTTAGTCTATTGCTATTAAAATTACAATTTTTCCCCCTATTCTACTGCTAGGAGTTGTACTATCTGACGTAACAGGCATGTTATAAATTTCAGTATTTTGAAAATCAAATTTACAGGCGGAACAATCTTCCTTGTCATCAACAATCAGTTTAAATCTAAGAGGGAGGGAGAAACACTTTGGTCAACAACACAGAATTGCCCATGATTCACCTCACACACACTGGACACTACTGCTGGCTGCACCATCCCACCATCCACTGGAGTTGGCTGTGCCGATGCCCATGGGTTGTAGTTGCCGATTGAGTTCCCTTTGTCTGATGCATGTTGGTTTTTATCGTTGCTCAGAGGCTTGGTTGTAGACAAATTCAAATTGGCTTCTGTCTTCTGGCATTTAAAAATCTCTTCTTGTAGCTGTTTTTTGAACTCCTCATAGCTCAGTCCATTTCGTAATGTTCTCACAGATCTCTCATTGCAAACAATTACTGTGACTGGCTTCCCAGTGGTGCGATGAAACTTGACAATATTTTTGGCAAAATTTTGAAGTGTAATTGAGTCTCTGACACATCCCATAGGTGAACATTCAAGTCTCTTGTAATTTCTTTGTTTAAAATCAACAATTAATTCACCAAATGCAAGGTCAAAGTCAGTCGTGTATGGCTTACTTGTAAGTTGGCTTTGTTACAACACCATACACTGCAGCTCCATTTTGATTTTCTTGTAGCGTTATGAAGTCATTAAGCAGGTTTGCAGTCTGTGGTCTACCGAAAGCCTTTCAGTTTCTGAAA
This sequence comes from Flexamia atlantica, assembly GCA_035578135.1. Classification (NCBI taxonomy): domain Eukaryota; kingdom Metazoa; phylum Arthropoda; class Insecta; order Hemiptera; family Cicadellidae; genus Flexamia; species Flexamia atlantica. The sequence goes on along the minus strand of JAQJVK010000001.1, from coordinate 190,205,783 downwards.
GCAACAGCAACGCCCGCTGTCATATTTCTGGGATTGTTTAGGTTGCCAGAAATACAGTGGGAGAAGGCAACATCGCCATTACTCAATAATGTCGCCCATATTTGATTCCACTATTTCTATTTTGTCCTGATTATGTAAAAGAATATTACTATTGTTCTTAGCAGCCAACCACCAAGAAAGAACACTCAAGATTTTATGTGCTACATCGTTTTTTCCTTGGTTGTTTAAGTGGAGTCTATGTGATGTAAAATGTTCTCTCTTCAGGAAATTTAAATCAATTAAATACACATTACTTATTCTTCGTACCACCTCAACGATATAATTATTATCAAGTCCTAGTTCTTGATTGACAGGATGAATTAATGCTAAGTCATGTCTATCAGGTATAGTGGATAAAAAAATGGGTCTATTTGCGCTGAGAATGGTAAGTTTCTTTTATAAATTTTGGTAAATGTCACTGAAATTGCAATTAAGACTATCATTGCTGCCTCCGAGGATGATTACTGGACTTGAATTATTAATGATTGAAGTCGAATCAACAACCTGAGCTAGTGTGGTATTTGCTCTGATGTATCCAAAAACATTTATTTTATGATCACTTAAAGTTTCCAGCTTGATTGGTAAGTTTGCTCCTTGGCTATCTGAGCAAAAGGTAACATTTAGGGCTGAGGCTACCCTTTTGTTTGCTCTTTTATTGTCTCTTCTCCAACCGCGGGAAAATTCTTTTCTGTACAATTTTTTAGACACTAACAGATTTATCCTTCTCCCTCAAGGGAGCTACAATGAAAGATTCCTCATTGTCTGGCAAGCTGTTCAAAACTGAATACTTGTTCGTGAGAGTAACATTAAAGTTTGTCACCGTTTGTACTTTTTAACCGACTTCCCCCACCAACAAAAGGAGGAGGTTCTCAATTCGTCTTGGGAGATGTTTTTTTTTCTAGGGATGTTCACCGATTTCTCTGTGATACTTTTTCCAATCAATGTGATTCTACCACCAAAATAACCGATATGATTTTCCGTAGGTCCCATATATAACATTTTGTTTTATTGAAATATTTATTTAGGAGAAAAATGCTAAAACCTTAAAAAAAATCTTTTTGTTGGCAAAACAAAGGTGAACAAAACAATTACAGCTGTCACATACTTTTAAATAAATCTGTAACTATATGGTATATGATCAGCTGCTTCACAATGATAATATCAAAACAGTTTGTCATCATGTTTACAATTTAATATGTTGATTCAAACACAGTCAATTCCATAAAAAAACTTGTGATTATTACATGATTTAAAACAGTGTAAACCACAAAAGCATGACATATTTATGAAAAACTAATATGTAGGATTCTCTACGTGTTATAAAAAAACAGGCTATGATAAATGTCGATTATCAATAGTCAGTGAAAAATTTACTTATTACGATCAGGTAATGTAGAAGAGTAAGTCTAAATCTTATCATTTAGTGTGCCTAAGTGATGCATTAATTTGGGTTTGCATCAAGTATTTTTTGTGACTTGTGATGTGTCAGCATTCTTGCAGTTTCCACTGAAAAAATCCTCAACAGGCTTTGTAAGTTGAGTTTAAATTTCATCATGGACGTTTATGATTCCCAGTTTGTGTTTCACATGTTGAAACATGCGAAAAATTATTTTTATACGTCTTACTAGACAACTTCGCAAGCATCGCAACAGTGGCTTACCGAGGGGGGGGCGGGGGGGGGGGCGGTCCGCCCCAGGCCCCAAACCAGCATAGGCCCCAAAATGGCAAAAAATTAGGAATGGTCGGGGCCCGAAATTTCGGGAAATTTTTGGAAAAATTAAATTCCCGATATTCGTGCGGGATTTTTCGTGCGGGACTTCGGGAAATTTTCGGGACGGGATCATTTTAGCGATCGCAACCAAACAGCGGGTGTAGCTTCGCAAAACTCGCGATCGCCCGCGGAAAACGATCTCGCGTATTTTTAGATCGCAAATAAACGGCAAATCCAGCTTTGCAAAAACTAGAAAAAAGTCCGAAAAAAACTATATTGCCTATTTGCCGATCGTAAATAAACGGCAATTGCGACCTTGCAAATCTCTTGATCAGCCGCGAAAACCATCGCGCGTATTTACCAGTCGCGGATGAACGGCTGAAATAGGTTTGCGCTGTTCGGGAACGGCCGCGAAATACGCTGGCGCGTATCTGTCGATCGCGGATTAACGGCCGATGTAGCTTTACAAAACTGCGATCGGCCGTGAAGAACGATATTGCCGATCGCGAATAAACGGCAAATCTAGCTTTGTAAAATTCGCGAGCCATCGCGCGTATTTGCCGATCGCAGATTAACGGCCGATGTTGCTTTATGAAACTCTCGTTTGACCGTAAAAAACGATCGTACGTATTTGCCGATCGCTAATAAACGGCAAATTTAGGATTGTTAACGCGCAATTGGGTGTGAAAAGCAATCTTAGGCATTCACTGATAGCGGTTGATCGACGGAAATAACTTGCTATAAGGCGTGACTGTGATGATTGTTCATATTGTAGGCCACATTAGTCTGCTACAAATTGTGGTCTTGCCAATTGATTTATTTTTTAAACGAATTCAAATATTTTTGAATCCTTGTCAAAAGTATGATATTTTTCATAAATAAGTAAACAAAATGAAGACAGTTGACAAAAAAGACTTTTCATCTTGAAACTAAATTGATTTTTAATTTAAAGTGCGTAGTATAAAGTGCTGGAAAAATTACGAGTTTTTTTCCTAAAACGCAAAAACTTCAAAAAGTTTATAAAAATACAATAACATATGTTCACTGATTATACATGACAGTATATTGTCAACATACAATAACCACTCTAGTATTATACTTTTAGCTTTTTGGAAACCAAACAGTAAAACAAAAAGCAAAAACTTAAAAACTAAGTTATCATGTTTCTATAAAACGTTAAAAAATGTATATTATACTTATTTATTCCTTATATATCATTAATGTTTTTCAATGCATTCAAATAATTAGAAAGAATAATAATTCAAATTCAGTAACACGTAATAATAAATAAACAATAAATTTAACTACCATTTAATTTATAATTAACAATTTCATTGAGTTACTAATTGTTTTTAAATGTGTTTCTAATTTTTGCTATTTCGTCAATTGGATAAGTTAGTATTTTCACTTAAATTTATTTATTGAAATTTAAAGAAATTCATGAACAAATATTTCCCGAAGCTTTAGGGGAGACAAAAATCCCGTCTCGTCCCATCCCGAACTATAAATCCAATCCCGTCCATCCCTGCAAAAAATACAAATAAATTAAAAAAATTAAAAACAACTTATCAGGCCCCATGACGGCGAAGGTCTTTAACGAAGGTAACCACGGTAACTAGAAAAGTGGAAGGTAACTGACTACTGTAACGCGAGAAACAATAGAGTGACAGAGTGACGGTGAAAAGATTATTAGTGTTACTAAGTGGATTGTTCATCACGATACATTAAAACCAACCATATAAACTAGAAATGTAAAAAGTTAAAAGGAAAAGTTGCGCATCATTACATGTCTATAATTTAACACTGAATTATGAAGAGAATTTTTCTAATAATAATATATATATATAGGGCCCCCTCATCTATAGCCGCCCCAGGCCCCCAACTATGTCATTACGCCACTGCATCGCAATTTGAAACCGAATCTATCTTATGAGTAAATCCCTGAACAGTTTTGTAGGTGTATTTAAACGGACCGATTTGCCATTTGTCAGGTGCCGACCTCATGGTTATCTTGTGATGAAAATCTCTGCAATAAACTGACCGAGAAAATCTGTGGCCAAACTCGGAGGGTTTAGAATAGAATATTATAACTTTTCACACAATGTATTCATAATATGAACGCTGTATCAGAATTTTAGAAATGTTTATTCATAGTGCAAATGCCTCCAGAACTGTCATAGGCGTGCGCAGGGTCCGGTCACCGTGGGTGCCGGGCACGACAAGTGCGCCCCCCATCCCCAAATCCAACACCGCATCTCACAGTCCAACCCCCTCCCCCCCCACTCACTTATTGCGGCTCAATACTACTCACTAATTTAAAATTAAAATATTTCCTGTAGCTATCTAATCACTAAATAATAACTGACTAAATTCACATGCATGGCAGTGTTCTCTACAAATGAGTCGTTCCATTTCAAAACTCACTCATTGCAGTCTGAAAAACTTTACACAGACTAAAAAAAAAACTTTTTCACCGCACTACGATGAAATAACCTGTTTTACAAACCAAACGCTGACCGAAACACACTGTTTGCCTCCACAGAGGACCGACAACGTTTGGGGCCCTGGGGCCGAAAGTCAGCTGATCGTTTATTTGCTTGAAACCTCAGAACATCACATAATTATCCGGCATTCTGTAGGTTCCAAAGTCAGGATGGTTGCGATCATATGATTTTGATAGTTGTAGTTGTTTGTTTGAATCATCTAAAGAAATTGTATCGTTGCTTATAGCCTTATGAGGAGTCAAATAATAATCAGTTTTTAAATTATTTAGGGTATATTTGATTGTGTAGTGGGGTGAAAAATAGCGTTCGCACCTCGGTCGAAACGGTTTTGCAGCTCTCGATCGTTTCAAATTCTCGACTTCGTCTCGAATTTGAAATACGATCTCGAGCCTGCAAAACCTCATTTTCGGCCCTTGTTGCGAAATATACCATTCTAGATTGTCATTCTCATGTTTTTCAGATATCAGGGGGTTAATTTGGTGACACATTACCTCTGGAATCGTCTGAAACATTCATTTTATATTGCCAATCAGCTGTTTACCTGAAATTGAGCTTCAAAATCTGCAGGGATGAGTGAATTTTGGCATGACGCGCTGTAAAGAGTGTGTTAGATTAAGAGATATTGGCATCACTGGATTCGTTGGGAAAATATGCATCGCCTTTTAACATTAAAACTTTCCAGAACTCACTTTTTCAATTTTTAATTTATAGTAGGAAATCAGGTATCTTTTCAAAACTGACTTATTTTAGGGGTCTAGTTGTTCCATAATCACTCATTACAACAGTCAATCAAAATGCTACATTTTGATGGCTGAAGTTGCTGCCTTTCCAAAACTCTCTCTTTCCATCTGGCCAATAACGTTGCTTCAAATTGAAATGTGACTTGACAATTTCAGGTGAACATCATCAAAATGAAGCTTTTTGATTGGCTGTTGTAATGAATGAGTTATGGAACAACAAGACCCCTAATAAGTCAGTTTTGGAAAGATACCTGATTTTCTACATTAATTAAAAATAGAAAAAGTGAGTTTTGGAAAGGTTTAATGTTAAAAGTCGATGCAGATTTTTCCAACAAATCCAGTGAAGCGAATATCTCAAAATCGAAAAAATTTCGATTAGTGAGTTTTGGAATGGAACACCTCAAATGTCAAGAACAGACTACAGTTAATCTAAATTATTATATACCTCGAAAATGACAACCGAGCTATTACAATCATAATATTTATATTTGGAGAGAGAAGGGGTACACAATATCTGGCCTCTTGTTTCTAAGAAATCGCGATTAGCGTGTGAACGAGCCTGAAAGACTCGGCTGAAATGATAACACCATCGCCGTCGACAACCGGCGCCGCGCCGTGTCGTCTTTAGTCGCCTAAAGTAAAAGCTGCACACAATATACTAATATTTTCTATAGTTTATAAATTTACTATATTATTATAAAAAATATATATTTTTACCAGGCCATAATTTTTACTAAATTACTGGCTTAGTTTTAATTTTCACTTCTATATTTTTTAAATAAAAAAATACATTTTTTGCCATTTTGGCGCCCCCCTTAGGCCAGCCGTGGGTGCCAGGGCACCTACGGCACCCACGGTGCGCACGCCTATGAGAACTGTATTCTGTGTGTGTATTATATGTGTGCAGTGTGTAGGCCTACCGTATGTGTAAACAGTCTGTTTTAATATTTTGACAAGATCAACAATCAACAGTATTTGATGATTAATTTGACGCCAACCCACGACCTGAAGATGGAATTTTAAATTCCGAAACATGTAGTCAACTTATTTGACCTGTTTGGAACTGTCGACGGAAAGGTATTGTAACCTAGTTTTAAATAGAAATGTTTTATGGCTATGCTGAGGTAAGGTTTTAATGATTGGTTGACCCGATTTCAAAGTTGTTTTAAGTTTCCCAAAGTAACAATACGATCGTAAATTCGTAAAACAAAAAAGCGTAAAGATATGAAATTGTAAACTTTTTCTGATATTTCTGTTTAGTCTTTAGGATAGAAACGCGCAAATAATAAACAGATTGAGCTGAGCATAAAGGCAATCTATTCCAGTTCTTAAATACACCTCGTATGCTTTTAACATGAAAACTGTTCGAAAAATAAGTTAAAAGCAGATGTATGTAACAAATTGATGTTTTTCATTGAGCTGGATCAAGAGCAGCTGTTTAAAGCTAACCAAAAAATGTCATGGACTAGATTAATATCTCTAAAATGGTCAACGTGGAAGAACTGGTACATTCAGTGTCAAACAATTAACACTCTCAAAAATCTAGTGACTTTTCTAAAGCAACTGTTTAAGTGATTTCTACGCTCCCAATAGTGAAATACCGTGTTTATTATTGTTTCATAAGGTAAAATGGATCTGAATGTAAGTAAAATGTGAAAATTACGAACCGATTGAGCTGAGACTTTGCCAGTTATGTCCCATATATAGGCTTGATTTGCTTTGATCAAGCCTATATATGGGGAAAAAATGTGATTTTTTTCAAAGAGGTGGCCATATTCATACAGTGCACCTGTAGACTATGACCAATTATAATGTGTACTATATACACTGTAAATTTCTTGGGACTTTGTGGTACAATAGATTGACCTGTCCAAAAAATTAGTTAACCAATAACAGAAGTACAGTCTGGTAATCTACTCGTATTAAGTGATTCAGTCATCAGGAAAGTAAACTGGAGGAGAGTATTAATAATATTCTACAACTTTAATGTGTAGAAATCAAACATAAAAGACAAAAATTTTCACTAAAAAGTATGAAATAATTTATTTTTGGTAAAAAAACAACCGACTTCAAACGCTCTAAAAGTAAGAAATAATTTAATTTTATAATTCATGCTGCATCTTAGCTATGTATGTTCTCGGCAGAATAGCTCAAGTTTGAATAATATTTGAAGAATGTATATTTGTTGAATGGCTTACATGAATGTAACATTAAAATAAAAATTGAGTGCTAATTTCATGTAAATAGAGAGAGGAGAGTTTTAAATTCGTACTAGAGAATTTATTTGTGGTCTACAATAGTTTAAAATTTGAATTTTAAAGCAAAATGTTTGAGTTGACAATTGAAAGTTTATCCCGCAAATATAATTGAGATCAAACTGAGATATTTAATCGCTACTCACAGTTCAGTGTTTCATATATTGGTAGAGCCGCGCCGACTTGAAATACGTGAGCTTGGATATTACAAAATTTGAATTATAAAATAAAATTATTTCTTACTTTTTAGAGCGTTTGAAGTCGTTTGTTTTTTTACCAAAAAGAAATTATTTATTATTATATTTGCCATTGTTTGATTTATTTTTTGACTGAACTGTTGCCCATGCATTACAGGTAGATATTGGGGGGGAAAGTCAAACCACCTCCAAATGTTCCTCCACTACTGTGTTGTTGTGTTGATGTGGTTTGCACATCTTTGTCACAAACCTTATTGACAGTACTATTGTATCTATATACTTAATACAATAAGGTTTTTTCTGTTAGATCCCTTTTTCAGGCGTCCTACTGAACCGATTTTTATGATTGAGGTGTCATTTTAAAGCTTTTAATGCAGCACACCTGCGACAGATAGTTAAAATAGGCATTTCTTTTTCGGCTTCGACCCCCAAACCTTTTATTTATTTCTAGAGGGCGCTTTCAACGCTACTCTGCTGAACAACTTGCCTTAACACGGTTTTAAAATGTGATTGTAATTTAACAGCTATTACCTTCAGATTGATTTTTAACCTAAGTCAGATTGTAAACAAAAATATATATTCTGCAAACAAGAATTTATACATTCAATGAAAACTCATTCTTAAATGGGAAAATCTTTTGGTAATTGTTGTCTAAATGAGGTGGGAAAATCATTCATTATGGTACAGGAAGACGTAGAAGGCAAATAGAAAACCGTGTTGATGAGATTAGGTAAAAACATACGTGACCTTCGACAAGAACAGAGAACTGCCGAGAGAAAATGACTGAAGGAACATTAGAGGGACACTGCACCACCTATCTACTTGCAGCAACTTTTAAAGATGATGTTAGGGCATGAATACGCGAAGAAGACAGATGTATGCTACTGTTGTTCCAGAAGACAGATTAAAATATATAGTGCTGGGGTGATGAACAATGTGTGTGTGATTTTTGGCTAAGCTTTTATTTATTTAGGTAGACCTTTAATTACACTTGCAAGGTTCACTTGATTAATAACGCGGCGAGTTTAAAGCCATAACGCGCAGGCAACTTAAAAAACAAATATGAAAGGGACTCTCAACAAGTGAGTTTTTGCAGTTTTTTAAGTCAGTTTTTGCGTTTTAGTAATATCCATCATAGTGTTTGTCTCATTAGTAAATATTTCTCCTACTTCTTCTAATCGTAGGCGAGTTTCTCACGAACGTAAATAATATCAAAATGCGCAATTTGCGTATGGGGCCCCTAGTAGTTATGTATTTTTTGTTGGATTTTTTCACTCTTAGATTTCTTTAACATTGATTTCAAAACGCCACATTTGATTTTTTTATGCTGTTGATTGTAACTGAGATAGGCCAACAATGAACGTTTGGCTATGGTATCCTTTTCTGTAAACTCAAGGTTTGATAAGCAATTCTTGATGCATTCCTCTATTTCATCCTGCTCAATAGCTGTGATGAGGCAATCAACCATTAACAGAACATATACCCCACAATCAATACCATTTGGTTGCTGAGGGTTCTTAACAACTTCAAAAGTTTGCGGGTTGTCAGAACTAGTGCACTTTGCAATTTTTTGATACAGTTTTTTGGCATTTTGCAAATTTTTTTGGCCTAGGAAATCAAAGTAATAAAATATATTACTTTTTTTGCAAAAAACAAAAGACTCCAGTGTGTACCTGCAACATTTAGTTCAGGGCTTGCGTCACTAACAGCGGCAAATATGTAAGCTTTGTCCTGTAATTTTAAAGAATACGTGTAAGCATCATGACTTTCAAGACACTTAATTCCCTGAGACACAGATGGGCTAATTAGGCTGATGTTAGGGCCAACCAATTTTTTATCAGTGAGGGTACTGAAATACATTTCTATAGCTTCATCTCCTAGCCAGTCATAGCTTAGTGTGTTATGTATTATCTCAAAATCAGTTTGTGCGGTTGAAGTAGATCTATTTATCATTATACAAGTGCATTGAGTTTCAGCATGTACTGTTTCTTTTCCAAGATAACTTATTTTTTCATTTTTCTTAGTTTCGGTATTTTTACATTGGTCTTTCAGCTTGTTGATCTTGCTAATGAAATCTTCTCTTTCCTGTTCCGCTTGAGAGGAAACAGATTCAAAAATCATTTCGTTGATCCTTAATTTTTCTTCCAAATATTTAATTTTTTTGTTAGTTCTTCCTCTATTTTCTCAGATCTATGTATTATATCCTTTAACTGCTCTTCTTTGGTCAAAAGCTTGTCCTGTAATTCAAGTTCCACACTTGATTTTTTTAGTCGGGTTTCGTGGAGTTCTTGTTTAAAATCCTCATTTTCTAACAATACCCCCGTTACAGCAGACCTGCATACTCAGCGAATTTCAAATGCAAAACAATATATTTTAATCTAACATACCGAGATTTGACATGTTTTTGTAAGCTCCATAAGATTAACATGGGGAATGAGTATGCAGGTTTGCTGCTACAGGTATGTTTAAACTTGTTGGTTTTAATTCAATATTTAGTAGATCTGAACTAGAAGAAGCCATTTACCAAGTTTTATAAAGATATGTTGAGAAATAAACAAGATATAGAATTTTACTTATTTCCCATAAGGTTAACATTGGGACAACATACTGTGTTTACCACTTTCAATATCTCGGTAACCAATGGACATAGAGCAGTGATTCAAAATACTAAATTGTTTGTTTTTTTTGAGCTGAATTCAATGGTGCCAACAAAAATTTGATAAATTTTATTTTTCTATGTAAAAAGCTCAAAAAACCCATTTTTGAGGGGGTTTATCCCCCTTTACCCCCCCTTCCGGTGGTCCGATCGGGCTGGTTCACAAACTCGTCCAATCGATTACCAGTTTACATGTCTCTACCAAATTTCATCAAGATCGGACTTTTTTTAAGGCCGCTATCGTGCTAACAGACACATATATATAAAGATATATATATATATATATATATATATATATATCTAAAAATTCGAACAAATGGTGTTTTTTGCTTCTGGGGGTTGCAAAACGAAAAGTTATCATGGTCTGGGGCTTAGGTCTTACCATGAGACCTACGGTAATAGCTTCTTCCCTAAAGGGGAAATTCGCTAAAAGTGATCTGCTCAGTTCTTCACCTAGTGAGGCATTACTTTCAAATTCATTGTCACAGTCTGTCTCATGGCATTGAGAAATCTGAAGATCACATTGGTCTATCAAAGGCTTAAAATTAAAATCATCAGTACTAAAAGGTACATTTTGTGCTTCAATATATTCCTGTATCTGTTTTTTTGAGCGAAACAGCTTTCCTTTAGGTGAGTAAAAATATACATCATATTTCCCTTTGCTTGCTCCCTTTTTTCTCATGACTTTTTTTCTTGTCCACCCGCTAGGAGCAAGATTAACTGTATTACCTGCCATTAATTATGTTGAAATAAAAATAAATATATATACTGTATATTTAAAAACCTAGTATAAAATATAAAAACCTAGTAATATTGAAAAGTAATGTTTACAAGAGGCCGGACTCAATAATAAAAACCAGGAAGTAAACAAACTCTAAGGTGTGATGACAGATAAGAAGAAGTTATGCAGTTCAAGGTCACTGATAGCAGGCGGCAGTAAAATGTCCAAAGTTCACTTGACCTTCCTTATCTATCTGATAAGGGACCCTTGCCTTGCCTGATCTTTTGAAATTTACAGGTAATTTTAACAGTTTTTCTCATCCATTTGACAGCACCTTTTGCACTTAAAAAAAGTAAACACAGAATTTAAATCCCCAACTTTAACTGAAATATGCTAAAATGGTTTTTTAAAAGAAACACTTTTATTGCATAAAACTTTGAAATAATCAGGAGCACCATCCAACACAAAACTTGTCATGTGGGTCTACCCCCCCCCCCCCCCCAGCTGTCTATTTATTTACTGTAATTTGTACTGTACCTATTTGTTGAAATTGGGCGCGTTCAGCCGTAGTCACCGGTGAGTAATCTACCAACCTGTAATAAGTGAACGGTAGTGGTGGCGCCTACCGACCATTGTTGTGCATCCACTGAAAAATGCTTACGGTGGTTTGGTAAGTAACCAGATATTGTTAATTGTCAAGAATGCAGTGGATTTGTCTATTAAGAACTATGGTAACTGGTTAGTCATTGGTAACTGCGGCTGAAGGCGCCCGCAGTTACCGGGGCAGTTAATTTTTTTGTTATTTATTGCCCCAGATCATTGGAATAAGTTAAATAATGTTTGACAGCTCTGGGAACGGAGTAGGCCATACCTCAAGATAAAACACACCAACTGTATAACCTTTGATTATATTTAGTTATGCTAGAGCAAATTACCTATTTTACTTGTACTGTTTATTTTTGCCCATCACTAGGCCTAGGCTATATGTAGAACTTATCTCGAAGGCCGAACGAAAATTCTCTAATGGGGTAGGCCCATCATGTGAGACCTTATCGGACTCCATCTTAATGCTTTTGATTACATTATTTTGTTAGCCTGTTTCAGTAACAATCAGTTAAGAAATGACTCATAAGTACCGTACGTACTGTGCTATTAATTTTAAAATATGCCAAAAGTTTCTATTATGTACACAATCAACTAAAACCAGACTGTCAGACCTAATAACTTTACAGCGCTGAAACTTAACTTTACATAATATTTACAGTTACAGCCCTTTCAACATAAATATTTATTTGAGACCACTTCATGTAGGCTATTTAAGACTATTTTGAGGAGCACTTATATTAAGCGACTACATTTGAAGGGGTCCCCCGTAAAACGTTCCAAACGACAAAAACCTAGTTTCGAGTAATCATGAGTTGAAAGTTGAATTCTAAAATTTACGGTTTTATTAAAGTTGGAACTTATAATCGTGTATAATTTTTTAACACCCTATTTATAACATCAAAATGTATCCGTATATTGAATTTTTACTTGCCATTAAGCATTTTAAAACATTTTTCGTGGTTTTTTAGGGGTTATAACGTTCTAAATGACTGGCGCTTGAAACGTTTTCTGACGGACTGCTCTTCTACTTTGGAAGAAAACATCAGGGAGTGTAGGAATACCAACAGAAACAAAAGTAAAACTGAATATAAAACAATTTTATTGATGTAAAATTATAAAAACGTAATGTTAACACTGAAACGTGATAAGTCATTTTGCTAAAAGTTATCCACATGTGGTGCTTAAAAGGTTATTCTACCTACTTATTTTGGGGGCAATTTCCAGGCCTTGGCTTCTTAGTTTTAGAAATATAGGGTAATCCAAATTTTCTATTTTCATTTCTGGTCTAGTCCTTCCACTTTCCAATATTAACTTCATGTCTTTTATTTTTATTTACGCGATTTTGGTCCTAGGGGGACAGCGCAACGATCGGCGGGGATTTCATCTTTCGGCGAACAGAACGTTATTCCCCAGAAAGTCCGTGCAGTCCCGTGAAGCACGCAAACTTTGACAGACTAAATCAGGGCTACCAACTCAAATATCTTCAAAACAAAATATACCACGGTGAAGCTCATGTCCTAGGGAACCTTTTTCACTAAATATCTCAGATTTTGAAATTTTGTCGTTTAGAACGTTTTACGGGGGACCCCTTCATTTAACGATTTGAATTATTGAGCTGTTACCAATATAGGCTATCGTTTACAAAAAATCAAACTTATAATCTCTTTTGATATTGTATTGATTTAGTGGCTAGTGTTGTGTAGGATGATTTAGTACTGTATCAATGAAATAATCACGTAGCCTACAGGTTCAAGTTAAATGTTTATAATGATGATATTCAGTGTATTATTGTGGTAATGTTTAGTTTGGTTTAAGTTACAGTAGTCATGATAACATAATAAGATTTTTATAACTGAAAACTGTACAAAAGGAATTTAATAACTTGAATAATTCAACTTCATACTATCATAACTAACTTAACCATAGCCATTACCAAACTTTACATCACTGGTCCTTACCAGTGTCATATTAGTGTTAACATCGGAAACCAAAAACAAATACAAAATGGCGGAGGATGTGAAATAAGGTAGGAGTTCATCGTTCAGTTGTATTATGTAGGCAATGTCTTAATGCAATAATAAGTGTTTAAAGCAGGGGTTAATTTCAGCCGGTACTTTTAAGAACACTGGAGCACACTGGAGCGCAGGCCCGGTACTTCATAGGTCACCGGTGCGGCTCCAGACCTTTTTTCTGGCCATTTCATCCAATCCAGGCCAGTACGATTGTGTACTTGATGTGTTCGGTATTACTCTTTTCTACGTCGTTCTTACATATTCATTAAAAAGGCTCAAATTCAATTGTAATCTATACTGATTTTCCAGGGGAGGGCCCCCAGACCCACCCCCCCCCTGCTGGGGGTTATTCCATACCCCCTCCTGGCCCCCTGTTGTACCATAGCTCCGGTACTTTTTCCTCTAGAAATTAAGCCCTGGTTTAAAGATATCTTTTAATTTTTATTATGTTGTATTTAGTTTTACTCTTATACCGTTTTATCATATTTAGGTTAGATATTGATGTTTTGAAGTGTTTTGTTCTCAATGAAATTGAATAATCTTAATTTCGGTTACTGATGTATATAAGTTTCAGATTGATAGCCTATGTCCAATAAAATGTAGACTGCGTAGGAAACTGTACCCGCCTATTCGGAAACGTCGGAAATGAGTAAACCTTAGCCAACTTAACTTTTTAAATCGAAGTAGCCTTCAAGCAATTTATATTTGTTTATCTGCAATTTGATTATGTTTGTTTATTTTGTAATTTTTTGTATTTTTGTTGTGTTTCTTTTACGAGCTTGCTCTAAATTTTTTTAACATCAAGAAAAGATTACAAGTTTCTAGGCTTATTGGAGAATATCACACAATTCAAATATGTTGATTTTTAAAGATATATTTTTTAAAGAGTTTGAATAAAAATATGCTATTCATGCAAACAACTTTTTCGAAGTGGTTATTTAATACAAAACTAGCTGTTAGTAAGCTGCTTCGCTGGGTTGAACAATCTTATGGAGGCCTAAATAGTAGCTTCAAAAGACGTAATTTGGAAGCAAGCATTATTACGTCTAATGTAAGGTAAAAATTCAATATATTTTTATGTTTCTCCATACATATATTTGAGAGAGCCGGGGGCAGGGCCGCCGAGAGCCAAGCAGGGCCCCAAGTCTGCACACCACTCGGGCCCTCTGGGGGGTCTGGGAGGTATGGAGGACCCCCTAGTGAAAGCGGGGTCCGGGGGTTCTCCCCCGGAAAATTGTCGAAAATTAGATCTCTCAACTCGCGTTTTTAGGCAGTCAAAGGTGGAACAACATACAAATAGGAACCACAAAAATCCGGACCAATTGAGGCTGAATGGTCGGTCGGATTCAGAAAATAGTCTACTCTGATTAGAAATTACTGCTATCAGTGATGCTTCACTAGCTCCAGTGATGTCTTGGATTTTCAAGACATTCGTCTCTTTATCAACATTAATCTTATGGCATGGGCCTTAAGATTTGGCACCAATAATACAGACAGACAAAACAATCGTTTCTGCCTTAAATACTGTACAGTATTATCAAAGTAATTTTCGTGATAAAGCTGGACATTTTATTTTTTTAACATGTGGGCCTAAATTTATTTTTAAGAAGTTGAAACCAATATTTTCTCAATCTGAAAAGTTCCGCTCATCCCGGGCCTCTCCGGAGCACGGGCCCCAAGTTTCAGACTTGGCTGACACGGCCTCTCGGCAGCCCTGGCCGGGGGTGGCATATTTGGTGGTAGCAGTCTTATTTCCCCTTTCAAAGAGCACATAATGTGCGTTTCCTTTATTAATTTATTTCTTTGCTATGCAATGACTTCACATTTTGTCCATCTTGCAAATTACTACATTCGGGTGTTAAATATAATCTAAATTTGATCGGAATAATGTTTCCTTTACGGTCCTAATCACAGTTCCCTGTCCTTATGCAAACAGCTAGTAAATTGTTTAATTTAAATCAGCTTCTTCTGTTAGTTCTCTTTTTTGAAGGTGCTCCGTTATCTCTGTTCTGATTATTTCTTTCATCACCTTGTGTGTCTGTCTCCCTTTCTGTTCCAATCTGTTACGATAGTGTTTCTGGGTGTCGTTGTGGATTTTCCCGTGATACCCTTAGATGAGTTTCTTTTTCTTCGTTGTTTCATTTTCTCTTGCAATCTTTTGTCTATGTGATAAGATTCAGAATTGGAAACATTTTCTCCTACGTTTTGTCATTTTATAATCCTATTTTTACTACTAACTATGAATTTAAAACAAAAAATATGTAACTCTACATTTTAGTGCACTTAATGTTTTTAATTACATAACCTAACAGTAAAATTGACTAAGTAATTGAAAACGTAAATAAAACACATGTATTCACCTGTTCTACAAAAACAATTAATTGTAGATGCTGCATTCTGATGGCAACCACTGTAACCACGGTACACCATTTCATATTAAACCATATGTCTTGATATAAACAAATAAGACCTAAAGTACTCACAAAATTCTTGGCATGGGTCCCTTTCGGACGTTCCTATGCCTACACCCTATAAGATATCGAAACCCAACCACCAAATTGCACATCATTAGATTCCAAGCTTTAATTTGATACCAAAATCATGGGTCTACGACGTGTAGTTTTGGCTGTAGCACTAAATATACCAACACACAACTCTCTTTATATATATATATATATATATATATATATATATATATATATATACAGGGTGATTGAAAAGTCTGGGTGCAGCTTAATATTTTGAAAAATAATAAACGTAGACCTACAAAACTTGGAATCAAGTTATAAGGCATATAAATCTATCTTAACACATATCCAGTGATCCGCTACCTCCTCAGGGGGACGGCCCGCCAGGAGTCAGGAGAAAATCTTACATGTAAGCATAGGTTGATATGCACATCAAATTAAAGGTCTATTTTTGTAGAATACAACGCCGCAAACCGCACTCAAAAAGGTTGACCCAGTACAAAATGGCAGCTGTTCAAAGATTCAAATAAATACCAATTTCTTTGAATACAAACAATTTTTATCATTTTAATTTTTAGCGAATTTCCCCTATAGGGAAGAAGCTATTACCGTAGGTCTCATGGTAAGACCTAAGCCCCAGACCATGATAACTTTTCGTTTTGCAACCCCCAGAAGCAAAAAACACCATTCGTTCGAATTTTTAGATATATATATATATCTATATATATATATATGTGTCTGTTAGCACGATAGCGGCCGTAAAAATGGTCCAATCTTGATGGAATTTGGTACAGACATGTAAAGTGGTAATCGATTGGATGAGTTCGTGAACCAGCCCGATCGGACCACAGGAGGGGGGGGGGGGTAAAGGGGGATAAACCCCCCCAAAAATGGGTTTTTTGATCTTTTTACATAGAAAAATAAAATTTATCAAATTTTTGTTGGCACCATTGAATTCAGCTCAAAAAAACAAACAATTTAGTACTTTGAATCACTGCTCTATGTCCATTGGTTACCGAGATATTGAAAGTGGTAAACACAGTACGTTGTCCCAATGTTAACCTTATGGGAAATAAGTAAAATTCTATATCTCGTTTATTTCTTAACATATCTTGATAAAACTTGGTAAATGGCTCCTTCTAGTTCAGATCTACTAAATATTGAATTAAAACCAACAAGTTTAAACATACCTGTAGCAGCAAACCTGCATACTCATTCCCCATGTTAATCTTATGGAGCTTACAAAAACATGTCAAATCTCGCTATGTTAGATTATAATATATTATTTTGCATTTGAAATTCGCTGAGTATGCAGGTCTGCTGCAACGGGGGTATTATCATTTTTATATCATTTTAAAGAGCTTTTTAAGCAAAGAAGAATGCCGCAAACCGCATTCAAAAAGGACCATCCGTTAAAAAATTACGGTTGTTTAAAGATTTAATAAACAAACAATTTTTATTAAATCTTTAAACAACCGTAATTTTTTAACGGATGGTCCTTTTTGAATGCGGTTTGCGGCATTCTTCTTTGCTTAAAAAGCTCTTTAAAATGATATAAAAAATGATAAAAATTAAAATGATAAAAATTGTTTGTATTCAAAGAAATTGGTATTTATTTGAATCTTTGAACAGCTGCCATTTTGTACTGGGTCAACCTTTTTGAGTGCGGTTTGCCGCGTTGTATTCTACAAAAATAGACCTTTAATTTGATGTGCACATCAACCTATGCTTACATTTAAGATTTTCTCCTGAGTCCTGGCGGGCCGTCCCCCTGAGGAGGTAGCGGATCACTGGATATGTGTTAAGATAGATTTATATGCCTTATAACTTGATTCCAAGTTTTGTAGGTCTACGTTTAATATTTTTCAAAATATTAAGCCGTACCCAGACATTTCAAACACCCTGTATATATATATATATATATATATATTGATTAACAAGTGTTTTTTTATGTAAATAGTGTTAAAGAGGGTGAAAGTATGAAGTGTATAAAACGTAATTTTAATCGAAAAATGTCAAACATGTGAAAAACAACTAAATTCAAACATAATTTTTACATAAAAATTTACACTATGTGAAAATAAAACAAAATTATAATGTAATTTTTACGTAGAAATGTGAAAAATTACAAAAAGCTAAATAAAAACGTGATTTTTGGGTGAAAATGTAAAATCTATACAAATAACGAGAAATTAAAATGTAATTTTCCGTATTTTTTCATGTGATAGTGACGGCTTAAGTTGTGACTGTTGAGGAATATAATTTTTTATTTTCCTGTGATCTGTGTGAATTTGACAGTTAGATAATTTAAGCAGATGGTTATTATTTTGTTTTGCATAGGAGTAAATAATAAAACAATAAAAATGTTGAACAAGTCTTTTATAAAAAGTAAAGAAAGATAAAACAAAAATTGTCTTTTCTTTTAAAAATGCAAATAGGAGTGGATAAGTGTGTTAATAAAAAGAGGTAACAATATATATATTTATTAATTTACTTCCATATAATAGGGTAACTTCATTAATTACAAGTAAAAGTAAAACTCTACGGGTGATGGGCCCAGATTATCAATCATAGCAAAAAAACTAAAATTTAGGGTGCAAACAGTTGCAGTAAAAACTTTGATGTGTTTTGTTATAAAAAAGTAAAAAGTAAAACTAATAAAAACAGTTTTTTTGGAAATTTATGTTTACAATTAGAAGTATTCTTTCTGTTGATTGTAAAAAGTAAAAACTAAAACAATGAGTTCTGAAACATGTGATATAGAAAAATTAAGACAATGGTAATTTTCATTTATGGAAGTTTCAATTATTAATTATTCTAAAATCTTATGATCTTTTTGGTATTGTGACTGGGAAAGATAAATTGGAGAATATACAAGATGAAAAGAAAAAGGATGATTGAAAAAGGGATGCAAAAGCTCAAAAGTTTATTATTACAACCATTGAAAAGGGTCCAATGCTTCATATTTTAATAAGCTGTAAAAACTCCAGTGAAATGTTTGAAAAACTAAGTATGATTTATGAGAGGGACTCAGACCAACAAAAGTATGCACTTTTACAAGAGGTTTTTAATTTAAAATATGATGCAAATGCAGACATGTCTCACCATGTAAGCAAAATTGAAAACTTGTCACAGACTAAAATCATTGAACCAAGATAGAGATGAGAGTATGATAATTTCAAAAATTTTAGTTACCTTGCCAGAAAAGTATAAATATTTTATCAGTGCATGGGAGTCAATGCAATGTTCAGAAAAGATACTAATGAATTTGACTGCTAGGCTTCTTACAGAGGAATCAAGAAATGAGAGTAATGCCAATTTGACAGAATCACTTTTAGCTTTTAAAGTGAGTTTAAATGAGAAAATTTGTTTTCTTTGTAAAAGTAAAGGACACATTGCTCGTTTTTGTTGGAATGCAAGCAAATTTAGTTCTGAGGATAATAAAAGTAATTTGAACCAAGGAGGTTTCAAAGGTGAACAGCGGTGTTTTAAATGTAATAAAATAGGACATTTTTCTAACAATTGTAAAAGTAAAAAACCTGTAAACAAACCAGTTCAAATCTGCACAATTTGTAAGAAAAACAACCATACAGATAAAGACTGCTACTTTAGGAAAGCTAAAAGCAACAATGTATCATTCTTAAATAATAACATGTATGAAACTAAAGATAATTTATCTCATGTGGAAAATTTAAAAAGTGAATGGGTTGACGACTCTGGGTCCACATCACATTTAACAAACAGTGAGGGAATATTGAAGAATTTTAAGAAAGTCTCGGTAGGCATTCAAGTAGCCAAAAGTTCTGAAACAATGGATGCATGTAAGATGGGAGTGTTTGAAGCTAAAGAATGTAATCTAAATAATGTTTTGTATGTTCCTGACTTAAGTAAAAATCTCCTATCTGTGAATGCCATAACTAAAGCTGGTGGTGAAGTTTTGTTTTCAAACAATAGAGTAGAAATAACTATATCTGGTGAAAAAATTCTTGAGGGTCATAAAAACGAAAGTGGAATTTTTATTGTTAATTTGGCTCAAAGCGAAGGGGAATCAAGTTCATCAGCAACGGAAAAAGATAATGAAGTAATGATGTGGCACCGAAGGTTAGGACACTTTGGACTTGCAAATTTATCTAAACTGGTCAGTCTATCTGAAGGAATGAAGATAAGAGAAGAAGATGTTAAAGCTCTTGACTCAAATTGTGACATATGTTTCCAGTCTAAACAAGTAAGATTGCCATTCAACACCGTGAGAACTCGTGCTACTCGTCCTTTGAAATTAATTCATACTGATGTTTTTGGTCCTATAGATCCTGCAACGTGGAACAAGAAGAAATATTTTTTGACATTCATGGATGATTATACCCACTTTACAATGGTATTGGTACAATGGTACTTCAATGGTATTCTCCTGGAAGGAAAGTATGAAGTTACAAAGTTTGTAAAAATCTACATTGCAGAGGTGGAAGCAAAGTGGAGTAGTAGAGTTGCAAAACTGAGATTGGACAATGGAGGAGAGTATATAAGTTCAGATTGGACAATGGAGGAGAGTATATAAGTTCAGAACTTGTAAACTGGTGTAAAGAACAAGGAACTGTTTTGGACTACACAGTCCCTTATTCTCCACAGTTAAATGGTACTGCAGAGAGATTAAACCGAACTTTGATGGAACGAACTAGAGCTATGTTATATGATGCAAGAATGGGAAAAGATATGTGGGGAGAGGCTGTATTGACAGCAGCCTACTTAATAAATATAAGTCCATCAGAAGCGGTTGACAAAACACCAGCAGAAATGTGGAATTCTGTAAAACTTGATCTATCTAAAATTCGCTTATTTGGCAGCCATGTGTATGCAAAGATTAATAAGCTACTTAAGAAATTAGACCCAAGAAGTAAGAAGTATGTACTAGTAGGCTATGCTCCGAATGGGTATCGGCTATGGGATGAAAATGAAAGGAAAATAGTTGTATCAAGAGATGTGAGGTTTTTAGAGGAAACGACACACAAAGAAAAGAAGAAAAGCTGTTCAGAGAAACATAATGGAAAAATAAAAGCCATTGATGATGAAGAATCAAACCAAAGTACAAATGAGCCAGAAATCCAAACTACTCAAGAGCCAGAAAATAATGTTTGTAGGCCAGACATGATTCAGAAATAGCAGAAGACGACGTTAGTCCTAACAACGATAATGAACTCCTAAATAGTGAAAGATAACCAAAACGCAATACAAAATTACCAACCAGATTCAACAATTATGCGATGCTAAGCTATCAGGAAGCTATCACTGGACCAGATAAGGACAAGTGGGAAGTTGCAATTGCCGAAGAAAAAGAATCATTGATATTAAATAACACTTGGAGGGAAGTAGACATAGCAGAAGCTAAAGACAAGAAAATATTGAGTAATAAATGGGTTTTTACTATTAAAGATGATGGACGATACAAAGCAAGACTTGTGGTTAAAGGTTACATGCAAGAACATGGTATTGACTATGAGGAAACATTTAGTCCAGTTGTAAGTTCAACGGCTTTGAGATTGATGTTTGCTCTTGCAGCAAAAGAACACTATGAGATGATGAAGTTTGATGTGAAAACAGCATTTTTATATGGGAAGATTGATAAAGAATTGTTCATGGAAGTACCAGATGGGTTTGAGTTAAAGAACAAAGTTTTAAAATTGGAAAAGAGTCTCTACGGATTGAAAAAAGCACCATTTATTTGGAACCAGCACTTTACTAACTTGTTGATGAGCAGAGGATTAAAACAGACTGTTTCAGAGCGCTGTGTTTTCAAAATTGAAGATTGCTCAATGTTATCGGCAATTTTTGTCGATGACAGACTTTTGATTGGAAGAAATAAAACTAAGATGAAGTGTTTGTTAGAGGACATGTCAAAAACATTCAAATTTAAGGTTGAGGAAGAACTAAATACTTTTTTGGGAATGGAAGTTGTAAGATCCGAAGAAGGTATCAAGCTAAAACAAGAAAGATATGTGCAGCGTGTGTTGGAGAGATATAATATCGAAAAATGTAAACCAACTAACCCTCCAATAGCACTGTAAGTTGAATCCGTGAAAGAGAGTGATCAGACCAAGTTTCCATTCAGGGAAGCAGTAGGGAATCTATTGTACTTATCAAACAAAACAAGACCAGATATAACACTTGCTGTTGGCTTGGAAAGCAGAAGTGTAGAGCAGCCAAATAAACAGGATGTTGCCAATGTGAAAAGAACATTAAGATACTTAAAAGGTTCTCAGGACTAAGGAATCGTATTCACACCTAAGGGAAGTCAAACTTCAGTTGTGAAGATCACTTCACTTCTGCATACTGTGATGCGGACTATGCAGGAGATGAAAAAACCATTGATGTAAATAAATACAACTGGATAGCGCGCTGCCCGTAAGGCTCGTGTTGTGATTTCCAAGCCAACACAGCTGTGCGTTGGGGTTGCAGCCGGGTCAAATTGAAGGGGCGTTGGGGGAAAAGCGCGAAACTGTATTGTTAACCGTATTGAAACCATTATGTAAAGAAAAAAGAAACGTGTGTGCACAGTCAGCTGGTATGACGTAGTTGGGCTTGACAAGCAAGCAGACCTAGCGGTTCAACTGCAGAACTAAGACTGTATACAAAATATTTTTATTGAGTTGTATTAACTGGTTTGTATTGTAGTTGTCGTAAGCGCTAGTTGTGTGAGCCCAACTACGTCACATCAGCTGACCCTGCACACACCTTTCTTTTTTTCTTACACCATGATTGAAACCGCACGGATTTGGGAGCAGTTTTACGGATAAAGCTTGTTATAATAGATGTATTGCCATAACCAATAAGGAATTACAATTAATATTTAACTATACTGCCAGTACAAATTGGCTGGCAAAAGATGCGTTCCCCCATCGCCCCTGCAAAATCTTAAACGCAACCACTGCCGGCGGCTCGCGTTGCGGGGCCTGAGTTACCAATCCAGTGTACTTATTTACATCGATGGAAAAAACCAGACGAAGCACTACAGGATATGTCATTATGTTGGAAGAAAATCCAATTAGTTGGTGCACAAGAAGGCAACCAATAGTAGCGTTATCAAGCACTGAGGCAGAGTATAGCAGCAGCCGATTGTGTAAAAGAGCTGTTATATCTTAAAACTCTCGTGGAAGATCTAACAAACAACGTAGAGAAGTGAATTTATTTGTAGACAAAGTTCAATAAAGCTTATGAAGAATGGAATATTCAATAGAAGAAGCAAATACATTGACGTAAGATATCATTTTTTGGCAGAAAATATCAAATCAGGAAAAATCGATGTGTCTTACATAAACACTTCGGACAATGTCGCGGACGTATTTACAAAGCCACTTGGTAACGTTAAATTGAATCTTTTTAAAACTTAATTGGTACAGTGAATTAACAGAAATTTTGTGTTTATGAGTTTCCTATTTTGAAAGTTGATTTGTTTAAGAAAAGTGTTTTATGTTGGAAGAAGAGTTTACATAAAATAAAAAATTAAGGGAAGGTGTTGAGGAATATAATTTTTTATTTTCCTGTGGTCTGTGTGAATTTGACAGTTTGATAATTTAAGCAGATGGTTATTATTTTGTTTTGCATAGGAGTAAATAATAAGACAATAAAAATGTTTAACAAGTCTTTTATAAAAAGTAAAGAAAGATAAAACAAATACCCCCGTTGCAGCAGTCCTGCATACTCAGCGAATTTCAAATGCATAAATAAATAATTTAAATGAAGTCTCGCATCAAGTAAAATCAATATTCATTCAAAAGAAAGCGTGCAAAAATACTCTCCTAGTGGCTTTTAAGATCAACAGGCTATAAAAAAAAATAATAGCCTATACTTGGCACGAAAATGCAATGTTCAAAACTTCAAAACAGCTGGCTTTTCCAATTTAATCGTGGAAATGACCAGCTGTTTAAGTTTGAGTAAAAAATAAATTTCATAAACATCATAAACTGGCTGGTTGGTGTAGTGGTTATAGTGCCCGCCTACAAACTTGTAGGTAGCCGGATCGATCCCGAGAAAAGTTAGTACCTTTTTGAAGGGTTGTTTCTGGAGCCAGCTGCCATTGGTTGTTGGGCTATTAATTAACAATCCTGTCTAAGGAACATGCCAACAACAGTCAGTAACAAGGCTACAAGATCGCGCCACTATCATCACGATCATCACACTCATCCTTCACTCATATTCAGGGTAACGTCCTCAATGAGGTACCTGTCTTATTAAAGTGATAAAGTGATAAAGTGATCAGTAAAAATCTGCATTCGCTATAGTACATTTATTTGACATATTTAGTTATCTGGCCTTTAAGTAAGCCATATGTCTGTATCCACCATGTGGCTTTGAATCAAACATCAGCTCACATGTTTTAATGTAAACAAAGCAGACGTTTTAGATCCCAATGCTACTTCCCAATGCTACTTAAATGGCAGTTATTTTATGTTATTTTTTGTTATCTAACAAACTTTAAGAAATTGCAGTACTTTTCCTGAGTCCCTGACATTAAAACATTTAATTTGAGCCCTGTTCCCTCATCCTGTGATTTGCCAAATGCCCACAATTGGTATTCAAAAATAAATTATTCTTCATAAGATTAGTATGGAAAAATGCAGGTTTGCTGCCACAGAAATTTGAAAATGAGGTATTATAGGCTACAATCCAATATATCTAAACTATATAAAGCCACATAACATGTTTTATCAAGATATGCTGAGAAATAAGAAAGCTATCCAATTGCATTTACCTCTCATAAGGTTAACATTGGGAAAGAGAGTACACAGGTTTGCTGCCTCAGGAATTTGATGATTTGGATATTTTAAGCCATAATCAAGTAGATATTAACTGTATCAAGCCTCATGCCTCAAGCCATTTCTTATCAGTATATTTTTATAAATGAGCGAACTACACAACTTATTTTATTACCCATAAGGTTAGCATGTAGAATGAGTATGCAGGTTTGCTGCAACAGGTATGTTAAAACTGGTTAGTTTTAATTCATTATTTAGTATATCTTAACTAGAAGAAGCCATATACCAAGTTTTGTCTAGAAATGTTGAAAAATAAGTAAGATATAGAATTTTTTTATTTCCCATAAGGATAACATGGGGAATGATTATGCAGGTTTGCTGCCACAAAAATTGAAATTTCGGGGATTTTTGACTAAAATACATTATATCTCATCTAGATGAAGCCACAAACCAAGTTTAATTAAGATAAGTTGAGAAATGAGCGAGATATAGAATTTTACTTATTCCCCATAAGGTTAACACTGGGACAACGTACTGTGTTTACCACTTTCAATATCTCGGTAACCAATGGACATAGAGCAATGATTCAAAACACTAAATTGTTTGTTTTTGTGAGCTGAATTCAATGGTGCCAACAAAGATTCGATAAATTTTATTTTTATATGAAAAAAACCCAAAAAACCCATTTTTGGGGGTGTTTATCCCCCCTTACCCCCCCTTCCGGTGGCCGATCGGGCTGGTTCACGAACTCGTCCATTCAATTACCACTTTACATGTCTGTTCCAAATTTCATTAAGATCGGATCATATTTACGGCTGATATCGTGCTGACAGACACATATATATATATATATATATATATATATATATATATATATATATATATATATAGATAGATAGATAGATAGATATATACAAATTCAAACGAATGGTGTTTTTTGCTTCTGGTGGCCCTAAAACGAAAAGTTATCATGGTCTCGGGCTTAGGTCTACCATGAGACCTACGGTAATAGCTTCTTCCCTATAGGGGAAATTCGCTAAAATAAAAAATCCTATTCAAATTTCAGCTACAAACAAAAGGCAAGTAAGGAAAAACGAATAATAAATAAATAATAAATAATGACACCGTATAACATACATTATATAACTAATGACTGAAAAAGCAAATGACAAATTACAAATAATACACAGGAAATGTGTGTAATGAAATGAAATGCGCGGTGAAAGAACCAGTCCAGAAAGTATTTAAGTAGGCTAGTAAAATAAAAGTCAGTTGGTATCGTATTGCAATCGTAAGTGATAATTTGATTATTGTAGTACTCAGAACGAATGAGGGACTCAGCTTGTTCAGAACCGATCCCCTCCAGCCAGTCATGAACCAATCCCTTAAAAACTTTTACCGATACTTGCAAGTCCCTTATTTCAGCAGGAATGTTCCTATAGATAAAGTTAGCGATAAAAAATGAGTTTGAATGGCTTATTGATTTGACTGCTCGTGGTACCTGGAGCAGGGGCGGCTCCAGGGGGGGGCCATGGGGGCCATGGCCCCCCCCGAGAGCTCCGAATTTTTAAAAAATTTCAAACAAGGTTTTACTATAATTCATTCTTTTGTATATGAAATCATTTTTGACCCAATATCGGAAAAGCCGTTGTGTACAAGATTCTCGAAGACGAAGCTTTTTTATTTATATATAATTGTTACCTATGTACACTTAATTCAAGCTTAAATTTTTTGTTCAATATTAATAGTAGGAGACATTTTAAGTTGCTAGGTTGGCAGCGCGTTACGATTTGCCGCATAGCCATCTCTATTACTAGAGATGGCCATGTTTGCCGCCATAATTTGGGTTTGGAAAATATTATTTATGACGAAAACAAAACAATATACGTTTATTATGAAATTAGCGCATATTTCCTGTGTGTATGGATTGAAATAATTTTATTATTACCAAGACCAAGTGATTGATCCGTTTGAATACTATCTGGCATTCAATACTTATTCGGACTATACCATATTACTGTAGTCTCAACTAAACGTACAATCATAACAAAGTTGGAGTTCATTTAGCCTGTCTTAGTCCTATTTAAAAAATGAACAAATTATTTAATCATTAAATTAGGGACCGTCCATAAATACTTAACGCCCTTACGGGAGGAAGGGGGGTTTCGTCAGCATTATGTACCGTTACAAAGGAGAGAGGGGGGCTTCAACGCAACGTTAAGCACCTATTAAACCTTAATAATTAATTCCATAAATTATTCCAACAAATTCAAATTATCCTCAAAGTACAAAGTTTTGACTTTTTGTGGGGGGGTGGGGGTGATAGTACAGTGTTACGTAACTTTTGAGGGGTTTACTGCCAGCGTTACTAGTCCGTTAAAAGGGTGGAGGGGTTTCTGATAATTAAGCCGATTTAAGCGTTACGTAATTTATGAATGGCCCCTTAAGTAAAATTTTTAACAAAGTGTTAATAGTCTCATAGTCAGAGGTGTTGATAAACACGTATTTGGGGGAACAGGTGCGTACCCAAGGGGGAAATCGGGATATATCCCCCCCCCCGAAATTTTTGGGTTATGGGAAATTTTTGGGAAGATTAATATCTTGTTCACAATTAAGGTGGTGGTATCACTAAACTTGCTATGAAAGAGAGAACACTACACACTCACTAAACTTTTATAAAGGGGTTTAAATAGTTAAATTATATTATTTTAAAGATAATTGGTTCGGGGATGATATATTTGATTAGGGTATTTTTACTATTGAGGTTATCGTGAGTAATTGGTGGGAGTGGCCCTATAAGAACATAAGGCAAACAAAAACTACTGATGAAAACAGTGGCCATTAATGGTATCCGCGATATTACTACGATACCCATCGTCGTCAGATGTGGCAAAAGTCTCATTAAATCACGTGAAATATTCATGGTAAAAAAATCACGATGTTAAAATGCGGCATACGAATATTGTCGTCTTCTCAGGGCTGTGTCCTTTACGCTATTCGATTGTCGGACGATCTCGTAGCAGCATCGGGGCAGACGAAAGTCGTCTGCCTACGTTGCGTGAAAATCAAGTCTCACCGTCAAACCTAGGCAGATTTGTGATTAGTACGTCAAGATTTTATTTTTTTTATCCGATGCTTAGGCCTACGTGTACAACATAGTATTTTGGTCGCGTTCTAGAACCTGCATTTTCTAATTCTATTCATCAACCTCGCTCGGATAATCTAGGATCCAGATACTTTAGATCCAGAAGGTCAGAGGCGCCAATAAATGAGAATATGAAATATAGTTTTTACTTTGAAATAAAATAGAAAAACATTATTTTTTCCTAAGGTTAAGAACGTGTAATTTTTTAATTACTTATCTGTCGTATTTTAATGTAAGGCCTACTAAATAAATATGCTATTCCTATGACTGTGTAAAAACATTTTGCTGAAATTCTAATGTGGTCAACAGTTTTTTAGAATTTAATCTGTGAGCAGTCTCAAATTAGCTCAAATTTCGGGAGTTACTCTGTTTGTTGTTGTGCCTCTAGATTGCCTAAAAATGCGAATTTACAGTTGTAATTTATGAAAATTTCCCGTTCCCCCCCTTTGGGAGTATTCCATACCCTCCGGCATCCCCCTTTGGGAGTATTCCATACCTCCGGCCCCCCGGTGTATCCCCCCCGAAAATAAATCCTGCGTACGCCACTGGGGGGGAGGGGGGTGACTAAAGATGAACCTAATTTTCTCATACTTGGCCCCCCCCGAGAAACTGTCCTGGAGCCGCCCCTGACCTGGAGGCCAACATTGGTGGCAGCTCTAGTTGGATAACTATGTGTAATAGGTGTTATAACTAAATCTTTATGGGTGTAAATGTAAGTTAACAACGATTTGACGTACAGTTGTCTAATTGAAAGCAATTTTGTTTCTGAAAATAACAGATTTGAAGGGAAGCGTTTTTGTTTTTTGAATGCAGCTTTGATAATTTTTTTTTTAATGATAGACAATGAATTTAAAAGTGACACCCCAGCCCCACCCCAAGCAATGACTCCATATTCTAATAAAGATTGAACATATGCAAAATAAATTGTCCTAATTTCATTTTCATTTAATACTTCACTTAATTGATAAAAAAGATAAGTCATTTTTATGAGTCTGGTTTTCAAATAATTTATTTGATATTCCCAGTTTAATTTTGAATCTAAAATAACCCCAAGGTATTTGTAACGGTCAACCCTTTCTATTTCCGAACTCTGACAAGCAGTGGCGGCAGTGGTGTCACACGCATGTAACACCAGCCTGAGGTCTACGGGCGGCTCGCTAGCGGGGCGCAGCGCTATTGGCATACACTTAGTTTTTGAAACATTCATTGTGAGAATATTACTATCAAACCATTTTTAATAATGCGCATTTCATTTGAAGCAATTGTATAAGTTTCATGCCAAGTCTGAACCTTAAATAAAATAGCTGTGTCATCAGCAAATAAAAATATATTACCTGTTATGTTAAGTTTGTCAATGTTGTTAATGTAAATCAGGAAAAGTAACAGACCAAGAGTGCTGCCTTGAACAACGCCATAATTAACCTCCAAAACCTCACTTAAAGTTCCATTGATTGATACAACCTGTCTCCTATTCGTGAAATAACTTTTGAACCAACTTAGCGCAACGCCCCGCACTCCCGCATACTCTAATTTATAAAAAATGATATTTCTATCAATTGAATCGAAAGCCTTTGCCAAGTCTACAAAAACCATCAAAATCTTTTCGTTTTTGTTTAAAGATTCTACAATGCCTTTGTTGATAGCAAAAAGTGGATCAGAAGTATTTTT
Organism: Flexamia atlantica; assembly: GCA_035578135.1. Classification (NCBI taxonomy): domain Eukaryota; kingdom Metazoa; phylum Arthropoda; class Insecta; order Hemiptera; family Cicadellidae; genus Flexamia; species Flexamia atlantica. The sequence continues at coordinate 190,176,314 of JAQJVK010000001.1, read as the reverse complement.
GCCCTGCCTGAAACCAAATTGTTTTTCTGATAGGATAAAATTATTTTCAAGAAATGACTGAAGCTGAATTTTTACACACTTCTCCAGAATCTTAGATATTACACTTAGCAAAGAAATTGGTCTGAAATTGCTTTTTTCATTCTTTAAGGCTAATTTAAACAAGGAAATGACTTTAGATATTTTTAGTTTTTCAGGAAAAACGCCTGTTAAAAAACTTAAATTTATAATGTGTTTGCTGGGGGCAATAATTGCATAATATTTGCTTTAAGTATTGATGCTGGGAATTCATCTACGCCGGGAGCCGAGCCACCGCGCATCTCCTGCACGCCCTTAACAATCTGGCTGTCGGTGACCGGCTCCAAACGGAAGTCATGACTGGCCCTGTACGCGGCGTTGTCTACCGGCGGCGGAGCGGTAGGCGATGGTAAATCTTCAGCCAACTTTTTCCCTACTTCCGCAATACTTATTGAAGGAAATCGCCACCGCCCTCCTCTCCCCATCACCGACATCCAACCCTTGCACAAATTGATTTATAGGAAAACTACTTTTAATTTTATTTACTCCTCTAATTTCGTTAATTGTCTTCCAAAAGTTTTTTGGATCTCCAGCGCAACTAATAAGTTTTCCCCCCAAAATAGTTTATTTTTGCATGGTTAATTTTATTATTTAAAGTGTTTCTAAAATTAATGAAGTTTAATTTTAGTTGATGATTGAACGGTTGTTTTGTTAAAATTTTACTCATTTTATCTCTGACTCTAATACCATAAATTAAATCTCTAGTTATCCAGGGTTTTAAATGTTTGTACCTTGTGTTCAACTTCTTATGTTTCATGGATGCGGTTTTTAACTGTTCCAAAGTCTCAACAAATAAATCACAGGATTAATTTACATCATACAGGGCCAGCACATGGTTCCAAGATTGAGCCCTCACAAGCTCATGAAGTACTTTCAAGTCTGTATACGTATTGGTGTTGTCATTGTCAAGTTTAGAACAATCGCCTTTTACAAAGTGAATTTTAGTCAGTACTGCATAGTGATCAGTGATTAAAGTTTTCAGAATGCCAGACATGACTGCCTGGTCATCAACGTGATTAACAAAAATGTGGTCTATACAAGATGACGATAGTTCGGTTACTCTAGTGGGTTTGTCAATACATTTTAGGAAACTGTATTCAGATAAACAGTTTAAATAATAGTCTTTAGCAACGTTGTTGGTATCTGTAAGTATGTCAATATTAGTGTCACCAGTAAAAATGTACGTAGTGTGGGTGTGCATTTTACTATAGTAAACTTTCAGGTCGTCTAAGAAATCGTTACAGTTCATCGTGGGGCTCCTGTAGGTAGCCAGTACGTGAAATCTTCGTCTGTGAAAATTAAAGTTGATTTGCAGTCCCATCGCGTCACCTAGTTTAATCTCAGTACCAACAATCCCGTCATTTCGGTTCCAGTTATCAGTGGAGTGGAATGTATCGTATACGTCTATTGCCATTATCATCTTATCTTGGTCTAGCCAAGCTTCAGTCAGTACAATAACATCAAAATTTACATCAACACTTTGTAATAAAACTAATAAAGAATCAAAGTTTTTATAAAAGCTGCGAATATTAAAATGAATTATTTTAAAAGAATCAGCAGTGTCATGGTTTGAGAAATGTCGTAATTGTAGGTGATTGTCAAATTCGTCGCAAAGTGTTTGTTTGTAGCTGTCAATCAGAAGTCTGTCGTCGTGCATGTGTCCAGTCCAGTCGTCCGCCCGGCCGCGCCGTCACCGCGCCGTTCATTCAGTTATACAAAAAAAAACAACTTCTGTGATTTCGATACAAGAGAAAGGAAGACGAAAAAGTACATGCCTTCGGTCTATAGTTGAATTACAAACAGAATTTGCAACATTATTGTACAAACGAAATATCAATCAACAGTTGAAAATAATTCTAATCAGGCCTAAATGAATGAAAATATTCAAATCTGATATTACGAATAAATTAATATACCAATGGTAAATCAAAAACTACTGGTTATAGAAAAATAATAAAAATAAATAAATAAATAAATAAATCAAATCAAATGAGTGCATGCATTTTTACGTGTAGAATCAATGAACTACATTGCGTTCGTAGAGTTTTAAAAGCAGTAAACAAGGAACACATTTGTGACTATTGGAACAAAAATAGATTTCACTATCAAATAAGCCATCTCATTTTTATAAATAGCTATATATTTCAAAGACTACCTGGTATATTTTATTCAAATTCAAATTGTCGCACGGATAACCATGCATTAAGTTGAATATTTATTTTAAATTCCTTTTAATAGAAAAATATAAAATATAAAGAATGATACTATCTTTGCTTTATACAGAGAAATAAATTAATAAATATAGATTACTCAGTTCAATTGAAGAACAAAAATTATAATAAAAATAAAATCTTCTTTTAATTATATGCACCAAATAAAGTGTTTATTCTTATATTTTTGATATTCCAGCTATTCAATGATGAAAAGACCAGACAACTTTATAGATGTATATTCATACCTTGATAAACAAGCCATGCATGGAAAAATAGTGTAGACTAGGATAGCCATAAATGAAAATAATAATAAATAAATTAAATAGAAATAGTTGGAATGCATATATAGGCCTAGTTAGTTTATTTTATACAGTATATTGATATAAAACTTTACTTGTAAATAATAGTGTATAACTATTATAGCATGCTATACTTTTTAGGCAACTTTAAAAATATATTTAAAAATAAATAATAATAATAATAATACGAGGAAAAGCACAATAAGTTATAAATACACAGATAAGCTAATAAATTTAAGATACGAACCAGGTGCAATATGTATTTATGATTCTCATAAAAAAATTATTTGAAAACAGGCCTATAAGTTATTTTAATCTGTATTAAAATAGTTGAGTTATTAAAGAAAAATAAAAGATCAACGATTTATGGTACATGACTGTTGAAATAAATAGATAATAAATAAATAAAAGCAAAAATCCTAGAGTTATAATAAAAAGAAAATACAGAACAGTCTTACGATGAAGTTCCGAATTCCGATGCACACTTAGTCTTTCAAGACTTTCACGAGTCTTTCAGGAGCTGGTCCAGGTCGTCCATGGTCCGAAGGAGGGTCGGTTTGCAGTCCTGGTCCGATGTCTTCCTGGCGAAGACCCTGCACTCGCTCGACCACTCGTACGCCAGCTTCTTCTCTCGGACTAATCTTCTTGCTCTCCCCAAGATGAACTTATATTGTGGGATGAGGTGGTCATTCACAACCACCTGGTGGTCATTCACAGCTCGTAAACACAGTACTTTGTTCCAATGTTAACCTTATGGGAAATAAGTAAAATTCTATATCTCGGGTATTTCACAACATATCTTGATAAAACTTGGTAAATAGCTTCTTCCCCTCAGATCTACTAAATATTGAATCAAAACCACCCAGTTTTAATATGGCTGTAGCAGCAAACCTGCATACTCATTCCCCATCAGAGAATGCAGGTCTGCTGCACTTATTTTGTATTTTAAGTGTGTGTGTGTGTGTGTGTGTGTGTGTGTGTGTGTGTGTGTGTGTGTGTGTGTGTGTGTGTGTGTGTGTGTGTGTGTGTGTGTGTGTGTGTGTGCGTGCGCGTGTGTGCGTGCATGTGTGTCTGTTGGCACGTTAGCGGCCGTAAAAATAGTCCGATCTTTATTAAATTTGGTACAGACATGTAAAGTAGTAATCACTCGGACGAGCTCGTAAACCAGCCCGATCCGACCACCGGAAGGGAGGGTAAAGGAGGATAAACCCTCCAAAAATGGGTTTTTGAGTTTTCTACATGCAAAAATAAAAATAATCTAATTTTTGTTGGCATTAATGATTTCAGCTCAAAAAACAAACAATTAAGCATTTTGAATCATTGCTCTATGTCCATTGGTTACCGAGATATTGAAAGTGGTAAACACAGTACGTTGTCCCAATGTCAACTTTATGGGGAATAAGTAAAATTCTATCTCGCTTATTTCTTAACACATCTTGATAGAACTTGGTAAATGCCTTCTTCTAGTTCAGATCTACTAAATATTGGATTAAAACCAACCAGTTTTAACATACCTGCTGCAGCAAACCTGCATACTCATTCCCCATGTTATTCTTATGGAGCTTACAAAAACATGTCGAATCTCGCTAGGTTGGGTTTGAGTTATGTTGTTTTGCATTTGAAATTCGCTGAGTATGCAGGTCTGCTGCAACGGGGGTATTAAGGAATAACAAGATTAATAAAGGTAAGTTTGTGTTTTTGGTAATTTTGAAGTGTCCAAGTCCATACGTAGTCAGTCATTTGTTACAGTAGAGATGGTGTTAATTTTTGTTGAAATGATATTTTAATTGCTACGCTAATTTAGAAGTCCACTTTGTCTTCTCAAACACGAGGTGCAGGGCTACCATCAGAACTGACCTAAATATATCGTGATTTCACCTCCACATTTCTCACGACCACATAACCATTTTCTTCACAACCACAAGAGCCTTATCGATTGTACTGGGGTGTAGTCGTGAAAATCATAATAAATTTTATTGTGAATTGCACTATTCAGTTGAAATGAAACACAATTTTATCTTATAACAATACAATTGAAAGACTTATGAAAAAGTAAAATTGTAGTTTTTGAAATATGTCTCCATTTTTTCCAGACCGTATTCCTTGTCCCGACCGCAACTTTCATGATTTAGGTTTTAAAAATGCAAAAATTTTTATATTATCATATAAATTTGTATTCACACACAAAAAAGATGCCCCTATGAGATATAAAGGTTTGTCATATACCAGGAACGATTGCTTGGAGCTAGACAAACTTTAAGAGATTTATTATCTTTTTTCGATTTCTTGTAGTTTTTCAATTTTTTTAGATATACCAAATTTACTAAAGGCTTAACGAGCTGTTTATTGCAATATGGCCCTAAAACTAAATGTATTTAGTTTTAGCAAAAACTAAATGTTTTGCTTTTTTGTAAATAGCAAAACATATTTAACAAATGACATTAAATATTTTTAGTCTCATTTTTAATTTGGTGGCGGTCAGGGACAAACATTCGTGTTCTTACATGAAAGATGCTGTATTATAAATATTAGCTGATCAACACGGTTATACCCGTGGAAAAACAGAAAAACTTCCTTGGATTCATGATTTCATGTTAAGGTTGCCATAACAACTACATGAGCTTCACTATACTTTAACATTGAAAATTTGATGTATCATAGGGCATAGCCCTGAGGGAATTTTTGAAAATCCGTTATTAGTGGATGCCTATGCCTCTCGTTCATACAAAGTTTCAAGGTTCTAGGTCAAGTAGTTTGGGCTGTGCAATGATGGGTGAGTGGTATTTGACAAATATATAGTAGACTAGCTGATAAACACGGTTTCATCTGTGGGAAAACATAAAAACTTCCTCTGTCTTTTTTTAGGATTTAATTTGTCATCCTTTTTAAGGTTGCCATGACAACCTTATATCCTTCCCTAGAATTTAAAATTAAAACTTGAAGTACCACAGGGCGAAACCCTTTGGGAATTTTGTAAAACCGCGTCTTAGGTCCTAAAACCAACTCTTTAGGTCTTAGAGTTTTGGAGATTTGCTGTCCGATAGAAAACCCCTTCTCCTTTATATATATAAATAAATAAGATAGATATACAAAATATTTTGTGTTACCATGGATAATCTAAGAATCTTCAAATGTCAATCAAATAAAAACATTAAAAAAGTTTTGAAAAAAGGAAAAAATTTCTAAAATATTTTTCTTAGAACGGCACAATAAAATATGTTCACTCTATTTTATGACACCCAACAGTTATTCTGCTGAATCTGGTTGCTGGACATTTCGACAGGGCAGAGTTACTTATAGTTATTTAGTTATATAGTTCAGACCTCAGTTGGCCCCGTTAACCTTGGGGACACAACAACAAGCTGTTTTGAGGTAAGATGAAATATTTAATTTATAGCGAATTTCCCCTATAGGGAAGAAGCTGTTACTGCAGTACTCATGGTTAGACCTAAGCTCGAGACCATGATAACTTTTCGTTTTGGGGCCCCCAGAAGCAAAAAACACTATTCGTTCATTTTCATATATATATATATATATATATCTACTAGTGGCCATAAGCGGCTCTAGACTGGATTTTCTGGGGGGCTAGCGCATTATATGGTTGAAACAAATATAGGCGTAACCAGGATGACCCAAGGGAGGTTTCCATTGGGGAGGTCTGGGTCTCGGAAACAGTTGGAAAATAAGAACCATTAACTCGCTTTTTAGGTAGTCTAGACGCAAAAAAGTTTAGGATGGTGTTATGGTCGCGGGTGTTTTGACTGCCAGATTTAATAAATACACTAGTATTAAAATTCCTGAAAATGTCATTACTTACATTATTTAATACATTTTTAGTATATTTGTGATGGTTATACAAATGGGTGCAATTTCAGAATTTTGATTGGGGGGCAAGATTTTCAGACCTTTGCTCTATAGCTCAATAATTTAAACCGACCCCACCCTCTTAAATATGCACAAAAATCTGAGTTTTTATCGAAAATCTTTTGCAAATTATGGCTGTGAAATGTCTGACAGATTTACCGACAGCGATACAGCTGTGAGATTTAACAAACAACAGCTTTGACGACCACGGAGTTCGTCCACCATGTTACAACCGAGATTATCGGCCACGAGAACAACCATGAAATTTCATTACCGCGAGTTACTTGCTGATTGTTGAAAATCTTAAAGATTTTTTTATTGTTTTGAAATACAACCAAAATGTTTCAGTTGCTAATAATCTATCGTGGTATTTGCCTCAAAATACAATCGAGATTTTCCACATGCAATTCTACAGTTCAACCAACAGACGGCCGCTTCAGAACCGACACGGCCACTGTGCGACCATGAACTTTGTTTGCCGTAATACAACTTATGTTAGCAGCCCAACCAAGAGCTCTTATGGCCCTAATACGACCGAGAAATTTACTAGCCGCTGTAAAACCTGAATTAGGGGTCTACCAGATGTCATCTATTGAATTTCAAACTTTTTTTCTAATGTTTCCTGACTAAAAAAATTCTGAAAAATTTAAATACTTTCCCATGCTGCCTCCTAAAACGAATATAATTGAGCATGATCTTTGTAAAATGCAATATTATTTTACAGCCACAATGTGACTGAGAGATTTAACAGCCGCGAATACACAGAGCGATTTTTCGATCGCAATATGGCCGTCAAAGAGATTTGACGGCCGCGTTATAAACGACCGCAATTTGAAAGCCGCAATACGACCAAAAGATGTAATTGCCACAATAAATACAAGCGGTTTTCCAGACACACACAATGCGACTGAGGGATTAACCGGCCATGCACTGTCTGTGTAAATGAAAAACGACAGATTTTTGGGTTGCAATAGAGATGACGATCTCGAAAAGTGCGGGAGATTAGCCGGCCGCGAAACGAACGAGAGATTTTCCGAACGCAAAGGGATGGAGAGATTTTCCGGCCGTGATGTCACCAAAATATTAGTTTGTTGCGATTCAATTGAAGGATTTCCTGGTCGCCGGTCGCGACGACGAGAACAACAAAATAACGATGAAGCGGTTATTTCGTCTTGCTCGACTTTCCTATGACCAGGCAAAGTCACCTCGGCCTATGATTAATTTCTTTTCCCGAATGGATTTAGGCTTACAGGGATTTGATAGCTACGATACAACCAACTCTCGGCTACGAAACGGTGGAGATAAAATAAACTATATAGGAGCTTTGGCTGCCATGAAATTTGGATCTAGCGGGCTTAGACTGAAGTTCAATTCAATTCAATATTTCTATATTCATATAATACATATACATATATACATGAATGGTGTTAATGTTAATTAGTACCACAGCTTCATATGCACAACGCAAGTGTCTTACAACTAACTTATCAACTAAACAACTAATCAACTCATAGGAGCATTCAAAGTTCCCGCAGAGAATAAAGGGCCTTTTGAATGAGGAAAGCTTTTAATTTCTTCCTAAATAGTGATTGACCACCTGCAACTGCAGACCGCACATCTTTTGGAAGTTTATTGTAAAATTTTGAGCCTATATATGATGGTTTCTTTTCAAATAAATCCAATCTATGAAAATCCAAAGATATTTCTCCACGACTTCTTGTGTTATAATTATGGCAATCCCCTACCAATTTTAAATTGTTTGATTTAAATTGCAATGACTGAATTGTCTCGAAGACATACATTCCGTATACAGTCATTATATTTAAGGATGCAAAGTGTTCTTTTACTGAAGTTTGCGGTTTTAGATTTAAAATCACTCTAATGGCTTTTTTTTGCAATTTTAAAATGGTATCTAAATTGCTAACAGTTGTGGCCCCATAGAGTGAGATTCCAAATGAAATTATTGAATGGATATATGAGAAATAGACTGTTTTAATGTATCAGTATCTAAAAACTTTTTTAATCGCGTTAAGGCAAAAATTCCAGACGATATTTTTGAAATAACTTTTTCAGCATGCAAATTCCACGATAGGTTTTTATCTATTTCTAACCCTAAAAATTTAATACGGTCAACTTCATTTATTACCTCCCCACAAATTTCAATTGTAGGATTGATGGGTGTTTTTGTTTGACGTGTCATGAATGTAATGAAATTGGTTTTATCGGGATTTAGCAGAAGTTGCCTATCATTAAAATATTGTTTCAGTAGAGTCAAATCAATTTTGGATGCTGATTCTAATTCCTTTTCCGAGGAACCTGAAACTTTAAGTACGTCCCCCCGCCATTCCCGGAGTGCACTACGCGCTAAACGTGTCGTGTGCTTGCGTCGCTTTTTAGTCGGCGGCACTAATTTTGTCACAACTGTGTCCACTCAAAAACCTGTCTTCCATCTTATTTGATTTTTTAGCGTCAAGGGGGGAGGGTTCAAACCCCTAAACTCCCCCTGGTTACGCCACTGGAAACAAATACCTATAAGATTTTCAAATGAAATTTTTACCTCTGGTGACTATGTTCATATAAATATAAGTGTAACAGATAAGCTTAATATAGATGTTATTGGGTTTTATATGTTACATGCATTTCGCGAGGACTTCTTTACTGAACAGTTAGATTCTTTACTATAAGGAGTTGCGAACAAAAATCTAATATTAAGTGAAGATTTCAATATTAATCTTTTAAAGCACAATAAGTATGTTGATGACTATAGAGTGACAATGGCTAGTTATGGTTTGGATAATGTTGTATTAGAGCCCACTAGAGTCACAGATAATTCTGTATCTTTGATTGATTTTGCCGAAATAATAAAAATTCACAAATGGAATTCAATGGGCTAGTGTCTGACTTACAAGTGACCGTCCATCGAGCCGCAGTAGTTTGTGTGAAGTTCAGTCAGCAGCTAGAAGAATTTAAGAGTAGCCTCTATTATGACATAATAGATTAAAACATTTTAAATAATGCTTTACTTAAACATGATTGGCAATCGATTTATTCTGCAGAAACAGTATCATTAGCTTTTTCAAATTTTTTAGAAATTATTTCTCAGTGTATAAACCAGTCATACAGACAAAAGAGTAATTGGGAGAAGAAAAACCACAGATTAAAACCATGGATGAATCTTACACTTTTGAATATGACTCGTACCAAAAATGCTTTGTATAAGAAGTATATCAATCAGCCTCAAAATGAAATTTATAAAGCTAATTATTGTAATTATAAAAACAGGTTATTAAATGAGGTTAGAATGACTAAAAATGCATACTACAATAAGGTGTTTGACTCAAGTAAAAATAGTCCAAAGCGTCAGTGGAATGCAATAAAGGCCATCTTAGGGCAGTCAACTGAGCGTGAGGAACATATAGTACTCATTGACAGTAAAAATAATACTTAAACTTGTCAGAAAACAGTGAGTAATTATTTGAATATTTTTTTTGCAACAGTAGCAAGAAAACTGAATTGCAATCTGAATTTGAGGGGAAAAATGTTGAAATTTGTTCCCTTAGACCAGGTGAAGCACCTCGGTTGTTATTTATTTGTTCTCTAAGATAGGGATCTCTGAGATAGGGATCTTAGAGAACAAATAAATAACGACCGAGATGCTTCACAGGTCTAAGGGAACAAATTTCAACATTTTTCCCCTCAAATTCAGATTGCAATTCAGTTTTCTTCTACCCAACTAGTGCATATGAAATTAAAAATATAATATCCTCATTAGAAAACCGTAAGGCACCTGGATTGACAATATAACACCTGTGATTATAAAGAATATTTCCAATAACATAGTAGATAAATTTTTATTTTTTATAGAAAATTTTTATTTAAAATTTATATCTTTTTGCCATTGCAAATTGCTAAAAACAAAGAATACTATTTTGAAATTAATTTTGATTATTACTATATAAATGATTTCTTAATATATTGATGGACTGTTTGACACTTATTAATGCTGTTTCACTAAGCTTATTTTGATTTAATGTTAATTGAGTCCAAAAATGAATAAAGAATTTTGATATTGTTCCTCTTGCACCAATAAAAATGCCAATTGCTTCTAAATTTTGAATATTATACTGATTTTGGAAATATTTTATTGTTGGAGAATATATTTTAACTTTTTCTTCATGTATGAGTCGTGGCTAATGTTCGTTAATTTCAAATCGAATTGTAGAGTCTATTATGAATCCTTTCTTAAGTTTTCTGTTGATTGCAATAATGTCAACCCTTCTTGTTGATTCTTCTTCTGCTAAAGCATTTACTTCTTCATATACTTTATGCGGGATTTAAAGAAATATTTAATAGAAAAATTACCATATACAATGGAGGAATATTATATTTAAGCTATAGTAATAATTTAATTAACTTCAGTATGGGAACTGGTGAATTCCCAGCTGTTTTTAAAAAAGCATTAATTAAACCACTTTTTAAGAAAGGTAATAAGCAGGATCCGATTAATTATCGACCCATTGCATTACTTTCATTTTTTTCAAAATTTATCGAAAAAATATCCAAACCAGTTTGGATTCAAAATTGCAAAAAAACAATCTTATTCTAAATTCATCAAAGACAAATTTTATGACATTCTCAACAAGGCAAAATAAATATAAATTTCAACCTAATTTAATAATTGATTCAAATTCATTAGATCAAATTTCTTACACAAAATTTTTAGGACTCACTGTTAATGAACATTTAAATTGGAATCTTCATGTCGAAAAATTGATGAAACTACTCAATTCCGGACTTTACGCATTGAAGAGGATGTCAAGGTTATGCAGTTTAGATTCTTTAAAAAAGATATACTTTGCTCATATTCATTCTCACATTTGTTTTGGTATTTCATTATATGGTGCGACATCTAAGCAAAATTTAAACAACATTTTAATAGTACAAAAAAGAGCAATTAGAATTATGTTACAATTAAAAGTTGAAGAATCAGTAAAACTACGATTTAAAGAGTTAAACATTTTAACAGTATACGATATGTACATCTATGAAACAATATGTTAAGCAAGAGAAGCAATAGGATTAGAGCCTTTGAATTCTCATAATTATAATACCAGGCATAAAAGAGATATTGTAACCTCAACCCACTATCTTGAATTTTTTAAGAAAAAACCAACATACGCTGGTTTACTGTTTAAGAGAAAATTGCCAGAAGCTATAAAAAACTAAATAAATACTAAACTGTTTAAGCGGAATTTAAAGAAATATTTAATAGAAAAATTACCATAAACAATGGAGGAATATTATATTTAAGCTATAGTAATAATTTAATAGATTGCCTTTTTTCTTAGGTAAAATTGTATAATTTATGGATACTGTATTGATGATAAAATTTTGTTTATTTTTTAGTTAGGTTAGTAACTGACACTATTTATTGTACAGATGTACAACATGTATAAATAAAGATTTTTGATTGATTGATTGATTGATTTAGAACTCGAATGGGTACAGATGATGGTTTATTGCATTTCATGAAACTTGTATACGAAGGTATAAATTGTGGACAGCATTGTGCTGGCTTGTTTGTTGACATAATGAAGGCCTTTGATACGGTGGACCACAGGATATTACTTAGAAGACTGTATGATGCAGGTATTCGTGGAGCACCGTACCAATGGTTCCTATCATATTTGTCTGGTCGTACACAGCGAACTAAAGTTGGCTCAGAAATAAGTGACCAAGCTGAGATCTTACACGGTATCCCTCAAGGGTCTGTTTTGTCTGGCCTTTGTTTCTCATTTATATTAATAATTTATGCAATGGAAGATTTAAAGGTAATTTGGTAGCTTTTGCAGACGATACTGCTTTGTTTTACAAAGCAAGCAGCATTGATTTTACACATCTAGATCGGACGAGGTATTGTTGGCATTGAACGAGCCACAACTGGCGCGCTCCAGCGTGGAGGACATGGAACAAATTCAACCGCTCTTGGCAACATGAAGTGGCGCGGCTGCGGCAGGGATGAGAACTAATGGCGGATTCGTACGTTAGGCGGCTGCGTCATTATGGCGACTGGGCTCTCGACTCCTTCCCCTCCCCACACCCGCCCCGCATCAACGTCCCGCCCCGCTGCTCATGCTGGCCGTGTCGCCGACGCTGCAAATCCGAGTTTTGGCGAATTATGAGCGACAAAAAATTTTGTAATATTGTAATTTATTGATGATTTATGTGCACATTTATGTGATTTAATGATATATTTACCTATATAACCTATTTTCAAATGTACATAATTTCCCAGTTACATTTAAACGAGATTTTTTACATAGAATTGAAGAGGTCATAACGCTATTAAGCGTACAATGCTGTTTTTATTATTGAATATGAAAACACGCTGTTGAGATAATTGTAATATTTCGATAATTTCATGCACAGCTTAGTTACCTAAAAGAAAATTCTTTACTGTTATATTTTAAATTCACTATATTTTACTCATCCATAATCATTTATTGTTAATAATTAATCTTTAATCATTCTTACTATTAAAAGCTTACAATTAAGGTTACAATAATTTAAGGCGAATGAATTTTTCTTCGAACGCTTGTCGAGGAAATTTTTTCAACGATATGGCCGGGTTTCTTACCACATCAGGCCACCTGCGAGGCTTGTAATCTTAGCCCAACGTTGCCAAAAAACACTCTCATTGCTCAGACTGTGTTTGATAGCAAGACCAAAACCATCCATTGATCTGCTTATTTATACAAGGGTTTTGACTCCTTATGTCGTTTCTTAATCTCATTCCCTTTATTTTAAATTTTAAAAACCAGTAAACTAAAGACATCTGTCCAGAAGAGGATCAGGCACGGCCTTAGGTACTTTGCCGCCCCCCTCCCACCATATATCCCATCTAATTGTTTACTCCCGGGCTCCACCCCTTCCTTGAGCGATTGCCGAACTACAGTGTTTCCCCTTTAATGCAATCCCATTATGTCTCCCTAAACTCTTTAATAATAATTTACTATGGGTCCCAAGTGTAATTTGCACATTTTAAGATTATTTTCATTTCATAAGCTGGTTCATGTTTACAGTTGCAGGGGTCTATTTTTGTTTTTTGTTTATAATCTAACTTAAAAATTTACTTGAAGGTAATCAACTGTTAAGTTACAATTTACATTTAAAACTCTTATAATGAAAGTTGGTCAACATTTTAAAGCGCCCCCTAGATCAAAGGCTATGGGGCCCCGAATGAAATATTTTTTTAACTACCCGTCCACCATGCGCTAGATCATAAGCTTTAAAGTGACACCTCAATCGTGAAAATCAGTTGAGTATATAAATCGTAAGAAAAGGGACGTAACAGAGAAAACCCTTATGGAATTTTTAGATATTTGACGCTGTCACTGTTCTGCGCAGCACGGCGGCGACGGTTGTTCGATACAAGCCAAGCCAAATGGTTTGTTTTTATATTTGGACTTGAATTATAATTGTAAATCGATGCTTGCATTGCCGTATATACATATTCTTAGGCCGGAGAGACACACTGGACGTTTTTTATCGCTGTGATAATTTCGCCGCCGCTGCCGACGAAATCGGTGTTCTTTACCACAAAGTATATATTCAATGTCTTTACACACGTGGCGGTAAAAATACCGCGACGGAAAAATTATCACCAATCACGGTACCATTTTAACTTTGATGACGTCTGAGGGTGTTTACCAAATGCATTTTACCATATGCCGATCCCAGAACTCCTGACGTCATCAACACGGTACAATGTTTAGCGTGTCTTACCATCTGACCATGGCGGCGCCCGGTCAGATGGTTTTTTTTTGGCAGTAGAAAATCCGCAAAATGTGTAAACGCCCATTTTTTGTCATACACCACTGTGATGACAAAAGCGGAAAAAACCGCTTTTGAGCGGCTGCAAAACGATCGCCAGCAGCAATATATCGCGCGGTATCTCTTCCGCCCCGTGTGTAAGCGTCCATTTAAATCTGTACACTACTGCGAAAACGGCGGCAGCGGTAGTTTCGCCGCCGCGATGAAATAAAACGCCCCGTGTGTCTCCGGCCTTAGGCTTGTTCTTTGGTTAAAATCTGATACAGAAAATTTTACTCTTCACATTCACATAATGAATTTATTATTTTATTCATATTTTAAAATTTTCCGTTCCTCAAAATTTGCCGCCCCCAAAAATCTGCCGCCCTGGGCGGCCGCCCGGTTTGCCCACCCCTGGGGCCGGCCCTGAGGAGGATTTGGAAATTTGCCGCCCCCGGGGCTATCCAGATTCTGCCCCCCCCCTGAACACTCGCCATACGTTGCAGCCCAATGTATTCTCATCAAGACTAAATTTTGGGCAGACTCCGCAAGGCAAGAGAGCGCTTATGAAAAGAGGGACTTGTTTCCTTGACTTTTAGCAAGCTGCACGGCAAGTCCGTCTCACTCCCTCAGTCCTTTTAGCCTGTTTAGATTGGGCGGGTTGCTCGCGCGGGCTATCATGTGTTGCGAGGAAGCCGCGAGCGACCGCTTAGTGCGAACATTAAATTAGTCACTGATACAGACACTAACACATTGTTGTTTCTGCAGCTCTACTGCAAGTTATTAAAGTTATTAAAATTAAGATTAACCGAAAGGGAAAATGCCAGGTACCTCAGAATTGGCACATATGTTTGTTAGACCCATCTGGAACGTCATACAAAAAGTCCCGGGAGATGGAGTCTATGCTCGAGGAAAAGTACAGGGTGTTCCGTAAATATAGGTTTTTGGTTTGAATCTTAGAATTCTCCAAATAAACCAATAGCACATTGTGTATTATTTTAAAGGTATTTGTGAAAGGAAAATTTTGATGAAAACAGAATAGAATTAATTATCTAAATTCGTATAAAAATGGCAGCCGCCATTTTTATAATTTTTTTATAAATTCTCGGAATATCCTTTATCTTCTAAACCACAACAAGCTTAGCCAAACCCTCGGGTACTTTAAAAATTAGGTTCAGATGAGTCTGATAAGCAACTGTGCCGTCTTTCGGATTTTTTATCCTTAAATTTGTCTAGCTTATCTGGGCTAATCACATAAAAAAAATAACTGTTTAAAAAATTGGGTGTTTTTGCACAAAACCCTATAAATCTTGTAAATTTTAAAAAAAGGTGTATGTTTTTCTTTTTTATTCTATAAGTGATAAAACTCAGTGCTTCCACAGTAGATAACATCAGAAAATATTTTTCTCCGGCTAGATTAGGCAAATACCCCACTGTGCGGCGGCCGGGGAGCAGAGCGCGCGTTTGGTCTGGAAAGGGTAGCAACCCAGCAAGCTCACCTGACGGCGCCAGCGGGTGCGGTAACTTCAAACGATCTTGTCATCCGCTACGAACGCCACTAACCCCAGAGCTGACGACTGACAACTTGGGGGCAAACTCGATCGCGTCTTGAAATCCCGCAATCTGTTTTTGGGAGTACTTGTGACAAAAATACATATTTTATTTTACAAACACTAATGACAGTGCGAAAATAATTTTGTGCAGATAATAAATACTCTATCTGTTTTTCTCTGAAGAATTAATAAATCATTAACTTTGGAGCTATTTCCATAAAATCAAGCCATATCTAAAAATCTACTGAAAAAATATGTAAATCCAGCCCTGCATCTGTCCGGCTACTCTTCCATTCATTATTAAGTATTTATTTCTTTTTAAACCTCAAAATTTTCCAGCCCCCCCCCCCCAACATCTTTTATGGCACAATTTGCACCATGGCCCTCCCTGTGGACACCCCTGTTCTGAAAGGTCAAATCTTTAAAAGTACTCCATTATCGCTAAGGTAAATGTTGTGATTAACTCCGCAAGTTCCGCAAGGAGCGTTGAGGTGGCATCCCAATTTTTTTTTATCCTAACTATGAACGTCCTCGGGCACTTTATTTGCCTCAGACTATAACTTTTAACATTCTTCCCAGAAATTATATTGTAACGAAAAAGCATGACGGAGTTTATTGACAATACCTAAATAATTCATTTTGTTTTTTTGCAGTAGGCTGTCAGAGGAAAAACACCGCTCATTGTAAATACTGTAAATAACACTTTAGCTAAGTAACAGTATTAAATAAGATTACATTTAAGAAGTATTAAGGAATTTTAAAGGAGGTAAGTTATCTTTTTTATCCTACTACCTGTATAATAATTGACTTATTAAAATTACAACTTATCAAATCATGGTAGCGTAATATGGTAACTAGTAGAATAAGTAAATTGCTCGCAAGGTTAAGAATACAACACATCGAGAACGGTCAGCATTATTTTTATACGTTCATAACCATCACAGGATTAGATCAATCGATATCCCACGAAATATGCAGCAGTAGGTTAGCCGTAGCCGCCGCTGCCGCGCGTCTCAAGTCGCTAGCGCTAGCAAATGAACAACGACGCCATGAATGAATCTCTCAGAGTCGCCAACCGAACAGGGGGGTGAGCTGCGGGATGCGGGGAGTGGAAGGGGGAATGGGGGGGGCTGATCAGCGACGCCTAGCGGCAAGGACATGAACCCGGTGCAGGCGCTATTTTCAAGGACAACAATGGCTTGTCCGATCTACGCTAGTCGATATTCAATGCAAGCAGTAAGGAGGAACTGGAACTCAACATGCAAAACGATTTAAATTTACTCAGAATTTGGTTTACAGATAATTTTATGGTATTAAGCCCTAAGACAAAGTATGTCAATTTTAGTTTACGAGGAAGCTCAGTTTTCACCTGTTCTTTAAAATATCATGAGATTAGTTGTGTTAAAAATAATGCTTGTGATTGTAAGCTCATTGAGCAAGTAAATGATTTAAAATATTTAGGCTTAAATGTTGACTATCAGTTGAGTTGGAAAGTGCATATTAATAGTTTAAGAGAAAACTTGTCAAGTTCATAAGAGTGTTTTATACCTTAAAATTCTTATGTAATATTATCTTCGAACAGCTTATTTTGCTTTTATAAATTCCAAATTAGAATATGGCCTCACTGTATGGGGAGGTTCTTATTACACATCACTTAAGCCCTTATTGATAATTCAAAGGCATTTTATAAGGTTGATATCTAAGAAAACTCGGTTTGAGCATAAAGAGCCACTGTTCAAAAACCTTAATATTCTACCTTTGAGAAACTTGTATGTGTTTAAAGTGTTAAGAGTTTTTTACTGTAAGAGTGGTAATAGACCATCATAAAATAGACCAAGAGGAAACCTTTGGAATAAATTTTATGTTGATGTGCCTAAACCTAATCATACCCTGTATAAGAAATTCTACACATACTTGGTACCAACTTTTTTTAACCATTTACCAGACAGTTTCAAAGAATTGAACAATAAGTTTTGTAAACTATTAAAGACTTTCTTACTAAATCATAATAATATAGGACTATTTTTCAATACCATTGCATAAACTAAATATGTCTTTAGAAAAATAGCTAAGTTTTCCCGACGTCAATGTATATATAAAGCATTTTTCGGTTTTGAACTAAATTTGAAGGAGAGAATATTCATGTCACTGATTGTATTTAATATTATAATTAATTTTGGCAAAGGAAATCAATGTAAGTTTTCAAACTGTTAGATTAGGTGTTAAGATATAATTTGACCGGCCAACCCTGAACCTACCGCTTGAGCGGAGTGTAAGGTTTTGTGTAGGTTCCCATACAGGCTATTAACCTCAGGACCCAATTTATTGTTCCTTAAGATTAAAACTGTTCTGTTTGGACTTTTATGTTTTTAGTAAGTTATATTGTATATCATACTGCATTGTATTGTAATTGAATATGTCAAGGAGCAATAAAGATTTCATTTCAGATAACTAAGACACTTCTTCTCCTCTGGAATTCCCAGGAAGCCTGCTAATTTTACTAGGCCTCTGTCAAACTAAACTTTAGAAACGGTTAATAATGGTTACAACATTGGTTAATATGAAAATGAAAATTCCCCCAAAAATTAGTTTAATTTCAGAGGATCTGGCGGGGCTTAGTCCCCCCCAGCCCCCCCCTTCAGCCACCTATGCTAGTGGCTTGAAGGGGCTAAAAGCCCCTTATTAAGGAAAATTCAAACAATCAATATATATTATAGTACAAAATACCTTCATAACAAACCTTCTAAATTCACCTTATGTTGATATCTGGCCTACCACATTGTTTTATGTAAACAAAGCAGACGTTTTTAGATCCCAATGCTTTTTAAATGGCAAATAGTTTACATTATTTCTCAATTTTCTGGTGAATATAAAGCAATTTCTTTATTTTTCCCGCCATCACGGAATAAAGACCTTTAATTTGAGCCCTCTCCCATCTTTCTAGACGCCCACAATTTTGACGCAAAGAATCATCTTTTGAAATTAAATATATATATATCCATGTGTCTGTAAGCACGATAGCGGCCATAAAAATGAATACATGAATGAATAAATGATTTATTTCCTCAATTAAAGACATTATTACATAAACAAGATAAAAACTTGGAAATTACCTGATCTCAATTCCAGTAGTGTGATCAGTTCTAAAGCTACAAACATTAAAAAAAAACAAAAATTTGAGTCAAGCAACTAAAAAAAACTAAATAAAGGCGCTCTCTGCAGTGTTCTCTTTTCAATCTAGGGTGGAATTACCAGCTGCACTTTAAGGATGTAATTGCACGCCAATGGCCCACAACCCAAATCAGTCCATTTGATAACTATTCCTAAAAATTGCACATGGCATAATGTGAGTTAATTATAATTAATTAGTCATCCTTCCAGCAGGCGAAGCTGCAAGTATATCTGCTAGTATGATATATGAATCGTGGGGGTTAGCATGAACAGCAGTCACTTTTTTATTGTACCTTTGTACTTCAGTTTTGAAAAAATTGATCTTAAAGCTATTATTATAGACCACTTACCTGAAATCTTAATTGACCAATAGGTGGTTTTGCATAAGGAATATTGTAGAAACCAAATATCTGCCTTCCTTTGGCAGTGTATAGTGTTGTACCTTTTAACTGTCCCTGAGGGATTGTAACTGTTATAGCTTCACAAAACATATTTTTACAAACACTCCATGTACAAATTATACTGTATTTTTAAAATTCATAATAGCGAAGGATTTGTAATTATTATTTAATTTGTTGGACTTTTCCTATCGCTTCTAGTGTTTAAACTACACTACGTTTCGAGAGGTATTGAAACTCCTCTCGTTTTCAAGTGACCCTACTTAAAGTTACATTAACCTACTTATGTTTATTTAACCTACTTTTTTTGGGTTTTTTTTGTTTTTTTGACATACAATTACATTCATCCAACATTCAACAGGAATCTCACTCACACAAAATTTCATACAAAACACATTAAACTTACTTAATACAGAAAGAAAATTAAAACTAAAACATATTACATGATAAAGGGCACAGAAAATTAAAACAAAAACATATACCTTACTGCCGGCAATGCCTCCAAGCTGGCAGTGGCACGACACGCACACACGTCCACTCACACTCACATACGCATATCATTCGAGTTGCGTATGTGAGTGTGAGTGGACGTGTGTGCGTGTCGTGCCACTGCCAGCTTGGAGGCATTGCCGGCAGTAAGGTATATGTTTTTGTTTTAATTTTCTGTGCCCTTTATCATGTAATATGTTTTAGTTTTAATTTTCTTTCTGTATTAAGTAAGTTTAATGTGTTTTGTATGAAATTTTGTGTGAGTGAGATTCCTGTTGAATGTTGGATGAATGTAATTGTATGTCAAAAAAACAAAAAAAACCCAAAAAAAGTAGGTTAAATAAACATAAGTAGGTTAATGTAACTTTAAGTAGGGTCACTTGAAAACGAGAGGAGTTTCAATACCTCTCGAAACGTAGTGTAGTTTAAACACTAGAAGCGATAGGAAAAGTCCAACAAATTAAATAATAATTACAAATTATAGTAATTAAAAACATGACTAAAATAGATAAAATATTAATTATATTTAAAATCAAGTATAATATGTTTTCAGCACATACTGAATTTTAGTGGTAAACAAGAACTTTAATTGTGATTAATAGATATTATTTGATAGGGAAATCACCTGAAAATTGTAACATGACTGCCTGCAACAGACTTATTGTTTGCAGCCCGACCACCTCCCACCATCCCACATCTTTTGCTTCCTGATTTATTGTAACCCATATTACAAGCTAATTAATGATGACATGCTGGTAGTTTTGAAACTGCAAATTCTCTGAACTCTCTACCGACCTTTTCAGGTATTATTCTGGACCATAGATAAGCCAAAATTCATATTCAAAATTTTGAAAACTCAAAAGTTACTCGTATAGCCGCCGTTTTGTTTTTTCACATGGGAAATTTTAATTTGAGAACGGCTAGTTATAATTAAACGTTTGATATTTAGCTTTATTACCTTAAGACGTAATTAAGGAAAAAAATAATTTTTTTACAATCATAATTTTAAAAATGGCGTCTGCCTAAAAATTTTAAACATAAATATCTTAAAAACCGCACATAATAAAAAAAATTATACTTATTACCTATTATTTAGAGAATTCAATTGCAAATCTGACAACACCAAATATACGGAAATCGGTTCATAAATAACGGAGAAAATCCATTTTTAAGATATTGCATTCTTGTCAATATCAATTGTTATCATGTGACATCGCCATAGAGTAATAATGAACTTCGTAAAGAGTTGGCACTTCCATGTTAACTCGGTGGTAAGGGAACAGCAGCGCTATCTGATAAAAGTGCTACGAACTAAAAAGATCGATGTGATATATCGATGGTCGTTGATGCGACATATCGATCGTCGTCGTCTGCTTTGTTTATATTTTCGTTTTCTTGTTTTGTTTGCTAGACTTTAAATTTTAATGACTTTACCGATTTGTTTAGATTAAGTACGTTTGCCACTAGTTGAAGTTGTTTCGCGAAATACTGTACTGAGTGATTCTTTTATTGTGCTTAAAGCGATTGATAGAAAATAAATACGTAGATGTTTACATAACTCGCGAAACAACTTACACTAGAACAACTTTCTGCAAACGTACTTTAGGTATTTTCCCACACTCAAATTAATTCCAACTCGTTATGGTTGTGTACACGTCGCGTCGTGACAGAAAATCAGGGGAAACGGAATAGGAAGTTAGCAGATCGTTATCGTGGTTTTGATTGGCTGATTCTGTGAAGAAGAAAAAACCATGTTTTTACAACGACATCTAACTAAAGTGCTTCGAACTAACCCACTCCAATAAGCTTACCACTTGGCTCCATTTAAGTGTCAGACCAGTGACATCGCTGCTAGTGAGCCACGTCGATCAGCTGTTTCAAGTATAATTCCACAAAACAGCTGATTGATCAATATATTGTTAAAATGACAGTTTCCTGTTACAGTGGAACCTGGATAATTCGAACTTCTATAATTCGAAATCTTCTTTAATTCGAATATTTTTCTTGGTCCCTGGCATTTTGTATCCAAACAATGCTAAAAAATCGTGGATAATTCGAATTTTGTTTTGGATAGTTCGAATTTTTTAAGTGCCAAATTAAGGTACATCAGTTTCATTCCACGACTAGAAATAGTTATAAAGTCATTGGAAAACACTGTTTTACTACGACGTTCAATAAAAATTTAACGCCAGACCGATGGCGTGTCAGGTTATGGTCAAATGACTCATCCCTTCCACCTCCCAGGCTTCCCACCCTGCCCCAACATCGCTTGTAACTCGACACCAATAATGTAAACTAAAACAGTACAGAACGCTGACTGAGTTCGGAAAAGGGTTGCGCTCGCCGTGGCAGCGCCACTAGCCTTTTCGCACTTGATTCTGTGTAGAATGGCTCCCGGCAGACGAGCCATGCGCCAGACCTGTTGCCCAGTTTTCTATGTCGACACAAAGGCTACTCAACACTGCGACCCCCTTCCCTCCCCCCACCAGCCACACTAACTTGCGAATTCCAGTGCAGCAATCCGTTGTTTTCGATCGTCCTTCAAACAAAGTGTTTTTTTAATTTGTGCAGTGTCTTGTTTTAAGTGTTTACAAGTTTTACGTAACATTAAATAAGTGTAGTGATCATTTCGACAAAATCTCGGACCTATAAAACACTCACTTAAGCGGAAAGTTAATGAGCGTGCAATTGTCAATGTTACACGAAGATAAGTTGGTAGCCTGAATAAAGATCAGACGTAGCAGAACGTATGTATTTTTTCTAGCAGGAATGTTTCTTTGTATTATCGTATGTCGCGTCGTACGTAGTTTATACTTTAGGGTAGTTATTTCTGTTTTATGATTGCTGTTTTTGAACCCTTATAATTAGCGTTTGTTGATGAATTTATTCTTTTAGAGTGTCAATTTGATAAAGAGGTTAAATTCACAATTTGAAGTTTTAATGTCTTGGCCTCATTCTTTAGAACTTCTTTAATTCGAATTTATGGATAATTCGAAGTTTTTAGCTGGTCCCTTGAGGTTCGAATTATCCAAGTTCCACTGTACAATGTTCAATTTCTGTTTGTAATATTAACGCATTTTTATATTTTATGTTTTATTACTTGATATATATACTCTGTGTTGATATATACTCTGTGGCAGAGGTGAGTGCTGCATACAAGCAATCATCCACAAATAATCTCAAATTATTTAGCATAAAACTGTTTTTTACTAGGCCTACTTTAAAAGTAATTAAGACTTGATAAAATAAGTTATTAATTGAAGGGTATTATGAATTGGGGCAGATGTTCAAATATTATAGACCCAGAAGAGGAAAATGCAAGTTGCAGGTTATGTTCACAGAAATTTCACTTTGGAACCTGCAGCATTCAACAAAGAACCTGGAAAAATCTAGGTAAGGATGGACAAGAGAAATGGCAATGCACTAAATGTAGATCTCTCAGTAAAAAAGGCTCCCAATCTGGAAATGAGGATGAAGATTCTAAGAATGAGTTATCATTCCAGGAGTCAATTACCCTCAAGATAGATCGCCTCCTCGATCTAAAGCAGGCAGTTGACAGAATTGAGGCCCAGTTACAGGGTAGTTACAAGTCTTTAAGGGCTGAAATAAAGAATCTGAGAGAGGAAACTAAAACACAGAAGGAAGAATTGGAAGTGGTGAAGAAGCAATTGAAGCTGAGAGAAAACCAGGTGGAAGAGTTGGCAATAAAAGTAGCATACATGGACCAGTATAATAGAAGAGTTAACCTAGAAATACATGGGTACAAGTTAGTTGGAGATCTCAAGAATGAAAAAATTGAAAATGTATTGCAAGAGATTGCTGGCTTGATTGGCGTGACCTACAAAGAAAGCGATATCCATACAGTTTGCAAGCTAGGAGCAATGGATCATACCTGACAATAATCGTCCAGTTCTTTTCTTCGGTGACCCGGACATGTGGTTAAAAGCTGGTAAAGCAGCCAAGCTGTCAGAGACAACAACAGGGAAGAAGATCTACTTTAATGAGAACTGAACTCAATATTACAGAAGCCTACTGTCGGGAGCAAAGCGAAGAGCGAAGATGCATCAGTATAAGTTTGTTTGGTTCGGTAATGGGAAAATAATGGTGCGAAGAACTGAAAGTGACAGAATTGTTTTGGTTGTTAAGTGCAACAATGATTTACGTAAAATAGGGGTAGATTAAGTGTGGCATGAGAGAATATGAAATTTAAAATAGCTAGGTTTGATATAAATAAGAGTATTGTTACATTTAACAATTACATAAGTTTTTCAACTTGGTTCTTAAATGATAATGGTCCTGTAATGGAGTATAGGTTAGGTTTAGATATAGTACATTTGAATATTAGATCTGCTAAAAAATACTGGGATTATTTAATTGTTCAACTAACACAAAATAATTGCGCTAATTTATTTGATTTTGATGTATTAGTATTGTCAGAGGTTAACGGTAGGGAGGAAGAAATTTTAAGTTTGAATATAGATGGGTATGATAAAATATCGTCAGTAAGAGATAGTAAAAAAGGAGGTGGTTTAACTGTATTTTTAAGAGGTCAAAGATTACTTTAAGACAAGTTAGTGTTAAGTCTGTAAATTTTGAAAGCATAGTTGGTTTTATTCGGTTAATGGATCACAAGGATATTTTTGATATTTCTTTGATTTATATTTATCGGCCACCCAATAAAACTATCAAAAATTTTATTTGTGAGCTGGAGGATCTTGTTAATTCAGGCGAGTTAAATGAAACAGCCATTTTAACTGGAGATATCAATATTGATACAATGAAGTACATCAATAAAAATACAAGGGATTATGAGTCTATGTTGGCGGCGAAAGGCTTTCACAAAGGAATTTTCGACGTCACTAGAGAGGAGGTAAAAGTAAATGAAATTGTAAAATCTTGTTTGGATCATTTTTATTTCAAAACAAACAATGAAAGCCATGGAATAAGAACAGGGGTTATAAAAACTAGAATAGCTGACCATTATCTGATAGTAGCCCAGGTTATTTTAACCCGGCAGAACTGACTTTGATTTGAAAACGCGATGACTGACTCACGGTCTTTTGGACCAGGTTTTATATAAAAGTTAGTATATTGAAAAATTATGACTTTATTTGCACAAAAACTCCACTAAAGTCTTTTACATTAGTTTGTGACTACTTTATGTAGGATATATCTGCGTACAAAATATTTATGTAATATAAAAAATATATACTTTGAATTGCTGGAGGTACTTCAATAATAATTGTTATTGCGTTAAAAACGCCCGTATGTTTTACAACGATGTGTTTATACTGTCAAAAACCCCACAAAAGTATTTTACATTAGTGTTTTGAATATTTTATATAAGAAATATGTGCACACTAAATATTTATATGCAACATGAAGCCTTAGCTGACTCACGGTCAAAAACACCAGACATCTAAAGAAATTTTTATTGAACTGAGGGTTAGAGAATGACGGGAAGTGAGTCATGATGTTCCTGGAAAGACGTACGAGAGGTATAGTGAAGGCCAGCCCTGCCGACACCCAAGAAATATAATTTTTATCAAAAAAACTACTAACCCGGTCTTTTAGACAGGTAAAGTCAGTCCTCGCGGGCTAAAAGAAAAAGTCAACACACGGTATACCTAATAAACATCTGGGCTTTGAGAAAATCAATGAAAATAAACTAGCACTAACACTAGGTAATATAAACTGGACTGAGGAAATAAATACAGCTATAGTAAAGGTAAGGTGTCTACTGATAATGGATTTGAACTAATCATAGATAAGTTCAATAAATTATAAAGGGAATGTAAGATACAGGTTAATTACAAAGAGCAGACAGGTAAAAAAATGAAAGTGTGAGAAAGAATAAAGGATGGATATAGATCATGAGGCAAAAGGAATGATAGAAGAAAGGGACAGGTTATTTAGAATATGGTGAAGTGATACAGCTAATATAAGGCACAGACAAAATTATAAATCTTTTAGGAACCGTGTAACTAGTATGTTAAGGGAGAAAAAGAGTTATATTATAGGCAATATTTTACAAAAAAGGTAAAAGATCCGAAACAGGTATGGAATACAGTAAATTTAGTTTTAGGGAGAAATAAAAACTAAAACCTAGATGAAGATTTACGGAAACACTTTACAAATATGAAAGATACAGACATAGCACAAGGATTTGCAGATTCGTTTGAAATGTAAGTCCAAAACATTAAGCATACATGTAGGTTAGGACAATTTAATGACGTATTTGCTGAAGCAGAGGTAGATACTCTACTTGAAGTACCACTGGCTACCATAACTCAAATTAAAAATGTAATTGCTCGGATGGATACTAGTAAGTCACCAGGAATAGATCAAATAGGCCTAAGGTTCACTGATTTAAAATCAGCTTGTGAAAGTATCGCTCCTGTGCTATGTAAGGCTATTAATGAATCACTTAGTGCAGGCTCTTTCCCTGTATGTCTAAAAAAACATCTGTTATAAGGAAAATTTATAAGAAAGGGCAGAGAAATGATTTTAATCAGTATAGGCCTATCTCGTTATTGCCAGCGATTGAAAAGGTATTAGGAAAATATGTGGCTGGTCACTTAAATAGATATTTAGAGCACAATAAATTGATCAATAAGAACCAGTATGGATTTCAAAGGGGTAAGAGTACTCAAAGCCTTTTGGAGGACTTCGGTACCGGTAACACAATAATAGAGAGATTGATAAAGGCAATCATGTAATGGCCCTATTTATTGATTTATCAAAGGCCTTCGATACTATTGATCAAAGGGAATTGATTATTGAGCTATCTAAGTTTGGCATAAAAAATAACCTCCTAAGGTGGTTTGAGTCCTATTTAAGAAATAGGAAATTTGTTGTTAAAGTAGGAAACAGTTTTAGTGAGAGGAAGAATATAGAGTATGGAGTTCCGCAAGGCAGTGTGCTTGGCCCAGTCCATTATATTTATTAATTCTGTTTTTGCAATATGCCAGTTTTTTTAAATATATGGATATGCTGACGATTTGGTGTTAATTGCCTCACATAGGGACTTTCAAGAAGCAGAATCAATGCTGCAGAATGATTTCATTGCCCTGGTTAGATGGGCTCATGACAAAGGCCTTATTATAAATGAAAAGAAAACTGTTAGGTAATTCTATCGAACACCGGACCTATCACGAGTTTAATAATTTTTTTTTGAAAATATTCAAAATTTTACGCTGATTCCGAAAATGACGATCGTTTTTGTCGGAAACGCCGGGAAGACCGGGAAAACGGGGAAAATCGGGAAAAAACGGGAAATTTTTTCCTGTCTCAAATATTGGACTGTGGGTACTCAAATTAAGCGAATTTTCGTCCTGAATACGAATATGTAATTTTTTTTGCTATTAAACCATGTATAAGCGATATATACAGAAAAAACTAAAAAACTAAACTAGAGAATTTAACTAAACAACCCAACCAACCTAACACATTTAAATGTAATTCAGTTATGAAGAAGGTAAAAGGGACGACGGGTTAGGTCGTGTTAGTTAGGTTAAGATAGGTTGGGTTAAGTTAGGTTTGTTAGGTTAGTTTAGGTTAGGTAAAGTTAGGTTAACTTAGATAAATTTCTTAATTGGTCATGCCGGAGGCTGAAGGCCGGAGTACTAACCCCACCTGATTACAATTAATTGTACTCATGTGCCAACCATGGTGGAAGGAATATCAATATACTATTGTGTGCCAACCACCAGGATCGCATAGGGAGGACACTTTTTCATCTGAGACTGTATTTGTTGTTAGATAGTGGCTATTTGTTGAGCTGCATTCTCAAATTTTTAGGATTTCGTCAATTTTTAACTCGTTTAAATTACTTTAAAAACCTCACGTGATGGAAATATAATAGCACTGCTATTATGGCGCAAAAATAGACATGCCAACAACTATTGCAAAGGAGATAAACGTTATATGGTGTAAAATTTAGTAATGCTCGGGTGACGAAAATCCCCAAACCACGGACGTCATTTTCCCGTCCTAGCTATTCACTCTCAGGGACAATGCACGCATTATTATTTACGAAACATTTATGGAAAAAATTTATTAAATTTCATTTGAAACTTAAAAAAAAAGTTTTTAAGACTTAGAACATTAATTAAGCTACAATTTGGCAGGTATTGTATGAACGTTGCTGTTATCCTCCTAAAACGTAATTAACTTAAAGTGCAAAAACGTTCAAAGTATATCTGCCCAGTATTAATTATGAATAAAATATTCTACAGAAAAATACCTTAAGATTGAAATGGATACTGAGAGATACAAACAAATTAAGTAGCCTACTTTGCTACATTATGATAGGTGTTTTATATGTAAAAAAACACAACAACAACATTGTTTGAGGAGATTATCTTTTGCCGTATTACAAGGTAAAGTCTTTATATAAACATACAGGGTGTTGATAAAGAAACCCTTCAGGACTTCGGGATATGGTTACTTACATCAAAACTAAGAAAAAAGTTCCTATAAACATGGGTCCTAAAATGCTCGGTTATCCGTCTGTCGGTCTGTATGTGTTTTTAACATAATTTTGCATAACTTTGGAACCACAAAAGATATCAACTTCAAACTTGGTACTTATATGCTGACTATTAGGACCTATTTTCGTGCGGAGTATCAAGTTTCTACTTTGTACCATTTCAAAATGGCAGCCATTTTTATATTTTAAAACCTAATATCTTAAAAATCGTAAATTTTTCAAAAATTGGACAAGAGACAAAAAAGTTGTGAAATTCTATTTCCTACAAAACCATATCAAGATTATTAAGATCGAACAACAATTAACAGAGTTATTGCAATTTTGCTAACAGAATTCAAGTAAACTTTCCATAGCTACCATAAAACATTCATGCATGTATTTTGTTGGAAAAATTGCAATAACTCCAGACCCATACAGACCGACAGACGGATAACCAAGCATTTTAGGACCCATGTTTATAGGAACCTTTTTCTTAGTTTTGATGTAAGTAACCATATCCCGAAGTCCTGAAGGATTTTTTATCAACACCCTGTATACTTCATCACCAAAGTGGAAGTACAATCTTAAATGACAACTATAGTTTATTTCTGAACTTATGATCAGTAAAATATTAGAGAAAGTTAGAGAGAGAGAAATAATTACATTTATTTGGAAAGTAATCCAACGATTAGGAATCAAAATTAAGGCCAAGAGAAAATAGCCGTATTCTGATTCGACTGCACGATTGTACATTATTGTTTTCAAGACATTCAGCGAACTGACTCTTCAATCACAGAGTGTTACTTTTTTAGTGTTTGAATAATGAACAATTGAGAAATGAAAAAAATGGTGACGGTTTACTGCAGATGGCATATAAGAGTTCGGTTTACTGTATACCTCCTGGCACACTTCACACTTAAGCATCAACGTAAATTAATTATTCAATTCGGTAGCTGAATTTCAAAAGAGTAAACCGATTGCTTAAAAGAGATTCAAAAAGATTGCTTCATTTTTATTTTCTTATTAGGTGTATTGATTTTTTCTTGTTCAATTTGTTTCCTCTTTATTACTCTCAACGTCGTGGTTTCTTTGTTTTCGGAACATTTGGCTTCTGTCGTTGTCGTCTAGTCGATCGTTGGTTGTTGAAATAAAGTAGGAATAGCAATCCAAATTAATTTATTTCTTTGGTCGTTCATAAATTGGGATTGTTCGAAATGTAGTGCACAAAACTTTATTAGTCCAGGCAACGAAAGGTTATAGAGGGAATTGCATGGATCACAATTTTTTACTTTTTAACTTTGTTTGGACTAGTTAGGAGTAAAACATATCAAAAGTCCCCGCCCTTAGCCCTTGAGCCGGCTGGGCTGGAAGGGCCTAAAGGTACAATTTTTTGGTTTTTCCTAAATATCTTGAAAACTATCAACTTTTAGTATCCCCTATTAAATTTGAAAATTAAATTTCCTGTAAGAAATAGTTATTTGTGTATCTAGGGACTCAAGTGCAACTTTTTCTCCCTGAGGGAAACTGTTGTCGCCCGATGGCGGAGCCGAGGGCGACAATTTCCCGAGGGAGAAAAAGTACTTTAGTCCCGTGAAGCACACAAAATTTTTCCCCACCTACAGCATTAACAATAACTAGCTCTAACACTGTAACTTTACCTTCAGATGATCCTTTGCTTCAACAAACTGCATTACAATCACATAGCCTACATAAATAAATAATGCAAGGCATTTAGGCTTTAATTTTAACTATTTTATTCACACTCTTCTTTAAAAATACCCTAGGCCTAATTTATTTGTTCACAAATATGCAGGAATATAGCCTAAACTACAGCAAACTCAAAATGGATACGCTAATACGCTGTCCTGTGGACAACGGAAACGGACGATCGGATGCTGTGACACTCTCTTCAACATAGAGAAACAAATTGAAATCGACAGTGTTGCCATATTTTCTCACTGTCCACCGCGGCGTTGCCGGATTTCTTCCCATGTATTTCTTATGATATTACTTTTAGCATTTAATATGAACCTAGGTAGATCCGACGAGGCATTGTTGTCCTTGAAAATGGCGACTGCACCGGGTTCATGTCCTTGCCGCTAGGCGTCGCTGATCAGCCCCCCCATTCCCCCTTCCGCTCCCCGCATCACGCATCTCACTCCCTGTTCGGTTGGCGATTCTGAGAGATTCAATCATGGCGTCGTCGTTCATTTGTTAGCGCTAGCTACTTCAAACGCGCGGCGGCGGCGGCCTACGGCTAACCAAAGATAAAGGGATACAAAGGAGATGTCTCACTGGATAGCGGGCAGTGAACACAGTCTGCTAGAACGTTCAGGCATTGACTTTGAATCTCTTGAGACATCCCACTCATACGGCGCAGCTGTAGCGATCGGACCTGAGCCAGGATCGGTTGGTTCAGTTAGTTCGTCTGAGCCTCCGCGAGACAGCGCAGCGGACGGTCTTAGTTCATGGCATCGCCACAAGATAGCGCCCTCTACGGCTGTCAGTCCCCCCTTACTCCCCGCTCCCCTCCCCGCTCATCGACCACCGCTTCCGCTGCCGCTGCACCCGCCGGTGCCGTACACTCATGTTCCTCCCACCACCTTCCACCGTAGAATGTGAATTCTTTTTAGAGCTACCATTCCGACGAGGACTAGGAGGCTGTCCGGTCGGAGGTGACCCCAAAACATTTGTTCATTTAGTGACTTAATGACTAATCCGTAAAAAATAGTTAATAGTTGATTTTTTCTCTGTTTCGGTTAGACAATCTTAAAGTAAATAATTACCTATTCTTTAGTTAACTGTTTGTAGAACGGTTTGTTTTGAAAACAACGGGAAATAGTTTGAAACAAATATTTAATACTTGATCTACCTGTTTCGGTTATACAATCTTAAAGTATATAATTATTTTGTAGTAAACTGTTTGTACAACGGTTTGTTTTGAAATAATGGTAGTTTTTATTATGTTATTTATAATTTGTCCACAACATGAATGATACATAGCTGTTTATAAGTGACTTAGCTGTTTATAAGTGACTGGCCCGTGTCGTCACTTATTAAAAACCTAATAAAATAGGCTTTATCGAGTTATACGGTCATTTTATCCTTTGTTCTAATATATGTAGACAATATTGAGAAGTAAAATTAAATTAAATTGCGTAATGTTAAGATCGTTTACCTGTGAATTTCAAAATCATTTATACAATTTTATAACCATAAAACAAATCAGACTTATTAAGGAAACTCGTCTGGTAGTCCGGAAGGACGATTGACTCGAAAATTTGCCTTACGAGATTAACAAATCCAGATTAAAATGTGTGTTTAGGAAAAATAAAGTACAAAAAGATGTGTGAACACGGATTTATTTTCCCTCTAAAATTCTCACTTTCTTGTGATACCCGCCATGCTTCCCTCCAGGTTGACGAATGTCATTTGAAATTTCTTTCACCTTCCAAAGCAATTTGTCTGTTAAAATTTTTCTGATCAAGAACATTCTGTGAGGGTAGCAATCGCTGCCGCACTTCATCCAATTTTTGAAGTTCTTAAAAATTAGTTGTCTACATTTGAAGGGGTCCCGCGTAAAACGTTCTAAACGACAAAAACCTAGTTTTGAGTAATCAACGGTTGAAAGTTGAATTCTAAAATTTACGGTTTTTTTAAGGTTGGAACTTATAATCATGTATAATCTTTTAACACCCTATTTATAACATCAAAATGTAGCATTATATTGAATTTGTACCTGCCATCAAGCATTTTAAAACATTTTACGTGTTTTTTTAGGGGTTAAAACGTTCTAAATGACTGGCGCTTGGAACGTTTTCTGACGGACTGCTCTTCTACTTTGGAAGAAAAAATGAGGGAGAGTAGGAATACCGACAGAAACAAAAATAAAACTGAATATAAAACAATTTTATTCATGTAAGAGTACAAAAACGTAATGTTGTTAATAAAATGTGATACGTCATTGCGCTAAAAGTTATCCACATGTGGTGCTTAAAACGTTATTCTACCCACCTCTTTTGGGGGCTATTTCCAGGCCTTGGCTTCTTATTTTTTGAATAAAGGGTAATCCAACTTTTCTATATTCAATCCTGGTCTTATCCTTCCACTTTCCAATATTTACTTCACGTCTTTTATTTTTATTTTCGCGATTTTGGTCCTTGGGTGACAGCGCAACGACCGGCGGGGATTCCATCTTTTGGCGAATAGAACGTTATTACCCAGAAAGTCCGTGCAGTCCCGCGAAGCACGCAAACTTTGACAGACGAAATCAGGGCTACCAACTCAAATATCTTCAAAACAAAATATACCACGGTGTAGCTCATGTCCTGGAGAACCTTTTTCACTGAATATCTCCGATTTTGAAATTTTGTCGCTTAGAACGTTTTACGGGGGACCCCTTCATTTGGTTTCAATGTTTTCCTTATCCCTACAGTAGAAATGTTTTTCACAGCAGAAATGTATTTCTATAATGGAAATTCCTGTTTTGTAATGTTTATTTTATTCCTAGAATAATTAGAGGTTTTATTTTAAAGTGATGAAGAAATCTGTTAGTTTGTTAAGTAAACTAGTATAATTTGACATGGCTAATGCAAGTTATTGTTAATCTGGCCAAATAAATCTATTACTAGTGGATCCGAGCGCACGGAATTGTGCGCTACTCTAGCAGAGCGATAATTCAAATGGTGACAAATTTAAAACACAATCATGCTAACACGATCCGTCTTGAGGGTTATGTTTACACAAATTAAAAAATAACAGCAATTAAATTATCCAGCTGATCAAAATGTAAACAATTATGTTCTTCATAAGGATAACATGGGAACTTTAAAAGCCAATGGGGCAGAGCCCAAGGGACTTTTTCAAAAATGTAAGGCCAGTTTGCAAATCTACGCGACACGCTCTTTCCAATGAGCCGTCAATGATCAAAATCTGTTAAGAAATGACGGAGGAGTTCATAAGACAAATTTCGTGTTGGCGTATTAATTATATAGATTATTGATTTAGATTTGACTTAATATTAATTTTGGAAAAG
The DNA here is from genome assembly GCA_035578135.1 of Flexamia atlantica. Classification (NCBI taxonomy): domain Eukaryota; kingdom Metazoa; phylum Arthropoda; class Insecta; order Hemiptera; family Cicadellidae; genus Flexamia; species Flexamia atlantica. The sequence goes on along the minus strand of JAQJVK010000001.1, from coordinate 190,142,935 downwards.
TACCCTCCTCTGTCATCAATCCGTTGGTATGGCCGTTCGCGTAGAAACTTTGGGCCGACCAATAGTAGCTAAAAAACGTTTATAGTGGCACGATATTATTATAGTAATAATTATTACCTTTATCTGTCACGATGCTCCCCACATTTTGCCCTTGGGGTTTGGAATAAAAGTATATAATTAATCAAATTGCGTATCAAACCTAAGCCTATGTAATTTGTTGAAAACTTAAATCGCCCGCTATTTTTTTAACCAACAATCCTTTTGAAATATGGTTTGCGGCATTGAATTTTATTTGATTAGACCTATGTGCATATGGACCCATGCTTACATTTAAGATTTGTTCCGACTCTTCGTGGGCCGTCCCCCATTGGAGGTAACATCCTCTTCGGCCTAAAAGATAGCTTCCTAAAAGGTAGGTTTTTAGGTCTGACATTCAATTCCGGAGTTTTGTTATCCAGACATAGGCTGTGAACAATTTTGTATACGATATTTAGGCGAATACTTTGTAATTCTATTAGATTTTTGATCAGCCGCCATTTTGTAAAGAATGGACCTTTTGAAGTGCGGTTTGAAGCATAAAACTCGACTTGAATAGCCCTTTAAAATGACGTACATATCGACCTGTGCTTACATTTAAGATTTTGTACCGCCTCCTTGTGGGCCGTCCCCCACTGGGGGCCAAGAGTCAGTAAACATCTCAGAAAGAATTTTTTTTTACATAGGAGTGTCTGAGCAAAGTTTTATTTCCCAAACCGATTTGGTTAAAAAATATTAAGTCGTTCCGGGACTTGTTTTACACACTGTATAGATGGTATTGGTTTTATTGTCATTGTATTGACGTACCTCCTATACAAAGCCGTAGCTAGGAGGTTTTTTGGGGAGGGGTTTGGGCTCCGCGGTTACAGGAAGTGAAAAAAATAACTTTCTAACCTTTCATTAAAACACAATTTCAACATTTTCTGGGGGGATTTTGACCCCTTGTCCCCCCCATTGGCTACGGCCTTGGTCCTATACCCATACCCATGCACTTCGTCGTAAAATTACAATTACGCCATAACAGGACAAAATGGCCGTCGGTAGAGTTTGCCGTGACAACAGGACTACCTAATAACGGGAGTTTCAAACGTAAAACGAGACAATTGGTCATTTTAATACAAAAAGTCGTGTCCCAAAAGTCCTGGGCCAGTTCAAGTAATAGTTCTGAAGAGTATAAAAAGTTATAAAAGTATATAAGTTTGATTGTTTAAAAATATTTCTGTTTAACAGCTCTACAAAACATAATTTTTGCCCTAGGCTACATGTCTACTGACGTGTAGAGATTATAGACATGTAAATTAGTATTTTGGGGGGAAGGGGTTGACCCAAATTTTCAGACCCAATTGAGGAACTATTCATTGAGAAGTGCGCTTATTAAAATTAACAAAAATCTTTAATATTTCAGTAACATTGTAATAAATCTAATACCTACCTAATATCCATTGCAGAAAAAAACCAATGTAGTCTACTGCTGCAGACGTAATAGATCACGTGAAACAAAACAACAATAAACTACGCCTCACAAAGATCAATGTTTCAGGTGTCAAGTATCACTCACATCCAAAGCCGACCAATACACCAACGCAACTGTCAACAGTGTTAAGACCGTGGTGTCAATTCCCGCCTTTTTTAACAACACATTTCTTGGGGAGGGGGTGAATTGAAATAGTTTCAAGGCCAAGAGTTCTGGCATGCGCAAGCGATTTTAGCAATTTTAGTGGAGGTAAATTTGTTTCACCTGCCACAACTGCTTTGCACTTTGCCATATTGCGCCTCTGGTTCTCAAATGAAATATGAATATATATAATATTGCAAAAATGTTGATACAACTACATTCTTACTTACCTCCATTAGACATAATGCATTATAACTAGCGGCAATTTTTGGGGCCCACGCCGTCCATAAGCCCAATGCTAAAATTAACTTTAGTCTTATGGACGGCGTGGGCCCCAAGAATTGGCGCCAGTTATACATAAATTTAAGTTTTCCCAGTTCCGGGTGGGGCTTTACGGCGTAGCCCCTTGTCTGCTATTTAAAGTAAATCGATACCTGTTATTTAATTTAGATATCTTTTAAAGCTAGTTATCATCGGCTATTTTAAAAATAGTCACACTGATTGCCAGTGTATTTTATTCTATAAATACAGTTACCCAGCTTATGATTGTAAAGTCAATAAAATTTTATCTACATCGGAACGGTTCTTGCTTGGTTTTATAAAAAGGTATAGAGATTACTTGGGGAATTTCATTCAGTTACAAATACAACTAATTGTATTCTTAAACAATAAACAACTATTATTCTACAGATGTTTGTGGTTGGTGTTGTTCCTTTAATGATGGTTGAGCTGTGTTTAAAATAACACCCTCAAAGGAAAATGACAAGCTTTATAATTTTTCTAATGATTACCAACATAAATAGGAAAGAATAAATAAACTCTTAATCGTTTCCTATTCTTGGGCTCTGTCCTACTCTATGAATTCCGAGCGCAAGGCTTGTGATTCAGAGGCGGTGACGGAATCGTAAAAAGATACATCGGCGAAGTGAAAGGTGAGCTCACGGCGCTGGCGCTGCGGCAGCGACAGCGGGGTGGGGGTAGAGAGGGGTTACGCACGTCAGTTACGTCATGCCACGTGTGCGCGCGCTGCACTGAGGGCGGCGCCGGGCGAGCTTCAAGCTATGGCCGCTAGGAGCGACACTGCATGGGAGGCTTGACCCGACTAGTTCGGCTGAAGTCCGCTACGCTTGTTGACGACAGATTTTTGTACAGAATGAGATGTCTCAAAAGATTCAAAGTCAATGGTTCAGGCCGCTGGCCGACGTAGTTGACAACGCTCCCGCCGCAGCGCTGTTGAGGCTGTTCCAGTGATTTTTGTACTAGTTGTTTTATCGTAACAGATATGTGAAAACTAGTTACCGGTACGAATCTATTACATTGCTTGAAGTGCGACTCAGATTCCACCGCAACGCCGCCGCGCGGTCGTTTCAATGGAGCTGTTTGAAATCTAAATGTAGACTAATTGGGGAAATACAACGTAATTTATTGTTAGAAATTCTTTTTTCCTTTTAAAATAAAATGTTAAGAACCTAAAAATGAGACTTGATTATTTTTAATCCTCAGTATGTGGCGATTAAAATAATTATTTTTCATGGCTGGCTGCATGACATTTATTGTATTATTAAAGAAAAACTGTAACAATAGTGCGCTGTAATAAGTTCAATAAATGGAAAATAAAATTAATGATCTAAAAACAGTTTGATACTTCATTTCTTCCATTACAAAATTTGGAATTTGGATCGGGGGGGTAGAGACCCCCATATAATTAAACGCCTTGGTGTGTAGTGTGTTGTATTGGGGATCGGGGGGGGGGAGGGAATGAGTTTTTGTTAAAGTATCCCGTCTTTATTTGGGAATAATCTGGTAACCCTACTCCTAATGCCACGTATTCGTAGAAACTCGTGGCGCCTAAAACTCTTGAGCCGGCCCCGTTACTGTACTCTAGCTTAAACCAGTTACAGTTTAAAATCCATCCATCGGAACATCTTCCAAATTCTGATATGGTCATATCCTGCCTCACATCGGCTCATTCTTTTTTCAGCACAGAGACCACTCACATACACCAGCAAGCTCAACAGTGTTTAAATATGTGGCCACTGCGCCCCGATGGCACTAATATTGTTCCTAGTTCAAATGAACTTAAACCCCTTTAGCACATTATAAATTAGGCATCTCTTCATTATTCAATTAGGAAATCATATTTCTTATAAAATCGTAACAATACACTGAAAGGCCAAGGCCATAATTATTGGAAAGGCCCGTGTTGGAAAGGGAGCCTTTATACTTTTGATAAGGATTGAAAAACAGTAGCAATTTAAAATGTAATTTCTTGGCCATTATTAGTTTATGCGAAAAGTGACAAGTGAAAGTTGATGAACGCCATTCAAAGAGGGCAGTGTATGCCGAATATTTATGATTACATATTAATATTATTGTTGAAGGGCAAAAATACATGAAACATCAGCATAAAAATAAATGGGGCGACCACAGGCGAGGAGCGGCGGCAGCGGCACTGAGGCGGCTCCTTTGAGGCCGCAGCCAGAACTAAAGAACGGCAGTAGTTTTGGGTAGCGCGGCGCGGCGGCGCCGGCGGTCACCTTGATGATGGCAGTTTCCCGCCGAAATTCAAGGCCGGGCGGTTTTCCGAATTTATCGGATCTCTTTTGACAGCTATTTATTTCGATCATACTTGTTGACATTCTACGTATTTAAATTCTATCTAGAAACGTAAATCACACTGTATAAAATTCATAGTTTTTTTGATCAGTTCATTTAGGTTTTTAATAAACATTTTGAAATTTTTGTTTTAATACTGTACCATTTACAAATTTACTGGATTAGAATAAAAATTATAAAACCGTTTCTACTTAAAATAAAATCTATATACTTAATACAATAAGGGTTTTCTCTGTTACATCCCTTTTCCAGCCGTCATACTTAATCGATTTTTACGATTTATATCTCATTGTAAAGCTTATAATGTACATTAGATACATTTACATGAATTTGAAATGGCGACCTACCCAGGTAGGTATTTTAAGCCAAGTATGAATGACAGATGAGTGAAGGATGATTGTAACGTGATCTTGTAGTCTTGTTACTGACTAAGGCCGACATGTTCCTTAGCGCACCGGCGACTGATAGTTAAAATGGCCATTGCTTTTACGGCTTCGACCCCCAAGCCTTTGATTTGTTTCTAGACGGCGCTTTCAACGCTCCATTGCTGACCAAATTGAGTTATAACGGTTTTAAAATGTGATTGTAATTGTAATTTAACAGCTGATTACCTTCAGACGAATTTTTAACCAGTCACGTAGACAGAAATAGGTTGTCTGCAACTAACTGTAAACAAGATCCGATACAGCTTAAGAAAATGAATTCGGACTACTTTTATTGTCAATTTGTAGCCAAATTGAGGGAGGTAAATCATACTTTATTGTAAAGATCCACGATCTAAAGATTGTAAACATATAGTGAAATAATTGAACCGCGATACAGAAAGAAAAAGAGAAAGGCGTAGAGGAAAACGAGTCGACGAGATTAGGAAAAATATGCGCAACCTTCAACCTTCGGCAAGAACAGAAAACTGCTGAGAGACAAAGACAAGTTAAAAATCATGCAGAAAAAATATTTAAATGCGCAATTTGCACATGAGGCCCCCAAGAAAAACTTCCTATATCCTACTGTTGTGCGAGAAGACAACCAAATTCAAAAACAGCGCTTGAGTGGTGAATAACGTGTATGTATTTTCTTCAGTTATAGGCCTTTGTTTATATAGGTTAGATATTTAAATTTAAATTGGTTAATTTGATCAATAAAGATAAAATCGATGGATCGATCCCTACAATTCATGAGGCGAATGGTTCTTTTTTAGAAAAACCATCCCCGGATATTCTCCCAATACTCTAGGTGGTCAAAGCCTTTCTTCACTGCCTCTTAAAGTTATCCACCACAATGCACAGGGTCTTCGGACCAAACTGAGAAAAAAATCAGACTTCGTAAGCGTGTTCCACATACTAGGGTGATTTTGAATGATGATCAAAAGAGACTCCGTGATACGGTTCTTCAGTGGTATTGTTTCACTAAGGATCTGGATGCTTCTGATGAAAGGAGACAACACTACTTGTCTTTGAAGAGGCAGTATAGAGCTAGTATCAGAGCTGAAAAGTCATCTAAAGTGCATAATATCATTCAAAACTCTTCTAATAAAGTCAAAAGCGTATGGGAAATTGTAAATGAGAACAGAGGCAAGAAAAAAATGTCTTCAAATTTTACTCAAACTGTTAAAGATGATAAGGGTGATGTTATTAGTGATCCAAGACTGGTAACAAACATTTTCAATAACTTCTTTATTAGTGTATCTAAACGTGGCTCCTCGTCTGCACCCATCAGTCTTCCCACATGCCAGAGGTCTAGCTCAAAGTCATCATTTTTCCTAACACCTGTTTCGGAAGAGGAGGTTGCTGACTTAATTAGGTCACTAAAACCTAAGACATCATCGGGGTATGACAATATCTCATCTAAATTACTCAAGATATGTAGTCAGTATTTTGTCAAGCCACTTGTCCATTTAATTAACCATTCCTTTGAAAGTGGTGTTTTTCCTGATTATTTGAAGCTATCCATAGTAACGCCCTTGCATAAAAAGGGGAGAGTGGACGTTTTGGACAATTTTAGACCAATTTCAGTTGCCTCAACATTTTCCAAAATCTTTGAGAAGGCGGTTTTAACCAGACTGTGGTCTTTTATGGATTGTGACGTCTTGTTCAACAACCAGTTTGGGTTTGTGAAGGGTGGTTCAACTATCAATGCGATTTTTATGCTGTTGGATAAGGTGGTAAATGCTCTGGATGGTGGTAGATCAGCATCTGGTGTTTTCTTTGATCTTCGAAAGGCGTTTGACATGGTTTCACATAGCCTTCTGTTGGAAAAACTTGACAACATTGGTGTACGTGGTGTAGCCCATCAATGGTTTTCATCCTTTTTATCAAAACGTAGTCAGGTAGTTCAAATACCATTCAAGGATGGAAACGTGATCAAAAGATTCTCATCTGATGTGCAGACCGTTAAGGCGGGTGTGCCACAAGGCTCCATCCTAGGGCCACTCTTGTTTATTTTGTTTGTGAGTGATTTGAAGAGTTGTGTCAAAGATGCTCATTTGTGCTTATTTGCTGATGACACGTCAGTTGTCATCGATAATGAGTGTCGTGAGGATATGGAGGTGAATACTTTTGTGGAGTCCAACTCAATAGTTCAGTGGTTCCGTGAGAATGGTCTTCTTGTAAATACCGAAAAAACTACATTGTTAAATTTCTCAATTACTTCAAAGCGCTGTGATGACCTTAATGTTTTGATTGATGATGTGGAGGTTTGTTCCGAAAACTTTGTAAAATTCTTGGGGCTTTTTGTGGACAAGAATCTGAAATTCTCCTCCCATATTCATAACGTTGCACAGAGGATTTGTTCGGGAATCTTTGTTCTCCGTAGACTTGCAACCTTTACGGATACAGCTGTTCTTCTTTCAGCTTATTATTCTTTGGTTTTTCCCTACCTTTCTTATGCTGTCACAATTTGGGGATCTGAAACATCAAATTCAAATCGTGTATTTGTTCTTCAAAAGAAGGCTATCAGAATAATAGCTGGCATTCGTCAAAGAGAGTCGTGTAAATCTTATTTTAAGGATCTCCGTATCCTTACATTTCCCAGTATTTACATCTTTCAAACATTACTTTTTTTTAAACAAAACCATAGCATTTTCCAACCTCTTGTACCACAGTCGAATTACAACCTTAGAAATACCTTCAAACTAAACATCCCTCACCATAGTACTTCCTTTTTCAAGCGCCACACATTTTATAACGCCGTCACACTATTTAATGCCCTCCCTAACTCTCTGAAGACTGAGGATAGTTATGACCATTTCAAAAGAAAATTAAAGAAATTTTTGAATGAAAAATGTTTTTATTCTGTAAAGGAATTTATAGAAAATAGATAGGAAACATGAATGTATAGTTATTAAGTATTGATTTATTTTGTTTTGTGACGCAAGCCAATGCATTTATATGTTTTATGGCAATAAAGAATGTTTGACTTGACTTGACTAAAAGCCATGCAATTTATTCTAACTGATTCTCACCTATAGGTGAGCTTCTCACGAACAGAAATAATATATTAAAATGCGCAATTAGCGCATGGGCCCCCTAGTATTTTTATTTGAAGACAGTTTGCTATCGGCACATTTTACGATTATACATTAAGTTTTCAAAAAATTATTTATAATCATAGATACGTTTTAATACATTTATTGATTTTATTAGTGCATACACTGTGTTTATTAATTTAAAACAAACCATTTCAATTAAGTCAAGTAATTAAGTGTTGTTGGTGGATATGTTGTAGAGAAATGAGTTATAATCAGCCAATCCGAATGTGACACGGTTGTTACATAATAGTCTTCTATTAACCGTGTTTTGGATCCAATTTTGGATTCCACCATTGAATTCAGCTTAAAAACAAAAAATTTAGTATTATGAGTTATAGCTCTATGCCCATTGGTTACCGAGATACTATTGAAAGTGGTAAACAAATTACGTTGTCCCAATGTTAACCTTATAGGAAACTAGCAGATATACCCTCAGCTTCGCCCGCTGAAAGGAGACAAATAAAACCCCCCTCCAACCCCCCCCTCCACAAACCCCCCTTCCTTGTGCAATTTTTAGGAATAATTAACAAATGGACTGATTTATTTGGGTCATGTGCGTGCAATTAAACCCTTAAGATGCAGCTTATAATTCCACTCTAGATGAAAATGAGAAAGTGTAACGCTTCCTCTAAACATGTTTCCCTCATGATTAGCAAATGTTATAAATTAACTTCCTCCAATTTCCCAATATAGAGAATGAAGATAACCCGGAATATAAAACAAAGATGACACTAAGGATGGATTTTCGACTTGACATCAATCTGAATTTAGCACGTTTTTGAAAATAAACCGAAAATTGTAAGAAAGAGTAGGAGGTAAATATCTTGGCCAAAAACCTATTTCCCCAAAAAGTTTCTCATTAAATTTTTAAATTTTATTCTTTCAGTAGATTAGTTCTCTTACCTTTTCTGTTTCCTGAAAATATTCTACAGGACTCCCATCCATAGTTAGGAAAAACTAAAATTGCCGCCATTTTTTTCAAATAATCAATTGAAAGCATATAAAGAATAATTGTGCCAAGTTTCATGGCCCAAAGTCTTGTGGATTTTGAGAAATTAAGCTTTGAAAGTTAAAAGTGGCCGCCATATTGTATTTTATAATATACCATATGTAGGCCTTTAGAGACAAAATATTGCAAAATCCTTTCTTAGTACGCATCTAGAGCCTGTAAGGAATATTTGTGCCGAGTTTCATGGCTCTAAGCCTTATAGTTTTTGAGAAACTGTGATCAGTCAGTCAATGGGTTTTGGCTTTTATATATATAGAAAATAAGTAAAATTCTATATCTCGCCTACTTCTAAACTAATCTTAATAAAACTTGATTCGTGGCTTCATCTAGTTGAGATCTACTTGATTATGATCTAAAATCCCCCCTTTTTACATTTTCGTGGCAGCAAACCTACATACTCACATCCCATATTATTTTTTTTAGAATATTTTTGCATGCCTATTTATGATGAACCAAAGTTGACAAAACTTGATATAAGGCTTATTTTCAATTATTATTTATCTAAGCATTTTAAATTCGCTGAGGATGCAGGTTTGCTGCAAGGGGGAGGGGTGTATTTGAATTATAAGCACAAAATTAAAAAATGTGCATAATATATACTTTGTTTCCACTCAAAACTTCACCCACCGTCAGAATATGGCGCAAACTCATTTATTGCTTAATGAAGACGTTCAAAGCCTATTAAAATGATTTCCAGCTTCCTCCCAATTTTCGGGAGCTTCAAGTCTAATTTGCCTGGGCTATAATTAAAGGATGCAATTTTATCGTATTTTTAAATCATGAAGTATATTAAACAATTGAAAAAAATTGTAAACTATTTCAAATAATAATACAATATCATAAACGTTTTATTCCTTACAAATCAATTATTTAGACTAGACCTCGAGATCTGCGGTGCTTCTTCGGGGAGAAGCATTTGGGGGCGTTTAGTGACCTTGGCTGCCTTGACTATGACTACTCCAAATACGGCCGTTTTCGTGGAAACTCCGCGGACACGTGGTGAACTTGACACCCCGCTCTAAATTTACCCGCCTCACCACCCCTCATTGGTTCTCACATCCACAAACCTATTAAATTAAATTATCCAGCTGATCAAAATGTAAACAATTATGTTCTTCATAAGGATAACATGGGAACTTTAAAAGCCAATGGGGCAGAGCCAAAGGGACTTTTTCAAAAATGTAAGGCCAGTTTGCAAATCTACGCGACCCGCTCTTTCCAATGAGCCGTCAATGATCAAAATCGGTTAAGAAATGACGGAGGAGTTCATAAGACAAATTTCGTGTTGGCGGATTAATTATATAGATTATAATTAATTTTTATTTTCAAATTTAAAAGTTGTATAGGTAAAGGCTAGGATCGCAATCTAATTACGCAATATCGAATTACCAAATGGTTTTTACATTTGATTAAACCAAAGCCGTAGCCAGAAAAAAATTTGTGTGGGGGTTTGGACTCTGCGGTTACAGGAAGTGAAAAAAATAACTTTCTAACCTTAATTTAAACGCAATTAATTTCAACATTTTCGGGGGAGGTTTTGACCCCTGACCCCCCCCCCCCCCATTGGCTACGGAGCACGATTCAGTCCCCTCATTCAGAGCGCTATCGGCACGACGCGCGACCAGGAAAATCACTACTGTAGGCTGTATTAGAGCAAGCAGAAGTTAATTTATTTCGCTATTGCAATAACAAAGTACAGTTAAAAACCATGAATACAAATTACTGTAATTGCAAACAATAGTTAACAACAGTTTGATGTTTTAAAGCTTTTGTCGCTTTTGTTTTCACGTGTCTATTTAATTTTTTAGTTTTAACTTTAAGTTTTCTTTCGACTTCTCACCTTCTCACTGACGGGTTCTGCGGGAACACGTGGTATACAACTTTTGTGGAAGTTCGAGAATCGTTTCTACAAGAAGCTACACTACAGGCCATCATTATTTAAACACATTTTAAACTATTAGCAGCTTATTAAAAATATATACTTAAATAAATTACACTTGTATCGGCACGAATAACAATGGTTTATTGGAGTGTAGGCGCGCGCGAAAAAGCGTGCGCGAATAGTTCAGTATCAATTTACGAATAATACTATCCCATTCAAAGAAAAATTCCCAATTTTTCCCTCATTTCTTCAATACCATCCCATATTCCATATTTGGGATAAAAATCCCCGAAAGGAAAAATACGTGAGCAGTCCTCGAGTTTCGACGCGCTCGCCCGGGTTTTTAGCGCTCTCCAGTAAACCAGGTCTGTTCAACCTGAGTAAGTGGGAAAACTAGACGCGCTAGAGAAAAGGTTTTAATAAAAAGTGTAAAGTTCACTTCATTAGCTACATATTTCGTGCAGACGAAACTTACCAAAAAATAATAAAAGTTGTAGCCGACTAACCTTTTCAAATCTCAATAATAAAAATACGTTGTTTTTCGTCGTAAAAATTATCCATAAGTCTTATCTAGAACATAATTAGATTTTTATATTCGTCAATTTATGCAGATTATAAATATATATGGTTCGACCCAAATATCTCACTTCTGGAGATAAACAGTGATAGAAAAGCCGCGCGTATCAGTCAGACAAGTACAGCGGCCGCCAACAGCTGTGTACCTTCGCCATGTCACCACAGAAAAATAAATAAGTAAACTTATTTACTTATTTAGAAACTTATTCTTATAAGAAAACTAAATAAGAAAACTTATTTAGTTTTCTGTTATGTCACTAAGGGGAGTTAAGGCATCGTCGGCTTTTGGCTGAGATCAAAGATTTGGCGCAGCCCTTCTATTCTGTAGTCCTGGGTGAACCCTCCCGCTGCCTAACCAAGACACAATCAAAGAATGCCGCCGCCACAGCCGCGCCGCGCGCCGGCAGCCGCGCCATTTACCGCTTTCCCTGCTGTTTTGTAACTTTTATATCCTGAGAAAATTTGGCGAAGGTTCATATTTGGACCTAGCCCATTGGTTATTGGGCTATTAATTTATTTTTTTTAAGATTTTTATTCATATTATAAACAAGGAAATACCGCCTCAAACTAAAAAATTATTCTGTTACTGTTACTGCCTACAAAAATATTATTAATGACTAAAAAAATAGTAAGTTGTATATATAAAATTTTATTTAGTGATGAAGTCAGTATCGTTGAACTTAAGGTCATTTTATAACATTTCTATACGTTAAATATGCATTTTCTTAGTTATTTTTGTTATATAACTTTACTAAAATTATACATTTCCGTTTAAGAAATTAAATTTTGCATCGATGTTGTGCCTTGATAGCTTCTTTACTTCAATCATACGTTCTCATTCTAGGTACTTTGCCGGTTACGGTGTTCGGGCCAGCTTGAAGCAGTTTGATGGCGACGAGTGCAGAAAAGAGTTAATCATGGCTCCATCGGCTGCCGACACCGAAGAGTCCCTCATCAGGAATCGAGAATACCGATGTGATACATCGAACCTCATGTATCCAAAAGATGAGACGGTGGAAGTAGTGGATGCTGCACTCTCAGTTTTGGACTCCATGTTGAAAAAGAACATGCATCGTCCCAACTTTAAACAGGCAGTCCTATTAAAAACCAAAAGAAGAATTTTTAAGATGCATCAGCTAAAATGCAATACGGAATGCGTCATACACCGGGAATGCATCTTAAACAAAATCCTGATTGCCAAAATTAAAAGAGGTTTGCAGGCCATGTCCCAGAATCTGCGGCAACCCGGTGGGAAGTACGGCGGTTACTGGGGAAAAATATGAAAATCAATAACAAAAGAATTGATCCCTTATTTAATATGAATAAATAAATAATTCAAAATTCACAAACTCAAAATTTATTATCTTTAACATTAATTGATTCTATTCTCTTTGATGTTAAAGTATTTTCATAACCAAGTTTATCTGTGGCCACCAGTCATTTTTTTTTATAAATTAGTAATTCAAAAAATAAAAATTTATAAACTAAAATATTGATTCTGTTGTCTTCAATGTTATTTTTATTACCAAGTTTAACTATGGCCACCCATCAAAATTTTTGGGAGACGAAAGCGGTGTTATCTATGTCCCCGTCAAGACTCCTGGGTAACGTCAAGTTTAAATTTAATATAATTTGATCAGTTAGGCCTATAATCAGTTTATCAAATAACTCTATCAAATCTGATTATATAGGATATGAGATGTAAAGTAGTCTCAATATTTACATTACTTCACGGCAGAAGATACACGTCATGTACACGCATTCATTATAATTTTCTAAGTGTACGTGTATAAAGTTAAAACCATTCAGAAAATTAAGTTTGTTGTGCAGAATTAAATTTAACTAATTTCAAATCATATTAATAAGAAGTGGCTATGTAAAAAATTAGTAAAAAAGATTTCCACTTCTCCCATTGATTAAAATGACAAACTCGGTGATTATGAAACTCAGTGTTACGTATGATTAATATAATTTGATTATTATATATATATAAGTGGCGTATATAAGGGGGGGCCCAAGGGGCCCGGGCCCCCCCCCCGAAATTAAAAGGGTAAAACATTAGGGAATTAAATAGCGTGATTTATTTAGATAAATTATATGCAAGATTTTGTCAGCAGCAAGCATAAAATTGAGGATTCATTAATTTAGAGCAATAAGGATTTGTAATGACCTTATCCGGTATCTTCCACCTGATATAGTTTTGTTATATCAGACTACACTATTATTTTGCGTAGTGCGTCACTGCGCGGACGGGCGGCAGTTGTTGTACTCAAGCGAGTGGGTGCAAAATCTGATTTTTTTTGGCCTGGGCGCTGGTGCTGAGTCGTTCATTATTCAGGCTGATGGTGGAATCGAATCATAAGAAGGTGGAGGCGCGAGAAGGGCGTTATGAGTTTTGTTAAAATATATGCGAAATGACGGCCGCGAAATGACCGACAGTTTTACAGCTGAGATGTTTCGCGGCTGCAATAGCGCCAAGTACGTCCTCTATGATACAACCGAGATTACCGGCTACGATACAACCGTTAGAGTTTATTACCGCAAAGTGACCGTGGAAATTCGCCGATCGCTACAAATCCTAGAGATTTGTTTTGTAACACAACCAAGATTCGTCGGCTGCAAATAATCGAGGTATTTGTCGGCCTCGAAACGTCCGAGATACTTGCGTACCAACCGCTGCAAAAAAGACCGATTTTTCGACCATGACATGGCCAGTACATACATCGGCCGCGAAAAGAGCAAGAGACTTGTCGGACGCAATGCGACCAAGAGATCTGCCGGCGGCGGCAGAGCAGGCAATTTACCGGCCGCAAAACGAGCGAGTAATTTTTCGACTGTGGGACGTACGTGCGATTTTCGGGCCAAAATACGACCGAGAGATATGAGGGCCACGGGGAGACATGCTTGATGGCTATAATGCGACAGGGATTTCCAAGATTTTTCGGCTGCGATGCTACCGAGAGATCTGCTGGCTGCGAAGCGAGCGAGCGATCTTCCGGTCACAATATGGTCGAGAGATTTTCCAGCTGCGATGTAAACGACTGATTTCCGGCCAGTATATTACCGAAAAATTTGTTTGTTGCGATTCGATCGAGAGAGTTGCCGGCTGCATTGCCGATTCCAACGATGAAAACGGCTACATTCCGTTTCGTTTTAACTCGAGCATCAAAATTCCCGATCACATGTTTAAATTCATTATTTTTTCCCGACTTTCAGCGAATTTCTCCTCCAGGAAAGAGGCTATCACCGAAGGGCTCATATAGTAAGACCTAAGCCCGGGACATCATAACTTTTTGCTGTGGAACCCCAGACACCAAGACCCCATTCGTTAAAATTTATGTCGTGGTGGTAGAATTTACTCGTTCTTTTTTTATGACGTATACATTTTTATTCAAGCATTTGAAACTCGCTGATTGTGCAATTCTACTCCAACGGGGGTATTCTGGAATTGCCGATTGATAGACACCCTGCAAAGGATTTTAAGAGAATCGACGACCACGATACAACCAGCCGACTCTCGACTACGAAACGGCCGAGATAAAAAGAAAGCGCGATATGATAATGAAGCTTTGGTAGCCACGAAATGCATGGCCGAGAGATGATCGCGGCGAAACAATCAAGAGAATTTCAGACCGCGGCAATGCGACCAAGAGATTTTTTGGCCACAAATTAAATAAATCATTCACTGTTGTTTACGAATTGTTAATTGGATATTATAAAATTTTAACATTGAAAAACACCACAATATTTGTATAATTTAATTTTGTGAGGCCTTTTGCCAGCTGGCATCAGCAAACATGTACACAAACACAAATATCGGTGTTTTAATGTTAAAAAATCAGCTTGAGCTAGTAAAATTATAATCCCAAATTATTTGGCGGAGCAAGTGCCACCCTCCCCCCTAGTTATACACCTATGATTAGGTCTGGAAAATTGTCACGTTTGGGAGGAGGGGCGGCGAAATGCTTTGGGCCCATGGGCGGCAAAATCTTAAATCCCGCCCTGGCCCCCCCCCCGAAAATAATTTCTATATACGCCACTGATTTGATATAATAATATATATAATGTAAGGTGTATATAATAATAACCCCGTTGCAGCAGACCTGCATACTCAGCGAATTTCAAGTGCATAAATAAATAATTTAAAGTCTCGCATCAAGTAAAATCAATATACATTCAAAAGAAAGCGTGAAAAAATACTCTCCTAGTGGCTTTTAGGAGCAAAAGGCTACAAAAAAATAATAGCCTATGCTTGGCACGAAAATGCGATGTTCAAAAATTCAAAACAGCTGGCTTTTCCAATTTAACCATATGAAGAAATGACCAGCTGTTTAAGTTTGAGCAAAAAAATTCGTAAAAATCATCAGTAACAATCTGTATTCGCTATAGTACATTTATTTGACATATTTAGTTATCTGGCCTTTAAATAAGCCATATGTCTGTATCCACCATATGGCTTTGAATCAAACATCAGCTCACATACTTTAATGTAAACAAAGCAGACGTTTTAGATCCCAATGCTACTTCCCAATGCTACTTAAATGGCAGTTATTTTATGTTATTTTTTGTTTTCTAGCAAACTTTAAGAAATTACAGTACTTTTCCTGAGTCCCAGACATTAAAACATTTAATTTGTGCCCTTTTCCCTCATCCTGTGACTTGCCAAATGCCCACAATTGCTATTCAAAAATAAATTATTCTCCATAAGATTAGTATGGAAAAATGCAGGTTTGCTGCCACAGAAATTTGAAAATGAGGTATCATAGGCTAAAATCCAATAAATCTAAACTATATGAAGCCCCATGCCAGTTCTTATCAGGATATTATGAGAAATGAGCTAACTACACAACTTTTTTAACTACCCATAAGGTTAACATGGAGAATGAGTATGCAGGTTTGCTGCATTGAAAATGTAAAAATAGGGTATTTTAGGCCATAATCCATTATATTTCAACGAGATGAAGCCACATACAAAGTTTTATCAAGATGCGTTAGGAAGTAAGGAAGATATAGGATTTTTTTATTTCCCATAAGGATAACATGGGAAATGAGTATGCAGGTTTGCTGCCATTAAAATGGAAATATCGGGGATTTTAGACTAAAATGCATTAGATGTCATCTAAATGAAGCGACAAACTAAGTTTCATTAAGCTTTGTTGTGAAATAAGCGAGATATAGAATTTTACTTATTTCCCATAAGGTTAACATAGGGACAACGTACTGTGTTTACCACTTTAATATCTCGGTAACCAATGGACATAGAGCAATAATTCAAAATACTAAATTGTTTGTTTTTTCGAGCTGAATTCAATGGTGCCAAATAAAATTGGATTATTTTTATTTTTCTATGTGAAAAACCCAAAAAACCCATTTTTGGGGGGTTTACCCCCCTTTACCCCCCCTACCAGTGGTCCGATCGGGCTGGTTTTCGAACTCATCCGAATAATTACTACTTTACACACCTGTGCCAAATTTCATTCCGATCGGACCATTTTTGCGAGCGCTATCGTGCTTACAGACACATAGATATATATATATATATATATATATATATATATAGAAATTTGAATGAATGGTGTTTTTTGCTTCTGGGGGCCCCAAAACGAAAAGTTATCATGGTCTTGGGCTTAGGTCTTACCATGAGACCTACGGTAATAGCTTCTTCCCTATAGGGGAAATTCGCTAAAACTATTTAATACAAATATGAAATAGTGTTCGATAAAAAGGAAAAAAATTAACTTCAATCTCCATATGAGTAAGCGAGTCGGGTAAGGACGGAGCAGTTGCAAGGAACGGTTCCACGACGAAATGGTTTCCCTCTCCCTCGCGCCGAGTAACCTCTCTCTTCCTCCTATTGAAGTAGCCGATGGATTTCTCGTGCACCTCAGCCACATTGCCCAAGCTTTCTAGTTTTGCCACATGAGCGCCACCGGCCCGCGTCAAAAATGACTCACCAGAGCGAAGTTCTTCTGATATCCGATAGAGCGCAGCACGGTCGTTCCATCGACATCGGAAAGCACTGTGTGAGACATCTCCTTTGTATCCTTTTACCTATGGGCTAACCTACTGCTGCATACTTCGTGGGATATCGACTGATCTAATCCTGTGACGGTTACGAACGTATAAAAATAACGCTGACCGTACTCGATGTGTTGTATTCTTAACCTTGCGAGGAATTTAGTTATTCTACTACCGTTACCCATATTACGCTACTATGATTTAATAAGTTGTAATTTTAATAAACCAATAATTATACAGGTAGAAGGATAAAAAAAATAACTTACCTCCTTTAACATTTCTCAATACTTCTTAAATGTCATATTATTTAATAATGTTTCTTAGCTAAAGTGTTATTTACAGTATTTACAATGAGCGGTGTTTTTCCTCTGACAGCCTACTGCAAAAAACAAAATAAATGATTTAGGTATCGTCAATAAACTCCGTCATGTTTTTTCCTTAAAATATAATATCTGGGAAGAATGTTAAAAGTTATAGTATGAGGCAAATGAAGTGCCCGAGGTCGTTCATAGGTACAATACTAAAAATTACAACTGTCTTATGGGCGGAATATGCTATTTTATTTTATTCTTATAGCTGTTAATTTTTAACAATACAAAATTTTAGTTTTAGCGAATTTCCCCTATAGGGAAGAAGCTATTACCGTAGGTCTCATGGTAAGACCTAGGCCCGAGACCATTATAACTTTTTTTGAGATTTAGTGTAGTTTAGTCTAAAATCACCGCAATTTCCATTTTTGTGGCGGCAAACCTGCATACTCATTCCCCATGTTATCCTCATGGGCAATAAAAAAAATCCATATCTTCATTATTTCTGAATTTATCTTGATAAAACTTGGTATGGCTTTTCTAGATAAGATCCACTAAATATTGAAACTAAACCATCTAATTTTAACATGCCTGTAACAGCAAACCTGCATACTCATTCCCCATGTTATTCTTATGGAGATCACGAAAACATGTCATTACCTCGCTACATTGGATGGAAGTATTTTTTTGACATTTTAAATTCGCTGAGTATGCAGTTCTGCTGCAACGGGGGGTATTTTTGTTGATATCTTCCGTCTTCCTCTTATTTGTTTGCAATTTTCCCACGATATATTTAATTTCAGTGGGAAGAATGCAAAAATGAAGATCTGTTTGAATAAACGACGCGACGTAAGCTGTTAACAAATATATTAGCTATTTCATTGTAAACTAATGATCCGCGAAAACAGATTGCGGGATTTCGAGACGCGATCGAATTTGCCCCCAAGTTGTCAGTCGTCAGCTCTGGGGTTAGTGGCGTTCGTAGCGGATGACGGTATCGTTTGAAGTTGCCGCACCCGCTGGTGCCGTCAGGTGAGCTTGCCGGGTTGCTACCCTTTCCAGACCAAACGCGCGCTCTGCTCCGCGGCCGCCGCACAGTGGGGTATTTGCCTAATCCAGCCGGAGAAAAATATTTTCTGATGTTATATACTGCGGAAACACTGAGTTTTATCACTTAGAGGATAAAAAAGAAAAACACAGGCCTACACCTTTTTTGTAAAATTTACAAGATTTATAGGGTTTTGTGCAAAAACACCCAATTTTTTAAACAATTATTTTTATTGATGTGATTAGCCCAGATAAGGTAGACAAATGTAAGGATAAAAAATCCGAAAGACGGCACGGTTGCTTATCAGACTCATCTGAACCTCATTTTTAAAGTACCCGAGGGTTTGGCTAAACTTGTTGTGGTTTAGAAGATAAAGAATATTCCGAGAATTCATAAAAAATTATAAAAATTACAGCCACCATTTTTATACGAATTTAGATAATTAATTCTATTATATTTTCATCAAAATTTTCCTTTCACAAGTACCTTTGAAATAATATACAATGTGCTATTGGTTTATTTGGAGAATTCTAAGATTCAAACCAAAAACCTTTATTTATGGAACACCCTGTTCTTTTCCTCGAGCATAGTCTCCATCTCCCGGGACATTTTTAAAATGTGAAATAAAGGGAATGAGATTAAGAAACCACATAAGGAGTCAAAACCCTTGTATAAATAAAGATCAATGGATGGCTATCAAACACAGTCTGAGCAATGAGAGTGTTTTTTGGCAACGTTGGGCTAAGATTGCAAGCCTCGCAGGTGGCCTGATTTGGTAAGAAACCCGGCCATATCGTTGAAAAAATTTCCTCGACAAGCATTCGAAGACAAATTATTTCGCCTTAAATTATTGTAACCTTAATTGTAAGCTTTTAATAGTAAGAATGATTAAAGATTAATTATTAACAATAAATGATTATGTATGAGTGAAATATAGTGAATTTAAAATATAACAGTATAGGATTTTCCTTTAGGTAACTAAGCTTTGCATGAAATTATCGAAATATTACAATAATCTCAACAGCGTGTTTTCATATTCAATAGTAAAAACAGCATTGTACGGAAATAGCTTAATAGCGTTATGACCTCTTCAAATCTATGTAAAAAATCTCGTTTAAATGTAACTGGGAAATAATGTACATTTGAAAATAGATTATATAGGTAAATATAATTTTATTGTACGTTAGTAATTATGAATTACAATATTACAAAATTTTTTGTCGCTCATAATTCGCCAAAAGTCGGATTTGTGGCGTCGGCGACACGGCCAGCGTGAGCGGCGGGGCGGGACGTTGATGCGGTGCGGGTGCGGGGAGGGGAAGGAGTCGAGAGCCCAGTCGCCATAATGACGACTGATGTCTAGTACAGCAATAAGTCCCGCTGCGGAGGACCCGAGAGAGGCGAGGAGTGGGGGAAGTGTAGCCAGTGTTGCCAGCAGTGCAATGACGGCGCTAGGTGAGGCGTGCAATGAAAACAGAATGCAAGTGATTCCCTCGCTGTTATTTATTAATAAAGCTAGTTTAATACATTGAGTTAATACTTTTATTTTGAATATTGGTTTCGAGTTATTTGCGGGACGAAAGCAATAACTTCATATAACAATGTCTCACTGATGCAAAGTGTTATAAAATACCAAAATTAGTTTAAAATAAATCACGTTGTTGTTTGGTTCTACATACTAATATTTTTTAACTGATTTAACTATCTAAGTTTATATCACCTGGGTCGTTATTTAACATCATATTAGTACTTTAGTCTTACCTTTTGAACCTATTATTGTTATTGTAGATTCGTAAAATAGTAGGATCATCCCAATGAGCATAAAAATGAGTTACAATACTTAATATACTTTTAAAACATTTCAATATAAGAATGATTAAAAAATTATTTTAAAACATTCTTATATTGAAATGTTTTAAAAGTATATGTTTAAAAGTTGTAATGTTTTAACAAGACTTAAAACAAATTTGAACTGTTTTAATACAAATTATTTGACGTCAAACTTAAGAAATTTTGATATCAGTTTTAATACTTTAAAATTGTTTTGAAATAATTTTAATATGTGTTTTACTAAATTACATTAATACTATTCTCAATATAAGTTTGAAACATTTTTAAAACATGTTCTGATAAAAGTTAATTTTAAAATAATTCTAAAATTGTTTTCATACAAGTCCTAACAATTTTAAAATTATTTCAAAAAAGGTTTTTTAATCGTACTGATATGAAACCGTTGTCAAATTTCAATATACTGATAACAGTTTTAATACGAGTATGAAACTTATTTAAACAAATTTTAGCTCATTTTTTTGCTAATTGGGATAAGGTAAGCCTTTAAGTACTATGATTTGTGTTACAGACTATTGCAACTATAATTAAATGTTTTCACATTATGTTCAAATTTAATTTATAAATTTAAAAACCACCTAACTTTCCATTGTGTATGTCTATAACTGTAATACAGTAAACTAATAAACTTTCCGTTCTTATAATTTTTTCTTGACAGTTACAAATAGAACATGACATAGAGATTAAAGTTTTCAAAAAAGTGTTTTACTTCGCACAAATATAATATTATTACACTTTAAATAAAGTTTTTATCGTCTAATATTTACGTTACTAACAAAAAGGGGCGTTATGACTTGGCAAATTTGGTGATGTTATTTGTAATGACTTCACGCATATGGGTGGTTAAAAAATAATCTAGACAGTCTAGAATTCCCATAGCATGTAACAAAAATCTGGCAACTAGTGCCTGCTATATTGATGCCGCAAACTGCGTGCCAAGACTGTACAACACATTGCTCCTGCGAATTTCGCAGGGGGTGTATAACAATAAAACTGACTAGACTACATTTGCGTGTTTGCAATGATATAAATAAAAATATTTCCTAATTTATTTTGTTGTCTCTTGATTTCTCTCCCCCCTAAATGCTCTCCCCCTTAACTTTTGCTTGAACGCATCTCCTCTTTCCTACCTTTCCCCAACCTTATTAAAATGAACTCGCCCACTGCTATTGCGCCTGCTTGACAAGTGTCAAAAAATTTCATGGGTTTGGCGCATTCGCTCAGTGAAATCAGTTGTGTTTCCTGTATTTGTTTCCAGTGTCTGGTTCTATAGCATTACTTTATATGTGTTTTTGCATGTTCCACGTATCCTACCACATCAGAGGTAAGTGTTTTCGTAGGATAAGTATGGGCGGATTTCTGGGGGTGCCTGGCATCCACTGATATTTGGTGGATTTGTTGGTAAAAAAGGGGAAAATATTTTCACCATAACTTTGATTGAGGTATTTGCATAAATTAAAAATAATGACGCAGCCGTCTAATGTACGAATCCGCCATGAGTTCTCATCCCTGCCGCAGCCGCGCCACCTGTCACGTCGCCAAGAGCGGCTAGTTCCATGTCCTTCACGATGGAGCGCGCCAGTTGTGGCTCGTTCAATGCCAACAATACCTCGTCCGATCTAGATGTGTAAAATCAATGCTTTTAGTCCCGTGGGACTAAAGTAAGTAAGTAAGTAAATCTCATGGGGTATAAACTAGTACTTTAGTATTCTATTCCAGGGACTAAAAGACGACTATAGATAGTAGGTGGAGGAAAAATATATAATATGTCTACTTTGGTCCAACCGTTTACAAGGTAAGCACTAATTTTGTTAATATTTAAAAAATATCCCTTCCATAAGAAATACATGTAAATTTGTGGGTAACATAGATGTCCAATTGGGCAACGTTTTTTTCACCTAAAGAAAATTGAACATCATTCAGGAAATATTGACAAAATTTCCAGTAATTTGACACCTCAATCATAAAAATTGGTCTAAAATTAAGGTGTTGGCGAGCTCACAAAAAACGTTATTTTTCAAGGAATTATTACAATTTGTTATGATTGAGGTGTCAAATTACTGGAAATTTCGTCAATATTTCCTGAATGCTGTTCATTGAAAAAAACGTTGCCCAATTGGGCATCTATGTTACCCACAAATTTACATGTTTTTCTTATGGAAGGGATATTTTTTTAATATTAACAAAATTAGTGCTTACCTTGTAAACGGTTGGACCAAAGTAGACATATTATATATTTTTCTTACAGGAAATTTAATTTTCTTTAATTTTCAAATTTAATAGGGAATACTAAAAGTTGATAGTTTTCAAGATATTAAGGAAAAACCAAAAAATTGCACCTTTAGGCCCTTCCAGCCCAGCCAGCTCAAGGGCTAAGGTCGGGGACTTTTGATATGTTTTACTCCTAACTAGTCCAAACAAAGTTACAAAGTCAAAAATTGTGATCCATGCAATTCCCTCTATACCTCTTTTTGAGCATTCATTGCCTGGACTATATGTTATTGTTTAGAAGTGAAATGTCTTTACCGACCAAGTCTAATCGTCCACTGTTAAGTACCCATTGCTCGGCTCGCTGGATGTCTTTCGGAATCCTAGAAAAAGACATACTTGGAAATTTCTTTTTAACATTTTTGCAATTGTGTGCTGAAACAATTCCCCTCTTGAACACAATTCCTTGATCAAACTGTTGTCCAATTAAAATATAATTACTTTTTGATTTAAACAATTTTATACACGTTAAAATGTAAACAAAGTGTATATTGTGTTGTAAAAACTATGATATAAACAAAATTTTGACACACAGTTAGACATCACCTGATTGTCTCTTGAAAGATTGTTTTTTTGCTACCATAATTGCATAGGGAGTGCACGTTTTTCTTTTGAGTGACGGGACTGTTACGTTTTTTTGGAAGGTGGTTAATGACACATCATGCGATTTTCTTGTGAATAGATTAATTGTGCTTGCGTGCCACCAGGGTTGCGTAGGGGGGACACTTTTTGCACCCAATATTCGAGACTGTATTTTTCCTAGACGGTGGCACCGGTCTGACACTTAAATGGAGCCAAGCGGTAAGCTTATTGGAGCGGGTTAGTTCGATGCACTTTATTCAGATGGCGTTGTAAAAACATGACTTTCTTCTTCTTCACTAATTCAGCCAATCAGAACGAATGATAAAAGAATGAATGAATGAATGACGATAACGATCTGCTAACTTCCCGTTCCGTTTCCCCTGATTTTCTGTCACGACGCGACGTGTACACAACCATAACGATTTAGATTTAATTTGAGTGTGGGAAAATACCTAATGTACGTTTGCAGAAAGTTGTTCTAGTGTAAGTAGTTTCGCAAAATACTGTACTGCGTGATTCATGTTGTGCCTAAAGCTATTGATGGGAAATAAATACGTAGATGTTTACATAAAAGCACTTAATAAAAATTAACCAAGTTAATTTTTATTAAGTGCTTTTATGTAAAGATCTACGTATTTATTTTCTATCAATCGCTTTAAGCACAATAAGAATCACTCAGTACAGTATTTCGCGAAACAACTTGCACTAACGGCAAACGCACTTAACCTAAACAAACCGGTAAAGTCATTAAAATTGAAAGTCTAGCAAACAAAACAAGAAAACGAAAATCTAAACAAAGCAGACGATGACGATCGATATGTCACATTGACGACGATCGATATGTCGCATCGACATAACCAAATTTTTCGAAATGGTCCGCTATTTGTTTGTGAAGCAAAGATTCAAAAATTTTAGACACTATCGGAACAATTGATATAGGACGATAATTGTTCTCAGCCTTTCTGTCACCCTTTTTGTAGACAGGTACAACTTTAATTTGTTTTAGCTGGTTAGGGAAAACACATCCTTTGATTAAACATTCATTGAAAAGGTGAGTCGGGACCTCACTTATATAAAAAGCAGACATTTTCATGATATCAGTAGTCAAACCACAGATATCCAAACATTTACTATTATTTGTGAAGGGAATGGTTTATAATAGTTTAAATATTTCTGATCACTCTTTGGTTTATGGTGAATTGAGTATTAACTTTCAGATAGATGAATCACTTCTTGCAATAAATAAAATAGATTTTGAAATACTTTGTAACGAACTAAGTGTTGTAGACTGGACTCCAGTTTATCAAACAGATAATTCCTCTATAGGTTTTGAATTGTTCTTAAATATTTTGAATGCTGCCATCAAGAGGTCCAAGGCATCACTTTTATTGAGAAAACCTTTTAAAAAACTGAAACCTTGGATTTCCAATGCTCTTTGCAAAAAATGTGAATCAAGAAAAAAATTATTTAAATGTGTGCGTTTGAGACCAGATGATACGGTACTTAAAAGGCGGTACAATAGATTTAGGGACACACTTAAAAGAGAAATTAATGAAGCAAAGGAGTTATATTATATGAACCAATTTGAAAAGCATGCTGGAGATTCTAGGGCTCAGTGGAAGTTAATTAATGATATAATAAAAGATCCTAAAGTAGATTCTTCAATTTCAAAGATTTGTTATAATAATAATGTAAAAACAGAACCAAAGGAAATAGCGCAAGCATTCAACGAACTTTTCCTCAGTATTCCGGATTTGCTTAAGAGTAGCATTGGCAATGTACAATCTTCTAATCAGTTTGATGAAGTATTTATAAATCCAGTTCAAGACAGTTCAATGTTTTTACTACCAACAAACAGGGATGAAATTTTGGGTATTGTCAGTTTGCTCAAGACCGGTAAAGCCCGTGGTTCAGATGGAATAAATGCATTAATTTAAAAAAAGATTATTATAGCCATAGTTGACATTTTAGTGCATCTCTTTAATCTAAGTATTGTAAAAGGTGAATTTTCGGATTGTTTGAAGGCTGCAGTAGTTATACCTCTGTATAAACGAGGCGATAAACTGAATGTATCCAATTATCGCCCCATATCTCTATTCTCAACATTTTCTAAAATTTTTGAGAAAATTATTAAGAAACGGTTAGTAAATGTTTTGAACAAAAATTCTTTTTTTAGTGAAAACCAGTTTGGATTCAGAGAAGGCCTGTCTACGGAAGATGCTCTTTTAAGGTTTTTAGATCCAGTATATGAGTCTTTAAATGACAACTTAAATTGT
The DNA here is from genome assembly GCA_035578135.1 of Flexamia atlantica. Lineage (NCBI taxonomy): Eukaryota > Metazoa > Arthropoda > Insecta > Hemiptera > Cicadellidae > Flexamia > Flexamia atlantica. Next base: position 190,117,327 of record JAQJVK010000001.1, on the reverse strand, counting down.
ACAGCTACATTTATAGACATAACTAAAGCTTTTGACACAGTAGACCATAAAATACTTCTAGAAAAAATGTGGTGTGCTGGTGTTAGAGGAGTTTCCCTTGACTGGTTTTCTAGTTATTTATCTAATAGATCGTAGGTTACTAAGTTAGGAAGTGATACAATCAGTTGCAGAGGCTATCTTAAAGTTCCCCAAGGCTCAGTTTTGGGTCCAATCTTGTTTCTCATATGTATAAATGATCTTTGTAATGCACAGTTTAATGGTAGGCTCACAGCATTTGCAGACGACACGGCACTAACTTATTCAGAAGGTAGTTTAACAGAGATCAGAAATCTAATGCAGGAAGATTTAATAATGTTACGATATTGGTTTGATAAAAATTATTCAATTCTCAGTGAAAAAACTAAGTACATGATTTTTTGTTTACCACAAGATCTTGCAGCTGCCCTACTATAGGACATGTAAAAGAAATCAAATACCTTGGTCTTGTAATAAACTGCAATCTTTCTTGGAAAGGACATGTTTTAAAATTACATAGAGAATTATTAAGTGCCTTACGCAAATTGTATTTACTAAGGAATCTTTGTCCCCAGAAAGTTCTTATTTACGTATATCATTCTTTGGTAAGCTCAAGATTAGGATACGGGTTGAGTTGCTGGGGTGGAGTCTATCCTACAACAATTAAACCTCTTGTCACCCTCCAAAAAAATATAATTAGAGTCATTTCTAAAAAGAACAGATTTGAGCATTCCTGGCCATTGTTTACTAATCATAAAATTCTTCCTCTCAGACATTTATATGTTTACAAAATACTTGGTTTGTTTTACAAGAAAATTGGTAATGAACACTTAAATAGCGTTTCGAAATACAGTCTTCGAAACTTCAGTTCAGTGCCTGTACCACGTCCGAAACTTACATTGTACAGACAGGTTTTTAATTTTAACGCACGCCGTATTTACAACCTTACATCATGTTATAATTTTAATAAAAACTCCTATTATGTGTATTGTAAGCACTTAAAAACTTGGTTACTAACTCGAGAAGACATTGATCATTTGTTTCAGATACTTGTTTGACACTATGTAAGATTGATTTTTGTTGGTGGATTATATTTGATTTTATTGATTAAGTGGGTATGACACCATTCTCTCTTACAGACAGAAATAATATTCTTAAAATAACAAAGATTTTTTGCATTCTTTTATTGTAAATCTGGGTACTTGTTTTTATCTATATGCATTCTTATTATATTTGTAACATATTGTTTATTTTAATAAAACCAAATTGGTAGCCATTTTTTTCTTCTTTGAGTTAATGTAATGTGATGGAAGCCTCAAAACTGGTTCTGCCTATGAGGCTCCTAATTTATTCATTATAAAACTTTTTATCATATTTTATTTTTAAATAATCTAAATGCAAAGGAATATTTTTTTGTTAAACATTATTTCTTTGCTTTATGTTTATTTTGGATCTTCTTTTTATTTAAGGTAATTTAACTTGCAAATTGTTATTAAGTTGTAATATTATCTGTTTATTTTGTTTATTTTTGTATTTTTATAGAAATTACTGTAGTTGTAAAAAATTGTTTAAAATTGTTAAAAAAGTGTATATGTTTTGTGATGAATAAAGTTTTATTTCATTCATTCATTCATTCATTCATTCATATTTAAACTGTTAATTGGCTTGAACATATTTTCTACAGTGACTTACTTAAAATGAAAATCATACATTGGTTTAGGAAACCGTTGGACATAACAGTTGCTTTCATTAACACATTTAGGAATACTCTCGCTAACTTTCTTCACATGTTCAATAAAAAAATTATTAAATTTATCAGATGTTATTTCAATGGGAATTCCTGTAGCTTTACAGTTAATATTTGTAAGTCTATTAGTGACTTGCCACAACGTTTTACTTTTATTTTGAGCTTCCTAAATCAAGTTATTAAAATAATTGACCTTGGAATTTTTTACAGCAAATTTGCAAGATATATTTTTATGGGCTGTAAATGGATCTTTTACACTTAAGAGCTGTACAAATAAAAGTCCCAAACCTGATAACAAATGGTTCAATTGTGAATTGAAAAAACAGAAAGATCACTGTGAAATGTTATATAGCTTAAGCAAAGTTTATGATAGTCAAGTTTTAAGGGATAGATATAAGATTGCTAAGAAACAATACAATGAGAGGAATGATGCATCATCAGTCCGAAGCCAATGCTCTGCAACTGCAATAACGCTTATTTTGTTATTGGAACACAGCATATTTAAATAGTCTACCTTATTTAAAAGACCTTGAGTGTTCCAAAAAAATATATTAAAAGCTTTTTTGTGTGAACCTCTTGTAAACAATTAGGGTTACTTTGAGTTATCTGAGGCATAACCATCTTTACTTGGCTAAAAAATTACTGGGTATGTTTATCAGGAAGAGGTATTGGTTCATGTTTTTTCTGACTCTCAAAGGAACAATAGTTTTCCACACTTTCCAAAATCTTACTACTTATGTACTTCTTACCTCTAGAATTAAGATGGAATCCATGAGCAGTATGGAAATCTTTGCCTAACTTACTTAGATCTACAAAGGTACAATTTACAAAATATTTACAAAGCTTTTCGATTTCTACATTTGTTTTCCTAATAGGCCTAGGCCTACTACTATCAGCACATGTGTCATCACTATGATTTGTTAACACACTATACCTATTTCTAAGAACTGGAAAGTTCTGATCATAGTCCACAGGCTTTGGTTTATTGGTCTTAATTGGGATTAACTGCCATCCTTTGTTCTCGCTTTCAATTGCATTGTCAGGGTTAGACTGAACACATGTTGTATTTAAATTGGATTTCAATCGTTCATTTTCAGTTTTTAGGTCATTGAGATTTTTCTGGAGACAAGTAATAACCTCTAACAGACTAACCTTTTCATCGTCATGGTCTTTTTCTTCTGTCTCAGATCTAACATAAGACGTCTGTAGAGTATCACACTTAAGACAACACCACTCAGAGTTTTCATCTGGAAGGTTATTTTCAGAAACATTTACACACTTAAAATGGTACCAAAAGTCACACGAATCACAAAGAATACAGTTTCTAACTATTCTTTTACATTTACCACACTTAACATCACTTATTACATTAATTTTAGCAGGAGCAATACAATTGGTACAGCTTGGTGCAGGCGCCATCTTTCATCCTCCAGCTGAGTTATTCATTCCTCCAGCACTTTAACCCATGAATGGTGAGAAATGGACTACCGTTTTGATGTATGCCATGCCACACATTTTGTCGCAAGTTGAATGCATTAAACTTCAGTAAATTAAGATAAACTTTGTGGACTCGATGTTCCTCAATTTGTATATAACTTTATTACCGTAATTGAAGTTTGTCTGTTGTAAGAGTCTATATACAAAAATAATAGCCTATTTCAAAGAAATTTCGAATTGTTTAATGTTCTACGAGTGAAACAATCTATTGTTCAGTCATTGTCAATGCAAAATAAAAAAAATACCCACGTTGCAGCAGTCCTGCATACTCAGCGAATTTCAAATGCAAGAGAACATAGTGTAATTCAAACATAGTGAGATTTGACATGTTTTTGTAAGCTCCATAAGAATAACATGGGGAATGCGTATGCAGGGTTGCTGCTACAGGTATATTAAAAATGGGTGGTTTTAATTCATTATTTAGTAGATCTGAACTAGAAGAAGCCGTATACCAAGTTTTACCAAGGTATGTCAAAAAATAAGGAAGATATGGCATTTATTTTATTTCCCATAAGGATAACATGGGGAATGAGTATGCAGGTTTGCTGCCACAAAAATAGAAACTTCGGGGAATATAGACTAAACTACATCAAATCTCACCTAGATGAAGCACCAAACCAAGTTTTATTAAGATAAGTTGAGAAATAACCGAGATATAGAATTTTACTTATTTCCCATAAGGTTAACATTGGGACAACGTACTGTGTTTACCACTTTCAGTATCTCGGTAACCAATGGACATAGAGTAATGATTCAAAATACTAAATTGTTTGTTTTTTCGAGCTGAATTCAATGGCGCAAGCCAAAATTTGTTAATTTTTATTTTTCTATGTGAAAAACTCAAAAAACCCCATTTTTGGGGGGTTTATCCCCCTTTACCCCCCTTCCCGGTGGTCTGATCGGGCTGGTTTACGAACTCGTCCAATCGATTACTACTTTACATGTCTGTACCAAATTTCATCAGTATCGGACCATATTTACGGCCGCTATCGTGCTGACAGACACACACACATATATATATAGATTGATAGATAGATAGATAGATATATAAAAATTCGAACGAATTGTGTTTTTTGCTTCTGGTGGCCCCAAAACGAAAAGTTATCATGGTCTCGGGCTTAGGTCTTACCATGAGACCTACGGTAATAGCTTTTTCCCTATAGGGGAAATTCGCTAATAGATGCAAATCTTCTTAGCCAATACCGGCAACAATTAATTCACTTTTCAGCCACTTCAGCCATATCAAAAACTTATGTTAAGGTAAACACACCGGTACCTGACAATTTAAGAACCGATGTGCACTCAATAAGCCGTGGTTTCGTGAAATTAGTCGTATTAAATGGACACTACTCTAAATTTTGTTTGGTTTCAAAAAATAACCTTGTAATAAAGGGGTTTTAAATACTTTTATGATTACATATTTAAATAAACTCAACTCTTGTCCAAGTTTTAGTACTTCACGGTGAAATTTTTCCAGAGGATGACAGTCAGTTGGACCAGTGCCTGGCACAGCAATTCTCAATTACTTTTTGCTTTTAGCGAATTTCCCCTATAGGGAAGAAGCTATTACCGTAGGTCTCATGGTAAGACCTAAGCCCGGGACCATGATAACTTTTCGTTTTAGAGCCACCAGAAGCAAAAAACACCATTCGTTCGAATTTATATCTATCTATCTATCTATCTATCTATCTATCTATCTATCTATATATATACAGTATATATATATGTGTCTGTCAGCACGAAAGCGGCCGTAAATATGATCCGATCTTAATGAAATTTGGAACAGACATGTAAAGTGGTAATCGAATGGAGGAGTTCGTGAACCAGCCCGATCGGACCACCGGAAGGGGGGGGGGGGGTAAGGGGGGATAAACACCCCCAAAAATGGGTTTTTTGGGTTTTTTACATATAAAAATAAAATTTATCGAATCTTTGTTGGCACCATTGAATTCAGCTCAAAAAAACAAACAATTTAGTGTGAATCATTGCTCTATGTCCATTGGTTGCCGAGATATTGAAAGTGGTAAACACAGTACGTTGTCCCTATGTTAACCTTATGGGGAATAAGTAAAATTCTATATCTCGCTTATTTCTCAACATATATGGATAAAACTTGGTTTGTGGCTTCATCTAGATGAGATCTAATGTATTTTAGTCTAAAATCCCCGAAATTTCAATTTTTAGTGGCAGCAAACCTGCATAATCATTCCCCATGTTATCCTTATGGGACATAAAAAAATTCTATATCTTACTTATTTTTTAACATTTCTTGACAAAACTTGGTATATGGCTTCTTCTAGTTAAGATCTACTAAATAATGAATTAAAGCCAACCAGTTTTAACATACCTGTTGCAGCAAACCTGCATAATCATTCCCCATTTTATTCTAATGGAGATTACAAAACATGTAAAATCTCGCTAAGTTGGATTGAAATACCATTTGTTGTGTTGCATCTGAAATTCGCTGAGTATGCAGGTCTGCTGCAACGGGGGTATTTATTACTACCCTCACGTTTTAATGATCAAAAACACTAATGATAATTAGTTACAAAACATCCTTGTTGCAACAGACCTGCATCTCAGTGATGCTAAGCTTATAACTTATCGAGTAGTGAAGACTTCAAACAATCACCAGTATTTCAATGTGAGCTAAATGATACTGATGTAGTTATTAAAATACCAAATATCAAGAACTTTATTGCCATTAAGTTAATTAACAATAGGCACTGCCAAGGTTAACAGGGCCGCGACAAGGGCCATGCGGAACATGCAGCCGCATGGGGCGCCGCCGTCAGGGAGAGGGCGCCGCGCCGCGCCGCCGAAACCAGCGCGGTGTTGAGTCCGCAGCGACGCCCGAGTAGCCTTTTAAAATAGTTCAATTTGATGACTTTTGTTGGCGCCCGGGGAGCATTTTACAATAATACATGAGTATACACATTTTACGAGCAATACATGAGTTTTGGAATCGTTTGCCGGTGCCTAAAGCCTTTTTAAAATTGGTCAACGTGAAAGATATTTGCCTTGGTGGCGATTTCCGGCGCTCGTGGAGCCCTTTCAGACTGTTTAAGAGCTTAATTAATGTTTTGGTGGCGTTTGCCGACCTTTAAACCTTTTAAAATTGCGCAACTTTGCCAAAATTTAATTTAAGTAGCATTTACCGGCACTTGTTGAGCACTTTTAAATGTTTAAGTGTTCATCATGTAATTTGGCGACTTCTTTTGGAAACCGGAGAGTATTTACAAATCATTCAATGTGCTAAACCGTTGTGGCCGTTTTTAAGGCGTTTTCCGAGGCCCGGAGCCCTTTTAAAATTAGCCAACGTGCGTAAAGTGAGTGTAGGAGGCGTTTACCGACGCCCGTGGATCCGTTTCAAACTATTCAAAGAGCAAAATGCCTTTTTTTTTGTTGGAGCACGCCGGGGCCCGTGGGGCCTTTTAAAATTGTTCAACTCGTAAAACTTACAATTTGGTGGCCGTTTACCCGCGCCCGTGGAGTTATATTATATTCAAATGATTCAAAGTGTAAATTTTTAAATTTTTGAATTATTCACAAACCCAACAATTTACAATACAATTATTGTAGCTGCAATATTATTAAAACAAAATGGCTGTCGATTGCCCGCAGTGCAACATCCCCAGCGGCGTCGGTGTGTGTGGAGCAAGACCTTTGAAATGAAATTAAATTTACAATTTTATTTACAAAAGAAATTTAAAGATTCAAAATTAAGACCTGGAAACTGAAAACTTCTAGAAATAACTCTATTTCAACACTCTCCCACCGAACAACGAACAACTGTGTCATTTTTAGCCATTTAGTATATCATTTCTTATAATGGTTTAGTTTACCTGGATTAAAATGTTAACTAACGATCATGTTTTTAAGTTGAAGCAAGAAAAGCCCGATTAGCGGTGTGCCTTCTGTTTAAACATATCTAGTATACTGTATGCAAACGTTTAAATATGTAATAAATAAAATTCGAACGGAACAGCGCAGCATATCACGGAACGGTTCTGTGATGCAAAATTTGGGCTCACGTCAGCTGTCACGGAACAGTTCCGCGTGATGCAAGGTTAAGCCAATGGGTTAAGTTGAAGCAAGAAAAGCCCGATTAGCGGTGTGCCTGCTGTTTAAACTTGGATCATTTTATTTTACTTAACATATCTTGTATACTGTATGCAAACGTTTAAATATGTAATAAATAAAATTCGACAAAGTACTTTCAGAATATTATTTTTTCGCAAATTATAGCTTTATTCACCGTGGGGGGGTAGGCCCTAATTAACAACACACAAGTAAATGGGGCGCCAATGTAGGCCCTCGCATGTCCCAGAAAAATCCCTTGCCGCGGCCCTGAAGGTTAAAACTTATGCATAGTTGAGAATATCACAAGATGGTTTTACATAGACAACATAAGCCTACAATAATTGTGAATATCACAAGTACTCAAATACAATTAATAGGTTTCACAAATTATTTATAGGCTAACTGTGATATGCCACCTGGCCTACTGACCATTCAGATATTCTTCAATTGAATAGAATGCATTACTTTTCAAGTAGCCTATGAAGAAACAAACAAGTTAAATTTGTTCATGGGTAAATTTCTGACAGAGGTAATTTGTTGAATAAAATATACTAGGCCTACTGTTGAAAATTATGACTTCTATGAGTTTTACTTAAGGTGTTACGATATCATGTTTATGTCTAGTGTTGTGATCATGGCAATAATAAAGTTTAGGGAACTTATCAAGGTTTTCATTAACAGACATCAAGTTTGATAAATTACATGGATGGCAGAGTCAATACATTAAGCCGATCAAAAAATGGTTCACATGTGTGAAATACGGGGACACCCCCTTACTCAACAGGTGAATGCCCCGTGTAGGCCAAGGAGCCCCAGGGGATTAGAGGAATCCCCTAGCTACTCCAACGACCTTTTACTCTGGGAACGTGGTCCGAGGGTTGATGGAATAATTGGGGACACCCGAACCGCGCCGGCATTTTGGGTACTTTTGAAAGCACCGAACAGCGCCGGTCATTAAAGAGGATTCGGAAGGGTCGCCTCGCCACCCGGTCAGGTAGTCGCTACGGGACTTGGGAAAAGGGAATTATTTTTGTCCCTTCTTCCAGTCTGTGACTGCTGCGCTGCTGTCTTATAACTAACTGCCACCAATATAAGGAATTACTGGTTGATAAACTACCGCTTTGTTGGCCTTTAAAAAATTATCAACTTTTAAATGTGTCATTGGTGTTTAAACTTGAGAACTCGAAAAGGAAGTGTAAAATTGAAACGAACAATATTTCCATTTACAGAAATTTTCCAAGATGAATTTTTAATGTTTTTCCGAAACCTAATATAACCGCTTTGTTGGCCTTGAAAAAACTATTAACGTTTTAAACGCGTCGTTGGTGTTTAAACTTGGGAACTCGAAAAGGAAGTGTAAAATTAAAACGAACAATATTTCCACTTACAGAAATTTTCTAAGATGAATTTTTAATGTTTTCTTCCGAAACCTAATATAACACTTTGAAAACACACCGAATATTAAGGTCCGTAAGATTGTGTAAAATTGACTAAACAACTAAGAAAAGAGAAAAATGATGTCTATACCGTTCAACTACATAAACGTTTTTCGTCCCATAAAATAATTATTTAATTACTATAATATATGTAATTTTTCAATATAGACCGAAGAAATTTTAAGATTTTTATTCGATGTAGTTTTGTATTGAAATGTTAATACCAATTTATTTTATTTTGGTAATGTATCTTGTATGGGCCTGTTTAATAGTACTGTAATACAAATCTTTATTTTTTTTGAATACTTGTTTACATGCCATGTTTTACCATGTAAATATTAAGTAGCTGAATCTGGATGGTAAGGTATGACTGATAACTTTTATAAACAAAAGCTGTAATGCTGTGCACATTTATTTTGATCTACATGTTACCCCTAGGAATATAAATGAATAATCAAACAATATTTGATGTTTGAAAATACTCAATAAAATGTTTCACTCGGATCAAATTATTAAATATACCTATTTTATATGGTTTGAAGGAAAAGTCCTCCATATTCACCTACGCATACATAATTTTATTTTAGCTTTAATATGTATATATTGATATCTATATAATTAATTCGGTAAGGGTTGTTTTGTGACACTCCTACCTTGAGTTTATACCTAAACAACTATGTATATTACCATATATAACCATATATATTATATACATTTACTAGCAGATACCCGCAGCTTCGCCCGCTGAAAGGATAACAATTTTTATTTTAACCATACGTTATTTGAAATGTGCAGTTTTACAAATTACCAAACATAATATCAGTTGTTGAGCATTTAATTACACCCCTAAGGTACAGATAATTGATTCCACCCCAGATTGAAATCAGAAAATGATATGTTTCCTCGACTGATTTTTATTTTTTCTTCAAATATGGCTGAATTGGCTACCCGTGATAACGCATTCTAATTTAGCAGTTTCGCCTTCAAAATATAAAGATTTTCTAGTTGGTTCATCATTCTACTCATGAAAATTGGGTTTCTTTTGGTTTGAATAGAAAATTGCATTACAACTTCAGGGGTTTTAACCAACAGCATTCATAGCCCCGCGTTCTCGCTGAAATATACTGTCAGACAATTTGACTCATGAGAATATGAAGCAAATAAAATATAACTAATATGTAAATGACAATGGATTTTTCAAGGGGTGGACTCTATACTTAACATTAACCTGAATGTAACAAATTCATAAAATTACCAAAAACTACAAAATAATATTTTAAGAGAAGGTGTTGGCCAAAAGTGAGGGAACCTAACTTCCCAAAATGTTTTTAATCACATTAAACACACACGATTGAATTACTCGTTTAGCACATAGAAATAACCTCGTAGTTTGGTAGAAATTGTTTATTATTTTAACTTAGCCTGAATCGCCCTCAGCCAGCAAGCAAACCCTTCTAACATTTTTAATCCTGAAAACACCGTTCCTAGGATAATCTTTATAAAAACAACGAATGACGGAATGAAATTTTCATGTAGAGTTCCAAGATTCTAGTTAGATTACTTTGGGTAATCCGCGAAACGCATGAACAGCCTAAAAGGTATCTGACCAATATGTAGTAGATAGGTGTGTTAGTTTGTTCTGTCAGTAGATCAAATTTCTAATTGTCTCTTGAAAATATTCGTTACTTCAATCCATTTCTTTCATTCAATCGTAGCTGTAAAAACTTAAACAGCCACCATTTCGAATCTTATAATTTACCTCATTTTAGCCTTTTATGAGAAAAATTTTAAAATCCTTCCTTTTTATACTTATCTATAGCCTTAAGAGTATGTTTGTGCCAAGTTTCATGGCCCAAAGCTGCGTACAACCCAGGCCCTAGATTGCGCCTCTGACTCAAAACAGGTAGTCCAGCATCCGGCGTTGTTTCTGAGGTATGATGAGTCACTGACCGGTGTTAACCACCCTAGTGGACTTTGCACCTACCCCTTCCGCAACCACACATTGTGTTCATTCATGAGAGGTCAAATCCGGGGATCTTGGGGAGAAATAATCCTTCTCTGATAAAATAATGTTTTGGGTTGCGTTTAAAAAAACACCCTGTATAAATACTGTGTATATGGATGTATATTTTGTAAGTACTTGAGTCTCTATTTGATATTCCAGTGTCTATGTATTTGAGTGTCTATGTATGTTGGCTATATTTTTTAAGTAGATTTTTAAACATTCTCAAATTTTATTATGTATTCAAATAATTGAGAATATATTTACTAATTTTTTCAATTTCCGCCGACTTTTTTTATAACTTCTTGACGTTGATCGTCAGAACATCTAGCAAAAATAATTACTGGAATTTCTACAAAATATTGTTTTTGTTTACTTCTCTTTTGTTCAGTTAAATTATTTTACAATTATTGCTTAAATGTTCCGTTTTTAATGAATTACTTATATAAAATTTTGGCACCAGACAACTAAAATTCATCTCTAAGTTCAATTCTGTAAGTATATTCAATTGGAATGCCACTTACAGTCTACAGTAATTAAAAGACGTATAAATATCGAAGCAACATTATTCATATGTCCTTAAATAATGGCAACGATTGATTTAAGTTCCAAAGTTTAAGTATCTATAAGCCCAACGAAGTGGTAGTTTATAAGATACAAACCTAATAACAAGGAATTCTAATTGGTAATCACTGTTCTTTGGTACATGGAGTGAAAATATTAATCATATATATTTCAACTGCTTGTGATATTGGTACAGGAACAATTATTGTGACTTGATAGGAAAAGCGGTCGACGGCAGTAGAAAACTGCAGCTACTGCCACTGACAGGACGCAAGGAAAAACATAATTCCCTTTTTCCCCAGTGCCGTAGCGACTACCTGGCCGGGTGGCGAGGCACCCCTCCTAATCCTCCTTAATGACCGGCGCGCCGAGGCGCGGTTCGGTGCAGTCAAAAGTACCCGAAATTCCGGCGCGGATCGAGTACGCCCGGAATAATTACACAGAGACATGAGGTTGATAAACGGTTTATTATGACTCAATTGACTCAAGTTACAGTTACATTACAACCAGGTTGGCTCTAGGTACCACAGGTACACCAATGATGAAATTACATGAATCAGAGTTTACTTTTGGAATTAAAAAGTGACTGATTGGAACTTGTTACATTTGTAGGGAGGGTGGAGACCAAACTAGGATAGGAACTGGCGAGACTTACAGCAAGTAGCGAGGCGCATGGTGCGTCACGACGACGAACGGGCGTGCGAACTGGCTGATGCGCTGGTCCACGGACAGTGAATACCACGCCCAATTCCCCGGGGTATATATTGCAACCGCCGATATCCGGCAAGGACCACGGCGACCAATGAGAAAGCAGTATTTTGCAACAAGACCAAATATGGACAAATCCGCAAGTTCCCGGTTGTCGCGGTCAGCCCAGCCCGCAGATCCCGTTACACGATTCTAGAAAGCGACTTGCGAATTTTTAAGCAAGCCCAGCCCAAAACTCCCGTTTGGGCCGTATACAACACTCGCCCCTTACTGCCGAAGGAACACCTTTTCAAGGTGTACCTTCGTCCTCCATTCTTCCTTCCTGGTCTCCATAACAAAACATTTATACACTACTTTTCTTTTTATTACAATAAAATAAAGTACTACTCGCTTACATCTCAAATAATTTTATACCAGAGTTACAAATTAATTTTGTGACCCATTCCTTGGGTGCTTATCAGGGCTCCCCCGATATCCTTATCGGCGCGTGGGAGTTTCAGCAGTGGCCGCGCGCAGCAAAAGGCACACTTACTGTTCTCCCTGCTCCCGGCTACGCACTACGCTCCTCCCAACGAATCAGTTACCAATCTTTCTAACTACCACTTTACGATTGCACCGCCCCTCTAACATTTGGAATAAGAGTTGAATACCTTAAAAAAAGGAATCTTTACTCTCTAACATTAATTGAAGTGTTGGCTGCAATTAAAGATCTCAAACCCAAGCGATCGTATGGTCCTGACGACATACCTCCATATATTTTCAAAGCGTGTGCTGAGTCATTCGTTTGTCCTTTATCATTCATATTCAATCTCTCGTTACAACAAGACTATTTTCCCTCTGCTTGGCGGCGTGGTAAATTAGTACTTATCTTCAAAAAGGGGGACCGAGCAAATGTTCGGAATTTCAGGCCCGTGACAATATTATCTGCTCCTGCTAAAATTTTTGAGTCGATCATCTATAAGCATTTATTTAGGCATGTCAGTTCTCTTATTAGTCCTCATCAACATGGTTTCTTTACTAACAGATCCATCAACTCCAACTTACTGAATTTTTCTGAATACTGCATTCCAATCTTGGACTATGGGGGTCAAGTTGATGTCATATATACTGATTTCGAGAAAGCTTTTGATAAAGTTAATCATGCCTCTTTACTTTGCAAATTAAATTATTTTGGTCTGTCTACCCCACTCATAAAATTATTCTGTTCTTATTTGCGCGACCGAAAACAATATGTGTTTTTTGAGGGGTTTTCATCAAGTGATTTTTACGCTGTATCAGGTGTCCCACAGGGGTCAAATCTCGCACCTTTATTGTTCCTATTGTTCATTGATGACATAAAATCATGTGTTTTGAATAGTAAATTTCTTTTATATGCCGATGACTTGAAGTTGTTTAGGGCTGTAGGTAGTTTTTCTGACTGCCAATCTTTACAGGATGACATTGACCGATTGTACATGTGGAGTAGAGACAATCTCAAATTTCATATAGATAAATGTGCTGTTATACCATTTACAAAGAAGACCGATGAAAATATTCTTCGCTTTAATTATAACTTAGGTGGTATTTCCCTAAACATAAAGTCATCTGTACGTGATCTGGGCATTGTCTTCGATTCAAAATTTAATTTTAACGGAGATATAGATTCCATCTGTAAAAGCGCTTACAACATTCTTGGCTTTATTAGACGGTCAGGGAATTTTTTAAGTAATGTCAATGCAATTAAGCTTCTTTACTCTTCTTTGGTACGATCACGGCTTGAGTTTGGATCGGTGATATGGTATCCTCATCACACATATCAAATTAAAAATGTTGAAAGAGTCCAAAAAAGATTTCTGAGATATTTATACTACAAAGCGTCTGGTCATTATACTGAAGTTGTATCTTACTCGGAGTTGCTTCAAATCTTCAAAATAGATTCATTAGATAAAAGACGAAGAGTAGCTTCCCTATCTTATCTTCACAGGCTGGCATCTGGTTCGCTGGACGATATGTCGCTCTTATCTAATCTCAATTTCACGGTTCCTCTCGCCACAATTCCCGGTCCCGCTTGCTGTTCACCCCCCGGTTTTCTCGCACTAACATTGGTGCCAATGCGCCACTCAATAAAATGATAAAATTGTATAATGAAATTCCATCAAATGCAGATGTAGATATATTTAGTTCATCCATAAATTCTTTCCGTTCGTCCGTTCAGTTGCAACAGTTTCAACTAATATCCGGTAATTAATTAGTTCATGTTATAATTCCAGTGTTACGCTAAACTATTGTTGTTAAAACTATTTTTATATCGTCTATTTTAATTTATTTAAGTGTTTATAGTATTAGTATTATATATTGTAATGTTTTGCATTCAGTAGAGTAATTAGTAAGTGTTTCTCATTATATTTGGGCCTGTAAAAAGTGTTTAGGCTGAAGTGAAGCAATGTTATTGGACATTTGAATCTTCACCACTCTTATATTTAGATTTATAATGCTTGTAAAAATATTAATGTTGCAATGTAATTGGGCTTGGCCTGTTTTGTAACATTTTCAAATAAATAAATAAATAAATAAATAAATTACTTAATCACCCTAGAAGGGACGCTAGTAAAAGAGAATTATTAGAATATTCTAAAGATTAGAATTTTCTGTTGATAATTTTAAATTAAAATGTTAAAAGGAATGTTTCACAAGAAATTTATTGTGCATTAAATTGTAAAAACCCATTAGACTGCTTGCGACAATTCATGACTCGTTTGTTATTTATTTATTTATTACAAAAAAAATTATAATAATACCCTGGTAAATATACTTTAATCGCTTAATCAACCTCAGTTTCTTTTACATAAGTAAGCAACAAGCAATCGATTAAATCAACCCTTTAAGAGATATGCCATTATTACTTGAGGAATAAATTGTAAACATTTTAAAATAAGCAATGCGAAACCACAGATTTTAACATAAAATCGCCATCTTACCTCCCTTATAGCCTCAACTTAATATAAAATTATCACATAGATATAAGTAAAGTTATACAATGTACTTATACCCTCTACCAGAAACCAAACATGTAGTACTACAAAATAATGAAATTGCTCCAAGAGAATAAAATCAATCCATAAATTCACAAATAATCAAATCAATTAATATAAATGCACAAAATAACACAATTAATTAATGAAATGCACACAATATCATACTTGAATAATGTAATGAATGAAGCAAAAATAAGTACTGCACATTAGTAAACACTATAATCCATTGTTAGTATCATCAATATTTTTTATATTTTTTTATATCTCTGTTATGTATTTTTTTATATTTTTAACTAATAATCCCAATAGAATTGCTACCACAAATGTGCCAACTTCTACACTATCTCAGCCCTAACATCTTAAACTAAGCACTGATTATTGCCTCCCCTCTAAATTGAATTTTATATTTAAGGTTACAAATTACAAATTCGAAAAATACACAATACAATGTTAGGTTCTCCCTGTCATTTCTCTGCCAATCCTTCAACAGTCCAGATTCAACAACACTACACACCCACTGTATTATATATTGATTAAAATATACTTGCTTTTACGACACGACACAGTATCCACATTGCTCAATGGTTAAGCTCAAAGAAGAATAATAGTATCCTATATACACTAATGCACAATCCAAACTATCCCTTTGTTAAATCATCAATTAAAATAATTACATATATATTGTTTTATAAAACAATATATATGTAATTATTTTAAATTAAAAAAATAATTTAAATTTTAAATATTTTAAATTAAAAAAATAAAAAATATATATATATTTATTTTTTTTAATTTTTTAATTTTCCACCTTTTTTTGATTTTTATCATTTTTAAAAGCAAGCACAGCTATTTTTACTGCAACACACTCTCTCTCTCTATTACAATCACCCCCACTATCTTTTTACGATACACTTGTGACGGATATTTCCTGGTAAGAGAAAAGATGATCGGTTACATTAGTACACCGAACCGCAGGAAATCACGTCACGGGTTGTCAGAGGCCTTGGAATCGCTCAGCTCGGTCGCTGGGATAATTCCAGGGGTCGAGGATCGAAATCACAATAGTTATCGGATATTCAGATATGAGAGCTCAATTATATTCAACCTAGATGACATTCAACTTAGGACAGACTAAATTTGGAAACACCTGCTAAGTTAAATGCCCTCTGCTGTTTTCCCTAGCTCTGCGAGATGTTCAGAGTTAACACTAGTTACCCATAGTTAATGTTTACCCTAATCAAGAAACAACATTTAAACTATTTCACTAGTGACCAGTAATTACAGGAGCAGGACAGACCTTTCACTCCTGTTGCACAGCAGGTTTTGACAAGACTAAGCCTATTACAACAGCAGGAAAATCTAGGAATTAAACCCGTAAAATCACCAATTACTCCAACTTGGTTACACAGAATTTGGAAAATAGCCTATCCCAAAAGGAAAACTAAATTATAATCGGCACCAAGATAATTAATTTAACTAGTCTTGGTTACAGCCAAGAGACGAGCAGGATAGGTCTCGGAACCCTATCCTGCGACACGATCAACTTTCAGAAAAGTTTACAGATCGTCTTATTGACTTAAATTCAGGAATGACGCTGGCGTACCTTTAATACAAAATGTATTGGAAGACGTCGAATGCTACGGCACTTAGCGTAGTGTCCCGGGGAAGAATTCGCACAAGAACAGAACTCGAATTACGGACCGGTCACTTCCGAAGCGCTGCCACAAGTGTCGATCGAGGGGTTATCAGCACACCATGTGCTCACCCCTTCCGGTAATGACTCACCAGCCTTTTTTGCAGTTGATAAAGCGGCTGGTTACAAGCTAAAAAAAGCTATATCCGGGGCCACTGTTTTTCGGTCTCTGCCAGAAAAACAGCTTATTGGCGCGCTCGGCGAAAAGAAGAAGCAGCGCAGGCTCTGTCACCTGTCACCGTCTGCTCAACTCACAGAGTCGTGACGACGTCTTTTAGGTTATGTTGTTCACAACAACAACAACCGTAGTTCCGTTCGCAAATATTACGTTTCCCAAGGAAAAGATCTAA
The DNA here is from genome assembly GCA_035578135.1 of Flexamia atlantica. Taxonomy (NCBI): domain Eukaryota; kingdom Metazoa; phylum Arthropoda; class Insecta; order Hemiptera; family Cicadellidae; genus Flexamia; species Flexamia atlantica. The sequence continues at coordinate 190,100,218 of JAQJVK010000001.1, read as the reverse complement.
TTACGTGTCCAACTAAGTGTTTATATTAGATTATAGTCGCCGTTATACGCCTCAACACTTTGCTTTCCACATCAAAACCGGCGATTGGAGTTGGCAGTTATGGGACCGACTAGGTTAGCCTTCCGATGGTGATAATTAGGGTTATAACCATCCACCCCAACACCGTGAGTTACTTAATCACTCAAAGGGTTTAAGTTAGGGAAATAGCAGTGTTTATACTGATTGCCAACACTCCCTCCATAGGCTGGACATAGGCTAGGTAGGCCTAGGCCTACTGGTCCCATGACTGGGCCTAATGAGCCAATTCGTACCCCTGTGCAAATTAGGCTCATTACACACTGTAGCACATATTAATAACCTTATTAATATGCCACTTATAATCAAGCATTGATACGATGTGATACACGATTTTAAGCATTAATAAACTCCATAAGTGTACAGCATCATAATTTGTTAGGTACTTAGCATTACAATGAAAATACCCAACAAACGGAAATACTCACGCCAAATGCAAGAAAATACAATATACAATAGTCAAAATTCAATACAATCAATTCAAATACAATAATAGATTACACCAAATTTCTCATCCCAGTGTTAATTTACAAAATTAATTCACTTTTGACAAAGCGTCCATAAGAATATTTGTTCTACTCTCGGTCGCACATATCTCAATTATCCATTCGTGTTATCGTATATACCGTCATCCTATACCTGTGCCATCTTATATGTTATTACAAAAAATTAAAAGAAGCTAATTACATGCAACACATCGACCTAAACTACAGAATGTGATATAATTCTAAGTGCCCTGGGTCAGGTTATACGTCACGATTTCAAAAATACAAGATGAACTTCATAAACAAATACAAGTCTAATTACTAATTCACACGTCTTAAGTATGCACATTTTCAAATCCTAATCTAGCCATTTTTATGCCTTAAATATCGTTTAGGTTATTCCTTCTGTCAACCATAGCCATATTCCTTTCTGTCAATATTTAAATAGTGGTATTTAAACAATTCAAAATAATTGATATTTAACACAACAGTAACTGACACACGCCTATTACTCATATTATATCAAGAAATTTTGTATCAAATCACGTTGTTTACCTTCTCGTTAAATATTATACCTTATTGCTTGTCCTAAGTTACAAATAAACACGTCTTTATGTAAACTCAAAAATATATTTAATTACTGTATAATAGAGCTTATATTTCCTTACAGATACCCATGTACATGTCCATTAGTTACATATTCATTTTTATCTATTTCTTTTTTTCCTTTTTCCTCCTTTTCTTTAATTAATTGAAACACCTCACAGTATGACTTAACTACACCTTTAATCCACTAAACCCACTTGACACTACACCAAATCCTATAACGGTTAACTACATTGATATCGAATCCTTGCTTGCAAATAATATAACCTGAAATGACAATGCACAATATAGACTGTAATATTTCGCATTAGTATTAATTATCTTTATATACTGAAATGTGACCATACCTTAAATTTTGCAGCGACTGCCTCGGGCCCAGCACTCGTGGTCGACACACACTTCACACATGTTCATTATAAATTTTGAATTTGGAAAACTCACACATTTAAATCAAAAATTTGGAGATATACCCCCCAATTACTAAAATGTAATATAACTTATTGTTATCAGCCAATTCTTTCCCCGGCACGACATACAAGGGGGTCTCTCACCCCTTCCGGCTGTTAGCGGAGAGTGCGCGGTGGCACCGCCCTACGCCGCGGCCTATTGCCTCGGCCCGCCGGTATTGCTGGGTCTTCTTCACTTGAGTCGCTTGAGGGGGGTAGCGGATTTGTACCCCCCACAAAAAATGCTACGTCATTTTGACGTCACAGGAGGCGGGGCCTAAATCGCTCGAGAAACAGCCCGCGACTGGAAATGTACCCCCCATTACATTATTAAATCATCAACACGTAATTGGTTTGAAATTAAATTATTTTCCTTAAGACTGACCCCGGAATTGTACCCCCCGGATTTGTACCCCCCGTGGCCAAATCTTAAAGTCCTACCCCGGATTTGTACCCCCCGGATTTGTACCCCCCGTGGTCAGATTCTTAAGTCTGACCCCGGATTTGTACCCCCCGGATTTGTACCCCCCGTGGTCGAATTCTTAAGTCTGACCCCGGAATTGTACCCCCCGGATTTGTACCCCCCGTGGCCACATTCTTAAGACCTACCCCGGATTTGTACCCCTGTGCTCAAATCCATTTTGACGTCCATGGAAATATACCGGGTCAATATTCATTGATGTTGTTGACTTTTTTAATTAGCTATCGTAAATCAACTGCTGTTCGTAAAATTATTACCTAATATTATTCTACGAATATGTCTTATTCTACGAAAATCGTACGTTGCATGGGTGACGTATGATTTTTATTCAAGTATTTTTGCAATTAATTAAACATTTAACGCAAGCCAAGTAAAACACGTCGCTTTTGGTTTCGTTTTTAGAGTATTGTAAATAAAACTAAAGTTTTTAACAGATGAATTGGAAAAGACGTTCAACCTCAGGTGTTTAACGATCAATCTGGAATATAATTGAACTCTACGTAGAAGGGCGGAAGTACATAACAGTTTTCTTGTCGTATGAGGGTTTCCCGGGAGGCAGGAAGTCAACAAACATTTTCAAATGCCCTCGGCATGCCTCGGCATTCCTAAGTGGACCTGATGGAATGTACCGCTCCTCCCTCTGTAAGTGCAATTTATGGGTTTTGGTTATTACTGGAAACAGTTTACTTCCTTTGATTGACACATGTTCTTCGTAATAGTTAATGACTTTCAACGCACATAACAGTTTTCGCGCCGTGTAGGGGTTTCCCGGGAGGCAGGTGTTCAACAAATATTTTCAAATGCCCTCAGAATTCCTAAGTGGACCTGATGGAATGTACCGTTCCTCCCTCTGAATGTGCAAGTAATGGGTTTTGGACGTTTTCAATGGAAAGAGTTTGCTTTATTTGATTGACACGTGTTCTTCGGATTAGTAAATAACTTAACCACAATTTGTTCTTAGGTACAATGGAGTTGGAAATCCTTTGCTCGCGGAAAAGTATTTCATGCTTTTAAGTGATCTATAATAGTTCAAATTTAGATGCAAAGTTCTCACGAGACTTATGAGCTAATTTTCAGGAAGAAATAAGTCGGGAAATATATTGATAGTTATGTTCCTGAATCAATAATAAAATTTAAGGGTATTGCTTTCATTCTTTACTTAATAAGCCGTTAACAGCCTGCTGTACTACCCGCCATATTAGGTTTAAGTCCCTTAAGAAAAATGTTATTTCTCTTGAACTATGCTTGGCTTTGAACTGAAATTACTCTTTTACCTGAAATTAAATGATTATTACTCTTGGTTATGGTTTTCTTATTAATATTTAATAGAGAACTGCGAAGACAAAATTTTGAAATATGTTCAATTGATAGATAAAATGTGTATGTGACTCAAAAACGTGTTATCTACAGATTACTTAGCAGAGAAAATCTAATAACGTAATAAAATGTAGTAAAACGTAATAAAATTTTGAAGCTGTAAAGTTTAACATTGGCCTTACGAGTTGCCATGATGGCAACGAACTAAACAAGGAAAGTTTAAACAAATAAAGTCATCATAACAGCTATTTGCAAATTACTTACAGTCATCTAGGAAAAATTCAGCGTGAGAGATGAAAATTACTTGGAGTAATAACAATTGCATTTATTATTCATGAATATTTTCGAATTGTTTTTATTTATGGTAATTGGATTAAATTGTAAACATAAAATAATACCGAGCAAGGCTTAGTTCACCAGGTACTAATTAAATAAGGGCATTAGTGAATTTATTTTGTAAATATTTAATTTATTTGTAAATAATATGTGCTGTGACTGATACTTCTATATAAATAACTAGCTGATCAACACGGTGTTGCCCGTTGAAAAACAGAAAAACTTCCTTGGATTTCAGATTTAATTTTAAGGTTGCCATGACAACTACATGAGCTTCCCTATACGTTAACATTTAAACTTTGATGTATCATAGGGCGTAGCCCTGAGGGAATTTAAAAAAATCCGTTCTTAGTGGGTGCTTATGCCCTGAGAGGAACGTTCATGCAAGGTTTCAAGGTTCTAGGTCGAGTAGTTTGGGCTGTGTGATGATAGGTCAGTGGTATTTGACAAATATACTGTAGATTACAGAAATGAAGCTGATTTTGATTTTATGATATTCATATTGAATGCATTCGTTAATCATTTAAATCAGTAGTCAAGACGCCAACCTCCGGTATATATGTTATTTTAGAATATGTTCTAACGGACAACACTGCATTGATCTCTGATCAGTTTTTATCAAATACTCCAAACAGAATACCCAAAAATAAATACGTTAACGTCCAAAACCCATCAATTGTACTTACAGAGGGAGGAACGGTACATTCCATCAGGTCCACTTAGGAATGCCGAGGCATGCCGAGGGCATTTGAAAATGTTTGTTGACCTCCTGCCTCCCGGGAAACCCTCATACGGCAAGAAAACTGTAATGTATTTCCGCCCTTCTACGTAGAGTTCAATTACATTGCAGATTGATGGTTAAACAGCTGAGGTTGAACTTCTTTTCCAATTCATCTGTTAAAAACTTTAGTTTTATTTACAATACTCTAAAAACGAAACCAAAAAGCGACGTTTTTTACTTGGCTTGCGTTAAGGCTAAACATCCCAGAAAAAGTTGTGTTTCTGGCCCGATAGATAGCAGCACCTCTGTGGCAAATTTGTATTAAATATAATATGCATAGTTATTGACCGATTTTTGTTTTGTAAGTTTTGTTGTATATAACATGAACAAGAAATATACGCTCTATGACTACCTGCGAACATTTTTCGCAGGTAGTCATTTTGTAAACAAAAAATTTAAAATAATTTTGGCGTTTTCAGATATGAAATCGGTCAAATGGTCGCATCGGAATAGTTTTTTAAAGATATTACCATTATTTCTCTCACGCCCGCGCCGCCCCCCCCGCGCACCGCCATACTGCCCGGCCGCTCTGACGCGCGGCGCTGCTATTTAGTATCGTTCGTCTGTTCGTCAACTCAGTAGTCACATTCGCACTCTGGCCGGGCACACTAGACCAGACTCTTGTAATTAATCCTCTGAATACAAGGAAGATTATTTATGAAATTATCTAGGGGTTCATTGTTCAATATTAATATTACCACAAACAAAATTACCATTATTTTTGTTGCTTTATAACACCATGTTAAATTAAATTATTAATTCGTTAAGTCACTTGTTTAAAATAAAAGTTACCTTTCAGTACATGAAAATGATAGATAAATAAATAAACAATAATTAGTGCAAAAGACCTTCATTTACTTAATGCACAAAATGCACAGTATACAAATATACAGGAAACATGTTTACAAATGTTACGTGACTTAGGCTATTTGCCCATTGATGTTTCGCCATTGAAAGTAAATTCTGCAAGTGGAATCTGTGGAACTGGAACAGGGTGGTGGCACTATTTCTCTCCATACACAACTATTTCTAGGTAATGCATTTATAAGTCTGCCCTGTTATTTTACCGGTTACAATTGCAACAGTTTATTTTCCCTATTCTTAAGTATAACTCAGGTATGCAACACTGTTTTGGTTACAAAGTATTAGGTTTAGGAATTATCGTAGAATTAACAACAGCTGTTGATGCTTAGCTAAAAAAAGAAACAACAGCAGACGTTTTGAAATCCCAGTGTTTTTAAGGGTACGCACAAACTCGCCAACATTTTTGGGACTGTTTCTAATATACAAACTCGCCAACTTTTAATTAGGTGCAAAAACTAGGGTCAGGAATCCGGCCAGCCACATTCAAACTCGCCAACTTTTGACCGTGGGCAGGGAAGCCTCTCACTCTTCTCCTCCCCCGGCTCAGTGACAATTTGTAAGCCGGGACCTGTGCGTACAGACCTCCACTACTGCACCTGCATTCAAGTCTATATTTATTCAGAATTATACTTAACATTGCTACTTACGACTGTATTCTATAGCATTGAAATCACCTGTAGTTCAAGCAAGTCAAATAAAAATTTTAGTCAAAATAATTATAATTAAATGATTATTAACCATTTGGAACATGTTGGTTTTAAAACCTTCATGGTAAAAACGTTTAAAACCATATAAGAGAATAATAAATACAGTACAGCATATTTATTACGAATTGCGACATATTAAAGACACCGATGAAACTGTTACAAGGTAACTAGTCGTCGATTTTCGTTGATTTTGCAGCAGCAATCTTCACTTTTCGTTTTGCGCTGAGACTCATTTTGCAAAATTAACAACAATCGACGACTAGACACCTTACAGTTTCATCGGCGTCTTAACATGGGGTAATTCATAGTAAATATGCTGTACTGTTTTTATCTGGTGGGGATTAACGTCCGCACTATTAAATACTACGTTCATAGGACCGTCCTCATAATTAGATCAGTTCGTAAAACTGTTAACCGAGGAAATTATGGTTCGGATTCCACGTTAAAATGTAGGTCCCTTAGTTGTCATTGGCTATTGGGCTATTTATTAACAGTCCTGTCGAAGGAACATGTCGGCCTTAATCAGTACCAAGACTACAAGAACGCGCCACTATCATCCTTCACTCATCTCTTCATTCTGTTAAAATACCTACCTGGGTAGGTCGCCATTTCAAGTAAGGTATCTAATGTATCTAACGTTTTAAAACCAACATGTTCCAAATGGTTAATAATCATTTAATTATAATTATTTTGACTAAAATTTTTATTTGACTTGCTTGAACTACAGGTGATTTCAATGCTATAGAATACAGTCGTAAGTAGCAATGTTAAGTATAATTCTGAATAAATATAGCCTTGAATGCAGGTGCAGTAGTGGAGGTCTGTACGCACAGGTCCCGGCTTACAAATTGTCACTGAGCCGGGGGAGGAGAAGAGGGAGAGGCTTCCCTGCCCACGGTCAAAAGTTGGCGAGTTTGAATGTGGCTGGCCGGATTCCTGACCCTAGTTTTTGCATCTAATTAAAAGTTGGCGAGTTTGTATATTAGAAACCGTCCCAAAAATGTTGGCGAGTTTGTATGCAGCCTGTTTTTAAATGGCAGATATCTTTCGTTATTTATCATTTTCTAGTGGATTTTGACATAATCTGCTGTTTTTACCGACCCCTGAAGCTAAGTCCTTTAATTTGAACCCTCTCCCATCATCCTACGACCTGCCAAACTTTCAAAATTTTTATTAAAAAATCGCTTATAGAATTATTAATATAGATAGATAGATTGGCCAAGCATAAGCATACAAGCAAACATTTGGTCGTACACAAGAGTATAAGATTATAGGTTAACTTTCAATCTAATCTACACGTAATAAGTTTATTCCAAATTGAAACTAGCAACTGTAACGTGGTTGAAAGCTTAATTCATAGTCAATGGAATTTGTATTTCAATTAGCTTGAAACAGCTGTTATTGCTTCTGCTCTTTAAAACTGCGTGAACCAACAACTATCATTCAGTGAAGCTAACTAATCTGCTTCGATTATTGAAGCAGAACATCGTCCATTTGATTTTAAAGAACTCCGTTGTCTTTATTCCGAAATGGTTGTATATGTATAAATACAGGTAGGTTTTCTACTTGTTGTTTTTGACAGAGATTATTTGGTTTTGTTGGTGAATCAGTCGGACTAGAAGCACACAAAATCATGACGTGTTTGTTATATTCTATTATTGTTATAATTTTAGAGGCAATTTAACAATTTATATGAAATACGAACTTGAAATATAGAACGTAGTCAAATAAAACTACCCTATAGCCTTTTAAAGAGCAACACAGTTCTTCCGTATTTTTAAAAGTAGTTTTTAACACATTTATTTATACATTTAAGCAAAGATAAACATATATTTTTCATATTTAGCATAAGAAATTTCAGAAAAAATACTCTGAATGTGTTAACATTGATCACTTTAATTACTGCAGTACCCAATCTTAAATCTATTTTCGTGTAAAGTTTAAGACTTGGCAGTTAGAACCCTAATGTTCCAAGCCCTCGAAATATCATTATAGCTTAATAATAATAGATGTAACATATTTTAACAAGAAATTCAAATTTGTCATCATTATTTTTTTGAAACACGTGGGCCATGGAGAACATAAAAGTTCTACAAAATAACGTTACCAATAACAATAATTAACAGGCGAAGAAACAAACTCGTAAGAAGAATCATGGTAACTAATAACCGAGAGCACATGGATGGAAGGGCGGGAAGTCATCATCCACCACAAGGAGTGTTTGTACGACGAGCAACGGCTGAGCCGCGTGGTGGGGGAGCTACAGTGAGTCACCTCCGGCCGGCCCTGCACTGCATCATTTTTTTGCCTCCCGTGCGCTATCTCGTTAAATTTATAAAAATTGATACCGATTGAACCACTCGGGCGATTTTAAATATTAAAATTTTAAAATTAATTAAAAATTATTGCCCACAAAATGACTACCTGCGATTTGCATATTTCTTTTTGTAACATGAATATCTTGTTATTATTTTTTTAACCAGCAACTTAATAAAAAATATGCCTGAATAGCGTGAATCATAATCTTATTCTGTTTACAAATCAGTTTATCAAATTAACATCGGACGAAAATTCCACCAATAAACTTTAATACAAAATGACTTCATTTTGGTGCTGCGACGAGGTGGCAGAATTTATAACTAACCCTGGGATGTTTAGCCTTAAATGTTTAATTAATTGCAAAAATACTTGAATAAAAGTCATTCGTCACCCATGCAACGCACGATTTTCGTAGAATAAGACATAATCGTAGAATAATATTAGGTAATAATTTAACGAATAGCCGTTGACTTACGAGAACTAATTAAAAAAGTCAACTACATCAATGAATATTGACCCGGTATATTTCCATGGACGTCAAAATGGATTTGAGCACAGGGGTTACAAATCCAGGGGGTACAAATCCGGGGTAGGACTTACGGATACGGCCACGGGGGGTACAAATCCGGGGGGTACAAATCCGGGGTAGGACTTTAAGATTTGGCCACGGGGGGTACAAATCCGGGGGTACAAATCCGGGGTTGGACTTAAGAAGCCATGTTTAATTGGATTTGTATCAATTATGCAACTGTTCAGCCAACCGTGAGATGTCAGTTGATCAAAATACATAATGATTTATCCGTCCTAAAAGTTCGCGGCCGGATTTGTACCCCCCGTCCTGTGACGTCAAAATGACGTAGGCGTTTTTTGTGGGGGGTACAAATCCGGGGGGTACAATTCCGGCGACCCCCCCCAAGCGGGTCGCCGTTCTACTATTCCCCGTTCTACGGCCCAACGGGGCGGCGGCTCTCTCCCCCGCTCAATGGCCCAGCGGGGCGGCCAATTACCGCGACCCACTGGCACCATTTCTTCATCGCTGGACACGGGTGATTCCGGTGGGGTCGGAGGAGGAACCACAAACACACGCCAGGGAACTAATTCCCGGCCCCACACCAGCCGTTCGTCCGCTATGGATCTCTGCCAGTCCAACCGCAAGAACTCCTGCGGGGGCGGCAGCACGTCCACGGTCCTCCTCCGAAGCTGCAACAACGCCAGCCGCCTCCCCCTTGACAGGGGTCCCCCCAGCAGGGGCCGTTGATCGTAGACAAAGTGCCAAACTGTGGGGTGCGCTCCTACCCCACTCAAAGACCATATTTCTCCCCACAACCACACTCCCGGCGGGCACGGGGGCGCCACCACTTCGGGGTTGAAGAAGGGGTGGGACACTTCCCACCTCCTCCCATCGTCCGCTGCCCTACCCGCATCACCAGCCGCCATACTTTCGCAAACTCAACTAACTATGGAACCCGCACGGTGTAGAAAGTTGGTAGCCCGCCGCTCGACTGACTACTAGTTCCCGCAACTATAGAAACCTCAGACCACTAACCACATTCGTTATCGCCCGGGCTGAACATTTATTTCTAATACATCAGCCCATGCTGGTCCCTTAGCAGACAGCCGAATCCAATTTAGTTTAATGTGGGTTACATTCCTACGACCAGTTGTTTTTTCAGTTTTTGGCTCGCCTCCAATTAACAGGAATGTTAATTTACATACGGAGCGCACAACTTGCCTCAAAACTTGTACTACCCGAGGTGTTTCAATATTATTTATTTCTAATTTACATTAAACCATACTACCCTTTCAAAATTAATAGGCGGTCGGAAAATGGGAAATAAATCGTTTTGTTTATTTCCCCCTCCACTACCACCTCTCACCGTTAATCACCTGATTGATTCAAATTCTGTATCGGATGTCATTGTTTTGTTTACATCAAAGCGTTGTCGATTATTATTGTTTTTGTTGTGTTTAACCTTTTTTGCAAAAATGATTACATGCTACAGCGTTTTTTTTACTTTTTATATTTTTTATTATAACCAGATAATGAAAAATGACGACAAGAAAACTTAATATTATAAGTCAGACAAAGTAAGATTTTTAATGTTTACAAATACTTTAAAAACATTGATACAAATGTGCCGACTTACAAAGTGTGGGGAGTGTTCCACCAAACGCAAAAAGTGACTGCTTAGGCTTGCTGTGTTTCTCTCCGAACTGTACAAGAGTGACGGGAGAAGGAAAGAAGACTCAAGATATCGATGCTGAAATAACTGACAATGACACTCTTATTGTCATTCCAGACTAATTTATATAGTTTTCCTCGCTTCAAATAAAAAAATGTCACAAGAAGTGGATCATTAATCTTGACCAGTTTGACAAGGACGTAGTGCTGCGGGCCAATTTGGAGTTTTATTGGGGCGGGGCATTTTGGACTTGTAAAAAATTAAAATAAGTAGAATGTATTGGCTTTGGTGGAAGCATATGTTCCCACTGGAACAATTCGAATTCCACTACAAAAAATGTAGTGCCTCAAGGAACATAGCGATATCGTTTCTCCCCGTGTTGCGTTCTTAAGATAAATACACGACTTGGGATAAGAAGAAAACCGCGCCCAATAATCTACTTTAGTCGAGACATGGGTTAACCAAAACTTACACAACACTTTCCTTGTTCCTTTTGTTTATTTTAATAACCTCATTTAGATGTTTATTGGCCCATTTAAACAGATTGTACTTTTTCGACCTTTCCTCATGTAAAATTCTAGTTTGTTCAAGCGTAAAAGATTCTGAAACTATTTATGCTATACTGTATTTCTTAAATAATTTAATTGAGATAGTTTTGTAAATACATTTTCGACACTAAGTTACTCATGTAGTTGCCTTATTTATCCTTTTAGCGAATTTCCCCTATAGGGAAGAAGCTATTACCGTAGGTCTCATGGTAAGACCTAAGCGCGGGACCATCATAACTTTTCGTTTTGTTGCCCCCAGATACCAAAAACACCATTCGTTCAAATTTGTATATATATATATATATATATATATATATATATATATGTGTGTGTCTGTTAGCACGATAGCGGCCGTAAAAATGGTCCGATCTTGACGAAATTTGGTACAGACATGTAAAGTAGTAATCGATTGGACGAGTTCGTGAAATAGCCCGATCGGACCATCGGAAGGGGGGGTAAAGGGGGATAAACCCCCCCAAAAATGGGTTTTTTGAGTTTTTTACATAGAAAAATAAAATTAATCAAATTTTTGTTGGCACCATTGAATTCAGCTCAGAAAAGCAAACAATTTTGTAATTTGAATCACTGCTCTATGTCCATTGGTTACCGAGATATTGAAAGTGGTAAACACAGTACGTTGTCTCAATGTTAACCTTATGGGAAATAAGTAAAATTCTATATTTCGCTTATTTCTCAACATATCTTGATAAAACTTGGTAAATGGCTTCTTCTAGTTCAGATCTACTAATTATTGAATTAAAACCAACCAGTTTAAACATACCTGTAGCAGCAAACCTGCATACTCATCATTCCCCATGTTATTCTTATGGAGCTTACAAAAACATGTCAAATCTCGCTATGTTGGATTGAAATATGTTGTTTTGCACTTGAAATTCGCTGAGTATGCAGGTCTGCTGCAACGGGGGTATTAAAGGTTCTGACCTTTAACGGAAATATTTAGTCCTGATTATGCTTTGCAAAATATAATTTGAATTTTGAATATTAGCCTATATGATTTCCTTGCAACATAATTTTGTCTATTTATAGTCTAAGTTTGATATCCATGTATATGAAGATATTTTGTAAAAATAAAACATTGCGATTTATACATTTAAATGAATGAATGCATATTTGCAAACTATTAATTACGTACAGGCTCTAAAAAAGTTTCAAAACATCATAAAAAGGCCTGATTATTTTCACTGATGATTAAAAAAATATTAGAGGTCATAGCTTAATAAAATATTGATTGACATGAGGCATTTCATACTTATTGTGTTTTATATTCAACACCTAAAAAGTGCCTTTTGTCATTCCAAATAAAAAGTTAACAATTAGGCTGCATGATATACCTAGAACTTGCTTTGAAAATCAAAAATTCCCTCAGTTAATTCATTCCAAACCTAATAAATAATGGCATATTTTAGTGCAGGTTTAGGTTGTTGGAATTTCCATTTGCCTTAACAACATATAATTCAGTGCATTATTTCATTACTTTTTAGCGTGGCAGAAACTAGACATAAAATTTTGGCCTAAAAGTCTAGCTATTACATTTAATTTGGCGGATTTAACACATTCCCAAAATTTGTTATTCTTGCAGTTTCATTTGAATTAGGTTCATAATAATTATCGTAAACATGAAATAGTTTTGGAAATTTTAATGCCACATTTTTGTCTCATGTAAATCAAAACCTCCGACAAATTTGACGATTGTTTACGTTATTCTGCTGCCTGCTGACTCGCAGACGAAAATGACAGCTACGTGTTCACAAGAAAGGAAAAGAGGAAAGTAGGGGTAACATATAAGACCTGTGGGGGTGGTCGTTAATTCGACCGCCTATTAATTTTGAATGGACTCTAACCCTATACAAACCATTACCAAATATTACAAATGAAATTTTGAATTTACTAACATCCCAGATCATTGATTCTAATTTATTCCCCCCAATTTAGCAAGATAAAAATTTAGCTCCCTAGCATGTTTGACATAACACACTCACAAATCCGTGTCCTCGACGATCCGTGCTGCGACGCTGCCCCTGAGTGGCCTCAGCTCTACCGCCAGGTTTGACTGCTCCGGTGTCCCGCTGATTGACCGACGGTACATCGTCGGAGTTGGTGACTCAACCGCCCGATCCGTTGCGCTCCTGGAGAACTCCACGGCTGCTGCTGGCACCTCCGGACTCCTTCTCGCTGGTCTGACACACCTCCACGTGTAGATTACGCAGCTCCACACAGTTTGTGAGTACTTAATACCCAACACAATTGCTATTATAGCCACTAGTCCAGCTCCAAGCCCAATGATGGACAACTTCCGGGTTTGCTAATTTTTAAAACTGTCTGTTTTGCGTTCAGTTTCTTTTAACACCCGCGAAAGATGCGCATACTTTCGCCCTGGCACAGATAGTCCTTGTGTAATATCGTCCAATGGTCCCAGCCCTTCGGTAAAGTCAATGAACTCGTGCACTATTCTTCTTTCTTGATAATTTAAATTTATGGAAATGTTAGGAATTACAATTCCACTGTAAATGTCCGGAAATGTAGATCGTCCTGAAGAGAACGGAAGTAGCATAAATTTAGAATGGTAGACATAGCAGTCCGAAATGTTGGGTAATATCCCAGCACCTTGGATTTTTAAGGAATGTTGCTGGGGATCTCTTGAGCAGCGATACGATAAGACTAATTGGTCCGGCACTAGGTATAACCACGCTCCTCTCTCAGGAATTTGGTGAAACCACGGTTCGACAGGTCCGTTGTGCACCTTCCTCTCGCAAACCGCTGGAGTCTCGGCTTCTAGATCCAGGAACAAGACAGGTTCGCAGGACTCTTCCACTCGTAAACGAATCGGGAACACAGGTTGGCAAACTGCGTAGGCTCCTTTGGTGCAGTACTCCAGGTCTTCTCTGCTCAGCAGGCTGTATCGTTGTCTGTCCATGGAGATGGCCAGGAAATCACTTAAGTCTGCCAGTTGGATGGAGCGGTTTAAGGTAGGTTCAGGGACAGGTAAAGTCACAATTTTGTACAGTTCCATCAATCGGTCTTGAGATTTTAAAGGTACCCTAAAAATTACCCTAATTCCCTGGTCTGTTTTTACCCCAATGGCTGTAATCAGCCTGTAATGAAAATGTACCCACGTCAGTTCGCCTGACACAAGCAGGGACAAATCGTCTGGCAAGCGTTTTTCCAAGTCTGTCAACAATTCTGATAATTTATATGGTGAGATAAGGGCAGCCGTAACATGGCCACGTGCTAGACTATCAATAGCCCCTTGAAGTTGAATCAATTCCGTGGTTAAGGCCTGAGTCACGAACTCTACGCTCCTTACAATTGAGAAAACCCCATTCTGTACCTTTAATGCATTATAAATATTAGTGATTTCGTGATTGGTGCGATTCTCGTATGTTGTAATCAACGTCATTTTCTCCCCAATAACTCTAGATAAATAATATACATCTTGATTCGTAATTTTAACCCATCCTGCAAATTGCGGACAAATGATAATTGTTTCTGTTCAAAGTGCGTAAACTCATCTACCGATTCCGCGACCTCATTTATCTTATTAATTACACCCTCGTAGTCTCCACTGTCTAACGTTCCAAATGCATATTTTAATCCGACACCAACACTATCCAATATCGCTCTACGTTCACGGCCTCCTTCGGTCGCCGTCACGTTGTTTGATAACAATAATTTTAATTGGTCCACCATCGACTGAACTCCCATTATACTCTCTCGATTCCGTCGTAGTTCGTCGTTTGGTACCTCGGCTACGCTATCCGTGACATTATTCACTACGTCATCCGCGATTCCTTGCAACTGATCTATTATTTTATCGTAGCGCTCAATGTCCAACATAGAAACTACATTCCAAAAATCCCCACTCATCGTTAATTCCCTATCTCCCTCAACGCGTCTGTTCCCAGTATCCCATCAAACATTAAATTATCCATATTATCCACTACATAGAATTCCAACCTCTTTCTTTCCCCATTTATCTCTACTTCTACTTCCGTTTTCCCCAAAATCTTTAATCGCGCTCCCGTAATACCTAGCGCGCGGATATCCGAATGAGTTATATGCTTAGTATTTACACCATAGGCCTCCCGTTTTAACAAAGATATTTTCGATCCAGAATCGATCAAAAGTTTCAACTCGCGTTCTCCAATCTTACACACAAATAGACAAATCATTCCTTCCGTCCACGCATAAACTTTGTACAATAAAATGTCCAACAGCCAGGTGGCCTGATTTTGAGAAACTGTCTGACGACTGGGGTTTAAACTATCGGTCTCTGCCCGATTTTCCGGTCTTACTTGGCATTCGCGTGCGAAATGCCCTAACCTTCCACAGTTATAGCACTCTGTCCTAGCTAACCGAAATGAATTGTTTCTATTTTGCTGAAGGTTTCTTTCATCGAATCTTACACGTCCCGATCCTCGATTATTACCTCGAGATCCCCGATTGAAAGACGACTCGCGCCCACGTGAAGAATTCCAAGAACCTTGATTATCGTGACCCACCTGGTACGTACTATTTCCGGCAGAGTAATTTCCCCTGCCCCGAGAGTATGTTCCCCGATTCCAGCCTCTAGTTGCGCCCCGCGGATTGAATTATTATAGCGCGGTGGTCCACCAGTCACTCGGCTCATCCCTAGATTAGGGCACTGGGCGCGTATGTGCCCTTCACCTTGGCACCCATAACACGTAAGAGCGAACACACCTGTATCCGCCTCAGAAGGGTGAGACTGTTCCTCCATCTCTGCCATAATGGCCGTCTTAAGCGCGTCCTTGAACGTCTTAGGAAAAGTAAAACGGGTGACCTCACCGATTTTACCACTTAACCCGTGTAAGAAAGCGGCTAACATCCGTCTCTCAGCTTCCGCTGTCACTACCGTCTGTACGTTCGGGTCCTCACGCTTTTGAATCGTTTTTGCTCCTAATTTCCTAATCCGTTCTGCAAATACTTCTACCGATTCGTCGCGCTTTTGAACCGCTGACTGCAGCGCTATGTAGTGGTACTGTTCGGTCTTTTTGCTGGAAAATTTTTCCAGACACGCGTTTCGGACGTCCTCATATTTAACAACGGGTAAACCGTCTTCTACTTTAGATAAATCAAACTTTGATGTTACGAATGCTTCAGCAGCTCCCCTACACTTGAGTCGGACTACCGTTACCTTAAATTGCGGTTTCCAACCTCCTAGAATGGCAGCTTGATCAATCTGCTCGAAAAATTCGGTTACACTCGGCCCTGTTCCATCCCCCTTAAAACTTTCGATTAAATTCGCGGGCCCCAAATCTACTGACTTGACCCCTAGCATAGGGTTTTTAAACGCTTCTGCTAAATCTGTGGCTGTTAGCGCCATTGTTCCCAGTTGTATACCTGTTTTAAATATCTTTACTGGAGACTTACCGTGACCCGCAGGTTCAAACATTAACTTATTTATTCCCTGATCCGGCTATTATTTGCCGTTTCATATATACAAAACAAAAGATCGTATTTAGTGACGCGCGGTGTTATCACAACAGCTGTTACGATAGCGGCTACTGATAAGAGGATTCCGCTTAGCGCTCCCCGTAAAAAGGAACAGAGGTCCATTCTTTTACTTGCATTTTTTTATCCACTATCAAAAATCAAGGGATAGCAATTTAATATCCCATATACTTTAGTTCAAACTTAATCAATGGAGCACACCAAAGAGTCAACAGTAAAATTCCTATTAAAATTAGCATAACCAATTTTGACCGGGATATAATACACCGCTTTATTGACTGGGTCCATCGGCATTCAAGCGCGGAACATCGTAAATTAACTCCTCCTGACGAGCCACCTGTTCCACGAACGGTTTTGCTAATGCCGCTGCCGGCGGAATAATCAGGGGTTCAGGTAGAACTGGTTTAGGTAAGGTCTTTAACCTAGACGCTGTTTCCGACAAATGCTCATAAAAGGCAATTAGCTGCGCGGTTCTAGACCCAATTTTCATAAAGAAATTCGTCTTCAATGGTGTTGACGCGCCTCCAATATTAATTTGACTAGGCGCCGAATTAAATGCTCTAGCCGGTGGTTGCGACATATAGGGCGGTTCGGGATCCTTACTCGTTTTATTACCCAGTTTCCTCTTCTATTACTACAAACACGATATAGTCTTCCCCAGCGGTAACCGCCTTTAGTTTATCGTGAAATCGTTCCTGAGTTATCTGATGCACCCGTGACAAAGGAGCTTGCTTCTTGTTTGGCATTAACACATCTTTATGCACAGTTGATTTACTGATACGTTTCTCAAGAATTTCACTATCAGCTCTTATTTTATGATTTTCTACGAAGAAAAATGAAAACAACCAAACTGTCTGTCCTACCCTAATTTCATCTTTAAACTGTTCAAATAGCCTAAAACGATCTAACAAATAGTTGCTCATTTTTTTTATTTATTGCGACCCGCTTCCGTTGTTAATCGCGTCTCTTACAACACTAGTTAAATGCACATGCATCCGCTCGATAGCCCACAACAACGCGATTTTCAAATCTTGGTCTTGCCAGATTCGTTCGAAAATAATTTCCGCAATAATGTCTTTCGTATAGTCGGTGTTCCCTGCGCGAAAACGTATTCCTAATTGTTTTAAATGATCAATATAACCTGTCCTATTCAACACTTCATCCAAAAACTGTCGATCGCTTCCTGTTCTGCCATAACCTACTCACAAACCCTGGTTTGAACGTAGATCTTTAAAACACAATATTTATCTACCTTAATTATAGTGTTTTAATCTATATAATTAATACGCCAACACGAAATTTGTCTTATGAACTCCTCCGTCATTTCTTAACCGATTTTGATCATTGACGGCTCATTGGAAAGAGCGTGTCGCGTAGATTTGCAAACTGGCCTTATATTTTTGAAAAAGTCCCTTGGGCTCTGCCCCTTGGCTTTTAAAGTTCCCATGTTATCCTTATGAAGAACATAATTGTTTACATTTTGATCAGCTGGATAATTTAATTGCTGTTATTTTTTAATTTGTGTAAACATAACCCTCAAGACAGATCGTGTTAGCATGATTGTGTTTTAAATTTGCCGCCATTTGAATTATCGCTCTGCTAGAGTAGCGCACGATTCCGTGCGCTCGGATCCACTAGTTAACTAAATTTAATTAGGTGTACATTTTCATTACCCTTTTTTTTCGCCCCTCATTAAACCCTTACTCCCTTCAAAAGAAACCCCACGTCACTGCACCCTTCTAAGCACCCCTCGTCCCCACGTTCACACCTGACACCACATGTAAAATACGGGGACACTCCCTTACTCAACAGGTGAATGCCTCGTATAGGCCAAGGAGCCCCAGGGGATTAGAGCAATCTCCTAGCTACTCCAACGACCTTTTACTCTGGGAGCGTGGTCCGAGGGTAATAATTACACAGAGACATGAGGTTGATAAACGGTTTATTATGACTCAATTGACTCAAGTTACAGTTACATTACAACCAGGTTGGCTCTAGGTACCACAGGTACAGCAATGATGAAATTACATGAATCAGAGTTTACTTGTGGAATTACAAAGTGACTGATTGGAACTTGTTACATTTGTAGGGAGGTTGGAGACCAAACTAGGATAGGAACTGGCGAGACTTACAGCAAGTAGCGAGGCGCATGGTGCGTCACGACGACGAACGGGCGTGCGAACTGGCTGATGCGCTGGTCCACGAACAGTGAATACCACGCCCAATTCCCCGGGGTATATATATATTGCAACCGCCGATATCCGGCAAGGACCACGGCGACCGATGAGAAAGCAGTATTTTGCAACAAGACCAAATATGGACAAATCCGCAAGTTCCCGGTTGTCGCGGTCAGCCCAGCCCGCAGATCCCGTTACACGATTCTAGAAAGCGACTTGCGAATTTTTAAGCAAGCCCAGCCCAAAACTCCCGTTTGGACCGTATACAACACATGATTATCTTTGGGATAGGCCCATAAAAGTTCTTACGGCTTTCTTTTGCCAAAAAAATTTTGTTAGGAGCTACAGAGTTGCCCTATAAACACACACCATAATTCATATGGAAATGAAATGGACCGAAGTAGGTTGCTTAAAGAACTTCTAGGCTAACACAATGGGTGCGTTCAGCCGCAGTCACCGGTGGTTAAAATTACAAAGTCCATGCTCGCTGACTAAAAAAATGTCTGGACTTTCCTCCTCGAGGAAGATTTCAACCAGATTGATTTTGCCCATGAGTCCTCTGACATTTAGATGAACAATTTTGAAAGGTTGTTTTTTATTGTTTGTTTCTTTTTGATTTTTGAATTTTGAAATTTTTTGTTTTGATTGTTTTTTTGAGTTTTTGGGCCTAGGTGTGGTTTTTGCACCCCGAGAGTGTCATGTTTTTTGTGTTTTTAGCCTATGATATCAGGGCATTTTTTATGTAGTTTTCAACAAGCTCACAAACTATATTTTTCCCTATTCCATTTAAATGAAGTCCGTGCTGTGGGAAATCCTGTCTGTTCAGCATACTATTTATTGCCAAAAAATCCATTTATTCCTCCATTTATTACAGTGCTCTCTCACGATCTTGTTCTGCCTACCTATTGCTTCATTGTACTTACCTGTGTCATACCTTAGTGGTGAAGAGATGGATCTGCGCCTCGAGTACTTACATACACTACAACAACGTGTCAAATGGACTTCAAGTCGACCGAACTTGAAGATTGGAGACTTGGTGTTAATGAAGACCAATGCAACCGCACTACTATGGCCAAGAGCACGTGTAGTCGAAGTATTTCCTGGCTCAGACAACATTGTTCGAGTTGTCTAGATTAAAACTCAAGAAGGGACTTACATTCGACCAGTGACTCAATTATGCCTCCTTCGTATGATTGAAGACAACTAATTGAAGTACTGGAGTACTTCAAGGAGGCCGGTATGTTAGGTGCTGGTCTATAATTTCCTATGTCCTTGTTTTAATATTTTTCTTTTTAACTTTATTTAATTTTACTTTGATTACCATCTGTTAATTTATTCAAATGTTTTTATTTTTTTGGTTTCATTGTTCACAAAAAACTGCTCTAAAAAAGTTATTCTACAATGTCTTAAATTATTTTGGAAAAAATAACGATTATGTGAGTTTCAAAACCTAATGAACATATCACAATGTGCTTCAAGATTATTACCAAGATGAACAAAGATAATTAAGTATAAAACAATTGGAAAGGCAATCTATCATCACAACCAAAGTAAGGATAATGAAGACAAGTAAGTGACATTCATTCATGATTATATTTGTGTTCCTATTAAACAATGATTGTGTCCAGACTCTTTAATAACAAATTAAATTAAATATACCTAAAACATGTAAAGAGCGGTTTTTTTGTTATTAATTATCATTCATGCATTACCTTAATAAATTAACTATACCTACAAATAATCAACAATTTTCTGACTTGAATATAAGTCTGGTCCTCCTTTTAACATAACAGTTGGCATTACCAAAAATAAAACAAGCATAATCCAGAACTGAACGGACTAGTGATTTATATAATGTTAGCAATAATAATGGGTCGGCTCCCCATTGCATACTAGACACAGACCTCAGTATATTCATTCTTCTGAAATAGGATTGAGAAATTTGATTAATGTGTAGTTTCCAATTAAGTTTCCGATCAAAAGTAACCCCTAGGAATTTATGTTGCTCTTTACATGGGATTTCTTGATGGTTATATTCAATTCGAACATTTTGAGGGTTGTGTTTACGAGAGAAAACACAAACTGCTGATTTTGAAGAAGAAACCTCCAACCCGTTATTCAATCCCCAATCATACATATCACGAAGAGCATTGTTTAAAATAGTTTCACAATTTACAAGAGATTTATTGTTAGTTGTGTAAAGGACAATGTCATCAGCAAATTGAAGTATATTCATCTGATGGGAAAGTATCACATTAAGATTACCACAATACAGCGAGTATAGTATTGGACTTAACACCGAGCCCTGTGGAATTCCTTTGCTGGTAATTCTGGATTCAGATAGTCCACACACTGATTTTAATCGCAGTGATCTGTTAGAAAAAAGTAGGGAAATTAAGTCCACACACTGATTTTAATCGCAGTGATCTGTTAGAAAAAAGTAGGGAAATTAAGTCCACACACTGATTTTAATCGCAGTGATCTGTTAGAAAAAAGTAGGGAAATTAAGTTCACAATTTTTGCGGGAATGTTTATGGAGGATAATCTTTTTGACAGCATATTAAGATTCACGTTATCATATGCACCATTGATATCCAACAATGCAGCCACTAAGAAATTTGATTCGGTAAATGCAATTTGGATTTCTGTTGATAAAATGGCCAGATTGTCTGCACAGCTTCTTCCAGAGCGAAATCCAAACTGGGTTCGAGAAAATAAGTGATTTCTTTCTGCCCACCATTGCAATCTATATTTGAGTAATCTTTCGAACAATTTCCCTATGGATGATGATATTGCAATGGGACGATATCCTTCAGCTAGACGAGGATTTTTGTTTGGTTTTGGAATAGGAACGATTTAATATTCCTTCCAGGTGCTTGGAATCAGATTTGCGTTCCAAAGGCGGTTGAAAATATTCAAAAGCATTTGAACCGCTTTTTGGGATAAATTTTTCAAAAATGAGTTATGAATGTTGTCCAGGCCAGGACAAACATCCTTTAAATTGGAAAGAGCAAGGTTAATTTCATCCAGGCAAAAATAATTTATTAATTCCAAATTTTGAGTGGTAGCATGGTCTTCATGAACAGGAATAGGCAATCCTGCGTATAATGGTGAATATTTCACAAAAAACTCCTCAGAACATTCCGAAAAGTACTTTAAATTTCTTGACTTAGCATTATGTGTTATATACTTACTCTTGAGATTCTTCACTACTTTCCACACCTCAGATATGTCTGTATTTCGGTTAATTTTGTTACAAAATTGAATCCAGTAATCCTTCTTACAGGATTTAGTATATCGTTTCGTAATTGAAGCGACTCTCTTATAATTAAATAGTTCTCTAGAGTCTGATGCTGCCTATACTTAATGAAAGCAGCTCTCCTCTCTGAAATATGTCTGGAACATTCAGTTGACCACCATGGACAGGGTACAAATTTGTTTCTTGATGGTTTAGATCTAGGAATTGATGCATTTGCCGCAGTAAATAAACAGTCACTAAAGTTATCGTATATTTTAAAAGGATCATCATCGAAATTGATAGTGTCAACGGTAGCTGAATACAATTTCCAATCCGCCCTCTTGAAGCTCCAATACGATTCACTGGATTTGATTTTATTTATTTATTTATTTATTGAAAATTTATACATGCACATAGTACAGTACAACATTCCAAATTTCCATTACAGCTACAGGTAAATACCCAAATCAGCTATCTTGACTAACTCAAATTAACTAACTTAATATAAAATATAAAAATAAATGAACAGGCTACATGCAATTTATCAGTTGACAAAACCATTTATAATGATTTATGACGCTGAAACAGTAAAAAAGTAAAAATATTGCCTTCAAAGAAAATTTTCATTATATATCTCTTTACAGCGTTTAGTAAATAAACTAAAAGTGTCACCAAAAATATCCAAATAAAAACTGTTACTGTTATAATTTCTTAGCATTCTAAAAAGGAATGGACGATGGAGGAAGACTAGAAGAGGGTAGATTCGTAATGTTAGGCAGGCCTACGATGGAATTGTAACAGAAATTAATTAATATAGGAATATGTTGCGTGCCACTCCATCCATATAAAATGTCCCAATCACAAGATGCTGCCAATGACGAAGAAACAATAGATGTAAGCCCTCTGGCCATGAACAAGAGTATGTGAGTTGCTGGGTATGGTTTACGGCCCTTCTCTCCAAGGTCGAGCAAACCTGAAATATCAAGTTATAATTTATTTTTCATGAATAAGTTATCTGGTTGAAATATTTTAAGCAAGCAGAGGTTGGATTTCCCATACACTCATACAAATACACCAACAACTTTATAAAATACATTCGGTTAATTTCTTTATATTGGCAATAAATTTTAATTTGGAGGGGGCTTTAGTTACCATTCTTAATAATTATTTTATTTCATGAACTGTGAATTAGGTTTGCAATGTGAGAAGTGTTGGGTAAGATTAGACATAACTTTAAAATCATGGGATGATGGACCAATATGTATGTATGTATGTATGTTTGTTTGTTTGTGTATAGCATGTAAACGCGAAACATACTGAACCGAAAGGTATATATCTTGAACCCAGGAAACACATAGAAAAAGTATGTTTTATTCTCCTCAAAATCCTCTCGGGCTACGCCAAGGCCACACTACGCTACGCCCCGTGGGCTTTTACGTTAATATTTCATGCAAATTCATTGGGGTTTGATAGTTTTTATTTGGATTACATAGAAACCATTGTTTCTTTTTCATTTATTAATCTAAACCCTTGCGAAGAACGGGTAAAACAGCTCAAACCCAAGCTATAAAAAGTCAGCTTACTATTTGTTTTAAAATTCACCTGACCTATAAAGTATGATTTATAATTTTAACACCACGAGAACATTACCTTCGATCACATCCCTTTTTGAATCGTAATCTAGACTCGATTTTATGCTCATTTCATCAAAAAGGATAACGGCCTTCTTTTCCCAATCATTCATATATGATTAATTTTGTTCTCAAGCATCTTCATTATTTCTGAACAAACGCCGGGTCTTAAGTCAACAGCGTTAAGCCAGCGTGCAATTGTGGATTGACTAGGCAGAGCAAAACCATCGCTCCTCATCTGCTCATATAAAGCTGGTGATTTGTATATGAAAAAGTCAAACACAACATAGGTTAAGATTTAATTTTAAAAATTTAATATTACGTCCAAGTTCGAATCATCATTAATAGACTCTACAACTTGTTCTAAACTTGGCAGAGCTGCAGCGTAAATTCATGGCTTTTCGTAAGAAACCAGTTTCTTGCAATAAATAAATAACTGTGTAAATCTTTAGAAAACTTAACTTGGCTGAATGTAACAACATCAAGCCAACTTAAGTTGTTGTAAGTTGGCTATAAATTATAACAATAATTTACGTAAGAGTTATGGTTGTTTTTATGTAAAGTATTAAGTCAAAAAGTTCCCGGAATGAATTTTTGTAAACATATAGCGCGATCGCCAGCGGTAAATTTGTCTTGCAGTAGTTGGTTCGTCTCCGTGGGAGGGCATATCGGTAGTGGTGGCATAGCTGACTTGCCGTAGTGCAGCATTGGAAAGGGCTTTTCGTGTACCTGCAAGTCGAAGTTGCCGGATTTTTAAATAATGGCATTTCATGAACAGCGCTCTGGGTGATGCTGATAAAGAAAATATTGGGGGGATTTATTCATCGCCTCTTCTCCATAAGCTTGAATTAACAACTCAAGAGTCTCACTGAGTGATTTTTAAAGTAAAACAAGAACAATGTTCGTGTGCTGTTCATGAAATGCCATATTTCAAAAATCCGTCAACGTAGACTTGCAGGTACACGAAAAGCCCTTTCCAATACTGCACTACGGTAAGTCAGCTATGCCACCACTACCGATATGCCCTCCCACGGAGTCGTACCAACTACTGCAAGACAAATTTACCGCTGGCGATCGCGCTATATGTCTACAAAAATTCATTCCGGGAACTTTTTGACTGTACCTCGTATTACGTTTTTTCACAAGACAGCCCCTCATCAATATGTAACTATAGTAACGGGTAGTGCCAGTAATACTCAGGCTGTTTAAAAACAAAGCAATATTAATTACTTACCATCAGGATACGAAAGTCGCAACTAATTATGGAACTGCAAAACTAACACGAAAAACTGTAAAACTAAGTAGCGCAGAGATACTGGCTCATCAAGAATCGCTCAGCAACTAATGCACTGAGAAACAACAAAGAAGGAAAAGTGGAAAAAGGTGACTGGAAAGTGAAGCTATTTTTACACTTCAGCAGTCAGATCAAGGCGACACTAAAAAAACCGTCACTTCTATTTTAAAGGCGTGGAAAGAGTTAATATATTTAATTCTTAATATTTATTTATTTATAAACTGAGCATTTATTGTATTTAAAAAAATGACAATTGCGTCCATCAGGGCCGCCGAGAGCCAAGCGGGGCCCCAAGTCTGCACACTGCATGGGCCCTACCGGGAGGGTATGCAATACCCCCCCTACGTAAGGGGGGTCCGTGGGGCCTCCCCCGGAAAATTTTAGAAAATTAGATCTCTAAACTCGCGTTTTTATGCAGTCTACAGGTGGAACATCATACATCAAAAAACTCCAAAAATCCGAACCAACTCTGAGGCTGAATGGTCGGTCAGATTTAAAAATAGTCTATTCTTATTAAAAATTACCGCTATGAGTGATCCCGCACTTCTGGATTTTCCAGTCATTCATCTCTTTGTCATAACTTCCGCGTTCGTTCCACTCACAAAATTACTCTTCCATTTTTTCATGATCAGTGCGCACGATTATTTTTTCGGTCATCTGCGTTAATTGCAGCACATGTTACTACTCTTGTTGTTTACCATCATGGATAACGTCATCATAACTCATTTAAGTTTTTGTCAATATATTTTAATGCAAAAAAATACATTTGTTTTCACTCTTTTAGTGCCAAAAAATTGTACATTCATTTAATTAGTTTGTACAGAATCTTGTTAAGGATTAAAATATATGTTCTCATTTTAGCTTCACTTTGTTTGAAAGAATTTAAATCTATCTCTATTGTTAAAAAAGTAATAATACTTTGACATAACTATTTTAAACAACTTTAAAAGCTACTTTTCTCCTTTTTTATTTGCAAGTGTTTCAATTACATCTTTGAATTTTAATGTTTTAGCTAAATCACTCTATAAAACCAACATAGCCTAACTTGTTAATGTCTTGCCTCCTATTAAAGCGCAAAAAGAGAGGGATGTATGACTCACGCTCACTACAACCATTTTCCAACTCGTTATGGTTGTGTACACGTCGCGTCGTGACAGAAAATAAGGGAAACGGAACGGGAAGTTATCAGATCGTTATCGTCGTTCTGATTAGCTGAATCAGTGAAGAAGAAGAAAGTCATGTTTTTAAACGCCATCTGAATAAAGTGCATCGAACTAACCCGCTCCAATAAGCTTACCACTTGGCTCCATTTAAGTGTCAGACCGGTGCCCGAACAGAACTACGTCGGCCCGCAATTGCCCGAACGCCGAACAATCTCCAGCCGAAGCGAAAATCCTCCAATAATCCGCTAAGCGCCAAGCCTTAGAAAACGAAAGAAAATCCCCAAGTTTTCCCCATTCAATAGCCAAATTAAAAAAAATCCCTTTCAACCGCCAATCATGCCAAAATTCATATCTATGGCCAAATATGTGGATAAAAAGATTCACTCTAAATATATTATTAACCATACATTTGCTTCATATCTAATTTATTGTTTACCAACCCTCCGCCAAAATCCGCCAAAAATTTCCAATCGGACTCAATCCACCTAAAAAATCCCCAAGGCCAAGAAAAAAATCCCCAATTTAGCGAAAAACCTACAAAGCAGTTTCCACTTTAAGGGATTTTATCCCTTTTCAGGGATAAATCAGGCTCTCAAGGGATAAGAGTGGGATTGAGGGATTTCTAGGGATAATTAAGAAAATAAATTAAATTAAATAACTGTATAGACGAAACATAATTATTCCTAGCCCCGCCACCATATGTTATTTATTTGCAATATTTTATAATGGTGTTCTCAAATTGTTAAAGCAATTAATTTTACATTAAAATGTCATCAAACTACTTTCGTGTTTTGCAGTGATCCTCCTGGCCGTAGCTGTGGTAACTCCTTGGATCACTTATATTTTAATTTAAATTAATCATATCGTCTCTTAGTCAAGAACAAAACATTTTAACACTCGCTTCCCTTTTTATATGCTGCCATCAGCTTTTTTTATTCACACTAATAAAGTCAAAATTTCAGTTACGTATGAATACACACTATTACAACACAAAAAAATACAAAATGACAAAATTGTATGGATTCGTTATTGAGGGATAAGAGTTTGGAACTCAGGGATTAAAAGGGATTTTTCGGGCGCGCTACGTTGAGGGATAACAAGGGAATTTTAAGGCGTTCATGTAGGGATTTTATATTTTACTCTGTGGAAACACTGCTACAAAGTAAGTGACAACTATGCAGTATTGGCACATCCGCTGCTGTCTGCAATCTACTTTTGCTGTTGTCAAAGTTTCTAGTGTCAAAAAGTTTTCGGCCAGAATTTTGAAGGGATTTTGAAAGTGAATAATAACGTTTGTGGGTTAAGACCAGCCGCTCTATTTTGATGCCAGAGGTTTCAAGTCGCGTTTATATTTGCTTGTTTTGTGAAGCACTTTTTCTTCTCATTAGGCTTAGGTCAACTTGTTAGCCAGTTTTGTTTCTGAAATTCCATATAATTTTGAAACTGAGATATGGATAAACAAAAATCTGTTGAGCGCCTTAAAACAATTTTGGGACATTTGGTGAAGAATAATCAGTTTTTTCAATCACAACTTGTATCCTTTGTTAACTATCATGCTCCTTCTAATTGACCCCAATTATTTTATAATTCCACAATAAGCCTATATCAACCTAAAATATGAGTTCAGTCCTTTGCAGCAGGCCTTAATAATAGCCTTCATTGTGTGAAAATGTTCACCATGGCATAATAGTAACCCTACATTATGCGTTACAGATTATATAGACTCTGGAGGTACAAGTTTCATATCTGATCTTCTAGGTTATGTTTGCCGTTGATTGTTAGGTTTGATGCTTAGGTTTGATAACTGAACTTCTCAATAGGATCTTACATGGGCAAAGATCAGTTTTGTTTTGGGTACTCAGTTTAGGTTTCGGTTATCCGATATCAACTATCAACCTATCGTGTTTAACTCAACCGATGTACTGTTTCAACAACCGTCATTAATGAAGAAACTTCGATAACAAACAATAACTGAAACCATTGTCAATTTTATACTATTCGATTCTCTCACGAACAATAAAACATACAAGACGTAAATATAATCAACTAATAGATTAACTTAAAAACTTAACTAAAACTTTACTGTAATTAACTAACTAAACCCAAATTACCTTAAGCTTATCATCGTCCATCTTGTAATAAAATACTATCGATAAATATATTTTCATAGATTAATAAAACAATCCATATGAAATACAATGGAATCCGGATGTCAAGTTTCGACCAACAAACAGTACATCGAACTTCTACTATCGGTAGATCGTTCAATATTGTTTTCTTAGAAAATCAGATGTTGAATCGTCTGCTATAGGAACGAACGGCAGAAGATCAGATATGAAACTCGTACCGTCTGGGATGGTGGTGTGTCCTGTAATCCGGCTAGCCTACTTTGGAGGTCACGAAGTTTGGATAGTTTGTGATGGCTTGTGGATGCGGTGTTGCATAGTAAGAATTAATGTTCGCATTAGTGAATACTTAAGATATATATCACATAACATAACATATCATCACATACCTAACTAGAATTTCAACAACAAATGTGTGTGAAGATATATATCACATAACATAACATATCATCATATAACTAGAATTTCAACAAAAAATGTGTGTGGCACTACGGAAGTCAGCACAAAAATATGCGTGGCAGCTAACGTGGTAAATGCTGCCTATACTTTTTCAAAAATGATTTTGTCTATTGAAAAGAGCAAAAAATATAGCCGACTCAAGTTTTAGTGAATATTTATTCAATATCATCTATAGTTTTGCATTCATGAAGATCACAATAAATGGGCAAGAGATTACTTTTGGAATGCTACCGTACTTAATCTCTATTAATTTAGAACTAAATTATACAAAAATACTCCCTGATATCGCAAAAAATGACATGTAAATCATAGGTTTTGGTTGATCATTGTTAAGGAAAATTTATGAGTGTACAAACAACTTAAATAACCTCACATGAGAAGTAAGTAAAAACAAATCATTATTTTTAGTGATTGGATGCCGGCACCCACGTCCTGCAGACAGCAGATGTGGTGGTGTGCAATGCTGCCGGTCTCGTATTTCATCCTTAAACTCCATGAAAAATACAATTTAATGAGTCGGTGGCGCAGTCAGTAGTGCACTCGGCCTCAGAACTGTGGCCACGAAGCAGGTTGCAGGTTGCAGGTTCGAGACTCAGGCATGTCGCATACTTTTAGCAGTACTGTTCACCCTTTTATTGTACCGGCTCACTCCTTGGCTTTGCTTGATAACGTCCTCGCACAGATCAATAGTCTATGTGGGCGGGGCAAAGGCAATATGAAAAAGAGGCCGCCACCCTCTTAAAAAAAATTCCCAGTCCTACCCAGCAAGACGGCAATAGCCTAATCCCTACAAAACCTTCAAAGAACCAACAACTGGGCAATTACCCGAAAAAATCACTGCAAGTCTATCAAAATCCCCAATAAGCGGGTAGTCCGGGGTAGCTGTCATTATACTTGATAAAAAAGAGGAAATTTTACTTTAATATCCAGCACACACTGTTTAAAGAAAATACCCCCTTTGCAGCAGACCTGTATACTCAGCGAATTTCAAATGCAGAAGAACAAAGTTCAAGCCAACATAGAGAGACTTTTTATGTTTTTGTAAGCTCCATAAGAATAACATGGGCCAGTACGCAGGTTTGCAGCCAAAAAAAAAATGGAAACTGGGGATTTTTGTCTAAAATACATCAGATCTCATCTAGATGAAGCTGCAAACCAAGTTTTATTAAGATATGCTGAGAAATAAGTGAGATAACTTAATTTTACTTATTTCACATAAGGTTAACATTTCACCTAAGGTTAACATTGGGACAACGTACTGTGTTTACTACTTTCAATATCTCGGTAACCAATGGACATAGACAGTGATTCAAAATACTTCATTGTTTTTTTTTTTTGAGCTGAATTCAGCGGTGCCTACAAAAATTGGCTAAATGTTATTTTGCTATGTAAAAAACTCAAAAAACCCATTTATGGTCAGGTTTTTACCCCTTTACCCCCCATTCGGCGGTCCAATCAAGCTGGTTTAGCTTACGAAGTCGTCCGAGTGACTACCACTTTACACGTCTGTATCAAATTTCATTACGATCTGACCATATTTACGGGCTCTATCATGTTAACAGACATATCTATAGGCCTATATATAAATTAGAACGAATTGTGATTTTTGCTTCTGGGGGCCTCAAAATGAAAAGTTAACTTGGTCTCGGCCTTAGGTTTTACCATGAGACCTACGATAATAGCTTCTTCCTTTAAGGAAATTCGCTAAAAGATTTGTTAAATATTGTTTTCTTTCCCTGAAAACAATTTCTTTCGAAACATTTGGTTTAGGTTTTGGTAAGGCTATCAAAAAATCCCAGCCTTACCCGTTGTTTTAAATATTCAGATTTTATTGAGTAAATCCCCGCTGCCCAAGTCTAAAACCCCTGGTTTAACCCGGATTTTCTCAATCCCTGCAAAATACCAGAAAACCGAGCGGTTTTTGGCAACACTGCCTACCTATTACGCTTTCATGCATCAATAGAACAGTAGAACCTTACAAAGTAATTACTTTCAACTTCAAATAAAAGAAAATAAGAGAGCATATTTTCAGTAACTGATCCAAAATCCCCGGCGTTATCAGCGTTTTAATATCTTCGATGTCGGTTGAATCCCCACAGCCCAAGTCTAAAATACTCAGTTTTCTCGGTTTTATGTTATCCCCGTAAAATCCTCGAACAGCCAACAAAATATCTGGTTTCTTTCACCACTGGTGGTGCGTGATGCAGACAAGTGTATGAACCTTAATACAGAAAGTAATTTGTTTTGTAGCAAGATTGGAAAACATGGTTTCCTTTATAAAAAATTACTTTTTTAAAAATATTTAGATATGCCGACATTGTAAATAGACGTAAATAAAATAGTATAAATAGACGAAACGTCCCAGATGTCTACGAGTTTTTATTACACAAAAAAATTATCAATGGGTGTCAAGAAGGTGCTGGTTATACCGCGAGGACTGACATACCTGTCTGTAATACTGTGTCAGGTTTGTTGATAAAAATTAAATATTTTGGGTGTCAGCAGGGCTGGCCGTCACTATATCTCACGTACGTCTTTCCAGGAACACCATCCAGTTCCAGGAACTGCCAACAAATCCACCAAAAATCAGGGGTCACCCCCCGAAATCCGCCCACGCTATGGGTAGGTCACCATTTCAAAGAAGTATAAAGTATAAATAGGGTTGGTGCACCCAGTGAATAACCACCCTCCAGTGAATAACCGTTTTGCTAGAAAGAACTTGTACTAAGCACTTCATTTAGGCTAGCTAATTATAAATAAGCATAAAACCAGCCTTGGAATATTTAGGCCTTGGGTACGATACGAGCGACGAGCGGCAAGCGACAGGCGGCGAGCATTAACTGACTTCTGGTCAAAATTCGAATAATTTTAAACCACCGTTCAAAAAACTGTATTTCTATTTTATATTACTAAATAATCCCCCCTTGTTTCTAGTCTGACAAAATGAAATCCGCTTTTTCATCAACAAAAGCATTGTCGCGGTATATCCAGTTAGATTCTAACCTCAAACACTGCAACAATGCAACAATACAGATGGTGAGCGACAAGCAACGCGAAAAACATTTTCGAACCTGGCCGGCGACAAAAACGACACTGAGCGATACCACTGAATATCTCTCGCCGCTTGGGACAATCGTAGCAACTGCCTTCAAAATAAACAGCTGACAAATAAACGTTACCCAAAATTCGAGTGTTGTCGCTTGTCGCTCGTCGCTTGTATCATACCTGAGGCCTTATCTTTAATTGGTTTAAAATTGGTGGAATTGAAAACACTTTTTAAACTCATTTATTTAATATTGAGTGTCCAACTATTTTCCATTTTGATGGTTCAAAATAAATATTTCCATTAACCATTCAAATTCAAAAATTTTTACAAAAACATTACTTTCTCCATATAGCTTACATGTTTAGGGGGAAGAAAGTAATTGCTTAACCCCTGAGTGTGCGCTTCGCTGGTAAAACGGTAGAGGGTGCATGCAAAGTTTTACTCCACAACACTCAATTGAACAAATTTAACCCATTTTACTTGTTTTATAATGAAATATCAACAACAGATCAAATTAAAAAGCTCATAAAAGATCATAAAAAAGCTTTTATTAATCGCTTGTGAAAATCCTCTGCAATGACCTTAACTAACTGTTTTAACAGTTAACACATTTGCCGAGGGAATGCTCTGCCTCAACAACATTAATCCAAGATAAAGAGTTCCAATACACTCAGAATACTACTAAACTCTCTCGAGAACAGAGGCAATTTTATGAAGACAATGGTTACATAGTTGTTAAAAAACTGGTCAGTGATGACATTCTAGACAAATGCAGGTATTGGTTATTTTTAATTTTCAATTGTAATATAATTGAATTTAAGTTATGGCCTAGGTACAGTAGAATACAATTTGTTCATTACTAAGACCAGCACTAGTTGCTTGAGATAATTTTTCCTAGGTCTACTTACTTAGAACTGGTTTCAAATGACTCATGTCTTTTGATGTTTCTTTAGCCACACATGTCAGCTTGAAACATCTTTCTAAACATTAATAAAAACTTATAGATTTCTTGGAGCACTAGAAGGCAGCCAGGGTAAATTGCAGGGTAAGGCGACCACTTACATTATACGCAGGGGAAGGAGGTAAAAGTTATAAATTCAGGGGAAGACGACCAGCAATATGCAGGAAGAAGAGGCCATATGCAAGCCCATGCTGGAGACCTCAAAAGGGTCCATCACCATCCTTCACTCATTTTCGCCTTATACTCCTTAGTGGTGATCAGCGCCTTAAAGGAATGTAATGTGAAATCATCAGCGATGTTCACCTTTTTAAGGTTCGAGACATTTCCCTAAAATTGGCAGTCTGGTTTGTATTTTTCTCCCCATGAGCAATTCTTCGGGACTATATCCTGAACTGTTTGGTATTGCCCTGTACGTCAAGAGTCCGAGATGTGGATCAACACATTTAATCCAGCATGTTTTTAGCGAATTTCCCCTATGGGGAAGAAGCTGTTACCGTAGGTCTCATGGTAAGACCTAAGCCCAAGACCATCACAATTTTTCTTTTTGAGGTCCTCAGATGCCAAAAACACCATTCGTTCACTTTCATAAATATATATATATATATATCTATATATATATCTATTATATATCTATATATATATATATATATATATCTATATATATATCTACATATATATATATATATGTGTCTTTAAGCACGATAACTTGCGCAAAAATGGTCCAATCGGAATGAAATTTGGCATAGACGTGTAAAGTAGTAATTATTCGGACGAGTTCGTAAACCAGCCCGATCGGACCACCGGAAGGGGGGGTAAAGGGGGGTAAACCTCCCCAAAATTGGGTTTTTTGAGATTTTTACATAGAAAAATAAAATTAATCAAATTTTTATTGGCACCATTGAATTCAGCCCAAAAAAACAAACAATTTAGTTTTTTGAATCATGGCTCTATGTCCATTGGTTGCCGAGATATTGAAAGTGGTAAACACAGTACGTTGTCCCAATGTTAACCTTATGGGAAATAAGTAAAATTCTATATCTCGCTTATTTCTCGACATATCTTGATAAACCTTGGTAAATGGCTTCTTCTAGTTCAGATCTACTAAATATTGAATTAAAACCACCCAGTTTTAATATACCTGTAGCAGCAAACCTCCATACTCATTCCCTATGTTATTCTTATGGAGCTTACAAAAACATGTCAAATCTCGATATGTTGGATCGAATTATGTTGTTTTGCACTTGAAATTCGCTGAGTATGCAGGTCTGCTGCAACGGGGGTATTTCATAGTTTGGACAGCTCGTTCGGCTTCACCATTACTCTGATGGTTGTAAGGATTGCTTGATAATTGAATGGATCCCCATGCGTTTGCAAATTGGTTCCATTCAGCAGATTTCACAAGTTGTGTCCCAGAGTCAGTGAACACTGCTTCAGGAATCCCGTGAGGAGCAAATATTGATTTGGTTTGTTGGATGACTTGATGAGATATGATGTTATTCAGCTTTGCCAGCTCGATATATCTAGGAAAATAATCCACAATAACTAAGTACTGTTTCTTTTTCCATTCCATCAGGTCCATGCCCACTTTTTGCCAAGGTCTTAGTGGGGTTTCTGTAGGATTCATATGCAATTTCTGCGTGATACTGTAAATAATGCATTTATCACAATTTTCTACCATATGTTTAATTTCATTGGTTACTCCAGGCCAGAAAATACTTATTTTAGCACGATTCAAACATCTCACAATTCCAAGATGACTATCATGAATTCTGTTGAGCATTTCCTTACAAAGAGTTTGTGGAATAATGATCCTGTCTCCCTTGCATATAATATCCTTTATAATCATCAACTCTCCTTGCAGTGACCATCACTTTTTTATTTCTGGAGGAACGTCTTCTTTGTATTGAGGCCATCCATCTTTTATAGACCTGTCTAACAACTTGCACTCCTTGCATTTTCTCTGTTCTTCCAAGATTTGCTCTAACTAAGATTTGCTCTAGTTCGTTGTTGGAAGTGTTTTCCAAACACAATTTATGTATGCTTCAACTTCTAATTCGCTTTCTGAAGATGATTTTTCAACTGGAGATCGTGAAAGTAAGTCAGGTGTATTTAAGTCTTTGCCTGCTGTGATTGATATGGTAAAGTCATACCTCATTAACCACATTTTGAAACGTTGGATTCAAAGTGGAGTGCCTGATAAATTTTTACTATTTAGTGTGACAAGTGGTTTGTGATCAGTCTCTATGTGAAATGTCTTCCTGATCAAAAATTTGCTAAAACGCTCACAAGCCCAGGTTATGGCGTAAGCTTCTTTTTCAATTTGCGCATAGCGCATTTCAGTTTCGCTTAAACTTTAGATGCAAAGCTTACTGGTCTAAAATGTGTGTCGTTGGGAGTTTTCTGAAATAACAAGGCTCCTAGTCCGCGTGATGATGCGTCAGCTGACACTAAAGTTTCCCAATTTGGATTGTATAAATTCAAATTCACACACTCCTTCATTGAATCTATTACATAACGAAATGCATTTTGGTGTATGAGTTTCCAATAAAACTCATAGTTTTTCTTCAAAAGGTCTCTCAACGGCTTAGTTTTTTCAGCTAGATGGGGAATAAATTTCCCAAAATGATTTGCCATTCCTAAAAACTGTCTCACCTCTTTAATAGTAGTGGGGGAGGCAACTTAACCAATGCCTTGACGCGTTTAGGATCGGGATAGACTTTACCATCTTGAATAGTGTGCCCAAGAAATTTAATTCTGCGTTGCGATATTTCACATTTAGAACTATTTAAGGTCATCCCTGACTGTTGTAGCCGTTTAAGTACGTTATGAAGATTTTGATCATGTTCTGATTGTGTAACCCCATGGACCAGAATATCATCCATGTGGCACAGCACACATGGATGATGCTGAACCATGTGGACTTAAAAGCTGAATCATGCGGCGTTGGAAATACTCACTAGTAGAAGAGATGCCAAATGGCAACAATCCATTTTAAAATCAATAGGTTTGCTATTCAATAAAAGTTGAATATGATAGTCAAAATTGTCAGACGATAGTGTAACTGGACAAAGAAAAGCAGATGATGGTTCATTATTTTCAAAGTTTCCGTCAACACAATTTACACCCTGGTTTTTCACCGATCTGCAAAACTTCGCAAAATTACCTACTTTGAAACAAAGTTTACTCTTAGCGTCCTTTGCTGGACCCAAAAATTTTGAATGTCTGTTTCGTCCACAGTTCCAGCAAGAATTCTTCTTTTCTAGAAAACTACTATCATTAGTCAAATCGACCTGTTGATTTATTACCTGAGTTATTTGACTTAGGATATTTGTTGATCCTGTCTACTTCAAGTGAACTGTTAGCGTGATCTGAATCAAGATCGCTAGACATCGGTTAAGAAGTTTTTGTTGTTTTGTTATAGATTCCTTTTGTTTAGCTTAAGTGATAACTGAGTCTAGAGTAAGTTTGGACTCTAGCTGCAGTGATTCAGAGAGTTTTTTGTCTGAAATTCCTATTACTATCCTATCTCTAATCATTTCATCCTTTAAAATACCGAATTGGCAATGATCCGCTAAATTATGTAATCTAGTTATGTATTGGTCAATAGATTCGCCTACCTCCTGGACTGATACGTTGAACTTGGCGCTTTCAAATATTGTGTTACATTTACCTATAAAGAACTCTTCAAATATAGATTTGACGATCTCGAAGTCCCTTTTTTCCTTTTCAGTCAATCTGCTTGCTGTCAAAATGTCTTCAGTATCCTCACTTATGCAGTAGATGAGTGTAGTTATCCAGAGGCGGATTTGGAAACTTGCCGCCCCTGGGCTACACAGGGAGAGTAGGGCCGGCGGCGGGATTTCCGCCTCGGCAAAAGTGGTGACCTTTTTTTTTACTCGCACGTGTGCTTTTTGACCCTGTTGTGGTCCTTTTGGACCGTTTTTACCTGTTCCAGGTCCTAAGCAAGGCTATTTCTACGATTTCAGGGGGGTTGTGACTTTTCTCTCTAATTTGCCGCCCTGGGCTATAGCCCTTTAAGCCCATATGTAAATCCACCCCTGTAGTTATCCGATTAGCATCTGACGAGCTGTATAGCCCCGATACAGCTGGACCTTTCAGATCTTTTTGTTCATCTGTCCCAAATAGCAGGCTTTTTAAAATCAAATTGTCTTGGTGAATTAAATACACACAAACATGACTTGTTGTTCATTAGTTGAGCGCTGCCACCATGTTCTGTCATCTGTAATAAATAATCAGATTAATGATATGTTGGATGAGATATTTATTAATTAAAACAGAATCAAACTCAAGACATTATTTACCTTAGTTCCTTAAGTAAACCAAGTACAACACCAAAAATACCCCCGTTGCAGCAGACCTGCATTCTGAGCGAATTTCAAATTCAAAAGAACATATTTCAATCCAACTCAATGAGATGAAACGTGGTGGACCGAGCCTTGCTCAGTGTTATTTCATGTTTACCAGTTCATCCAGTTACTATAAAATATTTCAATGTCATAAAATTGATAGAAACCTTTTTTATTGCTCCATGGACTCCTCATCCCACTTGATGTATTTTCCCTTGATGGCTGTAGATTCCAAACAGCTGTTATGATTGCTTCATTTGTTTACACTTTTCTTGTTTATTTTCGTTGCTATCACGGCAACCTATATGACCAATGTTAAAATTTTACAACTTTAAAATTTTATTACGTTATTAGATTTTCTCTGGCCAAGTAATCTGCATAAAAGATGTTTTTGAGTCATAAATTATTTATTTACAGACTTTGAAAGAAATCCTCAGAGCCGTTTTTGAGATTATTGTGCAAGCAAGCATACAAGAACGGACGGACGATAACATTGCTCATAAAGAGTATAATGACATGTTTTTGTAAGGTCCATAAGGATAACATGGAGAATGAGTATGCAGGTTTGCTGCAACAGGTCCGTTAACCCTTTTAGTGCCGGAAAAAAATATAATGTAGGTGCAAGAAGTGCCGGACATTTTTTCATTGTTACCTGCAAGAAGTGCCAGGCCTTTTTTAGCAAAAATGTAAGGGTTTGGGAAAAAAAAATCACCAAAAATTTATTTATTAACATTTTTCAACAAATCTTTTTTTTATTTGTTTCTAAATACTTCTATTATTTATAAATGACAAGAAGAAAGACAAATTTCAGGTTTCTGGTAAAAATAAATGTTAATAAATTTTAAAAAAATTTTGCATCATACTCATTTTTTATGTTTACACTAAAAAACATATTTAGGTTTTGCTCTAATGCAATTTTTATTAGTTTTATGTGAAACTACGTAAAAAAACAAGTAAACACCATGTACAAAACATCAATTTACTGTAATAAGTTATGAATTAACAAAATAAAACGATAACCTTGCAACAATGCAGAGTTGAACAACGTCACTAAGCAACCAGCTTAAAACAGTATTCGTATTCCATATTTACACTAGAAACATCATTTAACATTTAAAAAGATCCACAATAACAAAATACAAACTATATTTCAATTATAACCCTATAGGTAAAACGAAAACATAGCCTAAAAATTACACAAACGAAGTTGCATCACCGCCATAAGAAATGCATGGTTCAAGGCCGTAGCCAATGGGGGGGGGGTTAGAGGGTCAGAATCCCCCCCCCCCCCGAAATAGTAGAAATAGCATTGAAAATGTAGTAAATGGGGGTGAAAACACCCCCAAAATAGTTGAAACCCCCCCCCAAAAACCCCTCGAGGAAACCTAGAGGGGCCCGGAAACAGTTGAAAAGGGTCCAAAATGACGCTAAAGACGCCGGAAAGCACACATGCAAGAAAAAAAAAAAGGTCACCACTTTTGCTGAGCCGGAAATTCGCCCGCCGGCCCTGTCCGAACCCCCCCCCCCCCCCGAAAAAATTCCCTGGCTACGGCTTTGGCATGGATTTGTCTGCCAACAGCTGTTTGCATTTGAGTATGTCATTTCAGCTAACCATAAAGACAGTTCAGGAGAAAAGTCACATGAAACAAAAGATTTGATTATAGAAAGGCATTTGGCACGAATTCCAGCAAGTAAAAACGAAAAAATATATTTTATATGTATAAAAATGTAAACGTCTCGCTACGAGATCCTGGCATTCTATGCAGCTAGAGACAGGATCTCGCTAAGAGATCGCGGCACTAGCAGCAGTTAGTATGCGCGTCTCGCTACGAGATCCTGGCACTAAAAGGGTTAAAACTGGGTGGTTTTCATTCAACATTTAGTAGATCTGAACTGGAAGAAGCTGTATACCAAGTTTTACCAAGATGTGTAAAAAATAAGATATAGCATTTATTTTATTTCCCAACATCAAATCTGTTCAGTAGATTAATTAATTCAGGAACCAATTCAACTATTGTGTCCGGAGAATATCTCAATGCAGTAATGGCTAGAATTCCATGCATGTCAACCGCTAAGTCAGTCACCTCATTATTCATTAATACATTTTTCAAATTCATAAAATCGCTTTTTGCAGAGTTTTTTAGCTGATTACGTGTTTTCCGAGTCATCATTTTTGAGAGATTCTCATAAATTTCAATTTGGATGAATATATATTTTTTACAAAAAATCGCTTTGTGCAGAGTTTTTTAGCTGATCACGAGTTTTCCAAGAACTCATTTTTAAGAGATTCTCATAAATTTCAACAGGGAATTTTGTTCTCCCTGTGGTGGGCTGGTAGACCTGCTTCCGGTGGATGTCGGCATAGCGCAATGATTAAAAATACTGAATTGTTTGTTTTTTTGAGCTCAATTAAATGGTGTAAACTAAAATTAGATTTAAAAAAATTTGTTTATGTTTAAAACTAAAAAATCCCATTTTTGAGGGGTTTATCCCCCTTTACTCCCCCTTAACAGCGGGCCGATCGGGCTGGTTTACGAACTCGTCCGAGGGATTACCACTTTACATGTCTGTACCAAATTTCATTAAGATTGGACCATTTTTACGGCCGCTACCTTGCTCACAGACACACAAACATATAACTATATATATTCAAACCAATGGTGTTTTTTGCTTCTGGGGACCCCAAAATGAAAAGTTATCATGGTCTCGGGCTTAGGTCTTACCATGAGACCTATGGTGATAGCTTCTTCCCTATAGGGGGAATTCGCTAATACAAACCACATTACATTATATGAGCAGTAACCAAAGCATTGATCAATGCATTTATTTGTCTTATTAACTATTTATTTACTTTTTGTAAAGCCCGCGTGCATTTTAATTCACTGCAAACAAAGATAACCATAATTGGCTTTGTTAACAGACATCCAGTTCCAGCTCCAGCTTATACTTAAGCTCTTTTAGTGAGGTGGCTTAGCGAAATTACCGTTACCTGGCGGATAAAAGCATCAAATTTGGTGTGAAGGTACCTTATGGTGTACTAATAAATTTTGGCTTAGGAGCCCTTTTGAATTTTTAAAAATTTCCACACCTGGCACCAAAATCCGAATTTGGGATGTAAAATAACAATTAACATGGGATCATTTTTGAAAAAAAGTTACTTAAGTGCATTTTTTACATGTATTTTTTTAGATATTGACTTGGAAACAACGCCTATCGTTGTTTAGTGGTTAATCCTTTATTTTTACATGATAATAATTTTCGGCCGCCATCTTGGATCCGCCATTTTGGATATCAACTCAATTTTTTTAAATGTAAAGGTGGTATGGTGACGCACAATTTTAAACTAGATTTTCACGCTGATTACAATGCTGAAAATCGCAAACAGCAATGCGCAATGTGCATGCGCTGCGCAATGCTGTTTTTTTTTTTTTGAAAATATGGATTCGTTGAAAAGATATACTCAAATAAAAATTTATCCCTATACATTTCTTATGGGCGTTTCATATTTTTAGCATTTAAAAAAATTATTTTTCTTCTATCTCTCATTATTATTAAGATATGTTTTTAGTTTTAGTCTTAGAATACTCAGTGGAATAGCGGCTCTCATTTGAAATATTAATCAACAACTTCGGACGAGTGACAGATGAGCTATAAGGCATAATATGAACTTAAAAATAAATTTTCAGTATTTCTTTTTTAATCAATTATCTATATCTCCGGTTTTAAATAAGGTATTAAGTTCTTTTTAGTCTTAAATCACTCACTAAACCATCAGCTTTCAAGTGAGCTAACTCTCAATAAAATCAGATTAAAGTTTAAGTGACTCATGAGCTTTCACTCAACATAAATTCGTTTTACTTACATAATTTTACAGTTCTTGAAGGATTTCTCTAGTTCCAAAGAAGACTCAAAAATCTTAAAGGTCT
The DNA here is from genome assembly GCA_035578135.1 of Flexamia atlantica. Lineage (NCBI taxonomy): Eukaryota > Metazoa > Arthropoda > Insecta > Hemiptera > Cicadellidae > Flexamia > Flexamia atlantica. Next base: position 190,059,192 of record JAQJVK010000001.1, on the reverse strand, counting down.
CAATTGACTCTGTAGATTAGTGGCTTTCATCTGAGTAATAAATTATTTTAATAGATTGCGTTTCAGGTGAGTTGTGGTCCAAAAACACGCATAAAATTGAATTTTTCAGACTTTTTTGTTCATATAAAGACTGTTATCTCCATTTCTAGGACAGGTATAACGTTTTAAATGCTTTTAAAAGACTCAATAAAATATCAGCTTTATTTTGAGACTATGATCATTTAATTTGGACAAGTTCGTGGTGAGATATAAACCACTATTAAGCGTAAAATTTAAAAATAACTAATCTTTATGTCGTAATGAGCCTTAAAATCCATTAAAAACTTAACCAAATTTACGTATCAATATATCAAACAAAAGCGAAAGTATCACTGCGTATTTTGAGACCAAAATGATTTAAATATCTAATTTGGAACCCAAGATACAAATACTAAATTAAAAACAAATTTCCGAAAAATTGACTTTTAAGTTTCATTGAGGCTCATAGCTCATCTATTACTCGTCCGATGTTGATAATTAATATCTCAAATGAAAGCTGCCATTTCACTAAATATTTACAAGACTAAAACTATCTGCATATGATAATTATAATGAGAGATATAAGAAAAATAATAAAAAATGCTAAAATATGTCAGAAAACGCCCATTAGAAATGTATAGGGATAAATTTTTATTTGAGTATATCTTTTTAACGAATGCATATTTTCAAAAACGGATTTCAGCATTGTAATCAGCGTGAAAATCTAGTCTGTAATGATGTGTCACAACGCCATCTTTACGTTCAAAAAATTGACATGATATCCAATATGGCGGATCCAAGATGGCGGCTAAAAATTAATACCCAATCAGATTGAAGTATTTACTTCTCAGCAAGTAGGGCGGTGGTTCAAATCGATATATTGGGAGATATTAGCTTGGATACACATAAATAAATTTTTTCAATATATATTTCTGTATTTGTCGGCCATTTTGGATTATGGTGCCGTGTATGGAAATGCTTAAAAATTCGTGAGGGCTCCTAAGCTAAAATTGATTAGTATACCCTAAGGTACCTTCATGCCAAATTTAGTGCTTTTATCCACCTGGTAACGGTGTTCTTAAAATACAGCCCTAAGCAACCGGACTATTTAGAGTTCTGTAGCAATAACAACAGGTACTCATGGGACACAGCCTGCCAACATTACAGCTGGTGCAGGAGGTGGGGCCTTACTTTACACTCTCATTGAATGAAGTATAATTTGGTTTTGAAAACATTACATTTTTGGGTGAAACCACGATGGGTACCCATTAGTAAAATATCAAATCCCCCATTATGAAGCCCTCACGACTTCTTCCCAGAGCTCTTCACGACTTCTTCCCAGAGCTCTCTTTGAACTTCTTGTGTTGTTCAAATGGCACTTAACAAAAATTTGCCGATACAGTAGAACTTCTGTTAACCGTCACCGTTTAACCGAGAGTGTGGCGTTTTAGAGAATGGACGGATAACATAAATTTCATCATAAACCTGTACAGTAAGTGTATATTTAAAAGATTTTGGAAGACATTATACCTTGTATAAGCAGATAATAATATTTCTTATTAAATTACAAACATACAAGTGTAAAACAGAACTGCTATACTGTAAGGTGTACTTGTTTAATGTTATTACGGCGTCTATTACGACACATTAAAACTGTCACTCTATAATGTAAAAGTACATTAGCGGTGGCGGATAACAGAGAGTGACAGTGAAAAGAGTGACAGTTGATCAAGGTTCTACTGTAGGTCTAGTCCAAATTTTCCTAAATCCAGAAAAATACGGGAAATTCACTTCAGATTTCTGGAGTTCCTCTGTATATTTTTATGCCTCTAGAATGCCTAAAAGGGCAAGTTTAAAGTTCTGATTTTAACTAATTCTCTTAAGAAGGGCTCCCGAATCCTTCTTCTGGGAAGTGTACCACTCCCAGGCCCCCCGGTCTTAACCCTTTTAGTGCCGGAAAAAAATTTAATGTAGGTGCAAGAAGTGCCGGACATTTTTTCATTGTTACCTGCAAGAAGTGCCAGGCCCTTTTTAGCAAAAATGTAAGGGTTTGGGAAAAAATCACCAAAAACGTATTTATTAACATTTTTTAGCAAATCTTTTTTTTATTTGTTTCTAAATACTTCTATTATTTATAAATGACAAGAAGAAAGACAAATTTCAAGTTTCTGGTAAAAATAAATGTTAATAAATTTTAAAAAAATTTTGCATCATACTAATTTTTTATGTTTACACTGAAAAAACATATTTAGGTTTTACTCTGATGCAATTTTTATTAGTTTTATGTGAAACTACGTAAAAAACAAGTAAAAACCATGTATAAAACATCAATTTACTGTAATAGGTCATGAATTAACAAAATAAAAAGATAACCTTGCAACAATGCAGAGTTGAACAACATCACTAAGCAACCTACTTAAAACAGTATTCGTATTCCATATCTACACTAGAAACATCATTTTACATTTAAAAAGATCCACAATAACGAAATACAAACTATTTCAATTATAACCCCATAGGTAAAACAAAAACATAGCCTAAAACTTACACAAACGAAGTTGCATCACCGCCATAAGAAATGCATGGTTATTTGTCTGCCAACAGCTGTTTGCATTTCAGTATGTCATTTCAGGGGCCCCCCCCCCAAAAACCCCTCGAGGAAACCTAGAGGGGCCCGGAAACAGTTGAAAAGGGTCCAAAATGACGCTAAAGACGCCGGAAAGCACACATGCAAGAAAAAAAAAAAGGTCACCACTTTTGCTGAGCCGGAAATTCGCCCGCCGGCCCTGTCCGAACCCCCCCCCCCCGAAAAAATTCCCTGGCTACGGCTTTGGCATGGATTTGTCTGCCAACAGCTGTTTGCATTTGAGTATGTCATTTCAGCTAACCATAAAGACAGTTCAGGAGAAAAGTCACATGAAACAAAAGATTTGATTATAGAAAGGCATTTGGCACGAATTCCAGCCAGTAAAAACGAAAAAATATATTTTATATGTATAAAAATGTAAACGTCTCGGTACGAGATCCTGGCATTCTATGCAGTTAGAGACAGGATCTCGCTAAGAGATCCCGGCACCAGCGGTAGTTAGTATGCGCGTCTCGCTACGAGATCCTGGCACTAAAAGGGTTAAGGCCCACACTTCAGGAGCCCAGGGGGGCCCACGATGTTGTAAGCTTGGGACGCGGCCTTGCATGGGACACTGGGCCAAAGATGTGAAAACTGGTGACTGTCCTGAAACAATAGGATATATATCCTAATTATTAAACCTTAATTCTTAATAAATATGTTTTAAAAGGGCACAACACATGTTAACAATAAAATGAAAATAAGGTGTGATACAGGGACCACTTTGTGGATGTTAGCAATGGACGTAGTCCGGCAGGGGGAATGTTCCTGATGAAGGAGCCGACACTACTCAGGGCTGGTGCCACTGGTGAACATCTCATCTACAAAATACAAGACTTACTTTATGATGAAGTTTTCTCATTGTACACCACACTGCCAAGGGTAAATAAGCTTGCTTGAGTTATTAACAATCCAGAATCAAGTAATATATAACATTACTGATATTTATTTTTGATTCTTCTCTAGTCATCAACATGTAGCTTGCTTTATTGAGCTATTATTTTGGACTAGAGATCCCCTACTGGTCGAAATTCAACGAGACAATATTTGGGTTTAGTTTTTTACTCATTGTTCCAATAAAAAATATGACTGCATTTGTTTACATTTTGTTATTCTGTGACCAAAATGGCAACTCATAAAGGCCATGTTAATTTTGTTATAATTTCAAATTCATTTTCCTACTATTATTAAAAACCTATTGTAAAATAATGGGATTGTGCACACCTACAGGAAAATACAATTCTAATGGTGTGCTTAGATTGTTCCTACAATGCATACAGGCTAAGAAAAAGGAATCTCAAAAATCATGCTTGCCTATTAATTATATAGATATTTCTATGTTGCATGGATCTGCTTTCTCCATCTGAATTTCTCTTACTTTTTCTTCACCTGAGTTCCCCTAATTATTTTAATTACATCATGAATCAAATACAGTCAGTGGTGTAGTACTAATATTAGCCATGCCTGAGCGTAAATAGTGCGGGTTTTATATTCCATCAGTTATCGGTTGACACGATGGCAATTCGCGACACGACGGCGAGTGTGCTGCATCAGTGTCGTGTGATGGCAAGACCCAATGTGAAGACGAGAGTGATTACCGAAACTACATTTCAACTTTGTTTACATCAATGACGTGATGAGTTGCTTCGTTTATTGCAATACAATTACTAGTTTGATTACCGTGACGATGTTATATGATTGTCCCAAGATAAATTTTTGTCGAAATGAACTCCTAAGAATTTTTTGATTCAATTTTATTTAACACGTTCGCTGCTAGCCGCTAGATGGCGCGGCTGCGCCAGGAGCTGAAATAAGTGTGTGTGCTGCTACGTAACATTGCTTCTGTTACTCTGAACTATGGTGAAAACAATGATAGTTATGTTGGATAGCAATGTTCAATATAAAACTGGTTTTGGACATAGTACTTGTTGATTCTGATAGATAGCAGAATTACCTAGGTTGCAGTCTGTAAAGTAGTGTTGCTACGTTGCAGGAAAGAGGTGAGACAAACCTTTACCTAAATGACCGTGGTGGTAATAAATGGAAATAATGTTTTTTATTGTGGGAAAAGTATGTCCCCAATCGCTGCAAGGAAATATAGAACGCTCATGAGGAGCTAACTAATCCATGACAACGTTAAACAACAATGAGCGGTGCTGTTCCGGGACGTTCCTAGCTCCTAGCGCCATGTTCCCGGTGACGTTTCGGAATGTCCGCAGCAGCGAACGTGTTAATATAATTTTGTTCACTTCTATCTCTAATTTAGGTTTAGTTTTCTTTTGTTTTGTCTGAAAAGTCATAAAATATGTTTTATCTAAATTTAATAGAAGATTATTATTATTCGAAAACTCTTTTATATTACTCAGATTAGAATGGCCTGTGATTCAATATCCTTAAAAATTTTTTCCACTTACAATCAAATTGGAGTCATCAGCATATCAACACAATTCACCGTTTAAAGTATTAATAACAGAAGGGAGACCTTTGATGTAGCACAAGAAAAGTATAGGGCCAAGAGTTCGACCCTGTGGTACTCCGTAATTTACCGGTTTTTGATTTGATTTTACCCTAATTAACTGATAGTGTATATTAATGTGAGATATTTCAACATACTGGTTTCGATTTTGCAAATAAGACTCAAACCACTTTAAAGCAATACCATCAATACCTAAGCTGAAGAGAATTCCAAGTAATGTTTCATAATCAACTCTGTTGAATGCTTTTGTAAGATCCATGGAAATACCAATTACTTGTTCACCCCTATCTATAGCATCAATGGTTGATTCAATTAAATACATAGCAGCTGTTGAGACTGATTTCCCTCTTTGGAAATCATGTTATTCTTGATCAATTAAAGAGTTAATTTTCAAAAATACATTCAGTCGCATGAAAACAGCACGCTCAAATATTTTCGATACAGAAGGCGAAACAGACAGTGGCCGATAGTTTGATGGATCAGTTTTATATCCTTTTTTTATATAATGGTTTTATTTTTGAAATTTTTAGTTTTTCAGGAAAGATGCCAATAATGAGAGATGAATTTTTGACATAAACTAAGGGTTTAGTCAAATAATGTTTGGCACATTTATCCAAAGACATAGGATTTTCATTAAATCCCATTGAGAACCTATTTTCAAAAGAAGAAATTATTTTTTCTATTTCCTCATCACTTACAGGGATAAGACGAAAGTTAACATTTTGTTTAGTGATAGGAATAATATTTGAGTTTTGGGTGTTAAATTTGGAACAACGAGGTTTTCAACAGCAGTCACAAAATAATTATTAAAAATCCTACAAACATCCTCATTTTCATTATATTCAAAATGCCCATCAAAATTAATTTAGTTTGTTCATTATTGGTTATATCGGATTTTATTTCAGAAATAATTTTTTTATTATTTTCCAGGTAGTTTTAGTTTTAGTTATCTGAGTTTTTGATTTTATTTTTAACAAAGTCTTTTTTGGTTGATTTAATTTTTCTGAAATACGTTTTCTTATCCTGTTTTAAAATTTCTTTCAAATGGTTAATCTTTTTATCTTTCAAATGTAAAGCTCCCTATCCAAAATCGCCGAATACGGATGTTATGTGACATGTATGTCTGTATAGCAGCACCCTAAAACACAGCACCCTATGTTTGTATAACAAGCGTCGCTCATTGTGTGTAAGGGGAGCACCAGACAACATTTCGCCCAGGCGCCAGTAAACCACTCGACGGCCCTGTCTATTACCTTGCTGAGTGTATTTGTTTACTAATTCATATGCTGATTATTATTTCATGTGGATAGTTTAACCTAAATTTCCATTTGAAACACATGGCTTATGCTGCGGGTTTTCATACTGGGAATGTAGGATTGAGTATAGCATGACAACTCATAAGGCCAAATGTTGGATTTTTTTATTTTAAAATTCATTTTATATCTTATATATATTATATCTTATTAGAGTAATTGTGGATGATTAGGGCTACTAATATAGTGATAAGATTAGTTTTCATAACAAGTACCCTTTTTTATTAAAAAAAATTTATTTTATTTATAAGATGGCATGTTTCGAAACGAAGTTCATTTTCAAATCTTATTCATAACCTCTTTTAAAATTATATAAAAAAACTGTAAAATGTAAACAAATAAATTATTGGTAATATGTTATCTTAATTTTAAATATCTGTTCATTTTTTATTCTGATTGTTATATGCAATAAAATTTTTCTTATCTTCTCTTAGTTTTTCTATTTTGTCATATATTGGGTGGCTTTGTCTGGGGATCATTGTATTTAATATGTTTAATGGGTCTTTTTTATTGTGTATATAAATATTCATCTATTCTTTTACATTTAGTTTCATGTGATCCTTTTTGTATTCTAATATTTTAAGGTTTTCTTTTATATTTTTATAACTGTGATCAGAGTTCATTATGTGCTCTGCAAAGTTGGACTTCATTGTGGTCTTGTTTTTAGATTTTAACGCTTGAATATGTTCTTTAAATCTGGTATTGAAGCATCTTGATGTCTGTCCTATATAGTATTATTATTTGATTTTTCGCTACTCATCACTAAATATACAAAAAAACAAATAGTTTTTAGAACGATATATTTCGGTCTTGTTTCAAAGACCATCATCAGTCTTATTGATAAGGTTATCAAAACATTTACATTTTTATAACTTACAGGTGATTAAAAAAACATATGATATAGACTTTAAATTTAGAACTGGATAATATTATACTGGTTATATAGTCATGTAATATTAAAAATTATATAAGTATAAAACTCTTTTTTATGAATTAATTTGTTTTTTGACTTCTTCTTGTATAATCGGTATATATATTTGGCTAAATGTTGTGCTTGGCTGAGAAATGGCATCCTTCTCTATCGCCATACATGCTGCTTCTTTTATTAATCTTGTCTTCCATTTTTCTTCTTTAAATATTATTTTAGTTGCTGACCAGTTTATTTTATGCCCTTCAGAAAAAACATGTTCACTGAGCTTAGAACTATTTTCTTGTTTTTTGTTTATATTTTTTTTGTGTTCATCTATTCTTTTTCTCAGTGGCCTTGAAGTTTGTCCATAGTAATTTTTGTTACATTCACACGGAATTTGGTAGACGACGTTCTTCGATTGTTGGTCTTCATTATTAGGCTTAATCCGTGTCAGTTTACTTCTTATAGTAGTATTTGATGAAAATACTGTCCTTATTCCAAATTTACTATTGATTCTTTTTATTTTTTCAGATTTTCCCCTTATGTAAGGAATAGAAACAGTATAAACTGGGCGTTGGTCGGTTGAGTTACTTTCTTGATTGTTTTTAAATTTTTCTTTTGTCTTTTTTTGAGCTTTGTATATTACTTTGTAAGGGTATTCATTGTTTCTTAATTCTTTATATATATTTGAAATTTCTTTGCTTAGGAGTTCCTCACTTGACGAAACTTTGTAAGCTCTACTAAATAGCCCTTGAGCGATTCCAACTTTTACGTGGTTCGGACTGTTTGAATAAAAGTTTAAGTACTGTCCAGTATTTGTAGGCTTTCTGTATACTGATGTTTTTATTCCGGTAGATGTTTTTTTAATGTATACGTCAAGAAAAGGTAAGCTGTTTTCTTTTTCACTTTCCATCGTAAACTTTATGGTTGGCCTTAAGGAGTTAATGTGATCTAAGAAATTTAAATAGTTCACATATTTTGAATCCCAAACACAAAAAATATCGTCCAAGTATCTCAACCATATCTTAGGTTTTTGAGTCCAAGAATTCAGTGCAAGATGTTCAAAAAAATCCATATAAACATTGCTAAGGATTGGACTCAAAACTCCACCCATCGGTAGACCTGATTTTTGTAAATAGAAAGTCGTGTCATATTGAAAATAGCTATTGTTGACACAAACTTCTAAAAGCTGCATTATAGAAGATACTGGTAGGTATCAAGAATAAAAACATCAGTATACAGAAAGCCTACAAATACTGGACAGTACTTAAACTTTTATTCAAACAGTCCGAACCACGTAAAAGTTGGAATCGCTCAAGGGCTATTTAGTAGAGCTTACAAAGTTTCGTCAAGTGAGGAACTCCTAAGCAAAGAAATTTCAAATATATATAAAGAATTAAGAAACAATGAATACCCTTACAAAGTAATATACAAAGCTCAAAAAAAGACAAAAGAAAAATTTAAAAACAATCAAGAAAGTAACTCAACCGACCAACGCCCAGTTTATACTGTTTCTATTCCTTACATAAGGGGAAAATCTGAAAAAATAAAAAGAATCAATAGTAAATTTGGAATAAGGACAGTATTTTCATCAAATACTACTATAAGAAGTAAACTGACACGGATTAAGCCTAATAATGAAGACCAACAATCGAAGAACGTCGTCTACCAAATTCCGTGTGAATGTAACAAAAATTACTATGGACAAACTTCAAGGCCACTGAGAAAAAGAATAGATGAACACAAGAAAAATATAAACAAAAAACAAGAAAATAGTTCTAAGCTCAGTGAACATGTTTTTTCTGAAGGGCATAAAATAAACTGGTCAGCAACTAAAATAATATTTAAAGAAGAAAAATGGAAGACAAGATTAATAAAAGAAGCAGCATGTATGGCGATAGAGAAGGATGCCATTTCTCAGCCAAGCACAACATTTAGCCAAATATATATACCGATTATACAAGAAGAAGTCAAAAAACAAATTAATTCATAAAAAAGAGTTTTATACTTATATAATTTTTAATATTACATGACTATATAACCAGTATAATATTATCCAGTTCTAAATTTAAAGTCTATATCATATGTTTTTTTAATCACCTGTAAGTTATAAAAATGTAAATGTTTTGATAACCTTATCAATAAGACTGATGATGGTCTTTGAAACAAGACCGAAATATATCGTTCTAAAAACTATTTGTTTTTTTGTATATTTAGTGATGAGTAGCGAAAAATCAAATAATAATAAAACCATCACGAAAACATCATACCGTCAAGAGTCCTATATAGTAGTTGTTACAGTCACTACATATTATTTTATATATGCCTGGTTTGTTATATTTGTCATTTTGCAGAGTGTTTTGTTGAACTGATATTTCTTTATTGATTAGATGGAAAATGTTGTTTTTTGTCCTGTAGCTTATTTTAATATTTGAGTTTTTGAAGGTATTTCGTACTGCTTTATTCATAGATCTGTTGTAAGGAATACACATGAACAAATAATCTTCTTTATCTTCAATGTTTCTTGATGATTGTTTATTCATTTGGTTTTTCAATTTTCTTTTTATCATATTATCAATCATTTTTGTTCTGTAGCCATTTTTCTCAGCTAAGTATTTAATAGTATTCTTTTCTTGTGAAATTTTCTTTACTTAGTGGAATGTTAATCGGTCTATGAATAAGGGAATGAAACGTTGCAGTTTTGTGATTCCATGGATGGTTTGAATGGTATGGAATAATTACATCGGTTGTGGTTGGTTTTCTATAAATATCGAAGGAGTGTTTTTTATTTTTCTTCGAGATTGTGATGTCTAGAAAATTTATTTTCTCTTTCTGAATTTTCCCTGTAAATTGTATCTTTGGAGATATATTATTTATATGTTAACTGTTCATTTGCTTCCTCTTCATTTCCTTTAAATAAAACTAGGATGTCATCGGCATATCTGAACCAGTAGCACATTTTCTCTCTCAAAGGATTAGATTCATGAATTATTTTGGTGGTTTCTAGTTCTTTCATATAGATGTCTGCTATTAGTCCTGATAGAGGGGAGCCCATTGGAACACCATCTTCTTGTAGATAGAAAGAGTTATTGTAACAAAAATAGTTTTGTTTTAGTGTTAATTGAGTAAGTAAGTTTAATAATTTCTTCAACTTCTTTCTTATTAAGAGTTTTCTTATCATTTAAGTTTTTTCGAAGTATATTTAAGGTTTCTTTCGTCGGCATATTTGTATACATGTTAGATACATCAAATGATATTAATAGTGAGTCGTTTGGAATGTCTACTTCTTTTATTTTTTCGATTAAATCGTAAGTATTTCGTATATTTTATCCTTTGTTCGTATCATTATTATTTTTTATTTTATTATTTAGGAATTTGGATAATTTGTTGGATGGGGCATTCTGAAAATTGACTACAGGTCGGATAGGTATATCTTTTTTGTGAGTCTTAAGTTGTCCTCTTAGCATAGGTGCTATTGAATTATTAGATTTTACTTGATTTTGTTCTTGCTTAGTAAGACTTTTACACTTCATTATGTTATTATTTATCGTTTTCATAAATTCATTAGTTGGATCTTTAGTTAGAATTTTGTATGTGTTATTTTTCAAAAAGTCTTCTATTTTTGTTTGATAATCTTCATTTTTGATAATTACAATAGCATTACTTTTATCGGCTTTTGTAATGATAGAGTTATCTTCTATTAGTATTTCTGATATAGATTTGATTAAGGATAAGTCTTTTTGAGTTTCTTTTAGTGTGTTTTTGTTGGTAAAACAATAGTTAGTTTTATTCAATTCATGCATGAAACTAAATCTCATTGGGTCTTGGATGTTGGTTTTATTTTTTCTTATGGCTATTTCCATATCAATTAAATAATTTCCTACAGTCTTTTTCTTATGATCTAATGAAAGGTTACATTTTAATGATTTACTTAGTAGATCATTTTCCTCTTTAGTGTAATTAATGTTGGTAAGATTTTGAACTGCGTTGCTAAATTGGTTTTCATAAGTATAGTAGCGTTTTACGTACCTACTTTTCTGTGATTCAATAAGTTTATTTATCTTTTTTCTTTGTGTTTCTATTTTACTATCCATAATTGGTTGGATCCATTTTTCTATATAGAGATTTATTTCTTCAATACTTTCATCATGAAAGATAGATTTGGCTTCTTCATATGATTTTTCAAATAACTTGTTAACTTCTTTAAGTTTTGAATATAGGTAGTTAATTTCTTCTTTAATCCATATCTTTCTTGCAGTTTCTAGTGTTCTTCTTGCAGCTTGCGTATTTGTTTTAGTATGTAATTGGACGTAATTTGGAATTATGTTTTCAGATAAACAAATTGTATTAAACTTGATGTCTTCTTTGATTTTTACTGTTTTGAGTTTGAGGTTGCCAGAAACAGAGAGGTAGTGTTCAGTGTGTGGAAACACATGTACAAAAATATACCGAAACGCACTAGACCGAAACTGAAAGTCGGCATTACAGTGCGTATAGCTAAGGAGAAAGGTACGTTTACCAAAGGTTACGAGACCAATTGGAGTAAAGAAGTATTTATAATACACCGAGTAAATACACTTATGCCATTACCACTGTACACGCTCACGGATCTCAACGGTGAAGAGTTGTCCGGACAGTTTTATGAACACGAAGTGCAAAAAGTGTCAATCCAACGTTCTATTTTACTATCCATAATTGGTTGGATCCATTTTTCTATATAGAGATTTATTTATTCAATACTTTCATCATGAAAGATAGATTTGGCTTCTTCATATGATTTTTCAAATAACTTGTTAACTTCTTTAAGTTTTGAATATAGGTAGTTCATTTCTTCTTTAATCCATATCTTTCTTGCAGTTTCTAGTGTTCTTCTTGCAGCTTGCGTATTTGGTTTAGTATGTAATTGGACGTAATTTGGAATTATGTTTTCAGATAAGCAAATTGTATTAAACTTGATGTCTTCTTTGATTTTTACTGTTTTGAGTTTGAGGTATTTTATGGTGTGAATTATTTTTTGGTTGTTAGCCATTTCATTAGAGTAATTGTGGATAATTAGGGCTACTAATATAGTGATAAGATTAGTTTTCATAACAAGTACCCTTTTTTTATTAAAAAAAATAATTTATTTATAAGTTGACATTTTCGAAACTAAGTTCATTTTCAAATCCTATTCATAACCTCTTTTAAAATTATATAAAACATCTGTAAAATGTAAACAAATAAATTATTGGTAATATGTTATCTTAATTTTAAATATCTGTTCATTTTTTATTTTGATTGTTATATGTAATAAAATTTTTCTTATCTTCTCTTAGTTTTTCTATTTTGTCATATATTGGGTGGTTTTGTTTGGGGATCATTGTATTTAATATGTTTAATGGGTCTTTTTTATTGTATATATAAATATTCATCTATTCTTTTACATTTAGTTTCATGCGATCCTTTTCCTATTCTAATATTTTAAGGTTTTATTTTATATTTTTATAACTATGATCAGAGTTCATTATGTGCTCTGCAAAGTTGGACTTCATTGTGGTCTTGTTTTTAGATTTTAACACTTGAATATGTTCTTTAAATCTGGTATTGAAGCATCTTGATGTCTGTTATATATAGTAGTTGTTACAGTCACTACATATTATTTTATATATGCCTGGTTTGTTATATTTGTCATTTTGCAGAGTGTTTTGTTGAACTGATATTTCTTTATTGATTAGATGGAAAATGTTGTTTTTTGTCCTGTAGCTTATTTTAATATTTGAGTTTTTGAAGGTATTTCGTACTGCTTTATTCATAGATCTGTTGTAAGGAATACACATGAACATATAATCTTCTTTATCTTCAATGTTTCTTGATGATTGTTTATTCATTTGGTTTTTCAATTTTCTTTTTATCATATTATCAACCATTTTTGTTCTGTAGCCATTTTTCTCAGCTAAGTATTTGATAGTATTCTTTTCTTTGGTGAAATTTTCTTTACTTAGTGGAATGTTAATCAGTCTATGAATAAGGGAATGAAACGTTGCAGTTTTGTGATTCCATGGATGGTTTGAATGGTATGGAATAATTACATTGGTTGTGGTTGGTTTTCTATAAATATCGAAGGAGTGTTTTTTATTTTTCTTCGAGATTGTGATGTCTAGAAAATTTATTTTCTCTTTCTGAATTTCCCCTGTAAATTGGTACTTTGGAGATAAATTATTTATATATGTTAACAGTTCATTTGCTTCCTCTTCATTTCCTTTAAATAAAACTAGGATGTCATCGGAATATCTGAACCAGTAGCATATTTTCTCTCTCAAAGGGTTAGATTCATGAATTATTTTGGTGGTTTCTAGTTCTTTCATATAGATGTCTGCTATTAGTCCTGATAGAGGGGAGCCCATTGGAACACCATCTTCTTGTAGATAGAAAGAGTTATTGTAACAAAAATAGTTTTGTTTTAGTGTTAATTGAGTAAGTTTAATAATTTCTTCGATTTCTTTCTTATTAAGAGTTTTCTTATCATTTATAAAATTGTAGAATATTCTTTCTATCTAAAACTTACTGCCAGAGGAAAATGAAAAGCTAAAACAAAATATTCATGATTTAAAATTGTCTAAAAGTAGGGAGCAGCTCGAGCTAGAAGATAAAATTAAAGTACTGGAAGAAGAACTTCAAAAGATAAATCAAAAACACTTCATAAAGGAGAAAGCAGTACAACATCAGCTCTTTATAGTAACTGATAAATTAACCCTAGAGAGCTCGCGCGGGGTAAATTTTCTCCAGGCACGTTTTTAACACAAGAAAAAGTGTGCGAAGACGCACCCGAGTGTTTTCTCCCCCTCAGTACCTTCCAGTCGACTCGTCTAGTGGCTGACCTGTAAGTCTAGGTTGATGTAATGCCAAATTTGTAACGGGAAATCTCGTATTAAGTCCACGCTGTACTGAAATTGTAACATTACCAAGAGACCTAAAAACGCGCATAAAGCTGGCTTTAGGAATACCGCATCGAGAACCAATGCAACAACTAACTTGGACAAAATTCCAGAAGTGAAATTTAGAAATTTGGACCGAAAAACGACCAAGCGCTATGCTAATTGCGGTAAAAGCATCTGCAAGGACCATACAGTAGAAACTTGTGATGGCTGTTTTAAGTGTGAACAGTATGTTTTTCTGTTAAGACTTTCTACATGATGGAGTGTATATAAGTTAAATATAGTTGACATTAAAGTTTGTAATATGTTTCGAATTAATTGCTTGTTGTTTCATTAAAGAAATACAATAAATTATAATGGGGTAAATATTTACCCCGCGCGAGCTCTCACGTTACGGCGGTAGGCGCGAGCTCTCTAGGGTTAAAAGAAGAGAGAATAAAGAATGAAAAAACTATTAATGAGCTAGAAAAAGAAAACAATAGCCTTCTCCTAGAAAAAGAAAGATTACTGAAAGACAAGGGTCGACTTGAAGAACTGAACAGGAAACAAGAGCTAAAATCGAACGGAGAGAAAATTGAAAATGAACAGAAAAACCAGGAGAGTAATACAACTGAAATCAAAGCTCACAAGGAAATGAACACCCAAACAGATTCAAGAATTGGCTTTGCTGTTTCTCTATTAAACAATGACTGGTTCACTGACGATACCATTCAAATGTACTTTGAGATGATGAAGAGCATTACCCCGAACAGTAATAAATGTGCCATATTAAGCCCGGTAAACAGTCAAGCAATAAAAGTTTTGGATGATTTCAACTTAATTACAGAACCACTTAAACTCAAAGATAAATTACATGTAATTATTCCTGTTAACAATGCCAGAGCCTCAGTAACTACATCAGGGTCACACTGGAGTCTGCTGTACTACAATAAAATAGTAAACACTTTTTTCTACTATGACTCGATTAATCAGCGGAATGTGGACTCAGGCAAGATATTATCTACAAATTTATCTAAGATCTTGAACCATGCCGAACCACTGTTCAGGAGTGTGAAATCTCCTCAGCAAAGTAATTCTTATGACTGTGGAATTTACATGCTGCTAACAGTGGATTGGATTGTTAATGCTATTGTAGGGAACAAAAAGGTGTTATTTGAAGAAATCCCTCAAGTAACTGCAAAACATGTCATTTTGAAAAGATCCAACCTTTCCTACTTCTGGATGAATTATCGTCAAAGGCACCTAACACAATCTACCAACAAGGATCTTATGTTTAAAGGGGACAAAGACGACAGTAATCCAATGTTAAATCAAATCGTGGTCAAACAAGAGAATAACAAGAACAAGACAAGCCAGTCAGTTGTCAAATTGGACAACTCTGTGGAAATAAGTACAAATGAAATCAAAAAAGCAAATCCCTAGCAACTTGTTCCATTAATATAGAAAAAAAACCTCCACTCCTTAGATGATAAAAAACCAAACTGTGCCGCAAGAACAGAGATTACTCTAACAAATCAATTTGAAATCTTCAATGAAGTATAGGAGGTGGAATCGTCAACGACACTTGAAAAGGTGGATATGAACTAAACAAACAAAAAACCACAGGAAATAACCACATAAACCGCAGATAGAAGAGAAAAAAATAAAAAATGAAGAGAGAACTCTGGTTAACTTTTACTCTGACAGCCAAGGCCGAGGTGTGGGGCAACTAATAAATGAAGTAAGCAGGGGAGAAGTGGGAGTTCATTCAACTGTTATGCCGAATGCCACAGCTCAAGAAGTCTATAAACAGGCCAAAAAAGCAAAAAGTAATGTTTGCATCATCCTTGCAGGAACAAATGACTTACTGCAACGAAGAGTAGACGATATCTATAACAAACTGGAAGAGGGTTTGAAATAATTGAGTGATAAAAAACAAGTTTTTGTGACAACAATACCTCAACGTTTTGATATCAACATTTCAGACCCAATACAGGATGAATTGGCAATGGTTAACAACTACATTCGAGAGATTGTTATTAGAACAAAAAATTCTCACTTGATTGTCTTAGACAGGTTTAAGAGGTTCCATTTTACTCACCAAGGACTCCACCTTAATAATAGAGGAAAGAAAAAACTGGCTTATGTTATTCTCAATGCCTTGATAGCAAACACACCCTCCGAGTTATATAAAACTACAGAATCCAAGTTTACAAAAGGGAGCATAAGGATCATTGAAGGAAACATGAATTATGTAATTAAAATATTTCAAAGTGATGAATCTGTGGCTTTCTCTCAATGCATATCTGGAGACTTTGGGAGTGAGAGACATATGAGCGCTGGGGTGGCAGTGGTGTTTCGAGAAAACTTTGGCAAACCCAATAAAGTGAATGTTATCAGAAGCCATTTGGCGAGACAGCATGTTAAAAATGGAGCAACCGTATATAATCTGGACAAAACCTGTTTTTAATGCCAAGCCTACTGAAAATGAATATGATATAGCTTTCCAACAGCTAACTGACAGTTTTGTTGATGGCAAACATAGACACCTGATTTGTCCCGCTATGGGTCAAACCAGATTAACCCACAAATCTTTGTTAACAATATAGTTAAATTTCAAAAACAAACAAGAGCAGATGTTTCTATTGTGGTGTATGATGAACATTCTACAAGATGACTAAGAAATGGGTTGACTCACCAGCAGTTTGTGGGCAACTTGATTCAACTAATACAACAGACATAAACCACAAGGTCCGACCAGAAGTAGATGACAACAGCGTACAGCATGTAATAGAGCAAAAAGAACATGAAATTCCAAATTCAACATCCCTGAGAGACTTTCCACCTTTACCAACCTGTACTAGCTCTAATTTTCAAAAAAATGTACCACCAGTTCCAAATTGTGTACAAACAACCGTTTTGCCTTTAAACTGCCCTCCAATACAAACCTCAAATCCCAGTTGAAATATCAAAATAAACAAAATCCACATAACATAAAAATTTTTTACCAAAATATAATGGATTTGAGAACATGATTAGAGTCATGAGAAATTAATTTAGATGAATTGAATCCGGAAATAATAGTTGTAACGGAAAATAATCTGGCAGAAAATGAATTAGGGAAAGTAAATATTGAAAAATATTCAGTTATTTCATAGTATTCTCGAACAACTACATCGGGAGGCAGAGTTGTAATTCTTTCAAAAGAGGGAATAAATGCAAAACGGTTGGATTTCTCAACTATCAGTGGTTTATGCACAGATAAATTATTTGAATGCTCAGTTGTTAAATTTAAATTTCAAATTTTTAGTTTTATTTTAGTAGGGATTTACAGGAAGCCTAACTTTAAAAACAAAGAATTTCTCGAAAAATTAAATTCTGTAATCAAATTTTTACTAGATAAAGAAAAGTACATAATTGTAGCAGGTGACTTAAATATTAACATTTTAGAGAGTTCATATGAATCAAAAGAGTTAAATAACATTTTGGCCCGTCATGGGATGAATTATTTAATTGATTTCCCGACCAGAGTAACAACAACTTCTGAGTCATGCATGGACAATTTTTTAACCAATATTAATAAATGTGAGACAAGAGTTTCTGGGATTATAACTCTATTATCGAACCATGATGGTCAGTTACTAGAACTGTCAGAGCCACAAGTAACAGAAGAAAAAAATACCTTAACATTTTTAACTAGAGATTTTTCTGTAGAAAACATTGAACTATTCTAAAAGTTTTTAGGGAATGAAAATTGGCTTCCGTTGTACTGCTCAGAAGTCGAATAAAAAAAAGTATGATTATTTTAATAGTATTTTCTTGTACTATTTTAATTTATGTTTTCCAAAAGTTGTTAGGAAAAAATCAATAAAAAACAAACTTGGATTAATTATGAGCTCAAAAATGAAAAGGAAATGCTTGTACAACTTAGCAGGTTGGCGAGACAGAATAAGTTTCAAGCTCTTAGAGATGAACTGAAGCTTACAAATAAGCTTTTCAATAAAAAATTAGTTGAGGCTGAAAAAAGATACTTTGAGAACAAAATTATAAACTCTGAGAACATTCAAAAAACTACATGGCAAATTGTAAATAAGGAATTAAACTGTAATGAAATTAAATCAAAAGTAGAAAATATAAATCTGGATATTGATGGATTCATCGAAGGAAATCCCTCATCTATATGTAACAATTTTAATGATTATTTCATTAATATAATAGACGAAATGTTAAGCGAACTACTAAATTTAAAAAGCTGTTAAAAGCATTCTTGCTAGAAAAAGCTCTTTATTCAATAGATGTAGAATTAGTAAGTAGAATTAGTATTTTGTAATTATTTTTTGTAAATATTTATTAGTTCTATTCATGACGCTATTTCTTTTACAGTTGTACATTGTATAAATAAAGATTATTTGACTTTGACTTTGATCTTTATTAGATTTTCTCTGGCCTAGTAACCTTCATGAAATTTGTTTTTGAGTAAAAAATTAGCTCTTTCCAGACATTCAAGAAAATCCATGGAGCTGTTTTTGAGACGATTGAGCAAGCAAGCAAGATAAAATTGCTCTTATAAGAGTACTAAGCATTTGCTGATTAATTGAATTCAGGTTTATAAAGAATACAATCATACAAAACCATTATTGACCTAAGAATTATTAATAGATGTAAGTATATATTGCTGTAATAAAAACCAATGAGATCCCTTTGTTCATTGTCTCTATGTCAAAACCTCATGAATGATCAAATGTGCTTTTATTTATTGAACACATTAATTTTCCATAAATATATTTGATACTAGCTTCAATGCCCGTTGTGGTTAAATACAACAGCTCTAGAAAAATAGTACATAGTATATCGGGTTTTCTTGTGAAATGTCAGAAAGATAATTAGATTTTTTCAAAAATAAAATTGTTTCGAAAAAAAAACATGATCAGATGATCAGCTGTTAATGTATTTCCTATAGAAAACATGTTTTTTAAACTTTTCCATCATAAATCTTATAAAAGTTAAATTATCACAAATATTTTTAAATCTACAGGGAGAAAGCTTTCCAACGACTGCATATTAAAATCTCTCTGGTAGAACTGTAGATTCAGTTGTACAAAGTTTTGCAAAAAATCTGTAGCTCAGTATTTTCTCACCACTATAAATTCGGAGGTTGTTTAGCGTTTTTGCAAATGACTTTAAAATGCTGAATAAATCGACCAAAGTGGAAGGTAATATTCTGAAAGACAATAAAATTTCCTAAAAGACATCGATATTAATTTCTTGAAAATACTGATAACTGGCAGCCAAAACTTGGCTACAAAGGAACTTAAAACCCCGGTCCTTACGTATGTTTTATAGGAAGCATGTGGGTATTTACAAATTTTTTCCATAAATCTTGAAAAAATCAAGTTTTTTTATTATTTGCAAATCCAGAGGGAGAAAGTTTTGTATAGAACTGTAGATTTAGTTGTACAAAGTTAAAAAATATCTCTAACTCAATATTTTCTCACTACCTATTAATTCTGAGATTGCTTAGCTTTTTTGCAAATAACTTTTAAACGGTGAAGAAATCGACCAAAGTGGAGGTAATATTCTGAAAGAGAATAAAATTTCCTACAATTTGGTACTATGCATTTTTTTTAAATACTAATAATGGACAGCCAAAACCTGGCTACAAAATAAACTTTAAAAAGCCATTTTTTTTCTATTTCTTATAGAAAATATGTGTTGTTACTTTTCACCATAAATCTTTAAACAAATCTAACTTTCATAATTATTTGCAAATCTACATGGATGGAGCTTTCCAACGACCTGTTAATTATTAAAATCTGTTCGGTAGAACTCTAGATTTAGTTGTACAAAGTTTAACAAAAATATCTCTTATTCAGTATTTTCTCACCACTATAAATTCGGAGGTTGCTTAGGTTTTTTGCAAATAACATTTAAATGGTGTAGAAATTGGCTAAAGTGGAAGGTAATATTCTGAAAGAGAATAAAATTTCCTACAATTTGGTATTATGCATTTTTTTAAAATACTAATAATGGACAGCCAAAACCTGGCTACAAAAAGAAACTTTAAAAAGCTATTTTTTTATCTATTTCTTATAGAAAATATGTGTTGTTACTTTTCACCATAAATCTTTAAACAAACCTAACTTTCATAATTATTTGCAAATCTACATGGATGGAGCTTTCCAACGACCTGTTAATTATTAAAATCTGTTCGGTAGAACTCTAGATTTAGTTGTACAAAGTTTAACGAAAATATCTCTTATTCAGTATTTTCTCACCACTATAAATTCGGAGGTTGCTTAGGTTTTTTGCAAATAACTTTTAAATGGTGTAGAAATCGGCTAAAGTGGAAGGTAATATTCTGAAAGAATAAAATTTCCTAAATTTGGTATTATGCATTTTTTTTAAATACTAATAATGGACAGCCAAAACCTGGCTACAAAAAGAAATTTTAAAAAGCTGTTTTTTTATCTATTTCTTATAGAAAATATGTGTTGTTACGTTTCCACTATAAATGTTAAAAAAAATCCAACTTTCATAATTATTTGCAAATCTACATGGATGGAGCTTTCCAACGACCTGTTAATTATTAAAATCTGTTCGGTAGAACTCTAGATTTAGTTGTACAAAGTTTAACAAAAATTACTCGAATTCAGTATTTTCTCACCACTAAAAATTCGGAGGTTGCTTAGGTTTTTTGCAAATAACTTTTAAATGGTGCAGAAATCGGCTAACGTGGAAGGTGATATTCTGAAAGAGAATTAAATTTCCTACAAATGACCATCATGCATTTCTTGAAAATACTCAATAAAGCCAACCAAAATTTGCCTCGAAATGAAAAATGTGAAAAAACCCATTTTCAATGTATTTCTTATGGAAAACATGTGTTTTTTACTTTTTCACCATAAATCTGAACAAAAACAAACTTTCATAATTATTTGACAATCTACAGGGAAAGAGCTTTCCAATGACCCATTAATTAATAAAATCGGCCTGGTAGAACTGGAGATTTAGTTGTCTGAAGGTTGGACTAAACTAAGAGGCCTATTATTATAAGAGTAGATAGATGCTTGTTTATAAGAATAAATTTTTAGAAATTGTTTCAGTACACAAAGGTCTGCTGCCAACAGGGTTTTTGTATATTTTTATTATTGTTCAATGGCGCAAGATAAAAACACTAACTATCCCCATATCAATGGAGAAGCGGATCTCTGGATTTGGCGATGACCAGAAAGAATAAATAAATTAAATGTTTTAGTGTTTAATAATCCTTACAAAAAACTTCCCAGTTATTTGGATCTATTGATAGTGAAAATTCCATAAATATATGGCCAGTGGTGATCAAATGTCCGCTTCAAACCCCCGATTTACAAGCAGGCACAAGCGACTTGACAGGTGGTCTTGCTTGCCTTGCGCTCCCCCCCGCACCCATCAAAGAGGACCCCCTCCCTTACATCTCCCCAAAATGGTAACTAATTAAAACTCATTTAAACTGCCGTTCGAACACGCTAAGATTGTTGGCAACTCTTGTGACTTTTCAGTAGCCTCTGTGGGCATTTGCCCCAGAGCACACAACAACACCACTATTGCAGTTTGATTTATATTTACTGCTAGGTGGTTCATGATAGTCGTTTCTGAAAATTAATACAAGTTCATTAGATAAGTAACAATGATATTGACGTAGTTTTAGAACTAAAAGAAAGCCCATTTATTTCTCTTGATTTTGAGAAACCAAATACAGCACCTGAGCACCAGTTTTTTAACACCCTTGACGCTGCGCGCGGGAAATCATGTGCGCCAAACCTGCGCCGCGGGATTTCCTGCACTGTGAATATCGATTCTCTATTGATTCAGCGACCGACTAGCACTGCTCCGGGAACCATTTCTCATGCGTAGCACTGTGCTATGGGCCTAACCTCAAATTAAGACGGCGTCATTTTTCGGTTTGTGCCTTCGTATTTTTTTGGTAATGTGTTGTTTTTTATATTGATTTTTAAATCCATATTATACATTATGTAAAAATAGTTCTAGTGAAAAATGGCTGCATCTACATCTAGGCAAAGCACAGTCCCTCCTAGTGACAGTGATTCGAGCCAGGAATTTTCTTTATCCCTTGCCCGAGTGCTGAGCGCGGGATTTCCCGCGAAGTATTATGACATCATAAAAAACATGCGTTTGATATGGAACCAATTTTGATATTCATTTTTAACATTCCTAACGTATAATCATAAAAAATAGCCATAAAAAATTTCAGCACTCACGTAAGTTTTTCCTTTCTTTTTAATAGCAGTCAATGTGTTAAACTACTAACCATACAAAATGGGAGGCCTCGTGGTCCCAATTTGCCTAATTTAACTATTGTAGACTCTCGCTCATGTGGAGAGATGTGTTGTAATGTGGTGGATGTCCTGTCTGGATCAAAGAAATTCTGGACCATCGGGAAATAAGCCAAAATGGAAATAAGCCTAAATTCATAAAACTCCGTCGTTATTGCAAGCAGTTTTGTCAATACACGTGCTAATAAAATTCTATTATTTAAAAAAATATATCCATTATTCCAAAAGTCTACTATTTTGAAATGAGGTGGGTCATATCAAATTTGGAGATGGTATTGCAACACATGATTTCAAACTGACTTTTTAATTTTTTTTTTGCTGAAATCACTGTCGCAACCAGTTTTTAGCAACACTTTTAAAAATTTATATTTTTTGAAATTTTTATTACAAACATGTCAATATCTTGAAAACTAAACTCTAAACTCCATAATTAAAAAAGGGTTGTGGCATTGAGTTTGGCATAAAAAGCTAGTTTGAAATGATTTGTCGTAATACCATCTCCATTTTTGAAATAACTTCTCTCATTTCAAAATGGCGGATCCAAGATGGCGGCCAAAAAATTTATATTGGTGAAAGTTAGGTGGAGATAACTCATTAATGACTGATGGTGGTTATTTGTCACTATCTGGCATTATTTGGTTATGGGCCCTGGCCTATTTTACCAATTTGTAATGTTTAATTAGTTGAAATTAAATTAATTTTTATTTTTGTGTATTTCAACACCAGTGGCATTTTTTAACGTTTTGATCGGGAACTGTCCAAACCCAGGTCTTGTTACTATATAACGGCGACCTTTTGTTAGATATCATCATTAATCAGAGGTGCCCACCCCTCCCTGGGGCAATGACTCATCCCCCCCTGGGCCAATTACTACCCCCCCTTAACTGCGACCAACCCCCTCCCCACATCCGAGATATTAGGATTCGGAAAATAAATTCATTGTATACATAAACATTGGTTTATTGTTATCAAACAATGTTCATTATATATGTATATATTATTCTTTATCAGTTTTTTCCTATCAAGGGTTTCCAAGCAGACTCACCCATTTCCTTTTCCTCGATTATTTAAAAATTTATATTCAAGCCAATCTTAGTTTTGTAATTTCTTTCTGCAGTGCTCTGTCCACTTATCGTGGCGCACTTTAGCGTTACACATAGGTTCCAAACACTTAACTAAACTATAAGCAAAATACAAATGTATTGTGATAAAGCCCGATGCGCTTCACCGTGATTACATCTTACAATAAAATACAGTAGACCTAAAACCACAAACTAAATATTTGAAAACATCTATGATACTCGAAAGTCACAAAACACGCAGGTGTCAGGTGTATCGGATAGCAAGAACTAACCAGTAATCACTGACCACTGACAGACAGTGACAACTGCAACTGACACAAGATCGAAGGGGTGGGAGTGAACGCATGCGCCGAAATTCTCCGAACTACAAGTACATCGCGCCACCGTGCGAGTCTCGTTACCATAGCAACCACTAGCTCAACGTTGCCAAACTTACATTGTCACTGGCCAGAGCCCACACTACGTTTATACGCATACATCCAAAGTTCTAGAAATATGGGTTTTAATTTAATACTGACATTGAATTTCTTAATTTCACGTTTTTAAATTGTTTTATGATGCCCCCCAGGCTGGCGAAAAAGTACTATTTTTCACCCCCCCCCCAGAAATTTCAGTGACGCAGTTTGCGTCATGACCCCCCCTGTGGGCACCCCTGTCATTAATAATTCATAAATGTATTCATAAATAATTCATTAAAAGTACTCATAACTTCAGAACCAATCGAGATATTAAAAAATGGATTGCAGCACTGTAATCAGTGAATAACTCTAGCTTGAAATGATGGGTCACAACACCACTTTTACATTTGAAAAATTATTTTGGATCCAATATGGTGGATCCGAGGCGGTGGCCAAAATTGGGTAAAAATATAGGAAAAAGTTTTGGGGGGGACTATTATGGGACATGCGGCATATAGTCAAATAGTCAAATATCTTTATTTATTTCTATGGTACAATAAATAGTGTGAACACTTAAGAACTAACTAAAACTACATTGACAGTTAAGTTACATGGATATTTGCATGTAATTAATCGGCTTCTGTTATAATACAAGGTACAAAAAACAAAAAACAAAAATCAATTCACTTATTGTAAAAAAAAGAATAAAAATAAAGTTACTTCAGAGAGAGGTGGATAGCTCATCCAATGAATAAAGAACTTTATTTATTAAATATTCTTTCATCAATTTGTTGAATTTTACACCTTTTATATTTTTAATTTCTTTTGGAATATGTTTTAAGAATTTATTGCCAATATAGGAAGGTTTCTTTTCAAAGAATTTCAGTCTGTGCTTCTCAGGGACCTCATTTTTCTCTCTAGTGTTATAAGAATGAGTTTGTTTTTTAAAATTTATATATCCTATTTTTTATTCCTTGCTACAAGAACAGTCTCAAAAACATACTGACCATAAACTGTAAGAATTTTTAATCGTTTGAAGTGATTTTTTACTGATTCATCATGTTTTAGATTTAGTATCATTCGAATGGCTTTTTTTGCTGTTTTAAAATTTTCTCCATATTGATTTTTTTTGTTGAGCCATACAGGGCAATGCAAGAAGAAATATGAGAGTGAACATGGGCGAATTAAATGTTTTTTAACGTTTTCATATCACAGTAGTGACTCATCCTAGATAATGCATAAATTCCAGAGTTTATTTTTAATAAAATTGTATGAATATGCTTATCCCAATTTAAGTTTTGATCACTTTTTAACCCCAACAATTTTGTACTATTTTTCTACTCAATGTGTTGTGAGTTATGTATTATCACAGGATCTTTTATTTTCCTGTTTTGAGAAGTTTTGAAATTTACATAATTTGTTTTTTGAGTATTTAAAAGTAAATCGTGATTAAAAAAAAATATTTCAATGTTTTGCAATTCAATAAATGTGACGACTTCCGTTACTTCTGGTGATTTTGTTGACACCACTAAATTAGCGTCATCAGCACAAAGACATAATTCACTGCTGAGTTTATGTATTAGTACCTTGTCTAACCCCCCCCCAGATAACACAAAAAGAGCAGTGGTCCTAAAATGGATCCCTGATGAACACCAAACTGAAGAAGTTTATTGTGTGATGAGGATTTGGTAATTTGATTGTTATTTGTCAAATGGGTTATTTCAACAAACTGAGATCTGTCTGAAAGATAAGATTTAAACCAATTACAGTAGAGTCCCACAAACCCGGACTAATGTGGACCGAACGGTGTCCGGGTTTGTGAAAATTCCGAGTTATCGGGAAATGAGTAAAAATAAGAAGAAATAGGAATAGTTTCTGTTATTTCTATAAGAAATCATTTATTTATTGCATAGTAAAAAAATATGAAAACTAAATTAGTTACAGAGAAAAACTTAAAGAAAAAATTAAACTGTTTTAAATGTGTCACACCGTGCTCTCAATGGACTTTATTGCTCTGGTAGGCTTTCCGAGTTATGCAGAATTCCGGGTTATGGAAGTCTGGGTTTGCGGGACTCTACTGTAATAGCATTTTTTGATACACCCAAGGCAATTAATTTTTCTATTAGTTTTGAGTGCTTTACACTGTCAAACTCCTTAGTGATATTTAAGAATACCCCGATTGTGTTATTTCCATTGTCTACTGATTCAATAATTGATTCTATAAAAGCTATAGCAGCACTCACAACAGACCTTCCAGATCGAAATCCATGTTGGCCGTTGTCAAATAAATTAAATTTTTCTAAAAACTCTGCAAGTTGTATGCATACAGCTTTTTCAAAAATTTTGGAAATACTTGGAAGTACAGATATTGGTTGGTAATTTTGAACATCGTTTTATCATCTTTTTTTTATGGATTGGAACTATTTTTGCCTGTTTTAATTGAGATGGGAATATACCTGACACAAACGATGAATTTATAACGTGGATTAGAACTGCACTTATATTCGTTTTCACTGATTTAATCACTGTAATGGGCACCTCATCATAACTAAAGGAATTTTGGTTCTTAAACGAGTCTATTATATTTTCCACCTCTCTTCTGACAACTGGTTTAAAATTAAAACGAGGCATAATTACTATATTTTTACTTACATTACTTTCCACAAACAAGTTTTCAATTTTACTATTACTGTTTAAATCTAGATCTTTTACTACATTAACAAAATGGTCAGTAGATAGATAGGTAGATGCAGAGCATATTTTAAAGGAATTCCTCTGGGCGACATAGGTGCAACCAGTATTTTACTTTGGGGGAGCCAAATTACCGAGGGGCCGGGGCGAAATGGAATACCCCCTGTGAAAGGGGGGTCCTCCCCCGGAAAATGTTACAAAAATTGGAGTGAAAATCACAGATTTATACGTATTTTTAAGTGAATTTTCCTATTATATTAGCTTGGAAAGAGTTCATAGAGTCCCACTAAATTACATACTCTACGAGGTACAGTCAAAAAGTTCCCGGAATGAATTTTTGCAGACATACAGCGCGATCGCCAGCGGTAAATTTGTCTTGCAGTAGTTGGTACGACTCCTTGAGAGGGCATATCGGTAGTGGTGGTATAGCTGACTTACCGTAGTGCAGCATTGGAAAGCGCTTTTCGTGTACCTGCAAGTATACGTTGTCGGATTTTTCAAAAATGGCATTTCATGAACAGCACACGAACATTGTTCTTGTTTTACTTTAAAAATCACCCAGTAAGACTCTTTAGTTGTTAATTCAAGCTTATGGAGAAGAGGCAATGAAGAAATCCCCCAATATTTTCTTCATCGGCATCACCCAGTGCGCTGTTCATGAAATGCCATTATTAAAAAATCCGACAACGTTGACTTACGGGTACACGAAAAGCGCTTTCCAATGCTGCAGTATGGAGAGTCAGCTATACCACCACTACCGATATTCTCTCCTCAGGAGTTGTACCAACTACTGCAAGACAAATTTCCCGCTGGTGATCACGCTGTATGTCTACAAAAATTCATTCCGGGAGCTTTTTGACTGTACCTCGTAGAACGCTGTAATAGGCCAAGGCTGCCTTTACAACCTCTTGGGCCGAAATCATTTCTCAATTTCAAAAGTGTATTACAAACCTTTAAAAATTTACGAACACAGACATATTAAAGTATTCTACGTAAATCTAAAACCTCCAAATAAATTTCTGCTTTTTATTTTATGAATGTTTAAATCACATTCTGTCTTATTATTGTTACTGATAATTTTAATGTTCTTATGTCTCCTAATTATTTTGAACGTATCTTTCCTCAATTAAATAGTATAATTTAATTTGGATAATAGGTCAAAGTCAGTGATTGTATTCTCACTTTAGAACTCTGTACACGAACAGGAAAGAAAAACAATTACAATTTTAGGCTGTTAAAGATAAGTACGGTACTTAAATTATAAGTAAATTAGATCCTGGTACTGGAAACTAATAATTTAAAAACCCCAAAGGACTATTAGGCCAGTAAAATTAGATAAATACCCCCGTTGCAGCAGACCTGCATACTCAGCGATTTTAAATGCAAAAGACATATTTCAATCCAACATAGCAAGATTTGACATGTTTTTGTAATCTTCATAAGAATAATATGGGGAATGAGTATGCAGGTTTGCTGCAACAGGTATGTTAAAACTGGTTGTTTTTACTTCTATATTTAATAGATCTTAACTAGAAGAAGCCAAACCCCAAGTTGTATTTACATATGTTAAGAAATAAGGAAGATATAGAATTTTTTATTTCCCATAAGAATAACATTGGGAATGAATATGCAGGTTTGCTGCCACGGAAATAAAAGTATCGAGAATTTTAGACTATTAATCATTAGATCTCATCTAGATGAAGCCACAAACCAAGTTTTATTAAGATGTGTTGAGAACTAAGCAAGGTATAGAATTTTACTTATTCCCCATAAGGTTAACATTGGGACAACGTACTGTGTTTACCACTTTCAATATCTCGGTAACCAATGGACATAGAGCAATGATTCAATGTACTAAATTGTTTGTTTTTTTGAGCTGAATTCAATGGTGCCAACAAAAATTAGGTAATTTATATTTTTGCATATAAAAAACTCAAAAACCCCATTTTTGGAGGGGTTTATCCCCCTTTACCCCCCCTTCCGGAGGTCCGATTGGGCTGGTTTTCGAACTCGTCCGTTCGATTACCACTTTACATGTCTGTACCAAATTTCATTAAGATCGGACCATATTTACGGCCGCTATCGTGCTGACAGACACATTTATATATATACAGGGTGTCCCGTAACTGTCTGGACAAACGTATATAGCGTTATAGCTTAGATCTAGACAAACACATTTCACCATAGGAACATGGGTCTCTGGTGCCTAGTTTTCTGTCTGTCTGTCTGTATGTGTTTTTTACAAACAAATTCATAATTCCTAAACGGTTTGAGGTACAGCGTTGAGATTTTGCACAAATGTTTATCTTATTAGGATGTATCTTCGTTTAAATTTATACCAAAATATCATCAACCGTTTCAAAATGGCGGCCATTTAAATGTTTTGATGCCAAATTTCACAAAAACTGCTAATTTAAACAAAAAATTGCATGATACATAAAAGTAAGTCCATTTTATGTAGTTTTCAATGATACCTCATTTGTTAAGATTGGATAGAGATTTACTGAGAAATTAGTTTTTTTCGTAATGCATTACCACTTTTCCCCATATAAGCAATGTTAAAACATGGAGTGTTAAAATCAAACTTTAATGGCTTATAGCCAGTTAACTATTGCGTTTAGGAAAAAATGTCAAGGAATAATAAGTTCTTAAAATTAAACAAAGAATCCAAATACGTCATAAAATACAGGGTGTTCCATAAGAAAAATCAAAGTTGTCCGCCATATTTGAAAATGGCGGCCATTTACAAAAAAATGAAATTCATATTTTTAAACGGCTTTAAAAAGTAGGTGAAGTCCCCCATTTAAAGTTATCTCTAAATCCAATAGTTTCTGAGATACCAATGGTGGCACAGTTAAGTTGGACACACCTTAATTTTAACATTGCTTAAATGGAGAAAAGTGGTCAAGCATTAAGAAAAAAATTAATTTCTCAGTAAATATTTATCCAATCTCAACAAATAAGGTATTATTGAAAACTACATAAAATGGACTTACTTTTGTGTATCTTGCAATTTTTCGTTTAAATTAACGGTTTTCGTGGAATTTGGCATCAAATAATTTAAATGGCCGCCATTTTGAAACGGTTGATGATATTTTGGTATAATTTTAAATGAAGATACATCCTAATAAGATAAACAATTTTGTAAAAATTTCAACGCTGTAACTCAACCGTTTAGGAGTTATGAATTTGTTTGTAAAAAAACAGACGGAAAACTAGGCACCAGAGACCCATGTTCCTATGGTGAAATGTGTTTGTCTTGACCTAAGCTACAACGCTATATACGTTTGTCCAGATAGTTGCGGGACACCCTGTATATAGATAGATAGATATATAAAAATTTGAACGGATGGTGTTTTTTGCTTCTGGTGGCCCCAAAACAAAAAGTTATCATGGTCTCGGGCTTAGGTCTTACCATGAGACCTACGGTAATAGCTTCTTCCCTATAGGGGAAATTCGCTAAAAAAGTGTCGTGCCTGGACAAAATTCCTGGAAAGCTGGAAATCGTCTTAATCTTTCCGTTTTACATCCAAGTATTTGAATTTGAAGTTTGTCCCTTTTTCCTAGTGTGCTTTCGACCTAGGACCACAAAAATATCAGAGTTTTGGGCCATTTTTTATTCTTTTGCAAATAACTAAAAAACCGTTTATTCTACATAAAAAGTTTAAATACAAGAATTGTAGAGGACAAAATTCTGCATTTAGTGAGTACCTTCTGATTAAGATACTTTGAATAGAAAATGATTTATGGTAAGTTAAATAAAGGGTTTTGATGAATTTCTCTTTTAGGGAAAGAGCTAATTACTGTAGGTCTCACGGTAATCCCCCGAGACCATGAGACCATGAGACCGAGACCATGATAACTTTCAGTTTTGAGGCCGTCAGAAGCCAAAAAACCCATACGTTTAAATGTATATCAATATATATGTATCAATATTGACGTATATAAATATAAATACTTATGTATTCGTTTCCTAGATAACCCTCGCAAAAATGGTCCGATCTTAATAAAATTTTGCACGGACATGTAATGTAATAATTATTCACACATGATTGAAAACCAGCCCGACCGGACCATCGGAAAGGGGGGTGAGGGGGGCAAACCCAAAAAAAATGGGGTTTATTGAATTTTTATTGTAGAAAAATGAAAATATTCTAATTTTGGTTTATACAGTTGAATTCAGCTTGAAAAAACAAATAATTTAGTATTTTGAATCATTGCTCTATGTCCACTGGTTACCGAGATACTGATAGTGGTAAACACAGTACGTTGTCCCAGCAATGTTAACCTTATGGAAAATAAATAAAATTGTACAGCTAGCTTATTTCTCAATATTTTGTTAAAACTTTGTTTGTGCAACATCTATTTAAGGTCTACTTTACTGAGCAACATACCAAGTTTCAACGAGATATGTTGAGAAATAAGCGAGCTACACACATTTATTTTTTTCCATAAGGTCAACATTGGGGTGATGAGTGGGCAGGTTTGCTGCCTCAGGAATCTATAAACTTGGGGATTTTTTACTGCAATCAAGTCGACCTTAACTAGATAAAGCCACATAACTAGTTTTATTAAGATATATTGGGAGATAAAGAAGGTGTTCAATTTTATTGATTTCCCATAAGGTTAACATTGGAAAGGTGAGTACGCAGGTTTGCTGCCTCAAGAATACATAAATTTGTGGATTTTACGCTATAATGAAGTAGATCTTAACTAGATAAAGCCACATACCAAATTTTATTGAGATATGCTCAGAAATAAGGGAGAAGTACAATTTTATTTATCCCCCATAAGGTTAACATTGCTGGGACAACGTACTGTGTTTACCACTCTCACTCAGTATCTCACTCAGTAGAGCAATGATTCAAAATACTAAATTATTTGTTTTTTTTAGCTGAATTCAAATATATAAACCAAAATTAGAATATTTTCATTTTTCTATATTAAAAATTCAATAAACCCCATTTTTTGGGTTTATCCCCCCGCAACCCCCTTTCTGATGGTCTGATCGGGCTGGTTTTCAATCATGTGTGAATAATTACTACTTTACATGTCCGTGCCAAACTTTATTACGACCGGACCATTTTTGCGAGAGTTATCGAGGAAACAAATACATAATATATATATCTATATTGATACATACATATTGATATAGTTTTGAACGCATGGGTTTTTTGGCTTCTGAGGGCCTCAAAACTAAAAGTTATCATGGTCTCGGGCTTAGGAACTACCATGAGCCCTACAGTAATAGATAGCTCTTTCCCTATAAGAGAAATTCGTCAAAACCCTTTATTTAACTTACCATAAATCAATTACTATTCAAAGTATATTTATCATAAGGTACTCAATAAATGCAGAATTTTGTCCTCTACAATTCTTGTATTTAAACGTTTTATGTAGAATAAACGGTTTTTTAGTTATTTGCAAAAGAATAAAAAATGGCCCAAAACTCTGATATTTTTGTGGTCCCAGGTCGAAAGCACACCAGGAAAAATGGGACAAACTTCAAATTCAAATACTTGGATGTAAAACGGAAAGATTAGGACGATTTCCATCTTTCCGGGAATTTTGTCCAGGCTCAATCTTATTTTTACTGGCCTATATTGCAACATTTACATTTTAAAGAGCATTGAACTGTAATCACTGTTCACTTTTAAGTTTGTAAAAAAATTCTTTTGTTTTTTATAAATTTTTTATTGTAAACAAAAACAATCATCAGTAAATATTTTTTCAAACAACAAAATTTTAAATAATAATTAAATTACTAAGTTACAACAAATCTTTTGATAAACACTTACAAACTCCCTAATTCAAAAAACCGTAGAAAAAGGAAAGCTTAAATTTAAAGGTTACTGCTCTTTACCGTTACTGTCTTGATACGATTTTGCATCAGGCAGTTTCCTTCTTTCTTTCTTCTCAAAGAACTTTGCCAATGATGGCCTTGGGTTGAAAAAGCTGTCCTAACTTCACTGAGAGCAACGCGCATTCTGGAGTTGAGAGCTTCCCGTCACAGGCCAGATTGTTTGTTTGGCTTTGAAGTCGTATGTACTGACACTGCCCATTCTGACACTGTGCGGTGTCAGAGAAAAAACTACTGCATCAACTTTCTTAAGACTGAGTGATGTTTAGATTCCTTTAAAAAGTGGTAAAACTTTCCAGTCGATGATGTCATACTAGCCGAAGCAGGTAGTTTTTGAGTTGCTGGGAATATTCTAAAAGATTGACATTAAGTTATTTTTTAAAGTAGTTTGTAAATTCCGATATATTAAAAATGTAAATCATTAAAAAAAAACGGGACTACCCACAGCCACTGGGCGACAATGTCTCAGCACTGGGCGACATTTGTGTCGCCTAGTTAACATGTTATTTTAGATGCTTCTGGGGGCCTCAAAATGAAAAGTTATGATGGTCCCAGACTTGGGTGTTACCATGATGCTTCAGTAATTTCTTCTTCCCTTTAGGGGAAATTCACTAAAAGTATTACAAATCGTAAATTCAAGGAATTTTTTACATTTTCCACGGGTGAAACCGTGGTTGATCAGTTAGTACCCTATATATAAAATGTGAGGTGGAAAGCGAAAAGGGACCTCTTGTCGGCGAAGAAACATTTTCAGTACGGCCGATATAACTGATTAGGGTCAAAAATAACTAAATTCGGGTTTCTGTCGATTGTTATACCTCATTTTTCTTAGAACAGGCCTGTATCGGTTGAAATATCGAATCAAAGTTAGAAAAGGTCCAGCTTTCGAGCATGTTGCCTACCCACCCCACAACAGTGCTTTCACTTTGCTTGATACCAGCTTTGATACAATAGAGCAAGTGCTGGTGTTATCAAAAGCTCCTTCTATATCAAGAAATGCCACCACAGCTATTTCCTTATTCGAGATAGCATTTTCAATCTTGCAAACCAGCGCATGCAGGGCTGTTTCGCATGACTTTCCCTTCTGATAGGCATGTTGGTTCGGATGTAAAGACGGCTTACAAGGACCCTATCCTTTATTCGCCTATCCACTAATTTCTCCATGGTCTTCAGGAGAAATGATGTAAGGCTAATAGGTCTAAAAGCCTTAGGTACAGCATTTACAGCCAGGTGTAAATACCACCCTTGAGGTCCTCCATGCTGTTGGTATCACTCCACTGGCTAAACTAGTCCTGAACAGACGTACCAAGTGGAGTATTAACTGGTCCCCACCCTCCTGCAAGAACACAGGATGGATGCCATCCTACCAGGAGCTTTAAATGGTTGAAATGCCCTCAGGGCCCATTTTATTCCCGTGAAGGTGATCACAGATTTAGCGCAATCCCAGTCCTCGTCATCCGCACCCTAGTCTCCCTCTCCACCTCGTCTTGGACTGTGTTCTGCGGTCGCAAGGATCCTGGGAAGTGAGTGCTTAGGAGGCTCTCCAGCGTTTCTTCTGGGCCCTCCGTATACGTACCATCCTCCTTAAGCAATGTGCCTAAGGGGTTGGCTGGACCTCGAGCTAAGACCCGATGGAGCTTTGCACAATCAGAAACACTTTCCATGTTCTGACAGAACTCTCTCCATGACTCTCTCTTAGCCCTTCTAATTGTCCTATTATAAACAGTGAGCACCCTTGAGTAGTTGTTCCAGTTCCGTGTACGCTTTGCAGCATTATACAGTCTGCGAACTTTCCTCCTCAGGGCCTCTAACCCACCGTTCCACCAGCAGGCTTGCCGGTGCATGTTCTTCACAGTCTCTGGGCAGGTTTCTTGGTACAAGCTTAATATGGCCACATTCAAAGAATTTGCCATACCCTCCACCCCATGCCCTTCTGTGTCCTTTAGTTGGCTCAGTCTGTCCCCTAGCACCTCTCGGTACTGGTTCCAGTCTGTCCTTCTCACGTTCCTATAGGTCTCTTTTGTACAGATCGAACCTAGAGTAAATTCAATGTGACTGTGATCCGACGCCGAGTGGTCATCAGATACCCTCCATTTTGCAACCTTTGTCGCTGCATAATTGCTAGCCAAGGTTATATCCAAGACCTCTTCCCTTAGCACCGCTCCTCTCCTTTATCTAAAGGTTGGTTTGGAGCCCTTGTTCAATATAACTAAATTAGATTCAGCTATAAAGCTTAACAAGCTCTCACCTCTGTCGATGATATCGCTGCTCCCCCAGGCCAGGTGGTGGGCGTTGGCATCGCAGCCCAACAACAGATGTCTTCTCCCTCTGACTCCGTATTCTACCACCATCCTCATTTCTCTGGTCGGTGGTGGTTCCCAAGAGTCATACGGCAAGTACACCGAAGCAAGAAGGATTCTGACGTCACCGTCACCCATCTGCCCGTATACTTCTGTCACGGCACAACCCCTAGAACAGAGATTAGTGACTTTCAGTGTCTTGATATTTCTACCGACAATATGCAAGCCCTAGGTTTGTCACTGTCAGTATCATATATCAACTCACCTTTTGCGGTGCTCATCCCCAAGATTCTGCCTCCTGCGGTCCATGGCTCCTGGATCAGAGCCGCGTCTATGCGGTCGGCCAGGATCTTCTGGCAAAGCGTAGCCGTAGCCGCCTTGCTGTGCTGGAGATTTATCTGGAGCACCGCAACCATCCTCTACTTGGGGGGATCCTTACTACCCTGCAACCCGAAGGTAACCCTCTCGCAGCCCAAGAATGGGCGCATCGCAAGAGACTTCAGCTTCTGCAGGGAGTTGTCATCAATGATCACGACCAGGAATTGGCCGTCAGGGTTGGTGTTTCCCCCAACAAACGCCCAGTGGTCCGTGACAAGGCCGTTCTGCAGCTTGAGGCCCAGCATCACGTCCTTCTTGGTCGTTGCCCCCGTTGAGGAGGGAACAAATGTTGAAACCTTCACAGCTTTCACAAGGTTTCTGGCTGGGGCAAGCTGGAGCGAGATTCCCCCGAAGGGACTCAACTCCTGTACTTGCTTTGCCAGCCAATCCTTCGTGGCTGCGTTGGCACAACCGACCACCAAGACTCCACCTTCAAGAAGGCAGCTGCTTATCCTGACGTCTTTGCCACGAATGGCACGCCTGGACAGCTCCCCCTTGATTTTATTGGCTTCTGCCTCAGTCAGCTTTAAGTCGGGGTGTTCAGATCTGGCGACAGCCATCTTCTCCACGGACAGCTTCTCTGAGTAGGTTGGTGCCGGTGTCCTCTTGGAAACACTCGACTCCTCCCCCTCATTCGTCCTCGTCTTCTTCTTCTCACCTCCAGCATCCTCAGGTGTCAGGTGCTCTCACCCCCTCTTACCACCCTTCTTCCTGGAAGCATCCTGAGATTTAGCTTTGGGGGTACCATCCTCACCCTGCTTTTTCCCAGCATCCTGGTTCCCGGAGGGACCGGCTACGCTGGGGGCAGGGTTCGGGTGCTTCGCAGCCCATGCCAGCCTCCTCTCCTTTCTAGATAGCACCTTTTCGCCCCTGGCTAAGGCCTCTGCTATCTTCTGTTTCCGCACCTCGCCCCTGGAAAGTCGTTTTTTCCGTTCCTTTCCGGCATCTGCAAGCTTGCTGTCATCATCAGATTTCAGTAGATTCTACTCCTCCATTGGGCTCAGATCATCTACTCTCAGTTTAGCAATAGGAATGCTTTCGACCTGTCGGTCACACTCCTTTTGCGCGTTATCAATGGTTTTGTTGGTTTTTTGTTTGTGATCAACTTCCATTTTGTTTCCACGAGTACCGGGTATCTAAAGGTCCACCTCCCCAGTGACCCGTTTAGGGAGGTAAGGGGTAAATACGACTGGGTTCCCCTTGGTACCCAGAAGGCTCCGTTAAAGACACTGAACATTAGGCCCCCAGTGCCAAGAGACTCTCAGCACGGATCGCATAACACCTTCGTCTAGGGCCCGCAGTATCTGGACCCCTCACCAAGTGACAGACGCCCAGATTCCGACATCATCATCCTAGTTCAGGTGCGACCCAGACCTGGTTTCGACTGATGCCGGTACTGATAGTGCTGCTGTCCACTACCAGGGGGTCATTCAGGACTCCAGCCTAGAGCCACCGGGATTAGCGAGACAGGGGCCACGATGTGAACGATGCAGTCATAGACTACACAGGCCAGTACTCCATATCGTACTGACCTTCCCGGACGGTCTTGAGTACCATTTCTGGCACTCCTGAGAGTGAAGCGGTTCTCCAGTTCCAGTCTAAGCGGCTCCTTGGCCGTCCGGAGAACAACCGCACTCTCTTAGCCCCCAGCTGATTTAAATGGTTCTAACAAACATTGGATTAATTTTTTTTTCAATGTAAAAAAAACCATTTTTGGGGGAGTTTACACACCTTTACCCCCTTCCGGTAGTCCGATCGGGCTGGTTTACGAACTCGTCTAAATAATTAGTACTTTACACATCCATGCCATATTTCATTAAGATGGGACCATTTTTACGCGTGCTTAAAGATGCATATATATGAACGAATAGTGTTTTTTTTTGTTTCTGGGGGCCCCAAAACAAAAAGTTATCATGGTCTCGGGCATAGGTCTTACCATGAGTACTAAGGTAAAAAGCTTCTTCCCTACAGGAGAAATTCGCTAAAACTGAATACAATACAATTTTATTAATATGAAATTACAAAAAACATAATGTTACATAATACGATACATCATTTGGCTTAAAGTTATCCAAAGGTGGCGTTGAAAACGTTATTCTACTCACCTCTTTTAGGGGCAATATTCCAAGTCTTGGCTTCCTAGTGTTTGCAAGATAGGGTAATCCAGTAATTATATATTCCTTCCCGGTCCTACACCCCACTTTCCAATATTTACTTTTTGTCTTTTACCTTTTGTACGCGCCCGGTTTGGTCCTGGGGCGTGCAGAATTGTTTAGAAATTGAATTGTTTGAAATGTGTTTAAAGTTTATACCATTTAGGAAAATGCTTGAATGAAAAGTCACTGATTGAATGAATACACGGTGTTTATTGATAAAAGATATAAAATGCTTTACTGTACAAAATTGAAATGTATAAAATGGATTGCCGTTTACTAATTGTTTAAAAAATGTAAAATGGTTGAACGGACTCTACGACTGTGTGGGGACTCGGACCGTGTTTTAGATGAGACTGGCTGCATGCCCGCCAACTGACTGCTCTTTTTTAACCCCCACTACCCTTTTGGCACAAAGGGTAAGGATAGAACAAGGACAAGCCTTTTGGCGCGCAAACACCTTTACTTATGCGATTTTGGTCAGCTGCTACGACTGGCCGGAAGTCCATCTTCCGGGGAACGGAACGTTATGCCCCAGAAAGTCTGTGGAGCGTGCACACTTTTGCAGATGAAATCAGGCCAACTCAGTTTGCCAACTCAAATATATTTTAAAATATATATACCACGGTGTAGCTCGTGTCCATTTTAGAATCCTTTTTTACTGAATATCTCCAATTTTGAAATTATGTTGCTTAAAACGTTTTAAGGGGGACCCCCTTCAGTTGTAATATTCATATCTACCAGTTTAAAAATTTAAGGTTTTCCACAACAATAAAAAAAACTATTATCCCACTCAAACGAATCAAATCCAATTCAGCTATCCCTGTCTTAGGCATTAGTGTAGTTTTGTGTAGCTTTTTGTCCATGAATTTTAAACAAGCAGAATATGATCCAACGCAATGTCTTGAACCAAATCAAGCCAGAAAACTTAAAACTGATAGTTCTTCCATGGGTTGTAATAATATGTCCATTTCTCAGCTTAATGACTCGGTTGAAAAACTTAATCCTGCATGAAAAGCTTTGGTTTAGGTTGTGATGGAATGTACAATTTTCTCTCAATTTTTCTTTTCTTTTTATTAACGGGATTTTTAGCTTATGTAAAAGCCACCACATTTAGACTTTTTTGAAAGAGCCCTGATATCCTAATTTAAATAGTGGGAATAGAACGGTTACGTAGGTTATATATCTATAAGAGTTTGGTTTTTAATCTTCATTTTACCTAAAAGTTATTTGGATAACTCTTGTATACAAAATCCAGTTAATGTTTTTGATTTTTTACAGCTATTGGATTATGTGCAATGCTTCACTGGTCCCAACATTACAGCAATTCATTCTATGTTAATCAACAAACCCCCAGATGCTCAAGAGACTACAGTCCATCCTTTACACCAGGTGAGATGGATTTTAAAATTATAATCACAACTTCAATTCACAGCACAAATTCAATTTTTACAATATTAGATTTAGGACGCACCAAGACACCTTATCAGTGGGTATGAAACTTCTTAACCTTTTACAATGTGAAATAACATACTCTATGAGCAAGGCCTCCTACAGGATTTTCTTCAATGGGGGCAAACTGGTACCTTTTTCCGGGTTTTTGGGGATATGATATACATTCACCCAACAGGAAGAGGTACAAGGTTCTTCCCCGTAAAGAGGTCATAAGATAAAAATGATTTTAAACATATTTTTAAGCTGTCTAAAAGCCAGAATTCTTTTCCAAAAACATCTACAAAATACTTATTTATCTCTAAAACCTTTATATACTTTAATTATTATGATTGTCTACCATATTTCACATGTGATATTCCCGATTTTTTCCTGACCTTTCCGACCATTGAAATTTGGCCATCTAATAAATACTTTATCACAATTTTGCATAAATTACTATTAAGATAAGACCACCAGATTTGTAAACTGCATCTGCCGTAAGACAGTCAAAAGATTCAACAGCATAAATAGTTTTCCACAATATTTAAATTGTTTGCCTGCCATTGATTTGAACAAAATAGTTTGCAAGCCACAAGTTTCGGCCATAAGATTTGACGGCAGTGATACTACCTAACAGTGGCGGCTCGTGAGTTTATGTACTGGGGGTTCAGAGCTAATAACATCTACGTGATACCAATGTATTATATTAAAGTTATTGTCTTAAGCCAATCAGTATTTAAAAACGTTAAATGCTTACAAGATCGTAGTGCCTGCATTTCTTGACATACCTGCTTTTATACACGAGTGTAATGCTTATAGTCTACAGGATTAAGGCACTATACCATTGATGATAAATTGTACTATGCTACTATGTACATTAAAATGTTAAATCCAAAATTAATTAAATCAATAGCGTTATTACCGTTGCTCGATAGCTTAATTACTGTTCTTACAGAAAACTATGGTGCGGCCGCTACGCCGATTGTTTTCTTTCAATAATCAGAGATAAAAATAAAACGCATAATCGCATAACTGAAATAAACGTATTTATAACTAAAAACAACATAAAAATTACACAATATTTAAATAAATAAACTTAAACATCGCCCGAACTATTAAAACAACATTATCAAGGTTTACAGCTCGCGTTCCGTAGGGTGCTGCTGAAACAGAAGTGGTTAGGAAAGAAAAAACTCTTTCGGAAGAGGTCGGCCAATGTCGTCAGCGCTCGGCTCGCCGCTAGCCGAGAGCATTAGCGGTAAGTCCATTGCTTTCAAGCAAGCCCCCCTCCGCTCCCCTCACACCCCTCGCCAGCCAGCTGGGTTCACTCGGCGAACTGAACCTCGCTCTGCCGGCGTTGCGTGAGAGCTTCGCCCGGACGCAACAATAGTTTTTTTGCCATGTTGTTTATAAAGTATGTTTAACAATGGGTTTTTCTGCTATTTACTTAAAAAAATTATTGTTTTTGATTATTTTAGGGGGTTCACTGAACCATTGAACCTACACACGAGCCGCCACTGCTACCTAAAATGTCATATCACTGCCGCCCTTGATCGTAGGATACAAAGGAGAGATTTGTCAGCCGCAAAACAAGCAAGCGATTTTCTGGCCGAAATACGACCGAAAGATTTAACGGTTATGAACAGAGCAGCCACAAGAATACCTTGAGACCGTCGGCCACAATAAGACTGATCACAGTTCTATACCAAGTCATAACTGCGATACCTCGGAGAGATTTGACGGCCGCAAAACGAATGAGTGATCTGGCTGCAGAACTACTGAGAGATTCGTCGACCATGGGATGAACGACAGATTTTCTAGCTGCAATATGACCGAAATATTTGTCTGCTGCAATTTGATTGAGATATATACCAGCCTCAAGTACGATCAAATGATCTGCCGATCTTGCTACTTCCAAGAAACTTTCACTCCTAAATGCAAATAAATGAATGATTTGTCTGATATTTGACCAGGAGATTTGCCGACCCTGACAACAATATTAATAACAAAAATGGCTATTTTTTTTTACAACCAAATTCAAATTTCCCAACCAAAAATTCACTTCTTTTCCCTACTTTATAAAAACATGACATTTTCCCGAATTCCTGGCTGGTATAAGGGTCACAAAATAACTTGGCGGAAGAGATTTCACAACTAGTCAACTTAAATAATCATCTGATTTAGAAAAATTATGACACACCGTAACAGACGGTAAACAATGTTTTTAGAAAAGTAACCAAGCTCCCATTTAATAAATGCTAGAGAACCCATCCAGCTGTTTTTCGGCCATCTGCCAAGTTATTTTGCCAGGCTTAAAATGTTGTTTTAAAAATGCCAAAATTAAAGAAACATACATTAGTTTTATAACTCTAGCTAAAGAGAGTACACTAGTATGTAATTGTATAAAAAAATAAACAGTGATTTACAAGTCCTTTATATAAAAAAAGGCTTAAAAATGGAATTTATTCGTTTCCATTGCTCGTTTTTAAATATTTTTTTCACCCATATGGGTACAAATTAGGTTGATTATGATACAATCAAAATTATAGATGGGAACATGCTGAACAAATTTGATTTAGTTGCATTTTTCTATTATAATTTGGTAAAAAGATATGTATGTTTAAATTAATGTCTGCAAACTCAAAAATCATTGTGCGCTGCCAGACAAAAATGGTCGCCACCAAAAATTGTCAAGGACTAAAAATTTAATAAAATTATGTTTTTACTTCTAAAACATGAAGGAACAATATATTAAAAAATAAAAAATATTTAAAATGGTCAAGCCAGCTAAACCATTACCACCACCATTACCTCCATGGCCACCATGGCCATTACCATTAGCCATTATTAGTGGCTTATTGGATTACTTCTTATGGATTGACCCACATTTGAAAAAAAATTTAATTCCAATATAATGAATCCAACAGATGTGCGGCCAAAAATGTGATATCAAAAATGTGGTACTCTGGGCCATTCCATGTTAAATCATCCAGAGGCCAACAGCCAAGGTTTTTAGACAAAGCCTTAGCCAAGAAAATTTTTTGGGGGGGTTTGGGCTATGCGGTTACAGGAAGTGAAAAAAAACTTTTTAACCTTTCATTTAAACGTGATTTCAACATTTTCGGGGGGGGGGGGGTTTGACCCTCTAACCCTCCCCCATTGGCTACGGCCTTATTTAAAAAAATTTAATTCCTAAACCTTAAATTTAGGAAGAAATCTAACCCCAGACATGAGAGTTAATAAAAAATTTTATTTAGAATCATCCATCAGTTTTTAAGTTACACCATTTTGAAGTTTTGGTGTAAATACAACAGAAATGTAGCAATTTCACAGTCATGCACAATTTTACAATTTAAGTTGTACCATTTTTCACAGAAAGAAATTTTGAAAAGAAAAACATATAGTCAATTTGAAGGCTAATGTTTGTTAAAGTATCCAAACAGAGCTTGGAAGTAGCAATTAGTTTATTTCCTCCTTTCCTCCTGAAGACAGGATCAGATTCCAGATCCTGAAACGTTGTGAATATTATCAGTGATGGTGAATGCCCGCAAAAATCAAAACCAAAACATAAACTCACTATCAAAAAACAATGACTCTCAAAGAATTACTTCTTAATTTTGACAGTCTAATCCATTTCAAATAACCCTGCGGAAAGGCAAGCTGGCAGCCAAGGTTATCAGAATTCCATGAAAAATTGTGTGCCTGTTCTTATTTCAGACATAATTTTACAAAATAATATTCATGAATTATAAAATTATAATATTGTATTTTAATTTTTGTATTTCATTGTATTGTTCATATCCGTCTATTAGTTTTTGAATTACAGCATTTTGAAGTTTTAGCACACAAGAAATGTCACGAGCAGTTTCGCAATCATGCACAATTTTACATCTTCCGTACTAACTCAATTATTTTTAGAGCTGAAACAATTTAAGTTGTACCATTCTGTTCAGAAAAG
This sequence comes from Flexamia atlantica, assembly GCA_035578135.1. Taxonomy (NCBI): domain Eukaryota; kingdom Metazoa; phylum Arthropoda; class Insecta; order Hemiptera; family Cicadellidae; genus Flexamia; species Flexamia atlantica. The sequence goes on along the minus strand of JAQJVK010000001.1, from coordinate 190,016,369 downwards.
AAATTCTGAAAAGAAAAACATGATCAAGTTAAATGTTAATAACTAGAGTCTACCTCCTGAACCCCCCACAACCTTGATATTTCCCAAAATTATATTAAAAATGCTATTAAATGGTAAGGAGTTATTTGGGTGTTGACAAAAATGAAAAAAATCAGTTATTCAAGTAACAAAAAAATATGCTTGGAAAATTAACAATCCCAATTAGAAGTTGTATTTTTAAAGCCTAATTTTAACCTAAAATCTGTTAGTAAAGAGGAAGTGGAAAAAATAATAATATCATTAAAGAGTAAAAAATCATTTGGATACGATGGTGTCCCAATCACTGTAATAAAGGGTGTTAGAAGCCAGATGAGCGGGATATTATGCAACTTAGTAAATTCTTCTTTTATCAATGGCTCATTTCCAGACCATAAAATTCAAAAATAATTCCAATCTATAAAAAAGATAATGAACAACTCGTTTCAAACCATCACCCAATCTCATTACTGCCTTCCATTTCCAAAATTTATGAAAAAATAATAAGCCAACAATTAATGGTATATTTAGAAAAAAATTCATTATTAGATAACTTTCAGCATGGTTTTAGGTCTTAGAGGTCTGTTGTTACTGCGGCAGCTTCATTCATTGAGTCAATCATTGAATCGGTTGACAAAGGTGAGTGTACTGTCGGGGTGTTAATGGACCTGTCTAGAGCCTTTGACAGTGTTAAGCATTCAATATTGTTAAAAAAAATTGGTAGACTTGGGTGTGTCAAAAAACTCATTGAAATGGTTTGAATCATTCTTGGTTAATAGGTACCAGTTTGTAGAAATGACTCATTTTAAAGACTGTAACAGGATGTATAAAGTTAATAGTCAATAGTAAATAGTCAAACATTCTTTATTCAAAATAGTGCAAATGTTGACCATGAATGGCGTAAATTTTTTAAATACTAAATGCTAATAAAATAAGAAAAGAAAAACTCTGCTTACATTTATGAAATAAAAAAATTAAAACAGTTTATTGTGGAACCCTGCATGAATTATTTAAAAATAATTATTTACAGAACAAAATTCATTTAAAGAATAAAGCGGTTTAAGCAGCAAGTATTTTTTCAATCCGTCTTAAACCTATCTACGTTTTCAATTTTTGAAATACTTTCTGGCAAGAAATTGTTATATTTAATTCCGGCATATGAGGGCTTCTTTTCAAGAAACTTAAGTTTATGTTGCATAAATTCAATTTTATTTTTGTTCCTGGTGTCATAATTATGATATGAGCCCAATGACTTAAGCTCCGGTAGTTGCTTTTCGATGTGTAAAATTAATTAAAAAATGTACTGATTGAATACTGTAAAAATTCCAAGCCTTGAAACATGAGCTTTAACTTAATTTTAACCCTAACATTATACATAATGCTTTTTTTTGCAGAACTAAGATTCCATACAAATTATCATGAGATGTAGCTCCATACAGAACAATTCCAAAAGAAATATGTGAGAGAATAAAAGCAAAATATATAGTTCTCAAAGTTTCTATGGGACATAATTTTGACATTTTTCTCAATGCGTACAATCCGGATGAAATTTTATTTCAAATTTGATCAACATGAAGGCTCCAGTTTAAATTTTTATCTAGTACAAGTCCCAAAAATTTACAAGTTTCATTTCATTGCCAAACAACTTTGGAGTGCCTCAAGGGTCCATTTTAGGCCCTTTGCTTTTCATCTGTCATCTAAAGGGTTTAAGTAATAACCAACTTCTCTTCAAACCATACACCAGCATATGTCTTTATGCAGATGACACAAATCTAAAAATATCAGCTAAAACACTTGAACGAGCTGAAGTTTTCTATTCCAAGGAATTGAAGAATTTATACAACTTTTTTAAAAAACAAAATTTGCAATTGAATACCGGTACTCAAAAAACAAATTGCATGTAGTTTAGCACTTGTCAAAATAAAAACAAAAATAAATTATAAATAATCCTTAATTCTGAGATGATTGAACAAAAAAATACAGTACACACAATTCCTGGGCTTAATATTAGATTAGCATCTCAGTTGGAGTGAACACGTAAATTAAATTTTGAGTAAAACAAATTGCAGAATTTGTGCACTCAATAAAATGTCATATTATTGCAAATCAACAACTTTAAGAACAATTTATTTTGCATACATACATTCTCATATTTCGTATGGTATTTGTCTTTATGGAGCTACAACAAAATAAAACATGGAGAAAAGAGCAAAAAAGAGCCATCAGAATAATGTTAAATTTATGACGAGTCTGCTTAAAGTCATTTTATCAACTTGAAATTTTTGACAGTTTATGGTCAATATATTCTTGACTGTATTCTAATGGCAAGGAAGGAGTCATTTTGACACTAAATCTTTAAAAATAGTTCATCCCTATAACACAAGGAAAAAATTGGACACAATTCCTCAACAACATAACTTAAAAGTCTATGAAAAAAACATCTTATATGGGGATAAAATTTTTTTAAATCAAATCAAATAGTTTATTTGTCATATGGATTCATGCAAGTCATTGACAATGTCTTTTTCAGCCTTACAGCTAAGTCCTTAATCTAACTAAAAATCAATCCCACCATTAAAAAAATAATTTAAACAATAAAATGGGTTATCCAGTAACCATAAATAAAATTTACTTTTAAACGTATCCATTGGATATTTCCTAATCATAGGCTCTACAACATTATATATTTTTTGTTAAAGATTTTATAGTTAAACGGCAGTATTGAATTACAGCTTTTCTTTTGTTTCTGGTACTGTATCTATGAAAGCTATCATTAAATGTTGAGTATTGTGAGTTTTTTAGTGTGTAAACAGTGATATCATATATATATTTAAATTTATTACAGTTTGAATCTGTAGTTGTATAAAAAGAGGTTTACAATGTTCCCTAAAATCTGCCCTAGCCATTATTCTTATCACTCTCTTCTGGAGAATCAAGATGTCCTGAATGCCTTTATAGATTCCCCAAACTACCAAACCGTACTGCAAAATTGATTCAAAATATGCAACATATGCTCTTATACAGGGGTGCCGATCCCCCCCAAGAGCTATGACGCCAATCCCCCCCAAATTTTCAGAATCTATCAAATATCCCCCCTCCGCACAACATATATTTATGACATCCTATTTAAGCACAGGACATTAAAAATAATCTGGGTTAATTTAAGTTACATCACTTTCAAATTATAAACATTTTTCCGCCTAAAAGTTAATGATATTAATTACTTAAAAATTATTATTCTTATTAAACTTCGATTTTATTAGTCGTCAGTTATTTCCGGAACATCGTCTGGGGGAAGAGGACAAGCCATTAACCAAATCCCAACAAAAAAAGAGTGTTTGGTTCTGGGGGAGGGGGCCTTTAACCATTCTTGAGCATTGGCCCGAAAATCGGCTGTAATTTACTTACATTTAAACAACACAGTAATATGACTGTATGAAATTAAAAAAAAGTTTTAACCAAGAAAGAGAGGCGACCAAATGATTTTGGTTACCTATTGACGTTTCTTTGTTACCATGACAAAAAATTTGTATTAGCCTATCGTCATTGACCTCAAAGTTCGTTATTAAACTCACGGGGTACATTAAAATACAGGGTGTTTTTTTTAAACGCAACCCATTTTTAAGATTAAATAATACGTATATAAATATGTAATAAGTATTGTTTTATTGATATTTACATTTTTTACACCCTATTATTTAAGTTTAACAGTCCGTCATTGGCATTTGTATAAAGTTATGCTCTCTCCATCAAATTCCCGAACATGTGTTGCAGATACCTCTTTGAATTTCTTGCATTAAATTTGTTATGTTTATTTTGGGGTGCTGAATATCTTGTGAATTATTTTCATGGAATAATACTACTTTACATGTCTGCGGCAAATTTCATTCAGATCGGACCACTTTTACGCAAGTTATCATGCTTAAAGACATACACATTAAAAACGCAACCCAAAAATTTATTTTGTCGGTGAAGGATTATTTCCCCCAAGATCCCCGGATTTGATCCCACTTATATTATTTTATTTGGGGATACATAAAAATTAAGACCTACGAAAACAATTCACAGGATATTCAGCACCTCAAAAAACAACAAATAGTGCAAGAAATTCAAAGAGAAACACGTGTTTGGGAATTTGATGGAAAGAACATAACTGTACAAATACCCATGGCGGACTGTTTGAGCATGTAATGTAAAATAAATGTGATCAAACTTAAATAATAGGTTGTATAAAATATTAAGGTCAGTAAAATAATACTCATTTCATATTTATATGTGCATTATTCAATCTTAAAAATGGGTTGCGTTTAAAAAAAACACCCTGTATTTGTGAAAGAATGAGTTAATAAACCTTGTTCTCCATTTGACTTGTTTTTCTTGAGTTACGTTTCTTATGAATGTGTGTTTACGTTTAAAGCTAATCAAGAAGAGTTAAATGACAACTATGACAATAGTTTTTCTTAAATACAGACTGTATTCCACATGTTACATCTATTCAGTTATAAATCTAATGAATATTACAATGAGTAAAATAATATATTTTCTATAATAAACTGGGTGTCTAAGGTCCGTATTACGCTATCAAATATTTTATAAAACCCATTCAAGTTGGGGAAGCCTGAATGTTGTTGCAAAAGCCTATATGGCTTAATGAAACCCCTTTTTATCCATTTATCAACGGTTGATTTATTATTCTCTTTTGCGTCCTCATCATCTTCAGATTCTTTTTTGTCATCTTCATTCTTGCTAATCGACGACCGATTAAAATTTTGCCTTATCACCATTTTTACTTTTCCCCCCTAAAATGTGATGGTTCTTTTTAAAGTCCCCCTCTAGAAATAACCTGTTAACTTCAAGGCTATATAGAAGGGGGGATAATTAGTCTTTCTATTAGTTGAATGATTGAAGTTTTAGTTGTATTGCCATTTTTTCATTTCCTTCCTAAAAAGGGCCTGTTCATTTAAACACACCCATCCCCAAAACAACTATCTTTATAACGTCAAAGCTATATTGAGGGGGAATCATTAATGTTGCTATTAGATAACCGATTGAAGGCTTTGTTGTGTTACCAGTTTTAAATTTCCCCGCTAAAAAGTAACAGTCCATTTCAACGCAACCTCCCCCCCTAAAAATAATCCTTAAAACGTCAATGCTGTATTGGGGGGGAATAATTCTTTTTGCTATTAGATGACTGAATGAAGCTTTTCTTGTGTTGCCAGTTTTACATTTCCCCGGTAAAAAGTAATTACTGTATACATTTCAATGCACCCTCCCTCCTCAAAATAAGTTTTAAATCGTCAAAGCTATATTGGGGCTAATTATTCATTTTACTTTTTGAAGTATACCAAAGCAAATTTGCATTTCCGCCTAGAGTAGTTTGAGTAATTTATCGATAGGAAACAGGACAGGTTGAAAGAATGAATTTGTGTCCGGTTGAAGAGAGTCTCGTGGACTGAGCCAGTGTGGCTGCTTGCGTGCCGCGGCCGCCACGAAAGAAACAAGTGTACAGGAACGCTGACTGTATACACTGGACAGTCGTGCCGTGCGGGCATGTCAGTGTTGTGTATCCCTATTTCGTACATTGAAAATAAAAATGTTATTTATTATTTTATTTTTGTATTATACATACAAATTCAAATAGTGAAGCAATTAATTTATGTTTGACAATTTATTGGTAAAATTAGTAGTAGTACGTTTTACCTGTACAGTAAACCAAAAAAAATCCCCCCCAAAAAATTCTATGACGCCATTGGCGTCATATTCCCCCCCTGTAGGCACCCCTGCTCTTATAACATAACTCTCAGGGATAACGTCTGAGTCACCTCATGAGGTATATAACACGTGATAATCTGTTACTTGTATAATTGACATGTGCGCTCCAAGTTAGTTGACTATCCAGATTTATCCCTAAAAATTAAACATTATTAACAAAACTAGAGTTTGTTATGTTTAAGTTATTTTTTATACTAAATAGAATATTTTGGGTCTTTTCTGTATTGAGTAGAAATCCATGAGCATGAAACCAATTAGAAGATTGATCTATTGTTTCAGTTACTATTTTTTAGGTCTTTCATATCACTACTTGTGTTAAAAAAAGAAGTGTCATCCGCGTAAAGTGTGACTTTGCATTTTACAGCAAAGTGTAATCATTAATAAAGATTAGAAATAGCAATGGTCCCAGGACAGAACCTTGTGGGACACCCCAGTTTACAAAACATAATCCTAAAAAAATAAAGGATGAAAAAAATTTAGGAAAATTCAAAAGGTTGTTGAATGAGTATTTGATTGGTCTGGCTGTATATTCCCTAGGTGATTTTTTCGAACTGATGGATCAATTCTGGTCGGTAAACAACGAACATAACCTCAACCACCGCTCGCCATGGCTGCGTAATGTGAACAGACGACGGAGCTTGCGCATTTACTTCTCCTCGCCAGCAGGGCAAGTTTTTCGGTCTTGGGAGAAGAAGGGTGGCCCGTATGATGTTTTTTCGAGCTTTTAACCAGCTGTCATATCAAATTTAAAAAAAAGGCTGGTGAGTCATCAACTGGAAGGGGTGAGCACATTGTGGGCTGAGAAGCCCTGGATCTTCACTTGTGGCTGCGCTTCTTAAGAGACTGCTCGTAATTCGAGTGATTGTGCGAATTCTTCCCCGGGACGCCCCTGTTATGCGAGTTTCGAGTTGACATCTTCCAGTACCCTTTGGTACTAAAGGTACATCTGTGTCATTTCCAAATTTGGGTATTATACGATCTATAAACTTTTCTTAAAGATGATCATATCGCAGGATAGGGTTCCAGACCTGTCCTGCCATTTCTTTAAAATTACAACAAAAACTCCAAACAAACAACAGAACACACAGCAATGTATAGATCCCAGACTAAGGTCAAAAATTGCATACTGCAGTATCGCAGTCGTCTATATTGTGCCATCGTACCCTTAGCCGAAACCCCGCGGAAGCTACCGAGAAGTTACGAGAGCAGCCGAAAATCTCCATAGCCGCTCGAACTGACGTTTTTGAGTGGCAGCCTACAGGCATTGTGATTAGCTCCAGGTTTGGGGAAGGTATGGGAGGGGGCCTTCTTCTATGGGCACAGGGGGGGGAGGTTCCAGATTCGCACGATCTGCGGATCCAGACTGCCTAGTCGCTACTGCTATGTTGCCAGCGATCACATCAAGGTTGAGAGTTTGAAGTGATCACTAAGGCACCACTAGGGATTCATTGACGGGATTTTCACTAGTACTGAAATTAATTTATTCTTTCTGGTCATTGCCGATTCCAGCGATGACCGCACACTTCGCCACTGCTGAGTCGTGTTATCAATGGCAGACCCTTTTCTGGTTTCATCTCAGCTTTATTTGCCAATTTGGTAAAAATATAAGTCATATACTCTTTATTCATCATAACGCACACTGGAACATAGGATACTGTCAAAGTTCTTCAAATATGTACTAAATATAGATCCTCCTAAATTAAAACAAAATAAAATATTATTATACTCAAAGTAGTGTTTTGAAGTTTTCCTTGCTGTTTCAGAAATTGTAGCCTTAATTAAGGTGACAGTAATAAGTAAGCTCTGATTGGTCAGGATACATTTTGTTCCAGATGGAGGTTATACGAGAGCTTCATCTTTTCAACAGTAATAAATTTGCTACTATTTGTTGGAAACATGCTCAATACTTTTATTTGTAGAGAAGCAAAGCTGGCTCTAACATCATACAGTTAACTTATATAGCTGGAGTTTCAGTTTTTTGCCACCCACCTAATGGCGTGACAGAAAGTACCAATACAAACATAGATTTTACTTTTAAATTTGATAATCCTAAAAATCTCGAAATTAAGCCTGATAATCGTAGGATAAAATGTACCCTGAAGTCATACGGGACTAGCAAACCCCAAAAAATTACCATCAATAAAATAAAATTATCAATTTTGTGTTGTGTTGGAGGAAAATGTTATAGCATTTTATTACTGTATTCTTAGGACCTGCTGTACTTCCCATTTAGGCCAGCCAATCTGATAGTCGGTACCTGGACAGCCATGGAGAAGATCGATGAAGAGAATGGCTGTTTGATTGTGTGTCCAGGCTCTCACAGATCTAATCAGCTTTACCAACACGGAATAGGAGAGTTCCAGGTATAACAATAAAAGAAACACCTCAGTAAAACAAATCTTTTAGATTGGTTTTCAAATATTGTCTTGTGCTCATGAGAGAAAAGACCTTGTGTGTTTACCAAATGCGGGTAAATGACAGATGTTATGGGAAAAATTACTTTTCCTAGCATTTATGGACGAGAGTATTAGCATTTATTGCAAATGACATGAATAGCCTTCATAAGCAACCAAGTGTTTACCGATTGTGGAAAATTAGCTGTAATAAATTCAGTGGCGAATCCGGGGGGGGGGGGGGGGGAAGGGGGTTAGGTGAACCCCCTTGACCTTAAAAAATACAAATGCCTCGTCGCAGCAGACCTGCATAATCAGCGAATTTCAAATGCTTAAATAAAGCAGCTAGACAGACTTATCCAGTGCAGGTGGGGTAAGGTAGACAACCCCTTGTAGAGTCTCGTTTTGTTTCAATGAAGGTCATTGCCCCCTCTAATCGCCACTACCCCCCTCCTATGATACACTAATATATCCTCCTAGCCCGCCACCGTCGCATCGATTTTCCATACTTGAGATCCTTTTCAGGTAATTTATGAAATCTGTTCTGAGTAAACTTGCTCTGGGATCTACATTGCTTATTGTGTCTTTTACCTGTACGCAGGCGAATTAAATTTGTAAACATTGAAATGTTAGTTTGTACAAAAAGAAAAACATAATTTAAAATATTAAAAGTCATTAAAAGCTCCTTTACGGCTCAAAATGAATTCAAGGCAATCCATTAATTTGCAATAAGGCTTTGTGAAATGTTAGTAATTTGACCAAATGACTCTAAATATAATTTGTGTAATTTTTGTTGGATGAAATTGTTGATAGAACATTCAGTTATATTAAAAGTTTAGTAAATAATAGAAAACTTATTATAGTTTGCGCATGAAAATCCCGACTATTTAAAAAAAAAAACTTGTGCGAAAGTAATGGGTAATGAATGATTAGAGTGAGATAGACGATTCATAAATTAATAGGCATATGTCATTGGCAGCAGCAATGTGGTTTTCCTGTTTTATTGTACCGGTTTGATTTCCTACTGGATTGGATTTACTATTGATTTCCTATTTGGGGTTTTTGTTGTTTTTTATTGGTCTTGAAGTGTTTTTATCTTCTGCTAGATAATGACTCTTAAACCAGGAAGTCACAAAACTGTCTTGACAGCTGTCATTTCGTTAATATTGAAAGAGAATAATTTTAATTTTTTGCACTATATCTTATACTTTTATGTGAGCGATGTTATCTTGCGTGTATGTATGTTTGCTTGCTTGCACAATTATCTCTAAAACGTGCACGGGAGGGGTGTTCCAGAATCGCACGATCAGCAGCTCCGACGTTGACAGCCTAGTCGCTACCATTACATTGGCAGCGGACACGGGGCCACGTCAAGGTCGAGAGTTTGAAGCGGTCGCTTGGGCACCACCATCGACCAAAGAATAATATTAATATTATTCTTTGGTCGCTGGGCGCCACTAGCGATACATTGACGAGATTTTCGCCAGGAATGAAATTAATTTATTCTTTCTGGTCATCACCGAATCCAACGATGACCGCATGCTTCGCCAGTGACCATTTATGAATTTAAAAATGCTATTCCCTATGTTTAATTTAGAATAACTCTGCTTCAAAGCACTGGGGAAAATGTTCCTGTATAGATTCTTTAGTGCAGTATTTTAACAAAACTATATCAAAATTTGAGATGTCTATGTTTAATAATAATTAAGTTAGGGGCGCTTTCCCCAAATCTGGTTTAAGTTAAACGCGTTTAAACTAAACTAAGTTTAATCGGACGTTTAAACTACGAATGACTTTCCCCAACGCATAGTTAAGATGGTTTAGTTTAACTACGATTTGTCTCAGCTGATTTAACAAATTGGGGTTTTCCTCTTGTTTTTCCTCATTTCTGCCAACTTGATATTGTATGTTTGGCAGTTATCGATACTATAATAGAAACGATTTTGAATCATGGAACCTTGTTACTCTTCCCTTACAATCGTGGAGGAAACTAGGTTGTCTGTAACGGCGTCTAGGACCAAATTAGCTGTTCTTTTATGCTTTATGAAACGATTGGAAAATTTGAATTCATCCCTGTTTGTAAATTGGTTGGCCCGGTCTCTTATTTTCGTGGGACCTCTGGTTCTGGGAAACTATCTGTCACAATATTCTTCAACTACTTCATTTAGTAGTGAAATTATATCATCCATATTAAATTAAGGTTAAAAACAGAAAGATCGTTTAGTTAAATTCAATTAATGGTTAAATTCAATAAATAAAAAATAAAAAATTGCTTGTAAAAAACAAAATAAAAAATAACAAAATAGAGTAGGCCTAATACAAATTTAAAGTAACCTGGAATGGAGGTTACTTAATAACGGAGCTATTTTTATGAACGTCGTAACAAAGCCCAAATTGTTTTTCTATTCATAAAACTCTTATTTGTTAAGTAAACAAGAACAGTTTACATTGTCAAACAGCAGTTCTACTTCTCTGTGCAAAGGATCTTTCTCTATGTCCTTCAGTTAAACCATACTTCTCATCTGAACTGCGTGGGATAAATTAAACTAAGTTTAAACGGAGATTTTTTGGAGAAAGTGAATCCGTGGGTTAAACTAGCGTTTAAACTAGATTCGGAGTTAAACGAGATTTGGGGAAAGCGCCCCTTATTAATTTATTTCAAAAGTACTGTTAACTCTGCTGTTAAAAGTTGTACATTGATGAGCTTTGCTTAGCATCTGGTTTAAGTAATGTAGGAAAGATTTAATTTTAATTTTTTACATTTTACGAGATCCATTTACCATGATGGACTTGATGGTCAATAAATCAATTGAGTATTTATGGGTACAGTGAGCGGCATTCTGCAGTGGTTGTTGTTAACATCAATGCCTGTGTACATTGTCTGTCTCAGGCACCGCTGAAGGCGTTAAATATTATTGTTTTTATATTAACTGATAACAATAGCATTTAGTAACATTTAATGAGTGCTTTTGAGTATGTATTGAAAAGTGAGATAATTCCAAGCATATATTGGAAAAATGAAATGGGATAACATATTAATAGCAGAGTTAACACTATGTTGAAATTAGATGAATAATGTCTTTATATAAAATTTTAACATAATGTTGTTAAGGAACTAGACTAAAGATTCTGAACAAGAAATTTTCCCTGACACTTTTAAGCCAATATATTATAAATCAACTTATGAAATAGGATTTTTAATTTTTAAATCGTGTTTTTATAAATATAACTCGCAACATAAACTATTTATTTATTTAACAAAGAACTTTACAACATCTGGCCTTACTAAGCAATACAAAAAGCTCAACAGTAAGGTCCAATAATTCTGGTTAATTATTCAATCATAAAATTTTCAAACAATTCAAATGAGGCTCCAGAGATGACCCTGCTCCTGGCAATAATTATTTAATGGAGTATGTTAAATAATTATCACTATACGGAGTATGTTAACAATTATTTGAAACTTGTGAAAAATTCGCGATTGACTGATCATGGGAATAAAGTTTACTGCAGATTTTAAACTCTGTTTTTACGTTTCTTCATCGTTATGAAAAATAATGTTTTTAATGCTGCGTGGTCGCTATGCTGATGACCTTCTTTTGATAATCAAGGTATAGTATGCCTATTTACCAATAGCGGACAAAGGACGGGTAACTTTGTAAAATAAATATTATACTTCTTTTGTTATGCAAAAAGGGCATTTTACTAATACTTATGGGGAATTTTCCAGAATCTGACCTACCTTAATTAGTTCAGATTTCTTGAATTGAACAGTACATTTTTATGCCTCTGGATTGCCTGAAAACACAAGTTTAAAGATCTAATTTTCACAAATCTCCCAGAAGAGGGCCCCCAAACCTCCCGGTCAATGCTTTCCCCCCCCAAGGATGATTCCTGGGTGCACTACTGAATATCATAGAAAATGAGTAAGCAGGTTTGCTGCCATGGAAATATGAAATTGAGGGATTTTTTGCAATAATCCATTAGATATCAACTAGATGAAGCCAATTTTTACCAATTTTGTTTTACCAATTTTTATTCAGATATTTTGAGAAAAAAGAGAGATATATAATTTTATTAATTTTACCATGAAGTTAACACCGGGACAACACACTGTGTTTACCACTATCGATATCTAGGTAACCAGTGGACATAGAGCAATAATTTAAAATACACAAATGATGGACACAAGGCCGTAGCCAATGAAATAGTAGAAATAGCATTGAAAACATAGTTAATAGGGGTAAACCCCCCCCCCCCCCCCGAAATAGTGGAAACCCCCCAAAAAGCCAGGAGCAAACATAGAGGGACCCGAAAACAGTTGAAAATGGCCAAAAGACGATCAAGGCGCCGAAAAGCACACACTGGAGTAAAAAAAAAAGGTCACCACTTTTGACGAGCCGGAAATCCACCCGCCGGCCCTGTCCAAACCCCCCCCGAAAAAATTTCCTGGCTACGGCTTTGGATGGACACAATTGATTATGACAAAATTTGTGATGCCGACTAAAAAGCAATGTGAGCTTTTGACATGTAAACTCCCCGGAAATCCCTGCTATGCTCTAGCTGTCATCTTGAAAAAACCATTTCCGGTCCATGTTTCTCTATATATTTTTTCAATCAACACGAAAACCATGAGAGATACAAAAAAAGTGCAAAGGGTGTTTTTGCAGAGGATGAAATTTACAATAAAATGAGATAATATAAGAGGTATAAGAATTGCAACATTTGACAACATTGATAATATCAGCAGTTATTTTTCAAATTTATTGTATTTTTCAAATTTGAAAAATAACTGCTGATATTATCAATGTTGTCAAATGCATGTTGCAATTCTTATACCTACGCCACAAGGAATATATGTAAAAATCTGATGTAAAATCATTGCCAAGGGAACGAAGCAATTTGACTTTAATGAATAATATAGTACATTACGTTACTAGGCCGGGAAGTACTGTTTTGCCGGACGAGCATGATAGTTCCCGTGCGAGCGAAAGCGAGTGCGGGATTTTCATGCGAGTACAGCAAAACTTCTCGGCCGTGTAACGTACGATATTTTTCATCATACTACGCAGAAAAAACATACCTTCAACCATAACGTAGTCCTTGCGTAAACATAACGTTTCTCAAACCTTCAAACCTAACCTATAACAAAAAAATGAACATTTGCTGCGGATGCAGTGCTGCCACTACATTCCTCTAAAAAGAAACCAATAAACCACCAATAAAGAAGCATTAAACGTCGGTTTGCTGCAATCAGCTGATTGTTTACTTCCGTTCTTTCCGGCCTAGGTCGGATAAGAGTTTATCTATGGGTAACTTTCGAGCCAATAAAAAGGAACTGAAAACATATGTTTCTGTGTTAGTATGATAAAAAATTATATTCATAGAATCCTGATAAAAATTCCAAGTATTTGACACCTCAATCATAAAAATTGGTTCACAATAAAGGAGTGGGTGAGCTTACTAAATACTCACACATTTTTACTAATTCCTTGAGGAAAAAGTAAAAATATTACCACAAGTTATCACTTTTTGTGAGCTTTTATGTCATTCTGAAAGAAAAATTATTTGCATAAATCATCAAAACAAAGAAATGATTTGATGTGATTCGAAACTTTTGTAGTTTAGGTCATTTTAAAAACCTATTTTAAAATGTTGAAAGAAATAAAAGCGCTTAGAAAGAGGCAACTTAAGCTACATTGCAAAGATATCCTGTGTTCTGTCTAAATGTGTATTCCAGACAGGGCCTTACAAGACATTCTATGGTGTTAGGAGTAAGCAAAATGACCAGCCTATCCCTCTCCGTATGGAAAAGGGGGACACTGTTTTTCTTCACCCCCTCCTTATTCATGGATCTGGACCAAATCGTTCAAAGGTGAGTAGAACATGTTATTTTGCTTATGAGATAAAATAAATTAAATGGTATTAGGAAACTGACATATACTTTCTCGCTTGAAGCCAGTTAAAACAAAGAAACCTACAAAAAAATCAAACAAATCATATATTTAATTTCGTAAGGCGATTCTTTGCGTTAAAATTGTGGGAATCTGTGAAGTCATAGAAAGATGGGAGGGGGCTTAAATTAAGGGTGTGTTCCTTGATGGCGGGAAAAAATACTGAAATTGTTTGAAATCATCCAGAAAGCGAGAAATAATGTAAAATATCTGCCATTTAAAAAACATTGGGATCTAAAAACGTCTCCATTGTTTACATAAAACATTTGAAGCTGATACTTAATTGAACCATGTGCTATATATATTAACATATAGTAAATCTAAAAGCCAGTTTGCAATGAAGGTATTTTGTACTATAATAAATAATGAGTGTTCGAATTTTCCGTTATAAGGGCCCCTTCAAGCCACTAGTTCACAATTAAATACATACCAAGTTTTTGTCAAGAATGTTAAAATTCAAAATTAAATAAGAACTTATATTGTGTCCTGTATAGAAGATGAAAGTTAATTAATTTTTATTTAAACCATATGTTGTTTTTGTAAACAATGATTTTGTGAATTTTTCTTACTCTAGTTTTATCTGTTTTTTGTAATAAACGTTATTTTAAAACTTATACACAAATTTCACTGCGTACCATACTCTGCTAATTTATTTCTAATAGATTATGGGGATACAGTGAATTGAGGGAGTGTGTATATGAGTTGTTAGGAGTAAAATAACTTTTGAGGGAGTTTATTAGGCAGCATAAAACTAAGAGATGGGCGAAGCAATGGAGGATCGGTTTTTGGGGCATCCCCAAGCTAAATAGAAAAAACTACAATGCATGGAAAGCACGAATTAAGTCAGAAATGCTTATGAAGGAGTGCTGGGAGGGAGTAATTGGGTACAACGATGAAGTTGGTACGAATTTGTCGCAGACAGAAACAAGACGGAGAACAAAGGTGAATCTCACGGCTTTGGCTCTAATAATGAGAAGTGTAGGCGATGACCTCATTAACGACATCTTGGACATAGAAAGTGCCAAAGAAGCGTGGGAAACATTGGATAAAATTTGCAATCAAAATACGATTTACGGTGCAACAATGAAATTAAGAGAATTGGCGAGCTTTGTTAAAGAAGATGAAATGAGCATACAAGACTATTGCAATAAAATAATAGACATGAACAGACAGCTATTCAAGAACAAAATTGAATTTTCCGACAAGCAATTAGCTGCAATTTGTCTATCTGGACTTCCAAAGGAAAAATATGAAGTCACAGTGAAGACCCTGACAGCGAATCCAGATAACATGGAATTTGCAAAAGTAAAACAATATCTTCTTGAAGAAGAAGAACAAGAACAAAGGAAAGAGGATTCTGATAGGCACCACGCATTACAAACACGTAAGAAGAACCAAAATAGCCGAGAACAAAGAATAGAGAAAAATTTCGAAGAAAGGCCAAATAAAGGGTTTCAAAACAAAAGTAAAAAACAAAATCCCAAAGGAAAATTCAAACCAAGGTTCTGGTGCTTTGCGTGTGGAGAGGAGGGTCACTACGCAATAGAATGTCCCAAGAAAAATTATCCTGAAGACCAGAAGAAAAAGGCATCTGCTTCAGGTGTCACCAGAGATCATGTGACATTATGTACAAGAAGGGATGTCTCAACTAATTCCGGAGTTTGGCTACTTGATTGCGGTGCCTCAGATCACATGACATACAGAAGAGATCTGATAGCAAATTTTGAAGAGATGACTGGAGAGGTGAAATTGGGAGATGGAACCCCTCTGCAGATAAAAGGAAAAGGGAGAGTTACACTGAATATGTCCGAAGAATGTGGCGGAAAGGACATTGAACTTACAGATGTACTATTTGTACCTGAACTACAAGATAATTTAATTTCCCAAGGTCAAATCGAAGAAAAAGGAGTGAAATTGGAGGCATTTAAGGGAGTGACCAAAGTTTTTAAAGGAGAAAAATTAATATTCCAAGCACACAGGGTTTCGAGAATGTACTACATAACAACTTTAGATGGAATCTCAATTGATGAAATAAGGAGTGAATATGAATCCCATAAGAAGAAAGCATCGAAGGTTTCAAGAGTGCCTATGGAAACCTGGCACAAGAGACTCGGTCACCCAAGCATGCAAATTATGAATAAAATGAATGTACTAAAATCACTTATCAAAGACTGGAGTACACAAGTTGAGATAGATTGTCTTCCATGCATTCAAGGGAAAATGAGACAAGAAAGTTTTCCCACAGCAAAAGAAGAACCAGTTGAGCAAGTTTTGGATAGGATACATTCTGATATTATGGGACCAATATTCCCAGCTTCACTGGGACAAAATAGGTTCATTGTGCCATTTATTGATGAAGTATCACGATATGTTTCGGCTGTTGCCATCAAGAAGAAAAGTGACGCCCTTGGAGAGTTTAAAAAGTATAAGGAAAGATCTGAAGTATTACATGGCAGGAAGCTTAAAGAGTTTCAATCAGATCAAGGAAAGGACACGGATCCAGGAGAGGACGCGGGTCCAGGAAAGGACGCTGATCCAGGAGAGGACGCAGATCCAGGAGAGGACGCTGATCCAGGAGAGGATGCAGATCCGGGGGATGACACTGATGTACAAAACACGATTCAGGGAGATCATTTAAGGGGGTCGATCCGAAAACGAGTATCACCATCTGAATCATGCCATTGTTGTATCAAGGTGAGTAATGTTTTGAGTTCTGTAACTGAATCTAAGTGTGTTGAGGAAGCAATTGCTGGGCCTCATAGTGAACTGTGGAAGGAAGATATGAGATCTGAGATAGAAAATCAAGAAAAACAAGGTACTTGGGAGGTAGTTGAAAGACCTAAAGCCCACAATGTTATTGGATGCAAATGGGTCCTTAGGTACAATAAAGAGCGATGGAGATGGAAATTTTGTTAAGTGTAAGACTAGGCTAGTTGCTCAATGTTTCCGTCAGATTTATGGTTTGATCACGGGATACAATGTTCAATGATAATTTTGAAATTTAAAGGAGAGGTGTCAAGAATGTTAAAATTCAAAATTAAATAAGAACTTATATTGTGTCCTGTATAGAAGATGAAAGTTAATTAATTTTTGTTTAAACCATATGTTGTTTTTGTAAACAATGATTTTGTGAATTTTTCTTACTCTAGTTTTATCTGTTTTTGTAATAAACGTTATTTTAAAACTTATACACAAATTTCACTGCGTACCATACTCTGCTAATTTATTTCTAATAGTTTTATCAAAATTGGTTGAATAAATAAATAAGCAAAATGTCGGTTTTTAAATATTGTTCATAAGAATAACATTATATAACGTATTGTGTTTATAAACCAAACGTAAATACCAATTTTCTCCGCAACCAGTTAAGGTAAATTATAATTCGAAAACAGGATTATTTATTTTTTAAAGCCAATTCTATTGGTTGTTGATAAATTTTCTCTAGAAATAAACATTTTTGTCAAAATTGAAAAAATGAGTTTTTAACTCTAAAATCCTTATAATATATATCTTCTGAACTTGCATTTTTACAAGCGGGTGATGTCATTTTGTTTGGCATCAGTACTACAGTACACTCTCGATTATCCGAGCCCCGGTTATCTGAGACTCTGGGTTAATCGAGGTAGCTTTAAGCTTAAATATACTTTTTTATTTTCTTACTTAGCGTTATAGTAATACGTGAAAAAAGTTTCTATTTAAACTTCTATTATTTGAAAATCTAAAGGACTTTCATTGTCGTATTTATTGGTAAATACTATATCTAATAAAGCATTTTGAAGTGGTCTTATTACGGCCCAACCTCAAAACACGTAAACTCCGTGTTATCCAAGGTAGCCTCGGTCCCAAAGACCTCAGATAACCGGCAGTGTACTGTACTACAAACCATGAAATTTTTATCAAAATCGTTAGAGCTGTTTTTGAGAAATTTGGATTTTCTCTTTTTTTATGGGGTGAATACCCTTAAAAAAAATCAAGAATTAAAAAATGAAAAACACGGAGATATTACAGCTTCAAACCTTTGTGCCAAACTTCATGAAAATCGGACCACTGGTGTTGTCTCTAGCTTTCTTTAAATACATCCACACATCCATCCAAAAACATGTCCAGACAGACACCACTCCCAAAACCTTTTTTTTGGATCCACGGAACACTGAAAAAAATATTTCCATTAACAACTCAAACTCGTAAATTTTGAAGAAAACAATAGTTCCTCCATATACAGTACCCCTCGTATTATCTAGACGTCACGTTATCCGGATCCCGGATTACCCAGAACAGGCTACCCGTGAAATTAAAATAATAAAATTCACGGTAAAACATGATTTTAGCAAGTGATTCAAAATACAGCATTGTTTGTTACATTAAGCCCTGAATTCAATGATGGTAGTAAAAATTGGATTATTTAAATTTTTCCATGTGTAAAACATAAAAAAAACTATTTTTGGAGGGGTTTATCCCTCTCTAACCACCCTCCAGTGGTCCGGTCGGGCTGGTTTACAAACTCGACCAAGTGATTACTACTTTACATGTGAACCAAATTTAATGAAGATCAGACCATATTTACGGCAGCTATCGTGTTAACAGACACAGATGTATATATAATTTCAAATGCAAAAGAACATATTTCAATCCAATATAACGAGGTTTTTTTTTTTGTACGCTCCATAAGAATAACATTGGGAATGAGTATGCAGGTTTGCTGCAACAGATATCTAAAAACTGAGTGGTTTTAGCGAATTTCCCCTATAGGGAAGAAGCTATTACCGTTGGTCTCATGGTAAGATCTAAGCCCGGGACCACTATAACTTTTCGTTTTGTGGCCCCTAGAAGCCAAAAACAATATTCGTTCAAAATTGTTTATATATATATATATATATATATATATACAGGGTGTTTCGAAACTCTCTCCCGAAACTCCGTGGGCACGTTCCTTAGGTCAAAACAAACAAAAAATGTCATATAAGTATAGGGTCTATCTCGCTCCGTTTTCCGTCTGTGAGTCTGTTTGTGTTTTTCAATTAAAACTGTATAACTTTGAAACGGCTTGAGTTAAATTATTGAAACTTGGTACGTAAACTATAGTTAGTATGGCCAAAACCTTTACCAATTTTCAATTTTTTATCTTTTGGAATTTCAAAATGGCGGCCTTTTAAAAAATTAATTCATTAATATCTAAAAAAGTTGACAAGTTAACACTAACCTTTTGATAATACATTTTATTTGTCATTTCATTACAAACATAACGACACTTCATTTATTAAAATCGGACAATAAACAAGCGAGATACAGCGATTTAAGTAAAGCATGTCATGGCATATTCCATCCAGAGGCCGGCCCGCGAGACCGTGGCGCCCCGCGCCGCGCTGCAGCAACAATGAGTCTCGCTCTAGTCGCGTGGAATATGCCATGACATGCTTTACTTAAATCGCTGTATCTCGCTTATTTATTATCCGATTTTAATAAATAAAGTGTCGTTATGTTTGTGATGAAATGGCAAATAAAATGTATGATCAAAAGGTTAGTGTTAACTTGTCAATTTTTTTAGATATTAACGAATTAATTTTTTAAAAGGCCGCCATTTTGAAATTCCAAAAGATAAAAAATTGAAAATTCGTAAAAATTTTGGCCATACTCACTATAGTTTACCTACCAAGTTTCAATAATTTAACTCAAGCCGTTTCAAAGTTATACAGTTTTAATTGAAAAACACAAACAGACTCGCAGACGGAAAACGGAGCGAGATAGACCATATACTTATATGACATTTTTTGTTTGTTTTGACCTAAGGAACGTGCCCACGGAGTTTCGGGAGAGAGTTTCGAAACACCCTGTATATATATATATGTGTCTGTGAGCACGATATCGCTCGCAAAAATGGTCCGATTGGAATGAAATTTGGCACAGACGTGTAAAATAGTCATTATTCGGACGAGTTCGTAAACCAGCCCGATCGGACGATTGGAAGGGGGGGTAAAGAGGGATAAACCCCCCCAAAAATGTGTTTTTTGAGTTTTTTACATAGAAAAATAGAGATTATCGAATTTTTGTTGGAACCATTGAATTCAGCTCGAAAAAACAAACAATTTAGTAATTTGAATCATTGCTCTATGTCCATTGGTTGCCAAGATATTGAAGGTGGTAAACACAGTACGTTGTCCCAATGTTAACCTTATGGGAAATAAGTAAAATTCCATATCTCGGTTATTACTCAACGTATCTTGTTAAAACTTGGTAAATAGCTTCTTCTAGTTCAGATCTACTAAATATTGAATTAAAACCACCCAGTTTTTATATACCTGTAGCAGCAAACCTGCATACTCATTCCCCATGTTATTCTTATGGAGCTTACCAAAACATGTCAAATCTTGATATGTTGGATTGAATTATGTTGTTTTGCATTTGAAATTCGCTAAGTATGCAGGTCTGCTGCAACGGGGGTATTAATTCATTATTTAGTAGATCGAAACAAGAATAAGCCATATACCAAGTATTATCAAGATATGTTAAGGAATATAAAAGATATATTTATTTATTTTCATACATCACATTAACCTTAATCACCTTAATGAGTACGTTTGCTTGTAGTTAGGTGAATTGTCAATAAACTATAATGTTAACTAAAGCAATATAGCATAACAAATGGAAAATAAATATGTAATTATAAATTTAGGATCCCGCATTTGCATGGTTAAAAATTCCTCAGTACTGTAAAACAGTTTTCAATTAAGGAAGAAAATACGTTTGAACGATATGTTTTACTAGAAATTTCATTTTTAATAAAAAGAGGTAATTTATTTTTAAAGCGGCCCCTACAAAATGTACTTTTAGCGAATTTCCTTAAAGGAATATTAGCGAATTTCCTTAAAGGAATAAGCTATTACGGTAGTACTCATGGTAAGACCTAAGCCCGAGACCATGTTAACTTTTCATTTTGGGGTCCCCGGAAGCAAAAAACACCATTCGTTCGAATTTTTATATATATATCTATAATCTACGCAATCAGCTACAAGACCAAAAACAACATTTTGGATATATTAAACAAAAAAATAAATAAAACTAAAAGAAACGATCCTTCGAAAAGAAACTTTAACCAATCAGGGATATATAAAATCAAGTGCTCAGAATGTGACAGCTATTATATAGGTCAAACCGGAAGATCGTTTAGCTGTAGATATAAAGAACATATCCAGGCCTATAGATCCAAAAACATGACAAGCATGAAATCAAACGTAGCCGAGCATATGCTGATAAAAAAACACGAATTTAAAACCATAGAAGATGACTTAGAAATTTTGGAATATGGAATAAAAGGCAGAAAACTAGATATCAAAGAAGAATTCCATATCTACCATCATAATAAAAAAGATCCAAAGAATATAATCAACAAAATGCAAATAAACAAGAAGAATTTAATATATGAAAAAATTATAACATCCAGAACCCAAAGATAAAAGTAATCAAGTCTATCTGAAAACAGCTGACGAATTTATTTGGCAATGTGTTTATAAAAACTCTATATAAATATGTTTATATAAGGTTAGATTAATTTAAAGACCGTGACCATGGGCTAAAGCTTCGAAACATGTTAGTCTAATTAAATAATTTTAAAACAGGGTACTGTGTTCTGAAATGTTAAAAATAATATATATATATATATATATATATATATATGTCTGTTAACACGATAGCGGCCGTAAATATGGTCCGATCTTAATGAAATTTGGTACAGACGTGTAAAGTGGTAATCACTCGGATGAGTTTGTGAACCAGCCTAATCGGACCACCGGAAGGGGGGGTAAAGGGGGATAAACCCCCCCAAAAATGGGTTTTTTGAGTTTTTCACATAGAAAAATAAAATTTATCAAATTTGTGTTGGCACCATTGAATTCGGCTCAAGAAAACAAACAATTTAATATTTTGAATTACTGCTCTATGTCCATTGGTTACCGAGATATTGAAAGTGGTAAACACAGTACGTTGTCTCAATGTTAACCTTATGGGAAATAAGTAAAATTCTATATTTCGCTTATTTCTCAACATATCTTGATAAAACTTGGTAAATGGCTTCTTCTAGTTCAGATCTACTAAATATTGAATAAAACCAACCAGTTTAAACATACCTGTAGCAGCAAACCTGCATACTCATTCCCCATGTTATTCTTATGGAGCTTACAAAAACATGTCAAATCTCGCTATGTTGGATTGAAATATGTTGTTTTGCACTTGAAATTCGCTGAGTATGCAGGTCTGCTGCAACGGGGATATTTTCATATACTGTGGTTCTATGTACAGGGTATTGTAATACAAAACTGCTTGGCCTTAAATGATAACTACTGTTAGTTTTCAATACTTCAAACTGAGTAATATGCTTCTTTACAAATAATAATAAATGAAATCTATACTTTGAGGAATATTTAATTTAGTTATAGTTATTTAATAGTTAGTTATTTAATTGTTTGAACAGATTTCAACAAGAAGTTCTTGGACTGACTTGTGCAATTACTCTTATAATTTGTTTTTGGATAAGAAATATTCTTTTACTTGTACAATTTTCTCAAAACTCTATGCCATAAGCCATATTAGAGTAGGTGGAAGCAAAATAGACATTTTTAAGTTTTTCACATCCACAATTTAAATTACAGTACAGTAATAGCTTATTCCTCTAAGGATATTGGCTAAAAGGAATATTTCTGAGGATTAGCAATACTTATACTTTCCTTGCTGTTTATATCCTAGATCTGTGTCTATTTCTTATAGTCGCAGGCACCAATTAGGGCGGGCGGCAAAAACTGGAAACACATCAAATCATCTGCTGAAACTCAGCTGATATGACTAAATGAAATATTTATAAATATCAATTCATTGAGTGGTAAACACAGTACGTTGTTCCAATATTAACCTTACAAATCAAAACAATCCTATTTCTTTGTAATTCAATAACTTTTTTTATTTGTGCACCAAACTGGATAATTCTTTTTTTGTTTTCTTCGTATTTTTTGACAAGGTTTGTGTGAAATAAAATTTTTAATTCGACCTTAGAACTCTGTCCTACTGGCCTATAAGGTTACTAGACCATGTATGCATTCTGTGGAATAACTTGAAAACTATATCATATTATAACCATATGTTGATATGTAAACAAAAATGTGAATTTGAAATATGTGTTTATTTATTTACACTTGGATTATTTACTTTGATAGTTCAAGGATTTTGTAAAACTAAAAAGTTTAAATCAAAAGTTAATTTTTGTTAAAATTCATGTTTCTAGCCCCTTGAACCGTTACTTGACAATCTGGGTACATACCTCCGTCTTAAGTTCAAAACTATTTTGTAACAAGGGTGTTACATGTTTCGGCACTACAGTGCCATTGTCAAACACAATACAATTAAAACATTAAACCACAAACTTCACACACAACGAAATAAAAACGAATAAAAACATTGATAGGCCGCGGTACGAGCAGGAACAGACTGACGGAACTGGTTACGTCTGCTTATCAGGTGGCGCTATCTGTCGTTGCAATTGTCTTGTCCCTGTTTCTTTTCTAACATATCACAAACGAGTAAATAAGTTAATCAACAACAGTAAAGTCATTTTTAACGAGGAGGACATAAAATTCTTAAAAGTTATGAATCCGAAAGCACCAACCCTCCGAGGTTTACCCAAAGTCCATAAACAAAACACTCCTATCCTTCCGTTAGTAGATTATACCACTTCGCTGACTTACAAATTGGCTAAAAAACTTGAAAATATCCTGAGCAATACAATAGTTCTCGAAAATAATATTGGGCTAAGAACTCTTTTGACTTTATTGACAAAACAAAGGACTTAAAAATAAAAATGCACCAAACATTAGCCTCCTTTGATGTAGTTAATCTCTACACAAACGTACCCATTGATAAGGCTTTAGAGATTGTAGAAAACAATTTAAATAAGCATAGTAATTTACTTCCTGAAGCGATAACAGAGCTCATGTCACTGCTGAAAGAGGTGCAGAACCAGAATTATTTCACATTTGAAGGGAAATTGTATAAACAACCAAATGGTCTCGCCATGGGGTCCCCTTTATCGGCTATTCTTGCTGATGTATATCTTTAACACATAGAAAACAATTTTATCTTCAATGACAAAAACAACTACAAAAATAAAATAATCTCTTATCACAGATACTTAGATGACACGTTTGTTTTGTTTGACGGCAATACTCGCCAGCTAGAACTTTTACAGAATTACTTGAACAGCCTTGCACCTAAACTAAAATTTACTCTTGAGACGGAAAACAAGAAAAAACTTAATTTTTTGAATGCCACAGTCAGGGAGAGCACCAACAATAAATTTGAATACAGCATTTATCGCAAACCCACAACGTCTGACCAGACAATTCACTCCACTTCATATCACCCCCATTCACAGAAAATGTCCGCATACAATAGCCTAGTTTATCGCCTTATAAATTTCCCTCTAAGCCCTGAAGATTTTACTAAAGAAATAAACATCATTAAACACATAGCGACATCCAATGGTTACAATCGTAACATCATTGATAAAATTGTGACAAAATTTAAGAACAAAAATAATCAGCAGAGCAATGATTTAGCTCCGGCTAATAAAAAGTATGTCTGTATAGAATATTCCCACACAACAGATAATTGCCTTAAAAAACAGCTAAAGGAACATGACATTTCAGGTCATGTTCCTGTCATTCAGGACCACTAATAGACCATGGACCCGCTTAAACGAAATAAACAAGATAATAAAAATAAATATGAAAAAAACGGGCGTCTATAAAGTATTATGTGCAGACTGTCCCAGTGTTTACATAGGCCAAACAGGACGTGGTTTAAAACCCGATACAGAGAACACCGCCCTGACCCGAAAAAAGACAGTCAGAGATCGGCATTTGCCCAACACGTCATTGGCAAAAATCACAACTTGCTTGACATCAGTGACGGTCTCGAAGTCCTCCACTACTGTCAAAAAGGGTTTAAATTGAGCGCATTGGAGGAGTTTGAAATATATTCAATTCAATTCAATTCAAAATACTTTAATTCTCAAGATAAGTAAATACAATGTTTACAAACATAACCCCAAGTGCAAACCGCACGCGTGGGGCAAGAAATATCACATACTTGATATTATAATAGTTGCAGTGCATTGAGGCCAGTCCATTTATATATTCAACTTAAACTATATAGTTAACTTTATAAGCATTTATGTAACATCCAATAAATTTACTCAAATAAAAAAATATAATACAGATAAATATTTGTAAACATCAACAAAACAACCAATAACAAACAATTAATAACAATTAGCATTTAAAATTTATAAATTATCAACAAAACATTGGACATTTTAACAGGAATAAACATCTCTAATAACAAACAGTAATAATTTGGACATTTATTTAGTTTTTATAAAAATTTGTTGAGCTAAGCAAATTCAGTTATCAGGGATCTTATGCTTTTCTTTAATGTGGCATATGTCACAATATTTCCTAAAATATCTATAACCCTACTGGAGTACTTGTTGAACAGGTTTGGTCCTGCAAAGCAAAACTGGTTCCTACTCATTTGTCTGTTAAAGTTGGGGACTACCAGTTCATAATTTCTTGACTGCCTGGTGTTGCAAGCAAATGTCTTAGTTTCAAATATATTAATGTTTCTTATACAGAACATAATTATGTTATATCTATACAGCTGATTTAAATCTAAAATATCAAATTCTTTAAAACAATGAGATACAGGATCAAATTCTCTAATTTTAGCAATGTTTCGAACAGCAAACCTCTGAGTATTTACAATTGTACTTAAAATGGTAGGATATGTTCCACCCCAATGTATGATTCCATAACTGACGGTTGCTTGAAACCATGCCACATAGAGTCTTTTTAAACAATCCTCTTTTACAAAGTCCCTTAAATAATAGAGCAAGTAATTAATTTTCCTTAACTTTAAATTTATACTTTCAATATGAAAATTCCATTTTAATTTAAAATCAATTACCAGTCCAGATATTTTAATTTGTCTACTAATTCTATATATTCACATTTGCATTCGTACAAACATCCATGGACATGACACATCAACTTAAATTAGATTTATCTACTTCTCTTTGGGAAAAAACTATAGCCTTTGTCTTACTAATATTAATTAATAATTTATTCTTAACTAACCAATTTGAAATAATATCCAAATCATTTTGTAAAGATATTTTAACTTCCTGTAGTTTTGGTCCTGCACAAACAATTGCTGTGTCATCTGCAAAAGCATAAATACTTGACTTTAAAGGTAAAAATAGCAAGTCATTTATGTATATTACAAAACTCAACGGGCCAAGAACCCCGCCTTGTGCGATTCCATTAATTAATTTGCGCCAGTTCAGTACTGTAAGTATTTCCTATTTTTACAATTTGCATCCTATTTTTAGAAAATGACCAGAGCCATTTAAGGAGAGTTCCTTTGATCCCATACCTTTCAAATTTATACATTAAAATATTACCAAGTCAAATGCCCGAGCAAGATCCAGATATACACCAACACATTGCTAATTGTTCTCTACATGATTTACTATTTTTGAAATGTGCCCATTTATTGCTTTATCAATACCTCTGCCAGGAATAAATCCAAACTGATGTGGGGAAAAAAGATTGTACATATTAAAATAGTTAACAATGTTATCTTTTACATAAATTTTTATTATTTTAGAGAGTATTGACAACAATGATATTGGGCGATAATTACACATTAAAAGTCTATCATTAGCTTTATAAATAGGTACAATTATAGCGGTTTTTAATCTGTCAGGAAAAATTCCAGTAGTTAGAGATAAACTGTAAATATAATGTAAAATTGGGATAAAAACTTCGAGATTGTCTTCAATAATTTTTATGTTTATCCCATCAACACCACTAGCAAACTTATTTTTTACTTTCTTTATTATATTTACAACATCAGATTGTGTAATACTAACAGAAGAGATTTTACTATCTATCAAAGGAAATTCAGGCATCTCGTGCAGATCATAACCACATCCTGTTTCTTTCAACTCATTGAAACAATTTATAAAATATTGATTAAACTCATTGCTCACTTGTAACTCATTTTCTAAAACATTTACAACATTATTTCCAATTTTAATTTCTTTCATGTTCTCTTTTGGCTTATTAACAATTTTTCTTACAGTTTGCCAATATTTTTAGTGTTATTTTTTACCTTATCAATCTCATTTGAGTAGTAATTAAGTTTTGCTTTCCTTATCAGTATAGTTACATCTTTTGCTAATTTCTTATACAATGTACATATCCTATGATCATTCCTATTTTTAGAAAACAATTTATACAACCTATTTTTTCATTCACCTTATTTACTAATTCATTAGTTATCCATGGAGAACGTTTTTTATTCTGACCAGAAATTCTAACAAGCCTAGAAGCAGATTTAACACAGTTTTCATATAATGTCAAGAAAGTATTCAGAGCTAAGTTTACATTGCTGCTTTTGTAAATTTCAGACCAATTTTGTTGTTTAAGCCTACAATACAATAAGTTGTTATCAATAAATACTCTATATAAATGATTATTCGTGTTACAATTAAAATTTATGTTTTTCATTGTGACATGAGCGCCATAATGATCCGTGAAATTACATTTTACTACATTACAGGAAAATTCTACATTTTTTGAATTTTTCAAAAAAACATGATCTATACAAGTTTTACTATTATGAGTTATATGTGTGGGTTCATTTAAACAAGATTCGAAGCCATAGGCAGCTAACAGATTTAAGTAATTTATTGTATTTTTATGACTATTATTTATAATGTTCCAATTAATATCTCCTAATATTAAACAAGGGTTATCGGCTTTATTTAAAAGTAATTCTAATCCATTAATGTAATCATTAAAATCTGCTTTAAAGTCCCTGTAGATTCCATAGACAGTAAGATAGTCATTTTTATTATGTCCACACCCAGACAGACGAAGGCAGAAACTTAAGCTCGGGGCAGAGTAGCTGGCAGTCGAGAGTAAGCAATGTCGCTGAAAATGTAGACTATGACCCCACCAGAGCTGTCGGTCAACCGTGGCTGCAGAATCATGTTATAACCAGGGAGTTGATATTTGCTTCATTCTTCCTGAGTTATCCATACTTCACTCAATATTATCAAATTATAATAACTTTTACAGATGTGTAAATGCACACAAATCGTCAAAGTGTCTTCTTATACTTTGTATATTGACATGAAATATATTAAACACTGTTGTGGAAGTATTCATGATTACAGTGAATGAAAACTAATTGAATGTAGAAGTCCATTATGGTTTTTATTTTATCTCAAGTCCTTAATTTCCTCAACTGAGTTTACTCGTACAGCTCGACACCCATCGTCCTTCCTAACAAACACTTTACCGTCCCGAACCCAAACATACTTGTAATTTTTCTCAAACTTTAATTTCTTTGCATGGTAAAATAACTCCTTTGTAGCTGGTGTTAAATGTTCATTTATATATACTGTTGTATCAGGGACATCATTGAGAAACTGTGATGCTTTAAGTGTTTTGCTCTTAGCCTTTTTCATAACAGCTTCCTTCTTTTGTTGGTTAGAAAAACGGACAATAATAGGTTTAATGGTCGAACTATTAATGGTAACTATATTTTGCAGGCACTCTGTGAGCAGCTTGTATGTCACTATTCAAAATAATCGGCTCATCAATTAACACGGAAAGTTTATTTACAATATTAAAGATGTTTTCATTGGCCTCCTGTGGAATTCCGTCTATCTGTATGTTTTCCCTCCTAGTATATTGCTCTAAGACTATAAAATATAAAAAAAGGCTTATAAAAACTCAGAGAACCATGATTACATCCTAAATGAAAAGCTCCACTTCAAATCGAACTCAATTTTTAATGTGCTCTTATTAGAAAAGGAAACAGGGACAAGACAATTGCAACAACAGATACCGCCACCTGATAAGCAGACGTAACCAGTTCCGTCAGTCTGTTCCTGCTCGTACCGCGGTCATGACGCGTGATAGGCCTATCAATGTTTTTATTTGTTTTTATTTTGTTGTGTGTGAAGTTTGTGGTTTAATGTTTTATTTAATTAATTGTATTGTGTTTGACAATGGCACTGTAGTGCCAAAACATTGTAACACCCTTGTTACAAAATAGTTTTGAACTGAAGACGGAGGTATGTACCCAGATTGTTAATGTTTGTATTTAAAGAATTCTGAGTACATGACACGTGAATCTACCTTTTTATCTAACTAACCTTTTAGGATGTACAGAAATGAAGATAAACCATCATAGTTTGGTTTGGTTTTAGAAAAATAAATATTGCAAGCCTTATATAGTGTGTGAAAAACTGCAGTTTTTTATTTGACCAGAGAGGTTGAGAAGTGTTTGAGTTCATAGTTCACCATAATCATGACTATATTTTAAGTTTATATTACATTGATTTAGTATTATTCTGATTCTTAAAAATGCCTCTTTACCCTCGACGCAACGACCTGGGCCATAGAGAACGCAGTCCTGTGAGTGTAGGTCACTTTCGGGTAAGTCAAAATGAGAAGCAAAACGTGGCTCGAAATGGAGATGAATGTGCTTTATTTAATCTAAATAACGCGACGTTCGATTACAGTTTATTGCTAATAGATGCTGTTGGCTCAATGAACATTGTGTGTCAGCAGTTGCAATTATTTTAGGTTTAAAAATGAAGCCCCTGTATGTGCTGCACCAGTGGCCAACTACAATTGACACCATTGGCATATCAGGTTGAACAAGGCAAAACTCCGTTCTTTGGAATACTTACATCTTCGGGATGCTACCAATACAGATGGAAATGCATTTAATGACGGCATAGAGTGACTATTCTCCCAGCAACATACGTCAGAAGTCTGCGACATGTGCATGAGTACGCTCAGGATGCTAAGTTGGATGTATGTCATTATGTTACACCAGATTTGTTTATTACGTTCACGAGCAATTCAAATTGGTCAGAAATTCTACAAGAATTATTTCCTGGCCAATCTCCCATTGATCGCCATATTACCACAAGAGTTTTTAAAAGAAAATCAAAGTTACTCATGGATTTTATTGTTAACCATTGCGTGCTCGGCGAGACGTACTGTTGGATGTATTCAGTAGAATGGCAAAAACAAGGGTTGCCACACGCACACATTCTTATTTGGTTGGTTGAGAGGATAAAACTGAATGAAATCGATTATGTAATATGAGCTAATGCAATGAAGAATATCCATTCAGCTAAAAGTCGGTTCAGTAATTATTGTGTTGCGGAGCATTAACTCACTAGGCCCCTACTTATTTGTGACGGCACTCAGTTGACGGTGAAAAAACTAATGAACAACATAACTGAGGCTACGATTTCGCAAGGAAATTACAAAGGTGAAGATGTTTTTATTCCACGTATCCAAATGATTCCAAACGATACGCCCTTTGACTATAAGCGGCAACAATTTCCTGCAGCTTGCATTTGCAATGTCCGCATTAAATGGACAGTCGTTGAATGTTTGTGCACAACCTTGAAAATCCATGATTTTCACATGGCCAATTGTATGTCGCCTGTTCCTGTGTCAGAACACTGAAAAAATAATTTTTGCGTCAGAAAACAAAACTAACAATGTTGTATATTAAAAAAGCTTTAGAATAAAAGCTACGTTGTTGATGTGAATATTTTGATATGTATTCAAACTTAAACAAATTATTCATAAAGAAGACAGACAACGTCTGTCGGGTCAGCTAGTGTAAGAATAGTTAATTTCCGTAACAAGGTTTACGGTCATGGCATCGTCAGAGATTTTGAAAAACTAGGTCCTAAAACTAATTCTAACATCATCAATAAATTATTGATCAGTGTAAGGACATAGATTCAACAGATAGTTGGTAAGAACTTTCTTAAATTTTGTTTCATTTAAACTTCTAATTTCAAGAGGTAATAAATCAAAATATCTTTTGGATTGTTTTGTGAAATTGCTGGATGTGATGCTATATTTACACTGCCTTGGCATTAAATTGCATCTATTTCTGGTAAAATAATTGTGAACATTTTCATGTGTGTCAAAGTTACTAAAATTAATTTTAGCATACATTTAAGCAACTTAATATTCAGGGTGTTCAAAAAATGTGGGACAATAATTTACGTAGTGATTCCTTGGGTCAAAATAAGCAAAAACGTTTGTATAAACGTAGGTCCTAAAGTGCTCCGTTTTTCGTCTGTGTGTCTGTTTTTATTTTTACATATTTATCATATCTCACGAACCACTAAACATATAAACTTCAAACTTGGTATATGGATAACCAATATTAAGAACTATCTTCATAAGAAGTATCAAATTTCTACTTTGGACCATTTCAAAATGGCGACTGTTTTTTGTTTTCAAAGCTAAATATCTTAAAAACCGTAACTTTTAGAAAAAGGATACAGGAGACTAAAAAGTTGAGAAATTTAATCTAATTAACGATGATATTAAGATTATAACAATCGGACAACTAATAATGGAGGAATTTTAAATTTTCCGAATAAAAACATGCGACTTTCAGACAGAATGTTCTATGGAACCATGTTTTTATGCAGAAAAGTTTTAATTTCTCCGTTATTAGTGGTCCGATAATCATAATCTTAATATCAGCATTAATTGGATTAAATTTTGCAACTTTTTTCTCTCTTGTATAATTGTTCTAAAATTTACGGTTTTTAAGCTTTGCAAACAAAACACAGTCGCCATTTTGAAATGGTACAAAGTATAAATTTGATACTTCCTTTAAAAATAATTCTTAATAGTGGTTATCCATATAGCAAGTTTGAAGTTTATATGTTGTTCAAATTTACTTGTAGGTTCCATAAATTAACAATAGGCTGTTATAGGAGTTATCATCTGTTGCAGCACGGTTGCTGTCGGCGCTATAAGGGCTATATCATCAGCGTACAGCAAAATATTGATTTTTTCCCCACCAAATATACAGCCGGTGAGCAGATACATCCCTGTTTTAAGCCAATTTTTGTCTCAAAGTTCTCAGTTATACCTTCCCTACACCACACACTGACACTTGTACTATCATACATATTCGCTAGAATTCTGACCATCTTAGACGAAACTCCTAAGCACGACAGTTTATAAAATAACACATTCCTGTCTATGGTATCGAATGCCACACTGAAATCTACAAAAAAACAAAACAACTTTTGTTTTCGCTCGGCTAACCTAAGATGTACCATCGCCGTTAAATTAAAAATATTATCTACTGTCGAATACTGTTTTCTGAAACCAGCCTGAAATTCTGTAATAATATTGTTTTCATTTACCCAGTTAGTAATCCTTTTATTTAGCAAGCTTGAGAAAATTTTACAGATACAATCAATAAAGATCCCTATAATTTTCCACCGAGTCTACATTTCCTTTTTTATACAAAGGGAATACAATAGATCTTTTGAAACGTCTAGCCACTTCCCCTTTTTTGAACACGGGATTATAAATAATTAATTGTTTGTCCAAAAACAAATCTGATGCATTTTTTAAAAAATCGTAGGGGACTCTGTCGATACCCGGTGCCTTATTGTTTTTAACTGAAGCTAAGACCGCTTTAAGCTCATTCATTGAAAATTCAGCGTCCATTGACTCGTTCCTTATCAGCGGAGCTGCGTAGCTGACACCAGCTGATAAAAAAGGTGGAGGAGGAGGATAAAATAAACTGTCGTGCTTAGGAGTTTCTTCTAAGATGGTCAGAATTCTAGCGAATATGTATGATAGTACAAGTGTCAGTGTGTGGTGTAGGGAAGGTATAACTGAGACAAAGATTGGCTTAAAACAGGGATGTATCTGCTCACCGGCTTTATTTTCTCTTTTTATAAAAGCAGTACTCAAAGCATTTAAATTTGCATCCTTTAACATTGAGTACAGCAAATTTAACATGGGCGTTATATGGGAAAATAAAGTTTCTTGTTTATTACTGAAAAACTACCAAAGATAGAAGGGGAGTATAAATTGAAAAACTGTAGGTTTTTGCAAGACCATTAAAATAATATACTATTTAACATATGTTGCCATCAGTGGCGAGGCATGCGGTCATCTACAGATTCGCCGATGACTAACTCAATTTTAAAAGTAAATATTTTAATTAAAACTACAAATAACATAATGATAGAAGCCTAAGGCGTGATTTCACCAAACATCAGTTAAGGGTCAGTTAATAAACTATTTGTTAAATATAGGAAAATAGTATTAAACAGCTGATAAAATTAAACTAACCGAGTCTTAACGGTGGTTTAAAGTTTGGTGAAATCAGGCCTAAATGTCTATTAGTTTCAAAAGAAAATCATAAATTTTAGGAGTATCAGGCTATTTTTATGCACGGCAATTCGCTTTGTGCGACAGATGCGCCGCGTTTCGTGTTCTCTATCCGAACCGATTCGCCGAGTTTGGAGAATCCGATCTAGTGGAGCACCCACCTCCCCACGTCCATCCCCACCACTCACACCGCTGTTTTATAGAGGTGGCCAAGTCATCTCTGTCGCTGGAGAATCGGTTGGCGTCCGGCTCTCTTCGGCTGTACTCGGCAGCCTTCGCCACGTAGCGAGCGATTCACGACTTCTTTGTCGCTGTTCGTTTCTCGCGCCGCGCGCTGTGCTTGTGTTTGTGTAGTTTCAATGAGTGAAGTTGCAGTGGTTTAATAATTAAATGTTTAACATGTTTTATTATTAATCGATGAGCAACACAATGACTTAAGAAGAAGGTGATATATAATTAATTGTTCAACTGCAACAATTATAAAAATAAAACTAAACTGATTAAAAAATTATAAAAATGAAATTATAAAACTAAACAGTTTAATAAAATAGCTAGCTGCATTTTTCAATGTTAAACTTTCATCTAAGAGCTTTTAAGTATCAGTATTAATCCATTCGCCTTTTCAGTAGAGTCTTGGGGTCTATGAATCACGCTGGGGGACGGATATCCGGGCCGGTCAAGCGCAGGACTGTCACGTCTGTTCTATAAATAGCAATATGGCCGTTCCGCCGCGCGGCGCCGGCGCAGTCCCGTGTACTCCTACACTATCAGCGATGACCAAGCAAAAATGTCATGCGTCGCCACTGGTTGCCATTTAAATTTTTTTATTTTCAGTGCTACCAACATTTGTAAAAAATAAAATTAAAAAAAAAATTATTTTCTTTTAATTTTGGCATGTTGCATATCAAATTAAAGCTAAGTTTACAAGGATTAAGAATTTTTAGACAGAATGAAAAAACCTTCAGTAGGTCACGAGATACAGGGTATTCTGTAAATACCAATATTTTTCACAAAAACGGCCACCACTTTTAAATATAGCCTAGTAAAGATAATTGAGTTCTGTTTTCACAAAATTGTTTATCTCCCTTAGAGCTTTAAAATGATGTATAATATGACATATGTTTACATTTAAAAATTTCGAGACTCAAACCCATGACCCCTGGTTTTTGGAACACACCCTGCATTTTAAAAAAGCTTAAAAATATTTTTCCGTCGTTCCTTAGATATGATTTAGTGGGAAAATGTTTTGTTTCATCTTTGTATGTTAAGCCGTTCGCCTATAATCTTTTGTGGACGGCTTAGAAGACTCACCCTGTATATATATATATATATATATATATATGTGTGTGTGTGTGTGTGTGTGTGTGTGTGTGTCTTTGAGCACGATAACTCACGTAAAAATGGTCCGATCTTAATTAAATTTGGCATGGAAGTGTAAAGTAGTAATTATTTGGACGAGTTCGTCAACCAGACTACTAGAAGGGGGGGTAAAGGGGGGTAAACCCCCCAAAAATGGGTTTTTTGAGTTTTTTACATATAAAAATCAAAATTATCAAATTTTTGTTAGCACCATTGAATTCAGCTCAAAAAAACGAACAATTTAGTATGTTGAATCACTGCTCTTAAGTCCATTGGTTACTGAAATATTGAATGTGGTAAACACAGTACATTGTCCCAATGTTAACCTTATGGGGAATAAGTAAAATTCTATATTTCGCTTATTTCTCAACATATCCTGATAAAACTTGGTATATGGCTTCTTCTAGTTCAGATCTACTAAATATTGAATTAAAACCACCCAGTTTTGATATACCCGTAGCAGCAAACCTGCATACTCATTCCCCATGTTATTCTTATGGAGCTTACAAAAACATGTCAAATCTCGCTATGTTGGATTGAAATACGTTGTTTTGCATTTGAAATTCACTGAGTATGCAGGTCTGCTGCAACTCATGGGGTATTATGTACATGGATTACTTTTACATTTTTCAAACAATCAGGATATTTTCCTTCAATAACACGGAGATTAAATAAATAAGTAATAACTTTCACTATATATGGTGCTGCCACTTTCAAAATGTCTGAATTTAAACTGTAAACATCTAGACACTTACTATTACTTAGCTTGAAAATCTTCTCATAAACCTGTTGAACAGAGAAAGTAACTTTTCTTAAAAGTTATATCCTGAGCACATATACTATCTCTAATTATATCACAGTTGATTCTAGAACAGTTATTGTGGGAAGGTAAACTACTTATCAACTGATCAACATTATTTAAAAAAAATGTAAATTGAGTATCTGTGGGTCTAATTCTACTTCATTCAAACTTTTTTGATTAACGCTTGTTTTTTATTGACAATAGGCTATTTCACATTTCTTTTGTCTGATTTTTGGAAGTTTTTATTTTATTAGGATTCAAATTAATCTTTGCTTCTATGATCAGTTTCCTATATGTTTTCTTACTTTTATTATACTCATTTTTATACCTTTCACTGCCTGTCATTTTGTACTCATTAAACAATTCTATATATTTATGTTTCAAGCAATGCAATTTGTCAGTATACCAGCAGTTTCCAGTATTCTCATTTGTCCTTTTGTTTTCTACTAGCCTAACAGGAACCGTTAAATCAATGATATACAAAAATATAGGAACTAAAAAATTATTATATTTATCATTTATGTTTTCTAAAGAATAAATGTCTATCCAATTAACATAACTTAACATAAAACAGAATTTATCACAGTTGGATAATGGCCTTACAATGTAGTAACTACTACTAATATTTACTTTGCAGCTTTCTGCCCTACTAAATAATCAAGCTGATAAGATAATAGGATGGTGATCTGATTCTGGAGTGGGGGTAACAAAACCTGTCCAATTATCTTTGTGTATATTTGTGACAATGTTGTCGATGCAAGTACCTGGTGTAATAGTAATGCCTTTTTCATATTTGGCCTAGTGAGATATCACTATCATCAGCTTGTTTTACAGCTCACAAACTTTTGTGCATTTGTAGGTCAAATAAAAAACACCTGCCCGAGTTTTTAAATATTTTATATGAAATTTTAATCTGTGTTACTAAACATAATGTTGATTTTATTTTAAGTGCCGATTTTATTACTGATTTTCTTGATGATAATTTATCCAACAAAAATAACTTAGAAATGTGTTTGATGCATTTAATCTTAAATTAGCAATTTTAGATATAAAATTGCTAATTTAAGATTAAATGCATCAAACACATTTCTAATTTATTTTTGTTGGATAAATTATCATCAAGAAAATCAGTAATAAAATCGGCACTTAAAATAAAATCAACATTATGTTTAGAAACACAGATTAAAATTTCATATAAAATATTTAAAAACTCGGGCAGGTGTTTTTTATTTGACCTACAAATGCACAAAAGTTTGTGAGCTGTAAAACAAGCTGATGATAGTTCACATACATTCTCCATTGACAATTTATTAACATTCTCCAAAGTTTTAACATTTTCTCCAGTTTTGAAAAATTGCACATCCCCCTCTAGTAATATGTGACCTACTAAAATAACAACTAAGCCTAAAATTATTTATTTTTAAATTTCTATAGTATCTAAATTTAACCAATGCTCAGCTATACATATAACATTTACCTTACATCATGAGACTCATTCAATTGCTCTATCGCATCAATTTTACTTTCTACTCCTTGGACATTCCAAAATAAAACTTAAAAATATATTCTACAATGATTTGGACCAAGGACACTTGAATTTGTATATTGCTGTTTAAGTTTTTCCCGTTAATCTGACCTGATGAGCTTTGCGGTGTTGAGAAGCCAAGAAACGGTGAGCTGCACACAGCCTGATCGAGGAGCCTGCCGGGGGGTAGGTCTGGTGTTCTTGTAACAGTTTGTAGTTGCAGTCTCATTTCCATTTTCTGCCCTGACGCCCGGAGCTGCACCCGAAGTCAGTTGACTCTCACCTTTGCTGCAGTTCACACCCACAGTTTCCTTGTACAAGTTTTGGAGCTTAATGGCCACATGAAGGGCAACAATGCTACACAGCAATTCTTTGCCCTTTATATTTAGGTGTAGGCCATATTAAGTAAAATGTTCTCTTGACAAAATATTATTTATAGAATAAATGAAACTTCACTGTGTTTTTTAACTAGTTCATAAAGTTTTTGGTTAAGATTTCTGCTTTTGCCATTATCTTCTGGGTGATCATATCTATATGGTACCGTAGTTAACACCACGTTCGTGTGCTCAAGATCTTCAATTTTTTCTTCAATCATTTTACAGGTGATTTCACTGTCAATATTTATGCTGTTTGACCCGCCTATGACTACTACTACATCGTTTTTTGTAAAGGAAGACTTGTCCTTATCAATATTGTTATAAATATATGATAATGGAGCTCTTGGGTTGACATGACCACATACATCGGCACCTAAGCTCTTACTAACACCTTGCAAAAGGTTCACACACTGATTAGCATGACTATCTCCATACAACATTATTCTTGGTTTCTTAAAGTTTGTGTTTAGTTCCTGTTGTATTTTACTGGAGGAAAATAGGTTATTAACAGAACAGTACAACCAACTCAAAGCTGAGCTAGACAGAATGGAGGCGACTCATGAACAATATAAAGCCACCATAGATTGTCTTGAAACTAAAGAAGAAACCTACTTATCAAAAATTGAACAGTTAGAGGGAAGATTAATTGAATCAGATAATGGCCTCGAAAAAGAAAAAGCCTTACGCAGGGAGCTTCAAAACATCTTTGAAGAGCATGCTGAAGGTCAAATACAATACATAGAAGCATACACACATGAAATAAAAGACCTTAAGGAAAAATTTAAAAAACTGGAAAAAGACAGAAATAGAAACAGTCAACTAAAATCCTCACAACTCAATGTACAGGAAAATATGAAAGAAACCAAGACCACAAAAAATTCAGAAACTCAAACCTCTAACCTCAACCTTGACTCACAGACTAATAATTATTATTCAATGACAATCCTACATGGAATAGCAGCACTAAAAATCCATCAAGAACAAGTTGAATGTCAGATGAAAATGCTTCGAGACAACCTACACGGCAAAAGTGAGTCTGAACTACCAATACCAATGTCTGTGACCGATAGCACACCTAAAACCAGGAACGAACTGGAGGAGAAGAACAAGAATAAAATAAGAACAAATAAAAAAAGATAGGAGAAGAGGGAAAGTTCTTCAAGACCAGGAACTAGACGCATTAAAGACCAACCTGGAGGAGAAAACTTAAGAGACAATATGAAAGTTCGAGATAAGCATGTCAATGCAAATAAGTTCAAAACTACGATAGTTAAACCTCAGGATGGAAAACAAAAAATAATACTGTTTGATAGTACAGAGAAAAACGAACAAGAAAGACATGAAGTCAGTGACAATGAAGACTGCACGGGCCACGAAACTCGAGCAGTATGCAGGAGAGTTATCCGAGAAACTGCTGTTAACTCAAATACTGGCAGAGTGTCCTTCCTAATGCCAAAGGACAAAGAAATTATCAGTATCTTGAAATCATTCTCTTTTGTACCTGACGAAACACCGCTTGTCACAACTACTCTAAACACCGATATGGATTGGGAAAAATCAGTTGGGGTAACATTTTTTGACAAAGACAAGAACACCATCTCTCTCCCACTACCTAGTGATACAATGGCAAAAATCTCTGAGAGAATAAAATCTGGGGAATTGTCATACAACAATTTCATTACACTAAACAGAGAAGAAAAAACCTACTTCATCATCTGTCACTCATCCCTACAAAACAATTGGAAGCGCAAACTGTTTAAATTTATGGAAACACTCAATGAATGTATCAAATACCCTCTCCTGCTATCACTAGAAGTCAGTGACATGCTGCAACATCTATCCGATGAAACGGCTATTGGGGAACTTCTCCAGGTCCTACTTCAATTTAACGCAAATGCCCACCTCCATAGATACAGACTATACACAAACGAAAAGAAACTGAAAAGATTAATCGACAGCAATCTGGATAGGATTAATAAACAGCAGATCCAACTCTGCCAAATGACACCTAACAACAACATCGATGGCATATATAGCACATGGCGGAGAGCTGGGGCTGCATTCCAAACCACCATGTCACTAAACATATCATTAGACAACACTCTGGAAACACCTACAGATACGCTAACACTGGAAAGAGCTGCGATGGAGGAGCAAAAGGAAATGTGGAGAGTTGCAGAGTACTCCCTGCTGGAAAAATTTTCCCAAAATTACAAGGCCTACATCTGCAGCAATCAAAACACAAATATTGAAACGTTAAGGGAGACACTGATCAACTCTAAAGATAAGCTTGATGTAATCAATCTAAACACAGGTCAACTACTATCAGGAAAAGAAAAGAAATACTATAGCATGGGTTTCGATGGATCAAGATTTATAGAGATAAGATTAGAGGAAAATA
Organism: Flexamia atlantica; assembly: GCA_035578135.1. Classification (NCBI taxonomy): domain Eukaryota; kingdom Metazoa; phylum Arthropoda; class Insecta; order Hemiptera; family Cicadellidae; genus Flexamia; species Flexamia atlantica. The sequence goes on along the minus strand of JAQJVK010000001.1, from coordinate 189,976,467 downwards.
AGTACACAGTTCCATCAAACGTTACTCCAACAAACACTCTGATCTTGGTCTCGGATGAGACAGAAGTAATGAATGATAAAAGGCTCTTTAACAGTACAAAGCACATTAACATCCCCTGTGCTGAAGAGATCAAGCTCAAGTTGGTTCAAGGTGTTCCAGGATGCGGCAAGAGTACCTACATTCTAAACAACTATGAAGAAGGGGACCGTATATTATTCCCAACAAAAGATGCAGCTATAGACTTCCTCAAGAGCTTAAAACAGAAACAAAGCTTGCCTGAGGAAAAAGTCAATGATCTGTGCAGGACAGTCCACTCATTTTTGATAAATTTCACCCAACACATAAAAACGGGTGGACAGTACAAGAGAGTAATAATTGACGAGGCACTGATATTGCACGCTGGGGAAATCCTGTTTGCCTGTAATCTGGCTAGAGTTTCAGGAGCCCTGCTAATTGGTGACCAGAATCAAATTCCCTACATAAATAGAACCGAACATGACAGTAAATACAGCAACATACTAAACATCCCAACAATAGTTAAAACATTAAACAAGACTTACAGATGTACCAACAGTGTAGCAACTCTTCTTTCACCATATTACAACAACGGCATGAAATCAACCAACTCTGTAAAAAAAGAAGCTCAATCACAACACCTTGGAGACATTACAGAGCTCATTGTAAACAAAAACCTTAAAGACATCTACAAGGTTCTTGTATTTAAACAAGCCGAAAAGCGAACTCTAGAAGGTTTAGGCTTCAATGTATCCATGATTCATGAGTTTCAAGGTTAATAGGCTCCCCATATTGCAGTCGTGCGCACATTAAAGCTCTCAGAGGACATCTACCAGTCTCTTCCGCACTTGGAGACATTACAGAGCTCATTGTAAACAAAAACCTTAAAGACATCTACAAGGTTCTTGTATTTAAACAAGCCGAAAAGCGAACTCTAGAAGGTTTAGGCTTCAATGTATCCATGATTCATGAGTTTCAAGGTTAATAGGCTCCCCATATTGCAGTCGTGCGCACATTAAAGCTCTCAGAGGACATCTACCAGTCTCTTCCGCACTGTATCGTTGCCATCTCAAGGCACACGGAATCATTTCTATACTTCTCACCAGTCAAAGACGATAAAAAAATAAACATGTTTAACGAGGAAGAACTGGCATTGCATAGACACCAACCAACACAACCCCCTACAGAAACCAATCAACCATCAAATGAGACAGCACAGAGAACAGATATACACCATCTAAATGGCTCCAACCCGCAAAATTACTTGACTGTACTACCAGAAATACACAATTACGCAGATGGTATGGAAGAAAATATTGCACAAGAAGATGCAGATAGTATAACAGTTATGGACTCCCAAAACGATGACATATCTACAAAACAGGGTCAGCACAAAAGCAATGACAAATAGTCGTACACGCCCCCTCACTCCACCTCAGAATAGAAACTTGGACAAAACACCTTTTTTAGACTGAGCTCACACAAAAAGGGACAGGCACGAAGCTACTTACCCAACCAGGATCTTTCTAAACTCCGAAAGGAAAACAAAAGTGACACAAAGAAAGAACTGCTAATTCTCCACCAAAACATCGATGGATTAAAAGACAAAATAGAAAGACTGACACACTTCTTAGTCACTGTTAGCCCGGATATTTTGCTTTTAACGGAACACCGAATGAGTCATGATAATCTAGTAAACACCAGGATTCCAGACTACAAACTGATACAGTAGAGTCCCACAAACCCAGACCAATGTGGACCGAACGGTGTCCGGGTTTGTGAAAATTCCGAGTTATCGGGAAATGAGTAAAAATAAGAAAAAATAAGAATAGTTTCTGTTATTCCTATAAGAAATCATTTATTTATTGCATAGTAAAAAATATAAAAACTATATTAGTTACAAAAAAAAAACTTAAAGAAAAACTAAAACTGTTTTAAATGTGTCACACCGTGCTCTGGCCTTGACTCTCAATGCACTTTAATTGCTCTGGCAGGCTTTCCGAGTTACCCAGAATTCCGGGTTATCGAAGTCCGGGTTTGCGGGACTCTACTGTAGGAGGTTTCTCTAGAACTGAGCACAGAAAGGGCGGAGTTGCAGGATTTGTCAGGGAGTCACTTGAAAACTACATAACAATAGAATCAACATCAGACCTGACAACTGAACTCACCTGTGAAAAAGTCCTGCTCAAACTGAGAACAAAGAAAAAAGATTATACATCCTGGGAATCTCAGGCCTCCGTCGGGTAACCTCGAAAATGCAATGGAAATCATATCAGGGGAGGTCGACAAAGCTTTGACTTCACACATACCATAAGTCATAATGGGGGACGTCAACAATGACAGGCTAGTAAACGACAGAAAAGCGGTCATGGTTGAAGAAGCCTTGTTAGCGTACGCCATAAAAAGGCTCAAATTACCAGCCACTAGGATAACAGAACATACGCAAACCTCGATAGACTGCATCTGCACCAATTTAGACGAGGATGACGTAAGTTTTAGAATCATGTCCATAGGTCTGTCCGATCACACATGCCAGACCTGCAAACTCAAACTTGAAGTAACAACAACAGTGACACCTTCGGAAAGAAAAGAAATATTTATGACGACACAATGGCACATCTGAAATACTTACTCCAGCACCAAAACTGGACCACAATTGAGAACATTCAAGATGTAGATCGTGCTTTTGACTCTTTCAATAAAATCTTCCAGCTTGCCTTGGATACAGCCTGCCCTTATGTAACAAAAAAAGTTAGAATAAAACCAAAAATAAAATGGGATGCTCGAAGTAAAAAACTTAAAGAAGAATACTTAGAGGCTTTAAACAAACAACAACTAACAGGTAATCGAGAAGACAAACAATAAACGACAAGAAGAAAGACGTCCTATGACCTATATCTGAAAGAAATCAGGAGACAAGAAAATGCAGAATGTATAAATAAGGCAGAAAATAAAACAAAAGCCCTGTGGAAAATCATTAATAATGAAAGGAAGCAACACAGTGCGGGGTGGACAAACCCTTCTTTAGTAATAAATGGTAATACAGTCACATGCCCTATCAAAATAGCCAACCACTTAAATGAACTCTTTGTATCCAACGCAGAGAGGGCTTTGGCTCAAAATAGTCTGAAAAACACAACACAACATGATGTTACCAGAAAAGCAAGTTTCACGATGTTTCGGGATCTGGAATCTGATCCCGACTTCAGGTGGAACAAAACCTAGAAAATAACAAGATTAGTAACACATAGCCAGGAAAACCTGGACAAAAACACAGCTAAAACAGAGAACTGTAAAAGCAGTCACAAAAACACTATGCTGAAAAGAAAACCAATAACACAACATAACACAGAAATCACAAGTATCAAGGATAACCAGACAGAAGCACGTGTCCACACCCAATCAGAGCTGAGCTGAGACTGATTATCCGTTCGTGGGAACTGCGACCGTGTGAACGTTTACGCGCTGATCGCGGACCCCTCGGAGGAATGTTTACTACTATTCATTCCTGTTTGAACACTTATATAAATGAGCGACAACATTATATCAGCCTCTGAAGCTATATTGTAGACTTAAAAGTGGAAAATAGTACTTTATATGCTAGTTAAGACCATAATTTTAGAATAACTGGTTATGTACTACATCACTCTACTTTTTCTGATTATCGTCACGGCGTAATTTTAGTACGTATCTCGACCGCGAGAGCAACGCCGAATTGTCTTTAGCCTCCTCTTAAATGCTCCGCTCAAAGTTATTCTTTTAATCACTACTTAAAACATCTCCAATGGTGGAATCCCCTATTATTTATTCCCTTTAACTTTACTGTAATCTAATACTTAGCAAATAAAATTCTCCACTCTTTTAGCGATTCGCTGCTAAGTAGTTTGGGTTTCTTTTTTATTTTGAAGTTTTAGCCTCGATAACCCAAAAAATTATTGACTAAAAATTAAATTAAAAATTAAGAATTGACCAAAAATTAAGTGAAAAATATTGTATAACTATCCATGATGCTTAAACGCTTAAAATCCTTTTCTCAATTCTTTTAGAATAAGTGTTTATCAATAACAAACCACAAAGAGAAGTAAAATTATTTAATTTTTAAGTGGTTTTAAATATTTAAATGAAAGCAAGAAAGACTTAGGCACCTTAGTGATTGGATTTTGTTCCTCCATCAAATTGTTCATTGTGTATCAGTTTTTTCTCTAGCCCTGATCGTCCATACTGAACGGATAGGAAACAATGGGAGGGGGCGCCAAGTAATGCCTTCGCCTAGGGCGCCAAAAACTCTTGAGTTGGCCCTGGGTTGACTGTAAGAAAGGACCATGTGGTGCTAATGATCACCACATCAAACAAGTATTTTAATTTAATTTCATATCAAATCCAACTTTTTTGGACAAAACCATTGACATGAGTCGTGAATACTACACCAGAAATTTATCTTCACAAAAATACCCAACTGTTTAGTTGTAAAAACCTATTTTTTGAAGCTTCCCAGTGTTAGATATAAAAAAAATCCCTGCTTTCATAAAAAAAATTGTAAGTCAAAACAAAAGGGACTTAGTTTTATCCCACAAGACATCAAATCAAAATCTCTCTATTTACAAAACATCCAGATCTGTAATGATGTCAAAAAATGAACAAATTTCGAATAATCTTCATAAATGTTACAGAAGGGTGTCCCTCGACTGCAGAAACTCATTCAGAGAGTAGAAGGGATTCTTTGTAATTAAGGCTCTTGGTAACAGGGTGGTCTCCAGTTTTACCCCGTTTGGTCTCCGATGGAGGAGGAGGTTGCAGAATTTTCTGTTGCCATTATAGAAGACATTTTCTCATTCAGTGTGCTGTGGTTGAGTGGTAACTGGTACCTAGAAGCATGCCTGGTGTCATGGCCATAGATGTCAGACCCCTTTCGAAGGGATTTCCCATCCACATTATGTAGAATCTCTCTGATATATAGTGTGATGCCGATGCCGATTAAATGTTAAGTTCTTTTAAAGCTTGTCTACAGCATTCCCCGAATTCAAGACCTTGAATAAGGCAAACCGCTCTTTTCTGAAGGAGGAGGATATGTTTCAGATTGCCTGCTGATGTTCTTGCGCCAAACTCCAAGGCCATCATTATGTCAAGTGAGACTTGAATAGAGCATGGTAAGCGGTTTTCGTGATGTGTTCATTTCTGGATTGTTTTAATTTTCTTCAGGACTTCAGGATTCTGGTGTTGAAACTGTTGGATAAAGTGTCAATTTGTTGGTTCCACGACATTTGTCTGTCGACAGTAATACCAAGGTACTTGGCGTAGTCTTAAACCCCACATCAGGTAATGTGTCTATGTCCAGTCCTGTTTGCTCTTGAATGTCAGTTCTTTTGTTTTGCTCATATTTATTGCTAGTTAGTTAGTATGGTTGACTGAGTTGGTATGCCATATTGAGTGTAATAAATTAGTCTACAGCTAGGCCTCCTGGGGTTTTGGCTGAGAGTAGCTGAGAGTTGTCGGCGGAGTATGCCGACAACATAATTTTGCCACTCTCAGCCAAAACCCCAGGAGGCTTAGCTGTAGACTAATTTATTACACTCAATATGGCATACCAACTCAGTCATAGTAACGAACTAGCAATAAATATGAGCAAAACAAAGCAGCTAACATTCGGTAGCAAACCTAATAAATAATGGCCTTAGAGTTTTGGCGCAGGAACATCAGCAGGCAATCTGAAACACATCCTCCTCCTTCAGAAAAGAGCTGCTTACTTATTAAAGGTCTTGACTTCACGGAATGCTGTAGAAAAGCTTTACAGGTAATACGTCAAAGGTTGTGAGATATTTTTGAGTGATAAGAAAAAGAATGATAGGAAAAGAATTAGGGATTAGGGGGAATTAGGGGGGGGTAGTCCTGTGGTTTTATTCTGAGAATAAAATTTCAGGGGTCAGAAGTTCAATTTAACCAGGTTCTATGAAATAATTAAAATAGGTTATGTTACCTCTGTATTTAGAAGCTTACAACATGAATGAATCTAGTGAAATACCTTCATCAACTAATATTTAATCTACTAGATTATTTTAACAAATATTACGTCTCAAAATAATATATTGATTCAGAGCTTTAGTAGACCCTCACACTATTTTCAAGTGGATTCAGAGAATCATAAACATCAGTTAGCAGTAAACTTAGGTTGTTTGGACACTCATCCTTATTGACGAAGTTGCCATGTTTGTGCTTTGGCAGAGCTTGTAACAGTTTTTTGGGGTGGAAAAAACTAGCCACAGTGTGTACAAAAATACAAAAAAAGTTGGTCAATAATAATATTCCTTGTGACCTTCACCCCTCTGGCAAGGTCTGGTTTCAAGAGTTTTAGGTCGCATGAATTAATGAATTGAAGGGGTTACTTTTGTTGCAGCGATTTCGTAAAGCAATCTCATGTCACTACGCTGCTTCTGAGTGTCACGTAATTGACGTCAAAAACACAGCTCAAGAGCAGGTGGCAAAGGAGTTAGAAGCCACAGGCGTCAGGCAGCACTCAGTCTCTTTGGATTTCCAAGTAAGTTTAATTCCTTAATGTCAGGAATATAGTCATACCTAACCATGTATGTTTCAAATAGCCTATCCCTTAATTATATGGTATCTATGGAATTACAGGTATAATCAAAGAACATATTACAGTACACCTCAGATTTTCTAGATTAAGATGGTAGAGAACTGATTGAAATAACAAAAAAAGTTATAACAAAAAGAGAGTCGTCAGATCGCAATAGACGACTCTCTTCATAACATCATGTGTGTAGGAAAATCACATTGGTATGTCATGACATAGGAATACAGTACTTCTGTCTTCCCATTGTACTCTACAGTGCACAACACAAAATATCTGCTGGCCGATCTCGTAGAACTACAGCGGCAGAGGAAAACTAGTCTTCTGCCGTCTCATGTTGCATATTTTGATTTGGATTTTTGCGGACATTTGCCACCACTGATAAGTAAAAACAAGTTTCACTTACACTATTGATATGAAAAAATAGTGAAACTTTCTTTACTTATACGCTGACGGCGGCGAACGCGTCAGCGGCAGTGTCATAATACCAGACTCAAATAGAGAGACCTAAATTTCACGTAATTATTTTTGCGTGTTTTGTTTTTTTTATATATATAAATAACTGAGTAGTTTAAATGGTAAAGAATTAATTGTTACGTTGATCTTTGCTGATTGCTTCTAATGAGGGGTATTGTTAATCTCGATAGTATAACCAGATTTTTTTGAGGCCTTAGTTACGGCTAACTCCAATAAATTACACAAAAGGAATGTTTTTTGTTTTTGTTTTTATTAGAATAAACTTAGGAAAGTGTTATTTTTGTTTGCTATCATACCTAAAGTCTCGGGTTTCCTGCCTTTTGATTCTGGAGTGTAATTAATATCTGCCAAATTTAATCCTTGGAGTTGTAGTCATACGACAAGGAATTTTATTACAGTGTTTCAATTAAATTAACGTAAACCCAGAACAGAATTAATTTATTTTTAACGTCTGCCTACTAATTACAATAATTAATTGTTATTTCATCCTGTCAAACTCCTAAGGTTAACATAAACCAGGCCTAGTAATCTCAAATTATTCATTTGGCTTAATTATTTAATTTTGTTGAGAATAAAAATAATATATTCTCTTGTTGTACATATTCTCTTCTTGTTGGCGCCCTTATCATCCTGTATAAGGGCGCCTCCACACATGCGTTATTCGGCATGCACCGAATGTTCGACGTTCGGCGAACTGTTTGTCTCGCTATAGGACCGACAATGAACAAACACTAATGTTTGCTACTTGCCAAATACATAAACACCCCTCCACACTACTCGTGATTCGGCGAGTCGCTGCTCACTGCATGCCGAATAACGCATGTGTGGAGGCGCCTTAAAGAAAGCAGCTGTAACTGATGTCAGATTATTACTGTGTTTACAAACAGTCTGTGTTTCTCTTAGTAAACATAAGTTTTGTTGTACTTTTCCATTTATGTTCTGTTATTATAAAATACAATTATTTGTACTCTGGAATCCCTTTTATTTATATTTAGCTGTTTCTCGCTACAGGTTATGGCCTCCAGCAACGTTTTAGCTGCAATTTAAAACTGAAATTTTGTTTGGAAACAGCTTGAAAGTTTAAGACCTGTGATATATTATTTCTGATTTGTCTGTGTTAAAATTATCAGTGTTTTACTATGGAAATTTCTAAAGTTTATGTTATTGATAAACTGGAAGGTCAATCTAACTGGGTTGACTGGAAATTTCAAGTGAACATTCAGCTTCTAGTTAGCGGTGTGATGGAAGCCGTTGAGGGGAAACTTCAGTACCCTGAGAAGCTGGGGGAAGATGTAGACGCAGAAACAAGGTCTAGTTATCAGAAACAGGTAGCAACTTTGGATAAGAAAGAGTACATGGCACAGAACATAATTGTTTCTTCTGTTAGCAGCCAAGTTAGGCAACTAATTAATATGTGTTCGTCAGCAAGGGAAATGTGGAACAAACTGCTGAGCGTGTACGAATAGCGCACGGAGCAACGGCAGGATCATTTGTTTAATGAATTCTTTGGTATTAAAGAGAAGGATCCTTGCGATAGTGTGGCGAAACATATTGCTAGGCTGGAAAAACTCTAGGTCGAGCTCCAGGACAAAACTTGGAAGGAGGATCAAGTCAAGCTTCCCGATTCATTGTTTCTAAACAGAGTATTAAATACGTTACCCTGTGAGTTCAATGAATTCATAAATGCCTGGGAGTCAGTACCGAAGGAGCAGAGGACTTTGTCATCGTTGAGGGAGAGGTTGTCGAGATGCGCATGAAAGAAAGAGAAGTAGCCAATCCAGACTCTGCATTCTTCGCAAATCGCAACAAAAATCGACCTAAGTCTGACCTAAGTCTGACCTAAGTCTGACCTTAATAAGGCACCCTCAAAGCATTATGATGCATCCTCAGCTGAAAATGAAAACAAGAAAAACAAACAGAAGTGGAAACCAAAATGTTTTGCTTGCAACCAGTTGGGACACGTGAAAAAGTACTGCCCAAACACCAAAGACAGAAGTAAAACTTCTGGACATTGTGCTTTCGTCGGTGAATCTGGACATTCATCAGTTAACGATGAAAAGCGTGGGTTGCAGATTCAGGTGCTACGCAGCACCTGACGAAGAACAAATCATGGTTTGCGACTTACGAACCTTTTTCACCACCAAAATATGTTCAAGTTAGTAACGGTCAAACCATGAAAGCACAAGGTAAAGACGCATAAATGTACAAATGTTTATTGGAACAAAAATCCTCGAGAGCCATTTAGAGGACGTGTGGTTTGTTCCAGATGCTGGTAAGAATCTATTTTCAATTTCTTCAGCATTAGATAAGGGTTGTACATGTATTTTGAACAAAAACAAAGGGAGTTTTTACAAGGATGGTATCTTGGTTGCCGAATCTCTTCGAGTAAATAGTTTATTTATCATGAAGATGAAAGTTAATCCTCCAAGAGTTGCTGAAGATCAAATCGCGGCTATAAACGATTTGCAGCTCTGGCATGAGAGGTTAGGACATCAGAACAAAACGATATGTCTTAAAGTACCTATAGGTGAATGGAATAGACGTCTCTGATTCAGGTTCCAAGTCTGAGATGTAATGAGCAGAGGATTAAAACTGACTGTTTCAGAGCGTTGTGTTTTCAAAAATGAAGATTGCTCATTGTTATTGGCAATTTTTGTTGATGATGGACTTTTGATTGGAAGGAATCAAACTGAGATGGAGTGTTTGTTAGAGGACATGTCAAAAACATTCCAAATTAAAGTTGAAGAAGAATTAAATACTTTTTTGGGAATGGAAGTTGTAAGATCCGAAGAAGGTATCAAGCTAAAACAAGAAAGATATGTGCAGCGTGTGTTGGAGAGATATAATATGGAAGAATGTAAACCAACTAATACTCCAATAGCGCTATCAGTTGAATCCGTGAAAGAGAGTGATCAGAACAAGTTTCCATTCAGGGAAGCAGTAGGGAATCTATTGTACTTATCAAACAAGACAAGACCAGATATAATACTTGCGGTTGGCTTGGAAAGCAGAAGTGTAGAGCAGCCAAACAAACAGGATTTTGTTAATGTAAAAAGAACATTAAGGTACTTAAAAGGTTCTCAGGACTTAGGAATCGTATTCACACCCAAGGCAAGTCAATCTTCAGTTGTAAAGATAAATGCATACTGTGATGCGGACTATGCAGGAGATGAAAAAACCAGACGAAGCACTACAGGATATGTCATTATGTTGGAAGAAAATCCAATTAGTTGGTGCACAAGAAGGCAACCAATAGTAGCATTATCAAGCACTGAGGCAGAGTAGGCTATATAGCAGCAGCCGATTGTGTAAAAGAGCTGTTATATCTTAAAACTCTCGTGGAAGATCAAAGTACAAAGATGAAACAAAGTGAATTTGTTTGTAGACAATCAAAGTTCGATAAAACTTATGAAGAATGGAGTATTCAATAGAAGAAGCAAACACATTGACGTAAGATATCACTTTTTGGCAGAAAATATCAAATCAGGAAAAATCAGTGTGTCTTACATAAACAGTTCGGACAATGTCGCGGACGTATTTACAAAGCCACTTGGTAACATTAAATTCAATCTTTTTAAAACTCAATTAGTACAGTGAATTAACAGAAATTTTGTGTTTATGAGTTTCCTATTTTGAAAGTTGATTTGTTTAAGAAAAGTGTTTTCTGTTGGAAAAAGAGTTTACATAAAATAAAAAATTAAGGGAAGGTGTTGAGGAATATAATTTTTTATTTTCCTGTGGTCTGTATGAATTTGACAGTTTGATAATTTAAGCAGATGGTTATTATTTTGTTTGGCATGGGAATAAATAATAAACAAATAAAAACGTTGAACAAGTTTCTTATAAAAAGTAAAGAAAAGTAAAACTAAAATTGTGTTTTCTTTTAAAAATGTAAATAGGAGTGGATAAGTCTGTTAATAAAAAGAGGTAATGATATATATATTTATTAATTTACTTCAATTTATAATAAGGTAACTTCATTAATTAATAGTAAAAGTAAAACTCTACGACAAGATCATGAAATACAATTATATTGCAGATATGTGGGCGATATTCTTATTATATTCAATGAAACCGAAGAAAATGAAGCAGATAAAATGATGAAAATCTTCAATGACCACCACCCAAAACTTGCATTCACAAAGGAATTTGAAGTAAAAAGAAAAATAAATTTCCTGGACCTTACACAGGGTTTCCACTCAAACTGAATTTAAAAATTCACGGCTCTTTCACGGTTTTTAAGGTCAATAAGGTTATAAGGAAAATTATGAAATTTACGGTCTAAATATAGGAAAACATTTTGCCGGTCACACAGTTTAATAGAGAATAACAGGGTGGGGGGGGGGGGGATAATGAGGGAAAACTCGGCAGACGCATAGCGCCGGCGGCGGCGGCGGCGCCAGCACAACGGAGAAGTAATTTCTGTACCAATATAATTAAACTGTGTAATATTTTAAGTAAAACAAACAATACTTGACGGAAAAATAATTTGAATTACAATGCAATTAAATAAATTACAACTATTGTACAAAATACGATGTGATTTTAACATTTTTGATTACTTAAGAAAACAGAAAACATTGTACTGACGATTGCGAAACACGCACGCAACTTAAATATTTTTTAATTTTTAACGCCATTGTCTCTTCCTTCCTTCCTTTCTGTCCGCCCACACAATGCGCAGAGTCCAGTGCGCACTGTCGCACTGTATGTTGCCATGACAACCGTGTGTCGTCATAGCAACGAGCCAATCACGCACTGCGTTTTAAGACAACAAACAGCCATGTAATAAAAGACAATATGATAGTCTGCGCTTGCGTATGTTGCCAACCTTTCGATAGTTCATTTATTGCGTCTTGACCGAATTGAAGTTCGTGAATCATCGAAAACTCGAAATATGATCTATATAACACAAATTAAAATAATGTCGTGTTTGTTTAAAAATTAATTGCACGTTATTAATGCACTAATTAATGCATTAATAATAAATTAATGCACGTTATTAATGCATTAATTAATGCACTTCAATTACATTTTTTTGTAAATTTTTTTTGTGAAAGTTGAAAGTGAAAACGTGTTTAAAAATAATTCTTGTTGCCAGTTTTGGACACCGGTTAGGCCCACCTGGTTAATACGCCCCCGGATAATCGGTGTTCTACCGCCCGTAAATGTTAGTTAATGGCACAATGTTGGTCGCCTGCAGGCAGTTTTCCGGCGACCGAAGTTAGGGCCTTGTTATTGTCATTCAAACAGTGCAATGGGTAGTGAGTGATAAGGGATGTAGTGATGGGTGGCGGTCAGGCGAATGACGCACACACACATGTGCGCGTTCTTTAACATACGCGCGCGGGGAAGGAAGTCTGGAAGGGTGTAGAGGGGGAGGGAGAGGCTGACAAAATATAATAACATATGACTTAAAATATTTTTGATGTCATTATATAAAACAGCTTTCTTAGAATTACCTTCATAAATTTCAGTACAGCATCAATTTAGGTAGATTAAATTTATCAGTCATTTGTATTCCAGTATTGTTTCTATGTTTCGTCAAAGCGAAAGGTTAAAACGTTTTGAAACAACATACTGAATTAAGAGCATGTTCAGCAATAATAGTCAATCCATGTGTTACCAGTAGTAATAACTAACTAAGACAACCGGAAACCATTTTCTTTTTAGTACAGTAAACAAAAATTAACAACAGAAAACAATCATTCGCGTTGGGGGAGTGTAGACAATTTTAATATTTTACAACAAACAAACAAGACCAATATTTGTGGCGAATTTGTTCAGACTTATACTCAGAAATGAGTACTCGGTGTAACAATCCAAAGGCATATAGAAACCAAAATACGCAAAAAAGACGTTCGTTCTGGTGTCATTTTTAAAGAGTTAATTTATTGTCACAAAAAATTTATTGTCACAAAAACAGTAAATGATTAGAAACAAGCAGCGGGGACATTGATGCATTAATCGGTAGTTGTGAAAACCGATAATTGAATCGTACAATAGAATGAATGTAAAGAAAAGATTACAAATTAATTAATGAAGAAAGAAATTCACATATTTATTTGCCGCGCAAACATAAACCAATGAGCGTGCGTCTTCAGCTATCTAGTCTTCTCTCTCTTCACCTTTCTATCCTTCCCTCCCCCCTTCAAGGCAACCAATTGCCTTCCGCCATTACCTCCCCACCCCAGTCTCCACCCCCCCTTCCCCAGCCACAGTGGCATCTCAATCTCAGTTTAGCAGGCCCTACCGTCTAGCCCTGTACATACAATCTACGTCTTAAAGTACACAATTGCTGTCTTCGTCTTGGGACTGTGAATCATTTTAATGTCTCTAATAAATGTATACGAATATTTCTCTATAATTTAATAAAAATATTGGCTATTTTCAAATTGGCTGATTTTAAAGGTCTGATGACGAAATTCACGGCTCTTTCCAGGTTTTTTCATGGTTTGCCAAATTCACGGCTTATTCACGGCTTTTACGGTTTCACGGTTGAGTGGGAACCTTGTTACATAAAGAAGAAAACAAGATAATATCGAATTCGAAATTTACAGAAAACCTACCCAGACAAGCACAACAATAAACTTCAAATCCATACATCCCAAAAGCCACAAGACCGCAGCATTTCAGTCAATGTTATATCGAGCCTACAAGATACCTCTTAAGAGAAGAAAACAGAAGAAAATAATTAAAAGCAATAAAAATTATTGCCAGAGAAAATGGATTTTCAAGTAATATGGTTGATGATATCAGAATGAAAGTACAACAGAAAATAAAGAACCAAGAAAAACTTCGTAGAACAACCACATTGAAAAAAGAAGAAGAAGAAACAAACAGATTCAAGAAATATGGGGTCAACATAGCCTTAAAAACACAGAACACCATGAATAGAATATTGAATCCCAAAATAGAAGATTGCAACAGATTTGATACATCTGCAATATACAAAATCAACTTAAGTGACTGTGATAATTTTTATATTGGACAGACTGTCAATTGTGTCAAGAGATTCAAGAACCACGTGTCAGCTTGGAAAAAAAAACAAACCAGAAAGATCGAATGTCGCAAAACACCTTTTAGAAAATAGCCACTCAATAGGAAAAATAGAAGAATCACTCGATATCCTCAAGAATTGCAAAAAAGGGAATATTATGAATGTGTGGGAAGAATTATTTATTTTTAAAGAAAAGTGTAAGGAAAGAGACAAATGAATGAATCAAGCGGAACTTACAGAAACCTGTTTTCGGTTCAACTCTCGGCGACCAATAGGATATAAGGAGGACCGCCATCTTGATCCTGCCAGTCTCTCATTGGGCCTTGTTATATCATGTCAAATTACTGTTTTGAACTAACATATGATTTGGTGTTGTTTACAAATACAGTTCTGTAATGTTTACTTTAATAATTATAAAGTTAGCTTCTTACTTATGTCATTATTTTGAATTAGTTCTAAAATAAAACTTGGTGGCAGCGGCCATTGAATTAGAGTAGGTTGTTTCCTGTCCAATAATTGTCTTTAATATCTGCCCTTAAATCAGTGGAGCCCATGGTATGGGAAGGTGATATGCCCAAGAATTGGGCAAGATTCAAAAGATCGTTTGTGACGTTTCTAAACGGTTATCACGAAAAGTCTAACGATAAAACGAAGATAGCTATGCTACTGCATGAAGGAGGGTCAACTTTACATGATATTTTGATACCCTTCAGCTGAATGATGAAGAAAAGAAAAAGTTTTAAGTTGTCCTGGAAAAGTTGGATGCTCAATTTATCCCTACAATGAATGTTATTTATGAGCGATTTAAATTCTTTACGCGCCGCCAGAGTGTGGACGAGTCATATGAGGCTTTCGCGACAGCACTTAAAGGTTTGAGTATTACCTGTGACTTTGGTGAACTAAAAGACTCTCTTATTCGAGACATAGTTGTTTGTGGAATTAGTGACCGTAAAGTACGGCAGGAGTTACTTTGTGTTAAAGATCTGACCATCGACAAAGCATTAGAACTGTGTAGAGTGCGCGCTGCTGTTGCTAAGAAGTTGTATAATATAAATAAAGAAGTACACGAACGATTAGTAGAAACAACAGTAGACTTTGTAAATAAGGGTAGCAACCGAGCCAGCATGACCAGTAAAGCTTCGATAAATCGTAGTACAGAAAGCAAAGGAAAGCAAAGTGAAGAAGAGAAACCTCAAAAGAAAATTGAATGCAAGTATTGTGGTTATAAATATAAACAATACTACGGAAGATGTCCTGCATATGGAAAGAAATGTGCTAATTGCAGAGGAAAAAACCACTTTGCAGCACTGTGCCCTAAGAGAAACGTTAATGAAGTTGTACAAGGAACTGATATTGATTCGTCTGATTACAATATTGACTTAGTAGAAGTATCAGCAGTTCACAATCAAAAACAAAAGTCTAAAGACTGGTATACAGTAATATTGAAGACAAATGTAAACCAAGAGTTTAATGTTAAAGTGGACACAGGAGCACAATGTAATGTTATGAGTCTTCGGCAGTATCGCATCCTTGGACATGACCCACATAATTTGTTGCCAACTAAATCAGTAATTTCATCTTTTTCTAAAGATATTGTGCCAGTACTTGGAAAATTCTACTTACCCTGTGAATTAAAATCAAAAAATCACATTTTAGAATTTCTTATTGTGGATAGTGACATTTTCAACCTTCTTGGCTTATCATCTTCTGAGAATCTTGGATTAATTAGTCAAGTTGATATGGTAATATCTAAACCTAAATTTCCAGATTTTATACCAGAAAAGTTCTATACCCTCTTTGATGGTGAAGTTGGGTGTATACCAGGACCAGTGAAGATCTCAATTGATCCTAATATAAAGCCAGTAGTTTTGCCTAGTCGGAGAATACCTCATGCCTTAATGCCCAAAGTTAAGGCTGAACTAGATAAAATGGTTAAAAAGGGCATTATAAAGCCTATAACAGAACCGACCGACTGGGTTAGTCAAATGGTTGTCGTGGTTAAAAAAATGGTTCCCTAAGGATCTGCTTAGACCCTGGACCTCTAAATAAAGCGATAAAAAGGGAACATTTTCAGTTTCCTTTGGTGGAGGATATTGCAGCTAGACTGCAGGGTGCAAAGTTCTTTTGCAAGTTAGATGCCCAGTCAGGATTTTGGATGTTACAGCTTGATTCAGAAAGCTCGAAACTGTGCACATTCCAAACACCATGGGGTAGATATTCATTTCTTAGAGTTCCTTTTTAGAATCCGGTCAGCTCCAGAAATATTTCACCGAATTGTAGCAGAAACATTTTCAAACATAAGTAACGTTGAATCATTCCAAGATGATATACTTATATGGGCTAAAACAGAGAAGGAACTTAAAGAAACCCTTTTAAAGGTTCTAGAAACAGCTGCTGAAAAGGGAATCAAGTTTAATCCATCAAAGTGTATTTTTAACGTACAGCAAGTTGAATTTTCGGGACACTCATTTCGACCCAAAGGGATGACGTGTGACTCAGAAAAGATCAAGGCGATCTGTGCTCTGCAACCTCCAAAGAATAAAACTGAACTACAACAGATTCTGGGTGTTTTTAACTATGTGTCCAAGTTCATCAAGAATTTTGCTAATATCGCAGCTCCATTGAGAGAAATACTCAAGAAAGATGTTGACTTCTGTTGGAACACAGCTCATGATGAAATACTGAATTCTCTAAAACAGGCACTGATCAGCGCACTGTCTTGAGCTATTATGATCCAGATGCTAATCTTACCCTTAGTGTTGATGCTAGCTCCTATGCCTTAGGTGCAGCTCTTTTACAAAAAGGGAAACCTGTGGCATACGCATCGCGTACATTGACACCAACACAGAGAGGTTACAGTCAAATAGAAAAGGAGTGCCTTGCTGTGTGTTTTGGAGCTGAAAAGTTCAGGAATTACATTCTAGGTAGGGAGTCGGTGACAGTACAAACAGACCACAAGCCACTGCTTGGAGTGTTTAAAAAACCTTTACACAAAGTATCTGCCAGATTGCAAAGGATGCTGTTGACACTGCAGCCTTACTCATTTAATTTGGTTCATGTACCGGGAAAGGAGTTATAATTAGCTGATCTACTAAGTCGACATGTGTCTGAAACAGGGTGTGATTCTGATACTGAATTTGACTCGGAGTTAGAGTTACAAGTAGCTTTCCTGATGGAACATCTCCCGGTAACCAACCAGTGCCTAAACCGCATAATAAATGCTTCTGAAAATGATAAGACATTTTGTGCGTTGAAAGAACTTATGAAGAATGATTGGTTAACAGAGTACAAAAATCTTGAATAAACTGTAAAACCGTATTATCAACTAAGACATTCATTGACTGAACATGATGAACCAAAACCCTGATCAAGAAACAAACCAGAAAGATCCACAACACCTCCATGCTCCCCATGCTCACTTGATTTCTTGTGAAGTTATGAAGTTATGTAATGTGTATGATTTTTTTTCTCGTGTCTGGTTGACAGAGTTTTAATTCCATCAAGCTTAAAAGCGGAGATGCTTGAGAAGTTACACACCGGTCACCCTGGTATCAGTAGAATAATGAGCAGAGCTGAAATGTCTTTGTTCTGGCTAGGGATTAATCAAGACATTAAAAAATATTTGTAGGGTCTTGCAAGAATTGCCAGAAGTATCAGCCAAATCAAGTTAAACTTCCATTGACATTCAAAGAAGTGCCTGATCTAGTGTGGCAAGAAGTGGCAGGAGATGTTTGTGAAATAAAAAACAAGCAATATCTGGTTTTGGTGGATGCATTGAGTAACTACATTGACAAATTCATTAGTGACAAATTTAAAAAGTGAGGAAGTTATTAAAAAAATGAAATCAATTTTTGCAAGAAATGGGATTCCATTCAAATTCTACTCTGATGGAGCTCTATATTTTAGCTCGGAAATGTTTAGAAGATTTTCCTCTAATTGGGGATTTACTCATGTAATTTCGTCCTAATTACCCTAGGTCAAATGGTTTAGCAGAATCTGCATTGAAAACAGTCAAGAAACTGTTCATCAAGTCTATGGAGGCAAATGAAGACTTGTGTTTAGCTTTGCTCAATCACAGGAATACTCCTCGAGGGAATGTTCAATCACCCGCCTCTAATCTGATAGGTAGGAATTTACGCACAAATATTCCATGTGCTGTGACTAAACTTATTCCTCGCCTTACCTATGCTCACGATCGAGAAGTGTTGAGACAGGAAAAAATGAAGGTAAAAGAAAGGTATGACAGAACAGCCAGGAAAAGACCCCAGTTCACTGCTAGCCAATTAGTTAGGTACAAGAAGACCCCTAATGCTACGTGGTCTCCCGGTATAGTGACTGGAACTGATGGAATAAATTCCTACTGGGTGAAAGGAAGTAGAGAAGGAGACGGGACATACAGAAGGAATGAAATCCATCTGAGACCTAGGAGTGAGATAAACCTGAGACCTAGGAATAACCGTCTTGAGAATCACTAATAGGTCACTCGTCTTGAAGGTGAAGGTTTTATATTATGTTGAATTACTGTTTGAACTAACATATGATTTGGTGTTGTTTACAAATACTGTTCTGTAATGTTTACTTTAATAATTATTAAGTTAGCTTCTTACTTATGTCATTATTTTGAATTATTTATAAAATAAAACTGCCCTGATGATGGTTGGTGTTACCAACCGAAATCGATCGCCATTTTCTATCCTTTATGTATACTTACCATCTTGTATATGAATACATTATAAGTGTAAATATATTTTGAGTCTTGTAAGACGTCTTTTATTTATATCCATTATATCGAACAACACGTATCATGCTAATCAAGAAGTTATTTAACTTATGGATGACATAAACAAAATACATGTTTTTGGCATCCTAGTAGGCAATATAATACATGTAATTGAGTTTCAAAAAAAGGGACTTCCCCATGCTCACATCTTATTGATTTTGAAAGAACAAGATACTCCAAAATTACCAAAACCAAAACATATATACCAAAAAGTATCGGCTGAATTACCAGATAAAGACAAATTTCCTACTTTACTTGCATCTGAAACAAAACACATGATTCATAGACCCTGTGGCTAGTGTAATTTAAACTCGCCGAGTATGAAGGAAAATAAGTGTATGAAAAACTATCCTAAATCCTTTTCAAATTAAACCTTAGCTAACAAAGATGGATACCCTCTGTACCATGAGCTGTTGATCATGAAATTTGGATGAGTTAGAGATAAGTTATATAGTTCTATTCAACCTTAAGTTCAATTTTTTTAAACTTTAATCTAAAGTTCTAAAAAGACACAAAGCTAATTCTGGTATTAA
Source organism: Flexamia atlantica (assembly GCA_035578135.1). Taxonomy (NCBI): domain Eukaryota; kingdom Metazoa; phylum Arthropoda; class Insecta; order Hemiptera; family Cicadellidae; genus Flexamia; species Flexamia atlantica. Next base: position 189,957,079 of record JAQJVK010000001.1, on the reverse strand, counting down.
ATCACCCATCGGATCGTTAGCCTTCTTTAGAAGAAGGCTAGGTGTATTGATCATTTAAATAAAGTTATGGCCTCATCAGAAATGTAATTATAGTACTCAAAAGAAGCTATTAAACAATTTTCATGAATGAATATAAGTTGCCAAACTAAAACTTTAATTTTACTGTACTATTGATTCTTATCAATCTTACAATTTGGATTTCAGATTTATTGTGATTATATTACAACTAGGCACATTAACGTTTTGAATTCAAAATTAGCCTATATATTGCAGGATATAATTCATGTCTGGTTCAATCAAAAGTAATAAAAGAATGTATTTTTACAGTCTATAATGAAACTACGAAGCGTTGTCGTGAGGGGATCTGAGGGCTTCACAGCTAATTGACAGCAATAGCTTTTATTTGAGAGGTACCAGTCAAGAATATCATGGTATAGCATATTTTTCTTCAGATACAACTTCTTATATACTGCTTAAAACTATGATGGATAGGTAACTATTGAATTGTTTTCTGATATTACTATTAGTTGGGAAAATGTGGATTTGATTCCATTTTACACCCATTGAGCTCTTTGGCACTTAACTATCTACATACATAAATAATTTTTTTAAGGAAAATTTGTATTCGACTTGTTGAAAAGCATTAAAATGTTTTATTACTAAAAACCTGAGTTTTGCTTTGTCATTGCCATCTATTTCTTGTTCCATCTTAGTAACGTGTCAGTAATTGTTTGAATTGTACAGATCAAACATTTTAAGTAGGCAATTGGCTGAGAGGTAGGACGTCTGTATTCGCCGTCCAAAAACATCAGGCACTGTTGCGATCCCCATCAGGACCATAAATTGTGGCTAGCCCGTCCCATCCCCTTTGACGATCCCAATTAGGGCTTCCGTGAACGCCCTAGTTCAAAATTCATTATAACAAATATTAGGTTTAGTGATGTTCAATTATATTGTAAGCTTATGCTATTAAATTTCACGTCACAATAATTTCTGTTTTTGGCCCATTTTAGTCAATTTACAAACAACAAAACTTGTCAATATACCAAAGGGTATGCAAAACTTTAACAATTCCAAACTGGGTTCAATCACAATTAGTTGGCAATAGTGTGACTCTAAAAATGAATTTGATTGCAATTGTGATATTTGTACCTTTTGTATTTGTATCTATGAGCAAAAATGTAATGAAATGTAATTGGAGAAATAAATTCTTTCTTTCTTTCTTTCTAATGTTCTTACATAAAAAATATTTGATTATTTCATGGTTGACTGAACCAATGAACTTAACACATAAGGCACCAGTGCCATTAGCTACGTATTATTAATTAGGTTTTAATTGCCGCTATCATAAAAAGTTTGTTTATCTGGCCAGGGCCAGTCCCAGTATGGCCATAAAAATGAGGAAATTTACTGTACACAAAACACTACAGTAGTTGTTCTATCATTTTTCAAAAAACAACTTATCCAATTCAACTTGGTTGTGCCACCTGTCCCCTAGTTAATTTACTGTAAGGAATCAGATAAGAACAAATTTAATGTTCTAATCCAGCAAATATAACTGACTATAGGCCTTGTCACATTGGTAAAGTAGGAGGGCGAGTTAGACTCAACCGTTAACTCAACCGATGTGATGCCGCGTCACTTTACCAAAAAAATATTATGATTACTATTATTAATGAAAATATTATGAAGCGGCTTTGACAGATGTTCGAATCGAGTGATGGGCAAGTTGACAATTAATTCTTAATAATAGTAATCATCTGATCCTAGCGACTCAGCCGAGTTGGACTTGGACGAGTTGTGACACTATGTTGTGTTTTGATTTTTTAAAGGAAATTCATAGCTATCATAAGTTTTAATGAAAATTAATTTTTACCTTAAGCTGGATCAATTTATTTAACACGTTCGCTGCTGGCCACTACATGGCGCGACTGCGCCATGAGCTGAACTAGTGTGTGTGTCGCTACGGCTTAAATGACCCTGGTGGTAATTTTTGGAAATAATGTTTTTTATTGTGGGAAAAGTATGTCCCCAAGAGCTGCAAGGAAATATAGAACGCTTATAAGGAGCTGGCTAATCCATGACAACGTTTAACAACAATGAACGGTGCCGTCCCGGAACGTTCTCAGCTTCTGGCGCCATGTTCCCGGTGATATTCCGGAACATCCGCAGCAGCGAACTGTTAATGGTGGTATAGCCTAGCTGGTCCGTGAATACGAAATCAAGGCTGATTTGAACTTCTCTCTATGTTATATGTTTTGCATCAAATTTTGTGAACATGAAATGAATATAAGCGATATTTTATACATCATATATGCATCTGCATTGAACCAAATCAAGTGAGTGCATCAGCCCCATGAGCTCAAGGTTGCTGGGAGGAGGTTTTCTAAGATCTCTAACAGTGATTGAGTAGGCGAAGGATAATTAAAAAGATTTAAATATAAACTTTTATCATGTTAACAATATATGACGCATGTAATGTAACAATTGCTGTTAAAGTGTAAAAAATCTCAGTCTAGTCTGCCTTACAAACAGTTTGCACAATAGTGTTGACATCGGCCATGCCTCCTGGTCCTTCATCGCCACACATGAGGGTCTTGGAGACACAAGGAATCTCTCTGCAACAGACCAATGATTCTTGTTATTAATATTTAAAGTTTGATCAATTATGAATGTTTCAATATTACATGTGAAGCCCCTTTCACTTGATGTGGTTTTGATGCGACCTGTGTTGTACGATAAGGTGTCGTCCAATTCGGATTTGTATGTAATCTTGTAGGTGCTTCCCGTGACGCAACAGCGTGTCGCATGACTCCTCGTCAGAGGACATCTGCCGCATATATATCGCATTGTGAGAAAGGGACCTAATGAAATAAAATTTTCTTTCTTCTTATGATTTTGATGACCTCCATGATTCTAAATACCCTGATCGAAATGAGCCTGTGTACACAGTGAATTAAAAACAATATGTACTTTTTTTGTATGTTAACACATATCATAAAAGTGATTTTAGGAAATTATATGTTTTACACTATTTATTTAAAGTAGTCCTAAGCATACTTTTTTATTTATTCCAGAGCATTTACCTGAAATAAAGTAAATTGAAATGGGAAATGAAAACAACCAAAAACCTTCCATCCAAATGACCGTCCTGTTGTTTAATGACAATTAAGTAATTTATTCAATGCCTATAAATTTGTTTATAAAACAAATCTAATGTCAGTCCTTTCAATTCAGTTTTAGCTGGACCACAATAAGGGCAACAATGAAAGCAAACTTAACCTAACCAATCTCCCCATACAGTAAACCCTCTATAATCCGGCACTGCGCCAGTCCGGCACTCCAGTAATCCGCCGTTTTTTGACGGCCGTGGTGGGGGATTCAAGTTGAGACACGTCGCTCAAACTATTGTAAACAAACAACTAACATCAGTCAGTTGCTTCGTTGTCGTGTAATTTACCCGCCGCGGCGTATGGTCGGACACACACGTGGCGATTTTACAGCCGCGGTGAAACTTCCGCTCGACTGTAGTGCGTAGATTTAAATGGACGCTTACACACAAGGCGGTAGGAATACCGCGCGACAATAATGCCGCGGTCCATTTAAATCTATGCACTACGGGCGAGCGGCAGTTTCGCCGAGGCAATAAAAATCGCTCCATGTGTCTCCGGCCTATTTTTTCAAGTTTTATTAATAGTACATGGAGCGGTGACAGTGCGTAGTGCGTAACAGTTTGCGTAATGCGTTGTACAGTAGTGCTTAGAAGCAAAAGAAAATTGACAGTTCTTTTACTCCAATGGATGAATAAGGCGTTCTAAATCACTATTGTCCTGTATCGTAAGTTTAAGGTTATGTTTATTTTTAGCTTCTGGTGTGTACGGTGCTACATGCAGTATTAAAATTTTACTTTTTAAAGATAATTTTAAAATGGTGTTTGGTTTTGATATGTAACATAATAGTGTCCAGGCCCAATAAAAACGTGTTTTATGTTTTACAATGTTTTTATTCATAACCATCCAGTAATCCGGCATTTTCACTGATCCGCCAGTACACTGGTCCCATATCTGCCGGATTAGTGAGAGTCTACTGTACTACCCTTAAATTTCGAGAAAACCATATTAATTCTATACTCAAATGAAAGGTCTCTGTGAGAAAATCCCAGAAAAAGTAATAGTTTTTTACAACATTTAAAAAAAGGTCTGAAAAGCTGATACATTTGTTTTTACAGTTCACTCCCAATCATCTGAGCCCCGATTATCCAAAGACTCTGGGTTATCCGAGGTTGTCCTAAACTAAAACGTATAGATATCTTTAATTTCGATTGGAACATAATAACGTAATTTACATGTATTTTGTTTAAAGAGATGTTAAAAATTATTTTTTAGTTTATTCATTTATTGAAGTTAATAATTTTAACAAACATTTTTAAGTATAACTTTAGCAAAGCACAGTATTACTTAAAGACTAAATAGGCACTTACATCGGTCTAAACAGTTCAATGTACTATAGTAATACACTACATATGTTTCGCCATTATTATGGCATTATCAATTGCTGTTCCTTACAAAAACATAATAAACGACTTGTCAAAGTTTAAAATTGAACATAAAAACGATACACAAACACGAATAAAAATACATAGTTTATTTAGTAGGCCTACTACACACACTCCAGGCACTGACAAGAAGCAGACTGACTTGAATTCATGTGGCCCTAGTCTCTCCTCAGTTATCAGGTGAACAAAGGTCATTTTGCTGTTGTCCAGTGTGTTTTGAGATATGATGGCATTAAATATTAAATGGGAACTGAAATTTAGTTTTTCATTTAAAATATTTTTGTTTTCTTCATTGTGGTTAAAGCTTTTATTTATTTCAAATTTTTCCAGGGAATACAGTCTAGTATTTCCTTTGTTGCAAAAATGTAGAATTTCTAAACTATTGCTGATTTCATCTGTGGTGTCAACTTGTGGTGAAACAAACGCTAATTATAAGGGTTCAAAAACAATAATCATAAAACAGAAATAGCTACCCTAAAGTATAAACTGGGACGACGCGATGTACGATAATACAAAGAAACATTTCTGCTAGAAAAAATACAGTACGTTCTGCTACTTCTGAACTTGATACAGGCTACCAGCTTAACTTCGTGTAACATTGACGATTGCACGCTCATTGACTTTCCGCTAAAGTGAGTATTTTATAGGTCCGAGATTTTGTCGACATGGTCACTACACTTATTTAATGTTACGTAAAAACTATCAAACACTTAAAAACAAGACACTGCACAAATAAAAAAAAACACCTTGTTTGGAGGACGATCGAAAACAACGGAATGCTGCAATGGAATTCAGAAGTTAGTTTGGTTGGTGGGGGTGGGAAGGGGGTCGCAGTGTTGAGTAGCCTTTGTGTCGACCGACATAGAAAACTGCGCATCAGGTCTGGCGCATGGCTCGTCTGCCGGGAGCCGTTCTACACAGAATCAAGCGCGAAAAGACTAGTGGCGCTGCCACGGCGAGCGCAACACTTTTCCGAACCCAATCAGGGTTCTGTACTGTTTTACTGTTTTAGTTTACATTATTGGTGTCGAGTTACAAGCGATGTTGGGGCAGGGTGGGAAGCCTGGGAGGTAGAAGGGATGAGTCATTTGACCATAACCTGACACACCATAGGTCTGGCGATAATTTTTTATTGAACGTCATAGTAAAACGTGTTTCCAATGAATTTGTAACTATTCCCAGTCGTGGAATGAAATTGATGTTTCTTAATTTGGCACTTAAAAAATTTGAATTATCCAAAATAAAATTTGAATTATCTATGATTTTTTAGCATCGTTTCAATACAAAATGCCAGGGACCAAGAAAAATATTTGAATTAAAGAAGATTTCGAATTATCCAGTTTCCACTGTATTTTCCTCTGTATTCACATTGGTCTTGTTACTAACATTGTTAATAAATTAATCGTCAACTAATAAATTACTAATAAATTTAGAGCACATTGTTATTTCTGTATTTCAGTTAAATGAATTTCATTTATTTATTTTTATAATGTTATTATTAATTGCTTTGAGCTGATTAAATTGAGCTGATGTGACGATGAAAAATAATGGCAAATCTGTTAATAATCAAATAGGTTTTTCGTGCGTATGTGTGAGTGAATGTTGTGTGCGTGAGTTGCCCGCGGCCCGGCCATCGTGGCTGTCTGTCACTCGCTGCCTGCTGTGTCGTCGCGGTGGCAACTGATAACGCTGCCCCAGCCCAGCCCGCCCTCCCCCTCCCCATATTACCTTCTCAGTTTCTCTCCATGTTAATGCTCAATCGCTTTTTTGTCATATTGACGAGTTTTCCTACCTTCTAATACAAATTAATATTCATTTGCAGTAACATAAGTTAACAAGACTATGATAGATTTTTTTTTCTTTTAAGAATTGATGATTGTATTTTTAGGTAGTTTAAGATTACTTTGACAATGTCAACTGTTTTTACAGCTTGTGCTATAACTTGTAAACGTTTATGTGACAATAAAGAGCTATTTATTTATTTATTTAAGGTTATACAAATTTGTGATGTGGAAAATGAAAAGGGACCCCTCGTCAGAATTTCCAAATTTGATTTTTTTGTTGTGAACAATTTCAAATAGATCAAATTTTTGTTTACTGAGGTACTGGCATTTGAATTTCATCAATTCAAAACAGGAATATTGAGCGACCAAGGACCAAATGTTCAAACATTTACAAATCTTTATCATTAAAAAAGTTATCAATATAAAGTAAAAAATTAGATATTTGAAACCAAAAAAAAAATGTAATGCACTTCCACTATCATGGTTAAAATTAAGCATTTCTACTGAAGTAAGCTCACGAGTGTGAGAATGAGATTAAAAGGTGCTAGGCAGCAGACAATAACGGGGGTGCTCTGCAGATTGCATCGTTTTTGTCCCACAAACTTGAGCTTCCTAGAGTAGTGAGAATCTGAGAAGTTGGAAATGGAACTAAAGTTGGAAGGCAGAATATCAGGGGATTGCGGAGAAACAGCATCTAGACGTTGGTTTTCGCATCTAGACTATATTCTTCTCATCATTTTTTTGTGTTTAGCCCCAGAACTGGATATGAACATAAAACTGTGATTTTACATACCTGATCAATCCAGTTCAATTCTTATTATAATCTCATGGATTATTGCAATTTCGGCCAGACTGATACTTGCTGGCCAGCATGCATGTTAAATCCAAGTTCTTGACCAATTTTTAAATTTACTAAGTGTTTTAGATGTTTTTATTTTTTAAAAAGTTGACAACTCTTAAAGAAGCTAAGTTTTCTTACAAAAGGATCTGATGATGGCATTTATGCCGAAATTGCAATAATCCATGAGATTATTATAATAATTGAACAATAGATCCACTTTTTATGTTCATTGGACTAACTGCTAAAATTAACTAAATAATCATGCACAGGAAATATTGAAGAATCTTTATATTAACAGACAAGCATTTTTTCCATAAGGTTTTTGTACTCCTTTTTTCACAGCCTGTGTGCAACGTAGCAAAAATCTAAGCACACCGATAGAATTGTATTTTCCTGTAGATGTGCAGAATCCCATTGAAATTTATATTAGTCTTTTAGAAATGTAGAAAATTCAATTTAAAATTTCAAAAAAATTAACATTAGCCTTATGAGTTGCTGTTTTGGTGATATTATAACAACCAAATGTATAGTTCGTGTCAGAAAGGAAAAGAGAGTGTCGGACCGGTCCAGGTAGGCCCGGGCAGCCCTAATCCGCTGTTGTCACAACGCCTATTGTTGTGAGGCCGGCCGGCGACGGGGGTGGGCAGCCCCCACGCCTGAGTCATTGAATGCGGGCCGCTTCGAAATTCCTTATACCAGGAATTACTCAAGAAATAACTCGCCGGCCGGCCTCACGACAATAGGTGTTGTGACAACAGTGGATTAGGGCTGCCCGGGCCTACCTGGACCGGTCCGACACTCTCTTTTCCTTTCTGACACGAACTATAAACAAAGTTAGCATCATATGTAGCTGTTATCACATTCTATTTTTCGTAGAGTAAAGATTAAGCGTACTTGTTAGAAACATTAAGCCAAAGTTAATTGGGGCATGGAGTGAAAATATAGAATTTGATTGAAATCAGGACTACTTAGAGAAGATTAGGGATATCATACTCAAATGTGTTCCATTTTACATATATGTGGAAAAATAAAGTTTACTTGCTTAAATAAGATTAAGAGATAAGCATTTTCTGATAAAAAGGGAAGAAAAAAGTACATCAAGTTAAGTTTCTACCATCCAATGTACTAACTGACATGCAACCGGCAGGGCCGGTGACGGGGGGGGGGGGGGGCAAATGCACAGGGGCCTGGACTCACAGGGGGCCCAGATCCACGCGAGATTAGTAAAAATGGGGCCCAGAATCGAGATGAGTAAAAAAAGGCGGGTTTCTCAATTGCACAGGGGCCCGAAAATCCTGTCACCTGGCTTGGCAACCGGAGTATAAATGGACACATTATATTCAAATTTTGTTTTTATTGGTGAATAATGGGTAAAATATATATTACATTTTAGTGATAATAATAGAGGGAAGGAGGGAAAAAGTTCCAAATAGTAGGAAAGAAGGGAGGAGAGTTGGTAAGAAGAGAATGAAGGAGAAAAGGAGGGAAAAGAGGAAAGAAGGTCGGAAGTAGAGAGTGAGGAATTAATGGAGGGAGGGAGAGAACTGTGGTAAGGGGTGTACAGGATAAACTGATTTGATGACTGAAGTTTTACTTTCCTCTGATTCAATAATTATTCTTAAAAAAATAAACATGAAATCTTAATAAAATAGTAAAATAGTTACTTAATAGTTACTTAATATCTTAGTAAAATAGTTTTTTTTTTAATAAATCTTAATAAAATACTAATTACTAAAAATCATGCCATAAGCCAGAAATGAAGTAAAATAATTACTCAAGGACTGAGTCTTTCTCTTTTGTTTTTTGGCCCCTGGTTTGGTTATATTATGTGTTTACATGGAAAATATGTACTATATGAAATGAATTTAGAAACACATTGGTTTATGCGGGGATTATTTATAAAATTAGCTGTCGCTATTTGTCACTTGAAAATTGGTCGAATTTTAGACCACTGGCGATCTCTAGTTATATTTAGTGAGTCAGTGGCGCAGTTGGTAGTGCACTCAGCCTCGGAACTGAGGCTTTATAGCGTCGCAGGTTCGAGACTCGGGCATGTCGCATACTTTTAGCAGTACTGTTCACCTTCGTACTGTATCGGCTCACTACTTGCCTTTGCTTGATAACGTCCACGCACAGATCAATAGTCTATGTGGGCAGGGCAAAGGTAAGGTGAAAAAGAAGCCGCCAAAAAATATTCAATCGAAACCTAAAAATCAATATTCTTTACCTGATGTGGGTAAAATGCTTGTAGTGGAAAATTTCATTAAGCGACAAAAGGTCTCATTTTACTTCCTCATTAGATATATACCTGTATCCCCATGATTTGAGCTGGGTGACTTGATCAGACGTGATGGGATGCTGCCACATTCTTGTATTCATAGCTGGGCAGAAGTATAAGGGTTTCTGAAGATCCCATGCTCTTACAATGCACGTCAACAAATTATCACATAGACCCTGTGCAATAGTCACTATTAGAAAATCAACTAGGTTTAAACACATTTTGCTAATCAGACCTCAGCAAATCATCTCGTATCAGTTCCAAGAAGGGCACTGATATAAGATATTTCAAATCAAGTATGATTTTATTGTCAAAGTAAAAGAAAATAAAAGCACTGTGTGGCTTCAACTGATAATTTTATAAGGATCATTACAGTAACTATAAACTGAGCAGTAAATTAACAAAAAGGTTAAAATATATTTTGCACTGAATATTCTTGTTATAAAATAATTATTTTTAGTTCACTATTTATATTTAATATTCTCACTACAAATAATTATTACTAATATGTATCTTTAGGTAAAATTAGCAGCAGACCTGCGTACTCAGCAAATCGCAAATGCTTAAATAAATCATTTCAAATAATGTAAAACATAAATCCTAAAATTAGCGTACAACAATTTTCTCCATAAGAATAACATTGAAAATGAGTATGCAGGTTTGCTGACATGCAAATTTGAAAATAAAAGATTTTTGCATTAATGCAGTAGATATCAAATAGATGAAGTTTTATTCAGATATGTAGAGAAATAAATGAGATACAGAATTTCATTTGTTTCACATAAGGTTAACAGTGGGACAATATACTGAGTTTACCACTTGCGATATCTCAGTAACCAGTGGACAAAGAGCAATAATTAAAAATTATTTGCTTTTAAAAGTTAGTTTTTTATACAGTACACCTCGGATTATCCGGACCCCATATTATCCGGATCCCGGATTATCCAGACCGGTCCATCCGAGAAATTCAAAAATTAAAATCACGGTAAAAACATGATTTTGGCGAGTTTACGGGGGTAATGCGCCTTCTAAAAGTAAAATGCAAACATAATAGATTACTGTACGCATTTTGAATCACATTGTCTAAACAGTACATTACAGCATTTTGTGGACATAGTTTTCTGGATTGCTACTTGGGGCGCTGTCAGTGATCAACAAAGACGTAGGCCTACGGCAATTTTGCAAGTTAGTTTATTGCTGGCATTTGACGTGTTATGTTATTTCTTAAGAATAGTTACTGTAATAAGTTTTGAGTTACTTTAAGTTTCGTCATTATTATTCTAAGTTTGAGTCATTTTGAGTTATGATTATTTAATCTTAATAAATTAAATAATTTAATCTGGCGTTTTATTCCAAACCTAAATCGAAAGTAAGGTAAAAGTTAACATTATATTCGTACGATTAATAATGAATTTTAGGTCTTAAACTTGTTTCAACATTAAACCCCTGTAAAATTTGAAAGATTAATGAAAGATTAATATGTTGTACAGTCTTGATACGCCGTTTTCAGCATCAATTTAGCAGGGGCTAAGCTACGCATTCTCTATTTAGGCGATACTGTAATGACCTCGGATTATCCGGATTTTTTGTTATCTGGATCGGTGTTCCGCCACATTAATCCGGATAATCCGAGGTGTACTGTATATTAAAAACCAAAAAAATTATTTTTGGGGTGTATTCCTTCTGATGGTTCGATCAAGCTGATTTTTGAACTCATCCGAACAATTACTACTTTCGGGCAATTAAGTACGAGATGTGACACTCAACCAGACAAAAAAAAAACACTTTTCAAGAGCTCAATGTTTATATTTTCTCAAATTCCAAATAAAAAATTGTCCTTTTGCAATTTTGCTCTCAATTTTGATCAATTGTTCTCTATCACCTTCTAAACTGTTATTATTGTTGACATTTTTAGTATGTAATACAGTGAAGTATTTCAAATAGGAGGTAACTTGAGTCATCTTCAAGACATTCTAAGATTTTTTATGTTGTAAATTTACTAATTACCTTTACATTCATGGTCTTGGGCTTAGGTCTTACCATGTGACTTATGGTAATAGCTCCCCCCTATGGGGGAAATTCTCTAGTACTGGGTGCAGCAAAAAAACCGACACAATTTAAATTACGAATAACTCAAAGATGATCAGGGGTACAATAGGTTTTATTGGTTATTACAGACTATTATTAATTGCCATTAACGAAAAACTATATAATAACATCAAAATTTACCAGTTTAGGTTTTTTAAAGACTACGCCCGTCAAATGGTGTCCTTGTTTGAATAAGAATTCTTCCAGTCTCGCACCAAAACTGTCAAACACTTTACTAAGCATTTCAGGGGTGAGGATGGCAATCTCTTGCGTTAGTTTGCCCAATGTGCGAGGCTTACTTATGTAAACTCTAGATTTTAAGTAGCCCCACAAAAAAAGTCATAGACGCTCAGATCAGGGGAGTGTGTTGGCCGCGCGATATCCCCGAAACGTGAGATTAAATTTATCAGTATTTAAATTAATCATTTATTTGTTCAGTAAATCTATGACGCTTTTGCGTGGTCAGTGGGCTTTAATTGCTGAACAATAGCCAACTTGTATGGATGGAAATTCAGATCTTTATTCAAAATTCGCCTTACCGAGCGGTCAGACATATTCAAAGCACTAGCTTGTTTTCGGGCGGCCCTGCGAGGACTGTTTTCCCACAGCTGCACGAACTCTGTTGATGTTCTCTGGTGCCCGAGCTAATCTTGGACGGCCTGTTGGCTTCTTTTTTAAAGCAGAGCCCCTTGTTCTTAAGTTAGTTACCCACCGCATGATTGTTTTACGCGATGGAACTTTTCCATGTCGACCTAACTGAAAGTTTGCACGAAACTGCCGCTGGGCAGCGATGGTTGAATCACCACTTTTAAAATATGCTCCAATATCAAAAGCCCTTTGCTCAGGCGACCACTGCTCCATTATGACTAAAATGGCATTATGTTGGCGTTGCAACAATACTATTCCCACTTCCCCCGGACGTTCCGCCGCTGAGCGGTGCGCGGAAGAAAGTAGGTAGATTTTTTTGCCGCACCCGGTATGTTGATGCTTTACACATTTTTGCGAATTTTTTCAATACTAACTTTTTGTACTGAATTTTAAACATGAACAGCAAAATAAATGTATTGTATCATAATTTACTTTGTTGTTTAATTTTTTTCACCTCCTGAAAAATTAACTTTTGTCATCAGCAATTTTGTTGGTTAGAGCCCTTAACCCTTGAGCGGGCGCACGCAGAGTTCTCCTCCGCACGTGTTTTTTTATTAAAATATAAACAAGCATAATGGGTGTCGGTAGCCATGTCCGGCTTTGTATCTCACACGCCTCATTCCAGGAAGCCCCTAAAGCTATTTATACTTTCACACACCCCCTCGGTACCTTTTTATTTGCAATTCAGTGATGCCATGTCAGTTTGCGGAGTGCCCTCTCTTGTAACACAGACAGTGATTCCTATCTATACTAGAAAATTACTTAGTATGTTCAGTTGCATTATTACACCTATTAAGTTGAACAAATTAATTGTATCCACAATGAAATGTGATTCCTATTGAAGTTTGTCAACATTTAAATACAATATTTAAAGTGATACCTATTCTATACTAGAAAATTACTTACTATGTTAAATAGAACGATTACACCGATTAATTTGAACAATTAATTGTATCAACGATGAAATGTGTTTCCTAATGAAGTCTTTCAACATTTAAAAACAATATTTCGGTATAAATCAAGTAAAAAGGGTAAAATTTATGCAATTTAATGGTGGGGGGTAAAACTCTGCATGCACCTGCTGCCGTTTTACCGGTGAAGTGCCCGCTCAAGGGTTAACATTATGAAATTGTTTTATTGGGGGGGGACAAAGAAAATTGCTTTTGGAATTTCGGAAACTGGCCCAAAATTACAAGTTTCCAAAACCTGTTTTTAATTTCTCATTATTTGGGACTTGAGGGAAAAATTTTTTTTGTTACATATATGTTTACAACTTACATTAGCCATTTTTGCAAGTGTGTTGGCGTCTAATGGAGCTATGACAAAAACATCTGCCCATCGGCCAAGCTCAATGTGAAGTACAGGATCTCCTCTTTTCTGCCAAGCTGACCACTCATCTTGGTCAACGTGCACTTTTACATCAGGGGCAATATCCTTAAGAGACACGAAGTGAACAGCACTCTGTGTCATCACAACTTCCACTTCACAGTTGGTTTCTTGAAAATGCTTGATTAAAAGGGATAATTTAATTGTCGCAACACTTCCACAGCAACCTATTAAAACCTTTTTTCTTTCCATGTCTTAAATTTACTGATCGTAGGTGAATGTAAGATGATTGAATAAATCACTTACACTTTATGTTTTACTGTTTTCCTGTGTCACTTAATTCTACATCATTGAGTCCTAGTTTTGACCAATCTTCTTTTGCCATAAGATTGTTATCCATTCTACATTGCAGATATGCTTTAGCTTCTTGCCGACAGTTGGAATTATTATTGCTATTTTCATTCAAACAAATCATATATTTCAACATAACATTTTTACATTGACCCTCGTGATCCAAAGGGAAGCTCCCCTTTTCTGGAGGACTGGGAGTGAAAACTTTATTTGAAAAAGTAAAGGAGGACATGAGTTACAGACGATTTTGTTAAATTTACCTCGAATCTGCTTTACACCTGAAACAAATAAACATTAAATGGTTGCTCGGGGCATTTATATTAAACTAACAGATATTGCCGTTTCGCCCATTGATAGGATATAGCTAATTTTTGAGGTGGCAGCTTGGGAGCTGGTGAATTCACTCAAAATTGAAATAATAACGTGAAACGATTCCTCTAAAAGTTGTTTCCTTAAAATTAGCAAATCGTATAAGTTAGCTACACTCCATTTGCCAGCAAAGAGAGTGAGAGATAACTGGGATATAAAACCAAAAGAAAGATGCTAACAGGGCCTGATTGAGAGAGGTGTTGCTCCCCATTTCGCCCCTTTACTCCCCCCCCCCCCCCATAACTATATGTGGGCTATATATGGTATATATAATGAAATTATTAATTTAATTCTTCTAGATCTAATACCTCAAAAAACTAAATCTAACTTGAAAACTAACAAAAAGCTTATCCAGTTACTGGTCAGTGCACACAAAGAAACTTTTCAGAATCATACATTTCTGTGTGTTCACTAAAATAGGACAGTAAGGTAGTTTTTATACTCGGGTATTATAAGGAATAGTGGGTACACTGTATTGTACATTTATTTATTTATTTATACAATTTACAATGCTTAAGTGCAGCAATCGCCAGTTACACTATAGCATTAAAATAGTTTTATATAACAAAAGAAAACATGCAAACTTTCAAAATAAGTTGACAACAGTGTTGGTAAAAAGTCTGCTCCTTGCTTTAAATATTTTAAATTACAATAAATATTCCGCTTACATCAATCCATAACGAACGAGAAAAAATTAATAAATATCAACAATTTACAACAAAAATAGTTTTCATTAATAAATCAACTTCATACATCAATAAATAAGACGAGCATTAACATTAACATAAATAAACACAAGCAAAAAATAAAATTTATTTGGGGACCAGGGTGTCTACCAAATTTCATATATGAAATTCCCGACTTTTCCCAACAGTTTAAAAAATTCCCGACCATTGGAAACATGACCATTACCTCCTATAGCGAATACTCTAGCACAATATTTGTAAATTAATATATTTTGATGGCTGCAATGCAAGCGAAAGTTTGCCAAAAGATGAGCAAGATGACCTCAATAAGTCCAAAAGATTTGCCAGCCGTAATGCGACTGAGATTTTCAGCTGAGGAAAGAATGAGTGATTTTCCGGCTGCGATGTGACCAAGAGATTCTCCGGCCATGGTATAAACGACCGAGATTTGACAGCCATGATGCGCCAGATAGATTTGCCGGCCGCAATACGACCAAATCATGTTACGGCTATGAAATGAGTAAGCGACACAATACAATCAAGGAACAATCGGTCACACGACAACCGAAAAACAAGCAAAAGATTTCCGGCCGCAATAAGACCAAAAGATTTGCCGACCATGTTATAAATTAAAGTATCTCTTGTCTAGAAAAAATTTAACGATTTTCTTGTCGCATTACGACCGAGTTATGATGGCTGCTAAAAGAGCAAGAAATTCGTCTGCTGCGAAAAAACCCAAAAATTTTTCATTCCCAAAACGAGTGAGCGATTTTCCGGCCGCAATATGATCGAGGTCTAATGGCCGCGAAATGAGTAAGGAACTCATTGGCCGCGATGCGACCAAGAGATTTACCGGCCGCAAAACAAGCAAAAGATTTCCGATCGCGACAAGACCGAGAATCTTGCCGGCTACGGTATAAATGATAGATATTCTGTCCGCGAAATAACGAGCGATTTTCTTATCGCAATACGATCGAGAGATGTGACGGCCACGAAAAGAGAAAAAAAATTTGTCTACCACGAGGCAACCGAAAAATCTTTTGGTCCTAAATTGAGTGAGCGATTTTCTGGCCGCAATACGACCGAGAGGTCTAACGCTCGCGAAAACAGGATGAAGTCATCGGCCAAGATGTGACCAAGAGATTTGCCTGTCATAAAACAAGCGAAAGATTTCCGGCCGCCATAAAAGCGAAAAATGTGATGGCCGCGAAAAGAGCGAGATATTTGACAGCCCCAATGTGACCGAGAAGTTTCCTGGCCCCGAAACGACCGAGGGATTTGCCGGCATTGTAATAGATTTTCTGACCTTCATGTGGCCAATAGATGTGATAGTCACGAAAGGAGCACAAGATTTTAAGGTAGCAATACTATCGAGAGATGTGTCGACCGCGTAAAGAGCGAGACTTGTCAGCCGCGAAACGAGCGAGCGATTTTACAGCTGTAATAGGACCGAGAAACTTGCGGCAGCGGTATAAACGACAGATTTTTTGGTCGCGATATAGCTAAAAATTTGTCTGCCACGATTTGTTGGAAAGATTTGCCGGCTGAGACGATGACAATAACGAAGAAAACGGCTATTTCGTTTTGTTTTATAGCCAAATCTGAATTTCCTGACCAAAGTTGAAATTCATTGCTTTTTCCCAACTATTCCCGATCTTACAAAATTCCCAATATTTTCCCGATATCCCGACTGGTAGACACCCTGGGGACTATATATTGGATTAGGGCATTTTTACCTATTGCGGTTATCGTGAGTAATTGGCGGGGGTAGGCCTTTAAGATCATAAGGCAAACAAAAACTCCTGAGACAACAGTAGCCATTAATGGAGTCCGCGTAATTGCCGCCTTCGCCATCATCGTCAGGTGTGGCAAAAGACTCATCATATTAGGTGAAATACTAATGGTAAAAAAGTCACGATGTTAAAATGCGGCATACGATTATCGTCTTCTCATTGCCATGTACGGTACTTTAACACTATTCGTCTGTCGAACAATCTCGTAGTAGCATCGCGGCAAATGAAAATCGTCTGCCGGACAATCTTGTAGTAGCTTCGCGGCAGATGAAAATCTTTTACTTACGTTGTGTGAGAACCAAGTCTCGCCGTCAAATCTAGGTAGATTTATGATAAGTTTGTCTAATTTTGGAGATCAAATTTTTCCTGTAATATTGGTCTTTTTGGAAATTTTTTTTCCAAGGTTAAGAACGTATAATTCTTGAATTACTTTCTCATCTGTTTTTTTTTATGTTAGGCCTACTATACAGGGTGTCCCATAAGTAAAGTGCCAAACTTCGGGAATAGGTTATATGGGTAAAAATAAAGATAAAATGAAGAATAAGTTTTTTTCCAAAAACCCCTTTGTTTACCAGATATCCGCCATTTTGTATTTTTTACAAAATATTTTTTTCCTCCCAAGTTTTTTAATCGATTTTTTTGAAACTCGGTATGCCTCTGTATCTAGTCAAGTTTAGTTTATGAAAAAATAATATCGAGAGATGTGTCGACCGCGTAAAGAGCGAGACTTGTCAGCCGCGAAACGAGCGATCGATTTTACAGCTGTAATAGGACCGAGAAACTTGCGGCAGCGGTATAAACGACAGATTTTTTGGTCGCGATATAGCTAAAAATTTGTCTGCCACGATTTGTTGGAAAGATTTGCCGGCTGAGACGATGACAATAACGAAAAAAACGGCTATTTCGTTTTGTTTTATAGCCAAATCTGAATTTCCTGACCAAAGTTGAAATTCATTGCTTTTTCCCAACTATTCCCGACCTTACAAAATTCCCAATATTTTCCCGATATCCCGACTGGTAGACACCCTGGGGACTATATATTGGATTAGGGCATTTTTACCTATTGCGGTTATCGTGAGTAATTGGCGGGGGTAGGCCTTCAAGAACATAAGGCAAACAAAAACTCCTGAGACAACAGTAGCCATTAATGGAGTCTGCGTAATTGCCGCCTTCGCCATCGTCGTCAGGTGTGGCAAAAGACTCATCATATTAGGTGAAATACTAATGGTAAAAAAAGTCACGATGTTAAAATGCGGCATACGATTATCGTCTTCTCATTGCCATGTACGGTACTTTAACACTATTCGTCTGTCGAACAATCTCGTAGTAGCATCGCGGCAAATGAAAATCGTCTGCCGGACAATCTTTTAGTAGCTTCGCGGCAGATGAAAATCTTTTACTTACGTTGTGTGAGAACCAAGTCTCGCCGTCAAATCTAGGTAGATTTATGATAAGTTTGTCTAATTTTGGAGATCAAATTTTTCCTGTAATATTGGTCTTTTTGGAAAATTTATTTTCCAAGGTTAAGAACGTATAATTCTTGAATTACTTTCTCATCTGTTTTTTTTTATGTTAGGCCTACTATACAGGGTGTCCCATAAGTAAAGTGCCAAACTTCGGGAATAGGTTATATGGGTAAAAATAAAGATAAAATGAAGAATAAGTTTTTTTCCAAAAACCCCTTTGTTTACCAGATATCCGCCATTTTGTATTTTTTACAAAATATTTTTTTTCTCCCAAGTTTTTTAATCGATTTTTTTGAAACTCGGTATGCCTCTGTATCTAGTCAAGTTTAGTTTATGAAAAAATAATATCGAGAGGTTTGTCGACCGCGTAAAGAGCGAGACTTGTCAGCCGCGAAACGAGCGAGCGATTTTACAGCTGTAATAGGACCGAGAAACTTGCGGCAGCGGTATAAACGACAGATTTTTTGGTCGCGATATAGCTAAAAATTTGTCTGCCACGATTTGTTGGAAAGATTTGCCGGCTGAGACGATGACAATAACGAAAAAAACGGCTATTTCGTTTTGTTTTATAGCCAAATCTGAATTTCCTGACCAAAGTTGAAATTCATTGCTTTTTCCCAACTATTCCAGACCTTACAAAATTCCCAATATTTTCCCGATATCCCGACTGGTAGACACCCTGGGGACTATATATTGGATTAGGGCATTTTTACCTATTGCGGTTATCGTGAGTAATTGGCAGGGGTAGGCCTTTAAGAACATAAGGCAAACAAAAACTCCTGAGACAACAGTAGCCATTAATGGAGTCCGCGTAATTGCCGCCTTCGCCATCATCGTCAGGTGTGGCAAAAGACTCATCATATTAGGTGAAATACTAATGGTAAAAAAAGTCACGATGTTAAAATGCGGCATACGATTATCGTCTTCTCATTGCCATGTACGGTACTTTAACACTATTCGTCTGTCGAACAATCTCGTAGTAGCATCGCGGCAAATGAAAATCGTCTGCCGGACAATCTTGTAGTAGCTTCGCGGCAGATGAAAATCTTTTGCTTATGTTGTGTGAGAACCAAGTCTCGCCGTCAAATCTAGGTAGATTTATGATAAGTTTGTCTAATTTTGGAGATCAAATTTTTCCTGTAATATTGGTCTTTTTGGAAATTTTTTTTCCAAGGTTAAGAACGTATAATTCTTGAATTACTTTCTCATCTGTTTTTTTTTATGTTAGGCCTACTATACAGGGTGTCCCATAAGTAAAGTGCCAAACTTCGGGAATAGGTTATATGGGTAAAAATAAAGATAAAATGAAGAATAAGTTTTTTTCAAAAACCCTTTGTTTACCAGATATCCGCCATTTTGTATTTTTTACAAAATATTTTTTTTCTCCCAAGTTTTTTAATCGATTTTTTTGAAACTCAGTATGCCTCTGCATCTAGTCAAGTTTAGTTTATGAAAAAATAATTAGCATGATCGAATCGTAAATTTCAAAATGGCGGCCGTTTAAAATCTTTAAATTGAAAAACCGAAAAAGTGGTACATTTTACAAAAAAATATAAAGAACAATAATATTTAGAAAATTTTATTTCCAATCCAACGATACCAAAATTATGAAAATCGATTAACAAACAACTGAGTTATGGTCGAATAAGCGCATGGCTCAGAACAACAATGGACTATTTTGCTTCACAAAATGCTGCCTCACTAGCTAAATACGATCATAACTCAGTTGTTTATTAACCTATTTTCATAAATTTGGTGTCATTAGAAAGGAAATAAAATTGTCTAAAAGTTGTTATACTTTATAGTTTTTTGTAAAACGTACCGTTTTTCGTTATTTCAACTTAAAGATTTTAAACGGCCGCCATTTTGAAATTTATTATTTAATCATGCCCATTATTTGTTCATAAACTAACCTTGACTAGATACAGGTGCATACCGAGT
This sequence comes from Flexamia atlantica, assembly GCA_035578135.1. NCBI lineage: Eukaryota > Metazoa > Arthropoda > Insecta > Hemiptera > Cicadellidae > Flexamia > Flexamia atlantica. The sequence continues at coordinate 189,936,953 of JAQJVK010000001.1, read as the reverse complement.
TAAAAAAAAGCTATTCAAAAACTTGGGAGATAAGAAATATTTTGTAAAAAATACAAAATGGCGGATATCTGGTAAACAAAGGGTTTTTGGAAAAAGTTTAATTCTTCATTTTATCTTTATTTTGACTCATAAAACCTATTCCCGAAGTTTGGCACTTTACTTATGGGACACCCTGTATAAATATGCTATTTGTTTGGTTGTTTGAAAAACATTTTTCTAAAATTCCAATGTAATCTAAGATTTTCAAAATTCAATCTATGAGCAGCCTCAAATTAGTTCAAATTCCGGGAGTTATTCTGTTCCAGTTGCAATTTGTGCGAATTTCCCGGGGGAGGGCCCCCGGACCCCCCTCCCCTTGGGGTGTATTCCCCCCTCCCCCGAAAATAGATCCCACTGCTGATGATAATAATAGAAGCTGTAGAGTCATCAGGATTGTTGGTGACCTCATTGTGTCGGATATAGGAGGGAGCAATTTTCTTTCTTTTTGGACTTCCTTGAATATTTCTGTTGAAAAAACTTCTTTTGCCAATCCAAACGACTCGCAGAGGCAGGTTTTTGTTTTTGCTGACATGCCACATTATTTTAAACTGCTCCGAAACCATTTTCTAGACAGTGGCATAGTTTTGGGAAATGGCACTGAATTAGATTCCTCCATTTTAAGGGAAGTGCTAGAGAAGGACAGTGGCGACATTAAGTTGTGCCATAGATTGAATCCGGTTTATCTTTCTTTGAAAGGCAATGATAGACAGAAAGTTGGATCTGCAAAAGCAGGGTTTTCAAGAACGACAGCTAAAGCAATCACCTTATTGACAATGAACAACCAAGCTGCCAATTTTTTTTAGCTAATGGAGGATTTTTATGACATAATGAACTCAAGCAGCCCACAGTTAGACTCAGCACACCCGCTTAAGATTGCTTTTGGTGTGACTGAACACGCAGAAGAGCAGAATCTTATACTTAATCTTAAGTTGAGTATGTAGTGAAAAGAATGAGAGTTAAAGGCAAACCTAAATTGCTACCCTTTCAGAAAGGCATTGTCGATTACATCTTTGAGGAACATGTTTAAGCAGCTCCAAGCGCAGTATGGAATTAAATACATTCTTACTACCCGTCTCACTCAAGACGCTCTTGAAAGTTTGTTTGGTCAGCTTCGTGGGTTGGGGCGTTTCCACGATCACCCTAGCCCTTCAGATGTAATATCACGATGATATTACATCTGAAGCCCCCCTGATCTGAGTCCTAAGGACACTGATGATTTCCAACAAAATGCCTATTCCATCAAGGAAGACGGACATAGTATCGACTGAGGGGAAATGTTCTGAAATTCCAGCTTACTTGAAGTCGGACTTGTTGCAAATGGCATTTTCAACAGAAGAAATAGGATCCATGCAGTCAAGTTCAGACGTTGACATGTTGCAGGAGAACAACACATTGTCAGGTAATCTTCATAAAATATACTTCTAACATAGCCGTTTTTTTTTTTTTAATCACTTTATCTTTTCTGTAGTTTAGGCTATTTATTATTCCTTCTCTTACAAAAAGATTTTTTGTATCTCAAAAACCATACCAAATAAACGAAGGGGTCCCTCCAGTAACGTTGTAAACGACAACTTTTTCAAAATTGAGATTTCTATGCAGTAAGGTTGTAAACGACTTCCTGCATCAGTGCAGGGTATTTTTTGGTTGATATCTCTTGTGTTGGCAGCACTACCACAGGTTGGAAACCAAGCGCTGTTGGTCCCGTAGTTGCAGCAACGTTGTAACCGCCAAAAATGGCAACATCACCGCGCACCGTTCTGTCGCCGTCCGATGTTATCCGGCTAAATCGGAGTAAAAAACGCCCGGTTAATTTCGAAAGTTGGGCCAGAAATGTTCGGAATCAAAGAAGAAATGCTGTGGAACCGTATATAAATGAAAATAAGAAACCAGCACCCGGGAAACAACAACTACATGAGCTACGTCACAGAAGAATCAGATCCAGAATGGCAAGGCTGGCTAAAATCTTGTAACAGATTTCTTGACGCCGCTATAGCTAGTTCGCGCGGCGTTGGGCGAGAGTGCGCTGAGTGCGTACTGTTTTATCGACATTCTAACTGTAGTGCACGTGCACGGTTCAAAGCGTGGCGAGCGTTGTCCTTTATACCCTGCTGTGCCTCTCCTGTTAAATGTAATCATAACAAATCCTGTATATTTCTTTTCACAAATAAATGTAGTATCCAGCGGTATACATCTTTTTATCGTTAAAATTATCTGTAATTTATAAACAATAAACTATTTTAAGTTTGGATTTACAACACGAAAATGGCAATAACGTAGGATTGTTTTGTTTTATCGGTACAAAAAATATTATCAGAAAGAAAAATATCGATGATTGGTTAATCTAAATTGTAGTCACAAATTTTTATTTTCATAAAACCCTAAGTTTTGTTTAATAATTTAGTGTAACACGCTGGGAAAATCCATTTATAATCGCACCAAGCGCGGTGCGGCGCAAGCTAAACTATCGCTTTTATTTTAGATTCAAACAAATGAGCAGGAGGAACATTTATTTACTTCGAAATCTTTTTTATTAATAAAGTTTTGTGTCAATTCCTTACAAAGATAAACCACAATGTTATGTTTATTGGATATCATGCTATAAGATTACGGTGGCAAATGTATACATATACGAGCTCATCGTTACATGTATTGAATGATCTTGTAAAATACCAAAGCAGATCAAACTTGACCAGCTTATTCTGTAACACATGATCAAGGAATGCTCTAATATAAGTAAATAACAAATGGCTTTAATCGGTTTTTTACTGGCAACAAATAATCTTTTTTTACAGACAACAAAAAAATACTATAAGTATTCCCGCAGCAGTAAAACGTTTAACAGCCATGATGCCAAGATGACAAAATTACATTACATAGTAAAATGAAAATGGAAGAAGAGTAAGTTAGAAGCATCGGGAAATTTACAAATCTTACAACTACAAATTTAAATCATACCAAACCTTACCTAATTTCTAAAATTATAAGTAATAATGCAAATTTAAAAAAAACATATTACATCCTTCATTCGCTAATCAATTACGAAGGTACATTTACAAATAAAATTAAAGGCACAAAAGGTCTAAAGTTCGTTGTCCAATGTTATTATTATGACAAATATTTAAAATCGATAACTCCGTTAATTACTAACCGAATTTTATAAAATCATGTATGTATTTGCGAAATAATTGTAAATAAATTTTACCTCATTATTTAGGGTTTCTTGCTTTAAATGGCTGTAAGGAAGAAAGTGCGTGTCAATTTGGTGATACCGTTTATTTGAAATAAGTATTAATTCTATACTGTCATTTAACCTATATTTGAATGCTTCCTTGCTTGATCGTTAGAAGGGTTGCACTATTATTTCGTTAACGGCTCCGAGAATGTGGAGATGACTAATTTCAGACAAAACCCATTTTTCATGTAGGTTACTGGGCAGGTTATAGGTTTGAAAATGATAAGTTAAATCAAGATCATTGAGTATAAATGAGTAAGAAAATATCTCAAACTATAGAAAAAATATTAAATTAAATTTATTGTTATTAATAACTGAAAAAAACTTTAATTCAAGTAAAATAAAAAAATGTTATGGTGGTTGTTCATGATTAGTTTTGACTGAGTTAAAACGGCCTTAAAATGCGATCGCGCTTACCAACATCGGGTACAAAGTGGGAATAACAACTCGACTCGAACTTCCGAGTATTTTTTAAAACTTCGAGTCGAGTAGCGTAGACACAGCTTGAAAAAGCTCGATATTCGAGTACGCTCACACCCCTAAGTAATATAAAATTGTATTTACAAATAAATTTCGATAATGAAATCTACCAGGTATTAAGTATTGATTTATTATAATAGTTGAGTATGCATAGGTCTGAAGATCGCTGTAGAAGCTAGTAATTAAGGAAAATTTTAGTTGCATAAATTATCATGACTTAAATTTAAACCTTACGATGTTGCCTATTTTTGACAACTGGATTGCTGTGCAGTTGCACTTACCCCAATTCACGAATTTACAATAAATCGGATCAGCACACAAGGTGAATACTAAAACACATTTTAGAGATGGGTTTGTACACTACAGAAACGCACGCAAACACCACTTATCACTCCTTTGCTCCACTATGACTGACGAATTTTCAGGAGTGCTAAGATACCACCCCTTACAGAACTTGAATCATTGTTGAGAGATGCGGACGATCGGTGTTTATAAACAACTTTATTTACAATTATGTCATCAGCTCTGAACAGTGGAGTGTTTTGAGGGTGGGGTGGAGTCAACCCCTAAACTTTGTTGGTGATAAGAAAGAAGGACGCCGCTGGAGTTCTGTGGAAATTAAGACCGTCGCAGCCGCGCTGGCGTTGTGCGTTGTTGTGCTTTTCGTTGTGCACTTACAGACAGTAAATTCGTATAATCAATATGTTATTTTGAATTAACTGACCAAATGTCTAACCATCCTTCGGTTCACATTTCTTATTGAAAAATTAGCAGCTCAGTAACAAAATAATATTTAAAAAAGATGTTACAGGATGGAGAAACCAAACAACTGCAGCCCACCATTGAGTACAGGAATAAAATTCCCTAACACTGTGCATTAAACTCTTGTTTGCCACAAATTAGTTAATTTAGTTGTTAACCTTTGAATTTCATGTATTATAAAAGTGAGTAGAGGAAAATAATATGTACTCTATTACTGCTCATATTACATTCAAAACGAACAAAATGTCCCCTACGCGTGATATTTGTTTAGAATGATTCAATTAAGTTATCAGCTTACATAGACTCTAGTCTCTTATAGTTTGATCATATAATAGTTTTAATTTGAGAGAATAATAATAACATATTACACAATGTACTTATATCTATGTATGATTAAACATGCACATAGACATTCTTAATTTGTGAATAAACACAAATCATACGCATATGTCTCACTCTCAATAGTATGATACAAAATAAAAACTAACAATTATAAATTACAGCTCGTTAAATCTAAAATAATAATGAGATAGTGGTAATAACATGCAGTAATAGTGTTGGAAATTTAGCAAACACAAGATAAAAATTATTGATCAGTTTTCTGTACCTTAAATACGCGTGTATTAACTCTTGAATAACTATTTAATCAGCCAAAATACCAATTACATTAACTAACTATTAATTTAAATACTTATCAGAGTTACTTATATTATTCTGAGAATATTTGGATTATACATCATCGGATGAAAATATATCTTAATTTGAAAGTAAAATAAATCAAAACAACAATATATTGTAATTTTTCTTACTTTAGAGAAATTAGGTACTTTTTAAATGAAAAACTTTATTTTAAACGGTGTAATGTAGAAAACGGCATCCAAGTATTTGCCAAAACACTCAATTTGTGGCGAGTTAGGCATTCCAGTGTGGCGGAGAAGTCGGACCATTACAGTGGACCAGTCAGACCCAAATATTGTTGTTGTGATAGCGACAAGACAGGAGGCAGTGATAACACGCGGCAACGTCGCGTCACGTACAATTTGGCAACGTTTATTTCCGTCTCATGGTAAAGCAGTATGCTTGGTTCCCAAGGTCTCCGGTAGCTGGCGCAACGTACTAAGCGATAATACCGGTTACCAGATGTCCCATATGCTTGCTTATCTGTAGTATACTTCATCTGTGGCTACGTGCAACAACGTTGTATCTGCCAAGTGCAACGATTTTCTGTACAACTTAAAATTTTATTGTTATGAAATATTAGTGTTTGAATCTATATATTTAAAGCCGTAAGGGAAAAACCTTGGGACAGTTCGTTTGAGACTTCTACTGGGCCGATTTATAAAAGGGTTGTACCAAAACAAACGGTTTCGGTCCTCTATTAGCAGGTTTTATTTGTATTTTGAAAATGTTTACGTTAACTGGGTTAAAAATGAAAAATAAACTTTTCTTATGGAGATTTAACATGGGGAAAAAAGTCCTCTTTTTCAAACCTTGGGACAGTTCGTCTGAGACTTCTACTGAACAGATTTATATGAGGGTTGTACCAAAACAAAGTTTTTTGATCCTATATTAGCAGGTTTTATTCGTATTTTGAAAATAATTACGATAAATGGGTCACATATGAAAAATTAACTTTTCTTATGGAGATTTAACATGGGGAAGAAAGTCAACTCTTTCAATTCTTCAGACAGTTCGTCTGAGACTTCCACTGGACCGATTTTCATGCAGTTTATACCGAATAAAAGCTCAACTTATCTATATTTGTAGGTTTTATTTACTTTTACATTCTCTTTCTTTTTCAAATTGAAAAAATCAGAATTTTCAAACCCTTGCAATAATTTTATTTAGCAGTTCTTCAATCAGCTGATTTTAACGTTACGTGCTATTCTGTCTAACAACAGAAGAAGAGCAAACGCTCAAGAAGCATTTGGTTTATTATGGCCAGTACCCAAAAACGTGTACAATATTACGTATTGTCCTTTAAATCGAAAGGAAAAATAATACCGTTTTATATTATTTTAACCGAACAAGTTTATAGTTACTGAATTATAATAACAAGTTTCTTTGTTAAATTTTGTTGGGCTATGTAAAAAGTTACTTAATTATTTGAAACAGCTGATTGCAACCATTAATGGTCCAGGTCCAAGTGATTACTACAACAGCAAATTAATTGTAAAGGCGGGTTAGTTTAAATGGTTTACAATCACAGTAAATAACATTTTTAGCATAATAAGGAAGTATAAGCAATTTAAAACTTTGCGGAGGATCTGACTAAATTTTAGCCAAGACAATTATATAATATGGTAGCAGTTTACCTTAAAAAAACTCATATTAACCCCGATAACTTTTTTCAGTAATAATGTGCTGGTTTCAATTCGACGTGTGCTCCAAATCCTGTGCGTGTTAAGGAAATAATCTAAACAAATAGATTTATTCCCCAGCAAGTAGTCAGTTGTTGTGATATTAAATCATTCTGCTTACTTTCACAGCACAAAGTCAAGCCGCTTTGGCTATAAGTTGGCATCGCGTCGGTCTGTCAACTCAGCGAGCCAGGTTCGAATTCGCATGGTGACACTACACTTTTTGCGCTCTTTTTTTGTAATTGTGTCGTTACAAATGGCATCACTAAGGTCTGCTTTTTACTAATACTTTAGGTCAACTAAGTTTCATAGGAATTACAATGTCAATAGGCCTTTGAAAATTCTTGAAAGACTTATTTCTTCAACATTTTATATAAACCATTATCCAATACATTTATAGTGTTAGGCCTACTTATTTCTGATGTTTTTAAGCCTAATAGAACGCTTTAATTAGGCTACTAAGGTCTAAGACTTTTTATTTTTTTTATTTTGAAAAAAGAGGGTGGCGGCCTCTTTTTACCTTGCATTTGCCCCCCCACATAGGCCTCAGGCCTGTGCGTGGAAGTTATCAAGCAAACCCAAGGAGTGAGCCGGTACAGTACCTGGATGAACAGTACTGCTAAAAGTATGCGGCATCATCGGGACTCGATCCTGCGACGCTGCCGCCACAGAACCGGGGCCGAGTGCACTACCGACTGCGCCACCGACTCACTCAACCTGTAGTTGTAATTGTAAAGGCGGGTTAGTTTAAATGGTTTACAATCAGTAAATAACATTTTTAGCATAATAAGGAAGTATAAGCAATTTAAAACTTTGCAGAGGATCTGACTAAATTTTAGCCAAGACAATTATATAATAGTAGCAGTTTACCTTAAAAAAACTCATATTAACCCCGATAACTTTTTTCAGTAATAATGCGCTGGTTTCAATTCGACGTGTAAGGTGAAAACACACCTTAACTGGTTTAATTGGTTTAGTCGACTAAGTAAACAGGCTCTAGGTTTAGACCTAAGGTTGAAGCCTTAAGTTTATCCCGTGTATTTCTAAAGAGCATCTGTTTATGCATAGGAAAGACGCAGCATTATTGTCTCTAAGGCATAGCCTACTTTGACAGAGGCTCAAACTAAAATCATAGTATTTTCTGTGATTTTTTGCTTTTGGCAATTGAGTTAGTTATAAATTTACACATTGGAACTTTACACATCGAACCATCCAAAGATATTTAATAAAAATGTAAATGGTTTATAATATGCTGTGCTTTCATCATTTACTGTTCTGTTTACTGTTTATGTTTTTTTGCTTATGTTTTACTAATCTGACGTTATAGACGGTTATGCTATTTTTATGTTCTGCTGAATCAGTTGATCATTGAAATATGTGATGGTCAAAATGTGCTTTTATCTGTTGAAAATGTTCAACTACTTAAATGTGCAGAGGAGTGGAGGTGTCTCTAACATCAAGTTATTTACATAGCTGAAGTTTCCATTTTTCGCTTCTCGCCTAATGCTGTGGCCAGAACAGTAGGTCTGGCTACCACACTGCATGAAACACCACACTGCATAAACACTGACGTTTCAACCGGATTCCGGTAAAAAGTTAACATTTTGTCTTTCAGCGGTTACCGAAATTGTGACGCTGAGTCAATCACAATCACAGTTTGTGATTAACTTGCGTGGAATTCAAGTGCTTGAGTAAAATATTTTCGTGTAGAAATGTAGTTTTAGTCCTAATTCATTTATGTATTTCATTGAAAAAAATGACATCAACCAGTGAGGAAAAGATTGTGCCCATTGTAGGCAATGGATATTGCCTGTTCCGTGCAGTTTCATGTTTAATGGTCTTGGAAATCAAGACCAGCATAAAGTCATAAGAAGTATATTTATGTGCTACACATAGGAACACTGGGAACAATATGGACATTTTATTGTTAGGGATAATTCCTATAGAGTACTAATAACGTTCAAAAATGACCCGTGTCCGTCGAGTATCGATGGGCAACAACTAGTATTTATTTTAATTAAACCAAGAATGTCTTATACAAACGTAACGAGTGTAACTTCATATAGGCTATATATGTATTTTTATATTGTAATAATATTTTTTTCATTACATATACAATGTTTTTTTTTCATGCAATAACGTTGCAAGCGGCAAAGTCGGCAACAACGTTGCAAACAACTGTCACTTACAACGTTATTGCAATTTTAAAATCACTTTTTTTGTAATAACTTTTTTATTACGTGCGATAATATTGTAATACTTTATAGTTAGGCTAGTTTTATGATATTATAATTATATATAAGAAATAAAACATGTTTACATCATTACATTCCCAATTATATGTTTTTTCTATTTCCTGAAAAATTTACTCTATGTCGCTTACATCGTTACTGGAAGGACCCCTTCAAATTACAAACTCAGTTTTTTGTTGACAATTACATGAATAGAAATGTACTTGTGTGAGTAACTCAAAGGAAATATTACAATCATGAATTGAGACAGGTATAGAAGGGCTGTGTTTTCATTTCATTTTAAAACTCAGATAAGTCTAAAGACAAGTTAGGCTTAAAAAATATAAAAAATCAAGAATTGTTGTGTTTTAAGTGTAGAAAGTTTTCTTCCTTTTTAACGATGTTAAAATTGTAATTTGTATTAGTATTGTAATAGTTTTTGTCATGATGATTATGTAGAAACTTGATGACTAGTATATTTTAATCTTAAAAAACTCAGCTCGAAACATACGGGTATTTTTCAAAACTCGATTCGACTCGACTTCTAAAACCAATACTCGCACACCCCTAATAATTTTTAAAAACTAATATACTATAGCCAAGGTGTTTAATGATAAAAGAATAATACAGGAATTTTTATAGGGTTGAATGGTTTAATGTTATAGTCGTATGCATTTTTCATTGATTTAGCATTGAAAAATTAACTTCAATCTTTTTCAAAGGCGCATTTTTTTGGTGTCAACTACATAAATGGTGTTTAAAAATTAGATAGACTATGAATTATCAAAATTAGATTATGAACACGTTTTTTATAGATCTTAGATCCCCAGCAAGTCAATACTCTGTTATGATATTTTGTTTTTATTTCAGACGACCTCAACGATGAAAGTGAAACTACGTGGGCTGAGGAAGAGGCAGTAAAGTACATAGCTGGCTACGTTGTTTTCCGAGTGCGGAATATAGACCATAGTCTTGGAAAAATTGTGGAAAACGTTCCTATTCCTGAGGAGGGGCAGCCCTCATGGATCAGAACTCTCTCACGGCTCCCTTACAGAACCTAGTGAACAGTGGCTTTCTTTAGTAAAAGAATTTGAAAAGGTATTTATAGAGTTTCATGGTCCCCTGTTCAGTGGCGGCTCGTGAGTTTATGTACTGGGGGTTCAGAGCTAATAACATATACATGATACCAATGTATTATATTAGAGTTATTGTCTTAAGCCAATCAGTATTTAAAAACGTTAAATGCTTACAAGATCGTAGTGCCTGCATTTGAGTGTAATGCTTATAGTCTATAGGATTAAGGCACTATACCATTGATGATAAATTGTACTATGCTACTATGTACATTAAATTTTAAATCCAAAATTATAGCGTTATTACCGTTGCTCGATAGCTTAATTACTGTTCTTACAGAAAGCTATGGTGCGGCCGCTACGCCGATTGTTTTCTTTCAATAATCAGAGCTAAAAATAATACCCCCGTCGCAGCAAACCTGCGTACTCAGCGAATTTCTAAAGAATTAATTTTTATATGGGAGCTTATTTACTTATGTACAGGAAAATATTTCAAACATTTTATGTAATTAATGCAAAAAGTATACTATTACATATCAATTCAAGAGCTTTAGATATAAGGGAAATGATCATGGGAATCACATCGGTAACCATTCCAACAATATTCTTTTTGTTATTCTTATAATTATTAGTCTAATATTTTTTTATAAGTGTATCCTTGTTATAGTATAATAAAAATTTAAGCAAACATACAATCAATGATTTAAAATCAGTCAAATCAAAATAAAAACAAATAAATAGTCACATGAAAAAATTGAATCCAAACATATGATTTATCTTAAAATTTAAATAAACTTGTTGCAGTGCAAACTTGCATGCTTAGTTAATTTCTAAAGGATTTATTTTTTATAGAATTTCATCAAGATTGGACTTTTTTTACGAGAGTTATCGTGCCTACGGACACACACACACACACACACACACACACACACACACACACACACATATATATATATATATATATATATATACATATATACCAAAATGAACGAACGTTGTTTTTGGGCTCTAGGGACCTCAAAACGAAAAAATAACATGGTCCCGGGCTTAAGTCTCACCATGCCGCCTACGGCAATAGCTACTTCCCTATAGGGGGAAATTCGCTAAAACGCATAATCGCATAACTGAAATAAACGTATTTGTAACTAAAAAACAACATAGAAATCACAATATTTAAATAAATAAACTTAAACATCGCCCGAACCATTACAACAACATTATAAGGGTTTACAGCTCGCTTTCCATAGGGTGCTGCTGAAACAGAAGTGGTTAGGAAAGAAACTAATCTTTCGGAAGAGGTCGGCCAATGTCGTCAGCGCTCGGCTCGCCGCTAGCCGAGAGCATTAGCGGTAAGTCCATTGCTTTCAAGCCAGAGATCTGTTTCAAGCAAGCCCCCCTCCGCTCCCCTCACACCCCTCGCCAGCCAGCTGGGTTCACTTGGCGAACTGAACCTCGCTCTGCCGGCGTTGCGTGAGAGTCGTGAGAGCTTCACCCGGACGTAACAATAGTTTTTTGCCATGTTGTTTATAAAAGTATGTTTAACAATTGGTTTTTCTACTATTTACTTAAAAAAATTATTGTTTTTGATTATTTTAGGGGGTTCACTGAACCATTGAACCTACACACGAGCCGCCACCTGCCCCTGTTTAAGTTTAGTACTGAATTCGGAGTGGTTAAAAAGTTTTAAAAGAGAGACTGAGTGCACAATTCCCTGATGTGTGTAAGGAAGCTGTTCACGTTTATTCAAGAATCAGGACATTTATTAGAGTTAGAGAGGTAAACAGACAGCGAAGCAACTATAAGGGGAAACAAACAAAAAAAGCTACAAAACGGACAAAGTCTATCAAGTAAGAAAATAAGTTGTCCATTATATTAATAACATTATGACAATTTATTTATGTATTTTACACTGATAATACACATTTTATATAACTAATATATTTTGCGTAGGTTTTTATATCCTTGTCCACAACATTGGAGTTAATATAGAGCATAGGTTTGTGTGGAATAATGTGTCAGGGCCGTAAAAGGGTCGATGCACGCTACCAAGGATTGCTTTGTCATACTACGGAACAGGCGCGGCTGGCAACCACGTGACGTCACAGGGCCAGCAATCAGGTAGATTTCGAACTCGTCCGAATAATTACTTCTTTTCATGTCTGTGCCAAATTTCATTCAGATTAGACCATTTTTACGTGAGTTATCATGCTTAAAGACACACATAGACCTATATGTGACCCGCCAAGGGAAAGGGACCTTATCTTCCCAGACAAAATTTTACAGGACAGCAAGTTTTAGAGGATAGGGTCAAAAAAACACATTTTCTGATTTTTATTGTTTCTTAATGTTCATATGTTTCCAAACAATATTTGGACCACCTTACATCTAAATTTAACTTTTAACATGGTTAAATTATTTTTTTAGAACCCTGTATTTTTTTACGCAATCTGAAGAGCATGGACCTTGACTTCCCCGATGTTATTTCAACGCTTTGAAGCTAAGAAAATCCGAGAGTTCAGTGAGGAATAAATGCAGGACTTGCTAAGCCCTGATCTTGGAATCATATCATGAAAATATACAGGATCTTCCAAAAGAAGTAGTCAACGACGTAGCTTCTGGTCCAAGTGAAGTTTCAAAACAAACAAATACCCCCGTTGCAGCAGTCCTGCATACTCAGCGAATTTCAAGTGCATAAATAAATAATTTAAATGAAGTCTCGCATCAAGTAAAATCAATATACATTCAAAAGAAAGCGTGCAAAAATAATCTCCTAGTGGCTTTTAGGAGCAAAGGGCTATAAAAAAATAATAGCCTATACTTGGCACGAAAATGCAATGTTCAAAACTTCAGAACAGCTGGCTTTTCCAATTTAATCATGAGGAGAAATTACCAGCTGTTTAAGTTTGAGTAAAAAATTTCATAAACATCAGTAAAAATCTGTATTCGCTATAGTACATTTATTTGAAATATTTAGTTATCTGGCCTTGAAATAAGCCATGTGTCTGTATCCACCATATAGCAACAAGCTTTGAATCAATCAGCTACAAAGCAGAAGTTTTAGATCCCAATGGTACTTAAATGGCAGTTATTTTATGTTATTTTTTGTTTTCTAGCAAACTTTAAGAAATTACAGTACTTTTCCTGAGTCCCTGACATTAAAACATTTAATTTGAGCCCTTTTCCCTCATCCTGTGACTTGCCTAATGCCCACAATTCCTATTCAAAAATAAATTATTCTCCATAAGATTAGTATGGAAAAATGCAGGTTTACTGCCACAGATATTTGAAAATGAGGTACCATGGGCTACAATCCAATGTATCTAAACTATATGAAGCCTCATAACATGTTTTATCGAGATATTTTGAGGACTAAGAAAGCTATCCAATTTTATGTACCTCTCATAAGGTTAACATTGGGAAGGAGAGTACACAGGTTTGCTGCCTCAGGAATTTGATGATTTGGATATTTTAAGCCATAACCAAGTAGATATTAACTGTATGAAGCCCCATGCCAGTTCTTATCAGGATATTTTGAGAAATAAGCAAACTACACAACTTTGTTTGTTACCCATAAGGTTAACATGGAGAACGAGAATGCAGGTTTGCTGCCATGAAAATGTAAAAATAGGGTATTTTAGGCCATAATCCAGTATATTTCAACTAGATGAAGCCACATATAAAGTTTTATCAAGATACGTCAAGAAATAAGGAAGATATAGAATTTTTTTATTTCCCATAAGGATAACATGGGAAATGAGTATGCAGGTTTGCTGCCATAAAAATGGAAATATTGGGGATTTTAGATTAAAATGCATTAGATCTCATCTAAATGAGGCCAGAAACCAAGTTTTATTAAGAAATGTTATGAAATAAGCGAGATATAGAATTTGACCTATTTCCCATAAGGTTAACATAGGGACAACGTACTGTGTTTACCACTTTCAATATCTCGGTAACCAATGGACATAGAGCAATGATTCAAAATACTAAATTGTGTGTTTTTTCGAGCTGAATTCAATGGTGCCAAACAAAATTGGATTATTTTTATTTTTCTATGTGAAAAACCCAAAAAACCCATTTTTGGGGGGTTTACTCCCCTTAACCCCCCCTTCGAGAGGCCCGATCGGGCTGGTTTTAAAACTCATCCGAATAATTACTACTTTACACACCTGTGCCAAATTTCATTCTGTTCGGACCATTTTTGCAAGCGCTATCGTGCTTACAGACACACACATATATATATATATATATATATATATATAGAAATTCGAACGAATGGTGTTTTTTGCTTCTGGGGGCCCCAAAACGAAAAGTTATCATGGTCTCGGGCTGAGGTCTTACCCTGAGACCTACAGTAATAGCTTCTTCCCTTTAGGGGAAATTCGCTAAAATGTACTAGAATGTCAACAAATAAAAAAGTAAAAACTCAAGACACCTATATTCTTAAATATAATAATAAAATTAAATTAAAAAATTAAATATAATAATAAATTCTTTTATAATAAAATAAATTCTTATTTTATTATAAAATTAAAATTAACTTAAGTTTTAATCATGTAACAAGACAAAATTTGTCTTTAAAACGTTGTTTTTTTTAGCAAATTTCCCCTATAGGGAAGAAGCTATTACCGTAGGTCTCATGGTAAGACCTAAGCCCAAGACCATGATAACTTTTCGTTTTGGGGCCCCCAGAAGCAAAAAACACCATTCGTTCAAATTTCTAGATATATATATCTATATATATATATCTATGTGTCTGTAAGCACGATAGCGCTCACAAAAATGGTCCGATCGGAATGAAATTTGGCACAGGTGTGTAAAGTAGTAATTATTCGGATGAGTTCGAAAATCCAGCCCGATCGGACCACTGGTAGGGGGGGGTAAAGGGGGATAAACCCCCCCAAAAATGGGTTTTTTGGGTTTTTCACATAGAAAAATAAAAATAATCCAATTTTATTTGGCACCATTGAATTCAGCTCGAAAAAACAAACAATTTAGTATTTTGAATTATTGCTCTATGTCCATTGGTTACCGAGATATTGAAAGTAGTAAACACAGTACGTTGTCCCTATGTTAACCTTATGGGAAATAAGTAAAATGCTATATCTCGCTTATTTCACAACAAATCTTAATGAATCTTGGTTTATGGCTTCATTTAGATGACATCTAATGCATTTTAGTCTAAAATCCCCGATATTTCCATTTTAATGGCAGCAAACCTGCATACTCATTTCCCATGTTATCCTTATGGGAAATAAAAATCTTCCTTATTTCTTAACGCATCTTGATAAAACTTTGTATGTGGCTTCATCTAGTTGAAATATAATGGATTATGGCCTAAAAAAACCCAATTTTTACATTTTCATGGCAGCAAACCTGCATACTCATTCTCCATGTTAACCTTTTGGGTAATTAGAAAAGTTGTGTAGTTTGCTCATTTCTCATAATATCCTGATAAGAACTGGCATGGGGCTTCATATAGTTTAGATTTATTGGATTTTAGCCTATGATACCTCATTTTCAAATTTCTGTGGCAGCAAACCTGCATTTTTCCATACTAATCTTATAGAGAATAATTTATTTTTGAATAGCAATTGTGGGCATTTGGCAAGTCACAGGATGAGGGAAAAGGGCACAAATTAAATGTTTTAATGTCAGGGACTCAGGAAAAGTACTGTAATTTCTTAAAGTTTGCTAGAAAACAAAAAATAACATAAAATAACTGCCATTTAAGTAGATTGGGATCTAAAACGTCTGCTTTGTTTACATTAAAGTATGTTTTTTTTTATTCTTTATTACGGCCTAGATTTTACCCAAGAAAGACCCACAACAATTTACAATAATGATTACAATTAATTTTAAGTCACAATTTCACATTGATCAAATTGAAATGTTGTTATTAACTATAAAGTCAAAAATCAAGTCCAAAACTGTTTCATCCATTTCTTCCAATAATGTTAATACGTTCACTGGAAATTTCACTTTTAATTTTGTAAGCTTCTTGAATAAAGTATTTGTTGATTCTTCGTCATTCAGAGGGCATGCAAAAATTAAATGATCTAGACTGGCCGAATCGTTATTACAATCACACGTAGAATTTTGAAGCACATGAATTTTGGAAAGATGGAGGTTTGTATATGTATGGCCGATTCTCATTCTGCAAATTGAGGTTACAAATCTTCTATTTTTTGAGCAGGAACTAAACCATGGCGGGGTAGAAACATATTTTTTCAGTTGGTAAAGTCGATTTCCATTAAATTTTGAAGTTAAGTCCCAGGTAATTTGCCAATTTTTGTAAGCTTTTGATGTAAACAGGTTTTTTATGTCGAAAAATGAAGGGATATATGACAGATTTTGGGCAGAAGCTGTTTTCGCTGCTCTATCCACCACTTCATTTCCATGTATCCCAATATGCGATGGGACCCATGCAAATGCAATTGAGAATCCTTTCAAAGACAAATCGTAATATTTTTTCCTAATTTGAAGAATTATAGGAGACGTGTTAAGACCAACATTATTGCTCATTAAAGACAATAATACACTCTTGGAATCCAAAAATATGACAAACAATTTCTTATTCAAGGTTTCAATGTAAAATAATGAATGAAGGATAGCAATGGCTTCGGCAGAAAAAATTGAGAAAATGTCATTAATCTTAAAAGATTGAATGAAGTTACGTTGATAGTGAAAAATTGCACTTGCAGTGAAAGAGGGTTCTTGTGATTTTGAAGCATCAGTGTAGATCATTTCGTGATCTGGCCACCTTGAAGTTATTAAATGATTAAGTTCGTCATTTAAAGCCAAGCAATTATTAACGAAATTCTGCTTGCAGGAATCAAAGGAAACAAATTCTATCTTGTTCATAAAGTAGTTTAAGCTCATCTGAAAACAAGTTGGATGAAAGTAATTGTGATCGTTTGTATTGATAGCAAGGTCATTAAGCATATGTTGATAACTAACCAGAAGTAAAGGAGTTTTTTTGTTTTCCCAGTATGAAGATCGTTGGTAAATATAATCCAATTTCTGTAGATTTCTTTTTAGAGGATGGTACTTCTGGAGAAGTAAACATTTAGTCAGGTATCTGTCACTCAACATTTGCCTTCTTATTTCCAGGGGCATAACTCGAGCTTCAACTTCCATCGCATTATATGGGGAAGATTTCATCAATCCCAGGCATGTCCGTAAGGCACTGTACTGTATCCTGTCTAGAGCCATCCTATTAACAGTGTTGGCATTACCAAAAATAAAGCAAGCATAATCCAGAACTGAACGGATTAGTGATTTATATAATGTTAGCAATAAGAATGGGTCGGCTCCCCATTGCATACTAGACACAGACCTCAGTATATTCATTCTTCTGAAACAGGATTGAGAAATTTGATTAATGTGTAGTTTCCAATTAAGTTTCCTATCAAAAGTAACCCCTAGGAATTTATGTTGCTCTTTACATGGGATTTCTTGATGGTTATATTCAATTTGAACATTTTGAGGTTTGTGTTTACGAGTGAAAACACAAACTGCTGATTTTGAAGAAGAAACCTCCAACCCGTTAGTCAATCCCCAATCATACATATCACGAAGAGCATTGTTTAAAATAGTTTCACAATTTACAAGAGATTTGTTAGTTGTGAAAAGGACAATGTCATCAGCAAATTCAAGTATATTCACTTGATGGGAAAGTATCACATTAAGATTACCACAATAAAGCGAGTATAGTATTGGACTTAACACCGAGCCCTGTGGAATTCCTTTGCTGGTAATTCTGGATTCAGATAGTCCACACACTGATTTTAATCGCAGTGATCTGTTAGAAAAAAGTAGGGAAATTAAGTTCACAATTTTTGCGGGAATGTTTATGGAGGATAATCTTTTTGACAGCATATTAAGATTCACGTTATCATATGCACCATTGATATCCAAAAATGCAGCCACTAAGAAATTTGATTCGGTAAATGCAATTTGGATTTCTTTTGATAAAATGGCCAGATTGTCTGCACAGCTTCTTCCAGAGCGAAATCCAAACTGGGTTCGAGAAAATAAGTGATTTCTTTCTGCCCACCATTGCAATCTATGTTTGAGTAATCTTTCGAACAATTTCCCTATGGACGATGATATTGCAATGGGACGATATCCTTCAGCTAGACGAGGATTTTTGTTTGGTTTTGGAATAGGAACGATTAAATATTCCTTCCAGGTGCTTGGAATCAGAATTGCGTTCCAAAGGCGGTTGAAAATGTTCAAAAGCAGTTGAACCGCTTTTTGGGATAAATTTTTCAAAAATGAGTTATGAATGTTGTCCAGGCCAGGACAAACATCCTTTAAATTGGAAAGAGCAAGGTTAATTTCATCCAGGCAAAAATCATTTAATAATTACAAATTTTGAGTGGTAGCATGGTCTTCATGAACATGAATAGGCAATTCTGCGGATAGTGGTGAATATTTCACAAAAAACTCCTCAGAACATTCCGAAAAGTACTTTAAATTTCTTGACTTAGCATTATGTGTTATATACTTACTCTTGAGAGTCTTCACTACTTTCCACACCTCAGATATGTCTGTATTTCGGTTGCTTTTGTTACAAAATTGAATCCAGTAATCCTTCTTACAGGATTTAATATATCGTTTCGTAATTGAAGCGACTCTCTTATAATTAAAATAGTTCTCTCGAGTCTGATGCTGCCTATATTTAATGAAAGCAGCTCTCCTCTCTGAAATATGTCTGGAACATTCAGTTGACCACCATGGGCAGGGTACAAATTTGTTTCTTGATGGTTTAGACCTAGGAATTGATGCATTTGCCGCAGTATATAAACAGTCACAAAAGTTATCGTATATTTTTAAAGGATCATCATCGAAATTGATAGTGTCAATCAAAGTGTTAACAGTAGCTGAATACAATTTCCAATCTGCCCTCTTGAAGCTCCAATAAGATTCACTGGATGGAGGATGACTAGAAGAGGGTGGATCCGTGATGTTAGGCAGGCCTACGATGGAATTGTAACAGAAATTAATTAATATAGGAATATGTTGCGTGCCACTCCATCCATCTAAAATGTCCCAGTCACAAGATGCTGCCAATGACGAAGAAACAATAGATAAATCAATTGCGCTTTTTCGTAATGGGAATCCAGAATAATAAGTATATGCGCCAGAGTTCAAAACTACTAAATTATTATCTTCAACAAATGTATGTAATTCGTTTCCCTTGAAATCATTGAAATTATTTGTCCAGGACATGTGATGGGCATTGAAATCCCCAAAAACCATGAATGGCAAATTAAAGCTAGAAAATAATTGTGTCCACATTGTATTGTCAACCTTATGGGGTGGTGGAGCATGAACAGAAAATATGTTTACAGTTTTATTTCGTAGTTTCACCTGAATTCCAGTTACATTAATCTCATTGATCATGAAGTCATTTGATAAATCTATATTAAGTTCTGTGTATTCTATACTATTATGAACAAGGATCGCAGAACCCCCACCACCCCTAGCGATTCTGTCATCCCTTATAACTGAATAGTTATTAAAAGTAACATCATGAAATGGGTTAAACCGTGTTTCTGAAAGAGCAGCAATGTTGATGCAATGCTCTTTTAATAGAAATTCAATTTCACCATTATGGCAGAGTGCAGAATTACTTTTCCACTGCAATATTTTCAGATTTGCGGTATTCATAGCTGCCAGATCAGAAATTAGTGTCATAAAAACAAAAATACAGGTGAAATATGGAAATTTACAAAAGAATGATGTATTTTTTCTGGAATCCATCAATGATAAGGTAAATAAGAGTGAAAGTGTTAAAACGAGTCATCGGACGAGACATCAGGAGCTGGGATGCTTGTCAAAAATTGGTTTAAATCAATATTTAAAACATGTTGAAGCTTAGATAATAAGTGTTCAACGCTGATTTTACTATCTTTGTATAGAGAAAGAGAGTTTAAGACAAGTGTTGATACATTATCAGACTGACTGGAGTCAGTAGGTTCATGTGCTCGTGAAGAAATTACAGGTTTACTAGGATTTCCTTGTTGTTGGAATTGACTGAAATACTTATTAGTATATTCAGGAGTGACAGGATTTGGGCGTTTAGTAAAACGATACATTGTTACATTTTTATGAACTTTGTTATTTATGGGGGCGTTCTTACGTGCCAATTGAGGTTGAGCAGGAATAGGAATCGAGTGGCGAAGCTGGTTTGAAGATTTCTGAGACAATTCGGGAAACGATTTACCATTGTTAATATCCAACACCTTAGAAAAAGAGACTGGAAGTTTTGTCGATTTTGGAAAAAGAAAGAGTTTCGCTTCGGAGTAAGGAATGTTACGATAGGCCATTGTTTCTTTTATTTGTTTTTGTATGTCCCACTCAGGGCACGATTTATCAATGGACGAGTGAGGACCCTTGCAAAATAGACATACAGGGGTTTGAGCTTGAGGACAATCCTTGTGATTGTGGTAGGTCGGACATCCATTTGGACATCTTGCAGAACTTTTACAATTTCTGGAGGTGTGTCCATACCTGACGCATTTGAAACAAATAATAGGGTTCGAAACATAAGGCTCTACAGGGCATCTGGTGTAAAATAGATACACAAATTCTGGCAACTGTTTCCCTTTAAATTTCAAAGTTACAAGGGACAACGGTTTTGATTTTTTCTGTCCGTCATCTTGAGTCACGATTTTCGACAAACGTTTCACAGAGATAATAGTGATATTGTTTGAAGTCTGCAAATTTTCATATATGTCATTTTCTGAAAGGGAAGGATCGACGTCTCGAAGCAGGCCAATTCTTTCCAGTTGGAAAGATGGGACGTAAACACGGACATTGTTGTCTCTAGAAAAGGAAGAATTTACAAACATGTTTGCTGATCCCGCTGATTCGAAAGAACAAACTACACGGTTTCTGTTAGAGCGTTTTACTTCTACAATTCCATTGACATTGCTGTCAAATAATTTCTTTCCTAGGACAGTCGGGTGCATTGATGTGACTTTAGACTCGGGCAAATTTTCAATATAAACCAAAAACGGAGCAGAGACCGATTTTCCATAAAAATTCCCAGTTTCTGTCATAGGTAAATCAGAATTAGTACTGTTGTTTATGTTCACATCGTTTACCTTTGCATAGTCATGTTCGGTAGGAAGAGGGGCAATTTGAGGAATACTTACAGTATCCAGGTCCATGCTACAAGAAACTAGGGTTGATGAGTTCGAAGTTAGGTCAGTAGCTTGTTGTGTCTGTTTCAAAGTTGCGTCTTTCCGTGGTTTTTTTGATACCAGATTCCATCCAGTGTCATCTCTGGGACTTGAACCATCCATTGTTAATTATGAGAAATTTAAGCAATTAAATAATAAACAAACTTTCTTAAAAAACAAACGAAAATAAATAAAAAAAACTAAATATAAAAGAAAAAATACGTTTAAAACCTAATAAAAACTGTTAAAACGTAAGATTAATTAAATGGTAGAAAACCTAACCTCTGACAGAAGGTAGAGTTCATCCCATTAAAGTATGTGAGCTGATGTTTGATTCAAAGCCATATGGTGGATATAGACATATGGCTTATTTAAAGGCCAGATAACTAAATATGTCAAATAAATGTACTATAGCGAATACAGATTTTTACTGATGATTTTTACGAAATTTTTTGCTCAAACTTAAACAGCTGGTCATTTCCCCATATGGTTAAATTGGAAAAGCCAGCTGTTTTGAAGTTTTGAACATTGCATTTTCGTGCCAAGCATAGGCTATTATTTTTTTTGTAGCCTTTTGCTCCTAAAAGCCACTAGGAGAGTACTTTTGCACGCTTTCTTTTGAATGTATATTGATTTTACTTGATGCGAGACTTTAAATTATTTATTTATGCACTTGAAATTTGCTGAGTATGAAGGTCTGCTGCAACGGGGGTATTTATTACTTCCATCTATTTCAGCAACATTTGACAAAAAATACAAACAGTTGACACAAATTCAATGGTGGATTCATATTCTGCTTTAAATTTTTGACAAAATGATATATAAAACATAAACATAATGTAAGTAGTAGGCCTAACAAAAAAAAATCAGATTAGAAATTGGCAAAACTTTAGACCTTGATTTCCTAAAATTTATTTTTCAATATTTCAAATTCAAACATTTATAACTCAGGCATTTGTTAAAATATCTTGAAAATTCTTTCATCAGTTTGTTTGGTGTTTAATGCAGATTAAGGATTTGCTAATAACTCAATTTCAAAAAAATGGATGTTAAGGTCCCTTCTCCCTTGCGGGTCACATATCTTTCTACCATATATTTGTCAAATACCACTCACCCATCATCGCACAGCCCAAACTACTTGACCTAGGACCTTGATCCTTTTGCATGAATGTTCCTCTTAGGGCATAGGCACCCACTAAGAACGGATTTTAAAAAATTCCCTCAGGGCTACGCCATTGACTTTAAATCTCTTGAGACATCCCAAGCATACGGCGCAGCTGTAGCAATCGGACCTGAGCCAGGATCGGTTGGTTCAGTTAGTTCGTCTGAGCCTCCGTGAGACAGCGCTACAAGCACAGCGGACGGTCTTAGTTCATGGCTTCGCCACAAGATAGCGCCCTCTACGGCTGTCAGTCCCCCCTTACTCCCCGCTCCCCGCTACGACCGCCGCTTTGCCTGCCGCTGCGCCCGCCGGCGCCGTACACTCAAGTCCCCCCTCTCCAACCATACTTCCACAGTTTAATGTGAAATATCTGGGGACCGAGCTTCGCTCGGGGGAAAGCAGTAACATTTTCAAATATACATGTTCATATTGCTCCCCACAATGACAATTAGCTTTGTAATTTGATTTACTGAGGTTTAAGTTTTATTCATTGAATTTATTCGGTCTTTGTTTTCTAATCGACATGTTTTACATTGTGTTCTAATCGCTTTGTTTACATTATACAAGTGGTGCTAATGCTTGATTCAAAGCCATTTGGTAGATGTTGACATGTGGGATTTGTTTCAAAATGCAGCTAACTATGCACGTTCACTGAACTATTAACAAAAAATATTTTAAATTTAAGATTTTCTGATTTTATAATAATTAAAGGTTTGAGTTTTTCATAATTTAAATTTATAAAAAGTTAAGTACGTTTGTTTAGTTTATGTTATAACTATGCAGATTTAATACCAAATGATCTATACATATCTATGTAAGCGAAATTTTTGCGAAGAAATTGTGGGTGTTTGGAAGGTCGCAGGATGATGGGGGGGGGGGCTGAAACTGAAGGTCTCCATCTCAGGGACTCGGGGAAAATACTGAAATTGCTTTAAGCTTACTATAAAACGGGAAATAACGTAAAATAGCTGTTATTTAAAAACCATTAGGATATAAAAAGGTCTGCTTTGTTTAATTAAAACCAAATGCTAGAAATAATCATAACTTTGTGGATACAAAAGCCTATTTTCTAAGAAGGTATTTTGTTCTATAGTAAAGAAGGATTATGCTTAGGGGCTATTAGCCCCTCCAAGCCAATAGTAAATTTCATAAATGATGATAAATTTTCTGAGCATCTAAATTTTGGAGTAAAAACTGAAGTTTGAGGTGGATTGAGTTGAATTATATCACGTTTTTTTCTGATATGAACCTTGTCCTAATGAAATAAACTTGTTCTTTGTAGATCTTTGAGAATTTGCTTACCTCTATTTCCTAAATTGTATTTGCGAACTTTAAGAAACATTGCTCATTTAAAGTAGTTAAACTGGTGATTTAAATTTAGTAAATCTAAATCATAAAATCACCTTTATGTAAACAAATACTCGTTGTTGCTTTGATATTAATTATTTATAATTAACCTAAAACACAGCTGTTTACCTGTCTAGGATTTTTAGATGGGGATAATACTCCATGAGCAATCTGTACTCAATTGTGTTATCCCTGTTCTATTCTACTGTACTGGCAACGTGCTATAAAAGTTTTAAGTGGCTTTGTCATGAACAGCTGATGATTCTTTTGTTTACTTTTTTGTTGTTATTGGCAACTCATATGACCCCATGTTAAAAATTATCAATTTTAAATTGAATTTTTCTAAAAAATTTGCGTTTCTACAGCAAATTCAACCACGTAGGTGAACTTAAAAATAAAAACTACACCTACATGCAAAATTTTATCAAAATCGTTAGAGCCGTTTTCGAGATAGGATTTATAAATATTCGTTGCTCATTTAAAGTAATAGGATTAATAGTTGACCTACCACGCAAACGAGGAGGCTGTACCGGTCGGAGGTGACACTAAAATCGGTCTGTTCAGTTAGTGAATTTAATGACTAATCCGTAAAAAGTAGTTACTGTAACAGTTGATTACCCTGTTTCGGTTATACAATCTTGAAGTAAATTATTACTTACTTTCAAAGTAATTTACTTTGTAAAACTGTTTGTTGCAAAAAATAATTGTTGGTAAAGTTTTATTGTTTTTTCAACATTATGCATCAACTTCGCTACAGCATTGACCTCAAACAAGGGAGAACGGCGCCACTGCTCAAGTGCTCGGAGTGTTACGGGCGCATGCGCTTGGCATTGATATTGTCGAGACACTAGGTTGTTATTGTCGAGACACTACTTACCACCCTCACCTCGCAATAAATCAGCTGACGTCTTCTTATCAGTGTTGCTCGTGTCAACGGCCGAGGATAGTTGTGTTGTGCGTGCAATAAAAGGAAAATAGGTCAACATTTTAAAGCGCCCTCTAGAAACAAATCAAAAGCTTGAGGGGCCCCAAACGAAATATCCTTTTTAATTACTCGTCAGCCGTGCGCTAGATCATAAGCTTTAAAATAGTTCAATCGTGAAAATTGGTTGAGTAGGACGGGAAAAAAGGGACATAACAGAGAAAACCGTAATTAGATGTTAGATATATATATGCTTAACTATTTAATTTTATATGACATTTAAAACGCGTTCATTTGTAATATTCCCCTGCTTGAAAAAGTTCACAGTTTTAAAAAAAAACCTAAGTACCATTTTGATAGCACAACTAAACTTACACAGCCCTGGCTTTTTGAATATAGGCCTACACCTGACTAAGCCGAGATGTTGTAAGAGACATTTTAGACAAATCTAAAAAATAAATTGTTAACATTTACTTGTTTGAAGCATTAAAAAATCGACTATAGGTCTACCAGGCGACAAGCGTAATACAATCGTGAGCATCGAAATCACTTGAACAACCCTTTCCCTAAGTAGAGGGAAGTGATCTGCTGATCAAGTAATTTAGGAACGCGCCGTTTTATGACGCCCCGAGTAGGCTATAGTGCATCATTTATTTCGTGAAATGAATTCAAATAACTTTTGTTTTTGGTTTAAACCTTTTAAAGGCTTTGACAAATGTAAATCATAGGGAACAGTAACATAAAATATCTGATGAAATTATCTTATTTGTCGTTATTTCAAAGACACAATTAAACATAACTAGGCCTAATGCTAATCTCTTGAAAAATGTATTTCTATGGCCAGCTAAATCAATAGTTTGACTCATTTCACAGATTAGTTTATGTACAAAAATAATTATTAGTTTATAAACATCCCAACTTGCTTACCAACCTTAGCAAATTTAGTGCCACTTCCAGTAATAAGGATATAACGGCTTTAGTTTTAGCTGACTGGGAATCCGTGTGTTACTGATAGACTATATTTTGAAAATCTGTTTTGTGTAGCAGTGTAGGCTAAATTAAATTATGGACGGGAGAAAACGACTCTCTGGTAGCCAGTATAGGAAAAAGAAACCAGAAATAGAACTTGAAGGCAAAAAACTTGAGTTTTCTCTGAATAAATTTTTAAACACAATGTCGGGGTAGGAGGGAGGATTCCGTCAAGGTCACTCCCAACCGCTGCGCGGTTGCTTTGACGCTGACACTGTTCTGCGCATCGATGTAAATAAATTTACATCGATGGTTCTGCATAGTGCGGCGGCGACGGTTGTTTAACACGTTAACTGCCATGCCGAACCGATCGGGTCGGCATAGGTAGGTCGGGTGGAGCAACGTGCCGACCCGATTGGACCGACACTTCGAGAATGTAAGGTTTCGCCATTGTGCCGCTAGATGCCTCCCACTGTCTCCTAGCGGTGATCAAGCGTACTACGACAACAGAGTAGGAACGTCGCTACTAGATAGCGTTGGAGTTTAGATTCTGATGCTTCTACACGTGGCTCAGAAAATCCTTGAAGTTGGCCAAAATATATTATCCCGATCGGGTCAGCACGTTTTTTTACAATGGTTTTCACATTACTTTCTGATAAATACTGTAACTTTTTCGTAACAAATTAACAAAGTAAACGTTTTGCAAGTTTCATTTTATTCTAAAATTGTTTGGATATACTAATGACTTAGTTTTACTTTTTAATATTTTGTTAAAGTAAAAAAACTTTTACTGAGTTTTTGTTGCTAGGATTGAAAAAAAAACCCCGTTGCAGCAGACCTGCATACTCAGCGAATTTCAAATGCAAAACAACATTTTTCAATCCAACATAGCGAGATTTCACATGTTTTTGAAAGCTCCATAAGAATAACATGGGGAATGAGTATGCAGGTTTGCTGCTACGGGTATATTAAAACTGGGTGGTTTTAGTTCAATATTTAGTAGATCTGAACTAGAAGAAGCCATTTACCAAGTTTTATTAAGATATGTTGAGAAATAAGCGAGATATAGAATTTTACTTATTCCCCATAAGGTTAACATTGGAACAACGTACTGTGTTTACCACTTTCAATATCTCGGTAACCAATGGACATAGAGCAGTGATTAAAGATACTAAATTGTTTGTTTTTTTGAGCTGAATTCAATGGTGCTAACAAAAATTGGGTTATTTTAATTTTTCTACGTAAAACACTCAAAAAACCCATTTTTGGGGGGGTTTACCCCCCTTTATCCCCCCTTCCGGTAGTCCGATCGGGCTGGTTTTCGAACTCGTCCGAATAATTACTACTTTACATGGCGGTACCAAATTTCATTCAGATTGGGCCATTTTTACGGCCGCTATCGTGCTTAAAGACACATAGATATATAAATATATATATATATATATATATAGATATATATATATGTATGAAAATGAACGAATAGTGTTTTTTGCTTCAGGGGGGCCCCTAAACGAAAAGTTATCATGGTCTCGGGCTTAGGTCTTACCATGAGTACTACGGTAACAGCTTCTTCCCTATAGGGGAAATTCGCTAAAAACAATAAACTGTCGGAATAATGTAATTTATTGCCTTACCACAGTATTTTTAACTAACATAAGCAACCAAGTCTTTTTATTTATGGCAATTAATGGCTTCCAAATTCATATTTGAACAAGAATAGTAAAAAGAAAATAAAAAGCACCTAAAGTCTCCCGGTCCAATTCCTCGACAAAGGAATTCCTAGAAATCGATCTATCTCGCTTTCGTCCAGATCGCTCATTTTTTAAACTGTAAATTTGTAACCACAAGTAAAGTAAGTCACAATTGTTGATTCACAATGAAACGCGGACGGTTGCACATTCAGACTACATAAAATACGAAGTAAACAGATAGAAAAAAGCAGGGTTGCCAATCGTGTAGGCGGTAGCAAATACGCAGGAAACGGTGAAAAAAAACTTGTTGCCAACCTTGTAGGCGGCAAAGGGTAGTATTGCCAACTGCGCGAAGTTAAATAATAAGATGAATGAAAAAATAGGTGTGGACCGATCGGGTCGGCACTGATTTTTTCAAGCAATAATTTGCTTCAAATTTTTAGTGCCGACCCGATCGGTCCACGTTTTTTTTATGGATAAATAGTCCGGGACCCAGTGCCCCAAATCAGGGGGGAGGTGGCACCCGAAAGACATACTCTTGTAATCGATTTGACCTTTTATTTTACACTCTGGGACATGTGAAAACCTATGTTGGCTTTATATACTCTCTTGCAAAATGGTATTTACGATGAGTTAAAGTTTGATTTGTTATTAAAAATTTTTACTGTACTAACCACGCAAATATATCGATAGCACAAAAACTAGTTGATCAATTTTAAAATATTTGGTGTCTAAATGTTCGGAACAAATGTAGAAACAATTTTATGAGACCTATATTAACGGATTAGCTTGTTTACATATCGTAAAATGAATTTATTTATAGAAAAATGTAATAATTTTTTATCTGGGACTGTTTAAATTACGTTGACACGTTTACACCAAGGTTAACATCACTAAATGTTATATCACTGGATGCGGAATTTAATTCTAAAACATTTTTGTA
Organism: Flexamia atlantica; assembly: GCA_035578135.1. NCBI lineage: Eukaryota > Metazoa > Arthropoda > Insecta > Hemiptera > Cicadellidae > Flexamia > Flexamia atlantica. The sequence continues at coordinate 189,908,547 of JAQJVK010000001.1, read as the reverse complement.
TTTGCATGTTTTACCTAGGAAGTGCCGTTTTTTAGTAATACAGTATTTAGTAAAATGTTGCAGGTCGTGCGTTGATGGCGGGCGCCGCGCGCCGGCGCGGCGGTCTAGCCTGCGCGGCGATGTACGTTGCATCTCATTAATTACATTGTTGTTTCAATACAGATTTTTATGTAATTATGCTCTTAAATTATAAATTAAATGTTACGAATTTGTCACGTCATCCACTTTTCATATGTTACGACGCATATTAATTTCAATTCATTAAAAATATTATTGAAATACAATAGTAATTCTTATTTAATGAGAAATATTTAACTAATATTTAAAATCTATGAATTGTACACTATATAAACTGTGTTTACATCTAAAAATTTGTATTATTATGGTATTTAGTAAAGTGTTGCGGGGTCGCGGAGGTGAATGCTAGTGAACGGGCAACTTCCGTGCCGACAAGACGCACAGCCGGATGCTTAGCACAGTACAGCTTTATGCTAAATCACATGTACATGCGCTCTGCATTGACACTTGATGAATGATACATTTTAACTTTAAACGATATTGTTACCACTATTTTAAGATTTTTATAGATTTTATTCCCTACAAGAACGGGTACAACTGTTATTATAGTCTTTATACATTTAAAAAGTTAGTTGTTAAGTCATAAGTGTTCACACATTAATCATCATTAAAATGTTTAACTTAACAGGAGGTATTGTTCTTACGTACAAAATCTACAAAGCATGTCACACAATTATTAAACTATCGGTTATTAAATATGTAATCAATAATAAAACTCGTAATAAATAATGCAGTAGAAAATTTTGTTTATCGATTTTTATTTACATTCTGAAATTGAATAATATATCTAAAACTACAAGTCATAACAGATATTTTACAGAAATTATTTACAACACTTTTTATGCCCTGAGTGAGGGAAGCTCTCTCTGTCCTTTTTATTTAAGTATTATATATGGCTTATTTTTTCATTGCAGCTGGTAGAGGAGGACTTTCCATTAGGATAGGTCGTAATCGGTTCTCCATTAGTTGACATCTAAAGCTTTCTAGCTTGGGCATTGTCATGTTTGAGTTTCTGGCATTTTTGTACAGTAGGAAGCACATTAAACTTCTAAGTACATGGAATTTAAATGCAACTTCTGTAGGTGGCAAAGCCCTGATTTCCCGCTTGGATTTTAAAAATAGGCGATATCGCAAATCGTCCAGACTTTGCATGTTATCGCATGCGCCGTACAGATAAAGGAAACATCTGCGTGCATCTTCAACAATGGCAAGTGTAATTTCTTCGTTTTCATCTTCATATTTAGTGATGGCTTTCATTTTTCCTGCTAGTTGTAATGCGACTTTTGCTGCTCTTTTTTTCCCACATCGAAATGGATAGCTGGTTTGGTCATTGCCTGTTAATATGTAAACAATAGCGATGGTGTTTACTAGTTCTCGTACTGTTACTTCTTCAGTGCTATTCACCTTTTCTAAAAGGTTTGACAGTAGAATGTGTACTGCTGTGCACTGATTAGTTTGTTAGAGCCATATTTCCTTTATTTGTTGGAGGACTGGAAATTGTAGTAGAGCTATGATGGCAATGTCGGTGTCACTAGTGAAAATGATCGCTTTTGTTAAGCCGTCATGTTTTGAAGCGTAGTTAAGATGAGCAAATATTCTAGTATCAGCTTCCTCATGTTCATTACATTCTAGATCTTTTATTTTGGTAACTTTTCCATTGTGTATTTCAAAACATGTGGCTCGATCGTGGAATGTACCACCTAGAGTCAAACGAACATTTTCTGTGACCATTTCTGGTTTTGAAATCCACATTTCTGACAAGTAATTTAGGAGATTTGCTTTGTTTTTATTGTTCTTTATAAATACTTGCTATGGTGGAATGACAGCCTCAGATAGCATTTCAAAAGTAGGTGGTTCTGAAACGTTGGATCGTCTATCTCTTTCAGCTTGTTTCAAACTTTTGTCCGGTGGAAAATCGTATCTGTCTCCAACAAAGAGAACATACAAACGGTCTTTTGGTTTTAACTTTAGGATCTTGTTCAAATAAGCCTCTTGAAGCTCTCCAAAAGTCTTGGCCCTCATATCTTTATAAACTTGAATGAAATACATTGCGTCAATTATAAAACTGGTGGATTTTCTGATGGGGTTATACTTAGAAATTCCGAATTCGGAGCTTGGTCTTTTAGATATTTTATGAAGTCACTTTTATTACCCTTTCTCATGACAACATCGTTCTTAGTACTATCCCCACGTTCAAATAAAGAGGAAGGATATTCAAACCATTCAAATGAAAACATTTCTTTTCTTCGCTCTTCAGGGAAATCTTGTATAAGCAATAATTGTCTCGTTATATTCCCTTCTTCTTTAAGGAACATTTTTGACTTTTTAACTTTTGTTTTTTTATGTTTTTCAAAGGTTTTTACTTTGAATGATGTTATCTTTTGCTGGTTCTTTTCAATAGTTTCATTAAGCACCTGAATTCCTTTTTCCTTAGCTCTTATCACGTCTTGCTCTTTTAGAATCTCGCCCGAAACAATGTTCAAAAGATTTGTTGTTGTATTCTTAAACGGATTAATAGTACGAGTACTCAAGAACTGAACCAACTGATTTACCATTTCATAATCAGTAACTGAGGACCTTTTGCTGTCATTATGATGATGTTTTCGGGGACATTCTTTGTCCATACATGCTTTTTACACTCTCAGAAACTTGAGCTAAGTAGGGTGCAGTTTTTATATACTTGTCATTTGTGTTTTCATTGTCAGTTATTCCTTTAAAAAGTATTGTTTTTCCATCCTTATTGTAAAATTGTTCTAGAGCTAAATCCGTCCAGACGCCGTTAAATGCCCCCTTCGTCGTTCGAACACAAAAGTTATTATTCAATTTCAGAATGTAAATAAAAATCGACAAACAAAATTTTCTACTGCATTATTTATTACGAGTTTTATTATTGATTACATATTTAATAACCGATAGTTTAATAATTGTGTGACACGCTTTGTAGATTTTGTACGTAAGAACAATACCTCCTGTTAAGTTAAACATTTTAATGATGATTAATGTGTGAACACTTATGACTTAACAACTAACTTTTTAAATGTATAAAGACTATAATAACAGTTGTACCCGTTCTTGTAGGGAATAAAATCTATAAAAATCTTAAAATAGTGGTAACAATATCGTTTAAAGTTAAAATGTATCATTCATCAAGTGTCAATGCAGAGCGCAAGTACATGTGATTTAGCATAAAGCTGTACTGGGCTGTGCGTCTTGTCGGCACGGAAGTTGCCCGTTCACTAGCATTCACCTCCGCGACTCCGCAAAACTTTACTAAATACCATAATAATACAAATTTTTAGATGTAAACACAGTTTATATAGTGTACAATTCATAGATTTTAAATATTAGTTAAATATTTCTCATTAAATAAGAATTACTATTGTATTTCAATAATATTTTTAATGAATTGAAATTAATATGTGTCGTAACATATGAAAAGTGGATGACGTGACAAATTCATAACATTTAATTTATAATTTAAGAGCATAATTACATAAAAATCTGTATTGAAACAACAATGTAATTAATGAGATGCAACGTACATAGCCGCGCAGGCTAGACCGCCGCGCCAGCGCGCGGCGCCCGCCATCAACGCACGACCTGCAACATTTTACTAAATACTGTATTACTAAAAAACGGCACTTCCTAGGTAAAACATGCAAATACAAAAATGTTTTAGAATTAAATTCCGCATCCAGTGATATAACATTTAGTGATGTTAACCTTGGTGTAAACGTGTCAACGTAATTTAAACAGTCCCAGATAAAAAATTATTACATTTTTCTATAAATAAATTCATTTTACGATATGTAAACAAGCTAATCCGTTAATATAGGTCTCATAAAATTGTTTCTACATTTGTTCCGAACATTTAGACACCAAATATTTTAAAATTGATCTACTAGTTTTTGTGCTATCGATATATTTGCGTGGTTAGTACAGTAAAGATTTTTAATAACAAATCAAACTTTAACTCATCGTAAATACCATTTTGCAAGAGAGTATATCAAGCCAACATTGGTTTTCACATGCCCCAGAGTGTAAAATAAAAGGTCAAATCGATTACAAGAGTATGTCTTTCGGGTGCCACCTACTCGCTTAAAACGCACGATAGAGACGGCTGGGTCCCTGACTAAAAATCAATTTTTTTTTCATGAAACCCTTATAACTAAGCTAAACAAGTATAAAAACACATAGTAACTCAAAACAAAAATACTAATGTGTTTGGCAATACAGCAATCAGGCCAAAAATTGGCGTGGCAGCTAACGTGTTAATACAAGCCGAGTGGTTTTTTTTTATATTTGGACTTGAATTATAATTGTAAATCGATGCTTGCATTGCCGTATGTATTCTTAGGCTTGTTCTTTGGGTAAAATGTGATACAGAAAATTTTACTCGTCACATTCATATTAGTACGGTGCAATTAGACATAAACCTGGACATCCAAAAGGTTTCTAGCTGGTGCCAATTTGTTGAATACACTTCCCCCAAAATGTAAACAAAAGTTACCCTAATTTGAGCGTCGGGTTTGGGTGGGAAGGGAGTTAGTAGGAGGGAAAATGTAATTTGTTTTAATGTTAAGCAAATATCTTGAAAACTGTGTTTTTTCTAAAATATTATACTTTGCAAAAATACAACATTAAATTTCAAACAAAACATTCATCTCCTTTCATTGTGCCTTTTAAAATGATATACAACATAATAGGGTTTCTGTTCAAAAAATTTTATCTCCCACTTTTTAGATGGAGGGAGTAAAACTTTAGAAGGACCAAAAACGTCCTTCCCTAGACTTGTAATGATTCCCTGAAGTAAAGTATTATTTAAAATAATGGAAAATGTCAATATGGAGCATGTGGACTGGATCTTCTGAGACATTTGGTTGTTAAAAAATAATCATAAATTTACATTTGCCCCTTAAAATCTGATTTGTTTTGCAGGGGGGGCAATCCGTATGCCTCTGATTCTACCTTTTATTCTAATAAGTGTAAGAAGTATTAAAAGTAAAACTAAATTAATTCGCATAATGTTAAGAGTGTTAGCTAACGTCTGTCTGGTAGTCTCGAAGGAAGATTGCATCTAAAAATTGCCTTAAATGATTAACAAATTCAAATTAAAATGTGTGTTTAGGAAAAATAAAGTATAAAAAGATGTGAACACAAATTTTCCTTCTAAAATTCTCACTTTCTTGTGATAGCTACCATGCTTCCCTCCAGGTTGAAGAATATCCTTTGAAATCTCTTTAATAACCTTCCAAAGTGGTTTTCCTGGTAAAATCTTTCTGACCAAAAACATTCGGTGAGGGTAGGAATCGCTGCCGCACTTCATCCAATTGTTGAAGTTCTTAAATATTAGTTGTCTATATTTTGTTTCAATTTGTTTCTTATTCCTACAATAGAAATGTTTTCCACAAACATTCTGTCGCAAATAAAAAGCCGCAAACCCAAGGTTAATATCATGTTCACAACCAAAGTTATGGTCGTTTAAAATGTTTTAAAATTAAAATGTGCCCCAAGGTCAGTGTTGAAAAAGGACGGACTTGACAGGTACCGTTATTACCGCGGTGTTCATAACTTAGAGACGTAGCCAAAATTTAAAAAAAAATTAATTATCATAGTAACATTGTAATAAAATTAATACCAATGTAGGCTACTGCTGCAGACGTAATGGATAACGCCCCCAACAAAGACCCGGGGGCCTCGCCCCACAAAATCATAATTTCGAGGCTTGGAACAGCACGTTTAAGATTGATTCGAAACGAATTTTCCAAAGAATGAAGTTTTAAAAAACAAACATTCATGTACGTTTTCAGGAATTTCACCTAATGGCTATATTTTTATAATGATTAAATTTCATTCCTTGATATAAAAGGTCGAAAGCATAAATGTTTTTATCCATGTCAGCCAGTCTACTCTAACCTGGATTTAAGGTTATTCAGTTAAATCCAAAGAAGGAATAACAGAATCACTATCACTAATCACTAGCACTAGTCAGTGTGGCCTCAGCTTATGATTGTCAAGTCAATAAAATATTATTTACACCAAAACAGTTCTTGCTTGGATTTATAAAAAGGTATAGAGATTACATGGGAAATTTCATACAGTTACAAATATAACCAATTAATTGTATTCTTAAACAATGCACAACAATTATTCTTCAAATGTTTGTGTTGTTGTTCCTTCAATGATGGTGGTTGAGAAGTGTTTAAAATAACACCCTCTAGGTAAATGACAAGCTTTATAATTTTTCTGATGATTACCAAATAGGAAAGAATGAATAAATTCTTCATTGTTTCCTATTCGTGGGCTCTGTCCTACTCTGAATTCCGAGTGAAAGGCTTGGGCTTAGAGGCGGCGACGGAATCGTAAAGAAACATCGGCGCATCGGCGAGGAGAAGGCTGAATTGGCTTGGGCTGGCGGCGCTGGCGTTGTGGTGGCAGAAGCGGGGGGGGGGGGGGGGATACACACGTCAGTTACATCATGCCACGTGTGCGCGCGCTGCACTAAGGGCGGAGCCGGGCGAGCTTCAAGTCATGGCCGCTAGGAGCGACACTGCATGGGAGGGTTTACCCGACTAGTTTGGCTGAAATCCGCTACGCTTGTTGACGACAGATTTTTGTACAGAATGGGATGTCTCAAGGGATTTAAAGTCAATGGCTACGCCCTATGATACATCAAAGTTTCAATGTTAAAGTATAGGCAACCTTAACATTAAATCATGAATCCAAGGAAGTTTTTTTCCGTCTTTCCACTGGTAAAACCGTGTTGATCAGCTAGTATGGATATAAATGAAAATTAACAAATGGCGTTTTTGGCATCTGTGAACCTCAAGTCAAACAGTTATGATGGTCTTGGGCTTAGGTCTTTTCATGAGACCTACGGTAACAGCTTCTTTCCCATGGGGGAAATTCGCTAAAAATATAGGTTAAATAGAAATAAGTAGGTTAACGTAACTTTAAGTAGGGTCATTTAAAACGAGAGGAGTTTCAATATGTAGCCTACTTCTCAAAACGTAGTGTAGTTCAAACACTAGAAGCAAAACGAAAAGTCCGTGGTAGAAGTGGTAGACGCAATTTGTATGTTCCCCAGCCAGTAACCCCAGTAAGGCGAAGTGAAGAAATATAGCAAAACCCCTTCTGCAGAAATATAGCAAAAAAAATTAGAATATGATGTGTGTTTGAGAGGTTCGAAGTTTAAATTGACTGACCTAATAGGCCTAGTAATTCAGGTTGCACTTTCCTTTAAGGTGTACCGCTAATAACAATACATCGAGTCAATCAAGAGGTGGGATATCGGGGTGTTAGATGGGGGGAAACAAAGTGTCTAAATTGGAGACAATGAAAAATAAAGTACACAATTGAAGTAAAAGTTCAATAACTGTGATATATGATGCTTACGTGTTGCCGCCTGTAGTGGTAAGTAACAAATATCGATGGTCCTATCAAATATTTCAACCGGATAACACGCCATCCAACCAAAATATCGATTGATTAATCGAATGTACAAACCGATAAAATCTATTAGGACTGTTAACGGTGACACAGCACAGGCTCGGTAATGAGCAGCGCTTTGTTCCCTCCCCCGTAATTGCATGAACTCTAATAACTTATCTTATGAAAAGAAAGGAAATAAGCAACACGGCCGAAACAACAAATAATGACGCGAGTAAATGAACGACAAACTACTGCCTGTTCAATCGGTGGTACCATACTGGTGATCGGCGCTGTGGGTATCACCAGTGGCCGACTGGCTGCCTTCGGCGCCGTGGCTGCGGCAGCGGCAAAGCTTTTAGAGATAGGAAGCTTGTAGTCGGGCCAAAATTTGAATATGGGAAATGTGCAGCCTGGCCTAGTCGTTGACAAGGAGAACAAAAAAAATTACGAAAGAAAAACTCCACTGTAGACACTTTTGAGTCAACAACTGTCACCCAACTGACCTACATAAGCGCCTTTGTTTGGTGTGTCGTCAGTCAGTAACATAAACAGAAGATAAGTCATCAATGGGATGTTTGGAGTAGGAAGAAGCAGAAAAGGAACAAGCCTTATTTTCTTCATCTATATATTGATTGATATCATTTGATACATCGAAGTATTGTTCAATGTATTGGTTGTTGAATCGAAAGATAGTCCCACGCCCGAAAACACCCGATTCCCGCTAATCCCCCAAGCTAGTAGATGTGGTACACCGCCAAGGAAAGTGCAGCTGTAATTAAATTCTAATAAGCGGTACGAGTTTCATATCTGATCTTACCGTTCGTTCCTATAGAAGACGATTCAACATCTGATTTCTAAGAAAACAATATCGAACGATCTACCGATAGGTGAAGTTCGATGTATTGTTTGTTGAATAGAACTTGACATCCGATTCCATTGTATTTCAAATCGATTGTTTCGTACTCTTATGAAAATATACTAAGCGATAGAATTGTAGTACAAGATGGTGGATGATGAGAAATGTAAGTTGTTAAGTTAGTTAAAGTAACGTTTTAATTTAGTTTTTGGCCAGCTTCATTATGTTTAACTTAATTAAGTTTTAGGCTAATATATTTAATGTACGTTTGGAGTGTTTTATTGTTCGTAAGATAATCGAAAAATATAACTGACAATGGTTTCGGTTATTGTTTGTTATCGATGTTTCTTCAATACTGACGGTTGTTGAAACAGAACACATCGATTGAGTTAAACACGATAGGTTGATAGTTAGTTGATATCGGATTGACGAAACCTAAACTGAGTACCGAAAACAAAACTGATCTTCGCCCATGTCAAATCATATTGAGAAGTTCAGTTACTAAACCTGGACAACACCGTATAAACAATAAGTAAGTGTATAAACATAACCTGTTAAGGCAGAAGATCAGATATTATGAAACTCGTGCCCTAATAAGCTAGGTATGACAAACACCAAAAATAATAACGTCCTTCAAAACTAACTTACAATTACATTAGCATTATTTCCTAGTAGTAAATGATTCGACGACTATATCGTGGCAAACCTTTAAACGTCAACGCAACTATAACAAGAAAAAGTAATTAAATCAAAACCAAGAACCAAGTAACCAAGAACCAAGTAACCAAGAAACAAGTTAACCTCTGGCACAGTACCTAGAATATCTATATTGATATTATTCCTTCCACCATGTTTTACGGGAGTGCACTGCATTGTTCCGAAAGTCATAACTCCGATAAGCATATCTCCGAAACAAAACGGAGGCCCGCATTGTTCCGAAAGTCATAACTCCGAAAGAGCACTGTTCCGAAGTTTTTTCGGAACAGTGCTCTTTCGGAGATATGCTTTCGTAGCAGTGCTATTTCGTAGATACGCGATTTTAACCGTTCTTTTGGCGACTGACTTGAGTCAATCTTTTAGTCTGAAAGATTCGCTCGGTTTTGTATGGTTCTTCGTTCTTATTTGATGCAATTAATTGATCCGAATTTAAGGGATGCATTAGTTCTCTGAACTCAGGCTATTAATTTAACCTTCTTAATATTTTATACGTAATTTATTGAACATAAAATTAAAGATGTGAATGATGTGATGCTCTACTTAAGGTAGGTGAGTAAAAATGAACTAATTTAAGGCTTTTAGGCCTAATATTAGTTATTTATGTCTAGGCCAAGAAATAGGTTGAAATTAATCTATTCCTATCCCCTTAGTTCTATTTAACATTTATAAATTAATTTTCAACTAGGATTAATAGAGACATATAACAAAATGTTGGTGATTTCTGAGCAGTATTTTAAGATAATAGGTAATCTTAACTTTTACCAGTCAAATTAGTGTAATGGAAACATACAAAATTCTATGGGTTTTATGGGATTTAATTGTGGAGAACTTGTCACACAATATCAAATTAGGCCTGGTTTCTAGTTGGTTGTTCTTTTGGGTTTTGCTTGCTTAACCAGAATAGGCTTAGTTGATTTATTCACTAGTAATTATGAATGAATAAAGTAGGCTAACTTAGTTGATTGTCGAAATTGATTTACCCTATGTTCCCCAGTTTTATTCTGGTTACGTTTTAACAAATATTTAATTAATCAGAAACAGGACTAGACCTAGTATAAGTTAACCTAAGTTAACATCCTCACCTGAACATCATAAAAAAGTTGGCCTAGGCGTGGTAGAAAATCGAAGAGGAGGACAGTGTGCTTTAGTTTTAGGTCTACTAATCAGGGGTAAAACACAGTTTTTACGACTACATAAGGCCTACACACTTAGGTTTAAACTGTAATTTGCAGTCAAATGTCCCTTAAAACAATTTTGATTGGAAAGATAATTAGCCTAAGTTTAACTTATTCACTTAAACTTATTATCTTGATGCTTATTGGAAATTTGTTTCAAAATGTAGGAAATGTAGTGTGTAGGCTTATTATGTAAACGGTAGGATTTTTAATCAGAAATAGCCAGTTAACACCAGAAAATCTAAAAAGATCTTTTGTAGTAGGCTACATATGTGGGTGCTCAAATTAATCATGAGAACTGAACACGAATATTGAAGAGAAAAAATATATATATATATTTTAGGTCAAATTGTAATGGAAATCGCAAGCTGAATAAGAATGTTAAGAAAGTACGTTTTTATGATTAAAAAAACAGCAGGCCCCAGCTGAGATGACTTAAATCATGAGCTCATGATGACTCATGGTGGCTCAGGAGGCCACTATTGAAAGTCAGTCAATTGTTAAACTACTACTACAAGTAAAAACGGCTACTTTTACTTGGGCTAGTTTATGCTACCATATATTTAGAAAGAATTGATTAGCTTAGGTGAGATTGAGAATCAGTTAAGTTAAGGTTAGTAACAGTACGTTACGATAGGATTTGTTCATAAGCTTTAATGGTTAACATTAATGTCGTTGAGGTTCATGGGAACTTGAATCTTAGAACCTAACCAAACATTACCCAACATTTCAAACCCGAAATGTGACCCGCCAAGGGAAAAGGGACACTAACTTCCATTTTTCAAAATTGAGTTACTGTAGGGTCCCTAGTTAATAATTTATTAGTATTAAAAATTATTTCTAACTTCTATTTTACGTAAACTGCTTGAGTTAAGTTATTGGCTATGTTTTACACATAATTTTGCTGGAAACTTAAAGGTAAATATTAACCTACCATTGAATTTGTGTCAGTTTTTTGCAATTTTTGTCGAACCTTGGTAGATGGGGTGCCGTGGGTAGGGTTTAACGGGGGATTTATAGGTGATAAATTTCCTACATTTCAGAAAAATTCAAGAGGAGTGCTGGAAAGTGAATAATTACCTTAAGACATGTTAAAAAACATATTCAAAGAAGTTATTCAAGTAGGCCTGTTTACTCAATCAACCATTCTATTATGTATGTGTGCATTCATGAGCAACAAATGTTGGTGTGTTCAAATTTGAGAGTGATTGCAAAAATAGTTCTTGTAACTTTTTTTTATTTACAAATTTGACGCATTGTAGCCTATACAATATGAAATTATAGTCAAAACAATAAAGATAATATTATTAGGCTTACCGGATGGTGGAACTTATGTTTTTTTTTAATGCTGTCTTCATTGTTCAGTTCTTCCTGCATCAACGATTAAAAGGGGTCGTTAAATAGTTAGCTTAATTTAGGGACTGGTATATAGTGTAAACTTACTGTATGTCTTTCAAGATTTTTTTTAGACCTAACAGTACTTAGTTATTATATGGAGGCCACTATTTTCTGAGAGATTTTGTTTCCTGGATACCAAAGATAACCATATAATTTGAAAGAACATACATACGTTGATTGACTTAATGTCCAATTTTGACATAATCATGATGAGCGGTCTTTATGTTCTGCCTCTCATAAGACAGCGATGTTGGGGAGGATTGAGCTGAACGCGTCGCCTTCGCTAACGGCTAAAACACGTCGCCACATGTACGGCAAGCCTTATACAGCATGCTACAGCGGTTATGTTAGGTTGGGTTAATGTAAATGTGTTAGTAGGACTTTCCATGTTTCGTTACGAATCGAACCAGATGAGTCATACCTTTGACAGTGACATGGGATGCGCGCACTCCGCTCAATGACCGCTGGAAACTTCCCCTACTTGGAAGGGATTTGGCGGGTAAAAGTATGACTCATCTGGTATCGTTAGATTCGTGACAAAACAAGGAAATTCCTATATTTATGATAACCCAATCTAACATAACCGCTGCAGCACGCTGTATAAGGGTGGCCTCCGTATAATACCAAAGTACCGACCCAACTATTACAATTGCTACACCAACTAAAACAAGCAGAGACAATCAGGAGACTGACACATTCTTTCTCCCGTAAAGCAAGGAAATCTACAATAAAATAAAACAAATTTACAATTAACAATATTAAGTACTTAACAATATTATTTTTAATGATATTATTATTAAAAATAATATTATATTTTAAAATAATATAGTAATTAACGGATCTTTTCCGTTATACGTATACCACTATTCCAAATTTCCCCTTCAGCCTTGATTTTTGACCGAGCACCATAAACTTGGTCAAATAATTTTTATTAATCGTTTTAAAATTGAAATTCCTTGTAAGAATATTTTACCTGGGGTTTCGTTATCTTAATTACTGTTATGTCTGTCTAGACGCGATAAGCCAGCATCTGGCCGTCTAGCGGTCCCACTTGCAGTTAGTTAGGTTAGGTTAGTTTAGGTTAGATTACTTAACCTTACCTATCCTAACCGAACTTAGCTAAATCAAGCCTGGAAAACAAACCCGAAACAGTGGTATACGTATAATGGAAAATATCCTAATTAACAATATTATTTTTGAGTTTTATTAAAATTGGTTAGTAAATGAGAGAGGTGTCAGTTTTTAATTATATTCAACTAGCAGTTGCCCGTGGCTTCGCTCACGACACATAGCGTGAAACAGCTGATCTTGCCACCGCTCTTAGAACTGTCAAATTTACCCACAGCTGTTTACATTTTTGTGTTTAAATGTTTACATCCTGATAAAATATAAACATTGAAACTTAAGACGATCATGGGGCGTAGCCCGAGGGGATTTCAAGGAAGTGAATAGGCCTATGTGTTTCCCAGGTTCAAGATCTACCTCTGTGTGAAATTTCAACCCAGTCAAAAAAATTATAGCAATCTAATTTTGGTTTTAACCATTGAATTCAGTTTGAAAAAACAAATAATTTCCTTGTTATGTTTAGGTCGGCAGGGATCAGGACAGCTGCAGAAAGACACAAGTAGGCCTAACTTAAGATGCTATCACGGGCTGCAGCAGTGCCGGGGGCCAGGTCTTATTTTACCAGGCTTAAGGCAGAAGATGAGATGCAGCATGCTCAAACACCTGGTAAGTTGTGCATACCTATTACTTGAGGAATTTATTTGGCATATTACCATAGTGTAATCAAACTCTGACCATTGGCGGCTCATGAATTTATACGGTATACTGAGTGTTCACAGTTAAAAAATATTTACAATATATAAATGGTTTACGTTATAGAGGGTGTCCACAGAGCGGGAATTTCAGGAAAACCGGGAATTCTACTGGAATTATTTTACACCAGGAAATATGTGTGAAATATAATGAATTTCGTCTAGAATATGGGAACTCTGGTTTTGACACAAATGCGTAAAGTAATGGAGGGACGATTTTCATGTTAGAGATTTTTATGTCTCTGAAAGGAAAAACAGCAAAATTATTTGCGTATAAAATATAAAAGAATTTTTTTCAGTTTCTATTAATTCTACCACCAACCTATTTCACAAAATCATTTTGGCGCCAGACAGCTTGGGACAGAAGATTAGAAAGCAACAAAAAGTGGTTACGTGTGCATGCGTATTTGGCCAAGCACAATAAAACCGGAAACGATGAGACCATCGTGTAGTTTCCTTAAGACTTCCCTGTTCCTTAAGGCGAATATCAATAAAAGCGTGGGACTGAGCTAAACCGAAGAACATAATTTTAGATACATTTAGATACATTACTTTGAAATGGCGACCTACCGAGGTAGGTAGTTTAAGCCAAGTATGAATGACAGATGAGTGAAGGATGATTGTGGCGCGATCTTGTAGTCTTGTTACTGACTAAGGCCGACATGTTCTTTAGACAGGACTGTTAATTAATAGCCCAACAGCCAATGGCAACTATGGGACCTACATTTCAACATGGGATCCGAACCAAAATTTTGCCTGGTTTACATGTTACAAACTGTAACATGTAAATATTACGAATCGTGAAATGATTTATTTATTGATAACACAGAAAGATTATTATTGTATAACTCATAACAATAATAGGTACTTTGGTATTATACGGAGGCCACTATTTTTAGAGAGTTTTTTTTTACTGGATACAAAAAATAACTATATAATTGGAGAGAACACACTTTAATTGACTTACTGTGCCAATTTGACATAATTATGATGAGCGGTCTTTGTGTTCTGCCTCCCAGAAGGCAGTGATGTAGGCGAGGTAAAGCGTCACCGCCGCTAGCGGCAACCCCGATTGCTACCCTTAAACAGCGCGCTGCGGCGGTTATGTTAGGTTAGGTTATCATAAATATGTTAGAAAGACTTTCCTGGTTTCGTTACAAATCAAACGACACCGGATGAGTCATACTTTCGCCCGCCAAATCCTGTAGCAGGCAAGTGATGCACACACTCCGGTCAGCAACCTGACCTAGGCCTACTTGGATGGGATTTGGCGGGTGAAGGTATGACTCATCTGATATCATTCGATTCGTAACGAAACGAAAGTCCTAGTAACATATTTATGATAACCTAACCTAACATAACCGCCGCAGCGTGCTGTATAAGGGTGGCCTCCATATAATACCAAAGTACCCTATAATATTCTACTTTCTACAGACACTTTTTAATTCTGTTTGAAATTAATTGGAGTAATCATATACCATACCTTAAAATCCTGACTGTTTGTTTTTCTGTAATAAATGGGTGAGAGTTAAATTTCCTATTAACCCTCTTTTTGTAGAGATAAAAATGTTGTACAAGTAAAAAATTTGTCAAAGATTGTAATTTGTCAGAACAATATTTTCGCTATCTTTGATAAAGCAATTAAGTTTTTTAAGCAAATAATCAAAGGTAGATCACAGTATTCACAATCGTTTGAAATAGCGGATAAGGAAAAATAATTTATAGTGAAGGGCGAGTATTTGACTTTCTAGTAATTACTCGACTTTTTACAATCACGAGACGAGTAGTTAAACTATTTGGAAAAATAAGTCAAGTAGTTAGTGAGTATTTTCATGAAATTTCGTCGGTAAGATAAATTGTGATCTATTTTTTAACACGTAGGCCTAATACACGATAAACAAAAGGAAGAGTTCTGCTTGACCAAAATATTCTGTAAACTGATAAGAGAAAGGACGTAGTCAAGTTTCAGCAAACACGATCCCTTAGATGGAATTCGGAAAACGGAAATTACACTATGTTAGCTTGGACCATGAAGAACACTGCACACATACGAGTTATCAAATTTAATTCATAATTTAGCTCTTGAATTGATTTCCGCACTGATTCTCTTTGTCTTTTTTTATTATCAGAGGAAAATATGAAACATCATTGATTATTATAATGACAACTAGGCCTAGTTGAGGTTTTTCCATATTTGCAATACCTCTTATCTGATCACAATGGCGACCTCTGCCAAACAATGTAATGTAGCATGGAAGGGTGGGGGTGTCAAAAGTCGACAAACAATACCCCCACCCCCCCCCCCCCCACCGACTGGTCTGAAACTATGCCCCAAAGAAGACCGATTTTTTTTAAATATGCCGATTTTTTTGGTTTTTTATAAAATAATATTAAGATTATCCAGAATGAAGTATAAACCGTTTCGATAAGAGAAATTGATGCAAGAATATAATTTATTTTATTTCAAAAACAAAAACTACATGACAATTTTATGTTACTATGCACAACTACACTAGAACCTTCATAAGAAGACTCTCAAGGGTATTCTGGAAAGAGTCTCGTTATCAAGGGAGTCTTCTTATCGAGGTTCGAGTTAACAAGACATTAAGAGTCATTACAGTATCAAGGAGACTTGAAAATTGCACTTGTAATTAAGGATTTTGTGTTATCGAGTGTCTTCTTATCGAGGTTCTATTGTACCATTGATTATCCACATCAATAATCAGTGCAGTAACCATTAACCATAAATCAATAATCAATAACCATTGCAAATGTGGATAATCAATGCAACTACTCGACTCTACTTGACACACGTGTAGTTGGTCCACCCCTTTTAAGAAGTATTAATTTTAAAACTAATTTAAAGGCTTTCGATTTGTACGGTAATTTTTGAATTTTTGATTTATTTCGACTTTTATAACTTCGATTTGATATTTTAACCGATAGAGACCTGTTCTATGATAAAGAGGTATAACAATCGATAGAGACCGGAATTTCGATATTTTTTACCCTTATCGGTTATTTTGGAAGTAGTGAAAATTTTTCTTTGCCGACAAGAGGTCCCTTTTCGCTTTCCACCTCACATTTTATCAATGAGAACCCTTGTTGATTTTCTTCATGTTTTAAGCTCATGAATGATTAAATATACATTTTTATGTATTTTTTACAAAACTTATTCACACAATACTATTCCCTACACGTGTTGATTGCTCACATATAGAAAATAAATCCTATGGAAATTCTCTGAGTACACATGTCTGCTGCAATGGGGGTATTTTTATAGACAAATGTCAATTGGAAAAAGTTCACAGGTTCCACGACAGATTGTTGCACTTTAGCTGGAATTTCAAAAGCCTCCTGTGCATAGGCTTTTCATGGGGTATTTTCCTAACCCGCAAAAGGCTCTTCTAGAGAGTAATAGCTATAATTGTATACCAAATATATATATTTTTAAAAAATTCTGGAGTTCTGGATATGCTCTGTAGAAAATCCTCAAAAAATCCTTTAATAATACAGATCAGTCAAATACGCATAAAAGTTTTTACAAAAAAAATTGTTATACATTGTACTGTACTTTCTTTGGGTTTAATCATATACCTATAGAGAAGTCTTTTTGTTTCAGGAACACCGCTATGTTGTCTCTGCAAATGAAGATGAACTTCAACTACTGTGCAATTTCACCTAATTTGTTCTGTTGATAATTTTATATTGCTAATGTTATTTTCAACAATATGAAAACCATTAATTTATTCAGTTTATGAAGGAACGGTTATTGTATAAAAAAAGTTATCATGAATAAACAGGTTATTAATTTCATTAATTACACTTCTTTATCCCTATTTCATTACAGTTTCTTAAAAACCCTATGTAATTTAAACCATGAGGGTTCCGAGTTTGTGAATCCCTCTGGGTTATCAAAAATAAGGACCAAAAGTAAGATGTCCATACTGTTTTGAAAATTTAAATTTATCTATTAATTTAAACTAGATTGCTCAGTTGCAGCTTTGCTTGCAAACACTGCAATCTGTGGTTTACTTTTAGAACTATTTCAAAGCTTGACCATACGAAGTTCAGTTGTAAAAACAAAATGAACCCAGCTTGTTCAAATGCCGATGGATAGCGCCACAGTTCTTAAAAACTGCTGCTGTTCTTACTGTACTTTAGTGATGCTCTTTTAAAAATTCTGAGACGTATTGACAAATTTCCATAAAATTTGACACCTGAAACGTCAAAATCCGTTAAGCCATTATTGAGGTTTGACTGTAAAAGAAAACCGCTTGTGTATTAACATATAGATTACTTAACGTATTAACATATAGATTACTTAATGGAAATCTGCTGTTAAATCACACCTTACTACTCCAACTTCCACAAATACATAATGGAAATTTTAAGATAAAAAAATTGATAATAGAGAGCCATAGATGGCACCATGATTACTAATCAGACTAATGCTTTAAGTCTATAACATAGTGCGTTAACGCTCGTAAAAATATGTTCAGGTATCAAGAACATTAAACTATACTGGACCAGAAATTGTTCTCATATATGTTGTGTCCTTCAGTCTGTTC
Organism: Flexamia atlantica; assembly: GCA_035578135.1. Taxonomy (NCBI): domain Eukaryota; kingdom Metazoa; phylum Arthropoda; class Insecta; order Hemiptera; family Cicadellidae; genus Flexamia; species Flexamia atlantica. Next base: position 189,890,504 of record JAQJVK010000001.1, on the reverse strand, counting down.
CATTTAATATGACAGTTCTTATTATAATCAGATGTAATGATAACAAATTTTGTTATCATTGGATGTGTTCAGCTGCAGTCACCGGTGGGTAATCTACAAACCTGTAAAGTGAACGCAGCCCAGAGACAGCCTTATGGAACGCAATGGACGGCTTTTTTAGTTCGTGGCCTAGTAGTAAGATGTCGTTGTTCAAGAGAGCTCTTCTTCTTCTTCAGAGCGACAACCAATCAGAGCAACGACAGCAAAATGCCAACTTCCTTTTCCGTTCCCTCTACTTCTGTATGAGAATAAACAAAAACAAGTTGAGTTTTGATTTCCTTTGTATAATTAAGATGCCTCAGCAACTCAAATCTTGTGCCGTATTTGGCTGTAAATCAAAAGAGATTAATGTTGATCATAGTTATTATTTAAACTGTGTACCTAATTTTTTCGTCTTTCCACTAAATATTGACAGGTAGGCTAAGCATTGTTTTAAAAATGTTACCTTTATATTATTAAGCTGAAAGGTCTTACAGCCTAGCCTGACTGACTTTTCGGTTTTGTAATGTCCATTACAAACAAACGATGTTTTGAATAATTGAATTAAAGTAGCCTTATCTTATTTAGCATTTCCTACTGGAACAAATTAGAGTGATTACAGCCTTGTCAATGAATGGTGAAATCATTCGTTGGCTTGTACCTTTAGGCCTAACTTATACAAACCAAATCATATTTCCAAACCAAGTTTATGTAATGAAGAGAGATCTGCTTTTTCTAATACTCAATTAATTTTATATCTGCTTCCGTTACAATATATAATTTAAGGTTGGATTTGATTTTTTACAAAACATATTCCTTTTATTGTAGGAAAGAAGCTACCAGTAAGCTTACTTACCTACTAAATGCTATTACGTTATGGAAGTCTTTGATGTGCTGTGTACCTCAAAACTATCAACTACGTCATCTGATATAGATTATTATAACTTTAAAGTTGTAATACCAGCCACAACCTCTTGAGGAGTTGACTTGGCTGTCAATCAAAAATAGGTATTTGAGGAAAGTACCTCACTAAAAAAATTGGGTAGTTAAATTGTTGAGAAAATAAATAATGCCGTTATTGATATTGGTAAACGTACAAAATAGGCCATGATGTTGTCCAATGTTATCTCATAAATACTTGAATAATATTTCTTTGCTAACCTTTTTATAAATGATAAACTAAGGCCTGCTCTCACCCCTGAGCAGGCCTGTGTTAAGGCCTAGCCGATATTAGGCCTAGCTGTTAACACATTTGAAATTACTACCATAATTTATGTACCAGTAACTTTTTCTTTTGTTGCATTGAAAAAGTATTTTATTTGAACAAGTATAACTTATATGTATGTTACTTTTTTTCATTGATAAGTTATTTGAGGCTCTTATTGATACCGATAAAAATTTTTGGATTTTTATGAATGGAAGGAAAATGACATTTATTGGCTCATGGCTAGCTTAGTGAAAAAAATGGTAATATTATTTCTATGAGAATAACGCAAGTAACTTGAAATGTTTCGAAGACAAAGCTGATTACACAAAAAGATCTAAGATCAATTTAAGAAATCATTTGTTTGGTATATCAATTGTTAGATGATCAATTAAAAGGCCTATGGGATCTGAGAACATTTATAATCAGCCTTAAATATTAATAATATTGAAAATCAGCCTGTTTTCTGTAATAATCAGCCTTCTGTAACAAAACCTGGTCCATGATAAAGTCCTTAAAGTAGTTTTAGCCGTTCAAATAACATAAAACATCAGGTTATATGGGTAGTTAAACTAATTTATAGGCTAATATTATCATTACTCAGAATTTTGATATTGTTTCATGAGCTTCCTATGGCCCTTGTTCCTTGAACAAGGAACAAGGGCCAATGTTTTCTATGGCCCAATGTTTTTCTTGGATTATTTCAAACTAAACTGTAAACAGTAGAACCTTGATAGGAAGACATTTATAACACAAAAACCTAATGAACAAGAGTATTTTTCAAATCCCCTTGAAATTGTCATGACATTATTTGTCTTGATAACATGAAGCTCAATAAGAAGAGTTCCTTTCAAAACCATACTGTTTTTAATATTTCTTTATATTGAAGCTCTATTGATAAGAACTCTACATTGATAAAAAAATCTGCTTACTCAACAAATTAAAAATAATTTTAAAAACATTTCAACACAGCACTAGCGAAAAAAGCTCTGACTCCATAGCCTGTAGGCTAACTTTGTGCTTAAACGTGATAGCTTCTTTTTCTCTGTAAGGAAATTTAATCAAAAAATTTAAAAGAAAAGTAATTTTAAAATTTTGTTGGTGTTATGATGTTACCTACTTTAAACTCAAAAGCCCCTAAAATTGGTGCCCCCCTAAAATGGAGGTAGAATGTTCCGAATTATTCCTCAAATTAACCTGCCAATCAGATAATGTAAGAAAATCACCGTAAAATTTAAAGGAAATTGGATTATAATTGTGGCCTCTAAGAGTGTAAAATCCCCTTATGATGATTTATTTAAGATTTATCAATCCAGTGACAAGACCTAAAAGTAACTCTTGACGGTATGATGTTTTCGTGATGGTTTTATTATTATTTGATTTTTCGCTACTCATCACTAAATATACAAAAAAATAAATAGTTTTTAGAACGATATATTTCGGTCTTGTTTCAAAGACCATCATCAGTCTTATTCTAAAATTATTATAAAAATAATTAATAAGACTGATGATGGTCTTTGAAACAAGACCGAAATATATCGTTCTAAAAACTTTGTTTTTTTGTATATTTAGTGATGAGTAGCGAAAAATCAAATAATAAGACCTAACAGTTTATTTAACCTACCTTGGTTTGACTACAGGTCTTATGAAGACAATTTTTATTCTGTTCAGTAAATTCACATTTTTGTTGATAAATCTATTATTTTTTAGCTGAAATTCTGGAAGGGTCCTTAAAATTGTTTTATGTTCATTTTCAATACTAAAAAATATAAATTTAATAAAATAGCATGTGGGGTTCATATGAACTTTTTGGGTCTGAAAACCCCAAATTTGGTCCTATCTTAGAAAAGTCCTATACTAAAATTATCGTACAATTCTCATAGTGTAATGTTAGGTGTTGAGCTCGTGTCCTTATCACTGATAGCTATCAGATACCACACTCACTGATACCACGGATCGTACCTCACATTACACTAGTCTTTAGTTGTTTTTCCCCTCCTCGAGGAATTAAAATTTTTTCCCCCTATTTGAAAATTAGGTAAATTTTTTATGATTTTTGAGTTTACAACATACAAGGGATTATTTTCAATAAAATTTGCTTACGTTAATAAAATTAACCTAAAATGTTGGAATAACCCAGCTAAAATATAGTGTGAATGTAGCCAGCCAGCCCCGCCCCGCCCCGCCTCGCGGCACAGCCACAGACAGTCAATGTCGTGAACACTAATATAATGGGGCCTATGATAACCTAGTAAAAAATGTAATGAGTATCAAAGAGCTTGTCATTACCATACGGAGGGTGTAAATTTAAGGTGTATGCGGCCTAAAATAGTCGAGTTAAGTTTGATTATAGTGAAAGCTTGCGATTGGTAGGGGTATTCTCGACGCTGTAGACATTAGGGTTCACACCGCAGGGATGAGAGTAAATGTATCTTAAAGTTCATGTAAAGGTGTAACTTTTAAGCCCAAATTTATTAGATTCGGTCGGTAAGTACCTAAGTTATTAGCAATTTAAAATTTGTCAACCAAGTTTCCTCAGAATTGTATAAATGTATACATTTTGGCTAACAGTAAACGTATTAAGGTAAAACCTTAGTATATTTTAATATATAATCCTTTGGTTCGACTAGTTAAAGGGTAATATACAGGTTTAAACCTTTAATAACATATAATTTTACTTTAACAAGGGCTAATAACGGCGCGAAAACTCATTCCAACAGAATATGCCACAAGGAAAAATTTGTGAAATCCATGTAAAGTGTGTAATTAGGTTATGAATGTAATTTTTCTAAACTAAACACTATTTAAGACTAGAATAATAAAAATTTGAATCTTACAGCAATCATAATGGAGGAAAAATTCCCTTAATAGCTCATTTTTAAACATTTCTGACACGTATACTAACCATATGGTATTAGTTGACATATGATACTATCGAAGGTAATCAATTGAAAAAAGTGATAGTTACTGACGATTTATACTCATTCAGACTATTTAATAAGAGTTTTACTAGATTAGGGATAGTATTTTCGGTCCAACAAATAATTAAAAAAAAATTTTAATTCTCGGATTTTTTAAAGGTTTTAACATACCTGTTGTAGCAAATCTGCATACTCATTCTCCATGTTATTTAATGGAATTTAATTTCTTTACTTTCACATTTTTAACATTGTTTTATAACATTATTAACCCCCCACCCAAAGGCTGCTTAGCAAGTACAATTATTTCAAACCCCTCCCCTCCATTTTTCAATGACACAATTTCAGTGATAATCAACCCTTTATGGCTCCCTGAAATAAAGTGAATCTTCACTGATAAAGAATGCTTAAAGTTAAATTGAAGTAAAAAACGACCTATAACTTAAGCCCTTCAAAAGTTTAGGCCTGATCAACGCCGACTCTACTACTGCGTTACTATAGCATAGATAGTAGTAGTAGGAAGCAGTAGCAGTAGAGGCAGCCAACTACAAATTTGTTTTTTTCCAGCAACCTTTCAAGAACCATTCTTCATCATGCCCTGTAAAACCTTTTCCGAAATACCACAATAATGGATTTTTTTAACACTATACCACAATAAATCTATAATATAGAGGAATTATTGCTTGAATTCTGCTCTCCATTTCTCATGATGACTATAACTTTGACACCAACAATGCATGTGAAGGTAAGCTCATAATTATTTACACCTTAATAATAAACCAATTCTCTGTTATAACTGATCATTATGCAAGGCAAGGATTGTTAGAAAATGTTTTCATAATTATCATGAATCGTCACGTAACACTGGTACTTTCCCAATGTGTAGAGATGAGATAAGATACTGCAGTGCATATTCCCAACTTACTTTTAAATACCTTATATTTAAATAAATAAAAAATTATAAACTGTTTTAAATTTAAAATACAGGGTTTGGCAAAAGTCTGGAATATATTAAGTAACTTTCATTTGATTTTGCAGAAAGTAATGAAACTTAACAGTTGTGTATCTATTACAAATACAAATATTTTGGCCTATTTTCTTAGTTTTTCGCACGATGAGGGGACGGTCCACGCTGGAAGTTTTGAAATTCTTAAATGTAAGCATACCTCTAGCTATACCTCATTTTAAAGGTCTTAATCAGTAGATCATGACAGCGCAAGCCACGCCTCAAAAGGTTAATCCAATCAGAAGTTACAGCTCCTCAACGATTTTAATGTTGCCCACTAAACTGTATGCGATAGTTAAGAAAAAAAGTCTATTAAGCACTCGGAACTATATAGGTGAGTTTTAGATACATGTATTTTTCATTAAAAAGGATACTTTGACGTATTATAAAATCTACAATTAAATTAGGCTACACTGTTTCGAGTGCTTTATTAGTAATTAGACTGTTCTCCTTACTTTTTGCTTAGAGTTTAATGGCCAGAACATTAAAATCATTGAGGAGCTGAAACTTATGAATGGATTGACTTTTTGAGACACGGTGTGCGCTGTTATGAATTTTGAAGACTTCCAGCATGGGACGTTATTTGGTCTTGCGAAAAAATAATAAAATACGTGAAAATATTTCTATTTATGACTAATAATGCACAACTGCAAAGTTTCATTACATGGACCAAAATAATTTAGAAGCTATTTCATATATTCCAGACATTTGCTGAACCATGTATAATTAAGTTAGATTAATGACATAAAAGATTTTAATTGTTTTTTGAGTAGTTTTTTTTTCAAGTAAATTTGTGAAATTGTATCGATATCCTCGTCCAAGATTAGTAAGTGTGAGCAAGAATGAGAAACGATTACGGTGATACCGTACATTAAACCATCTGTGTGGCACACTTATTACCATAGTTTTGGTTTAGCTTAAACTGACAAGAGTACCATATTTTCGGTTTAGCTTAAACTGACAAGAGACCAAATAAGTTATTTCCTATAACACATAAAACATACTACAAGTGGCAGAAAATGAATGGTAATGCTGATAGCAGGTCTACACTTTTGTCGAAAAAAGGTGAGATCAAACGAGGGTGTTCATGATATTTGAAAATCAGCATGATGCACTTGGCAAGCCTCGTTCTACCTTACTCTCGTAAGGCCACATACTTCAAACCCACATATTCCTATGTCAATTAACAATTTATACAGTACTTAGTACAGTTATTGTCATTTCATAAATCATGGTAATTATAATCAATATAAAATTGTTATGTGAGAAAAAATGTATATTTAAAAAAATATTGTAATACATCTGTGTTTTTTACAGTAAACAACAACCACTTTCCTGGAAACATGATTCAAAACTTTGAAGACGTTAGATGTAAACTGATCACAGAAAAAGAAAGTCTTTGAATGCATCAAAATGAAGAATAATATAAAATGTTTACGTTCAATGAAAAATTAATGATTAAACTTTTACTTTTGTAAAAACATACGTTACAATATACTCATTATACGATGATATATAATATAGGCCTATGCAAAGTCAATGCTTGTGCGCTTGAAAATATACTTTTTACTTTATCAGCTGCATTTATCTTCTGATTTTCTTTTGTATCTGTATAGAGACATCCCCTTCTGGTGATATTATAGAAAACCCATTTTTGGAGAGTTTCATGCCTCAAATCTGGTTTTTAAATCTGAAAAATAATCCCAAAACAGATCTCAATAATGTATTAATACATGATAAAAAGATTAGCCTACCTTTTCCCTGTACTGGCATAAATATCTAATAATTAATTGGTTCCGATGTTTTTTTTTTATATACTATATTCTGTTGATTTTATAGTCAACACCCTACTTTATGAAGGTTAACATAAGTTTAACGTTTTTTACCTAAACCTTCTTGAATTCATGAATGGTTTTTCAATGTATAATAAACATCAAAAGTAGGCTATCTTTCAATTTGCACTAACAGATAAACTTAGAATATTACAAAACTAGAATACAGGCCACTGCCTGTAATTGTTTCTTTACTTAAAATTTCCATAAATCATGATAGTTGCAAATGCTTTGAAACATATAGTTTGTAATTATTGTTAATCAGTAACGGAATGTTTATAATTAGAGATTAAATAGTTTAGGCCTACTAGTCAAAATTCAATTAGAAAATATTGAGGGTTTGTTTTCAATCCTTCCTGCAATAAAAAAAATTTTAATAGATTTGGCTACATTTTGTTGCTATTCAGTAACCAACAAGGCAATTTTTGGTACAACCATAAAAACTGAGTGGCTGCAAAAATAATTAAATTGTAGGAAACTGTGTCTTCTTCCAAGTTGCACCACTTGAGTTTTTTTCTGTGGGAATAATAGTAGGCCTATTCAAGATATCCGCCCAACACACAATATAACGCCAATTCAGTAAAATGATAATACCCCCGTTGCAGCAGACCTGCATACTCAGCGAATTTCAGATGCAACACAACAAACGGTATTTCAATCCAACTTAGCGAGATTTTACATGTTTTGTAATCTCCATAAGAATAACATGGGGAATGATTATGCAGGTTTGCTGCAACAGGTATGTTAAAACTGGTTGGTTTTAATTCATTATTTAGTAGATCTTAACTAGAAGAAGCCATATACCAAGTTTTGTCAAGAAATGTTAAAAAATAAGTAAGATATAGAATTTTTTATTTCCCATAAGGATAACATGGGGAATGATTACTGTATGATACCGCTGCCACAAAAATTGAAATTTCGGGGATTTTAGACTAAAATACATTAGATCTCATCTAGATGAAGCCACAAACCAAGTTTTATCCAGATATGTTGAGAAATAAGCGAGATATAGAATTTTACTTATTCCCCATAAGGTTAACATTGGGACAACGTACTGTGTTTACCACTTTCAATATCTCGGTAACCAATGGACATAGAGCAATGATTCAAGACACTAAATTGTTTGTTTTTTTGAGCTGAATTCAATGGTGCCAACAAAGATTCGTTAAATTTTATTTTTATATGTAAAAAACTCAAAAAACCCATTTTTGGGGGTGTTTATCCCCCTTAACCCCCCCTTCCGGTGGTCCGATCGGGCTGGTTCACGAACTCGTCCATTCGATTACCACTTTACTGACTGTTCCAAATTTCATTAAGATCGGACCATATTTACGGCCGCTATCGTGCTGACAGACACACACACACATATATATATATATATATATATATATATATATATATAGATAGATAGATAGATAGATAGATATATAAAAATTCGAACGAATGGTGTTTTTTGCTTCTGGTGGCCCTAAAACGAAAAGTTATCATGGTCTCGGGCTTAGGTCTTACCATGAGACCTACGGTAATAGCTTCTTCCCTATAGGGGAAATTCGCTAAAAAACAGCAAACTTAGTGGCCCCAAGCTCCAATGCATCCAGCAACATGAGTTAGGGCCTATGGAAATTCAACTGATATAAATCTATTTTTTTTGTTACCTTAACGATTCTTTGACGTCTTGTATGGGACTAGTCTGAATAAGTCATTTGCTATAACAATCCTATTTAATTTTTATGGTCCTTAACACATTCGCTGCGTACCACATACCAGTATGTGGTCCGCATCGCGACCCGAGTGCGGGCCACATACCGGATTGTGGTTACACCATTCACAAGGATTCAGTTTACCGTGTCCCAGCACTTAGCTTGGGAACGTTGATTCGTTGCCCGCATGTGGTTCGGAATACCTGCTTTTCAGTTGTGTACTTCGCTGTACATACCAGTATGTATATATGTGGAGTAAGTACCTATATTTATCCCGGCACATATAGGTATTTTTCTGCCGCAGTGAATGTGTTATCTATTAGAAATTAGATTCAAGCCTAACTTAAACGTGCTGCCATTAATATTTATTTCATAATAAATTAAAATAAGTTTTATTGTTGATAAAAACATAGTTGGTCCTGGCATGTATATACATAGGCTAGATTTGGCAGTCTGAAAACAAAATTTTGGCTCTCTAAAATGATGAATTTGTTAGACTCAAGCAATTAGATACTCTCTGCACATTAGGGTGTCTCCTTAAGTGATGGCCTTTTTGAATTAAGGTTTGAATCTGATGGTCAAAATCTATCAGACGCATCAAGAAATTTCCCTGACTTAAAGGAAAAAGCAGCCTTTGTGCAGATGGGCTAATAAGTCAAGTTCAAGAGTAAGTTTTTGTTAGTCGAGGGCAGGACTTTTTTCACTTTAATGCGATGCTTCACTGATTAATTAAATTAGGGAACTATAATTTTTTTAAGCACAGAAAGATGGCACGGACATGTGAACTTTAGAAACTTGGTAGATTATGACGGCTATAGTCAGGATTTAAGGACTCTGTAATGTTGCAATGAGAAGGGTCCTAAGAGCCCTCGCGAGTCCGCTGTTAACTTATTCATCAGGTCGATAATTTTTAAGGAATCCATAGTAACAAGAAATATAATTAAAATATTAGCATTTTCTCTAGTTTTAATCTTGATCCAGATGAAGACTGGTTGGCCCATCCAGGGATTACTTCGGAGGAGTTGACTTTAAAGTCTAGTATTAAGATTGTACGGTAAGTATGTAAAGAATGTAGGCAAAAGTACACAATGATCATGTAGGGGGTATGCCTTTTATATCTTCTACTATCATCACTATTATTACCCATTTAGCCTGTTGTTTTAGGGAACTAACTTTCATATTCAATTTAACCTATTACAAAAGTAACCTAACTTATGACACTACTTACAGTTTGTTTTTTAAAGAAGTACATATTATGCAGATTTTAACAATGCCATATCTCATCCAATTATATTAGGGATTTTATCGTGATCAAAACTTTCAATAACCTTTGTTGATTTATCTTAAAAATAATATCACGCTTCATACTAATTTAACTCTCATCCATTCATCCGATCCATGAAAGTATGAAATCAAAAGTAAACAAATAAAATGAAGCTAGGCAAAGGCAGACGACAGATGACAAGAGGCGCCGCCGCGCCGTTTTTTTTTGTATTTTTTGCTAGATTAGTTCGTGGCCTAGTTGCCAGGCAGCGCTGCTGATTGAGCCACGGAGTTAACAAGGGACTGGCAACTCTTAACGAAGTTATTATTATTACTCTATGGTGAACGGTAGTGGTGGATTTACAACCCACCGATCATTGTTGAGCATCCACCGATGTTGTATTTACGGTGGATTCGGTAAGTAACCGGACATTGTTGATTGGCAAGATGCGGTGGATTTGCCTATTATGGACTATGGTAACCGGTTAATCACTAGTGACCGCGGCTGAACGCACCCATTGTATATTTACTTTCAATTCCTTTACAAAATATCAATGTACCAATAAAATTATTTTAAATATTTCCATTATTTTTACATTATTCCTTGTTAAATAATATTAGAAATTCAAATTCAAGGACATTTTAATACAAGAAAGCTCTTATCCACTTAAAATAAGACAGTATAACAACATAATTGGCAGAACACGAATTATCAGTATCAAGCATAATTTATTTGTTGCAAGTGGAAATAACACTTCATTAGACCAGTTCTCTTAAAATACAAGTAATAGTACTCTAGTTTTTACAGATACATTATGAAATTGCAAAATTCAATTGATAATCGAGAGCTCTATAGCACGATGATAACTAGATTTACTCAGATAACTAGATTTATCAGTAAGATAAATGTGAAAATAACTATTTGGAATATTGAAAGTTTTTTTAATTGTCATGTTACTTGCCGACGATCAAAGCTCAAAAATTGAATAAACACTTTTAAGAAATTGGAGAAGCAATTTATAGTATGCATTAAAATATTTTCTTATTTATTTTATTCAGGGCCGGATTTAAGCATAGGCGCCATAGGCGCGCGCCTAGGGGCCCGCGCCACAAGAGGGCCCGCACCACAAAAATATATAAAAATTATTTTTTTAGAATGCAGGAATTAACGTAGTCCAAGGAAACCAACAACTCAATAAACTTCTACCAAGAATAAAACAATAATTTATCAATTGTTATCCCGACTGAACATGAAACATAAACAACGTTATTTCAGCACTTAAATAGCAGACAACTCAAAAGATTAAACATCGTCGACTTCAGGCCAGCTACAGTTGCGCATAGCGACGCTTTGTCGGCTGCTAAGTCCTCCTCCTCCAAGTGGGGGTGGGGGAAGGGGTCTGCAGAGAAAAAAGAGTAGAGAAGAAAATAATAATAGTATTCAGGTTGTATCAGTTGAAAATGACGTGGGGATCGGAAATATATTAACCTGCAGCTAGGACAAAATTAACTTTAACCAATCAAAAGGTTATTTCTGACACACCTCATTTAGGCTATATTTTTACCCGGTAGACTAATAGAGCTTGCAGAACCGGATATGGGTCTACGATTGACGTCACAAGTTTTGGCTGCACCACAGGTCATACGGGAGTTAGGCAACATAACAGGATAATAATAGTAATGGGAATAATTTCAGCATTTTGATTGGGGGGGTCTAGATTTTCAGACCTCAATTTCAATTATATCTCAATTTCAACCCCCTTTCCCTTGAAAATGTATTAGACGCTGATATTTGTTGAAGAAGCTTTGCCAAATTACGGCCGCGAAATGTCCGAGATTGTAGCGATGTCGTGGCAGTGATACAACTGATGTTCGCAGGCCACGAGCCTAGCCTAGCCAAGAGCTGTTTGCTATTGTCATAATATGACCGAGAAATTTGCCAGCCTCTGTAAACCTAAAATGTGGTATCCCCTAGATTTCACCTATTAAATTTCCAACTTTCGCCTTACCTTTCCTTCTATACTATTGAAAAAATATCCCGACCAGTGAAATCAACAATGCAGCTTTTAAATTGAATAGCTAAGCACTATCTCTGATTTTGTGACCACAACAAAAGGCCAGATGTGACGGCCACGAAAATAACGAGAGGCTTTGTTTTTGTCGGCTGCAATGCGACAGTGAGGCGCAAAAGACTTGCGACCGACAGATTTATCGGCCGCAATATGTCGAAAGATTTACCGACCGCAATGAGACCGAGAGATTTGCTGGCCACAGAAACATTCGGCGATTTTCCGGCCGCAATATGACCGAGAGACTTGCCAGCCGCGGTATTATGACCGAGAGTTTTGATTTTGGTACAAACAACCCTGTTTGACAGCCGCGATGTAACCGGCAGATTTGCCGGCTGCGGTATAAACAACAAATCTCCCGGCCACAATGTGGCCAGTAGATAACCAAAAGCGCGAGAGACTTTTCGGTCGCGAATTACCGAGGAATATGCCTGTCAGCTGCTGTAGAAATGACAGATTGTCTGGCCACAACAAAAGGCCAGATGTGACGGCCAAGAAGTGAGGCTTTGTTTTTGTCGGCCGCAATGCGACCAACAAAGTCGGGAAGAACGGAGGACAGTGGTTAAAAAGGAGGACATGTCCTACTAAAAACGGACATTTGGTCACTCTGGCCCTGGGGGCCCGCACCACTGAGTGAGCCTAGGGGCCCAAAAGTTCTAAATCCGGCCCTGATTTTATTACTATTGTAAAACATACAAGTATAATATATGTATGAACTCCACAAAATTACATGTCATCATAGTTTTGATAAAATATTTTAATCTATTTGTAAAAGAAGTTTTTAAAATATACAGCGCAATGAAAGACTTACGTCTTAACCTCTTAACACTAATTTTTAATGTTTATCAATGGTGACTTCAGAATAATATTTTTAAGTTTTCTAGTTCTGTATGGGACATATAAATAAAGGTTCTGTACGGGACTCGTATGAATGGAGGTTCAAAATCAAGTGATTTTTATATTATGACTGACGGGTGTTGTTATTTCATTACTAAATAGTACCGAATTAAGAACTTATTTGTGAGTACGGTATTTTGTGTTTAAGTTGATGCAGTATGCTCACGTTATGTACAAAAATGTTATTCTTAAAAATTACTTGATTTAGGCTAAAAAACTATTGACTTATCAAAGAAAACAAACAAAATGAATGTTAAATATGTAACATCTTCACTGAAATCTTCTGACTGCACGCTCTGATTTGTGCAGTCAGAAGATTTCAGTGAAGATATCATTTTATCCAGTGCCGCACACCACCAGAGACCATCTCTCCAAGTTTTAATGTTTAATGGTTGGGTTTAAGTTGGAGGACATTAAAAGTGAAATGTTAACAGTTTTTTAAGTGGGATTGAGATAGGGTACTATTTTCGAAGGAGATTTCACTAAAATAAACAGGAAAAAATTATTTTTATCTGCCTGCTCTGGAGGCTCATCTATTCTGGAATGAACGAGCAACGAAAGTATTCGCGACATACTTATTTTTACCATAATATTTCAGTTTTTGCACTGAATTCCAGATAACCCGTCATTTTACTTCACACCTCATCAAGTCGGATGTTCCACAACACGATTCGACCCTAGGGAATTTTGGTTTTGTTTCTGTTGTTGCATCACTGTATTGCTTAACAGTCTTACCACGTTCAGGGAAAACACAGAAAAACAGGGGCGAGTGATCGCCCCTACGAAAGTGCAAAATTAATAAAATCAAATTTAATCCTTTGATTTCAATAATAATAATATTTTTTATATAGATAACATTCTGGGCAGACTTATTGTGGTCGTAGAAGAGTACGTAATCCCTCTAAATAATCTATTATTGTAAGAAATATTTAATAAGTACATTTTATTTTAGCCTGGATGTTTTGAAACAGCTATACTTAAATTGTAAGGGAGATGGTGGCAGTTTTTTAATAACCTCCATAAATATAATATTATACAATGGTCCCGTTTACGGCCGAACGAAAATTAAATGTTTCCTCTGCCGCGGTTAACGTCTACCTATGACTTGTTTATTATTTTTTGGGGCTACAATAAGTAAATTTTAATTAAAATTTGTGATTGTTAGGATACTAGAAAAAATTTTATGTTAAACACCCATCTTCCGCTTAACTACTAATAACAAGGATTGCTATAATTTTTACTAAAATTGTTTCAGCAGTTTTTGAGAAATTGGAATTGTTAGTTTTTAGAATTTATTTAGGTAATAACTTCCCTTAAAAATTTAAAAAGTCAGTATTTTGTATTATAAATCCTAGGGATAGAGGTTACATATATGCCGGTATATATATGCCGAATTCAGTCAAAATGAGACAATGTATTTGGCGTATGTTTGCATCCACGCACACTGACATAGGCCCACAAGCACACTTTCACATTTTTCGGACGGAAGACAAGTTCCAAAAACAAATTCTGAGTTATTCCATTTAGGCAACACACTGAAACCAATATTATGACTAATTATTACTCAAATTCCACATTTTTAACAAAAACATGCTCTAATTTAAAGGGAGTATGGTGAGTAACATGAATAAGGTACTTTTTTACACAAGACAATATAAAATATGTGTTTAAAAGAATTATTTTATACTAGTATTCAACCAGCTATTTTTTCTCAGAGGCAAACTTATTTGGTCTTTCGTAGTTCGTGATTTTTTAAAGCATAGTTTTCTGATCGGAATCATATGATAGATCTTGCATAAAATTAGTATATGTTCTTATGGAGTTTGGAGTTATGGAGTGAATCCAACATAGCAACCGATTCCAACCTTCTCTTAAAATAGCTTATTGAAAATAATAATAATATCTTTATTGTTTCGACAAAAATTTTATATTGCATGAAAAATATTTTGTATACAGTACCCTAAAATGTAACACACTGAAAACCTGGACGTAACGGATGAATTTTGACGCTATGCACCCCCTATTTATTATTATTTTAATAATTTTCAATAAAGGTTCTTAAACCAACATGGTGTTATGTAGCGGCTATTTATTTTTAACGGACATTTTTCTTAATTTAAAAATAACAAATCTGAATGTTATGAAACATGCACATAAACATGTATTACAGCTACAGCGCTATTCATTGATATCAAATAAATATAGACGTTCTTCGTTCTACAAGACATGGAAGTTTGAAAACGTCCCGAATCTTAAAAATAAGCTCCGCGTGTCAAAATGAAAAGGATGCATCAGAATTATTTTTAAATATAATCTAAGTTATCAAAATATTGCCAATTGAAGCATGAAAGAGGTAATTTGTAATAATTTTTTTGTTATTTAATCAAGCTGAACGCTAATATTTTTAAACTGTACTTTCACTTATACTGTACATAACATTTATTAGAATATTACATGTTACAGATCAATAAACATCTATTGGGTTATATCAACCAATATTAGTTACTCTATGGTGAAACTAAGTCGATTGGGAACAAGTTCGAGTTAGAGATCGACTCTCATGGTTGATCTGTTAAAATGAGTCGTTCTTTTCGGAGCAGTGCCTTTCGGAGGTATGATCTTCGGAGATATGCCCTTTCGGAATTATGCTTTAAAAACACATATTTTGTTTCGAGTGCACTGCATTGTTCCGAAAGTCATAACTCCGATACGCATATCTCCGAAACAAAATCGTGGAGTTGTATAGCTCATAATTTCATAGCCTATAATGTGTATTTTGTTTCATAGCTTATAATGTCAAAGAGTTGCATAGCTCATAATGGCATTATGTGGTATAACACCTAATCTCACTTGCATTATGAGCTATGAAACAGTTTGCCAAAAGCATTATAAGCTATGCAACTGTTGCGCATTTTAAAATATTATTTAAAAACAGATAATGGCAAACAATTTCATAGCTTATAATGAAAATTCGTAAAGAGTTTCATAACTCCTAAAATCACGATAGTATCATAGCTTATAATGAATTTCACAAACTGTTTTATAACACATAACGCTTTTGGCAAAAAGTTCCATAGCTTATAAGTTGCATAGCTTATAAGTTGTATAGCTCATAATATGGGGAGGATGTACACTCGGCGTAATAGCAAGCAGCGCAGCTGTTCTATTATACAGTAATACCAATCCAGTTTTGTGGTTTACCCTATTCCCTGCCATAATATCCCACCATGTGACCCACTATTCCCTGCAGGGCTGCAACTTAGCCACTGTTTCAACAGACAATGACGAAAGGGATTTCTCCCTTTTATGGGGATATTTAAATCTGTGGAGGGATAAGATAGGGATTGAAAACCCCCTAACCTAATCTATTTGAACTTTTGGTTATAATGTTGTTTGATTTTCAATTTTTGTGTCTTTTTATTTATGGTTGACAAAGTAAATGACAGTGATAAGTTCTGGAAACAGGAGCTGATTTGAGTGTATCTATTTCTAGATAGCAGAAAATCCATAGGCTCATAGGCCTGAGGGACTCTCGGTGAAGTATTTTTCGCCAGTGAGCAGTTTTTTTTGGCGGAACTCTTTTCTTTCACTACAAACTGTTACATCTTAAGTGGCTCTGTGTTGAAATTAACTTTGAATGTGTGGCAATAGCAATAGACGATCCTAAAATTGTCGTCTGTATCTATCATTCTCCTGCAGGGCATGAAAATGTGTTTTTGAACAATAATTATTTAGAGTTGCTACTCTTACACCTTAGGCCTATTCAAGAAAAAACCAACTGCAAGTAAAACTAAAGCCATAGCAACGTGGTATAGGCCTACTCCTGAACTCAAGCAAATGAATAATACAGTCATGGCCTATCGTACAGTTTATAAGTAAACACTAAAAGTGAAGCTTCTTACTTAGCCTAAAAGCAGTTTAGGAAACTCTAAAAGCAAGAAGTAAATAAAGCTAAATTGAATGCAAATGCTGCTTTTATTGACCACTCGAGCAACAAATGCCAGGCCGCTTGGACTTTAATTAGGAAAGTTTCATCCCAGAGTAATCAAAATGTGAATAACACCATTACAGCTGAGAACTTTAACTCGTTCTTCGTTGAATCAGTCATCGCGACAAGGAACAACATCCTAGCAACGCTAATATCTTCTAAGGAATTCCTGCTACAAGCTGCGAGACCCAGCTCCTTCTTTGAATGGAAGCCTGTGACCTGTGAAAGTGTGCTTGGTGTTGTGCCAAAAATGAAATCATCGTAAAGTAAAGATGTGTATGGCTTCTCTTCTAATATTACAGTCGACTCTCGCTAACTCGAAACTCCACGGGACTGCGATTTTCCTTCGTGTTACGTATAGTTCGTCGTAGGCATAGTTCGAGTTATAGAGGTAAACCAAATGAAAATTCGTGATCTAGAGGTAAAGAAAAATGTTCCCTACATCTTCCAAATCTAAGCTTTTAACTTATTTAAATATTATATATCAATGAAAAATACAGGACTGCATTTATAATATAATAACCTGTAAAACACAATACAGATAAGATCGTATTAATTCTGTTTATTCCCTACATCTTAGACAAATCTAAGCTTTTTACTTATTTAAATATTACATATCAATGAAAAATACAGGACTGCATTTATAATATAATATCCTGTTAAACACAATAGTTACAGATAACATCGTATTAATTCTGATTAAAAAGTCTGCAATCTTCCTCTGCTTAAACAATTATTAAAGTATCGATCATAATTTGAATTAAAACATTAATATAAAGAAACTTTACTGCATCCCCTACAGGTACAAAAATAAACTTATAACTTTGAATATTACTATATTAATAAAAATAAAACAACCATTTTTGCAGATGATACCACTTTTTGAAGTTCTCATACTGACCTTGACTTATTAAAATAGGAAACTGAACATACCGCTGATATGCTACTAGACGTCTCTTAAATAAAGAAAAAACACAAAGCCTCATCTGTAGCCTTAAATCAAATAGTTTAAGTAGTCAAAATTGAAAATAGTAACATAAAAAGTTTAGGTGTACAAATGGATAGTTCACTTTCCTGGGCAGCCCATGTAGACTCTGTAGGCTATGTATTAAATTTTGTTAAGATCCCTAATGAATATTGTTCTTGAGACTTATTATGTAAGAACTGCTTACTTTGGATTTTTCCAGTCTGCTCTGAGCTATGGCCTAATTCCTGGGGAAATAGTTCCCACATAGATCAGGTGTTGCTACTTCAGAAAAAAAGTATTACGAATAATAAACAAGGCTACTCTTAGAGAGCTCTGTAAACCTCTATTTATTAAAAGTAAGTTACTAACTGATAAATTTGTATATATTTATATGTTTTTTATAGGCTACGTCAAAAGGAATTTTAATGTAGCCTAGGTAGATTTGTACATAGATCAGATTCACCAGTATAACACTAGGAATCAACTTGTGCTTAATACCCCCTATAGTAGGCTAAGTAAATGTCAAAGAGGTTTTTCTATTATTATAGTATTAAAATGATTAATAAGCTTCATTGTGATAGTATAATCTTAGAATTTAATTTGTTTAAGAAAAGATTATATGACTGGCTGTGCCTACATCATTTTTTATAAATTAGGCTAGATGAATTTTTACAATTAAAGGCAGTACCTTTTTGATTTGATTAGGCCTGTACCTATTTTAGTTTAGGCCCATGAACCATCGGCGGGGAGATTAAAAAGATGATTTCTTATATTGTACCAACATTGAGTTTGTCTATTGCATAATTTTAATATGCTTAACGACAGTAAAAGTTTCTGATTTCTGAGTATATTTGAGAGTGCTTTTATTGTATGTTTGTAATCAACTGTGTTGTTTGATATTTGATGTGATAATCATTGTTTAGTCTTGTTTTTGTGAAGGTGACAGTGAATAAAATCGTGGGAATATCTTTAATTACAATTAGTTATTTTGTATCCAACCCACCCCCTGTTGAAGATATGTAGCCTAATTATTAGGGAAATTGTAGTAGCAGCCAATAAGACGTGAATATAAAGTCCCGATTTTATATACCTAATTCATCACTGAAACTTAGTGTTTTATTATTATATTGCACTAACCATGAAATTTGCTGGAAAGCTCAGTAGGGCGATGTGACGCAGGTAACATTCAGACACTTTTTACTCTTATAAATAATACAAAATAATAATTAATATTTATATCTTCATTCAGGTGTAGTGAATTACATCCTGCAGATTCTATTCATTTAAAGAAAATTTAGTTTTTGTGTAATACATATGTAAGTTATCATTAGAAAAGTGATCGTGATGAACGGTACTCAGACAAAGTTACGAGTTTCCTAAGTAAGGTGAATGTTATTTTTTCCGTAGTCTATGTAGTAAATCCTTTATTTAAAAATTTTCTTTTTATTATATACCTAATATATTTTTCACTTAAAAATATTTTTTCGTTTGAGAAAATTAATATTTTGGTATATTAAAAAATGTTTTAAAATCCTAATACATCGTGATGCACGGGACACAGGTTTCTGGTTGCTTGTTTCATCATGTTTTTAAATTAATTTTCAGAGGTGACCTAGATTTAATAAATATATATTAAAATGAACACGTCAGTAGTTTTTTAGTGTTTTCTTAGTAGTTTTTTAGTGTTTTATTGAGTAAATTAAGGAAATAAATAATAAGCGATTCTATACGTGACGCACGGGACATTCAGACGCTCAGACATATAGACTTGTACACACTACGAAATAAAATATAATTGTTTTTTTTCATGCAGGTGAAGTTAATTTCATCCTGCAAATTCTATTTATTGATATAAAAATCAATTTTTGTGTAATATAAATCAGTTATCACTAAAAATGTGATCGTAATGCACGGGATTCAGTGAAAATGCTGAATTTCTTGAGGAATGATAAACTTAATTAAATATTCAGTTATTATTATTAAATTATTAATTAAATAAATTTAATGAACTAAATTATTAAAATTTATTTGGAGTGCCTAGATATAATAATGGTCAAACTATATTTATCACGGAAAAATGATTTATTTATTGATATTTTACATTTAAAATAAACATAATGTAGGTCTAACTAAGTACACTATAAGGATTGATAAAATGGTAAGATCAATATTAACTTTGTGTATCTGCAGTTTTATCAGTCTTTTAGCGAATTTCCCATATAGGGAAGAAGCTATTACCGTAGGTCTCATGGTAAGACCTAAGCCCGAGACCATGATAACTTTTCGTTTTAGGGCCACCAGAAGCAAAAAACACACATTCGTTCAAATTTTTATATATCTATCTATCTATCTATGTATATATATATATATATGTATATATATATGTATATATATATATGTATATATATATATATATGTCTGTCAGAATGATAGCGGCCGTAAATATGGTCCAATCTTAATGAAATTTGGAACAGACATGCAAAGTGGTAATCAATTGGACGAGTTCGTAAACCAGCCCCATCGGACCACCGGAAGGGGTGGTAAAGGGGGATAAACCCCCCAAAAATGGGTTTTTTGAGTTTTTTACATAGAAAAATCAAATTTATCGAAGCTTTGTTGACACCATTGAATTCAGCTCAAAAAAACAAACAATTTAGTATTTTGAATCATTGCTCTATGTCCATTGGTTACTGAGATATTGAAACTGGTAAACACAGTACGTTGTTCCAATGTTAACCTTATGGGGAATAAGTAAAATTCTATATCTCGCTTATTTCTCAACATATCTGGATAAAACTTGGTTTGTGGCTTCATCTAGATGAGATCTAATGTATTTTAGTCTAAAATCCCTGAAATTTCAACTTTTGTGGCAGTAAACCTGCATAATCATTTCCCATGTTATTCTTATAGGAAATAAAAAAATACTATCTTACTTACTTTTTAACATTTCTTGACAAAACTTGGTATATACCAAGAATATGGCATATACCATATGGCTTCTTCTAGTTAAGGTCTACTAAATAATGAATTAAAACCAATCAGTTTTAACATACCTGTTGCAGCAAACCTGCATACTCAGTCCCAATGTTATTCTTATGGAGATTACAAAACATGTCAAAACTCGCTAAGTTGGATTGAAATAGGCCTATATTGTTTTGTATTTGAAATTCGCTGAGTATGCAGGTCTGCTGCAACGGGGGTATTTTCCTACGTCCTGTGCATCACGTGATGCACGGGACAGATTTTAAAAGTCTTATAAAACAACATACATTTAAAATAAAAATACAGTTACACTTAATTTTTATAAACCTTAACAAAGTACCTTTGCACAATAAATATTATAATGATAATGCTTAAGCCAGCAGAAAGAAAATTGGACGTTTTTTGTGACGCACGGGACACAGTGAGGTGAGTTAAGAAGATTGTTGTTTCAAGTGACTTTAATAACTTAAAACACCCTTTTTATGTTATTGGCGTGTTGCTGTAAGACAAAGCAATAATTTAATTGTATTATTTTATGAAAATATTCCAATCTGTCCAAAAAATCAAATTTTTATCGGAGTAATTTTTTTGAGTGATTAGTGTTTACAAGATTGGTTAACTTTGCTAGATATTTTTTCACAATATGGGAGAAAATGTTTTTTTTCCCTAATAATTAAATTTATACATTTTACTAACAAAATACAATCATTACAAGTTCTCCAAATTACTTTCAGAAACATCATGTCAGTGTCACCTCCCAGAGAATCGCCCAGTAGCTAATTTATTCAAAAGGCAAAAATGTCAAAAACCTATTGAACTAGGCCTATCAAAAAGGTGAATGCAAGATACATGACTCCAGATAACGAAAGTAAGTAGGGCCTATTATGGTGGTTGTTAATTGTTCATGTGTGAGAATGTTCACTCAAGTCAATAAATTTTATTAATTGAAGTATGTAAATGCTCATAATAACACCTAATAAATTGACATTAACTTTTTAAAATTAAATTAAATGTTCAGTAGCACCTACAGCAAGTTTAAAATTGCTCAGTGTTTTAACATGAATAACATTATACATTAGCGCAAAGTAAATTAAATTTTAAACAATGGATGAATTCAATAATGTATTGCTCTGCATTTGATTTTGCCGCCAGCAATTTTATTTGTGGTGAATCATATTAAAAATACAGTTAGTAGTCAGGGGCGAAGAGGGGCGTTCGGGATTGTTTCAGTCCCTCCGCTGGCAGCCTGTACTCCGTTGCAACTCCAATTACGGTAATGCCAACCTTGTGTTTACAATGTCCCTTTGTTATAACTCTTATGCTGGATTGTTGTAAATGATAACTGTATTACTAATAAGGGGCCCAAAGATAAATTTAATTGTTGTGTCAATGTAAAAAGTTTACAGAATCGTATGATTAGCAGTATGATCTCTTTAAAATTATTGTTTTGTAAATACCGTGTGTCCCAAAAACAATGTTACACTTTCTATTGCACAAAGCTTAAAGTTTAATTCATTCCTGATCGCAGACCAATTAATTAAACTGGTGCCATTTCTTTAAAAGATTTTAAATTTCATTTTCAGTAACTTAAGCAAAGTGTAGCTTGATGTGAAGCTACAGTTTATATTAAAACATAGGCTACGGCACATTTGCATTGACAATATTAGTGTGTGTTGAAGTTTCCGAAGTTTAATACTGTAATTGCAGTGTGACATTAGTCTTGGCGTCTCTTCAATGAAAATTCTCTTCAGAGGGTAAAAGATAATGAGATTAGTCGTGCTAGGAGCTTAAAAATCATCACAAAGTCCTTGCAAAAGAATGGCTATGAATTAAATGTTCCATAAATAAATAAAGTCAAGTAAAATGCCTTTATCAAAATTATCGTTTTCATAGAATGTGAAAAATAATCAAGATGGAAAAACTTTTTTATTGATGTTAATTAATCAGAGAGATGAGCTTTTCTTAAATAAATATCTCAAAATCGAATTTTGGCCATGGCTCTGCTGACAATTATGAAATTTGTCCAGGTTCCCTAAAGCATTCCGACTTTGTTTATTTTCGAGGTCTACAGCCCGATTTCGAAGAAGGTCTCCTCTACTACCTAACTTTCCACTAATGAATTAAGCTGTTTTCTAAATCTAATAATAAGACTCTTAACTTTTTATCTGTGTTTCCCTGATAACCAGGATTCATTCGCATTTTAATACCTTTACCATTATCAGAAATAGCTTCTTTCTATATTATTTTACCAAACTCGTTTTCGTTGCCAATTAGGGCCTTACCGTTAAAAAATCTGACCATATCTGCCAAAATCGGCCATTAAATAATTGGTGATATTTTATTTATCGCAAGATCAGAACCCAACTATTATTATACACCTAATACACAACAAGCTGTATAACATTAGCTTGTTAATAACCTAATAAAAATTTAGCTCGTTATATTAAAAAATCTGGACGCTTTGCACTCGCTATTGATAGAAAGTTGAATTATTGTTACCCTAGACTTTTTGAAATACCTGCATTTAATAATTAAAAATATCGAATTTGGACGTTCTTGTAACTAGACATTTTGAAACTGCGGTATCAGACAATTATAAACTTAA
This sequence comes from Flexamia atlantica, assembly GCA_035578135.1. Classification (NCBI taxonomy): domain Eukaryota; kingdom Metazoa; phylum Arthropoda; class Insecta; order Hemiptera; family Cicadellidae; genus Flexamia; species Flexamia atlantica. The sequence continues at coordinate 189,867,055 of JAQJVK010000001.1, read as the reverse complement.
ATTTAAACTTAGATATTCTGTACCTGTACCTGGACGTTCTCAAACACCTTTAAATAACTAAAAATAATTAACTAATCTAGACATGTTGTGGATGCGGATTAAAAATACTCCTTAATGTTGAATTCTCAATACCTAAATAAATGTTCACCTGGACATTCTGTTTAGTACGTTACAAAAGATACCCACAGACCAAAACATGTCGTTCCGGTACTTCTTAATTATTTATGCGCTTATTATATAGCAAACTTGTTTATACATTGAGACAAATATTCAATTTTAAGTAATCCCGAAACGAAAGGAATTTGAATTTGTAACGAAACGAAAAGCGTGGGTTCCTCTAGCGTCTAATCCTTTAAGAGTCTAAAAGTCAAAATCGTCAAAGACTGAACGGTTTGAGTCGATCTTTGAGTTTGAAATATTCGTTTAGTTGTTATTGGTTCTTATTTGATTTTGTAATTGATTCGTTGGTCGTGTACTTTTAACCCGATATATTTATATATTCTTTTTAACAGAATTTATTTAGCCTACTAAAACTTTTACACTTTATTTATTGAACATAAATTTGATGCTCGATTTAAGGTCGGTGAGTAAAGTCGACGAAGATATGATAAGACTTCCAGAGTTCGAGAGTTGGATATCATATTTAGCACTAGAAATCGACTTGGCTGAAGTTAGCAGACGAGTTGGACGTGAACAAGTGTGAGAACGACTCTCAGCAGAACTGAGATTAAAATAAAATAAAAACGTTTATATTTAAATACCTTTTTTTAATACTACAAGTCCAATCAGGGCAATGCAAGCGTGCACTGATGCGCTCAGCCAACGTTCGGCATTATTTGTTCTAGTCACTCTCTTAAGGCTTCGTGCAGAAAACTGCCGAACGTTTGTCGAGTCATCAACGCCGTGACTCGGCCAACGTGAACTCTAATCATCAGAGAACTAAAATCCCCACCTCACGTGTAAATTACCCGTGATTGGCAACACTGAGCATATTAATGCAGTTTCGGACACCAACGGCTGTTCCGCTGCGTGAACTCCCCCCCATTATGAGCTATGAAACTTATGAGCTATGAAACGATTTACAAATTATAAGCTATGTAACAGTCTGCTTTTAGCAATTATTTAACAAATACCAAACAGTTTCATAGCACATAACGCTTTTGGCAAACTGTTTCATAGCTTATAACGAAATTGACATTAGGTGTTATACCACATAATGCCATTATGAGCTATGCAACTTATTGACATTATAACCTATAAAACGTATTGTCATATTATATGCTATACAACTTATGAGCTATGCAACTTTTTGGCAAATCCATTATGTGTTATGAAACAGTTTGTCAAATTCGTTATAAGCTATACAACTGTTGGGATTTTAGGAGTTAAACATTTTATTATGAGCTATGAAACTGTTTGCCATTATGAGCTATGAAACTTATGGGCTATGAAATTATGAGCTATGATACCCCACCAAACAAAATATGTGTTTTTTAAGGCATAATTCCGAAAGGGCATATCTCCGAAGATCATACCTCCGAAAGGCACTGCTCCGAAAAGAACGACTCATTTTAACAGATCAACCATGAGAGTCGATCTCTAACTCGAACTTGTTCCCAATCGACTCGATTCAATTTCGCTGACGCTGTCGCCTGTCGCCTCCTCTCGCCAGCAAGTAGGGATGGCCGAATATATTAGTATCAGGTCGGTGTTATTTGTAACTTTAGATTCTTATTATATTGTAAATAATGACGGTTGTTGAAGACATCAACAGGACTACTATTTAAATTGAATGATTCAAGTTGACGCTTGTAATACAATGTTATTGTCTACTACAATAAAGAGATATTATTATTATTATTATAGGTTTTTCGTATCAGATATGCAAAAGTAACTGATTTCCAAAGTATATGTGATTCTGACTAATACTAATACATCTTTGCCTTATTCATTCTACATTAATAATTCGACTTTCTGTTTTTTTCTTCGCTTGCGTTAACAAAATAAATATGTTAAATGTTCATAATATAATTTAAAAAACTAATGTGAGAGTTACCTCATGTAATACAATTTCTAGCTAATTCTAGGCGATCGCCGGGCAGGAGATATCACATCCTGCATATTATTTACTATGAATATTTAATATTATACAAATATTATTATATATTACAAATTAAAAATAATTATTGTATGTAATTTTAAAATTGGTCTTTCAAATATCATTGTGATTGTTTTAAAAACAGTAGTAGTCTAATAGTTTGCATTCAATTTATTTTCGTAATGTACCGTAATAACTGTTACAGTTAAAAATAAACAAATAATTTCGTAAAATTTATCAAATCTTGGCGATTTACAGCTTTAGTATTGTTTTAATCGACATAAATCTATTTTCAACAGGTTTTTATCAGTTTAAGGCTCAATTTTTAGCCAATCTTCTCAAAAGAGTAAACTGTAAACCTAATATGAAACCTAATACAGATACTAGGGTTTTTCAACTAATATTTCTTTGTAACTGATATGGAAGTAACTAATATCACAAAATATCTAATATGGCACATCCCTACCTGCAAGCAACAAACCAGTGATGCCACTTGCCACTGTTGCCAGATAGATTTTCACTAATTTTATTCCCCACTGGTACAACCATAGGGGGCTGTTTCTAAACAGGTTTTATAGTTACAATATGTCTCAGTTGTATCTTGCCGGTTTAGAGACGGAATCTCAGTACAGCATTACTTAATAAAAAAATCAATATTATGAATTTACCAACATCGTTTTAGAGCAGCCTCCAGAAATTCCCCACATCCCCCCTTGAAGGGAAAACAAGAAAATTTCCCAATTTTCTCCACTTTAATCACTTTTACAAAATAAAATTCTCTACTTTGAGGAAAAAATGTAACGAATTGAACCTAATACAGTGCTAAAACACTAAAAATTTATCCTAAAACTAAAACAGTGAATGAATTCTTTGTAAAAGATGTTCAAGGACAAGGGGCACCCACGGAACCAGAACGAAACCTTTCGCAGTATTGGCACAAGTTCCCACAACACTGGACGACGGACGTTAAAATGCAGAATTGATAATTAAGATTAAATGTAAGATTGCCATGTCTAATATGAAATACTCCCGTTGCAGCAGACCTGCATACTCAGCGAATTTCAAATGCAAAAAACACATTTCAATCCAACATAGCGAGATTTGACATGCTTTTGAAAGCTCCATAAGAATAACATGGGGAAAGAGTATGCAGGTTTGCTGCTTTGGGTATATTAAAACTGGGTGGTTTTAATTCATTATTTAGTATATCTGAACTAGAAGTAGCCATTTACCAAGATTTATCAAGATATGTTGAGAAATAAGCAAGATATAGAATTTTACTTATTCCCCATAAGGTTAACATTGGGACAACGTACTGCGTTTACCACTTTCAATATCTCGGTAACCAATGGACATAGAGCAGTGATTCATAATACTAAATTGTTTGTTTTTTTGAGCTGAATTCAATGGTGCCATCAAAAATTCGATAAATTTTGTTTTTCTATGTAAAAAACTCAAAAAACCCATTTTCAGGGGGGTTTCAGTGGGGGGCCCTTTACCCCCCCTTCCGGTAGTCCGATCGGGCTGGTTTACGAACTCGTCCGAATAATTACTACTTTACAGGTCTGAGCCAAATTTCATTCCGATCGGGCCATTTTTACGGCCGCTATCGTGCTTAAAGACACATAGATATGTATATATATAGATATATATATATACATGTATGAAAATGAACGAATAGTGTTTTTTGCTTCTGGGGGCCCCAAAACGAAAAGTTATCATGGTCGCGGGCTTAGGTCTTTCCAAGAGTACTACGGTAACAGCTTCTTCCCTATAGGGGAAATTCGCTAAAACTGCCAAGTGCTATGTCTACGTATAGGCTATCACGATTTCCGGAGCTGTTTTCCCTTGTTTCATCGCCGGTCAGACAGGACAGACAAGAGAAATCACCAAAAATCGAAAAAACCTTCACTTAATCCCTTACGAATCTGAAATCCCCACTAATTCCCCACCGACCAATTCTCTTGGCTGAAAATCGCCACTATGGTGAAAAATCCCCACATCTGGCAACACTTAACAAAAAGTTAGTAAAACGTATTTTCAGCTTGATAAGACCATTGATTATATATAATCAATCTGAAAATCTCTAATATTATGTAGTGTTACTTAACTCGGATGAACTCTACATATTTCCCAGAACTACCATTTTTGGGGGCAGTATTTGGCCTTCGAAACATCCAAATTTTTATGGAAAATTACTAAGGGACCCCTTAGTATTAAATACGTAAGGCCCCTATGGGGGGAGGTTCGGCAGTGTTATGAACCACTACGGGGTGAGTGGGGAGGTTAGAGTTTTAGCAAATTTAGCAGCGCTACATAACTGCTAAACCTCTGGTTAAAATTCAAGTTTTTAACAATTTTTAATGTTACTATTATATTTCCTCGTAAGAATGCAAAATGGAAATAAGTTTGGACAACGTCTTGATATATCAAAATTTGAAAAAAGAATGAAATTTGAATAAATTTAGCTGTACCGAGTTTGATGCCCGGTTCAAACAAACTTAATGTGACTCAAGCCCAATTATTGTATTGACAAAAAAAGCCCATAACGGGTTCATCCATGGCAGGTCCATGGTCCATGGTGCGAATCGTAACAGTGTCTGACCATATGACCAGTCCATGGGAGGACCATTGTAACGTGCCTTTAAGAGGCCTAGGTAAAGTTCAAAGTCACTCCAAGTTGACTGGTGAAAGTTCGGATGTCGAGAAATAATACACAAGTTTCAAAATAACAAGTTTATTAACATTTCAAAAATTCATATAAATATCACAAATACATCACAAAGCTTCATTAGGCATAAACATTTTAATATTTGTAGGAAGATAAACCTTTATATGATAAGGTCAAAAGTTGGCCAAATGCCGGAGCGAATCATAAAAAAAATGCAACAAGTTTCTTTGAAAATTCAAATTAATTCAACAGACAAATAAAGTAAGTTATAACCATATTTAAGACCTTACCACAAATTAACATAGGCCTACAGTGTAATAAAAAAATTTAAGTATCGAGGCAAAAAATTCAAAATTACAAGTTACAAAAATTGACAAGTAACATTAAAATCCAAAACTCAAATAGCCTAATTCTTTCACATATAATTATTAATTAATTAGTCCTAATAAATATTTTGACTGTATAATAAATTTAATTTTTTTTTAAGACCAAAATATAGAAAGGGCTTCTTCAAAATAAACAGCTATTGGATGCCAGACTAGATTTCACCTGACAGAGCAGCCCCAATATAAAAATTACAAGTCAGGTCTAAAATAATAAATTGATTTAAATTCAACATTTACAACAATTACAGTTAAAACACTTAATATTCTTTAAGTTAGCCCGGGTCGTGGGCCTAGGCCAAGCCCACTCGAGGGGAGTGCTGAAATCGGCAACTAGCCCCCCGAGCGGAAGAGGACCGATCCCCCGACCCGGGACTAACCTCAACCTAACCTAACCTAAAAAAATATTTAGCCTACATAATGTAACACCTAATCACAAAATAGTTAGCCTACATAAATTCCTCAATCACAACAAATACTACATTAACACTGAAAATAGGTTAGGCCTACTGTAAATCATTCTTGCATCGCTGATCCGCTGAACCAAAGTCCATAAGCACTGCGGCCGAATTAATTAATTTCCAAGCTTAAAAATGTTTTTGATTGGCTGCTGAGTTTGGGTGAATAAAGTCCATCGGTGAAAAGTAATTACAAAATTAGGCTAGCCAAATTTAATAAAATTTTAACTGCAGTTAATTTCAAAAGAAGGTTTCAAATTGTCACTGTGAATAGAACTGAGTTTATGGGCCGTTGTTTGAATTGGAATTTACGGCTGCATGCTGAATAAAGGATGGAAATGACCTGCGTAATCGGAGTGAAGCGCAGAGGTCCCAGGGTTGAATGCCCACTGCCACCGGTCAGTTGAAATTCAGGTCTACAGGTCAGCCGATCAGCATCGTAGCCCAACGCCAGGAGGAGCGGTGTCATGTCAGCGAACTAGGATGTCGTAGTCACATCTCGGTGTCATGTTGGATTTGGGTCAGTTCCGGGAGCCCTGGTGACAATTTCCAGTGCAAATTAGCCATAAAGCAGCCTATAGGCCAGCAGAAGTGCTAGGCAGTGCTCGACGATTTCTCTTGAGTCAGTTTGGCCTAGGCCTAACCTGAATTTTTCCTAACCAAACCTAAATAATTCCTACATATGATTCACAAACAAATAATTATCAATAAATGACAAAATTTACCTAAAATCACAAATATAGTTTGATTTTACTCCTTATTACACATTAACATCAGATTTAACAGTAAACCAATTTAATTATTACATTAGGTACTCAATGGGGCCATGCGCTCAGACAATCGGGAAAAATGCGGGAATATTCAGGTTTTGTGCAGGGAATTTTTCAGGACCAAGTCCTCTGACAAAACTGACTAAAACAACATTTTAATACTCAAAATCGACCAAAAACACTGACTTTACTTTCTTTTCACAAATTCACAATGAATAAATACATTTCCCTTTAACACTCATTTTTATTCAACATTTGCCCAAACTTAGACTCATGAAATAACAGGCAGCGAGCAACGCTGAGAAGTACGCTGACTTTTACAACTTTACGATTCAAATATTAATTACTTTCAATGCTCACAAATAAACATAAAACAATGAATTACAGCCTTTCTCAATAGTTTAACCATGTGAATCCAAAGATTTCGCAACTTCATCACCCTTTAAACTCAACCCTAGTCGTGGCTAAAAAGTGAATTTTACTTTAATTACAAGCAAAATCTAAACTAGATCATTGAAATTCACTTACCCAGCAGTAATGGTTATTTAGTTCATGACGACGAAAATAAGGTGAGCACTAACTACATAAACAAGATAGAAACTTCTTGAAGAAAACATTTTCGCCGACGAAATAACCTCACTGACTATCTTCGGTCCAGTCCTGTGATTGACTGACAAATCAGTCTTCGTCCAGACACTGGATTTCGCTCGCTCCAGTTGAGACATGAACAGTAGTGTTCGTCGGTCCGGAGTCTTCTCTCTCTCTCCCCCCCCCTTGGAACCGTTCCTTCGTTGACCTTAGCTCGGTTTAAAGCCCGTGGCGAACTGCTTGACTGAGTGTCGTGTTGAAAATCTTTTAACACGGCACACCATAGAGTAATAATGGGAGGACGACCGAGTGAAGATTAAATTTATTTTTTCAATTTCTTTACGTTTACTATGTGCAATATGATGTGATTTAATAGAAAATATTTTGTATTTGTTATATCAACAAATACTTTGATTCTTTGGAGTTTAAATTTGGCTTTTTTATATATAACGATTTTTAGAATAAGATAAATTGGGGGTAGTAGCAATGCGTTACGTAAATTTACGGGGGTTAGTGTCACCATTACAGCTCCGTTACAAGGGGGGGTAAAAAAGGCAGATTTCAGCGTTACGTAATTTATGGACGACCCTTAAAATTATTTCCAAAAATAATTTTGAGGGACAGTTCTTTCCTTCAGATTGCTGGATTTGTTTCTGTAATTTTAATTTGTATGCGTTGTTGGTGAAAACACTGATGCAAGCTGTCAACCACCAATTCATGCAAATGAACATAAAATAACCGGCTAAAAATTATCGAGGAAATTTATGCGGGAAAATGTTTGTTGTGGTGACTCTGTAAGACTTAACAACACTCACGGTGTCCAGATGTGGGGATTTTTCCCCACTTTGGGGATTTCTGTCCTAGATTTTTGCCCGTGGGGAATTCTGTGGGGATTTGAGTAATGTGGGGATTTTAGTGGGGATATTTATTATTTTGAGGAAGGTGTTGGCAGAATTGCATTCAATCACAGGTTTTATGGTTATCTGGTTATCAGCTGTCATATTTTCACGTACTTTACAGTTACAGCAACTATATAAAATACAAAAATATATAAGAATTATATAAAATACAAAAAGTGTTCAAGCCACACAAGTACCTATGAACCAAGGACCAATACCCAGGGGTGCCCAGCCCCCCCAAGGGCAATGGCGCATGCCCCCCCCAAACCAAGCCTAATGCCCCCCCAAAGCATGACAACCACCCCCACCCTTCAATTTCTAACATTAATGAGCATGTCAATAAAACACACACACTTTATATCCTCCCCTATCAAAGGGTATTATTGCGTTTTATAAGCATCAAGTAATAAAGTGATAAAGCATACAATAATAAAGCATAGGTAATAAAGTGATGTGACTTCAATATATAAAACATATGTATTTATAAGTAAGTCTAGTTCCAATAGCGTCAATAAAAAAGTCACAAATATGTTGCTAGTTAATGCAAATAATGAAGTTTTTTTACAGTATGTGATACTAGTGATACAATACAAATAAGCAGTGTTGTAATATATTTCGCAACAATGGCTGAAAATGAAAATGAGGTTTTGTAGGCTCGAGATCGTGTTTCAAGCAAATAAATGATCAGCTGACTTGGCCGAAAGTTTTTGGCCCTCTGGCGGAAAAAACTGGTTTCGGCTACCAAGTAAAACAGGTGATTACGTCGCGGCGTTGTGTGGCAAAAAATTTTTTTCACCACACTACGACGAAATCACCTGTTTTACAAACTTCAAACGCGGGCCGAAACACACTGTTTGCCGCCACAGGACCGAAAAGGGCCCTAGGGCCGAAAGTCAGCTGATCGTTAATTTGCTTGAAACAACGTCAGAACATCACATAATTATACGACAATCAATAGGTTCCGAAGACAAGTTAGTTGTGTGATAATATGATTTTCATAGCTGTATTTGTTTGAATCATGATAAATAAGTTGTATCGTCGTTCATAACCTTAAAGTTTTATTTTCAAGTGAGTCAAATAATAATTATTTTTTAAATAATTTTGGGTATATTTCATTGTGTAATGTGGTGAAAAATAGCGTTCGCACCTGACTCTCGATCGGTTCAAATTCTCGAATTCGTCTCAAGCCTGCAAAACCTCATTTTCGGCCCTTGTCGCGAAATATACTATTACAACCTACGAGTATTTTTAATTTTGGCAGTTTAGTGATGCATTAATTTAATATGGTTTCCATAATGTTGGGGCGTTATTGTTTTTACAATAACCAGAAATTAATTAATTTTTTTTTTAACATTTAATAAATTAAGAAATGAATGGACATGGCTGTTAATATAATATAAATGTTGGGATTTTAAATCATTAAACACTGCAACAGTGGTATTGAAATGGCATCATTCTCGCAGGAAGGTTCAAAAACATACTGGATGCTTGTTGGTTAAAAAATATCTCGGTCTTGGGAACTGGAAGGGCTATGAGGAACGTCAATGTCATGTTTGCTTGTTGATTGACTTGGGTCTGGAACGTACTTTTCCCATGGTCCGTTGTCGATTTCAATTTCAATCCTCAAAGACTAGACTACTAGACTAGGCTGGGACACAACAAAATTACCATAAAACTACCCCGTAGTTTGTCAAAGATAAAAAATACAGAATACAATTCAGTTTCTGTATGTATAATCAGCTAAAATTAATATCCAACCACGATATCACAACACAATGTGAACTTGTAATCGCCATTCACTTCTCTCAGCGATTGCACTATTCGTAAAACTGCTTCACCACAGTCTAAGGACTGCACACCAACCGTGCTTCATATGACTGGCGATTGACTGTTAGTATAGTCCTATCTCAAACGGCCAGTGTTGCATTACACAGGATTTGGCATTTTACCCGCCAACTCTGTTAATAATCCTCACTTTTACCCGGTTTTTCGGCACTAATCCCTGCAAAATCGCCCCAGGTACCATAATCCGGTAGTTAGACGAAAAACCACGTAATGACTTTAAAAACAACCAAAACCGGATAGTTTCCTAAACTTGCTGGGTAAGGAGAGAAATATTACATCAATAAACTGCACACTACATATCAAAATATGTCTATACTTCAAGTATTGTTCTTGAACAAGTTCTTGAAAGCCATAAAACCCAAATTATTTTTCTCACCTTACATGGACATTGGATATTTGCAAAGCAAACCTTAATTCAAAAATCCCCGGCTTTACCCGTTTTTTATGTATTTAGGATGCCTGCCGGGTAAATCCCCGCAGCTCAAGTCTAAAATCCTCGATTTTACTCGATTTTTCTTAATCCTCTCAATTAAGTCCCCAAACGGCCATCAAAATACCCGCAAACCGGGCTAATACCCGGTTTCGGGTAACACTGCAACGAAATAACCAATAATACAGGACAACTATACCAAATACAATACCAACTTTCGTTCAAAAATAAAAAAAAACTTGAGTTCCAAAAAATTCCTTGTACCTTGTCAAAAATCCCCGATTTTACCCATTTTGTTGTTGAGAAAATTTTCTCAACCCAAGCCTTACATCCCCGGTTAAACCCGTTTTTTTTAATCACCGCCAAATCTCCGCACGGCCTCCAAAATACCCGAAAACCGGGTAAATACCAGGTTTTTGGCAACATTGCTAACGGATGTATCAGACTGGGGCCACAGACTGGGGGACTGATACCATGGGCCTTTTATGGGCCCGATGTCAGACAGGGTTGCCAGTCGAGCCATTGCCAACCCCCATTCAAAATAATTTAACAATTTTAGATTAACGTGGAGATTCCGGGGATGGTTTACAAGGCGAAATTGAATTTAAGACGATGGAAAACTTGATGAAATGGTTAGATAAATAAACAATAGACTACTTTTAACCATTGCGTATATGGTTATGGACATTTATTTGTTTGTAATTTTCCCTTACTCGCTGGTTTAAAATTCCTCACAAAAAACCAAAATTCTGCCCGAAAAATCATGCCCCCCAACAATTTTTATGGCGCAAATTGCGCCATGCCCCCCCCCTTCTGGGCACCCCTGCCAATACCTATTGGTATTCCGAACCTGAAACCTACATTTCTTCCGAATGCAGATAGAACAGCCGAAGATGAATCCCCACTAGCTGAAGATGAATCTCGACCAACTGAAGATGAATCCCCACCGACTGCATTATTACGAGCTCCACTTATATTTGTTCCGAATGCAGAAGGAGCAGCTGAAGATGAATCTCGAACTACTGTGTTACGACGGTCAGAAAGAGAAAGGAAGAAGCCTTCTTACTTAAAAAGTTTTTTAACCAACTAAACTAATGGTCGAAACAATAAGTGGGGAAGAGTGTTGTATATTTATAACATTTCTACATTTCTACTATACTATTTCTAATCAGTCACCTGATGTTATGTTTTGATTCATTCATAAAAATATTTGTTTAGATAAACATTAGCTACAGGATTAATTAATTTTCAATATTGTATTTTTCAAATAAAGCATAATTAATTCAATACTTCAAATGCGTGCAATACTATATTACTATTAATAAAAACAAATATGATCCTCTTGTTAATTTTCCACGTGTTTAAGGCTCATGAATGATTAAATATATGTATTTAATATAATATTTACAAAACATATTCAAACGATACTCCCCTTTATGTTAAATGCTCACATATAAAAAATAAATCCTATGGAAATTCGCTGAGAACGCAGGTCTGCTGTGACGGGGGTATTTAGATTTATATTATTATGGTGAAATGAAGATTTCCCAGTGAAATAGTCAGTGTTACTGCATTCTCAAACACATATTAAACTTGGTAAGTGACCTAAACTTCATTTCAATATAGTATATGTAAGAGTAGGGTAGACATTTCCTATATTTTTAAGTTGGCAACTCTGGAGTATAAATGTGGGGATTTGTGGGGATTTTTTGTGTCCATGGGTGGGGATTTCTCAAAACTTCATCTGGACACACTGTTAAACACGAGAATTAATTGAAAAAATAATAAGACAGAAATTTCAAACTAAAACTTCAACGTCGACATCTAATCTTATTAGCAGTACTTCAGTATTTTTAGTACTGAAGTATTTCTAATAATAACGCACCAAAATGAGGTAAGTAAGTTATAGAATTTTTATTTACGCGTTTCTGTTATTATTAAACTCAGCCCTATCTTTTACACATTTCTCCTCCATCGTAGATACTTAGACTCCATTTTTTTAATTTGAGGCGTTCATAGGTTTTTTCAGGTTACCCTTTCTAGATTTTTCTTGCTAGATGATCCTCACGATATAATTGAATATCTAATGTGGCTCTCGAAAAGGCTAAAATAGGCCATCTAACATAATCAAGGCTCAACAGGTTGACTAGGCTACGAACTACGAAAAGGTTGGTTGATAATTTTGAAAAAAAAACCAGATCTATACTTGGTTCCATGATCACCTTTCAGTAGAGTATTTCCATAATCAATGTATTTCAAATGGAAATTTAAGTTGTACTAGCCAGCTTATGTTATAATCAGCGGATAATTTCATAATACAGTAAAGCGCCGATTATCCGAACGTCGATCATCCGAACCGTCGGTTAACCGAATGCCGTAATAATTCATATTTTGAACATGATTCTCAAGCAATTCAAATTTGCACGCCAACCGAAACTCCCGTTGCGCCAGGATATCAATGTATGTATTCTGATAGATTTCATGATAAAATTAAGTGAATCATTTTTGTTTGATCATTTTTTAGCCTTTTTACTATTAAGAATTACGCTACATATATAATTTTAAAATGTTGTCTTTTCATGTTCGATTATCCGAATATTCGGTTATCCGAACACCCCTTATCCCCAATTAGTTCGGATAATCGGCGCTCTACTGTAATATGTCATGAATATTAGTAAACAAATATTCCCAACATAGGTAAGGTAAACAACCCAAATTCCATTCGGTTAAGGTAAGACAGAGTTAATATTGTCTATGAATTTGAATCAGCTGCTCAGGCTATATTTATTTTGGCTAATTATACTTTAGAATTTAATTGATGTTTTGAATTGTATATTTATGTCACAAAAATAAATTATATTATTTAGTAAAACATTGTTTAATGAAGACATAGTTATCCAACCTAAATCCCTTATACCGGTCGCTGCATTCCTAATACCGCTTTTCACATGCCTAAATACGGTCGTGGCCAGAACAAAGTTTTATGAGTTAATTTTCAAAGTAAAATGGATCAAAGTGAAAGTTATATGTGGACTGACGTGTGTATCACGTAGCAAAATATAATATATGATGAGCCAAGATAAACCTTTACCATCACCTACAGATTTGCAGTGTTTAGAATATGGATAAAAATAACATAGTGAAATCCTATTGCCATGGTGTTTCGATGCATGACGCTAAAGCTACTGATGATTTATTGCAGTAGAACGTGTTTGATTCTACCTTCTATAATTTGAAAACTTTGGTTTTAATAATTTCGTTCCTTAGTATTTTATTATGTTTGTGTAAAAGTATGCTCGAAATCATGAATGGTCGAAATAAAAGCTTGGATAGCTAAATTATTTTGTTACGTAAAACATGCTAGCTACTAGAGGTTTGTTGACAATCAGTACCTAAGGAAAAAGAAGACAAAGTTTTAAATCACATGTAAACATGTTATTGATTGTAATAAAACTATATATATGCCTAAGGCAAATTTTTGTATCAGATTGCAGAGCCGTCTATTAAAAGCAGTAGTTTTTTTTAAAGAGGGCCATGGCTTCACTTGGCCATGGTGTTGCAACGCAGCAGAATTAGCTTATTGTGCACCCTCAGTCAACAGGCCTTCACTCTCCGTCAAATCCCAAGGTCCTTAACGAACCTTGAGGTCTTCTCGATGAAGGTACCTTGTTCATCACAGCGCATCCGTATGAAAATTGCTTAGAGCCGCGGTCAGGAGTTGAACCCGGGCCGACTGAGTGAGAACTCAGAACGCTACCAACTAAGCTACAGCGCCGTCAAAGAGAAGTAGTTGGCGCCCACAGCGTAATCTTTGTACTTACTTTACATGTCTAAAATCTTAATCTTACTTTACATGTCTGTACCAAATTTCATCAAGATCGGACCATATTTACGGCCGCTATTGTGCTGACACACACACACACACACACACACACACACACACACACACACACACACACACACACATATATATATATATATATATATAGATAGGTAGATATATACAGTAGAGTGCCGATTATCCAAACTAATTGGGGACAAGGGGTGTTCGGATAACTGAATATTCGGATAATCGAACATGAAAAGACAAAATTTAAAAATTATAAATGTAATGTAATTCCTACCAGTAAAAAGGCTAAAAAATGATCAAACAGAAATTATTTATGTAATTTTATTATGAAATCGATCAGAATACGTGGATATAAATGTTTAAAGAACAATTTATCATGCATAGATACAGTACAATGTATACTTTTTATTTAGAGAAAAAAACCAAAATTTGTTTTTGCTTTAGCCCTGGCACTTTTTTTGGCGCGCATATTTGAATTGCTTGAGAATCATGTTCAAAATATGAACTATTACAGCGTTCGGTTAACCGACGGTTCGGATGACCGACGTTCGGATAATCGGCGCTCTACTGTAATCAATTTTTGTTGCCTTTAACAATGTGATTGCCCTCCGCCGCCAAGTCTAATATTTGCAACATCTCTACCCTACTCCTTCCGCAGATGAGACAACAATACAAATATGATGTCTTAAATTTATAATTTCATCATTAACAAATTGAGTGTCGAACAGTTATGTTAGTTTTTATTTGCTTATATTTTTTATAACGAAATACAGGTGTAGTCGATAAAACACGTAAGTATCCAAAAGGTAATGACTTTTGTCCTCAAAGCCGCATGAAAATGAAACAACAATTACTGTAATAAATTTGTAAAGAATAAACTTAAAAATTATCAATAACCGTAATTAGAAAGAATGAAATCCTAATTAAGGTCGCGGCCATTAGTATCGACCGAAATTAGGAAAAACGTATAAATTACCTTCCCAAATACAGTCGCGAATATTTAAGGGTTAAAATAATTTAAAATCTTAATTTTATTTATGTAATAAATAAATAAACTAATTGTTTTGAAGCCAAAACTTTTTGTTAGACACAATTAGTATTATTTAGCATTTAGAAGCTTATTTAACTTACCTCGCTTCTAATGGATTCGCACAAGAAAGCAGCAGTCATCCAACGGGAATGACTTATTTATCTCTTCATAGCTGTCTGAGTGATTGTTGCGTCAGCTAATTTTAAAAGTTTTTATACAATATGGTAGATCGAAACTCGCTGTTTACGTAAGCTCTAGACATTACCAAATAGGACCGTCTAAGATTTTAAAATGTTTAACTGATTGAGCAGTGATGACCAGCGACCGGTATTAGGCAGGCGACCGGAATTTCGGTTGTTTAACTTAATAAAATTGCATTGCCTCATAAGGCCTGTACTGAAAGGTGAATTTGGAATTGAGTATAGCCTACCTGAGAGTCCCAGTTCAAATTGTCAGTGACGGATCTAGGGGGGGGCAGCGGGGGCGCCTGCCCCGGGCGCCCCCGCTGGCCAGCGGCGCCCCAACTGGCTGATTCCGATTAAGTAAAAAGTGGTAAAAATAAATTTATAGTCAAATTTTTTGTTTCGCTGCCGGAATATCTCTCAGCATCACTGCCGGAAAATCTTTGTCGCATCGCGGCCGTTTAGCCTGTCTCTGTTTTCGTAGCCGTCACATTTTTCGTTTCGCCCGGGTGGAGAATAGCTCACTCGTCCCGCGGCCGAAAATTTGCTCGCTTCCGTGGCCGGAAAATCGCCTGCTTATTTTGAGGCCGGCAGATCTCTTGGTCGCAATGTGGGCGAAAGATAGTCTCACTCTTTTCGCGGCCGTCACATCTATTGGCCATATTATCATGTCCGGATAATCAGTCGTTGCTGGCAGGCATATTTCTTTGTTGTTTCACTGCCGAAAAGTATTTCAATATTTTCGAGGTCATCATATTTTTATTGACCACATTGCGTCCGAAAAATCTGTCGTTTAGACCATGGGCGGCAAACATCTGTCGCATTGAAACTAAACCGCTTGCCCTTTTCATGGCCGTTACATCTCGCGGTCACATCGCGGCTGTCAAATTGCTAGCGTAGCCTATATACCACGATAACCACGGCAAGCAAATCTCTCGGTCGAAGTGCGGCCGGAAAATCGCTCTGTGTTTCTGTGACCAGCAAATCTCTTGATCTCATTGCGGCCGTTAAATATATTGGACATATCGCGGCTGTTAAATCTCTCGGTCGCATTGCAGGCGTCAAAATAATACAGCATTTTACTTGACGTAGACTGAACGCAAGTAGTAGGATGAGACATGGCCGATTTCACTGGTCAAGAATTGTTTTGAAAGCCGAGAAAGGTCAGATAAAAAGTCGGAAGTTTCATTTGTGAAATCTGGTAGACACCTTGCTTTGGTTTTACATTGGCTGGCAAATTTCTTGGTCATATTATGGCAATAACAGCTATTGGTTAGGCTGTATCGTTGCCCACGAACATCAGTTGTATAAAATCATAAGAACCCTAATATAAAATCATATTATGATATATGAGATAATTGCTCATCCAACAAATCAAAGACACATTAAAATATAATATATTTATTGTGTTTGGAGCCGGGGGTTGGGGGGGGGGGGCGCCAAACTCCTATTTTGCCCCGGGCGTCAGTAAGTGTAGATCCGTCACTGCAAATTGTTGTCGATGATGACACCCAAACATTCGGAAAGTGGTTCTTCCTTGATCTCTTCCTCTCCAATCATGACATTGATATTGTGTGATGGTCTTCTGTTCTGGAGCTGTTAAATTTTGAAATAAACGAATTTGGTTTTGGTTTCGTTCATTGGGAGCCTAAGGTCTGTGAAATATTGTGAGGAGATATTGATGCTAAGAAAAGTGGACATCTGAAGTTTAAGTTATCGAGGTTATGGCTGGATGTTAACAAAGTTGGGTCATCTGCGATAGTAAAAATGGTGGTTGCTGTCGATATGGTCACTGATATCGTTGATATAAACTAAGAATATATCTTCCTTATTTTTTAACATATCTTGATAAAACTTGGTAAATGACTTCTTCTAGCTCAGGTCTAAAAAGCCCTACTAAAACCTTCCAATTTTAAGGGGATAAGTATGCCTCCATCTATAGGTTGTTTTTCATATATATTGACATTTTCCATAAGTGACTTTTTAAAATCCAAATTTAGTTCTGAACATGTATCCAAAGTTTCATTTGATTTGGATTATTATTTTAGGTATTTTTGCAATAAAATCGAAAACATTGCGCTCAGCGAAACAGATGACTTTTAGTGTGTGTGCGAAGTGTAGTGAAAACTTAAGCGGCGATTCCTCAAAACTATGTTTTTCATCAACTGCATTTACGTAAGTTTGAATAACTTTGTAACTACTTTAAAAAAAAACCTTTAGCCACCATGCAATTAACAGGTGGGAGCGTCAGAGCGCCGGACGTAAATTGATGCGGGAACCCTAGAACGCCAAATGGTTTTGGCCGTTCTTGTTCCATTACACAAACTATTTTCATTCCCTTATTTTTCATGGTAGAGTGATGTTTTTGGTGCAGTGTTTTTGGCGATAAAAGTGGCAACATTTACGTACTACAAAATAAAGTAAAAATTTGAAAATAACATGACAACATAAAATAAACAAATTAAAAAAAATTAAAATCCTAAATTGTTTTTGAAGTTTGTACTAGTGTCAGGGCACAGGGACATTCAAGAAGCACAATTAATGGGACAAAAAGATTTTACTAGGCTAACAGCGTGGGCACATGACAAAGGCTTAATAATTTACCCTCAAAAAACTTAAATAATGCATATTTGTCTCAGGAACATGAGAAAAAATATAAAAATAGATGTAAAATATCACAATTGCACATATATAGCTAACCTAGACTGCTTTAGTACTTTATGCAAATGTGATAGTCTGACAGTTGTTGAGAAAACCAAGTACTTAGGTGTCATCTTTGATAATAAATTTACCTGGAGCGATCATGTTGTGGAGCTGCGAAAGAGACTTAATCCATGTGTTGCCTCATTGTACAGAGTTGGCAATAAAGTAAATAATAATGTCAAAAGAACAGTCTATATGGCCCTGATTGAGAGTTTGATTAGATATGGGATTGGAGTCTGTGGGACTGCAGCAGAGTCTCACTTGAAAACAATCACAAGCTTACAAGAGAAAAGTCTGAAATTACTGGGCCTTGATAAATCAAATCAAATCAAATCAAAATCAGCTTTATTTCAAAAATTATTTACAATACAATCATTAGTTCTAGCCTATATTCCATAAAAATTAAATAGTTAACATACATTTACCTAGGCTGTTCTAAATATGAAATTTCTCTCATATAGGCTTTATAGCCTGTGCGTGAGAGAGTGTCGTTATCTTTTTTTTACAATAATAATTACTTGAGCTGAGAATTTAAAGATAAATATGAGAAAGGAATGGAAATCAAATCACAAATGAAAATAATAAAGATTTCTTTTTAAGCAACTATATTTTGACAACATTGTAATAAACACTTCTCATTGCTGAACTTACGGTGAAACTTGATAAGGACAGACAGACGGACAAGGTATGTAGGACCCCCCCACCCCCCTCCCACCAGTGGAAAAACGGACCTGACTCACATCCGCCCACTCCAACGCTCACTCACTCACTCTCTCTCAAGCGTGCGCACACACACAAACCTTGCATACCCACAAACTCGCACCAGCACATCCCATTCACTCCCTAATTCAAGCATCCACAGCATATCGGTTTGTTATCGTCTATAAACAGAAGTAATTAAATTATCTGAATTTTCTTTTCCAGTCGAGTGTAGCCAGTTATTGATTTTTATTTTGAAGACTGGAAACGATAAATCCATATTTTTTAATGAGTTTGGAAGGTTTTTATACAGAACGTGTGAAATATAAAATAAATTTGTCGTAGAAAAAGTTTTGGTTAATTTGGGAATTTGTATTCCTGCGCTTCCTTTACTTCTGGTGAGATAATCATGATTTAGAGATTGAAAAATAGTAATTGAATTTTTATATAAGTTACAAAGAACTGCTCGAATAAAAAGCTGTCTGACGTCTAAAACTTTGACTTCATCGCACAAAGCATCCGTCGGATACCGCCGACACCTTCTCATTGCTGCCTTGAGGATGGATTTTTGTGTTATTAATAAAGGTTTAATTGTAGTTTTGTATGCCCCACCCCAAGCCAATATCCCTCCCTCTAAAATAGACTGTGCATATGCAAAATAAATCGTTTTGATTTCTTTTGATGTTAAAATGTAGCTGAGTTGGTGGAAAGCATAATTTAATTTCCTGAGTTTGTTATTAATAAATTTGACATGCGCGTTCCATAACATTCTACTGTCCATCATAACACCCAGGTATTTGTATGTTTGAACCCTTTCAATAGATTCGCACCCACAATTTAAAGAACCAGTGTTTCCGCAAACATGAAGTTTGAGACTGGTTATTCTTGTATCGGACCTATCACTTGGAGCTATTGGCATAGATTTGGTTTTTGATATATTAAGTGTTAATAAATTTTGATCAAACCAAGATGTAATTGTTGATAGATCTCTCAGTGCTGAATGAAAAACTGAATCCCAATTGTTACCTTCATGTAAAATTGCTGTATCATCAGCAAAGAGATACAATTTACCTGAAATATTTATTTTTGCCAGATTGTTTATGTAGATTAAGAACCGTAAAGGACCCAATGTACTACCTTGAACAACCCTGTAATCAATATATTTAGTGTCGCTAATGACCCCATTAATTGACGTTACTTGCCTCCAACCCTCAAAATAACTCCTGAACCAATTGTATGCCATACCTCTAACACCTATTAAATTTAATTTTTCAAGCAACTTTTGTCTATCTATCGTGTCAAAGGCCTTAGCTAAATCTAAAAATAATATTTGGCAATGTTTATTTCTGTCAAATGCTGAATTTATATCTGCAGTGATTTTAAAAGGTGCATCAGAAACATTTTTTGATTTCCTGAACCCAAACTGATTTTCGGTTATTATTCTGTTTATTTCCAGATAATTAGATAATTGGTGTTTAATTACTTTTTCTAAAACCTTTGAAAAAACACTAAGCAAACTAATTGGGCGAAAATTTGATTTAATTGTGATGTCATTTGATTTGTAAAGTGGAACAACTTTGGCAATCTTGAAGACATCAGGGAACACGCCGGACACAATGCTGGTATTTATTATATGAAGTAATGGTCCACACAACAACTGGAAGTGTTGTTTTAAAAAATCGGCCGATATGCCATCGCAGCCGGGGGCTGAGCCGCCGCGCAGGCCCGAGACGTAGTGCAGTAACTGGTCCTTAGTGATGGTGTGAAAAGTTAAGTTATTGTCTGTCGTCTGCGTCATCAGTTATTGTCTATAGTCTGCGTCATTTATGACAGGTGGACCGACCGAATTTATTTTAGAGGCCAAGTTGCTGCCAATTTGGGAAAAATATTCATTGAATTCGTCGGCCACCTGCCGCCTTAAGTCACCTTCCTGCATGTTTTTATTTTAAGTAAATTTACCTAGTGGAAAAGTGTCTTTTTTGTTATTCTACAGGAAATTTCATTCACTGTGCTTCAAAAAATCTTAGGGTTATTTTGTGAACTGTTTAATTTGGATCTATAATAATTATTTTTAGTGTTATGGATAAGAATGTTGAGTCTGTTTCTGTAACTTACATAAAAACGCCTCAATTCGACTTTGAAAGGTTGAGTTTTTAATCTTTTACTTAATTTATCTCGAGTTCTAATTGATTCTACAAGTCCCTCAGTAATCCATGAGTTTAATTTTTTTAACTTACGATTATTTTTTAGATTGTAGTTTATGCGAGCTTTCACTAAATTCATTGAGAAGGGAAAAAATGTATTACAACTTTGGTTTACTTCACAGATGTTTGTAACTTGAGTCCAGTCACAACTGTCAACTAGTTTTCCCATGTGAGTTTTGTCAATGTATGATGAAGTAACATATTCTGTCTGTGTGCACATGCGCTTTTGTGGTACTTCCAGAGCCACACAGTA
This sequence comes from Flexamia atlantica, assembly GCA_035578135.1. Taxonomy (NCBI): domain Eukaryota; kingdom Metazoa; phylum Arthropoda; class Insecta; order Hemiptera; family Cicadellidae; genus Flexamia; species Flexamia atlantica. Next base: position 189,845,992 of record JAQJVK010000001.1, on the reverse strand, counting down.
ATGGTCTGTAACGTCGGTCATAATTACAGCAGTCTTCAAATCGTCAGTATTTACATGATTTATAAAAATATAATCTAAACATGACTTGCTGTCAGCAGTAACTCTGGTGGGTTCATTGACCCCACACACAAAGCCTTTTTCAAAAAGTACATTAAGTAGCGCTCTGTTTTTTTATTCCTCACAATCAAGTTTGCATTTATGTCGCCCATCAGTATATAGGTCTTATCCCTGGTCGTATGGTCATAGTATTGTCGCAGCGCATCAGTAAAGTTATCAAGGTCACGGTCGTGAGTCCTGTACACTATCAGCAGGTCAGATCGCCTGCCGTGATAAGTGATGTCGAGACTCAGGCCAAACACGCCGCCCAGCTCCAGCTCTCTACATTCGCTCACATTCACTCCCTCCCTCACATACACAACCACACCATCATTACGATTCGCACCCCCATTAGTTTTATACATTTTATACCCTTCCAGTTGCACCCCACACTTTTCAGAATCAAGCCATGTTTCCCCCAACATAATCAAATCCCATTTAATCGTCCAACTTTCTAAGTAGAATAAGAAATTATCGAAGTTTTTACTATAGCTTCTAATATTCAAATAAATACATCGGAGAAAACCTATTCCATTAGAAAAAAATGTGTCAACAAGAGAACTGCATATAGATTTACTAGTAATATTTCTAAAATTGGCTATGTAGTCTGTATTGTCATGCATGGCTAATTAGTAATTTTATTTGAATTAAAAAAATAAAATAAAATAAATAAATGTGAAAAATAAATGTGAATCTGCAATAATGATTTCCTTCCCTGTGCCTCCCCTGGCAGTATAAAATTATAATAGGTTACTTTTTATGACATTTTTCCCAATACGCAGTGAAAAAAATTAATAAATAATAATAATTTACTTGAAAATGGCACTAAATAATTAATTTAATAAGAGATGCTCAGCGTTTTAAAAAGATAAAATAAATTCTTTTAACAACTAAAACTATTGCATTACATTTATATTGAATTTACATAATAGACAGCTTACCAAACCCTCAGTTATTGCATTAATAAAAAACAAAACGTTATATCGCTTTTGTAAAATAATCAGAACCTACTACCGTTTTAATACTATATGTAAACAAAATATAATTCAGAGTTTTGTAATTTGTAATACTGGAATTTATAGGACAATCTTTGGTTGTAGTTTTAAATATAACATCATCAAAAAAAGTAATAAACTAAATTTTAACTTCAAAAAACTAAACCCAAATCATCAATCCTTGCTCTGTATAAACTAGACTATGTTGTTTCATGAAAAATATACTGCTATCAGCTACCTTATGAATAATAGTTACAGGAATTGTAAACCACTTCCTCAATTTATAAATAAGTATAAAAATAAATTATTCTTTCTCTTATTCACGACAATTAGGCCTAATGCTGTGAAATTAAACAAACTTAACCTTCTGCATTGAACTGATTATCCCATAGTAAAAAAATATAAAATAAAAATAAATAAATAAATAGTAACTTTGTAATTAAGAAAGCTAATTAGCAATTTTTAATATATTGTTAAATCAAAACAAGCAAAATATAAACATCGTTGATTGCTATTATTTGTTAAAATTAGGAAGATTTTACATTTTGAGAGTCATAAATACTTGGACGTTGATAAAAGTTTGTAATTGAGTTATTAAAAAAATATATATATATAAATAAAATGTGTTTTTCTATCTAAAAATGATTTAATCAAAATTGATTAAATTGCTTAGAAATAAAATGCATTTTACCATCTAAAATAATGAAATCAAATTAAATAGTGAATAGGGTTTTTAGGCACCATTCCTCAATAATTTATGCATGCGTTATCACAATTAAAGAAAACTTCCTGTCTGTATGGGATACAATAATGAGATCATAGTTTGAATTATGAGAAAAATTCAGAAAAAAACAATTTTTTAATAATAAATAAATCAGAATTGAACATTTTCAATGGTATGCAAAATAAGTGTTACATCCGAGAGTATTTAAACATAAACCTATACATAACATTACAAAATTGTTTAATTCACTGCTTATTAAATTCTACGCAATTAATTTTTTGGATAGTAGTATAGGCCAGTAAAATAAAGATTGAGCCGGACAAAATTCCCGGAAAGCTGGAAATCGTCTTAATCTTTCCGTTTTACAACCAAGTGTATGAATTTGAAGTTTGTCCCATTTTTCCTTGTGTGCTTTCGACCTGGGACCACAAAAATAGCAGAGTTTTGGGTAATTTTTTATTCTTTTGTAAATAAGTAAAAAACCGTTTATTCTACATAAAAAGTTTAAATACAAGAATTGTAGAGGACAAAATTCTGCATTTATTGAGTACCTTCTGATAAAGATACTTTGAATAGTAATTGATTTATGGTGAGTTAAATAAAGGGTTTTGGCAAATTTCTCTTTTAGGGAAAGAGCTATTACTGTAGGTCTAATGGTAATCCCTAATCCCGAGACCATGATAACTTTTAGTTTTGAGGTCCTCAGACGGCAAAAAACCCATACGTTCAAATCTATATAAATATATATGTATCAATATAGATGTATATAAATACATATACTTATGTATTTGTTTCCTCTAAAACCCTCGCAAAAATGGTCCGATCTTAATAAAACTTGGCACGGACGTGTAAAGTAGTCATTATTTACACATGATCGAAAACCAGCCCGATCGGACCATCGCAAAGGGTGGTGAGGGGGGGTAAACCCCAAAAAATGAGGTTTATTGAATTTTTCATGTAGAAAAATTAAAATATTCTAATTTTGGTTTATACAGTTGAATTCAGCTCGAAAAAACAAATAATTTAGTATTTTGAATCATTGCTCTATGTCCATTGGTTACCGAGATACTGAGAGTGGTAAACACAGTACGTTGTCCCAGCAATGTTAACCTTATGGGAAATAAATCAAATTGTAGTATATCTCCCTTATTTCTGAACATATCTTAATAAAATTTGGTATGTGGCTTCATCTAGTTAAGATCTACTTGATTATAGCGTAAAATCCACAAATTTATTTATTCTTGAGGCAGCAAACCTGCGTACTCACCTTCCAATGTTAACCTTATTATGGCCGCTATCGTGTTAACAGACATATATATACGTATATAAAAATTTGAACGAATAGTGTTTTTTGCTTCTGGGGGCCCCAATATGAAAAGTTAACATGGTCTCGGGCTTAGGTCTTACCATGAGACCTACGGTAATAGTTTATTCCTTTAAGGAATTTTGCTAAAAATCATGAAAAATCTAAAATAGTGATGGTTTGGCCTGTCGGTCTATAAAATGGTCATTTATCGATCAGATCGGCCAGTTTCGTGGATGTTTTGGACAAAGCATAAGTTGTGTTCAAACAAAACATGAAGACAAAGTGATTCCAACGTAGAGAGAGGTGTGCCAAAGGAACTGGAACTGTTATATTGTTCCATTCTGGTTCAGGGAACTGTTTCGACTGTCTGTTAATACGTTCCATAATGAGATCTTGTTCCGATGTAGTTGTTGTTGTCGTACATTTGCAAAGAATTATGGCACGAAAGAACAGGTACTACGTATCCATGGAACGGAATTATATTGGGCTTTTGTCCTAAAAAGAGTCACCACTCTTATCGGTGGAGCCGATGGCAGAGCGTTCGTTTCACAAAGAAATATCGTAACTGCAGTCGGAACGGGAACTATTTAAAGAACATGTTCCGCGGCCGATACGGGATGGTCGGAACGGTTCTCGTTCTGGAACTGCAAAGCAGACACCAGTGACGTACTATTCGAAGAGAATACACAGCTGATTCAGGGTCGTACCAGTGTTCCCAGACGTACGATACTATCGTGCTTTAACGATAATTTTGTATGTGGTACGATCCAATTTGTGTCTGGTACGATAGTTTGATGATGTTTTAAATCCTGTATTATATTTTAATTTCACTATTTTAAAAGATAAATTAATACCGTTTTAGTATTAAAAATGGATTTTTGCAGTATTATGGGGTTTTCTTGGTAACATTTCACCAAATTTACGAGTTTCATTGGAAGAGTACGATAATGTGGCTGTTAAAATCTGGGCACACTGACGTGTCCATGATTCCTCCAAGGACGGCGTTGGGTTCACAACGATAAGTCAGGCATTCGGTTAAATATCGACCTTATTATCTACCGAATGACCGACAACAACTTTTTAGTTTCGGCTCGGCTGTCTGCTCTCTGTCGTCGTCATCCTTCTGTTTTTGTTTTCATTCCAAACTCCAATGCCTGTCGTTTTTAACTTGTCATTATTGTGAATCCATGCAAATTAATATGTCATATCTGTACCTGTACCACAGATTCTTCCTTTGGGACTCTTCCAAGTTTACAAATAAATAAATGACTGTATGACTGTCCAACAATTACGCAATTGTATTATTAAAACGCAGTGGCCAGGGTACTATTTTCTATACAATGTACTGTAATGTCTATGAAGTCTTAGACGATGGGTAATATTTTACTTTGACTACTGACAAATTTGCCCATGTTAAAAATTGTTAATGTTGATTCCTCTAACAGTACCGAAAGCTAATAACAGGCATGATGACTATATAATAAATTGTGGAGGAATTAAAAATCTTCCAGTACAGTACGCAATCGTCGGATAGATTAGCCAAACTTTCCTAATTCAAAAATAACTTAGGCCCTAATCCTACATTCTTATAAATTGAGCTGTCTTTGGGATATTGGGATAACACTTTTCTCTAAAAACCATTTCTCAGGGCCTAAATACTGCAAGCAAACAAACTGGCAAATAAATATTTACATTTATTTGTAACATCCGAGCAGAGGACCTATTTCATGATTTTAATACTCACTGGCTATTATAAAAAAGTTTATCCTTGTTTGTTGCACCGAACAGCCATCAGTAGGCCTACAGGCCATGCTTGGCCTAAATTTTATCCTTATATAATTTGGAACGTTGGGTGTTTGGCGGGGCATGTTTTATGTTGAGACGACTATGTTGAAAGAGCCAATCGATTTACGATATTCGACAGTAGTTCGTACTACGATGATCGATATTTAACCGAACGCCTACCTTATCGTTGTGAACCCAACGCTATCCTTCCTCCAACCCTTCTCAGTGTGCGCATGCGCTACCTACCGCTGACAGACAAGTGATCAGGTATTTCACGCGCTAATGACTGGGCGAAGTTTTTCCTACAACAAACGGAGAAAACATCGATTACCGATTGAAGGAAAACATCGATATACAAAAAATGGATGAGTGTATCGTTCAGTGCAAGGGGTAGGAGCATGGTGGAGAGCAATGTCTTCAGACGTGTATCAGCATTACTTACTTGATACTTACTTGGAGTAATCCCACTGGCATCGCATCCGCGACGTGGTCGTCAAATTGGGTATTCCCCTTCAGTGGGGAGTATAGGCCATATCAAAAAGCTCTTCAATGCTGTAAAAGGCCGCTTCACACAAGTAATCTTTCAATTTCATCTTGAATTTATTAAAATTCTGTTCTTCTGTAATGGCTTTTGGTAGGCTATTGTAAATTTTAACACTAGAATAGAACAGACTTTTTCTTGCCAAAGTAGAACTTATTTGTGGGACATGTAACTGGTTTGCACTTCTGGTGTTGTAATGATGAACTCTATTGTTGGTAATGAAGACATCAGGGGTTTTTCGAGCAAGCAGAGCAGACTCTAAAATGAAAAGTGAGGGTAGACTTAAAATTTTCAATTCTTGAAAGATTGGCTTGCAGTGTGCGAGACGGTGTGCACCACACATTCTTCGTACAGCACGTTTTTGTAAGATGAAAACCCTCTTGGCCTCAGTAACTCCGCCCCAGAAAACAACTCCATATGAAATAATGCTGTGAAAACAGCCAAAATACACTTAAAAGAACTTCTATTGAAACTAGCCTCTCGGTATGTAGCGTTATTTACCATCGTAATTTATTTGTTTCAAAAATCACTCGTATTATATTTCCCCGCCTTCATACTGTGCATTCTAAGTTCTTAGCATGCGCAGTGACCAATGGCAGTGTTTCATTGATAGTGACTGCGGACGCCGAATCCGAATTGGGCTGCTGTCAGCCCGTCACTCAAAATAAAATGAATAACCAAAAATAAAATAAAAAGTTATTTTATCCGAGCAAAGTTTAATTAATCCATTCGTCAATACACTGGGGTGCATTATCTAAATCATAATTCATACTCACACTATTTTAATGGATGTATTAAATTACAACAAATTGCAAATTACAATTTCAATGGATGTAGGCTAGGCCCAATTCACACAGAACGGACGTATGGCGGAGTCATATTCCTTTCCCTGTCGCTCCCATCGCCCAATTTACACACGAGCAACGGGACGTGGCGCGTGAGTGCGGCCACCCGCGCCACGTCGATCGTGTGTGAAATTGTGGGATAAGTTTCATGGAGCGACAGCGAAAGGACATATATGTCCGTGCCACGACTCCGCCACACGTCCGTTCTGTGTGAATCGGGCCTTAGAAATGACAAGTACAGGCCTTGAATTTTGACTATTTTGACCGGGAAAGATGCGTGAATTTTTTGGAAACCATTTGCTGGCAACCCTGTAAAGTAAATGATAATGTCAAAAGAACAGTCTATATGGCCCTGATTGAGAGTCTGATTAGATATGGGTTTGGAGTCTCGGGGACTGCAGCAGTCTCACTTGAAAACAATCATGAGCTTACAAGAGAGAAGTCTGAAATTGGGCCTTGATAGAATAGATAATTGGCCTAACACTGGTTCTCTTCCTCTGTATAGCCTGGCTGGAATGCTGACTCCCAAAGGAATGTTTTTATACAATAGAATCATAACATATTTTGGAAATAATACACATAAAAGAAAGAAAATTAACAAATTTAACATTATAAATGATGTAAAATATGAAATTCCACTCATGAAAATACTTTTTGGTGACAGGCTTCCAGAAAACATCGTACCACTTTTATATAATATGAGACGAAGTGGAAGCCAAAACAAATTTAATATCTTTCAAAAAAGCTGTAAGTAACTGGTTATTAACTTTATAAGAAGTGGAGTAAGGCTTTACAGGGGATTCTTTAATACCAGGCATCAAATTCTCCAAGCATTAATCTAAGCATGATATTTCAATCAATGGAACTGAACTTTGGATTTGAACTGGACTGTAATTGGCCCCCGAAATAAGCGAAAGGTAAAGAAAGGTTTAAAGAGGAAAAGGCTCAGGTGGTTTGGAAAAGAGTATGACAGTGGTATGGGGATGTAATATAATATATTAAGTACTCGTATTGAGATATCCTTGGCTGGTATTTGTACTGTATCTGTAATTGTTCTTGGAATATAGGTTTTCTGTGTTATTTATATTTTTAAAGTTAGCTGTTGAACATGGTCGTAGTGTTGTTATATTTAGTTAAACAGATCACTGTGATCTATGCATTTTTATTTGATTTTAAGATTTTGAATAGGGTATTATATTGTCATTTTTTGCAGTAGTGCTACTATTATTATTGCTAAGAGCAGGGTCACCTCTGGAGCCACACTTGAATTGTTTGAAAATTGTATGCTTGAATAATTTACTAGAATTATTGGACCTTACTGTTAAGCTTTTTGTATTGCTTAGCAAGGCCAGATGTTGTAAAGTTCTTTGTTAAATTAGTGAATAAATAAATAAATAAATTATAATAATACAAATTTTCCGAGAAAATATAATTTTTTTAAATTTGCAATCTACATTTTTAAAGGATAAGGTGATTTTTCGTATAATATTGTGGCCAAACTAATGGATCATTAGTGATCAATTATATGTTTGAAAGTTCTTTTTAATGTCAATATGTTTATTTTAATTGAGGGTCTCAAGTCTCTCAAGTCGCTGCACAGACACAAAAACACTTGGGAGCCATTAAAGTACAGTTCTGGCCCATTCACGTTGGTAAATAATACAACAAATGAAAACAGAAGTAGCATATTAACCGTAAATAAAACAGAAAGATTGCTGTCACAATAATACTCTATAGCAATTGCTATAGAAGTATTATTTTGACAGCAATTTTTAGCAAAACAGAAACATGTGGTTGCTTGTTATTACAAAAAAAAGACTTACCAACAACTTCTACTTTAACAACAGAGCTTTGTGACACAGCAGGCGAGCTTTGTTCATGTTGACCCAATTCCACTTCATCTAGAATTGTAAGTGGTTTGGGTTTATTTTCATCGTCTTGTATTGCTTCCTCAGTCTCACCATTAGGGCTACCTGAAATTGCTTTAAAGTGAAAATCAAACAAAATAAGGATTCATTGATTGTATCTATATTATATATTATATTTATCTTCTATATTCTATCTATAGTATTGAAAGAATTTCTAGGTATTTATATCCAACATTTTTTAAAGAGTTTGATTTATTTAATCTGATTTCTCTCTTTAAAAATATTTATTATTCACTTTAAAAAAGGGAAGCCAAAGTCAACATTAAAAAGGCTTGTTGTAGATTAAATGTTAAACATAAATAAAAAATAAAAAAGTCAATTAGGTACTGATTTTTTAGTCCTAAATAACAGCCTTAACATCAAACACAGACATAGCAAGCGTCTAAAACAACCATAATCACCGTATCAACAACTAATGGCAACTGCTTATCCACACTCCGCCGTCCCTAGTCACGCATCTCATTGGAAGGTTGGTTCGCTAGTCGCTAAGGGACTTGACTGAACGGAGTAGCTTAGCGTGTATGCCGCTGTAAATGGCAGTGGCGCGCGGGAGCGGACCCGTGTGAGTGGTCGGCTCTCCGTTCTCTCGTGCCACTGCCACCTGCAGCGACAAACGCACTGCACGATGCGTCAAGTCCCTAATGTCAGCTCGTGGCTCGTGGCTCTAGCGGCTAGTGCGCCATAGTTCTGGCAGCACTAAATTAATTATACATTGTAAGCTATGTGCGCTCGTGGCTACAGCTTATTATGCTAGGTGCCAAATACATAATGGAAACTGTTTACACCTAAAGCAGTTGGAGCGGATTGGAAGTCATTGGGACACCACAGCTGATGCTCAAAGTTGTACTAGCCAGACATATTAACATTTTCTATCAACTGTTAACTGAAACCTTTACTTGTGTTTGTAAACAAATACAGTTATGTTTGTTGAAATTCGTATATTTTGTTTTCTTAAATCTCTTATTTCAAGATTCACGGGGTCCACTTGTAAATAATATCAGCCTGCGACATTCGTAACTGGAAAAGATATATTACCCCTTAAATTTCATGATCAACACCAATGCATGGGGTTTTTGTTTCAACGCGACAAACGCGATACTGAAAAACTCGCGGCGTGGACGTAGTTCCAGAAAAATCCACTAAAGTGCAGCACGAAACGGTCTGCCGCTCGTCAGGGTCAACTGTACAATCGTAGAATGAAAAAAACCAGCAGAACAGTTGTACCAACATAAATCAGCTGGGAACGTCAAATCCGAGTATACTTGTAGCAGTTACTGAAAAATGGGTGTTGCACAATATGTCTCGTGTATAGCAGTCGCGGGTAACAGAATACTACCACGAGCTAACTCGTGCATAGCAGATAAAGGGTTAAGGGTGTTTGGTCGCCCTAGAAAAAATTTGTTTTTAATGTTTTCCTCTTTACACTATTTTTGTTACATCCAAAGGACATATGTAATATAGCTTTAAAAAATTTTTTATGGCTCATTTGCCGATAGTACGTCTTCAAAAGTTGATATTCTGAGGATGTATGTACATGTCCAACATGGAAACAAATAGTATTGAAAATGGGAAAAAATCAAGGTGCACTTGTTGCAGAACCCACATTAGATTTCACCAATTAAATTTAAAAAAAGTAAAAAAAATAAATTTTTGTACTTTAAAAGTGTATAAAATTACCACAAATTAATATTTCGCCTTTAAATGTAGAGAAACTTGTAGCGCTTTTCACGACGAGTAATCGGAGTAGTCAGTCAAGGAAATCGTATTTGTAATAAAGTAGTTGTGTATGTACTTTTGAAGTGATGTCAAACGCTCTCTTGCCTCGCCGCGCACACATGAGACGTTTTACAGACGCCCGCACTCGCATTCTCAAACCACCCCCTCCGCGCGCTCTCTCCGAACCCCATCCGCCGCTCTCTTGGCGTTGACCTCGGTCCGACCGTCTACCGTTCTCCCTCCCGCTCTTTTCCCTCATCCTGTGATGTCTGTAGTCTGCAATAGTTTACACGTTGATTTCGCTCGTGATATATTAATAAATTGTACCATGAAGCCCATGCGCATTTTAATATTATGCCTGTTTGTGAAAATCACCTACAGTTGTCATTGTATTGGCTTAAGCTCACCTTTATTAATCAAATTTACCATTTCAATTGAAATTTTAAGACCTCACCTAAATAAATAAAGGCCTAATTAACCAAAACATACACACACATTATAAAGCACTTTGTTTTTTAATTTGGCTGTCTTCTCGCATAACAGGAGGATAACGGAAGCTTTTCGAGGGAGCCCATGAGCGAATCGCGCATTTTAATATTTTTTCCGATTTTCAATTAGTCTTTGTCTCTCAGCAGTTCCCCGTTCTTGCCGAAGGCTACGCATATTTTCCCTAATCTCGTCGACTCGTTTTTCTCTACGCCTTCTTCTTTCTGTTTCAGGTTTTAATTTAAAGTCTGTTGATCATGGATTACCATAAAAGAATGGCAACTCATATAAAAAATAAAATAAAAATAGCCCGAATTTATTTTATTAAGCAGTATCGGATCTTTGTTGCGGTTGCAGACAATCTGTTTTTGTTTACAATATGACTGGTTATAAATACGTTAAATAGTATATTTCCACTACTAGTCACGAAAGTAGCCCATTTCGGGGCAAGATAGTGTTAATGAAATGAAATAATGAAATAATGATTTTTATTCATAAAAGATTACAATTTTAAAAACACACAAATTTTTATGAATATTACTAACCACTTTTACCAGTACTGTGGTTAGTTATCTACTAAAAAACACCAGAAAAACAATTTTCAGCCCAATCTCTTGTTAAATGACTCTTGCTGCAGCTACCCGTGGTGTTTGTGTGTTGTAAAAACTACAGAGTGACAATTATGAAGATAATAAAGTAAATTATAAAACATATTAAAATTTATAAAGAATGGATAAATTATAAACTGAACTAGAATTTAAATTATACAAATTACAAGAAAGATTACAAAGCAATCTGTACAAATATACAAAAAAAATGTCTTGTTTATTTCTCAGACCATGGTCTGATTCAATATGGTAACATCATAAATAGAAAATAGCCAATTTCTTACCCTGACACAGAATTCTTTTACGTTATTACTTTCTTTAATATTAAGTGGTAATTTATTGAAATAATTTGGTCCTAGATAATTAAATGATTGTTTGAAAAACATTTTCTTTACTTTCGGTTTAATAAATAATCTTTTAAGATTGCTTCGAGTATTATGGTGAATCCGGGTTGATCCTCTATTACCACTTCTTATATAAAAAAGCCTTAATGTTTTAAAGATGAACAGGTGTTGGATTGGGAGGATTCTTAAAAAAGAATAGAGGGGAAAGGATGACTCTCTTGAATTTTCTTTCATAATTATACGGATGAATTTGTTTTGAGTTTTCCTCACGATGTTGATTCTAGTTTTACAAGTTCCGCCCCAACAGACAATTCCATATTGAATTCTAGATTGAATCAGCCCATAGTACAGAGTTCGCAATAAATGGATGTTACAAAAATTTCTTAGGAAGTAAAACCTTCTTACACAGAGTCGAGTTTTTCGAAGCAGATCGTTTATATGATTTATCCATGACAACCTATCGTCTAAGAGGATCCCTAAATATTTAAATGTAGAAACCTTTTCTATTGGAGTACAGAGGCAAGGCTCACCAACACAATCATATCTGTGGAAAATGATTGGATTTGTAAATTGAAACCCAATCCAATCAACAATTTGTAAATTGTTTTACTTGCGAGGCGTAAGCCGAGCAAGTAAAACGTTATCGAGCCCCGAAATGGTACTTTTGTGACGAGTTGTGAACAGTACTTTTAATCACGATGCAAATAAGTCACCAAACTTATAGAAAATGATCCAACATTTTATAATTTAGTAATTTTTCTATAAGTAAACACAATACGGCTGAACTGTCTATTTCAGTTTATAAAGTCAGCTGGTTGAACTGTCAAATTAAGGAATTCGTTTGTTTGGGTACGGCAATATTTTGTTTTGGTACGGAAATGGTTTGTTTGGGTACGGGAATGAAATGTTTTGGTACCGAAAAAGCGGCTGATCATTACTTGTTTTGACATAAGGAAATCGAGAGTTTTCGTAGATCTCAGCTGTACGGTAACGGCCAATTTTCGTATACAGAGTGATGAAAAATGTAATAAATGCAAAACTATTTTTCATCACTCTGTAAACGAATATTGCCCGTTACCGTTCACCTGAAAACTACGAAAACCCTCGATTTCCTTCGATTGTTTGTTTTGATGTAAATCAAAACAAACAAAGATCAGATGATTTTTCAGTACCCAAACAAACTTTTTCCGCACCCAAACAAAATTTTGCCGTACCCAAACAAACGAAGTTCCTATTTTGGCAGTTCAACCAGCTGACTTTAAACAGAAATAGACAGTTCAGCCGTATTGTGTTTGCTTATAGAAAATGACTAAATCTATTCTATTACTTATTTAATACCCTAGGGTTTTTTGTGATCATTACTCCTCCTAAACTACCGGGCTGATTTTAATAATTTAGGTGTCGTTGGAAAGTGCTTGGCGCGTAGTTTTGCAGGAAATAAAATTTATGAAGATTATATTAAATGTAAACCCGTAGAAGCCCGCAAAGTTTTGTATTTGTCCATAAGATTTAACATGGGCAAATAAATTTCTAATAAAGCAGCTGATTGGAGCAAACAAAGTTTTCCAGCAAAGCCATGGGTTATTATTTGAATTGAAACCACTGAATATATTTATATTGATGCAGACTTCAAGTCTTCATTCATGAGTAGATTTTTTTAGCCTTTTTAGTTCAGGTTAAGATTAAATAGAGTTATAAGTTATTAACAGAAATTGAATCACAGAAAGTTAGAAAAAATAACGTAACAATCGCGTAATCAACTTAACTGAATTTTTTTCCAAATATAATTTCGTATTCGTATTTTCAATTTTTTAAATATTATTTTTTGTATATCTCTCATTATAATTAAGATATGTAGTTCGTTTTAGCTTTAAAATACTAAGTGATATACCGGCTTCAGTTTGAGATATCAATTATCAACATCGGACAAGTGACAGATGAGCTATAAGGCTCAATGTAATTAAGAAATCAATTTTTCAGAAATTTGTTTCTAGTCAAGTATTAACATCTCCGGTTCTAAATAAGGTATTAAATCCATTTTGGTCTTAAATCACTCAGTAAACTATCAGCTCTCAAGTAAGCTGATTCTCAATAAGATCATACTAAAGATTGTGTGACTTTATGAGCTTTCACTCAACATAAATTCGTTTTACATGCGTAATTGTACATTTCTTGAAGGAAATCAAATCAAATCAAATCAAATACTTTTATTTCTGAAACTAAGTCGGTTACAAACAATTAACATGGGAGCATTAATACAGTCTAAATATATTTTACGAAATTAAATAATTAAAAATAAACTAATTGTTAGGTTTCAGCTCTGAGGATTATAAAGAAAAATATTCTCACATAGGTGCAAGAACACCTGTGCGTGAGAATGAGTCTCATTTAAAAAGAATTTAAATTTAAAAAGAACTTGGGAAATAATATTCGTTTACGTTATTTGATTGAAAGAAAAAGGATTTTATTTGTGACGGCATAGAAGAAAGCAGCTGGGATTATAATACTTCAAGCTATTGTAGATAAAACATAATTTAGAGGTTGGTATGTGGACGGACGGACAATACACAGTGCTACTTACTCACCCCTCTCCCCTCCCCCCAACCAACGCCCATCCCTCCTCCTCCCGCCCCCATCCCTCCCTTCCCCCTTCCTAGGCACTCACACGCGCGCGCACTCACACACACACACACACACACACACACACACACACACACACACACACACACACACACATCCTTACACGCATTCATTCACTCACTCTATCGCTACTATATCTGCCCTCCCAGTCACGGTCTGTAACATGAAGAAATTATATTTTCTGCAGCTTCTCTGCCCATATTGCTTAACCATTTTTTTACTTTTATTTTAAAGGCTGATAATGTCGAAGAAGCAACGTCATCTCTTAATTGGTCGGGTAAATTTCTATAAACTATATGAGCCACATAAAACACGTTTGTTGTAAGAAAAGATTTATTTATTCTAGGAGTTACGATTGCGTTTCTCGCATTTCTTGTTTCATAACTATGAAGTGGGAATTCAAATATATTGTGAAAATTTTTAAAAATATAAACAGTTACTACCCTAATGAATAATTGTCTTACATTTAAAACCTTCATTTCAGAAAAAAGTGCATCAGATTGATAAAGGCGATTTTTTCCCAGGGCTGCTTTAATGATAGCTTTCTGAGTTACAAACAAAGGATTTAAATTACTTTTAAAGCTTGCTCCCCACATGATTATTCCCCCTTCCAAAAGCGATTGAGCATACGCAAAATAAGCTGTTCTAATTTCATCAATTTTCAAAAAGTTATGAAGTTCTCGAAAAACAAAGATAAGCTTTCTGAGTCTGTTATTTAAGTAAAGAACATGATGTGAGAAATTCATTCTATTGTCAAGCATTATCCCAAGATACTTATATTTATCGACTCTTTCTAAGCATTCACAGTTACAATTTACACTATGCGAATCGCCACATATGTGAAGTTTTAGTGCGTTAATATTAGTGTCACTACTGTCTCTCAAAGCAATAGGCATAAATTTTGATTTTGAAATATTTAATAACAACAAATTCTGATCGAACCATTTTTTAATTAGAGCTAAGTCACAGTGTGCATCTCGAAAAACCTCATCCCAATTTGACCCTTCAAAAAATATTGCAGTGTCGTCAGCAAAGAGTGACAACTTTCCTTTCAAGCTAATTTTAGATATGTTATTTATGTAGATTAAAAAAAGCACAGGACCCAATGTACTACCCTGAATCACCCCATAATTTACTTCAGCCAATGAACTGGTCACCCCATTGATTGACGTTAGTTGAACACGTTTTTCAAGATAGCTTTGGAACCAGTTATATGAGTTACTTTTTATTCCCACTAATTTTAGTTTTTCCAGCAATTTATTTCTATCAACAGAATCAAAGGCTTTAGCCAAGTCAAGAAATGTTAACAGGCATTTTTTATTAGAAGTTAAGGAAGAGTGAAAACTTTTAGAAATACTAAAGAGTGCGTCGGAGGATTTCTCTAGTTCCAAAGAAGACTTGAAAATCGTAAAGGTCTTAACTGACTTAGTAGATTATTGGCTTTCATTTGAGTCATAAATTATTTTAATAGATTGAGTTTCAGGTTAGTTGTGGTTCTAAAATCTATTGAAAATAAAGATTTTCAGACAGTTTCGTTTATATAAAGACTCATATATCCAGTTCCAGGAAAGATCTGGAGACCTGGACATTTTTAAAAGACTCAGTAAAATATCAGCTGTCGTTTGAAACCATGATAATTTCATTCGAACAAGTTTTGAGTGATTGACAATCCACTAATAAGCATAAAATTTAATTTTTCGATTAAAGCTTAAACGATTTTTGGTATCAATATTTTAAATAAAAACGGACATATCAATGTGTATTTTAAGACCAAAATGAACCAAATACCTTATTTAGAACCAGAGATATACATACTTGATTAAAACAATTTTCAGAAAAATTTATTTTTAATTACATTCAGCCTTATAGCTCATCTGTCACTTGTCCGATGATAATGAATAATATCTCAAATGGAAGCCGGTATTTCATTGAGTATTGTAAAGCTAAAACAAACTACATATCTTAATTATAATGAGAGATATATGAAAAATCATCTAAAAAAATAATGAAAATATGAAACGACCATAAGAAATGTATAGGGACAAATTTTTATTGGTACATATCTTTTTAACGAATGCATATTTTCAAACACTGATTTTAGCATTGTTATCAGCATGAAAATGTATGATCATTCATAATGATACGTAGTCGCATTAAAGCACTCGATCAAGATAAATAAATCTAACAATTTGTAAGGTTTTCATCAAACTACTTAAATTTTGTTCAACTATGATGTGTTTTTTTTACCACACCATTTAAAAATAGAATAATGCACATATAAAGCTGAAATAAGTATTGTTTTGTTAATCTTTCCCTTTTATACAATCTATTATTTAAGTCTGACCATATTTAGATTCCATTATGTGTTCAAACAATCCGCTATTGACATTTATTCAAAGTTGTGCTCTTTCCATCAAATTCCTGAACACGTTTTGCAAAGTACCTCTTTGAATTTCTTGTATTAAATTTGTTATCATTTTCGAATTGATAGCCTCCGGATACCGATAAATACTAATAATGGTGTAAATACCTGCTTTACTGGTATCCAATGGTCAGTTAGTTGATGAGCAACTAGTTTCGACTTTTTTTAATAAGTCATCTTCAGGCTCAAGGATGTCTTCAAATCATCTTCGGTTGAAGAGTTGTCATTTTTTAA
This sequence comes from Flexamia atlantica, assembly GCA_035578135.1. Taxonomy (NCBI): domain Eukaryota; kingdom Metazoa; phylum Arthropoda; class Insecta; order Hemiptera; family Cicadellidae; genus Flexamia; species Flexamia atlantica. The sequence continues at coordinate 189,829,322 of JAQJVK010000001.1, read as the reverse complement.
ATAAAACGTCACGACGGACACAATAGACACAAAACACGGACATAACACAACACAGAGACGAGTACCGGTACATTAAAACAAACTTATTTAGGAGGCGACGCAAACCCGGCGATGGCTCAGTCTAGAGTCTAGACTGAACCATCGCCGGGTTTGCGTCGCCTCCTAAATAAGTTTGTTTTAATGTACCGGTACTCGTCTCTGTGTTGTGTTATGTCCGTGTTTTGTGTCTATTGTGTCCGTCGTGACGTTTTATTTAAAAAAATGACAACTCTTCAACCGAAGATGATTTGAAGACATCCTTGAGCCTGAAGATGACTTATTAAAAAAAGTCGAAACTAGTTGCTCATCAACTAACTGACCATTGGATACCAGTAAAGCAGGTATTTACACCATTATTAAATTTGTTATGATTGTATTGAGGTGCTGAACATCCTGTGAATTGTTTTCGTAGGCCTTACTTTATACATATCCCCAAAGATATAGTGGGGTCAAATCCTGGGATCCTGGGGGAATAATCCTTCATTGATAAAATAAATTTTTGGGTTGCGTTTAGAAAAAAAAACACCCTATATACAAAACTGTGTGATTTATTTTAAAATTATATTAATATCATTAGTGCTACATTGCACCTCGTTACATACCTACATAATATATTTTTTCATAAGCCATATTTTGTTCAAATGCTCAAGGTTTATTTAAATAATTACATCCCCACTTTGTATGTTTTGTAAATAGCTATGCCAATTGTCAAGACTGTACAATTCGTTTAATAAACATAGACATCTTGTGAAATCTAAAGACCAATTGTTATTATAAACCCACTCAAAGCAAAGTACTTTTTATTTTAGAAATGATATGGCGGTAACTAAAAAGAAGTACAAGCAAAAGTTACGCACAATTAAATTAAATATTAGCAATAAAAGTTGTATAATTCACTCTATAAACCCATACTTAATTATGACGTCAAAATTAACTTTAATTTCAAATATGGCAATAATAAGCCACTCATCACATTTGCGTGCGCATCGGGTCATGGCCCGGGCCGGAAAGGACCTCACTCACTACAACAGCTCATGGCAAGGGCTTTGAGAACGAAAGAAGTAAAACCAAGTGTAGCGCATGCCGCGGTGCGGTGCGAGAGCGACGTGTGGGGATGGGGGCGTGCTCCTCTCTTTCTCTTTCCCCCTTTACACTCCCCCCAGCTCACACACAGTTACAACGCGCTCCGGGTTGTGGTCCTAGCGGCGTGCGTGGCGACTTGGGGAACTACTACGGCTCAACGCCAAGGTCGCCTGGCGGCCAAACACCCTTAATGTGTAATCTATAAACTTTGTAACTTTGTGGATTCCTTTGTACTTTTTTTTGGAAGATTTTGTAGTGTAGATTACAACATTTTGATAATATATGGGGTGTATTTTTAATTTTCCAATTCTCCGAACAAATTCCTTGAGCAACCTAATCAAATTACAATTAACTTCTATCCTTAGACTGCCTAAATGGCCGAAAATGAAATTGTGTTTTTAGCTAATAGCTCAGTTATCGCTATTACAGTACACCTTGGATTATCCGGATTACTGTGGCGGAACACCGATCCGGATAGAAAAAAATCCGGATAATCCGAGGTCATTGCAATATCACCTAAATAGTGACCTCGTACCTTAGCCCCTGTTAAATTGATGCTGCAAACGGCGTATTAAGACTGTACAACATGTTAGTCTTCAAATAAGAAACTCAATATCAGTTCATACAAAGAGTTTACAGCTATAATCACATCAAGTGAGCGATGAACTAATTCGCAAAATTGCTGTAGTCTAAGCCTCTGTTGATTACTGCTAACGCCCCAATTAGGAAACCAAAAAACTATTTTCACGAAAATGCTGCGATGTACTTTTTGAGTAATGTGACTCTTTCAATTATTGTTATTCCAAATGCGTGCAGTAATGTATTGCATTTGCATTTTACGTTTAGAATGCGCATTTCACTCGTAAACTCGCCAAAATCACATTTTTGCCGTGATTTTAACTTTTGATTTTTTCGGATAGACCGGTCCGGATAATTCGGGATCCGGATAATGCGGGGTCCGGATAATCCGAGGTGTACTGTACCAGGTTATCTTTGAGGTACCTATTCTCTCTTGGGTGGTACCACATTGTACCAATTTAGAAGTAAATCATTTTATTTTATTTTATTTTCTTGCTTTAAAACAGGTTACAAAACCCAATTACATTGAAGCAGTTAAACTAATACAAAAGTTTTTTTTATGTAGGTTGAGTGTGGCAAAGAGTCCTCACACAGCACTATACATAATATTAAAAGTTAAAGAAATCTGGAGACAATAGACAAACTTATAATACTAAATAACATTTATAATTAACAAATGAAAAGTACTAAATTGAAATTTAAAAAAATCATGGTATATAGTTTATTTGAAAAGTCCAAGGTACTGGGCTCGTATGTCACTGGCACGGCCAACAATGAAGATTTGTTTTTAGCTATTAGCCAGTTATACTTGGAGTAGGAATTTTTTCTTTGGTGGTACTAATTAGTACCAATTTTTTCCTATCTTTTAATATGCATACATATAGGTTATAAAAACTCGCCGGGCTGAGGGGTCATTGACCCCAACATAAGGAACGCTCTAATTACGTTATCTTTGAGGTACCTAATTTTTGATTAATGGTATCAATTAGTACCAATTTAGTACTAAATCGGGGTATGTATTATATTTGAAAAGTCAAAGGTGCCGGGCTGGTATGTCGCTGGCCTGGCCAAAAATGAAGAATTGTTTTTAGCGAATAGCACAGTTACACTTGGAGTAGGATTTTTTTCTTTGGTGGTACTAATTTGTACCAAATTTTCTTATCTTTTGTTATGCATATATGTAGGATTATCAAAACTCGCCGGGCTGAGAGGTCACTGACCCCAACATAAGAAATGCTTTAACTACGGTATCTTTGAGGTACCTATTTTTGATTGGTGGTACCAATTGGTACGAATTTAGTACAAAATCGTGGTATGTATTATATTTGAAAAGTCAAAGGTGCCAGGCTCGCATGTCTCTGGCCCAGAGAAGTTTACAGGGTTCCCACTCAACCGTCAAACCTTAAAAACCGTGAATAAGCCGTGAATTTGGCAAACCATGAAAAAACCTGGAAAGAGCTGTGAATTTCCTCATCAAACCTTTAAAATCAGCTAATATTTTTATTAAATTATAGAGAAATATTTGTATCAATTTATTGGAGACATTAAAAATGATTCACAGTCCCAAGACGAAGACAGCAATTGTGTACTTTAAGACGTAGATTGTACGTACAGGGCTAGACGGTAGGGTCTGCTAAACTGAGATTGAGATTCCACTGTGCCTGTGGAAGGAGGGGTGGAGACTGGGGAGGTAATGGCGGAACGCGATCGGTTGCCTTGGAGGGGGGATGGAGGGATGGAAAGGTGAAGAGAGAGAAGACTAGATAGCTGAAGACGCACGCTCATTGGTTTACGTTTGCGCGGCAAATAAATACGTGAATTTCTTTCTTCCTTAATTAATTTGTTTTCTTATTCTTTACATTCCTTCTATTGTACGATTCATTGGTTTTCAACTACCGATTAATGCATCGATGTCTCCGCTGCTTGTTTCTAATCATTTTCTGTTTTTTGTATCATCGTTCAAGATGTTTGTGACAATAAATAAACTCTTTAAAAATGACGCCTGAATGAACGTCTTTGTTGCGTATTTTGTTTTCTATATGCGAAAATCCAAACGTCTTGTCCTACAGCAACATATGACGGCTAATATTTTTTGTCTAATTTTTAGTATAAATCGATTGAGACATAATGAAATTTTTATCTCTTGTCGTTCGAAAGAAATTCTATGATCAAACTATAGACTGGTGTATATTTTGTCGTTCTCCAAGGTCAACTAAATATAGCAGAAACTCCAAATTCCATCTAATGGAGATAATATTTTTTCATCTGTCAACGCCCTTTCCTTATCACTCAGGATTATTGTTTGTGTACGTTTTTCGTGGGAAGGACACGCTCTTCCGGTTTAACATGACCAAAAATAGATCACAAAAATTATCTTCTCGATAAGACTTCTCGTATCATAAGCTCGGCTAGAAATTCAACCTTATTCAAAGCTGTTTAGTGTTTGTACGACTATTTCATTGCGTCAAAAGGAGCAACGGTCCTTTCAAGTTGTTATATGAGGATACGATATTAAGCAGTAAGCGTACGATGATTTTGAGTCGGCAAGGGGACGGCTGGTTGTCTGACTGAGACCATTGACTTTGAGACGTATAGTGAAGATCGCTTCGAAGTTTGACATCGCGATCGCGACCATCCCTGTTCGTCTCCTTATAATATTGCATGGACGCCGTAAGTCAAAAGCTTGGCGCGAATCATTTATTGTTGAACATTTTCAAAGTTTCGGGTTTCTTTCGGGTAGTGTGTCGGGTATCGTCAACCCGATTTCTTTCGGGTAGTAGGTACCCTAGGCCCTAACTTCGGCCGCTGGAAAACATGCCTGCAGGCGACCAACGTTGTGCCATTAACTATCATTTACGGACAGTAAAACAACGATTTATCCGGAGACGTATTAACCAGGCGGCGCGCCTAACCGGTGTCCAAAATTGGCAACAAGAATTATTTTTAATCACGTTTTTACTTTCAACTTTCGCAAAAAAAATATTTCACAAAAAAATGTAATTGAAGTGTATTTAATAACTTGCAATTAATTTTTAAACAAACGACATTATTTTAATATGTGTTATATAGATCATATTTCGAGTTTTCTATGATTATAGAGTTGATAATCACGAACTTCAACTCGGTCAAGACGCAATAAATGAACTATCGAATATTCATCGAAAGGTTGGCAACATACGCAAGCGCAGACTATCATATTGTCTTTCATTACACGGCTGTTTGTTGACTTAAAACGCAGTGCGTGATTGGCTCGTTGCTATGACGACACACGGTTGTCATGGCAACATACAGTGTGACAGTGCGCACTGGACTCTGCGCATTGTGTGGGCGGATAGAAAGCAGAAAGACAGGAAGAAAGGAAGGAAGGAAGAGAGGATGGCGTTAAAAATTAAAAATATTTAAGTTGCGTGCGTGTTCCGCAATCGCCAGTACAATGTTTTCTGTTTTCTTAAGTAATCAGTAATGTTAAAATCACATCGTATTTTGTGAAATAGTTGTAATTTATTTAATTGCATTGTATTTAAAATTATTTTTCCGTCATGTATAGTTTGTTTTACGTAAAATATTACACAGTTTAATTCTATTGGTACAGAAATTACTTCTCCGTTGTGCTGGCGCCGCCGCCGCCGGCGCTATGCATCTGCCGAGTCCTTCCTTGCTACCCCCCCCCCCCAACCTGTTATTCTCTGTGAAACTGTGCGGGCGGCAAAATGTTTTCCTTTATTTAGACCGTAAATTTCGTAATTTTCGGACCTTAAAAACCGTGAAAGAGCCGTGAATTTTAAAATTCAGTTTGAGTGGGAACCCTGAGTTTAGTACGAAATAACTAATAAGATATTGTGGTACCTATTTTTTCCTTTATGGTACCAATTAGTACAATTTTGATACTAAATCGTGGGATGATTGGTTTTCTCAAATTCCATCATGGCTGGGCCAGCGACATGCACCTCTTGAGCGAGGGGAGGGAGGGTGGGCCTAAAGATACAATTTGTTGGGTTTTCCTAAATATCTTGAAAACTATCAACTTTTAGTATTCCCTATTAAAATGTAAAATTAAAGAAAATTAAATTTCCTATTAGAAATGTATATAATAATTTTGATCCAACTGTTTACAAGGTAAGCACTAATTTTATTTTTTTTTAGCGAATTTCCCCTAAAAACCATGAGCTTCCCCACGAGCTTGGAGCTTACATGAAGCTGTTACCGTAGTACTCATGGTAAGACCTAAGCCCGAGGCCACGATAACTTTACGTTTTGGGGCACCCAGAAGCAAAAACACCATTCGTTCATTTTCATACAATATTATATGTATGTGAGTGTGTGCGTGCGTGTCCGCGTGTTCGTGCATGCGTGTGTGTGTGTGTGTGTGTGTGTGTGTGTCTATAAGCATGATAACTCACATAAAAGTGGTCTGATATTAATGAAATTTGGCATGGACGTGTAAATTATTCGGACAAGTTAGTAAATCAGCCCATTTGGACCACCGGAAGAAGGGGTAAAGGGGCATAAAACCCCCCAAAAATGTTTTTTTTTTTAGTTTTTATATAGAAAAATAAAAAATTCCAATTTTCGTTAGCAGCAAAAAAAAAAATTCAGCTCGAAAAAACAAACTATTTAGTATTTTAATCACTGCTCTGTATCCATTGGTTACCGAGATATTGAAAGTGATAAACACACTATGTTGTCCCAATGTTATCCTTATGGAAAATAAGTAAAATTCTATATCTCACTTATTTCATATAACATATCTAAATAAAACTTGGTATATGGCTTCTTCCAGTTCAGATTTACTAAATATTGAATTAAAAACACCCAGTTTTAACATATCTGTTGCAGCAAACCTGCATACACATTCCCCATTTTATTCGTATGGATGTTACAAAAACATGTAAAATCTTGCTATGTTGGATTGAAATATGCTCTTTTGCATTTGAAATTCGCTGAGTATACAGGTCTGCTGCAACGGAGATATTAAACAAATATCCCTTCCATAAGAAATACATGCAAATTTGTGTAACATGCCCAATGGGGCAACGCTTTTTCACCTAAAGGAAAATGAACAACATTGAGGAAATATTGACAAAATTTCCAGTAATTTGACACCTCAATCATAAAAATTGGTCTAAACTAAAGGTGTGGGTGAGCTCACAAAAAGGGTGTAGTAACCCCTTATTTATAATTCCTTTAAAAATAACTTTTTTATGAGCTCACCAAGACCAAGCTCCATGTTGGACCAGTTTTTATGATTGAGGTGTCAAATTACTGGGAATTTTGTCACTATTTCATGAATGTTGTTAATTTTCCTTTAGTTGAAAAAGCGTTGCCCCACTGGGCATGTATGTTACACACAAATTTACATGTATTTATTATGGAAGGGATATTTGTTTAAAAATGAATAAAATTAGTGCTTACTTTGTAAATGGTGGGACAAAATATACATATTATATACTCTTCTTACAGGAAATTTAAATTTCTTTAATTTTCCGATTTGATAGGGAATACTAAAAGCTTATAGTTTTCAAGATATTTAGGAAAAACCAAAAGATGGTACCTTCAGGCCCCCCTCCCACCCCTCGCTCAAGGGCTATGAACTGGGACTTTTGATACGTTCACCTTTTAACTAGTCCAAACAAAGCTGCAAAGTCAAAAATTGTGTTCCATGCATCTCCCTGTATACTTTTTTTTGAGCATTTGTTGCCTGGACTATGAATAATCTTCATTTTAAATAGATAGAGTTCATTGATAATGATTTTGCTGGAAATCCTACTAATATTATAAGTGTGAAAGTTTGTGAGTTGTTTGTTTGTTGTATTATGTAAGTCAGCTGTACTAACGTATCCATTTGTTAAGCTAACTACCAGCTGCTTGATTTTAACAAATCTAAATTATTTATAAATATTAAGATTATTTGACACGTACATATAACAGGTATATATAGAATCTTTAAAAATAAATCTTTTCACCATACTACAACTTAATCAACTGACCAACATAATTAACCTAATCAACCTGTTTTACATATGTCATTTAGAGGCCAAAAAACGTTTTCGGCTCTAGGGCCAGTTACTCGGCCTTAGTCAATGTACAAGAGATGAAAGCAGCAGGTCTCTCGTTTCCATTATCCATCTGGTGAGAAAACACTTCGGACAGTCCAAAAGGTGATGCATCTGTAGCTAAATAAAGTTTCCCTCTTGGGTTATACGCAGGGCTTAATTTCTAACGAAAAAAGTACCGGAGCTATGGCATGCTATGGCTCACCAGGTGGCCGGGAGGATACAAAAAACCCCACAGCAGTTTTATCCAGGTCCCTCCCCCGTAAAACTTTATGAATTGCAATTAAATTAGGTGCCTTTTGCCGTTTTTACGACCTCTGTGTAACGTTTAGGCCGAGTTCTTCTTTGCGCTAGCTAGGTTTTGCCCTGCCGCGGCTAGAGCGTACTTGTGCCATGGTGTTTGCAAAGGTTGTGCTCTCCAGTGCTACATGCGTTAGCGCCACTCTCGACTCATGGTAGGAATTTACTATCATCGAACAAGGGCGCATCAGACTTGTCCAAACATTTGAAGAACTATTTGCCGCATGAGGCCTCATAAGAATGATGTAGAATCTAGTAATGCCGAACGCACCCAGTACATGCCTGTATAGGCCTGGATTGGATCCGCCCTTGATCGACAATAGTAAACTTCCACCATCACTGGTTAAAGCCGATCTCAAGTCTATTAAGTGATCAGTATCCAGAATAATAGAGGTTAAAGAAGCTACCATCTATTACCGTGGGTGAAACTATGTAAAGGAAAATAGAGTTGAAAAGTTGACTTTGGAAATTCTCAAATTAGAAAGAGTTATATACTTTTATAAAAATTGTTTTCTAAACAGTATTAATAAATTACATGCCTAAAAAATAGGTCCGGAGCCAGTACGGTGAACTGAGAAATATTGGAGCGCGCGCTCCTGTACCCTAAAAAGTATCGGAGCTGTGCTCCGGTGTGCTCCAGCTGATATTAACCTTTGGTTATACCGAAAAAGTTCCCTGTCACTTGTTATTTCTCTCTTGACAGAGTTAAAAGCATTTTCACAACTCTTGGACCATTCAAAGCTTTTTCCCTTTTGAAGTAGTAATTCAATGGGTGGATTACAGTGGCAAGATCAGGTATGAATTTATTGTAATAGTTAAAATGACCAAGGAGCTGTCGAAGTTCTGAGGCTGTTTTTGGTCTTGGTGAATTCAAAATTGGTTCAGTCTTATCATCTGTCTTAGCATCAGATGGTATTCAATTCAATTCAATTCAAATATCTTTATTCATTAAGTAATTAAATATTACCTTGAATAGTGTCAAAGAACTGAAAGACAAATGACATGATAATCATAAGCCTAGAAGGGAAAAAATAATATAAAAAATATTAAGAAATACTGTTGAGGATTATTTATATATATATATCACTTTATAATTGTTAATTATTTATTAACTGCAATGTTGGTAATATCCTGTAAAAATATGTTTCTATAGACTACTAACAATATAATATTTAAAATGGATTGATGTGCCCTGTGTGAAGATGAAGAAACATGGTTGTTATTTTTAAAAGTAAAAATCTCCTATATCGTTCTGTGAGTTATGTTTATAAAATTTGTGTTATCCACTGTGCGAAACTCTTTATGTTTTGAGCTAGTCAGTTTCTAACAGGTTATGGGGCCCAGTCCCAAACCTGAAAGTAAAAAGTAAAAATCGTGTTTAGTAGACTAAACGTAAAACCGTGGAAAACCAAAGTGATAAGAAGATGGCGTCAAGCAAGTAGTGATATGGATTTCGTAGAAAAACTTAGACAGAGATATTTCAGATTTGGAAATTCCAGATTAATATTGTGTTTAAAAGTAGTGATTTGATGGAGGTATTGAATGGCAATGTAAAACGTGAAGATTTAGTGGACAGTAAAAACATTGCTGACTGGGAGAAGAGAGACGCTAAAGCCCAAAAGTATATTATAAATTCTATTGACAAAAACCTGATTTACATATAATGAACTGTAATAGTGCTAAGGAAAAGTACGATAAACTGTGTGGTATTTACGAAAGAGACTCTGAACAACAGAAATATAACCTTCTTCAAGAATTTTTAAATCTTAATTATGTTGCCAATACTGATCTAACTACACTCTCTACAACTCTTGTAATAAGACAGAAAGCTTGAATAAAAACCAAAAACCTAAGGTAAGTTGTACTATATGTAAGAAAAATAACCATCTAGAAAAAGATAGTTATTTTAGGAAAAATAAGACTGTAGGTAGGTCTAATTCGAATTATGGGAGGTCTAATTCATATTATGGGGAAGAAGTGTCTTTGTTGAGTTGTGGTACTAGTGCTAAAGTAAGTTCAACTTCAGAATGGATTGTAGATTCTGGTTCTTCTTCTCTCATGACAAATTGTTAAGAGTTATTGACTAATGCTACTAATGTTTATTCAGAAATAGCTGTAGCAAAGAAAAATGAGATTTTGGCATCCATTAAGAAAGGTTCTGTAAAATCTGAAAATTGCACTTTAAATAATGTATTGTATGTTGAAAACCTTAGTACAAATTTACTTTCATTACCAACAATAACAAATAATGGTGGGGAAGTTTTATTCTATGCAGGGGTGGATTTACATATGGGCTGAAAGGGCTATAGCCCAGGGCGGCAGAATTTAAGGGGGGCGGCAAATCAGAGAGAGAAGCCACAAACCCCCTGCAATTGCAGAAATAGTCTTGCTTAGGGTCCGGTACAGGTAAAAACGGACACAACGGGCAAAAAGCACACGCGTGAGTAAAAAAAAAAGGTCACCACTTTTGTCGAGCCGGAAATCCCGCCGTTGGCCCCTGCGTAGCCCAGGGGCGGCAAATTTCCAAATCCGCCTCTGATTCTATGGTGACTCAGTAATAGTACCAGTCTGGGGAAAAGGTTTTAGAGGGAAATTTGAGGGTTGTATACAGTTCAACTTTTTGATGTAAATAATTCCAGAGTAAAACGAAATGCACAGCTATCAGAAAGTAAAATAAATGTTGATGAGGAAGTACAGCTTGGCATAGAAGATTAGGTCACATTAGCTATGGGAATTTGCATAAGCTAATGTCAATGTCAGAGGGTATTAAAATAAAGAATGAGAATTTAAATGGTCTAATTGTGATGTAACTTGTGAAATTTGTATAAAAGCTAAGCAAAGTAGGACACCTTTCAATCATGTAAGGGCTAGAGCAATGAGGCCATTGGAAATTATACATACAGATGTCTGTGGTCCAATAAATCCCTCAACTCACGACAACAAGAAGTATTTTATCACTTTAATAGATGATTACACTAATTTCACCACAGTTTATCTGTTGAAAGGAAAATATGAAGTTTGGGACACAGTAAAATATTACATATCAGAAGTCAAGGCCGTAGCCAATGGGGGGGGGTCAGGGGGTCAAAACCCCCCCCCCTGAAAATGTTGATATTGCGTTTAAATGGAAGGTTAGAAAGTTATTTTTTCACTTCCTGTAACCGCGGAGCCCAAACCCCCCCAAAAAATTTTCCTGGCTACGGCCTTGTCAGAAGTAGGAGCTAAGTGGAATTTAAAAATCCACAAATTGAGTTGTGATAATTGAGGAGAGTATTCCTCTAAAAACCTCCAAGAGTTGTGTAAACGCAAGGGCATAGTTTTAGACTACACTGTACCGTATTCGCCTCAACTGAATGGCAAAGCAGAAAGAATGAATAGAACTTTGCTTGACCAGACTAGAGCAATGTTATTAGACTCAAACCTTAACAAATGTGGGGTGAAGCAGTACGGACAGCTGCATATATATTAAACAGAAGCTGTTCTCTGCACCTGCTGAGAAATGGTTTGGACAAAAACCTGATCTTTCTAGAGTAAGAATTTTTGGCTACTAAGACTGTGCAAAAGTAACGAAGCCTAATCTAACTAAACTTGACTGTAGGAGAGGAGTTTACTTTTGTAGGTTATTCACCTAATGGATATAGATTATGGGATGATTTATCTAAAAAAATAAAGATATCTCGGGATGTAAAATTTATTGAAGATAACAGTAAGGTTATAAAATCTGGCGAGGAAGAGAAGAAGAAGAGAGAAGTGAGAGCACAACACAAGACGACCAAGATGAACAATCGAAAGAAGTCGCAGTAGAAGAGAATAATGAAGACAATAACGAGGATGAAAATGATGAAGACGCACGAAGAGTAGAACATACTGACGTTGATAGCCGTCCAAGGAGGCAAATTAAAATACCTGAAAGATTCAACAACTTTGTAATGTTAACGTATGAAGAAGCATGTAAAAGGAAGGTTAAAACGGAGGATATCAATCAAATTCTTCATAATCAAATTAAGGGTCTTCAACTGTATAGAGAAGAAGAACAACAACTCAAAATGGAAGAGCAAGCATATTTAGAAAAGGAGAGGGAGAAAGTGTTGCAGGAAGAGGTATTAGAAAAAAGAGAAAAAGAACTGAAAAAACAAAAGCTGCTTGAGGAAATGGAGACTGTGAACAGACAGGCCATGGAGCTTCATGAGCGAAGAAAAGCTCAAGAAAAGGTTCTCAACGATGTGTTCCGTCAGCTGATACAACATGAGTTGAAAAAGGAATCAGAAAAAGTTCAAGACAATAAATCTCATCTTCTAAGAGAGGCGGAGTTGTTCAAAAATCACCTAGAGGAGATAGCTGAGCAACGGAGGAGGCGAGAGGAAGAGGCTGATGAACTCAGGCAGAGAGAAATCGCTAGGATCAAAGCAAAGAAGCTCGAAGCCAAAGTCAAGAAATGCGAAGCTGCTCTGAAACTGAAAGAGACTGTCTTGAGGGAGCGCTGTTTACAAATTGAAGCCAAACAAAGAGAAAAAGAGGAAGAAAAAAAGGAGTTTGAAAAGGCTGAACTTTTGCAGCTAGAACATTTGAAATTAGAGGAAGAACAGAAGAGGATGAAAGAGAAAGAGGCGAGGGAATAACGGATGAACTTAACCAAGCAAATAGAGGACAACAAATTGATGATACAGTGGAACCTGGATAATTCGAACCTCAAGGGACCAGCTAAAAACTTCGAAATATCCATAAATTCGAATTAAAGAAGTTCTAAAGAATGAGGCCAACTTCAAATTGTGAATTTAACCTCTTTATCAAATTGACACTCTAAAAGAATAAATTCATCAACAACGCTAATTATAAGGGTTCAAAAACAGTAATCATAAACCAGAAATAACTACCCTAAAGTATAAACTACGTACGACGCGACGTACGATAATGCAAAGAAACATTTCTGCTAAAAAATACAGTACGTTCTGCTACGTCTGAACCTTATTCAGGCTACCAACTTAACTTTGTGTAACATTGACAATTGCACGCTCATTGACTTTCCGCTTAAGTGAGTGTTTTATAGGTCCGAGATTTTGTCGAAATGATCACTACACTTATTTAATGTTACGTAAAAACTTTTAAACACTTAAAAACAAGACACTGCACAAATAAAAAAAACACTTTGTTTGAAGGACGATCAAAAACAACGGATTGCTGCACTGGAATTCGCAAGTTAGTTTGGCTGGTGGGGGGAGGGAAGGGGGTCGCAGTGTTGAGTAGCCTTTGTGTCGACATAGAAAACTGCGCATCAGGTCTGGCCATGGCTCGTCTGCTGGGAGCCGTTCTACACAGAATCTAGTGCGAAAAGACTAGTAGGCGCTGGCACGGCGAGCGCAACCCTTTTCCGAACTCAGTCAGCGTTCTGTACTGTTTTAGTTTACATTATTGGTGTCGAGTGTCGAGTTACAAGCGATGTTGGGGCAGGGTGGGAAGCCTGGGAGGTGGAAGGGATGAGTCATTTGACCATAACCTGACACGCCATCGGTCTGGCGATAAATTTTTATTGAACGTCGTAGTAAAACAGTGTTTTCCAATGAATTTGTAACTATTTCCAGTCGTGGAATAAAACTGATGTACCTTCATTTGGCACTTGAAAAATTCGAATCATCCAAAATAAAATTCGAATTATCCACGATTTTTTAGCATTGTTTAGATACAAAATGCCAGGGACCAAGAAAAATATTCGAATTAAAGAAGATTTCGAACTATACAAGTTCGAATTATCCAGGTTCCACTGTACTAATGAAGCAATATGAAGAAAAAGAAAGACAGTTGAGAGAAAGCATTTGGTTTATTAGTAAAGTGTTACTTATACCTAGATCTGATAGGGAATAAATCATAGGAAGGGTAAAATAAACGTTGTCATTGTTGTTAAGAGCTTAAACAGCTTATAAATGATCTAGTCAGGTGAAACAGTTTTGTATATAGAATTTCATTTACTGAAATATAATCAAAATTAGGGGAAGATGTTGACGATAATTTTTATATATATTTCACTTTATAATTGTTAATTATTTGTTAACTGCAATGTTGGTAATCCTGTAAAAATATGTTTCTATAGATTACTAACAATGTAACATTTGAAATGGATTGATGTTGTGTCCTGTGTGAAGATGAAGAAACATGGTTGTTATTTAAAAAAGTAAAAATCTCCTATATTGTTCTGTGAGTTATGTTAATAAAATTTCTCAATCCACAATGAGAAACTCTTTATGTATGTTTTGAGCTAGTCAGTTTCTAACAAATACAATAATTTCTTAAAAGGAAACAAATTTCTTAAAACTGACAAATTTTAATAGCCCCCGGTAGTTGATTAACTACTGTAATAACTGTCAAAAGAATAAATTGCTTTATTAATGAGATAATCTTTAAGTTTTCTTTTAAAGGTTCTCATGTTTTGTTCTACCTTAATGTTTTGTGGAAGATGATTGAATAATTTAGATCCAGCATTCTGAGGTTTTTTTTGTTTAACCTCCTCGGACCCCGAGTGTCAAATATGATACAGTTACAAAATAATTTTTCCCGCCCTTACTGTGCATAACCTTGACACGGAAATAGTTCTAGTGTTCACCGCAAGGAGCCCTCCCCCACCACATGTTTGAAGTGCTTAGTTGCTGATTTGACTTGTGTTTTCTTTATAATAAAAAATATCGAAAATGGCTGACAACCCATTCTACAGTCTTCCTCGGACCTCTCAAAGTTATTAATTATTAATCATATGAAAATGTTGACATAATGAGGTGGAAAAAATTGGAAGCATTCTTGAATGGCTATACTATTGAATGTTGCTAATGGTTTTCCACGACATTCTTGTTTTCTGTCATCTACAGCTGTTTGAAAAAAAAATGTGTAAAATGTGACACATTAGGTCAGGGGTTCTCAACCTGGGGGTCGCGACCCCTAGGGGGGTCGCGGGAGCTCCGAAAATGAAAATTTATTTTGCTCAAAATGTAGGCCCGACTAAGACCAAAATAGATTTAAATATCTCATTTTTATACTTTGAGATGGGAGTGGTAATCTCTTGAGCAATAATATGTTTAAGAGATATAAAATAGACGCAACTAAATCTCATAGGTGGTATGATTACACTCCCTAAAAAAAACTCTTTGGAGGCAAAGCAATAGACTCGTCGTGCGCCGGCACAGCGCAGCAGGCTATCGCCATGCCGACCGCGACTCCCGGCGGACTCCCGACTATCATGCCGACGCAGACGCTCTTTTTGTCAGGTAGGCCGAAGTCAAAATCGTCATAGCAACAGGACTGTTACCAATACCAACTGATAAACATCTACCTTCAGTTTGGAAAGGAAAATGCAAATGTAAACTCTGAAGCCGCTATAAAAATAGTAGGCCTACTTTATGTTGATGTTTTGTGCTGCGATCAGTGACTTTTGAAATATGTATTTGTGAAATATATATTAGTGGTGGTACTTTAATAAGAAAAAAACAGGTAGGCCTATAACCATTGTATTTTCTATGCTACATGAACTGATAAACAACGTTAATTTCACTCTCACTACGGTACACTCCTAACAATGAAAGTTGAGGGCAGGATGAAGGTATAAGGGGTCACCAACATTTTAATACCTAAAAAGGGGGTCACGGGCTTAAAAAGGTTGAGAACCCCTGCATTAGGTCTTAGGAGTTCGTCAATTTTTTTCTTTTTCCCCCTGAAAATCGTTAAAAGTTATTATATTACCTTTGAAAATTGATACTTTACACCCAATCATAAAAATGTTTTGTTTAAAAATTACACTAAGATGCTAGTTCACGTTTTAGGGGCTCTAAAATCTAAATTTATTTTCTTTTTCCCGTTGTTCTGCAAGACCGAGAGAATTTTTCTGGCGTTTGTAGCATCTAAGGTCTCTCTTACGATGAAGACTCCACCTCATCATTTATTTTACCTTCTCCAAGGCTAAACGACTCACCGTATGAGCCCGAACCAGGCTCCGATGTTGGTTCGCAGGATGCACAACCACAAATACACAGTTTCTCTGTATAACGTGCTAAGTCCGAAAGACCATCTTTGTTTACCTTGATCCAGGAACTGTTACAGGCTGCTCCATAAAATTTAAGTGTGTTTTGATGTAATTTAAAGAATTCTTTACTTTTTTGTTTTCATGATTTTTAACACCTTAGGACCCAATGTGTCAAATTTGATACATAGTTTTTTTCAGTCAGAGCAATAAAAAATTTTTGAAAAAAATTGTGTGTGTTCTTTGATTTTTTGCAACCTGAAAATCCTCAAAAAAAATTCAAATTTACATATGGGTCTGAGGAGGATCTGCAAATTGTGAGAGGAAATAGCCAACTCGTTACGGTACCGTATCTTGTGTTATAATTATGGAAGTCTCCTAATAATTGAAGGTTACCAAAATTTCCGTTTGATGCATAGCACTGTCTCATAAATATACATACTGAACAGTTAATATTTTTAATGAAACAAAATGTTCCCTGACCGAACTTGAACTTTTAAGATTTCAAATGGTCCTTATTGATTTTTTTTTGGGTTTTTAAAATAGAATTGAGATTAATGTTGGATGTGGCGCTGTACAGAGAGATTCCATAAGCTATATTTGAATGAATGTATGCAATATAAATACTTTTTTCTTTCAACCGCGCGTAAAGTGTCAGTTTACGCACCGAAACCCAATCGTAAAACAGCTGTTTACTGGGGAGCGAGCGATAATGCCTTTGAAAGTCTTTGGACGAGCGTTAAAGTCTTTAACGCTCGCCACGTGATTACTTTAACGCTTGCCAGCTGATTGCATTGTTACTCGGCGCGCTACAGCGCTCCATCCGCTTCCGTTTGAGATCTACTTGTTTATAACCTCAAACTGGCGCATTCAGCTACAATGGATGTGATAAGTGATGTCGAAATCGTGTTCCTATTATTTATAAGCTAAAATATGTATTCAATATGTTTCAATTCAAGAATCGTGTTTGTTCTTGTTAATGTTTTTATTTTTATTCATTGTTTTTAACCTCGCAATCATAATGGCGCATTCAGCTACAATGGACGTGAGTAACTGATTGTATTTATCGTTTGGGAATTTAAAACTGCAGTTGTAGGAAAAATTTAGTATGTATTTCGCGTGTAAAGAGTCTTTCTCGCTTTCGCTAAAAATACCGCGCTCTGCTACGCGTCACGCGGTAACTGTTTAGCTCAAGCGAGAAAGACCTACTTTACGCTCATAATACATAAATAACTATTAGTGTTTTAGTGTCACAAAACTTTTGCATTTTTCTCAAAGCATAATATAAACCTGAGGATATTTTTTCCATAATATTTTCAACATGACTATTCCAATTCAAATTTTTATCGATGGTTAGTCCTAAAAATTTAGTTTCATCAATGTTTAAAATTGATGGTTTTCAAAGTTAATGTTGGTTTAAATATTCCGTTAGTCCTGAAGTACTCAACACTACGATTTGGTCTTTTCCATGTTTAAAAGAAGTTTACTTTCAGAGAAATACTTCTTTAAAGCATTCAGGCTATGGTTTGCTAGTATTTCCACTTTTCTTCCCCAGTTGGCGCAGAAACTTAAAGTTGGAAAAATGCTCAGTTTGCCCCAAGAGGTCTTTTACACAGTCATATTACTAGACATAGAAACCAACTTGATTTTAATAGGACTTGGCTCAGTTGGATTCCAAAGAAAAATTTCCTCTTAAATCCTTTATATGCAAAGATGAATTTTGATGTTTGCTGTTCTTTTTGTTGATTTGCGTGTATGCTTAGGTGCATGTTGTATGTTTATTGTCTTTGTTTTGTTAAAGGCAACATTTTGATCTTGAAATGAGAGAATTGTTTTGTAATGTTTATTTTGCATGATGCTTCACTTTGCCACACCCTGTTTTTGAGTGATAATTTTTGTACTGCATGTTTTTGCATGTAGGCCTACTGCTGTGCTGCCAGTTGTATGTGAAATCACTGAAAAAATGACCATGTCCATTGCATTTATATGTCTATTGACTGAATAAAGTATTTACTTATTTGTTTATTCTGAAGTGGGCGAATCCCTTTGACCTTGATGAATAATAAAATTTTATCCATAGAATTCTGATAAAAAATCCAGTTTTTTGACACCTCAATCATATTTTGATTAGGATTTTTGCGGACATTTGCCATCACTGATTAGTAAAAAACAAGTTTCACCTTGTGTTTCACCACGTGAAACTTGTTTTTTACTAATCAGTGATGGCAAATGTCCGCAAAAATCCTAATCAAAATATAAAATCACCATCACCAACAATGAATTTCAAACAAAGAACCTCAATCATCATATTTGGTTCAAAATAATGGTATGGGTAAGCTCCAGGGCAATAGAGAGAAGGGCAGAATCTTCCCTGTGTAATCTGAACCATATCGCTGATTCTGGCCCCACTCTCTCCCCTCCCTCCTGTGATGTAGCGGCGGGATAACCCACGTGGCACTGCCATCAAAATACACGCTTTCACGCTGATTTTGGTAACCATTACTATTCATTTATTTATTTACCGATTTTTAAGATTAAGGTGTCAAAACTCTCGTCACAATTAGGAGTTGAGCAACAATGATTTTTTTAATGTTTTTATTTGAAGCATGGATGGTTCTACAAGTTAGTGATGTAGCCATTGTTATTAAAGTGTGTTTTTACCAAAATTACAATTGTGTTTACAGATAAAAATTTTTATAATTAATAAAAACTATAAAACTCTATTATTATAATTATTTTGTAACTAACTGGAAATAATGATATTTTTTAAATATTCGAAACGGTTACTTACGTATTTATTCTTGAATTAAACAATTCTTAAGGGTAATAAGAATTACTTAACCAAAATAATTTAAATTTTATCAATACTTTATTATCTTTTGGTTTAAATCTCCAGGTTCAACTTTAAGTTTAATTTATTTACGAAATGCTTTTACAACTTAACAGCAAATCCTTTAACCAACTAGATACATAAACCCAATGTATCTTCGTTTTTTTTAACGAAGAAAAAGCGAATTTTTCATAGATTTAGCGTAATGATCCGGGATTTATAATGTCAAGTTTTTTATGGCGAGTCCCTGGATTCTAAATAAGGCGTCATTCGCCGTCTTCAAAATAATTTAAAATCCAGATTCCCCGACGTACGTGTGGAAGCCGTCAGGCTTTACGCGAGGCTAAGAACCTTCATAGAATGAGCCATTTAAATCGCAACACTGAAATGTATATAGAAAAAAAGTAAAAAAAAGTTGTAATTGGGCTAAGTCCAAAATTAACTACTTTTTCTATAAAATAAAATGTTTACTTGCCATATTATTAGTTATGCAGCATTGATTTTTTCCTTTCTTGTCTCAGTGTATTTTTCATTTGATTAAATCAGTAATATTAATACAAAATTAGTTTAAAACAGTTTTTGGATAACGTACATATGACAAATTTATTTTTACATTCCTGGAGTTGTGTAATATTTTCATTAGACTTTATATTTATATGTGTAGAAGGTAATGTTTCTATGCTCAAATTTATCAAGCCTTATTATGACAGATTACTTTATTGATTTAATTATTTTTATATGGTAGGATGGGAGCACATGAAGAAGCTTACGATATTTTAGGCGGGCCGCGTTGAACGAACTGGATTCGGCTTATATATTGGACTATTGAACAAACTAAATATGTAATACAGGCAAATGTACAAATGTGTAATATAAGCTTTTTTTGAATAAAAATTGTAGACAGTCTAATTATCTGCAAATTTCAAACCCAAAGATAGTTTCTAACCAAAAAATGAATAATTTCATCGCTAAGTAACTTTTTTTAAATTATACTTTCATAACCCTTTGATATCTTTCCCAATGACAATTCTAAATAGTAGTTGAATAAAAATTATAATTACACTGGGAGCTTCCTTTGTTCATGCAGATTACAAATATATAAGGTTTATACCAAGTAAAACTATTATATTGGGAGTTAGCATCGATTTATCGAGAGCGTGGGGCCAATTCATATGAAGAGCCACATGCCGCCGGCGCGGCGTCCTTTCGCCATGACGTCACACATCTGCCGCGGCGGAATGACTTAGCCCGGCTAAGATTCTGCCCTTCTCTCTTTTGCCCTGGGTAAACTCACATAAAAGATATTCCTTAAGGAATTTGAATAAATATTACCATTTGGAATAGGTTTTTATGAACTTACCCAAGCTTTAATTGTGAACCAATTTTGATGATCGAGTTGTCAAATAACTGGAATTTTTACCAGGATTCTATGGATATAATTTATTGTCCTTTACATTTTTACATCTCTTATGGTTTTTGTGCTAATTGAACAAATTTTTAGAGAAAAAAGGACCAGAAATGGTTTTTTAAGACAGTGGCTGGAGCAAAGCAGGGATTGCCGGGGGCTCGGCTTTTTTATTCTTAAATTTTCTAGACTACAATTTGGTGATCTTTTGTTATTTGAAGTAAAATGTCTATGCCTCACAACTGGTTCTTATTATTAGAGATCCAAGTTGTTTCTTAGCTATTAATGTTTTTTTTTCCAGTGAGACGGATGATAACTCTACATTTTGGAGAGAGGTTCAACAAGTTCTAGAATTGGAATTGGATGTAAGTTTTTATTTCGGTTATAGTACGGTATTGTAAGATAGTGTATTTCAGTATTAGTACCACAAGTAGAATTTTCTGGTTTGTGCTCAAGCTTCATGTGTGAGGCTCTGCCTCACACATATTCTTTTTACCTTGAAGTTCAAATTCAAGTCCATTGCCATAAATAGTGAATTAAATAGTCTCTACTACATTTAAAGTTTTTAGTGAAGTTCTTAGTGTTACATGAAACAATAAGTGCAGAATAAATAGTGTTTAGTAAGTTTTATTGACTGAAAGTATCAAAGGGTAGTTTTTTTTAAAGAATATACTATCTAAAACTACAAATTAAAAACTTACAATTTGTTCTACTTGTACCACATGTTTTACCGAGCACAGTTTCATCACAAGAAAACCAATATACACATGCAAAATTAAATTGAAACTACTATAACACTCCAAATATTGACTTGGCCACTGATTTACTTTACTGTGCACTTAATCAAGAATAATTATAAATTAAATATTATTATTGAGAGAAGGAACAATATTGCAGTTTTGACCAAAGCAGTGATTTATTTCCTGTCCTATGTGGATCAGATAATCCTACCACCCACCACCCACCACCCTCCCACGTACTACATGGAGAGGTAGAAAGAGAGAGAGAGAGAGAGACAATCCTTATCACTGTGCACTTTGTGCCACTGGTTGACAGCACACCTCACGTGCTAGGCATCCCACAGCTAATATTATTCCTCTCAGATTTTGTTATCTGAAACTGTTTGTTTACATTTCTCTTCTGCTTACAATATTGTTGTGGATTTATGAATTAATTTGGAGATCATTGCTTCAATGAATTAATGCAATTTATATTAAAGGACTTTTTTTGTCTTTTTAAAGTTGTTACAAATTAATATATACAACAATTTCAACAATGCAGTAATTTCAATTGTACCCTTTTTATAATTTTATAATTAATGTTACTGCTTATAAAAGTGAACTGCAATGTTAAAAATGACAACAACTTTGAGAATGGTGATTACGTATTTGCAAAAGTGCGTGGTTTCTTCGCCTGGCCCGCAACTATTACTCAAACCGAAGAAAAAAAACGGTAAAGTTTACCATGTACTTTTTTATGGCACTCGACAAACAGCTAAATGCAAGAAAGGTGATAGTTTTGAAACAACACAATTCAACACAATTTTGAACCCAAAAAAATTGTCGATGACAGCAATGAGCAGCAAGAAAGTGGAGTTTGTTCAGAGTCTTCATTATCCACGGTCGCCAATCTGGACCAAACATCCTCCTCCCTGTCTTCACTGGATGTCTGTGAGATGACTAACAACTCATTATCACCACAAACTGCACCGGGGGAGAAGTCTTATGCGGAGGCGTCCAAATCCAATCTGCAGCAGCTCCATCTGATATCACGATTCAACCTTCCAGTGATCAGTGTTTTTTAGAAGACCGGTTGACAGTATCTGTCCTCCAGGTGTAAATGCAGTCATCAGCGATTCTTCAGTAAGTAGGCTTCCGACCAAATCAACTACATCTAATAAGTAAAAAAACAACAAATACCCCCGTTGCAGCAGACCTGCATACTCAGCGAATTTCAAATGCAAAACAACATATTTCAATCTAACATAGCGAGATTTGACATGTTTTGGTAAGCTCCATAAGAATAACATGGGGAATGAGTATGCAGGTTTGCTGCTACGGGTATATTAAAACTGGGTGGTTTTAATTCATTATTTAGGAGACCTGAACTAGAAGAAACTATTTACCAAATTTTATCAAGATATGTTGAGAAATAACCGAGATATAGAATTTTACTTATTTCCCATAAGGTTAACATTGAGACAACGTACTGTTTTTACCACTTTCAATATCTTGGTAACCAATGGACATAGAGCAGTGATTCAAAATACTAAATTGTTTGTTTTTTTGAGCTGAATTCAATGGTGCCAACAAAAATTCGATAAATTTTATTTTTCTATGTAGAAAACTCAAAAAAACCCATTTTGGGGGGTTTATCCCCCTTTACCCCCCCTTCCGGTGGTCCGATCGGGCTAGTTCACGAACTTGTCCGAGTGATTACCACTTTACACGTATGTACCAATTTTCATTAAGATTGGACCATTTTTACGGACGCTATCGTGCTAACAGACAAATATATATATATAGATATATATATATATATATATATATAAAAATTCGAACGAATAGTGTTTTTTGCTTCTGGTGGCCCCAAAACGAAAAGTTATCATAGTCTTGGGCTTAGGTCTTACTATGAGAACTACGGTAATAGCTTCTTCCCTATAGGGGAAATTCGCTAAAACAAATTAAAACAACCTGAAAACGAATTAAAAGTCCTTCACCAAAATGTTCAAATAGCCACCAATAAAATTCTTGAAATCAGTATACTTTGTGAGGAAATACAGCCAGATGTCCTGGTTCTTACAGAGCAGGGTTTTAAGGAAGACACAATTCACTTTTTTGAACTTGAGAATTACTGCTTGGTAGATTATTTTTGCAGAAATCAATATAATGGTGGAGGTGTAGCAATATTTTCAAAATCCTCCCTACAATTAAAAATAATCAAACTAGATAGCGCAATAGATAAAGATTTTGAGATGGCTTGAAGCTAATAACTAACCAAAACTTAGATATTCTGATTTTTGGTCTTTATAGGTCCCCAAATGGTGATCTACAAAATTTCCTCCACAAATTTTATGAATTTTTGCACTGGGTAATCAACAAGAAAAAACTATTCGTTATTTTAGGAGATTTCAATATTAATGTTCTCAATATTCAGAAAAATGATACAAAACAATTCAGGGTTTTATTGTCAACATACGGGCTAGGTTAGAAAATTAACACACCCACAAGGGTTACAGCAAATTCAGAATCTGCAGTAGACAATATTATTAGCAATATTGATTGTCTGGATGTAAGTGTTCTAAACACAGCTATTGCTGACCACTATGGTCAAACAGCTTTTGTGAAAAATGTAACACCCACCAAATTACCATGTATCGCAAAAGTTGTTCGTGACTTTAGTCTAGCTTACATCATGTCTCTTAACAATAAACTTAAATATGAAAACTGGGATTTCTTAAATAGTTCACTTTCTGCAGATGAGGCATTTTCAAAATTTAACCAAATTTTAAAGTATAATTTAGATATGACAAGTCCATTTATTAAATCAAAATCAAAAATCAAAATGGGAAAAAATAAATGGATTACTAAAGGGATTTTGGTTTCTAGGGAAAGACTAAAAGAGTTGTCTAAAAAATCTAAAATTTCAAGGGATGAAAGGGATTTTATTTACTTAAGAACTTACAGAAAGGTATATAGGAAAGTAATAAGAGCCATAAAAGCATATGAAGTCCAAAGAAAGATAAAAAATTCTAAAAATATTAGCAAAACAAGTTGGGAAATAATAAATAAACACAAACAAACATCGACTGCTAAGCCTATAGAAATAAAAGTAGATCAAACCCAGTATAAAGAACCACTTGATGTCGCCAATATATTATGTCACTATTACAAGTGTCGCTGATGATTGTATGCCCTCAAATAAGCCTGTTAATTTTAATTTTATTATTCCTGTATCCATGTTTTTGGCACCTGTTACTGAAAAAGAGGTGTACTTTGTAATACATAAATTAAAAACAAAGAAGACATTCGATATTGACGGTCTCTCAGTGTGGGCATTTAAACAATTCAGTAATTACCTGCTTGAACCTCTGACAAAACTCATAAACTTGTCTTTTAGTAATGGAGTCTTCCCATAATTATTAAAATCAACAAAAATTATTCCATTGTACAAAAAGGGAGACACACATGACCCAAACAACTATTGGCCTGTTTCAATCCTGCCAACTGTAAGTAAAGTGTTTGAAAAACTTTTTTTAAATAGACTTCTTGATTTTCTTGCTAAAAACAACACCCTTGTCAACGAACAGTTTGGCTTACAAGAAGGGAAATCAACCATTGATGCTGTCAATGCATTGATCAACCTTATTGTAGATGGTCTTGAGGGCCGAAATACACCAGTTGGGGTGTTCCTAGATTTATCTAAGGCTTTTGATAGGGTTGATCATAGAATTCTTTTAAGAAAGCTTCAAAATTACGGGATTAGGGGCACTCCATACCAGTGGTTGCAATCTTACCTGAGTAATCGACCATAACAAGTTCAAATTAGTGGAAAATTATCAAACAAAATTCATTTGAGGTATGGTGTCCCACAGGGATCAATCCTCGGCCCAGTATTATTTCTTATTTACGTCAATGACGTCAAAACTTCATTGAATATGGGCAACATTGTACAATATGCTGATGACACCTGTCTTTGTTTCAAAGCAAAGTCGAAGACTGAGCTAGAAATTGAAGTTCACAATGAGCTCAACTCTATACCCGAGGGGCCAATTGGGTATAATTTTTGGTGAATTTTGAAATTGTCCAATGCTCTAGAAGGTATTCTATTGAAACACAACATCTAAGGTGAAATCAATGTATTCAATATATCCTTTTAAATTAAAATACACTTGTTTGTCAACTATTTCTACCGAATCGATTCTATGCATTAAAATAACCTTACTTTCGTTGCTGGACACCAATTTGATATAATACTGGAACTCGTCTGAAACAACCATTTACCAGCTAAGGTTAGTACAATACAATATTATATTATTGATTTTTAACATAGAAATAGATAAATTTTATATAAGGCGAGGTTAACGTTACAAATTTATTTTTCAAATCTTAACATGAATTATCCACAAAATGAGAATTGCTAAATTAACATAATATATCAAAATAATTGAGAATCAGAAAATTATTAAATACAAGGATAAAGCAGATAACAAAGACTATTTTGCTTGTGAGCTAAATTTAAGTTTCAAATCATTTTATTTTTTGTAATATTCTAAAATTACACTTACAATTTCTACGAGCGTATTATCATATCAGGTGCCAGGCATAGAATGAACGTAACGAATTAGATGAACGGCAACGATTTAAATCATCAGTACGACAACATAATAACGTTAAAAAACAAACTTACCCTAACTAATATCAAACATAATACATTTCATTTTTTTTATTAAGATAAATCAGTACAACTCCTGTCTCCAATATTTTGATGATTTAAATTTAAAAACAAATGAAAATAAATCTAATTTTACAGTCTTTAGTAAGGGCCATTTAGCTTGTGATGAGTTAGTAATTATGATTGGGGATAAGGATTTGTCTGAAACAGAATTTACAAAGTTCTTGGGAATCCATTTGGACCAAAATTTGAATTGGCACTCTCATTTAGATGCTGTTTGCCGTAAAATTTCATCCAACTTTTTTTGCTTAGAAATCTTTCAAAACACTGTACAGAACAATTATTAATAACAGCTTATTATGGTCTGATATTTCCTCACTTGACTTATGGGATTGCTCTATGGGGGAACTGTGCAAGAGCTCATTCCAAACAACTTTTTTCATTACAAAAAAATCTCTTAGAATCATCAAAAAATTGAGGCACAGAGAGTCATGCAAAACTACTTTTAAAGAACTCGGAATTCTGACATTACCTGCCATTTACATTCTGGAAACAACTTTTTTCTTTCGTTTTAAATGCAACCTTATACAAGGTAGTGATGTCCATACGCACCACACAAGAAGCAGGGATAACTATAGAGTTGCCCAACACAGGCTTCAAGTGTCTCAACATCTTCCATCACAGATGGGGGTGAAATTGTTTAATAGCTTGCCTCCTGAAATAAAAGCCATATCAGATCAAAAAAAATTTAAAAACTCATTGAAAAAATGGTTGGTAGGAAAAATCTTTTATAAATTGGATGACTTATTTCATGACAGAACTCTTCAGCATACAGTGGCGGTGACAGTATAGTAATTACCCTCACTGGGAGATGGTGTCATTTAATTTTAATTTTAATTTTGATGTTTCATGTCAATATAATACATTATTGTTTTTCTTTTTGTTTCTATGTTAATCTCTAAGAACTAAAAATGTTGTTTCTTATAGTTTGTTATTTAATAATAACAAAAGATTTTTTATTAGTATTAAGGCTTGACGTTTTTTATACAATATTGTGTATTGTGAGTAACAATAAAGATATTTGAATTTGAATTTGAACCATATTAGACACCGACCAACAGTAAGGGGTATTTTAAAGCGAATAAGAGTGAAGGATGAGGGTAGGATGGGTGCGGTGTTATAGCCTATAATCTCATAGCCTATAATTGAAAAATTGTGTTATAGTCTATAAAAAGCAAACTGTGTTATGGTATATAATGGAAATCTAAAAAGTGTGTCATAACCTATAACATTGCAACTGTATCATAGCAAATAATTAATTTCACAAATTGTTGCATAACCTATAATTTTTAGCAGAAGTGTGTTATAGACTATAATTTCAAAAGTGTGTTATAGCATATAATGGTCGATTTGTGGCATAGTCTAGAAAGAAGATTTTGTTGCATAACATATAATGCCCATTATAGGGTATAACCCATAATCACAATATCGTTATAAGCTATGAAACAGTTTGTAAAAAGCTTTATATGTTATAACACAGTTTTGTTGCATAACGAATAATCATAAAATTCTAATATAGTCGTTAATAATTTGCTGTGTTATAGCCCATAAATTAAAAATTGTGTTATAATCTATTATAAGCAAACTGTGTTATAGCATATAATGAAATACAAGAAAGTGTATCATAGCATATAATAGTGAATTTGTGGTATAGCCTAGAAAGACGAGTTTGCTGAACAACATATAATGGGGAGGAGAGGCACACAGCAAATTATAGTCTATACCACAAAATCGCCTTTCTAGACTATGCAAGAAAATTGTATTTATAGGTTATAACACAAAATCTGTTTTATAGGATATGCCTCAAATTAACCATTATATACTATAACACACTTTTGAGATTATAGACTATAACACACTTCTGCTAAAACATTATAGGTTATGCAACAAATTTTAAAACTCGTTATATATTATGATACAGTTTTAATATTATAGATTATAACACACTATTCATATTTTCATTATATGCTAGTGCTATGAGATTGTCCGACAGACGAATAGTGTTAAGTACACGGCCTTGAGAAGACGATAATGTTTGTATGCCTCATTTTAACATCGTGATTTTTTACCATGAATATTTCATGTAATATATATGATGAGTCTTTTGCCAAATGTGACGACGATGGCGATGGACGCAAGATAGCGGACACCATTAATTACCACTGTTGTTATCAAGAGTTTTTGCTTGCTTGCCATAGGCCTAATCCCGCCAATTACTCACGATAACCTCAATTGGTAAAAATACACTAATAATCCAATATTCAATCCCCATCCCAATCAATTATCTTTAAAATAAAAGACTTTAACTATTTAAATACCCAGTATAAAAGTTTAGTGAGTAATTCTTGTAGAGTTTTCTTTGTTTTAGGCAAGTTTAGTGATACCACCACTTCATTATGAACAAAATTTTCCTAAATCCCCAAAAGTTTCGGGGGGGGATATATCCCGACATCCCCCCCTGGGTACGCCCCTGGATATATGGGGGGAGGGGGCGGCGGCCGCCGATTTCGCCCAGGGCGGCAAAGTCCCTACTAGTAGGGCCGTGTCTGAACACGGGTACCAAGAAAATTTAACTATACTGGGCCAGACATGTTTTTCATATTAATCATACTATCCCCTTAAAAAAGATAATATAACACCATAATCGGCAGGACACGAATCAGTGACTAACATCATTTATTTGTTGTGAGTGGAACAACCTTTCAGTAGACCAGTGCTCGTATAAATACAAATACAGTACTCAAGGCCGTAGCCAATGGGGGGGTTAGGGGGTCAGAACCCCCCCCCCCGAAATAGTAGAAATAGCATTGAAAACGTAGTAAATGGGGGTGAAAACCCCCCCCCCCCCGAAATAGTTGAAACCCCCCCGAGCAAACGAAGAGGGCCCAGAAACAGGCCAAAAGGGTCAAAAATGACGACAAAGGCGCCGGAAAGCACACACGCGAGAAAAAAAAGGTCACCACTTTTGCCGAGCCAGAAATTCACCCGCCGGCCCTGTCCAAACCCCCCCCCCACCCGAAAAAATTTTCTGGCTACGGCTTTGATATGCTATAACACAGTTTGCTTTTTATAGACTATAACACGATTTCCACATGATGGGTTATAATACAGTAAGTTATTAGCAATTATATTAGAATTTAACTATTATAGGTTATAAAAAAAACCTGTGTTATATTCAAATTCAAATTCAAAATTATTTATTTCGCACAAAAAACCTTACAAATCAGGAAGCTTGAGTATAAAATATAAATACAATTTTTTACAAAATAAATAAACTTAAAAATATATATGTACTGCGAAATTAATTTCCACAAGGGAAGACCCGTGCGTGGAAATGAGTCGTTAAGGAAGGAGCTGATTATTTAATATTTAATCATTAAAAAGAAAAAAAAATTAAAGACAAACTTATTGCGCTGGGAGGAAAACATTGGCAATGACAGACGGACTGACCCCCCCACCCCCCACCCAAAAAACATAGCTACACACACACACTATACCATTCTCTCACACTTAACACTCAACAACAAACACACTGTCACTCATACCGACAGCTGGAAAAATCATTGCCTGTAAATTGAAAACAAGATCCGGTCGGAACCCTGACTCCCAATGTCAGTGAGCCATTTCCGTAATCTTTTTTTGTACACCGTCACAGAACATTCGTAGTACCGTAAATGTTGGGGTAAATTATGGTACAATGTGTGAGCAACATAGTAACAATTAGTTGTAGAAAAGGTTCTTGTAAGTCTCGGTAAGCAAACTCCCACCTCCAGTGCATGTCTTGTTCTATAGTCGTGTAATGAGCGTTCAAACAAGTCATTAAAGTGTTTGTAAATGTGCAGTGCCAGTGATCTGATGAAAAGCTGTTTGACGTCGAGAACGCTCATTTCAGTAAACAGAGCATCCGAAGGGTAGCGTCGACACCTGCCCAGGGCGGCTTTAATTATAGCCTTCTGCGTGACCACTAGAGGTTGCAAAGTGCTACTATATGCACAGCCCCAAGCAATTATCCCCCCCTCAATGAACGACTGAACATAAGCATAATAAACAAGTCGAATTTCATTTAAATCAAGCACCTGACGCAATTGGTAAAAAACAAAAATAAATTCTCTCAATTTTGAATTTAAATAAGATACGTGATCCGCCCATGAAAGTCTAGAGTCAAATACTATGCCCAGATATTTATATTTTTGGACCCTTTCAATCACGGGACAGCCACACATCCCATTTTGGTATGTGTCGCAAGAGTGAATTTTCAGTTCGTTGTTGAGTATGACACCTCCCGCCCTTAAGGAAATTGGCATGAATTTAGTTTTATCTATATTAAGAGTCAGAACGTTTTGGTCAAACCATTTTTTAATTATAGCAATAGATCTTTCAGCAATATCAAAAACGGCGTCCCAGTTTGCCCCTTCAAACATAACCAAAGTGTTGTCCGCAAAAAGGTAAAACTTCCCCTTAATATTTAATTTGACAATATTATTTATGTAAATGAGAAAAAGAACCGGACCTAACGTGCTTCCTTGAACGACCCCGTAATCTACTGATTTTAAATGCCCCTCAGCTCCATTTATAGAAACAAATTGCTTTCTGTCCTTGAAGTATGACTTAAACCATTTCAGAGCCAATTCCTTGATCCCTACCATTTCAAGTTTATTAAAAAGGATAGATCTATCAACTGAGTCGAAGGCTTTTGCTAGATCAAAAAAAACTAATAAAACTCGGTTTCCCTTACTCAATGCCAAATTTATATCTTTATTAACTTCAAACAAAGCGTCTGTGATATTGACTGAACTCCTAAACCCAAACTGCCGTGACGTTAGAATTTTGAACTCATTTAAGTAGTGATTCAATTGGTCTTTAACAATTTTTTCCAAAATCTTAGTAAATACACTCAACAACGAGATTGGCCTAAAGTTTGAAGTAGTAGTGACGTCACCAGCCTTGAAAAGAGGGATAACTTTAGCTATTTTAAAGGCATCAGGAAACTCACCACTTCGGATACTCAAGTTGACAATATGTAAGAGTGGATGTCGTAGGGTTTCCCAGTTGTCTTTAAGTAAACCAGCTGTCACACAGTCATACCCCGGAGCTGAGCCTCCGCGTAGTCCAGTGACATAGTGAAATAGTTCTTGTTCAGTCACAGGCCGCAGTGTGAGGACAGAGTCAACAGCGTAGTCAGCGTCGTCGACCACAGGTGGACCGGTGGAGTCTATGGCTGCCGCCAAGTCTGGTCCAACTTGAGTAAAGTAGTCATTAAATTTGTCAGCCACCTGCGGTCGTGGGTCAGGTCAGTTTTCCGTGAATTTAGTGAGTGGGAAAATGTCTTTTTTTGCCCCCCTGCCCGCTAACTCGTTCAAAACCCTCCAGAATTGCTTTGGATTATTTTTAGCCTCAGTCACTTCCCTCCTATAATAATTATTTTTAGCTTCCCTAATTTCAGTTTTTAATTCATTTTTAAGACTAATAAAAGTATTTCTTAGATCCACATTAAAGGGCTGTTTTTTGACTTTTTTACTTAATTTATCTCGTTCCCTAATTTTACGATCGAGATAGCAAGAGATCCATGGTTTTAATTTTCGAAAATGAGAGCTCCTATCCCTAATTTCTTTAGTAGATTTAATAACACACTCCTTGATTTTTGTAAACATAAGGTTTGATGAGACATTTACCGTATTAGCCTGTAAAATTCCAGTCCAGTCACAGTCCCCTATGTGAGTGTCCAGTAAGTTTTTGTCAATGTAAGTGTCTTTGTTAAAAGCGATACGTTCATTTGATTGGAAAAAATTTATTCGTAAACACACAGTAAAGTGATCTGTGATATCCGTCCTCACCACTGCAGTTTTAAGAGCATTTGAGTCACAATGTTTTACAAAAATGTGGTCAATGGATGTTTTACTATTACCAACTTCTCTGGTTGGAAGACTTATGCCATTCACAAAACCACATTCATATAAAACATCCAAGTAACGTTCCGTCTTGTTATCCGTATTTAGTATGTCTGCGTTCATATCCCCCATAAAAATGTACGTTTTTGCATCCGTCAAGTTATCATAGTACTGTCTGATACCGTTAGTCAGATTGTCGAGGTTACTGTCATGAGTACGGTACACCGCTACAAGGTTGCAACGCTTATCACGGTGTACAAAGTCCAGTGATAGTCCGTACACGTCACCCAGCTCCAGTTCATCACATTTACACACATTCACTCTCTCACTCACATACACCAACACACCATCGTTTCTGTTTTTCCCCCGAGATGTAGAAAACATTTTATACCCATTCAAATTTACACCACCCCCACCCCTACCCATCCAAGTTTCCCCCAACGCAATAAAATCAAATTTCAGGCTTAAAGCCTGCAGTATAATTAAAAGTGAGTCAAAATTTTTTTGATAGCTACGGATGTTTAAATAAAAAAAATTAAAGCAGCTATCCTCCCTCTTAAAAACTAAATCTAAATCAGAAAGATTTTCTATTGAAGTACAAATTACTTTTCTATAGTTTTCTATTATTAAATCTAAGTCCTCCATACTTCAAAGAACAGGCACGGCCCTAAGGACTTTGCCGCCCTGGGCGAAATCGGCGACCGCCGCCCCCCCATATCCTATCTAAACGTTTACGCCCGGGCTCCACCCCTTCCTTGAGCGATCGCCGAACTAACAGTGTCTCCACTGTGATGCGATCGCACCACAGTGTCTCCCTAAACTCTTTATGTACTATGGGTCCTAAGTGTAAATTTTACATTTTAAAATTATTTTCATTTCATTAGCTGGATCATGTTTACAGTTACCAATGAATACACAATTGCAGTTGCAGAGATCTATTTTTGTTTTTAGCGAATTTCCCCTATAGGGAAGAAGCTATTACCGTAGGTCTCATGGTAAGACTTAAGCGCGGGACCATCATAACTTTTCATTTCGGTGCCCCCAGATACCAAAAACACCATTCGCCATTATCTATATATATATATCTATATATATATATCTATATATATATATATATATATATATGTGTGTCTGTAAGCACGATAGCGCTCGCAAAAATGGTCCAATCGGAATGAAATTTGGCACAGGCGTGTAAAGTAGTAATTATTCGGATGAGTTCGAAAACCAGCCCGATCGGACCATTGGAAGAGGGGGTAAAGGGGGATAAACCCCCCCAAAAATGGGCTTTTTGGGGTTTTCACATAGAAAAATAAAAATAATCCAATTTTTGTTAGCACCATTGAATTCAGCTCGAAAAAACAAACAATTTAGTATTTTGAATCACTGCTCTATGTCCATTGGTTACCGAGATATTGAAAATGGTAAACACAGTATGTTGTCCCAATGTTAACCTTATGGGAAATAAATAAAATTCTATACCTTAATCAATACCACCCAGTTTTAGTATACCTGAAGAATACTCATTCCCCATGTTATTCTTATGGAGCTTACAAAAACATGTCAAATATCGCTATGTTGGATTGAAATATGATGTTTTGCATTTGAAATTCGCTGAGTATGCAGGTCTGCTGCAACGGGGGTATTAATCTGACTTAAAAATTTACCCGAAGGTAATCATCTGTTAAGTTACAATTGATATTTAAAACTCTTATAGGCCTAATGAAAGATGGTTGACATTTTAAAGCGCCCTCTAGAAATAAATCAAAGGCTTAGGGGGGCCCCAAACGAAATATTCTTTGTAATTACCCGCCTGCCGTACGCTAGATCATAAGCTTTAAAATGACACGTCAATCGTGAAAATTGGTTGAGTAGGTCGGGAGAAAAGGGACGTAACAGAGAAAACCCTTATGGAATTTGTAGATGGTAGATGTATATATGCTTAACTATCTAATTTAATATGATATTATAAACGCAATCATTTGTAATAATCCCTTGTTTGAAAAAAATCCCAGTTTTAAGAAAAAACCGAAATACCATTCTGATAGCAAAACTAAACGTACACAGCCTACTTTTTGAATATAGGCCTAAACCTGACTATGCCGAGATGTTGTAAGAGCCATTTTAGACAAATATAAAAAATAAATAGTTTATATTTACTTGTTGTTTCAAGCAATAAAAAATCGACTATAGGCCTACTAGGCGACAGGCGTAATATAATCGTGAGCCTCGAAAAAACTTGAACAGCCCTTTCCCTATAAGAGATAAGTGATCTGCTGGTCAAGTAATTTAGAAACACGCAGTTTTATGACGCTCCGATTAGGCTGCTGTAGTGCATCGATTATTTATTTCGTGGTATGAATTAAAATAACTTTTGTTTTAGGTTTAAACTATTTAAAGGCTTTGACAAATGTAAATTTTATTGCTACCGCTACCACAATAATAAACACAACGTCGGGGGAGGAGGGAGGATTCCGTCAAGGTCACTCCCAACCGCTGCGCTGTTGCTTTGACGCTGTCACTGTTCTCTGTTCTGCGCAGTGCGGCGGCGACGGTTGTTCCATACAAGCCGAGTGGTTTGTTTTTATATGTGGACTTGAATTATAATTTTAAATCGATGTTTTCATTGCCGTATATTAGGCTTGTTCTTTGGGTAAAATGTAATACAGAAAATGTTTCTCTTCACATTCATATCATAATTTTTTATTATTTTAGTCACATTTTAAAATTTGCCGCCCCCAAAAATCTGCCGCCCTGGGCGGCCGCCCGGTTTGCCCACCCCTGGGGCCGGCCCTGTCAAAGAATAAAATATAGATATTTAATTATAACTGAACTAATGAAAAGATGCCTCGAAAGAAGAAAAGCTTCCAACAACCTTTATCCCGTCCTGCAGTCCTACAGTCTCAATTGACTAAAAAAACATGGTGAAAATTACTACCTACCTTAGACATATCGTGCATAAATATTTAACAAAAAATAAAATAAAAATAAAAATATTTTAATTTAATTTAATTACTGTGACCCTGAACGTTTTATTTTACATCAGCATTATTTACATTTTATATACCCTCCCTGTAAGAAAGAAATCATAGCTGCGCAAACCTTGTGAATGTATTTTCATTATTCTGAAAAGTAAAAAAGTTTAAGATGTTTTACTTTCAAAACGTACAGATTAACATAAAGCATTAACTAAAAAAACTTACTATAATGCATAAAAAATATTCTTGTAAAGGATTGTTTTTTTTTCTTGTTTGCCTTTCCAGCCCTAAAAATAGGACGTTTATTTTATAAATACCCAAAATTAAATTCTCAGTCTTAATAAAAATAACAATAAACTATAAAAATGTTTTTGTTTGTTTATCTTTATAACGCCAAATCAAAACTTTAAAAAGACACTTTCTTAAAAAAAAAACAAATTTATTTTCTTGTCTTAAAAATAATATGTATAATAATTTTGTAAAAATATATAACAGTTTTCAAATACACCAAGAAACTTTTGCATGCAAAACATTGTGTATAAACAATAACAAACCTTTGGTTGCATATAAAAATAATATTAATTATGTAACGATACAATAACACAGCTTTAGCAAAATGACATTCACCTGTTTACTCATTCCTCATCACTCTGAAATTGCAATAATTATGTTTATAATTTATAATATGCATGATAATTTGTGAATGTTTGGCAAACTTTATTGAAATGTTATAAATATATCCCATAAAAATGCATGCATTTTTTTTAGAATCCCTAAGTATGTTGATTAAAATTAATGATTTCATCTCCATGTAGTTCATCATGAAACCCCTGCTTTAATTTATAAATAATGTTTGGTAGGAAATAAATAATAATAATAATAAAATAATAACAATAGAAACAAAATTGATGGCTATTATACTAACAATAACGACAGTTTCATGCATGTACTTAAGGTTCAATAGTTCATTTGGCTGCACCGTTAACCCTGGTGTCCTGGGCTGCCGCCGCCGCCGACCACGCTCCACCGCTGCTCTCCCGCCGCCACCGCCTCCACGTCCGCGACGCTCCGCACCCTCGACGCCTTCCCCTCGGCCGTCCTCTTCACCAAGACTTTCCCCTCGGATACCCAGGCGAATGCGAGACGCTATATATATAGCATATAATGGTTTTGACAAAGTGTTTCATATCCTATAAAGAAATGTGATTCTAGGTTATACCCTTTAATGGAAGTTATATGCTATGCAACAAAATCGTTTTTCTAGGCTATGCCACAAATTGACCGTTATATGCTATGAGATTATAGACTATGAGACGCCACGGGTAGGATGATTGTGGCACGATCTTCTTGTCTTCTTGTTGTCTATGTTCCTTAGACAGGTTTGTTAAATAGTAGCCCAACAGCCAATGATGACCAACCCGAGGAACACCGAGGGAAAGCCGAGCACGTGAAAGTGAGTCTTACTTATGAGGTGAAGTCTAGTATGGGAATATTGGAGCAATTGCCAGAAAATCACTTTCGGTACAAGTTATGAGGGATACTTTTCATCACAACGCAAAATACACACGCACATATAATACCCCCGTTGCAGCAGACCTGCATACTCAGCGAATTTCAAGTGCAAAGCAACATATTTCAATCCAACATGGCGAGATTTGACATGTTTTTGTAAGCTTCGTAAGAATAACGTGGGGAATGAGTATGCAGGGTTGCTGCTACGGGTATATTAAAACTGGGTAGTTTTAATTCAAAATTTAGTAGGTCTGAATTAGAAGAAGCCATTTACCAAGTTTTATCAAGATATGTTGAAAAATAAGCGAGATATAGAATTTTACTTATTTCCCATAAGGTTAACATTGTCCCATAGGGGACAACGTACTGTGTTTACCACTTTCAATATTTTGGTAACTAATGGGCATAAAGCAGTGATTCAAAATACTAAATTGTTTGTTTTTTTGAGCTGAATTCAATGGTTCTAATAAAAATTGGATTATTTTTATTTTTCTATATAAAAAACTCAAAAACCCATTTTTGGGGGGTTTACCCCCCCTTCAAGTAGTCTGATTGGGCTGGATTACGAACTCGTCCGAATAATTACTACTTTACACATCCATGCCAAATGTCATTAAGATTGAACCGTTTTTACGCGATTATCGTGCTTAACCCTTGGTAGGTGACTTTGATTTTAAAACACGAATGGTGACTCAAGGAGTTTTTCTCCGGGTGTTGAAATAATAGACAAACAATTTAGTTTTATACATATATTGTAAAAAGGTTACATGAAACCCTTGTATGATCAATATTAAGCAATAAAAAACTTACTTGACATATTTTTGAAACCCTATAGGTATGTAAAATGTGTTACTTGTCACTTGTATTCAAAATCTATATTTCCGAATCCAAATATAGTAACTGGTACAAATAGTTGGTACAGAGTGTATATACATCATTATTGCCACTGATCTCCATGTTATCATCCTTATTTGCACATTTTATACGAAAAGCAGGTGCAGTATGCTCCCTACAAATTAAGAACTTGGCATCCTTGTTTCACGACTCTTGGGTTTCAACTGAATAGAAGGGGTACGAAGGGGGGGTTTGAGAGAGTGAAATGAGGTCGAACAGATTCCTAGGAAGAGGCATGTGAGGTACGGTTACTCCTGCGATTGCCGACCGGTAAGAACGCAATTTTTTTATAAAAATAAAAGCGCCTGGAGGAAAACTCCATGTGTCACTGACGGAGGGTCAAAGACACAGATATGGGTGTCCAGATATTATGGTAAAATATTTTAGTATATGATAGTACAGGTAAAAATAAGAAAAAAAGTTCATATAAACATAGGTCCAAAAGTGCTTCGTTTTCCGTCTGTGTGTCTGTTTGTAATTTTTACATATTTAATCATATCTCATGAACCTCTTAACGTATAAACTTCAAACTTGGTACATGGATGACCACTATTAAGACCTATTTTTTTAAGAAGTATCAAATTTCTAATTTGTACCATTTCAAAATGGCGACTGATTTTTGTTTTCAAAGCTAAATATCTTAAAAACCGTAAATTGTAGAAAAATTATACAAGAGACAAAAAATTTGTGAAATTTAATCCAATTAACGCTGATATTAAGATTATGATCGGACTACTAATAACGGAGAAATATTAACTTTTCTGAATAAAAACATGGTCCTTTTGAACAAACTGTCAGAAATTTCCATGTTTTTATTTGGAAAAATTAAAATTTCTCCGTTATTAGTAGTCCGATCATCATAATCTTAATATCAGCGTCAATTGGATTAAATTTCAAACTTTTTTGTCTCTTGTATAATTTTTCTTAAATTTACGGTTTTTAAGATATTTAGCTTTGAAAACAAAAAACAGTCGCCATTTTGAAATGGTACAAAGTAGAAATTTGATACTTCTTACAAAAATAGGTCTTAATAGTGGTCATCCATGTACCAAGTTTGAAGTTTATACGTTAAGAGGTTCATGAGATATGATTAAATATGTAAAAATCACAAACAGACACACAGACGGAAAACGAAGCACTTTTGGACCTATGTTTACATGAACTTTTCTTCTTATTTTTACCTGTACTATCATATACTAAAATATTTTACCATAATTTCCGGACACCCTGTATTATATATATATATATATATATATATATATATATATATATATATATATATACATGTATATGTATATATATGTATATGTATATATATATATGTATATATATATATATATATATACAGGGTGTATCCGATATACACCGAAAAACTTTGGGATATTGTTCCTGAGGTCAAAACTAATAAAAAATGTCCTATAAGTATATATATCCTATCTTGCTCCGTTTTCCGTCTGTCGGTCTGAACGTGATTTTTACATGATCAATCATAACTTTTTAACTACTAGAGATACCAACTTCAAACTTGTTACATGTATGCTGGCTAATAGGACCTATCTTTGAGCTGAGTATCAAGTTTCTACTTATTACCATTTCAAAATGGCGGCCATTTTAATTTTTCAAAGTTTAATAAATCGAAAACAATAAACTTTTATAAAAATTGATAAGAGACAAAAAAGGTGCAAAATTTAATTTCCTTTAAGAAAATGTACAATGTTAATAGGGTCATAACACTAATAACGGTGAAAATTCAATTTTTATAAAGTTACAACTTGCTAAATTATTAAATTTACCCAAATTTACGGTTAAAACTTCAGACAAATTTATTTTTATCCGCTATTTGTGTTATGAACTTATTAAAATTGTATATTTCCTGAAAGTAAATTAAATTTTGCACATTTTTTCTCTCTTTTTATTTTGCATGGAATTTTATTAAGATTTGAAAAATTAAAACGGCTGCCAATCTGAAATGGTACAAAGTAGAAACTTGATACTCAACACAAAGATAGGTCCTATTAGCCAACATATGTGTACCAAGTTTGAAGTTGGTACCTCTAGTAGTTAAAAAGTTATGATTGATCATGTAAAAAACACATTCAGACGGAAAACGGAGCGAGATAGGATATATACCTATAGGACATTTTTTATTTGTTTTGACCTCAGGAACAATATCCCAAAGTTTTTCGGTGTATTTCGGATACACCCTGTATATATATATATATATAGATATTTCTATATATATTTATGAAAATGAACGAATAGTATTTTTTGCTTCTCGGGGCCCCAAAACGAAAAGTTATCATGGTCTTGGCTTAGGTCTTACCATGAGTACTACGGTAACAGCTTCTTCCCTACAGGGGAAATTCGCTAAAAAGTCATCAGTAAAATAAAATCTGTTATATTTCTCAACTGAATTTTTTTAAAGGAGTGTCAGTTATATTTCGAGGAATGTTAAACACGTAATATGCTAACAACAGCAAAACTAGCTTATGCCTATTTCTGTTTATTTTTATTTTTAAATTGTTAAATTAAAAATTAAGAAACATCAGAGCACGTAGCGGACAAATTGAAAACTAACTGAAAGCAAGGGAAAATAAATTTAGAGCATGGGAAAATCAGTTGATCGTTTTCCCTTGCCCTAAATTAGAGCTTGGGAAACGATAATTTCATTGATATCAGCTGACATCGAAAATAGCTTTTGTTTTGCTAATTATGAAAATATAATTTACATCATAATACATAGAAACATCTGTTTTCTGTGCCTCATTGTTGGCAGGAAAGTTACTCTTTGTTAATAATTGTATGGTAAATTTACCATGGTCATCTGATTATTTACTGTGCACTTTTGATTAGAAACACATGTAAGCAGTGGTATTCATGGTGGTGAAATTACATGGACAAAAAGAGAGAAGATTAAGTACTGTAGCAAACATTATTTAAATGAGTCATGCATATGATCGATCATATCCAGTAACCCGATCCAAGCAGAATACCCGACATTTATTAAACTGACATTTAGCAGAACGATTTTGTTGTACTAGACCTCCTGGGCTGACATCCCTAAAAGAGATTACATTAAGAGAATGCACACATGCACACAGTCTGTTGTCTGAAGCAGCCGATAAGCTCTGAGTTATCAATAGTATAGCGGCCAGTGGTAATAGCGTCTGTTGCTGACGTCGCTTTACAGCAGATACAGTTCGTTGAATCTACTTCCTTACAATAGTTTAACTTCTAAAAAACTCAAAGTACATTATATGGTTTTTAAACTGTTACCACACGATCATTACTACAAGACAAGACAAAAGACAAAATTCTCTTTATTTACATATACATAGAGTACAGTAATGGCGTCATTTAAGTTTCATCAGTGAGGTTGACTTCTTTGCTCCAGGTATTCTTCAATAGAGTAGAAGAAGCAGCAGCCAGTCAAGTAGAGATTCTTTGAAGGTCCTGTTGTCTACCTGTTGTTTCAGTTCAGGTGGAAGGGTGTTGAAAAGTTTAGCTCCAATGTAGGTAGGTTTTTTTCGTAGGCAGTTAGGTGATGTGTAGGAAGTCTGTAGTTAATTTCGTTCCTAGTGCTGTATGAATGAGCCTCTGAAAAGTTGGTGAGTCCTTTATTTACTACATGCATTATTACCTCGGCAATCTACTGTTAGCTACTGTTATTATTATCTCGGTTAGCTACTGTTTGCAATTTAAGCCTTTTGAATACTCCTCGGCAAGATTCACGAAAACCCAGGACGGCCATTATTCTGATCGCTTTTTTTTCAAGAAGCAGTACCCTGTATAGGTTTCCCTAGGATGAGAACCTCCAAACAATCAGCCCATAGCGCATTTGCGACTCAAATAGTGCAAAATAAGCTGTTCTTGAAGTTTCTGTGTTGCTAATTCGTTTGAGTCGTCTGATAACATACAGAGCAGTGCTAAGTTAATTGCACAGCTGGTCTACATGGAGTTTCCAATTGAGGTTACAGTCAATCGTGATTCCTAGGTATTTTGCCTCTTGAGATGCTGAGATGTCGGGTAATGTGAGAGCATTTTTTTCTGTGGGCCAAAAAAGAGCTGCTGCGTCTTCTCTTCATTCAGGTCATTTTCTTGGCCATATTGTTTGGCCATGCTGGCTGCAATATAGGTATTGACTTCTAACTCCTCAACATTCTTGTGGGAAACAACAAGGGCTGTGTCATCAGCGTAAAGGAATGCCTCACAGTTGTCCTGTAATACACAGATAATGTCATTTGTGTGCAAGATGAATAGAACAGAACAGGACCCAGGACAGATCCCTGTGGATCTCCTCTTGCTGTCTGTGCTTGTGAAGATCTGATTTTTTTAGATGTATTGTTTACTACATGAGTTATCTCGGTTCTCGGTTACACTATACACTATAATATAGATATTGTGTTGACACACTGTGAGGACTGTTTGTCAGGAGCAGCTATATCTGAACTTTGGTAATAGTAAATTGATGAAAACGTCCATTTTGGTTTTGTATAAAAATATATTCAACGGCTATTAACATACAAGGGTCATGCAGAAAGTAAAGAACGTTTTGTCACTACATCTAATCTACCCTTGTTGCCTCAATACTGCAACTGAGTTTGCAGTGTAAAGCTCCAATTTTGGTTTCAATTTAAACCAAGTCTCGTCAACCGATCACACATTTCATTCTTACAGCTTTTC
Organism: Flexamia atlantica; assembly: GCA_035578135.1. Classification (NCBI taxonomy): domain Eukaryota; kingdom Metazoa; phylum Arthropoda; class Insecta; order Hemiptera; family Cicadellidae; genus Flexamia; species Flexamia atlantica. Next base: position 189,787,628 of record JAQJVK010000001.1, on the reverse strand, counting down.
AAAATGGCTGTGTCCATTGAAAATCCCGTCAAATGCAATTGAGCTAAATTCAATAGTATTTTACAGCCTAAAAAGTTTACTTCATGTTAAATTTATTTCCGGAGGGGGAAACAGTAATACTTTCAAACATACAAGTTCATATGGCTCCCCTTAAAGACACTTAACTTTGTGGTTTGACTACTGAGATTTCCAATTTGTTCAACTACCTATTCAATTTATTCAGTCTTTGTCCTTGTTCTTCTAATCTATGCTCTCATTGCTTGTTTCCGTTGTCAAAAACTGTTACGCACGTTGTTGAAGATCTCAACGACGTATTTATTTTGCTTGACACTGACATTTTGTTAATTGATTACAATCTCACAGAAAATTTAAATTATATGATCTTATTTGACTAATAATAGGAAATAAATTTTCTAAGCATCTAAATTTAGCAGTACAAACTGAAGTGGATTGATTTGAATAATGCAACGTTTTATCACGCAGCAACGTTAGATAATCTTGGTTTGGAGGATTTTCTTCTATTATCTCTTGGGATGAACCTTATCCTCATAAAATGAAGTTCAATTTTTTATTACTTTCTCCCCCCTATACATAGTAGGCTATATGGAGAAAGTATTGTTTTCGTCAAAATTTTCGAATTTGAGTTGTTAGTGGATATATTTGTTTTAGTGCTCCCTGAATCCAAAAAAGTGGTTTTTGGCGTGGTGTCTGTCTGTCTGTCTCTGTCTGTCTGTCTGTCTGTCTGTCTGTCTGTCTGTCTGTGTCTGTCTGTGTCTGTCTGTGTCTGTCTGTGTCTGTCTGTGTCTGTCTGTGTCTGTCTGTGTCTGTCTGTGTCTGTCTGTGTCTGTCTGTGTCTGTCTGTGTCTGTCTGTGTCTGTCTGTGTCTGTCTGTGTCTGTCTGTCTGTCTGTCTGTCTGTCTGTCTGTCTGTCTGTCCGTGTCCGTGTCCGTGTCCGTGTCCGTGTCCGTGTCCGTGTCCGTGTGTCCGTGTGTCCGTGTGTCCGTGTGTCCGTGTGTCCGTGTGTCTGTGTCTCTGTGTCGAATGGCAAAGAAGATGGGAAACCAGCACCAAAGGAAGAGAAACCTTCGAGTTTGTTCCGGATGTTCGACAGAGAAAGAAGGTGAAATGGGAGACCGACCACTACACAACACAGTTCGTGAGCGGCCATGGAAACTTCAAGGCGAAGCTGAGGGGATTCAACCTAGTGGAAGATGACAGATGCACACACTGTGGACAGTTGGAGACCTCGACACATGTTCTGATGGTGTGTCCTTTCTACGAGGAAGAAAGAAATGAAATGAGGGAATTCCTCCGAGGTAAGAATTGGAATTGGGAGAAGCAAAACTTTCTACGGTGCAAGAAAGCAGCTGAGGTGTTCTCAAGAATGTGCAGGAGAATTGGAAGTAGGAAACACGAGTTTGAAAATGTAAGAGGATAGACTGAAACTTGAAACACTGGAAAAAAGGAAAGTAGAAGAAAAAAAAGAAAAAAAAGAAGGAAAAGAAGAAAAAGCAAAAATCCGATGATCCTAGTGCTATGGTGCTAGGGGAGGGGACAGGTGTGTTGGGTGGGCACTAGAAGAGTGCCCGGTTAGGATAAGAAGACAGAAGAGGACTGAAGAAAGAAGTCTATTTCAGGAAAGAGGCCTGGCGAATAAGTCTCCGACTTAAGCCAGAGGTGGAGGAGGGATCGCGGGCTTCGGCCAACCACGTGTCTCTGTGTCTCTGTGTCTCTGTGTCTCTGTGTCTCTGTGTGTCTGTGTGTCTGTGTGTCTGTGTGTGTGTGTGTGTCTGTGTGTCTGTGTGTGTCTGTGTGTGTCTGTGTGTGTCTGTGTGTGTCTGTGTGTGTCTGTGTGTCTGTGTCTCTGTGTCTCTGTGTCTCTGTGTCTCTGTGTCTCTCTCTCTCTCTGTGTGTGTGTGTGTGTGTGTGTGTGTGTGTGTGTGTGTGTGTGTGTGTGTGTGTGTGTGTCTGTGTGTGTCTGTGTGTCTGTGTGTCTGTGTGTCTGTGTGTCTGTGTGTGCGTGCGTGCGTGCGTGCGTGGGTGTGTGTGTGTGTGTGTGTGTGTGTGTGTGTGTGTGTGTGTGTGTGTGTGTGTGCGCGCCGATTATCATGAAATTTGGCATGAAGGTAAAAAACCATGTTATCTCCAGGCGTATTTTTCATTTTTTTGATTTTAAGGGTATTTACAAAAATCTAAATTTCTCAAAAACTGCTCTAACGATTTCCCGCATGTCTGTAAAAATTCAGGTTCAGAAGTTATGAGGGTTTAAGTGTTAACAAATTCATATTTTTCAAATTTCACAAAATCTGTAACTTCTTAAGAAAATATGCTTGCAACCGTTAAATTTGATTTGAAAAAATAAATAATCCATTATTTTGAATAATTAGTTTACGTCAACTGGTTGCGGAGATAATTGATATTTTAGTTCGGCGGTAAATGCAGTACGTTGTCCAATGTTATTCTTATGGCAAATATTTAAAAACAATATCTCCGTTATTTACTAAAAAAATTGATAAAATTTGTTATATATTTGTGTGATAATTAATTGTTAATTTGTTTTATTTCACTATATATGTTTTCTGGTTTTAAATGACTTGAAGGGAGAAAGTCTGTGTCAGTTTCCTGATGCCGTTTATTTTCTTTATAGTTGTTCGAGAATTTGCTTATTTCTCATCATAAATCGTATTGCAAACTTTTAAAAATATAAAACTGATATAAATTAAATCTAAAGTATCAAAACACCTTTGTGTAAACAAATACATGTTGTTGCTTTTACATTAGCTCTAATTAGCCTAAAACACAGCTGTTTGCCTGTTTGGAAGTTTTAGTTGAGGACAGTTTTTTAGTACTCCATGATCAATCTGTATTCTATTGTATTATCTCAGTTCTATTCCAGTATACTTGCAACGTGCTATAAAAATTTGTTCATGAACAGCTGGTTTGTTCTTTTGTTTACTTTTTGGTTGTTATTCCATACCCAACACGGCAACTCATATGACCCTATAATAAAATGATTTGACTTTTAATTTCACTTTTCTGAAATGTTGCGTTTCCAACTAGCAAATTCAACAAGCAAATGTAGCAAATTCAACTATGTAGATGAACTTAAAAATAAAAACTACACCCACATTCAAAAAGTTATTAAAATTAATAGAGCCGTTTTCGAGATACAACAATTAAATATGTAGATATAATATATAATAATAGCTCGCAATAGGAATGTCTGGGGTTCAAGCTTCGCTCAGGGGAAAACGGTAGCATTTTCAAACTTACAAGTTCATATGGCTCCCCACAAAGACAATTAACTTTGTGGTTTGGTTTTCTGAGGTTTACAATTTGTTTGACTAATGAATTTATTTGGTCATTGTTCTTCTAATTGGTGCTCTCATTGCTTGTTTCAGTGGCCAAGCGCTGTGACGCACATTGTTGTTGATCTCAACAGTGTGTTCATATTGCTTGACACTGACATTTGTTAATTGATTACAATCTCCCAGACAATTCAAATTACATGATCTTATTTCACTAATAATTGGAAATAAATTTTCTAAACATCTAAATTTCGCAGCACAAACTAAAGTGGATTGAGTTGAATAATGCAATGTTTTATTACTAGGAGATGTTAGATAATCTTGGTTTGGAAGATTTTTTTTCTATGATCCCTTGGGATGAACCTTGTCCTCATAAAATGAAGTTCATTTTTTTGTAGATATTTGAGAATTTGATTATTTCTACATCATAAATTGTATTTGCAAACTTTTAAAAACATCAAATAACAGTGTTTACAATAATCGCCTCCTCTACCGAATGAGCAGTTACATGTTACAAAGACAACATTGACCATTTAAGTGGTGTTTTCTGGTGTTCTAGAGCTAACAGAGAGTTTATTTTCATCAATCTTAACAACATTCAAATCTCCACGATACTTAGTAAACTTGGCATAATGGCTCATAATTTGTTGTTCCTGTCAAGAACTGGTGAAATCAATGATCCTGGTTTTATGGTAGTTTTGAGTTGCAAATATACTCAATCAAAGCACATGCATTGAATGCTTTGCTTCGCTATAATACGATATCTTTAAAAATGCGCACAGACGCTTCACTGTAATTATTTCTATCATTTCCTCGTGTCATCACATTGTTGCAAAATGATAAGCACCTCTCAGAACTGTGCTCCCAAAGTGTTTGGAAATGACACTCTGCCTTTTCATTTTCTTTAATTTGTTTTTGCTATTTTTCATAAGCCTGCTCTGCTCGGTTGACCGAAGTTGCATAAAGAACATTTTGAAAAAATCACATTTTAGCTTTTCTTTCTTTTTTTAAATACATAGTGTGTTTTCTCCCACAGCCACCTCCAAACCGATAGGCACACATGGAAAAAACACAAAAGTAGCTTGGATTTTGGGAAAATGTTTTTGAAGGAGTTTCTTTCAGCAGAACTGTCATCAGTCATAATTACTAATGGGGAAAATACCTTGTCAGTGTTGTATTTAAGAGATTCTTTGAGCAAACTAAATGCTTTTTGGTAGTTTTCTTCGGTTTTTGACGGATAAAGTACACAACCTACAGGCAGAGCTCCTATTTTATCAGCAGCAAATACAAGTGTAAGAATTGTATTTGTTTGGTCTCAAGAACCACAAGAGTCTACAAAGATCATGTCATTTGCAGTGTTCAGCAGAAATACTCCTTTCATGATTCTTTCTTTTTCTTTTTTCTTTTTAAAAGAGGGTGGCGGCCTCTTTTTAACTTGCATTTGCCCCCCCCCCACATGGGCCTCAGGCCTGTGGGGGTACTGTACAAGGATGAACAGTACTGCTAAAAGTATGCGGCATCATCGGGACTCGATCCTGCGACGCTGCCGCCACAGAACCGGGGCGGAGTGCGCTACCAGCTGCGCCACCGACTCACTAAACCAATTGGGATTACAACTGCTACAATTTTCGACTTTTCATCAATATTTACAAAAAAAAACCTTATTTTCTAAATCAGCCTTTTTTTGTGTCTACAGCTTCCAAAAACGTTTTTGGATCTCTGTCTATAAAATTACGTTTCCCCCAACAACTGTGCAAGTAAATAATTTTCCTTAAAGTAGAATTTACCTGGGCATTGGCTGAGTTGGTTAAAATTTCATTATCATTTTCGGACTACAGTAGACGCCCTCTAGTTCGGCTTCGGTTGGATCGGCTGCCGGATGGTCCGGCCGGTCCTAAGAGGGTGACTCATATCGTCATAACGCCAGACCGCATCGTGGGAGAATTACCTTTGGCAGGATTTATCTTGAATGTTTTGTTTCCGGCCGCAGAATTTAACTATTCATGTCAAGTTTAGTTTACGGGCAAGCTTGTAATTGATGGACACGCTTGACCTCAACTAACAAAAATGCTTTCTAAAATGGGTGGAAAATGTAAACACACGTTTGTGGTAATGAAACAAAAGCTTAGTAAAAAAATGTTGCACAAAAAAGAAAATAACAGATTTCTTTTAATTTGTATAGGTTATGATTCAAGTAAAACGTGTAAATTAATTTGATCAAATAAATTTTTAATGTGTGTTTACATTACGTTATGAGTTTTTCTGTTCAGTTTATATTACCCGTGCGGTATTGGTAAAAAACGTACCTATCTACGAGTGACGCAATATGACAGATCAACATACAGACGTCAAAATATTTTCTTTGGCAATTAAACACTGTAAACATGTTTAAATAACGTGTTTTGTTGATTTTTAAGCATAGGTAATGAGTTTAATATGGTTATTTTACATTTAAATAGTACATCCGGATAGTCCGGCCATTTTGTATTCTGGCCGGTGGTCCGGTCCCGAAGTGGCCGAACTAGAGGGCGTCTACTGTATTCAATAATTAAAATTTCATGATATGATTTAGCAGCAGCAGGAGACATTCTAGCAATAAAATAAGAGTTGAAAATGTCTACTGTTTTGTCTGAACATCTTAAGCTTTAAAGAAAGCTTCAGCAACATTGACAGAATTGGTGGGGTCAAATTTTACTTCAATTAGACCTTCTTTGAGGTTTACGTCATTTTTGTTGTATCTTTGTTAACTTTTTTAAACTTAAAAATTATACTTGCTTTGCACTCCTTGTCTCTAAGCCTTGTACTAAGTTTTTTAACTGTTGCCTTATTTTTGCTTCAATGCTGACAAACAAAATCTTTTCTGAACAGTAACCGTTTTACATTCCCATACCTTTGTTTCATTATCCTATTTAAATGGGTTTCTTTTGAAAACTCCTTAATGAACAGTTCACAGATTTCATCATACTTGTCAACTTTGAACTTCATTACACTGTACATTTGAATTCTCACCATTACTGCCACTCTTAAAACTCACAAGTCTGTAATTAGAAGGAAACACTCGATCCAACACTGCTTTAAAACTTTCTTCTCGCATATTGAGATCACTTATTACAAAATCACATACTAGATTGGCTCGTGTCAACTGAGTGAGGTTAACCTCTCTAAATCACGACAGGGCTCGAACGTGATCAGGCATCTCCATCGAGACTCCATGGGAGCCGAATGGGATCGGGCACCTCCACCGTAACTCGGCATAACCCTAACCGAGCGCGCTGAGACCACTTAAGGTTTGTAATTATGCTGCCCGGCGCCCCCCGTCCTGGGATAACATTACATGTGGTAGTATCCCTATAGACCAGTGTTTCTCAACCGCTGGTACGAGTACCACTGGTGGTACGCGAAGGCCTTTCAGGCGGTAAGCAAGAGAATAGTTGTACAAAGTAAAATGCTAGGTTTATGAACGCACGCTGTCCCGTCGGACCAGTATAAAGTCGCACTTAATGCCTTAACTTTATTAATTTTTTCAGTATCCGTTTTGGTCATAACATTCCTATTTCGTACCACATTTTAGGAACTATTGTTACTCTTTTATTTTAAGAGTAGTTCTTTTTACTAATTTTTTTTGTAATATGCTTGAATATAAGATCATTGGTAAAAATTCAGCATATTTAAATATCTTTGAATTGTTCATCTATGTTAATTTTTCAATGTAAAATAGGAGGAATATGTAAAGTTCCAAATAACAGACAGAGATTATTTCCCCCGTATACCTAGACATTTTTTACATTACGAAATTCTTATTAAAATTCATTCGTTTGTTTTCACCAAATTGACTATAAAATGATTGAGTAGAGCTGAGAGGAGCATATAATTTGTCAAAATGTCCTTATAATAAAAATAAGATCTAAAAATGTACATTGGCAGGTAAAATAATATAAATTTTATTGTCAAAAATAAAACCACCAAAGGGTAAATATTGGCAGTTTTGGAGGGGATCCCTCAGTAGTGGGGGGGGAGGGGGGTCCTTGCGATGGTACGCCAAAATATTGAAAATATGGTAGGTGGTACGCGAGTACCAAAAGGTTGGGAAACACTGCTATAGACCGCTACAAAAGTTTTAAGCCTCTAAAATTGACGGGTATCACACAATCGACCTTTTAGTCGCATTGTAATACCGGCTCATTTCAGAGCCTATGGGCTATTTCAACAGACCTGGCCGGCTCAGATCTGAGCCCATGGGCTATTTCTACATAACAGCCAACTTATAACTGAGCCGGCCGGGCTACATTTACGGATTTTAAAGAAATTCCTCAAATCTCAAGTGGGCTCACGAGTGTGGGACTGAAACGAGGAACCAGCAGAGCACCCCTGTAACTATGGCATGGGCTGCTGGCTACCGCCTTCAGATCTCGGTCCCACTCATGAGCTTACCACTAAGACCTAAGCCCGAGACCATGTTAACTTTTTGTTTTGGGGCCTCTAGAAGCAAAAAAATCGGTAATATGGTCTGATCTCAATGAAATTTGGCATAGACATGTTAAGTGGTAATCACTCAGACGAGTTTGTAAACCAGCCCGATCAAACTGCCGGGTGGGGGGCGGGGGGTAAAAGGGATAAATCCTCAAAAAATATTTCATTTTTTAGTTTTTTCCATAGATAATTTTTAATAATTCATTTTTTAGCAATCTTATATCCTGCTCGAAATACAAACAATTAAATACTTTGATCATTGCTCTATGTCCGTTGATTTGCAAGATATTGAAAGTGGTAAACACAATAGTACCCTATAACATAGTACCTTATGGGAGATAAGTAAAATTATTTATCTCACTTATTTCTCAACATATCTTAATAAATCATGGATTGTGACTTCATCTAGATGAGATCTAATGTATATTAGTCTAAAATCCCCTTTATTTCCATTTTTGTGGCTGCAAACCTACTTACTACCCCCATATTATCCTTATGGGAAATAAAAAATCTGCATCTTTCTTATTTCTTAATATCTTGATAAGACTTGGAATATGGCTTCTTCTAGTACAGATATACTAAATATTGAATTAAAACAGCCAAGTTTTAACATACCTGTTGCAGAAAACCTGCATACTCATTCCAAGGTTATTCTTATGGAGCTTACAAACACATGACATTTATTTCCAGCTGTGGCTGTGAAGGATTGAAATATATTCTTTTGCATTTGAAATTTGCTGAGTGCGCAGGGCTGCTGCAAAGGAGGTATTTTTATGCATACCAGTAGCGAACGTGTTACAGCCAAAGACTGGGTTCATTTTGATTTTACTGTACTAGATTACTGAGAACTATAAAAATTATTTTATTTTAAATTTGTTTTTAATTTTTACAGGAGGTTTTAAATGAGGTAGGAGAGTTTCCTGCTGACTATGAGTTTGGCTCAGATGAATCTGCAGAAAACGTAAGTATTTTATTATTTCAGAATCATTTGTGTTTTAAATATACATGGTTCCATTTTTTATTTGTCTTGCCTAAACTAATGAGCTATACAAAAAATGTAAGTTGGAGAACAGTAAATATAGGTAGTGAGTGAATGAGTAAATATAGGTGTGAGTGTAGTGAGATGATGAAGCTTGAATTTGAAGTTTCGGCAGAGGAGGGGAGGAAATCATCAATGACGTGGAAGTAAACAAAGCCATGTGATTAAGATACTAGTCTGGTAGCTAAAAAATACTAGACCAAAACAAAATGTGAAGTGATTTTACAAACAATGTTTTGCTCTTTGAATAACAATCAATAAACAGGTGACATGTTTTTGGTTTAGAATGTAATACATGACTGACATAAGAAATTCGTAGTTGATTCACATCATCTGTTATTATTTAAAGGGGTCCCCCGTAAAACGTTCTAAGCGTCAAAAACTTAGTTTCGAGTAATCTAGCGTTGAAAGTTGAATTTTAAAATTTGCGGTTTTTTCAAGGTTAGAACTTATAATCATATATAATTTTGTAATACCCTAATTATAACATCATAATGTAGCCTTATATGAAAATTTTACTTGCCGTTAAGCATTTAAAAACATTTTACGTGTTTTTTTGGGGATATAACGTTCTAAATGACTGACGTTTGAAACGTTTTCTGACGGTCCATCATATGGAAAAATTTATATTTAAAATATATCTAAAAATATATATAATAATATATTTTGTAATAAAACGTCATATTATATTTGAAATATATATTGAAATATATTTAAACTAGTGGCTTGAAGGGGCTAAAAGCCCCTAATGAGAGGAAATTCAAACAATCCTTATTATAATACAAAATTCCTTCATAGCAAACTGAATCTACCTTGTATTGATCTAGCCTGCCACATGGTTTTCAATCAAGTATATCAGCATCACATGTTTTATGTAAACAAAGCAGACGTTTTTACATCCCAATGCTTTTTAAATGGGATTATACGTTTTTTTATGTTATATCTCTTTTTCTGGTGAATTTCAAGCAATTTCATTATTTTTCCCGCCATCACGGAATAGAGACCTTTAATTTGAGTCCTCTCCCATCTACGACTTGCCAGATGCCCACAATTTTGACGCAAAGAATCGCCTTACGAAATTAAATATATGATATACAAATTATGGGACCCACAAAGGTAAAATTATATATTTACCAATTATATATTTATATATATAATTTATATCTAAAATATATTTAAATTATATTATTGTTTGTTGTTAATAATGTATTGTTTTATATTTGTAATATATTTAGATAAATATATTGTTGTTTGGAATACAAATATATTATACATATATTTCATTTATATTTCAAAATAGATTTCAAAATATGACGTTCCCTGGTGGACTGCTTTTCTGCTTTGGATGAAAACATCAGGGAGTGTAGGAATACCAACATAAACAAAAATAAAACTGAATGTAAAACAACTTTTTTGATATAAAAGTACAAAAACGTAATGTTGTTACATAACGTGATAATGTCATTTTGCTAAAAGTTATCCAAATGTGGTGCTTAAAACGTTATTCTTCAACTTCTTTTGGGGTCAATTTTCCATGCCTTGGCTAATTAGTTTTTGAAATATAGGGTAATACAGCTTTTCTATATTCCTTCGTGGTCTTATCCTTCCACTTTCCAATATTTACTTACGTGTTTTATTTTTATTTACGCGATTTTGGTCGCTGGTCGACAACGCAACGATCAGCGGGAAGTCCATCTTTCGGCGAATAGAACGTTATTCCCCAAAAAGTCTGTGCAGTCCCGCGAAACACGCCAACTTTGACAGACGAAATCACGGCTGCCAACTCAAATATCTTAAAAACAACATATACCACGTTGAAGCTCGTGTCTTAGAGAACTTTTTTCATTGAATAACTCCAATTTTGAAATGTTGTCGCTTAGAATGTTTTATGGGGGACCCCTTCATTTATTTCCCCTTCTCGAAAAATGAAAATTCATCTGGGTTTGTTTGTAAATACCCAAGCTTCATCATGTCCTTCACTACCTCTACATAATAAAAATAATTTGTTCCTGAAGTCCTTCTTCGATACAATTTGAGTAGAAAAAATTATCAGGAAAAAAGAATTGAAGTAGTTTTCTTTGCAAATATTTAGTTGATTGCAGATGTAATACAGAAGGCTCTCAGAAATAAATCTTATGAATTAGGTGGACAATTGATCCATACCCCCAAAAAATCTGGATTTTCCAGATTTGGACCTTCCTCTGGGGGCTCCAGTAACCTCCGGCCTCTCAGTAGTGACATCCCCCCCCTTGGCAATAAGTTTATCTACACAATTAACTTGCACCTGATCCAATCTTCATAGTCAAAGCCAAAGACTGGGTTCATTTTTAGTTTACTGTTTACTACATCACTAAGAACCACTTGCAGCTTGTGGGTTTATGTAATGTAGGTTCGCAATAAAAAACATATACATGATACAAATGTATTATATTATAGTTATTGCCTTAATCCAATCCATATTTAAGTACATTAAACGCTTAAAAGACCCTAGTGGCTGCAGTTCTTGAGATACCTACCTGTTGTTATACACTTTTGCGTACAGCTTGCAGTATTAATATAATTAGGCTCTACCTTACTGTCTTGATTACAAATTGTATTTTAGGCCTATACTATCAAAATATTTATTTCTCAAGATTAAACATTAAATAATATTTCACTACCTATTTTATATTTATTTACTGTAATTAGACATTTTTCCTTCCATTGTAAATAAAATAATCATTTTATTTTTAAAGGAAAGTCGTACTAAATGCCAAAATAATGAACATAAATGTCAATTGTTGTGAATTTTCAATACAAAAGAAAATCACTGACAACTACATATTCATTATTAACAACATCAATAAACACACAAATTATTAAGCTTAAAACATCACTTGAACCATAAAAACAACAAGTGTCAAGACAGCGTGCTTATATGGCTCACAGGACCACACTTGTTAGCAGCTCCCAGGGATGTTCCGTAATCAAAATGCAATTTCCTGCCCCGTCACTAGTCACAAATGGACTGGTCCAGCGCCATAAGGGAGCGAGAGCTGCCTTGTGGCTGTACTCTGAGCTCAGTTGGACCCATCTAGCACTAGGGAATGCATCGTAAGCGACTCGCTCTTCCTTGTTACTCATGTTACTGTCATTTTAAATTATTTGATGTGATCTATGTTGTTTTGCGTTAGTATACGAGTATATTATACAATTTATGATTTTTCATAGGGGGTTCATGTGCTCTAGTGCTCCTGTAAACAAGCCACCACTGCTAAGAACTATAAAAATTATTTTATTTTAAATATATCTTATATTGTTACAGGAGGTTTTAAATGAGGTAGGAGAGTTTCCTGCTGACCATACGTTTAGCTCCAATGAATATGCAGATAAAGTAAGTATTTTTCTTTGTTTCAGAATTATTATAAATTATATTTTCATAAGGTTTTAGATATACATGTGTAGCACCCTCCAATCTCTCCCACTCAAAACTTTCAAGATGCCAGGGCGAGAGGTTCTTTCTGAAAATGCAGTTGTTCTGGGCGAGTAAAACTCTGAAAGATAAAACTCATAATCTCACTGAATCTAAGTTATTAAAAATAATATTGTCAAAATCCAACCCGAAGTTTAAATAATTTATGTAATTCACACCGGGTCTAGTAACTTGAATTTATAAATTCAATAAAACGTAGTTATAATTCTTCAATTTATTCCCAAAAGTTAGATTTTATGGACGAGAGAGACTCTACTAATTCCTTAGGAGGCTGATCCCACTCCGTCATGGGGCTAGCGCAACATCAAACTCGCTAATTAATCACATAGCAGCTAATTATAGACTGGGCTCTGCGAACCCTCCTCGACAGTTCATTATCACCTTTCTCCGCTGGGGGCGCTAGTCTCCCATCACGGAAGGTGCTACCTCCAGCGGACACACCGCGAATTACTTCCACTGCTCACAGCTTGTCCATGTGATATCAGACGCAAATCATCAGCGATTCACGGGCTGCTGACGGCTTTACTGTGTTGAGCTTTGCTGTCCCCACAGGAATAACAGGAAATGAACGCGACAAGTGTCCGGTTGCGACCCATGTGGAACAACGACCTCAATCATGTCGTGTGTTCTCCTGGACTTTCTGATCCAAATAAATTTTAAATCAAGTTTAGGGTGCGTTGGACACTAAACACACTCCCCCAACCTCAAGTTCATGCTGACCTCAGCATGACAGTCCAGGGTCTTGCAGTGGCCAGGAGGTTAGCTCTGCTCTAGGTTCTGTAGCTTTCTAATCATTTATGGTAATTTGGATTCAGTCATTGATTCGAAAGTTAGTGGTGTGGGTAAGCTGTGGATAAAATTTCAAACTTAAATTTGTACCCTCAAAGTGGAATATTCCACTCTTTGCCAAAACAGCCAAAAAAAAATGATGAACACGGAGGACACTTGAGTTTTCTGGACAATTTCAAGTTCATGTGATGCTTGTGACTTCGATATAACGAGCAAGGAGGGAATCGGATAAAGTCCACCCATGCCCTAATTGGCCAGAGGGGGTTGGCGCTCAAAAATCGAGGAAGGAGAATATTCAGCGGGGGAGACAGAAAATGGAAAATTTGGTGAGAGTTGAGGGAGTTGCGGAGGAGAGAAGATGTAGGTATGGGATAAAAAATTACAGTGAAACCTTTAAGATACCATAAAATAAATGATAACACTTACCTTGAGGAAGATGCAGAAAATCCAGCGAAGGTGGGACTTAAATTCAAGTAAAATATTTAAAATTTAATATAACATTGCAAAAATGTGCACTCCCCACTTCATGTCAACCGCCTGTCTTGTTTGTTTAAATCAGCTGGCCCAAGCACTAGGTTTTTATCACAAAGGGTCCTGATCAGAGACAATTAATGCTACGGGCAACAAAGATTTCGGCAGACAGTCTACTATTGCGCCGTTTTCGTTCGACATTATCGGTTCTTTACATCTGATTAGCCAGAAAAACAATGACTTATTCCTGATATCCAATGACTGCAGTTGTGGCAGTCACTAACTGCCTGCCTTACGTTTGCGGTCTCGCATGTGCTTCGGCACCGGTTAGAGGCTCGTCCGGTATTCTCAAATGAATTATTGTTTTTGGACGACAAATACAATAGTTTGGCAATCTTTATATATAATTTTGACACTTTTTAAGGATAATCAATTATGTTTTAGCGAATTTCCTCTATAGGGAAGAAGCTATTACCGTAAGCCCCGGGACCACCATAACTTTTTGTTTTGGGTTCCCCAGAAGCCCAAAACACTATTCATTCAAATTTATATATCTGTAATATGTGTCTGTGAGCATGAAAACATTCACAAAAATGGTCCAATTGGAATTTAATTTGGCACAGACATTTATAGTAGTTATTATTAGGGTTAGTTCAAAAACCAGCCCAATTGTACCATCAGAAGGGAGGTTAAGGAGGAAACCCCCCAAACATGGGGTTTTTGAGTTTTTTACATAGAAAAATAGAATTAATATGATGTTTGTTAGCACCATTTAATTCAGCTCGAAACAACAAACAATTTAGTATTTTGAATCATTGCTCTATACCCACTGGCTACCTAGATATTGAAAGTGGTAAACACACTAAATTGTCCCAATATTAACCTTTTGGGCAATAAGTAAAATTCTATATCTCTCTTATATCTCAACATATCTTAATATAACTTGGTTTGTGGCTTCTTCTAGATGACATCTAATTTTTATTAGTCTAAAATCCTCGATATTTATATTTTTGTGGCAGCAAACCTGCATACTCATTCCCCATGTTATCCTCATAGGAAATAAAAAAACTCTATATCTTCCTTATTCCTCAACATATTGGTGAAACTTGGTATATGGCTTCTTCCAGTGGTGTCATGGTAAATTCTGCAGTGCTGAAACGTAACCAGGGGATTTGGGCGGATACCCCCTCCACCACCCCCCTCCCCAAAACACAGGATAAAATTTTGTATTGGGATGCCCAATTAGATGCTTTGAAGGGTTTTGAGGCTAACTTTAGACATAACATTTCTAAATATTCTAAATTAAAATGTTTCAAAAACTTTAAACCAAACAGTCTATGTCAGAAGATTTTTTTATCTTTATGAATTAAAAATGTTCTTAAACATGGACTAACAACATATCTAATTTCATTAGAAATGCTAATGTAAAAACCCCCTTACACAGAGTCTTCCAATGTCAATCAATGAGCATTTTTTGAAATGTATTGGACACAGACTGAGATAAAAAGAATGCAAAATTCGTACCACCATTACACAATTACATTATTGTGACACAGGATCATAATTAATGAACAATAATAGATTCGTACTTTCTTTTAGCGAATTTCCTTAAAGGAATAAGCTATTACCGTAGGTCTCATGGTAAGACCTAAGACCGAGACCATGTTAACTTTTCATTTTGGGGCCCCCAGAAGCAACAAACACTATTCGTTCGATTTTTTATATATATATCTATATATCTATATATATATGTCTGTTAACACGATAGCGGCCGTAAATATGGTCCAATCTTAATGAAATTTGGTACAGACGTGTAAAGTGGTAATCACTCGGATGAGTTCGTGAACCAGCCCGATCGGACCACTGGAAGGGGGGATAAAGGGGGGTAAACCCCCCAAAAATGGTTTTTTTGAGTTTTTACATAGAAAATTAAAAATTATCCAATTTTTGCTTGCATTTTTGAATTCAGCTCAAAAAAACAAACAATTTAGTATCTTGAATCACTGCTCTATGTCCATTGGTTTCCGAGATATTGAAAGTGGTAAACACAGTACGTTGTCCCTATGTTAACCTTATGGGAAATAAAGAAAATTCTATATCTCGCTGATTTCTCAACATATCTTGATAAAACTTGGTAAATGGCTTCTTCTAGTTCAGATCAACTGAATATTGAATTAAAACCACCCAGTTATGATATACCCGTAGCAGCAAACCTGCATACTCATTCCCCATGTTATTCTTATGGAGCTTACAAAAACATGCTGAATCTCGCTATGTTGGATTGAAATATGTTGTTTTGCATTTGAAATTCGCTGAGTATGCAGGTCTGCTGCAACGGGAGTATTTTTAATAAGTATCAAGATCTTTTCATTAGTATTTAGACTTGCATTTAAATGTAATCTTTTATTTTTACAACTATGTCCATGTCTTCTACCATTATTATTTAATGAACTTACATTCTTTCTACAGCCTCAACAGCGGAGAAGGGCACAGAAACTTTAAAATTACAACTTAAAAAATCACAAACAAACAACAAAACACAGAGCAATGTAAACTGACATTTATAGATCCCAGACTAAGGTCGAGAATCACAAACCATACTGCAGTATCGTAGAGCTTCCATTAACTGGAAAAATTTCCCACCCTATTAATTGAAAATAATTATTTATACAACAATTTGCCAAGAATTATCCCATGTAATAACCCTCACTTTTCAGTTCCCCAATATTCTTCATTAAGAGGGTTCCCTACCTAGCCAAAATATGCCTAAAACACGCTCTGAGCGGTGTCTTGTAACTCCTGCAGTTTTTAAAGTAAAATTTATTTTAACATACTATTTTAAAGATAAAGAGTTGTAGAATGTTTATTGCAAATCCAAAATTGTTCATATTTGCGCGTTGTGAAGATACATTCCGTTGAAGTGACCCACTTTAATTCCACGTATCTTTTTAATGAGTGAGCATAAACGATTTTGGAGAAGCAATAAACACTCTACACCTCTTTATTTTTACAATGGTATTTCCAAAAAAATATTATTTTTAGAACTGAAGACGCTAAATGACACCGCGTTTACCCCTGCCCTGCCTTTCGAGTCGAAAAGTGCACAAATTTAACATGAGCTCTTATGGAGCAGCAGTTGCAAAGGTCGCCGCTAGTGTCGCAGAAAGATGAAAACTGCCTTTGGTAGGGAACCCTCTTAAGTTATTAAACTTCATTAGTGTTGAAAAGAAACCGTACAATGTATTAAGAATTAATCGTATCCTCCAAACAGCCACAATATCTCACATTTTGGTATAAAAATCCTCAAAATTGGGAACACTACAGTTGTGCAGTCGTACCCTTAACAACAAATTACAAATCCTTACAAATTTGTAATTACAAATTACAGATTCAGGCCCGCCCCCTGTGGAAGCTACCGAGAAATGATGAGAGCGGCTGACAATCTCTGGAAACTCTCGAACTGACGTGTTTGAGTGGGAGCCTAAAGCTTTGTGATTGGCTGCAGGTTTGGGGGGAAGTATGGGAGGGGGCCTCTTCGATGGGCGCGAGGGGGGTGTACGAGACTTGCAAGGTCTACGGATCCAGACTGCCTAGTCGCTATCGCTATATTGCTAACAGTTACTTCAAGGTTGAGAATTTGAAGCAGTCACTGGGGCGCCACTAGCGATACATTGATGGGATTTTCACCAGTACTGAAGTTAATTTATTCTTTCTGGTCTTTATATATATATACTTCTCAATAGATGTATTTTAAAAATAATTGGCAGAACATTGGTACCTGTTTACAAATTTGACAAGGAATGGGTCGAAAAATTTATACTGAAGGTGGGTTGCGAAAGAGTTTTAGGATCTTTTGTGGGTCACAAGCCAAAAAGTTTAGGAACCACTAATGTAACCCATGTACTGTCAATCACCCCTGTTGCCAATTAACCATATACTTGCTTGCATTCAACTAGCCCAACACACCAGTATTTTTTATATGAACTGTCTGTGTATTTTTCAGTAATCAATAAAAAACGTGTGGCCCAATCTGATTGTATTACGTTTTCAGAATGAAGAATGTTCTGTTGCATCTCAAGAGACGGTGGAAAATGATCAGATCACAAAAGAGGTATGGTCATAATACGTAATATATACAGTGTGTAAAAAAGTCCGTTCCCCCTCCTTAATTTTTTTATTTGTTAAGACAAACAATTAACCTTTGGGAAATGATACTAACTCAACCCAAATTATTTTTTGATGTTACCAAAAATTTTGAGTATCCCCCAAAAATGGGGGATTTTGGGGGCAACTCAAAATTGTAAATGCAAACCCCTTTTGAGTGACCCCTCATTTTAAAGAGCTTTCAAAAAGTAGGTGAATGGTGAAAATTGGAGGTTTCTAACGTGTTTCTATCCAAATTGACAGCTTGTCAAAGTTTTGAATACAACACATCCTTGAAACCTGGCGTCTAGGACATTTGGAGTTTTAATTCACTTTTGGTGACGTAAAAATGAAATGAGCCTGGGAAAAATGTTATTAAATGAAAAAGTAGTCTCTTTGGTGATATTTAAAATTTTGAGTGTCCCCAAAAATGGGGGATTTTGGGGGCAACTCAAAATTTTCAAACGCAAACCCCTTTCGAGTGACCCCTCATTTTAAAGAGCTTTAAAAAATAGGCGATTGGTGGAGGTTGGAGGTCGCTAACGTGTTTCTATCAAAATTGGCAGCTTGTCAAAGTTTGAATACGACTCCTAGAAACTTTTAAAGCTCTTTAAAATGAGGGGTCACTCGAAAGGGGTTTGCGTTTGAAAATTTTGAGTTGCCCCCAAAATCCCCCATTTTTGGGGACACTCAAAATTTTAAATATCACCAAAAGAGACTACTTTTTCATTTAATAACATTTTTCCCAGGCTCGTTTCATTTTTACGTCACCAAAAGTGAATTAAAACTCCAAATGTCCTAGACGCCAGGTTTCAAGGATGTGTTGTATTCAAAACTTTGACAAGCTGTCAATTTGGATAGAAACACGTTAGAGACCTCCAATTTTCACCATTCATCTACTTTTGGAAAGTTCTTTAAAATGAGGGGTCACTCAAAAGGGGTTTGCATTTGAAAATTTTGAGTTGCCTTTAAAATCCCCCATTTTTGGGGGACACTAAAAATTTTTGGTAACATCAAAAAATAATTTGGGTTGAGTTAGTATCATTCCCCAAAGGTTAATTGTTTGTCTTAACAAACAAAAAAAAATAAGGAGGAGGGAACGGACTTTTTTTACACACTGTATGTATATATATTTTTTTAAATTTTGTTATTAACCAAACAAACAGGTTATAAGGGTGTTTTTTTTTTAAACGCAACCCATTTTTAAGATTGAATAATTCACATATAAATATGAAACAAGTATTGTTTTATGGTTCTTTACATTTTGTACAATATATTATTTAAGTTTGATCACATTTAGTTCACCTTATGTGCTCAAAAAATCCGCCAGAGACATTTGTATGAAGTTATACTCTCTCCATCAAATTCCCGAACATGTGTTTCTAGGTACCTGTTTGAATTTCCTACAATACATTAATTTGTTTTGTTTGTTTTGAGGTACTGAATATTCGGTGACTTGTTCTTTTAGGCCTTACTTTGTATGTATCCCCAAAGAACATAATAATATAATGGGTTCAAATCCAGGGATCTTGGGGGGAAATAATCCTTCACCGATAAAATCAAGTTTGGGTTGCGTTTTTAATGTGTGTGTCTTTAAGCACGATATGGCTTTCAGAATCCCGATCAGAATGAAATTTGCCACAGACATGTAAAGATGTAATTATTCTACGAAAACAATTCGAAAGCTATTCAGCACCTTAAAACAAACATAACAAATTTAATGCAAGAAATTTAAAGAGGCACCTTGCAACACGTGATCGGGAATTTGATTGAAAGAGCATAACTTTATACAAATGCCAGTGGCGGACTGTTTGAGCACATAATGTAAACTAAATGTGATCAAACTTAAATAATAGGTTGTATAAAATGTAAAGATCAATAAAACAATACTCATCACACATTCATATGTGCATTATTCAATCTTAAAAATGGGTTGCGTTTAAAAAAAAAATCCTATTACAAACAAACAGGTCTTATTACAAAATCATAAATGTTTGATTTCATTTCTCTTCTAGGCATCATGAAATTGCGACGTTTGAGATTACTTTAACCCCTTAAGCGCGGAGTAATTTGCCTCCCGCGTAATCGGTAGCGCTCAGTTTAATTACACGATCAATACCAACATGCGGGATTTTAGTTTAAACGCGACGAACGCAATACTGCAGAACTCGTGGCGTGGACGTAGTTCCAGAAAAATCCACTAGAGTGCAGCACCAAACGGTCTGCAACTCGTCAGAGTCAACTGCACAGTCGTAGAATGAAAAAAACCTAGCAGAACAGTTGTACCAACAAAACAACGAAATAAATCAGCTGAGAACGTCAAATCCGAGTAAACTCGGGCGTTGCGCGGAAGGCACTTAGATGTGCCACGAGATATCTCATGCGTCGCGCTTAAGTGCACAGAATACTACCACGAACTAACTTGTGCGTTGCGGGTAAGGGGTTAACAGCTGATTTCCAATATTAATTATAAGGGGAAGCACCTGCTTAAGCGATTTTGAATATCGCAATTTTGTGAGAATAGATAAGTAAGATTTAAATCTAAAATTTTTAGGGAAATATGTCATTTCATTGTTATTGGAACATGCCATTTTTCATTTCATTTAATGGTAATTGTAATTATGTTTTTGTGAAATGAAATATTTTTCATGCTACTGCTGCTAACTGGAGCTAAGTAGTAAAGGAGTACTCACAGCAAGCTGACATGTCGGAACAAATTTCAATTACAGGGCTTTAATTGGTAATTTTAAACCCAAAATCTCCAAGTATTGGCTTTATTGTTCCTGAAATGGAAAAAGAGGGTTCCGATTCATTCCCCAAACTAACTGGCCAAAAAAAGTGCAAATGTGATGATTTTTACATTTTTGCTGGAGCAAAATCTCGGAAACTACTGGGCGGATACTAACAGTTTTGATTTTAAATCATAGGTAATTTAATATAATTTTAAAATGACTGTGGTTGTGCGAAAAGTGCAGAAATTCGGCAATTTTTACAGTTTTTGGCAGTGATTCAAGGGGCGCTGAGGTCGAAAATTTGGATTTGGGAACTCGGTGCTGTCACTTAAAACGTAAAAAAAGAATCCTACTACACCATTTCATGCAAAGTAAAATGTACTAGATTACTGGGTTAATAATGAAAGTTTTATTTTTTCAATGTGCCTCTGTTGGTTATGAATCACAGTAATATTTGACTGTTCACAGCTACACATATTTGTCTAGTTTTGATTTAATTGTATTGCCCTATGCGGTCCGGAAAGCATCAGACGGTCATTTGGGGGACCACTGCTGTATGACATGCTTAACCAGATTAACTTATATGTTGATGTTTTTAGAGCAAGAAAATCCATGACCCTGACAGGGATAGACTTTTGGCATTGTTAGAAGATAACGAGGAACCAGAACTAAGTGTTGAGGACAAGCTTAAAAAACTGTATGAAGAAAGTGAGGTATGCTAATATTTTTTCTCGTCTTTCTAAACTATGCTTTGGGAGAATGGACGCAAAAAGTGTCATATCGAATTGATTCAATTAACCAACAGCTATAATTCAGTCTGATTTTTATTGTTTTGCCAGAACAAATAATACTTCCTACAATCATCTACAATAATCCAATAACGACTGTACAATTGACCAGTGATTCAGGGGAGTTGCATGCACAGTTAACTCCATTAAGTAATTCATAAGTCTTACCTTTTCTTAAAATCTCTTAACCCTCGAGCAGGCACATGCGGGGATTTTCTCCGCACGTGTTTTTTATGTTAAAATAAACAGACATAATGGGTGTCGGCGGTGTTCCATACTTTACAGCCCTCATTCCAGGAATCTTCTAAAGCTATTTATACCCCGCACCCCCTCCCCCCTTGGTACCTCGTTATTTGCAATCCAGAGATGCCACAGTTTGCGGAGTGCCCTCTCCTGTAACCCAGACATTAATACCTATTTTTAAAATTCATAATAGCGAAGTAGTTGTAATTTTTATTTTTTTTTACTTTTCCTATCGCTTTCGAATAAAAAGAAGCAAAAGGAAAAGTCCATAAAATTAAATAATAATTAATACCTATTTTATACTAGAAAATTACTTAATATGTTAAATTGAAATATTACACCTATTAAGCTGAACAATTAATTGTATCGACGATAAAATGTGATTCCTAATGAAGTTTGTCAACATTAAAACACAATGTTTCATTATAAAACAAGTAAAACGGGTTAAATTTGTGCGATTTAGTGTTGCGGAATAAAACTCCGCATGCGCCCGCTGCCATTTCACCGGTGAAGCGCCTGCTCAAGGGTTAAGGCAGTACCCTGAGGGCTTCTAAAGTTCCCATGTTATTAAATTTTTGATATAGGTTCCCAAAGCAATCATTGTCACTTTCATTAATGCTATTAATCCTGCAATTTGTTTATTCTGTACAAGGATTGGTCTATCAGTTTGTTGTAAATGCAGGAGGCACTCTGATTGTGTCTTTTCAGCATTTTTAGTTATTTAAAGTTGTTTAAAGTATTTGGGACACTTTTTTTTATATCGGGGCAAAACAATGACATTGTTGGGTTTGTATTAGACAATACAATTCTAAGATAGAGCAAACTAATGCTGTTATTGGAATGCAGTAGATGCATCCTATTGTCAGGTAGCAGCTAACTGCAGCAAACTAATCACATCATTAGATGAGTCTTTCACTGTTTTGCAGGCAAGCGAGTCTTATTTAAGAATGAGTCTGCTGATTAAAATCTTAAATCTGAATCTTTATGATTCAGATTTTTTCTCCCTCAGTGTTATCCCTGATGCCTCAACATAAAACAAACTAGAAAGGTGTTCATATCAGCAGACTGTTGTGTTCAATTATTGTAACAGATGACTCCTACAGCATACTTTTTACTATCATTAAATAGTACGTACCTACCTAGCAATCGAGCTTTACTTGGGCGGGTCAAACTGTTTGAGTATTTTAACACTCCAAGAGCAAACTGTACTCAGTTGAGTTGTCTCAGTTCTATTTCTTTCAACTTGCAACGTTCTAAAACTGCATTAAGTGGTTTGTTTATGAACAGCTGGAAAATTCTTTTGTTGACATTTTCATTATTATTCTGTAACCAACATGGCAAACTATATATGACACTCTGTTAAAATTTGTCATCGTTAAATTTCAATTTTATAAAAAATATTGCGTCTCTATACAACAAGCAGATAGCTCATTCAACAACGTAGGTGAACTTAGAAATCAAAACTTCATCTACTTGCAAAATGTTATTCTCAAATATTTTGGGGCATTCACTCATCGTAGTAGTCAGTGCTGTTAAACTTCCAGACGTCCAGGGGTCAAAAAACACACAAAAGTTACACAAAAACAGGAAAAACTGTTTTTTATGGTCGATGTTACCCAGGAGCGGATACAGGGGAGGGGCAGTAGGGGCAGTCGCCCCCCCCCCCCCAAAACGCCTAAAACTAAATATTTTTTGTTTACAGCAAAATATGAAAAACACCCAGGTAAAAACTCAAATATCAAAAATTATATATTCAAACCGTTGAAAAATACAAAATCGCCACATTTAGGATTTCAACGTAGATTAACTTAAGTCTGATAATCCTCATTTAATGAGACGTAACAGGTTAAATGCTCAGGTTATAACTGTTTCCCGGATTCTATCTTGATTGCAATGACGAGCCGCGGGAGAGGTGGAAGTGCGAGGCATCACGGAGCTATATAATTCAACAGTCTAGAAGCGATCCCTTGGCATAGACCTATAGGACTGTATGTTTGGGTTTGTATTTTTAAGTTTTCAGTTTTGATGTTTAAAAAGTTTTGAATTTTTGTGATTATGTTAAATTAAGTGTAATATAGATTCAAATTTAACATATTAACCTCCTGATCCGTAAAACATCAAGTGGCCTTTATCAGAAAATGGCTCCGTCATGTAATATTGAAACATTGAAAGCAATCTATTATGCATTAATTCATTCCCATATTGCCTATGGTATTGGTATCTATGGATCAACAACCAAATCAAATATGGATAGAGTCCTGGTACAACAAAAAAAGGCGTTGAGAATCATGTGCAATATGAAATCAACTGACTCAGTTAAACATATTTTTTCAGAATTCAAAATTTTTACTGTATACAGCTTATTCATTTATGAAACCATAAAGTTTGTTTTTCTTAACAATAGGATTACATTAGGAAATGCTGTCCATACATATAATACAAGATCGCACCGCTTGGTAGAACAACATAATTTGGAATTTTTTAAGAAGAAAACTTCCTTTAAAGGGAATCAATTCTTTGATTGCCTACCACAAGAGATAAAATTAGCGAGGGATCAAAATAAATTTCTAAACTCTCTAAAAAGTTTTTTAATTGCTTCAGCTTTCTATTCAACTGAAGAATTTTTCAATTACGCAATTCATCAATAGATATTTTGACACTTAAACCACATATTTTTTAGATTACGTCAATTATATAGTATCCTTGGTATCTTTGGTCCAGTATTTTCTATTGTTTACTTTTTGTAGTTTGCAGTTTTGATTGGTTCCAATGTTTAAGGTTACTTCCATGCTTAAATAGTTCTTTTTTTAATATTTAACTGAATTTCATTTATTTTTTTGTTAATTTTTAAACTTTATAATTAGTGTATTTTTTATTGTTTATCTCAAACTAAATGAACTGTAATTAGGTTAAGTACAATGACACTATTTCATGTACCATGTACATTTTATGAAATAAAGATATTTTGATTGATTGATTGATTGATTAATTTAATGAATATGTTAAGACATTCCTAACATTGTCTAGTGAATTTTCTGTTTTAGAAATTCATGATTCATATCAAGGTTAAATATAGGCCTACGAATTTAGATCGTAAAATCGTTGATACATATTTATTGTGATCATTCAATAAAAACTTCTACTGTACTTTCAGCTACATTGTATTTATTTTAATGAGTGTTTCCTCATTCCAAACGCGGACATATTATATAAAGTCTCTCTCGAGTTTGATGGGGGGGGGGGGGGGGGAGGTTTAAGCAAACCAGACCTCTGGATCCGCCCTTGACGTTACCATTACCATTACCACCTGGCGATTGTCGACCAGATGTCTGGATGGATCTTGTCACTAAAACTACTTAAATATTATTAAACTAATATTTACAATATTTACACTTATGGCGGCCAGATTCAGGGTCAGAGATCTACGTTGGTGGTGAAGTACTCCTCGATGGAGTAGAAGCACTTTCTGCTCAGCCACTTCTTCAGCCTATTTTTGAACGGTGTAGGTCCCAGCTCTCTAATGTTGTGAGGCAGTTTGTTTTAAAGTTTGTAGGCCAACACTGGATAGCAGTCTTTGGTCTTAGAAAGTCTACATCTCAGAACATTGATATATTCTTTCCTGAGCGCAGGTTGTAGTTGTGAAATTAGTCTCTTGTGATGTAAGGGAGCCTAGGGTCGGCTTTTACAAGGAGGAGGCAGGAAGAGGACAAGTTTTTATATATTGGCTGTAGATAGAAAGGATTCTAAGTTGTTCAAAAAGTGGTCTGCAATGATCTCGCCTACCACTTGAAGTTATACAGTGGACGCCCTCTAATTCGGCTTCGGTTGGATCAGCCGCCGGATGGTCCGGCCGGTCCTAGGAGGGTGACTCATTACTGTCACATCACTAGCCGCACTGCGGGGAAATGGCCTTCAACAGGATTTATCCTGAATGTTTAGTTTCCGGCCGTAGAAGTAAACTATTTATGTCAGTTTAGATTACGGGCAAGCTTTTAATTGATGGACACACTTGACCTCAACTAACAAACTCAGTGGCGGCTGGTGGGTTAAATGAACAGGAGGACCCAATTACTACTAACTACTAAAATAGTATATTACGGATTTTAAGTATTACACCTAGGCCTAACTTCGATTGCTATTCACATTTCATGGTCTGTAATATTACCAATATCCGCTGAATTCACTATTAAAATCACAACAATCACTTATCACCATTACTGATTACCAACTCATTGGAGTAAAATAGATACATGAAACACAGCATGTAAACAAATAACCTCAATTCAGCTCCCATGCCTCACCGTTTAGGTTAAGTTTTGGAGGTTACAGAGATTGGCGGTTTGCTTAGGTTACTAAAACGAATAAACAACAGGTTCGCCAACATGAATCGTGCAATCATAACGGCAGCAAAGGTTCAGTTTCTTATTGCCCTAAAGAGATTGTGGTGGCTGCACTGATTACTGATGTGCGCGCGCATCTTCGGACGCTGCCCGAGATTCCCTATATCACAACATGGCAGTGACGTCAGAGCACCCTCACGTCTGTATGCAGGATTTTCCATAAGATAGCATGCGTTAGGATTGGGACACTCCGGCCAGCGTCCGCGGGATATGCGCGCAATAGCAGTTGACGCCTAAATACTTTCGCAACATATTTTGATGCATACAGTTGAAATTAATTTATCATTAATGGTCAGTATAATGAAAATTAGTAGTTTTTACACGTTTATCGGATACATATGTAAACCAATTTTAATTCAGTATGTTTGAAAATATTCTGGGGGGGCGGCGTCCGAGAGTCCTTCGGCCGCCACTGAACAAACTATGTTATTATCTTTTCATTAGAAGGACTGTACAGTAAGATTTGATCTGGGATTTTGTTTCCATAACAAAAGAAAATAACAGATTTCTATTTCTTTTAATTTGTATAGGTTATGATTCAAGTAATACGTGTAAATTAATCCGATCAAATAAATTTCTAGTGTGTTATTACAGTATATTATGAGTTTTTCTGTTCACTTTTCATATCCTCAGTACAGTATCGGTAAAAACATACCTATCTACGAGTGACGCAATACGACAGTTCAACATATTGAAGTCAAAATATTTTCTTTGGCAATTAAGCACTGAATACATGTTGAAATAACATGTTTTGTTGATTTTTAAGCATAAGTAATGAATTTAATAGGGTTATTTTATTTTTTGGTAGTACATCCGGATAGTCCGGCCATTTTGTAGTACGGCCGGTGGTACGGTCCCGAGGTAGCCGAACTAGAGGGCATCTACTGTAATTCTTACTGCAGTCTTCTGCATGAGAGGAGCCCTCTTTGTATTCAGAGCATGTCCCCAAAGGACAGAGCCATAAATAAATAAATAAATAAATCTTTATTTGTCGTAAGGATACATTACATATCATTGACAACGTCAGAATTACAGTGTAGAAAACCAAGTCAAAAAGCCTTAGTACTAAAAAAAATCATTTAAGAAAAAGTTTACTTCAACAAAACAAGAAAATTTAATTTGCTTCTAACAAAAAACACAGAGATATTAGCTTAATTTAGAAAAGAAATAAGCAGCAGGGGACAGTGACCAATGTAAGTTAAAAGTTAGAAAGATACGTTTTCACAATTTAAAAAGTCATCCAGATCATAAAAAGGGTTTTCCAGGTAGCCAATTGTAGAATAAAGTTTTGAATTTCTTTTCAGGATGAGCACTTATAGAGCTTCTTAGGACATTAACTGATAGGACAACGTAACTGTTACCAGTTTTACTTAGGCGGTGGGGTTGTATCATGGCATTATTTTTTAATCGTGTATTATGACTGTGGTTGTTAAATTTTAAGTAATTGGAATTTTTTAAATATTAATGGTAAGATAAAAAATAAATAGATTTACTATTGTTTGAACCTGTCAATTGATGAAAAGAGGTTTACAGTGCTCTCTTGGATTAGACCCATTCATGAATCAAGAATCAAGAATACTTTATTGTCATTAACTTGTATAAGCATTGACAAACGTCAAAAAAACAAATGTACAGAAATAATAAAAGATACAGCATATGTATATATGATTCTTACATATAACATAAAAATAACTTCTCTTAATTATCAGAAAGGTAATCCTGAACATTGTAATACTCCTTAGATACTAAAAAAGACCGTAAATTTCTTTTGAACCTGGCCTCGATTGATTCTTCTTTGATGGAATTTGGGAGGGAATTTACAAGTTTTACTACGTTACATATTTCTTTTGAGAAGTAGAATTTCTTTTATCCTCCCTCTTGCACCCCAAAAAATCAAACCGTATCTCATTATTGATTGAAAAGAAGCAAAATATGCTGTTTTATTGGGATTTGATTTTTAAGTCGTCTTAAAAGATAAATAACACGAGAAAGCCTGGAGGACAGGTAGTCAATGTGTGAATTCCAGGAGAGTTGATTGTCGACATATAAACCCAAAAATTTAGCTGTTATTACTTTATCGTTTGATTGAGCACAGTTGTTTTTTAACATAAAAAGAATATTTTGAGTTTTTCCCTCATTTAGCAAAAATCCATTTGAATGAAACCAATTAGATGCACTTTGCATTGTCAGATCAGCCAATCTGTCTAATTTATTTAGGTTTCTGCCTACATGAAAAAAGTTGTATCATCAGCGTAGAGAATAGTTTTAGTATTAAGAGCCAAAGGTAAGTCATTAATATAAATTAAAAACAGGAAAGGTCCAAGGACCGATCCTTGTGGAACCCTCCAATTAACTTTTTTAACTTGGAAAGACTTTCCATTAATACACACAATTTGATTACGGTTATTGAGATAATAGGAAAAAAATTTTAAGGAAGAGCCATGAAATCCATATAGTTTTAATTTGTTGGTAAGAATGTTAAAATCGACATAGTCAAATGCCTTGCTCAGGTCACAGAAGGTTCCCTGAGCAAAGGTCTTGTTTTCAAAAGATTGTTATCCAGCAGGTCTTCTGTGATCCAAAAGCAGCACTCTTCCAATTTATCAAACTTAGAATCAGGGTCACAGGGTAGTCGTGATAAAGCATCTGCATTAATGTGCTTATCTGTTGATCTGTAACAAATTGAGAAACGATAACTCATTAACGTGATTGCCCATCTCTGAAGTCTTGATAGTGTGTACACTGGTAATTGTTTGTCTGGATGGAAAAGTGTTACCAGAGGTTTATGGTCTGTTATGAGTTCAAAGCATCTTCCATACAATTACTGGTGGAATTTTTTTACCCCAAAAATTATGGATGACGCTTCTTTTTCAATTTGGCTGTATCCCTTCTCTGCATCATTCAAAGTCTTTGAAGCAAATGTTACGGGGCGTTCTGAGCTATCTGGTACCTCATCGAGAGCACAGCACTCACACCATAAGAAGAGGCATCTGTGGCTAATATTGCAGGGAAATCACTATTGAATGGTACAAGTCTAGTTGTATTCACGAGAGAATCCTTTAATTTATTAAAAGCTCTCTTCCTCACTGCCCCACTGAAATGGTGTGTCCTGTTTTCTCAGTCTGTTCAAAGGAGCAGCAATTGTGGCAAAGTTTGGAATGAATCTGTGGTAATATATCATTTTTCCCATGAAGGTGAGAAGTTCGGTCAAGTTCTTTGGCCGCGGCATAGACTTTAATGCTTCAACTTTTGACTCAGGTGGAAGAACTCCTTTTTCAGATAATGTATTGCCCAAGTATTCATTTTCTTCCTTAAAAAAATCATATTTTCTTAGATTACACCGGAGTCCACTTTCTTGAAGACGATCAAACAACTGATTTAAATTTTTTAAATGTTCCACATTATTACTTCCAGTTACAATAATATCATCTAGACAATTCACACAGGCTGGTATTCCTGAAATTGTCTGCTCAAGAAAAGCTTGAAATATTGCCGGAGCGCTCAAGATATATTGTGGCCGTTTGAATAATGCACACGTTTTGAATTGTAATAATTTATTGAAATACTTGAATGTACTAAATAATTAAAGCTTAGTATACAAATAACAAACATAAAACTGTAATGTAAACATTGAACTGACACTTGTATTATTGGTAATCAGCTGGTCAGCTGTTTTCTAAAGACTAAGTACATAGGTAACATTCTCCCCCCCTTATTTATAAACTTCATCTTGAAGAATAGTCCCTCAAGTAAGCAGGTTGATTTCTTTTATGACTTGAACGATGAAGGCTGAAGTCGGGAACCGGATCGGGTGTTATATTCATCTTTTGCTGAATTAGACTTGGAATCTGTAGGGGCTTGTTGGCTTGGCTGCCTTTAATTTGATTTCCAGTTTCCTCAAACCAATTTTTTTTACTTCTGTTTTCCTCATCGTACTCCGAGTTTCTGAATTACCTCTCCAAACTTCCATGGGTGTTTATTGTTAGGAGAGTATTCTTTTACAAGGACTCTCTCCCCCACATTGAATTTTCTTATTTTTACCGGGTTGTCTATGGGAGGATTGTTTGAAGGATGGTAGGGTCGAAGTGGGTCTAGTTTGATTCGAATTCTTCGATTCAGATATCTCTCAGCAGGTGACTGTCCATTTGAAAGTGGATTTTTCTTAAGGCTATTAAGTTCTTCCTCAACTTGGGACCTTAGAGCAAAAGCAGGGTTCCCACTCAAACTGAATTTTAAAATTCACGGCTCTTTCACGGTTTTTAAGGTCCGAAAATTACGAAATTTACGGTCTAAATATAGGAAAACATTTTGCCGCCCGCACAGTTTCACAGAGAATAACAGGGTGGGGGGGGGGGGGGTAGCGAGGGAAAACTCGGCAGACGCATAGCGCCGGCGGCGGCGGCGCCAGCACAACAGAGAAGTAATAATTTCTGTACCAATAGAATTAAACTGTGTAATATTTTAGGTAAAACAAACTATACTTGACGGAAAAATTATTTTAAATACAATGCAATTAAATAAATTATAACTATTTCACAAAATACAATGTGATTTTAACATTATTGATTACTTAAGAAAACAGAAAACATTGTACTGGCGATTGCGGAACACGCATGCAACTTAAATATTTTTTAATTTTTAACGCCATCCTCTCTTCTTTCCTTCCTTTCTTCCTGTCTTTCTGCTTTCTATCCGCCTACACAATGCGCAGAGTCCAGTGCGCACTGTCGCACTGTATGTTGCCATGACAACCGTGTGTCGTCATAGCAACGAGCCAATCACGCACTGCGTTTTAAGACAACAAACAGAGTTCGTGATTATCAACTCTCTAATCATCAAAAACTTGAAATATGATATATATAACACTTATTAAAATAATGTCGTGTTTATTTAAAAATTAATTGCAAGTTAGTAAATACACTTCAATTACATTTTTTTGTAAAATAGTTTTTTGCGAAAGTTGAAAGTAAAAACGTGATTAAAAATAATTCTTATTGCCAGTTTTGGACACCGGTTAGGCGCGCCGCTGCCTGGTTAATACGCCTCCGAATAAATCGTTGTTCTACTGTCCGTAAATGTTAGTTAATTGCACAACGTTGGTCGCCTGTAGGCATGTTTTCCAGCGGCCGAAGTTAGGGCCTTGTTGTCATTCAAACAGTGCAATGGGTAGTGAGTGATAAGTAGAGGTCTGCGGGTACCCGAAAATTCGGGTAGCTTCGGGTAAATACGTGAACCTGAGTGGTCGGGCGGGTCCGACACATCTCGGGCTTAATTCGGCGGGTTTTTATTACACGTCGGGTCAGGCGGGTACCTACTACCCGAAAGAAATCGGATTGATGATACCCGACACACTACCCGAAAGAAACCCGAAACTTTAAAAATGTTCAACAATAAATGATTCGCGCCAAGCTTCTGACTTACGGCGTCCACGCAATATTATAACGGAACGAACAAGGATGGTCGCGATTGCGATGTCAAACTTCGAAGCGATCTTCACTATACATCTCAGTCAGACAACCAGCTGTCCCCTTGCCGACTCAAAATTATCGTACTCTTACTGCTTAATATCGTATCCTCATATAACAACTTAAAAGGACCGTTGCTCCTTTTGACGCAATGAAATAGGCGTACAAACACTAAACAGCTTTGAATAAGGTTGAATTTCTAGCCGAGCTTATGATACGAGAAGTCTCATCGAGAAGATAACTTGTGTGATCTATTTTTGGTCACGTTAAACCGGAAGAGCGTGTCCTTCCAACGAAAAACGTACACAAACAATAATCCTGAGTGATAAGGAAAGGAGGTTGACAGGTGAAAAAATATTATCTCCAATTAGATGGAATTCGGAATTTCTGCTATATTTAGTTGACCTTGGAGAACGACAAAATGTACACCAGTCTATAGTTTGATCATAGAATTTCTCTTGAACGGCAAGAGATGAAAATTTCATTTTTGACTCAATCGATTTATACTAAAAATTAGACAAAAAATATTAGCCGTCAAATGTTGTTGTAGGACAAGTCGTTTAGATTTTCGCATATAGAAAACAAAATACGCAACAAAGACGATCGTTCTGGCGTCATTTTTAAAGAGTTTATTTATTGTCACAAACATCTTGAACGATGATACAAAAAACAGAAAATGATTAGAAACAAGCAGCGGAGACATCGATGCATTAATCGGTAGTTGAAAACCGATGAATCGTACAATAGAAGGAATGTAAAGAATAAGAAAACAAATTAATTAAGGAAGAAAGAAATTCACATATTTATTTGCCGCGCAAACGTAAACCAATGAGCGTGCGTCTTCAGCTATCTAGTCTTCTCTCTCTTCACCTTTCCATCCTTCCCTCCCCCCTCCAAGGCAACCGATCGCGTTCCGCCATTACCTCCCCAGTCTCCACCCCTCCTTCCACAGGCACAGTGGAATCTCAATCTCATTTTAGCAGGCCCTACCGTCTAGCCCTGTACGTACAATCTATGTCTTAAAGTACACAATTGCTGTCTTCGTCTTGGGACTGTGAATCATTTTTAATGTCTCTAATAAATTGATACAAATATTTCTCTATAATGTAATTAAAATATTGGCTATTTTAAAGTTGGCTGATTTTAAAGGTCTGATGAGGAAATTCACGGCTCTTTCCAGGTTTTTTCATGGTTTGCCAAATTCACGGCTTATTCACGGTTTTTAAGGTTTCACGGTTGAGTGGGAACCCTGAAAAGGAATATTGCGCTCTTTGGTATAAACAGGAGTAGCGTTCTCACGCAATTGAAATGACACCTTATGATTAGGTACGCAGCCGATCTTCTGTTCGAATACAGTTGAAAATTCTTAAAATAGTTCTTCAGTGGAAAAAGAGGCGTCAGAGAGATTAAAACAATTACCTTGTGTTACATTGGAGTCATCTATCTCTTGAAGACTTATCTGGAGATGCCGGATCCAAACTCGGCCTAGGACTGCTGGATGGCCATCAGGAACAATGTATAGGTCCTTGATTGAATTATATCCCTTATATGATACATTAATCGTAACCTTACCCATTGGTCGGAAGACATCATTGGTGTATGATCGAAAGTAAATGTTTGTGGGACTGAGTTGTACATTAAGTTTGAGACTTCTGAAATATTTCAGGGATGAGAGTAAATCCAGCTCCTGAATCTACTTCAAAATGTACAGTTTTTTGATTTATATTAACAGTGACAAAGTTTTTTCTGAATCTGATACGATTGAACGTTGATGATCAAAAATTTCAATTACCTCTTGTATATTTACTGGTATGACATCGGTTATTTGATTTAATCCTAGCAGGGAGTTATCAGAAGTAAAATCTATGTGTTTAGTTGAACTTGAACTGATTCGATCATTAGAATATTTATTTTTCATAAGGGAAGAAATACAGTCTTTAACCACATGACCATATTTTGAACAGGACGCACAGTGCAGTGAAGATTTGTTTGTCCTATATTCAGATGCTCGGTGGTTGTTTCGGCCACATCGAAAACAAACATTATCAATCCCTAGTCTGGAGTAGTCAGGCTTGGATTTCGAACGAGAATTGAAAACTGAGCTTTCGCGTTTGAAGTTCTGCCTGCGACTGCTGTTTGAATGACCTCTAGAGCGATTTATGTCTGCCTTTGAAAGTTTATTTAAGTCAACTTCGGTTGATTGTGAAGAGTTATGATTGTTTAGAATTTTTGTCTCTAATCTGGAAGCTTCCAAAGCTGTAGCCTTGGCTAGAATGTCTTTGAAGGAGGTTGTATCAAACTGTAATAGTTGTTCACGAATCCAATCATCTTTGAGCCCCCTGATGAATTGAGCTCTTAAGAACAAGTCTGAGACGGGAACTAGTTTTGTACATGGGCACTGAACTGTAAACTCACATTCTGAAAGGTTTTTCTGAAGTGAAGCGACATACCCAGGAATGGATTCATTTTGCTTTTGATATGTGATAAGAAAATTTTGTTGTGAAACAACAATATTTCTGTGTGGGGAAAGCATGCCACTGAAGGATTTGACAAATGTAGGGAAATCTAGGTTTTTAATAGGATTTTCAGGTCCTAAAAGGGCAGATAAGTTATTATATTGATTCTAGCCAATTTAAGTACACAGTAGTTGTGATTTTTCACTGTCATCAGAGATGTTTTTGACTGCAAGATACTTTTCAAAACGTTCTAAATAGTTTTTGAATTTTTTCTTTTTCGAATCATAGGTTTCAAATGCTTGAATATTACTCTCAGATGCATTTTCTTGTTGTTCTGGACGTTGAAGTGTCTCCGTGATTTTAGCAAGAGTAGAAGTTAATGCAGCTTGACTTTCTGTAAATGTCTTTAAAAAGATTGAAAATTGTTCTGTATTCATGTTAAATAATATTTGAATTTAGAAAACAAATAACTTTCACCGAGTCGCCAACTATTGTGGCTGTTGGAATAATGCACGCGTTTTGAATTGTAATAATTTATTAAAATACTTGAATGTACTAAATAATTAAAGCTTAGTAGACAAATAACAAACGTAAAACTGTAATGTAAACATTGAACTGACACTTGTATTATTGGTAATCAGCTGGTCAGCTGTTTTCTAAAGACTAAGGACATAACAAGATGCCAAATGGTAATCGTTGGTATTGAAATAATCCAAAAGGCGTGTTGATAACAGCCAACTTTTTGGCTTCTTCGTCAAGTTCTATCTGGAGGTATGCATCTGAGAGATCGACCTTTGAAAACCTCTTTCCACCCTTCAGTTTACAAAGAAGGTCTTCAAACCGTGGTATAGGATAGCGTTCTACATCAATCTGAGGATTAACTGTCACTTTGAAGTCGCCACACAAGCGAACCTTTCCATCAGGCTTTGAAACTACAACTACAGGGGCTCCCCACTGACTGAACTTTATTGGTTTGATTATTCCCAAACCTAGAAGTCTATCGATTACCATCTTGACCGCATCATGTTGAGCACAAGAAATAGGTCTTGGTATGAAAAATCGTGGTCTAGCTCCCTCTTTAAGATGGATGCTTTGAAGGTTTTGCAAGTACCTAAACCCGGTTCGAAAATTGATGCATGTTTTTTTGTAAGCTCTTTTATTTTATCATTCAATTTTGGATCATTTTCGGATTTTGCAGATAGCATATTGACAACATCAGAGTAGGGAGTTGATATAGTTACCCCAAAAGCATGAAACCATGGGGTTCCAAAAATATTATCACCTTTAGGAGAATTTGTCACAAGCAGTCTTAGTTGTCTGGTCTCAGATTTAATGTTTACATTTGCCATAAACCAACCTTTCAGAGGAACCTGGACACCACCGTAAGCTTTAAGAAACAAACTAGGTGGATTTAAAGGTGGTTTACCTAACTGTATGTATGTTTCGGGACCGATCATCGAGCATGTGGCACGAGAGTCGAGAGTCATTCGTATAGGCTTACCATTTATATGTACATCTATGTAATAACGAAAGTCTTCTTTCATTGTAGGTTGTGGAAGCGACTGAACTTCTTCCATTAAATTCACTGAATGGTTTGATTGAGAACAACACACTTTAGAAATATGTCCTACTTTACCACAGTTGTTACAAGTAGTCTTGTAAAAGCGACAGTTCTTTCTTTGGTGTGTAGAAAAACAAGAAGGACAAGACTTACGAAAATCTATATAATTAATACGCCAACACGAAATTTGTCTTATGAACTCCTCCGTCATTTTTAACCGATTTTGATCATTGACGGCTCATTGGAAAGAGCGTGTCCCGTAGATTTGCAAACTGGCCTTACATTTTCGAAAAAGTCCCTTGGGCTCTGCCCCATTGGCTTTTAAAGTTCTCATGTTATCCTTATGAAGAACATAATTGTTTACATTTTGATCAGCTGGATAATTTAATTGCTGTTATTTTTTAATTTGTGTAAACATAACCCTCAAGACGGATCGTGTTAGCATGATTGTGTTTTAAATTTGTCGCCATTTGAATTATCGCTCTGCTAGAGTAGCGCACGATTCCGTGCGCTCGGATCCACTAGTTAGGGATTAATTGTTCAAAGTGATCAGAACTGTCATCTAAAAAAACATTATGACTTAGCTTACCTGATGTTTTGTAAGGTGCATGATTATCCGACTGTCCTGATGTTGGAGATGAAGGACGTGGTAAAAATAAATGCCTCTTGGAACCACGTTTATGAGTCGAGTACACCTGCAGAACATTGGAGTTAGGTATGTCTTCACTGTCGGTTATTATCTGTTTTGCAGCCTGAGCAGTTTCAAATGTAAAAGCTATTTGTAGAACATCGTTTAGTGAAGGATTGGTCATTTGCAATGCTTGGGTACGGACAAAATCATGAGGTGTATAAAGAACTATAACGTCTCTAATATAGTCGTCAACTAGTGATTGATTGCAGTCAGGTTTTGTACAAATGAAGTTGTAAGATCGAGCAATCCCACGAAGCTCTATTGTCCAATCTGCATACGAATGTCCTGGTTTCATTACAGTTCTGAGAAAATTTGTATCGAGATGCTAATACATGTATTTTTGATGCAAAGTACACGTTCAGTTGATTTATGATGTCTGTATAAGGCTTACTTCCAACATCACTGCAACCAAACAGTTTTTGTAACAGGGTAAATACATCTGATCCTACCCAACTCAAGAAAAATGCACGTTTTTGATCATCAGATTCCACATTATAGGCTTTGAAGTGTTGATCAAGGCAAAGGCAGAATGATTCCCAATCTTCATTTGTTGAGAATGGCTGAAAGGATGGAACCATCTGTAGAAAAGCATCCTGTTTAGTGTTTTTATGTTTGCTGGTGTTTTCCTTGTCATTTAACAGTGTTTCAATTATCCTGTTTTGATTACATATGCATTTTTTTAGATGTTGTAAAAGCTCTTTATCCATTTTGCTCGTCGCCAATAAAAAAATCTTAGAAATTAAACAAGAAATAATGTACCATGATGTATTTGAATATAAAAATTACTAAGTAAACAAATAACAGAAACAATGTAGAAGACAACAGCTGATCATTTCAAGGATCCAGCATAGGCCTAGTTAACTCAGGAAAATACATGTCAAAAGTCCCTTTAAAAATATCAAAAAAATAAGCAAAAGCCTGTAATAGTTCACAAACA
Organism: Flexamia atlantica; assembly: GCA_035578135.1. NCBI lineage: Eukaryota > Metazoa > Arthropoda > Insecta > Hemiptera > Cicadellidae > Flexamia > Flexamia atlantica. The sequence continues at coordinate 189,750,663 of JAQJVK010000001.1, read as the reverse complement.
TTTACATTTAAATTTCATAAATGAACACCCATATAAATAAACAAACACACAGCTTAATAATTATTTGTATATAATATGTCAACCTAGTATATCACTCAGTTAATATAAATTATTTGATAATGTTATTTTCCTAAAATCATTCATTAATTTATTACCATCTACCATAAAAATTTTAGATAAGTTAAGTTAGATCAGCTGTATTCATAATTTAATATAATTTATATTTATGGGTCAGGGAACGCTATCTCAAATTATCTATTTTATATAGCATGTTTTTCAAAATTTGATCTCTAATAATTCAGTGAAGTGTTTACCAAAGACCAAGTTAGTGAACCATGTGTTACATTGTTAAAGTGAAAAGTGGAACCATTGTAAAGGACTCCAGCTTCTATTCCAGAGAGAGATGGCCAAGTGTTAACTTCATTGTACCTGGACCTCGTTCCAATTTTAAATTTCATCCCCCTTAATTAGTAGATTTTTTTTTTTGGTTAGCCAGCGGTAAACCTGATCTTAGTTGATTCCCCTTTAAGTGGCCAAATTTATCTATCTGAAGAAAAGTTCAGGGTGAAGAGATAAACTCTTGGTAAGACCAATCCAAAATTTACTTCACCAACCATTGTTGAAGAGGAACAGACTTTCAAACAAAGACTTGATTTAATTAAATATAAAAAGAGATCAGAATTGGCAATTTATATTATTATCAAAATTATTCATTCTATTTAAAAGTATTTATGATTGTGATATTCAAACAAATTAATTTTTCAATGTCATGCCCGCACGATTCCCAGAACCCTATGTGAAGAGATCATGCTTCTCAAGAACTGAGCTAATGCCCTTAAATTGTACCATATTAATCCAATTAGCATAAGTAATTTTATCTAACCCCATCCACTGTAATAATCCTTGTACGTCCCCCTAGAGTTCAATTTTGATATTCATATTTATTGTTATTGTTGAATAAATAATAGTTTTGTAACAGATTACCATTCTTTTATTTCAAATTTAAATATTAAATAGGCTAGTATCACACTAATTATAATGACGCCATCTTGAACAATAATAATTAATTAGAATTAAGAAGAAAATATAAGAGTCACTTACCTGTACTTATAATTAAAGATATTTATTTATTTATTTATATTTACAAACCAAAAAGGCTGAGTTGTAATTGGCGCCGCAACGTAAGGGCATTGACAATGAAAAGTTAATGATCGCAGACATTATTTGAGATAGCAAGAAGATAATTTTGTAGGAGATAGCCTAGATTAAGACTCATCTCACCTCATTTAGATATAAGTATAATATCCAATTTATTGTATAATAATCCTAATTGCGTGCTTACTACCTCAATATGGGCGACGAACATAAATACCATTTAAGATCAACCGACAAACCTAAAGTTTCAACGACGCAGTCCGAGCAGACAAGTTTTGTTTTATTCGGCAATAACACGGAACCAATAAATGTACACCGCGAATCGGACAGTGACCCGTCAGTGAACAAAGAAAACATTGTTTCGGTAGGCGACTCAAATAATTCCGACAACGCGAGTGATTCTAATAATGAGACAACAATTTCGGCCGTGAGTGAAATGTCAGAACGTTCCGCCATTTTGTCCCAGCCGGCGTCTCCCACTTCAACACCAACGCCAACCTCAATCAGTGCTACCACTACTTCCGCGGCGATTTCCCCCGCTACATCGTCATTGAGCGAAATATACCGAACGGAACAACCAATCAGAACGCTAGTTTCTTTGACGAGCGACACAAGTACCGTCCCTCCTGTGCTGATTCCAGACCATACTCGTACTGAATCAGCTGTCGACAGTGTCGACCCACTCGTACAAATAGCAGCGGCGATCAATGCACTTAGAACCGACATGAATGAAATTAAATCGAGCAATGCTGCGATTAAAACTGACATGAATGCGCTTAAAACCGAGTTAAGAAATGAAATTAAAGCCGATATGAACGCAATCAAATCTGATATTAAAATACAACATGCAAACTTAAGATCTGAATTTCAAAATCACTCTGCCCGGGTCGAAAATCAAATTCAGCAAATTCACAATGAACAGTCAAATCTTAAAACTGACATAAATCAACTTAAAATTCTTCAGGAAAATTTGGCTAAGGAAGTCGATCAAATTGATACTAAATTAGAACAAGGGGAATACAAAATCAGAGAAAATTTAATACAAGACCTCATTCAACATAAACAGGAGGTTAGTCAAATCATCGTATCAGAAAATTGTAAAACCCAATTAAAAATCACTGAACAAATTAAACAGATTCAATTAGAGACACACAGGGAGGTAGAAAACATTTGTAAGGAAAATTATACACAAATCAAAGAACAAGTAACAGCTGAAATCAACCAAGTCAAATTAGAACTGAACCCAAACATTAAATCCAATGAATACCAAATTGCGAAATTGGCTGAGTCCGTGGAGGCGTGTCATAAGAAAATATTAGAAATACCTACTACACCCAACATTCAAACAACACAAGCGCCCGTCCCTATTAATATTGTGTGTAACGGCAGATCGACATTAACACCGGAAATGACCCACCCAAAATTTAATGGAAAGACACATAATTCCCAGGAATTTCTAAACAAACTTAAGAAATATTATGAGAAAAACCTACAGTTAAATCCAGAAAATAATAGTGCGGAAAGCCTAGTTGATCTCATTGAAATGTGCCTAGAAGGACATGCCTCAAAGTGGTTCAATTTAATCAAAACTGATATTCACACATGGGATGATTTTCAACATATGTTTGAATCGAAATATTGGAACCGAGATATCCAAAGAGGCGTCAAACAACGGATCGAAAATGAACGATATCGGCCAAATGGTTATCTGAACCGATCAGAGTATTTTATAGAGCGGGTGTTGACCCTTAAATCGCTAAACCCTCCCCTGGACGAAAAAGAAATCCTCGATTGCCTATCAAACCACTTTGGAGACATAATCCAAGATGCCTATAGAGTTCAAAATATTCAGACGGTCTGCGATTTTGAAGCTCTACTCCAGAGAGAAGATCTGCGAGAACAAGCAAGGTCACCTAACCATCAAAGGAACGAAAACCATAAACATAAAAAGGAAAATACACCTGAGGAAAATCATGTAAATAGAAACCACCACCAACACGGTAGAAAAGGTCATAACCAACAATACAATGAAAGAAACACGGACAATCGAGCGTACACACCTAAGTACCACCCGTACAATCGGAGACATGAGAATCACCTCCACCACGATAATCGGTACCAAAGAGACGACCGACGCCATCGATTTGGAAACGATTACCGTGACCTAAGACAGTTTCCCAATCTACCATCAAACCAACCGCCGTCTGAAGAGAGAAGACCACTGCCTAGATACCACCCGACACAAGAACAAAACCAGGTGTGCGCTGCCATTATTGAGGAGAACGCAAACCTAGTGCCAGAGGAAAATAATCAGGATTTAAACTGAGAGGCACTGATGATGGTGGTGACCTCATTCTCCATGTAAATAGCTCAAATCAGAAGAACACATCTTCAGTGCAAAATAAGAAAGAAGTCGGACATAAGAGGTCAATTGAAATTGTAAATAATGTAAATAACATGCATAATGAATCAGATACCAATAGTTTAACTTTGAGCAATATTTATTGTGATCGGGAGTTTTTATTTGAAGAAGAAACAGAACAAAATACTCATACGACTATATCGCAAAAATGCCCCGAAATAAGAATAAAGATCAAAAGCAAAGAAGTTACAGCTCTCATTGATACAGGTTCTAACATTACATGTCTAGCAGAAGATTGGTACATATCAAATCGGAGTGAATTAGGAAAAATAGAAGAATTACCAGTAAATAATATGCACATTAGAACAGCAACCAATGAAAAATCCCGGAAAATTTCAAAAATCGTAATGATTCCTATTACCATTGGTCAACAAACTATATTAACACAAATGCTCGTAGTACCAAAACTAATACAATCAGTAATTATCGGGATAGATACACTTAGTGCCTGGAAGATGAAGATAAATTTTGAAAAGGGTGAAATGCATATGAATATTAGTGATACAGATTTAGTAATTCAATTCAATAACACAAATCGAGCTGGAATTTTATGCCATATAATCACTAATGATAAAAATGTGGATAATTTAGAAGATTACTGCTGCAATGAAGATCCATACGAAGAGTGTTATTATATTGAAGAAACAAACCCCAGAACATCATGTGAATTATCCCCTGAAATAATTACAGAATCCCTCAAAAATAATTTAAATCTAAATAGTATTCAAAAACAACAATTAACTGATTTGTTATTGGACTTTCAAGATGTATTCTCCGACCAACCTGGGTTATGTAACAAATACCAGCATGTATTAAGAGTCGAAAATCCTCAAAATTTTAAATGTCATACTTACCCAGTACCATTAGCACACCAAGACGCAGTCATGCGAGAAATAAGGGAAATGGAACGCCTAGGGATCATAGAGCGAAGCAACAGCACTTTTATAAACCCAATTATCCCGGTCGTCAAGAAAACTGGTGAAATAAGACTTTGTTTGGATGCTAGAAAAGCGAACGAAATTATTATTCCAGATTACGAATGTAATAGAAGTGTCAATGAATTATTAGCAAAATGTCAAGGTGCAAAATTTATCAGTAGTATCGATCTAACTTCATCATATTGGCAAGTTCCACTATCTGAAGAATCGAGAAAATACACAGCATTCCAGTTCCGAGGAAAGACCTACCACTACAAAGTTACACCATTTGGAATCAACACATCTCAGGCAGCATTAGTAAGGGCATTGGACAAAGTTTTCGATGAGGAAGTAGAAAAATTCACCTTAATTTATGTAGACGACATTTGTATAGTTTCACCCAACTTCCAAACACACTTAAAACATTTGAGGTATATTTTCAATAAATTAGCTGAAGCAAATATGACGATAAAGTTTTTAAAATCAAAATTTTGTCAAAGTTCAGTTCCGTTCTTGGGGTACACATTAACAGAAACCGGTTTGGAAATGGACCAGGAGCGGGTCAAACCAATCCTCGATTTCCCCACACCTAAAAATAGGACACAGTTAAAATCATTTTTGGGATGCATTAACTATTATAATAAATTTATTGACAAGTATTCAGAAACAATCCAACCCTTACTACGCCTCACCTCAAAGAAACAAAAATTTATCTGGACCGAAGAAGATGATAAAACTTTTCAAAGAGTTAAGAACCTATTTCTAAAAATGAATGTTCTTCACCATCCAGACCATACGAAGCCCTTCTACCTACAAACGGATGCATCAGATTTTTCGATAGGCGGACATTTATTTCAATACCGAGATAATGGAGACAAAGCAGCAATTATGTTTTTATCACGAACACTGCAGCCAGCAGAGCAAAGATATACGACCACTGAAAAAGAATTACTCGCCATCATCTATTGTTTACAGAAAACACGGTATATAATATTGGGCTCAAAATTAAACATCATAACTGACCATCATGCATTAACATTTCTAAAAACCTGTAAACTCTTGAATAATAGATTAACAAGGTGGGCATTGGCGATTCAAGAGTACAATTTCACGATCCATCACTGTAAAGGAGCCGATAATTCGACAGCCGACGCCCTGAGCAGAATAAGTTACCCAGTTGAAGAGAACCAGGAAACATCTCAGAGAGAATTAATTATCAATTATATTAGAAGAATTCCAGACCCTAGACTACAAGAAGATCTCCGAAACATTGGGAAATTACAGTCACAAGATCCCCGCCTTCAAGAGATTCGTCAAATATTATTAATACCCCAAGATACACCTGAACACACAAAAATCAAACAATCATATAAATTACACCAGGAAATACTATACCAAAAACACCTTAATAAATGGCTCATAGTAGTACCAGAAACCATCATAAATCGCCTTATTTGGGAGTGTCATTGCTACTACCTCCATTGCGGGTCTAAGAAATGTTTTGATTTACTCAGAGAATGTTTCATTTTCAAGAACATGAATCGAAGAATCCGGCAATACCTGGCATCCTGTGACTCGTGCCAACGGTGCAAAAATGATACTCATCCACCAAGAGGTTTCGCTCAAGGTATCAGTTGTAATCAGAAGAACGAACAGTTAGCTATCGACATTATAGGTCCTTTGCCGCCTGGCCGAGGAAATGTGAAATTCATGTTAATTGTCCTGGACATTTTCACTAAATTTATCAAATTATACCCAATGCAGCGTGCCACCACACAAACCATACTAAATAAATTGTTTAACCAACACTTTATAGAACATGGAATACCCCAGAGGATCCAAAGTGATAACGGTACGCAATTTAAGAGCCACAAATGGATAAGAAAGTTAGAAGAAAACAATATTATTCCAATATTTAACCCTGTGTACCATCCCCAATTTAATATGGCCGAAAGACCTATTAAAGAAGTGAAGCGCTGCTTAAGAACATACTGCTCAAGACAACACAGAAAATGGGCTCAGTGTATAACAGAAATTAATGAATACTTGAACGAAATTCCTCACGAAACTACAGGATTCAGTCCGAATGAACTACAGTTAGGAAGAAAAGATTTCAGGTTCTGGGAACGATATGTGGAAAACCCATTTTCAGAAGATGTCCCACTAGAACAGAAGATATTCCTCGCCTCCCAACGGATCCGAGAAAAGAAGGGAACACGAGCAAGAAGAGCTAACCGCGGTGTATTACCAACATTATTCAATTTAAACGATTTGGTATTGGTCAAAAATCATCAACTATCAAATGCAGCATTTGGAGAAACAGCCAAACTATTCGCCATATACGAAGGACCGTACCGCATCTCAAGTATCCTGGGACATTCGACTTATTTTGTACAAAAGTTAAATGAAGAACAAGAGTTTGGACCCTACCATGTAACTGCTCTTAGAAAATATATAACGCCAAACCGAGATCAACAATAAATACAGTGTAAATAGTGTTATTAACAGTTATATAAACATTTGGACAATACACGGACAACTAATTAAAAGTTGTAGATTAATTTGTTTATTTATGGATTGAGGGGATAAAAGACTCCAGTAAATATAAACAATAGTGTAATAAATGTTGAACAGTGAAACAAAATTTGAAATAAGTGAAGTGCGCGTGGACAGTATTAGGACCTGAAGTTATGATTGTAAATATTAGGTCATATAATCCATTTAGTTTTAAGAAATCATCATTTTAAATTATAAATAAATATTTTATCATTTAGTATAGTTTTGTAAATATTTGTTCCTATTATTATCGAGTTTTCATTAATTTCAATTCTTTAAATTAATTCAACTCTGAGGGGATATTGTAATAGTTCACAAACATTTACATTTAAATTTCATAAATGAACACCCATATAAATAAACAAACACACAGCTTAATAATTATTTGTATATAATATGTCAACCTAGTATATCACTCAGTTAATATAAATTATTTGATAATGTTATTTTCCTAAAATCATTCATTAATTTATTACCATCTACCATAAAAATTTTAGATAAGTTAAGTTAGATCAGCTGTATTCATAATTTAATATAATTTATATTTATGGGTCAGGGAACGCTATCTCAAATTATCTATTTTATATAGCATGTTTTTCAAAATTTGATCTCTAATAATTCAGTGAAGTGTTTACCAAAGACCAAGTTAGTGAACCATGTGTTACATTGTTAAAGTGAAAAGTGGAACCATTGTAAAGGACTCCAGCTTCTATTCCAGAGAGAGATGGCCAAGTGTTAACTTCATTGTACCTGGACCTCGTTCCAATTTTAAATTTCATCCCCCTTAATTAGTAGATTTTTTTTTTTTGGTTAGCCAGCGGTAAACCTGATCTTAGTTGATTCCCCTTTAAGTGGCCAAATTTATCTATCTGAAGAAAAGATCAGGGTGAAGAGATAAACTCTTGGTAAGACCAATCCAAAATTTACTTCACCAACCATTGTTGAAGAGGAACAGACTTTCAAACAAAGACTTGATTTAATTAAATATAAAAAGAGATCAGAATTGGCAATTTATATTATTATCAAAATTATTCATTCTATTTAAAAGTATTTATGATTGTGATATTCAAACAAATTAATTTTTCAATGTCATGCCCGCACGATTCCCAGAACCCTATGTGAAGAGATCATGCTTCTCAAGAACTGAGCTAATGCCCTTAAATTGTACCATATTAATCCAATTAGCATAAGTAATTTTATCTAACCCCATCCACTGTAATAATCCTTGTACGTCCCCCTAGAGTTCAATTTTGATATTCATATTTATTGTTATTGTTGAATAAATAATAGTTTTGTAACAGATTACCATTCTTTTATTTCAAATTTAAATATTAAATAGGCTAGTATCACACTAATTATAATGACGCCATCTTGAACAATAATAATTAATTAGAATTAAGAAGAAAATATAAGAGTCACTTACCTGTACTTATAATTAAAGATATTTATTTATTTATTTATATTTACAAACCAAAAAGGCTGAGTTGTAAGCCTTATTTGCTTTTGTGTATGTTTCGCGGGGACAAAAATAAATTGACTTTATCAAGACCGGCTGGTAGACGGATTACAAGAAGGTCGCTCGGAATGCCTTGACATGACGCCGGCTGGCATGACAAGGCGTTCTGGCCGGAAACGTCGACCATGAAAAACAGTTTGTTTTCCAGTATTTGTGTAACTTTTATGTGTTTTTATGTCCCCTTGACATCTGGAAGTTTAACACGTTAACTGCCACGCCGATCGGGTCAGCAACCGGAGTAGTGCAGCGTTTGACCGATTTGCCGACAGATGTCTCTGGGAGGCACCTAGCGGCACTCTGGGGAACTAACATGACGTAGTACATCCCAAGCCTTCTAGATGGCATTGCGGCAGTTTTCTAAACCTACCTAAAGTGACCCGACCGGGTTGGCATTGTTTCCTAGCAACATTTCTCATTATTAAAAATGATTTAATATCGTTGAATAAACCTAACATATCATTGTTCTTGAGTTTATCTTATCTGTTGTGTGCCCAAAAATGGTTTACAAAGCAATTTACTGGTATATAGCATTGGTTTCATAGGTTCTAATTTTGCTGTGTCGGCGCAATCGGGTCGGCATGTCAAAATATTATCGAATATTCCTTAAAAAAAATTAATGCCGACCCGATCGGTCACCAATTTTTTACAAGTATTTTTATTTATTTCGTTAAAATTCATCATAACTAACCTCAAATATTACAAAAAACATCACATAACTCGAATTTCAACAAAAAATGTGCATGGCACTACAGTAATCAGCACAAAAATATGCGTGGCAGCTAACGTGTTAACAGCAGGGACTACTACGGTGAGTGAATGTCCCAAAATATTTGAGAACAATAATCACCTCACCAAAAAATCATGTCATTCAGAAAGAATGCAAAATGTTAATAAAATTTTTAGAGCTGTTTTCAAAATGAGATTTAGGCTTCGGGTTCCTAGATGCGCATCGGATGCACTGCGTAAGCACGTCTAATTCGCAGGTCACTTGTCTTATGGAGATCTGTGTAAGTGATTTCCTAGCTGCATATTTAGCCGACTGCTTTCAGAGCAGTCAAAACCGCAGCACGCTGCGCATTAGGGATGGCCAGTGCAATAAAACCTTAATGTACTAAGATTATTTTTCTCTAATAAATCTGTCTCTCGAAATATTTACTTGACCCGAAGTTTTGCAAAATACACTACTTGAAAGTTCTATTCGAGTAGTTACTCCTACTTTATCCCAAAAATCGCTATGTTTCATACAATTTTCGGCCGTGTTCCCCCAATTTAAGCCTCTCTTTATCCACCACCATAAAAATGTTGATGTTTTACTTTGAAGTTGAACTTTTTTTATGAATATCGATACATTTAGTTTACCTATTTCTTCCTAGAGTTTAAGATTTTTTCTTATGCTCAATGAGCTTGAGTTTACTTTTTATTCTTAAACCTCTGAAAATGTGTTACATAAACTCAGTGTGTTATAAGTTTACAAGCAGTGGCGGATCCAAGGGGGGGCAAAGGGGGCAATTGTCCCCCCCCCCCCCGGGAATGAGGTATGTGTTTAAGAGTGTAGCTTCACGAAACTTGTGATCCGCCGCAAAAAACGATCGCGTGTATTTGCCGATCGCGAATAAATCCAGCTTTAAGAAACTCACGTTCGGCCGCAAAATGTATCGTGCATATTTGCCGATCGCGAATAAAAACGGCAAACATAGCTTTGCATAACTCGCAATCGGCCGCGATAAGAATCGCGCGTATTTGTTAGTCGCGGGTGAACGGCTTAATAAACTTTGCGAATTTCGTGAACGGCCACGAAATACAATAGCGCGTATCAGCCGATCACGGATAAATGGTCGATGTAGCTTTGCGGTATTCGCGATCGGCCGTGAAAAACGATCGCGAGTATTTGCCGAACGCTGATAAACGGTAAATGTAAAGCTGTTTAAGTCTTGGCCACGGACAAGAATGGTTGAAGGTTGAAGGGACTATTTTTTTATACATAGATCGTGATATTGAGATAAATGTTGGCAATCTAATCGAGCTTAAATCTAAGAAAGGAAAAAGAAGGCCCGACTTAGAACGTATTGTTTAGTTTAATGAGGATGTTTGATAAATGAGGATGTTTTTTGTCAAAAACACGAGTTTTCAGTTCAAATTTTCTCTAATTTTCCGGGGGAGGGCCCCCGCACCCCCCCCCCTCTGCTGGGGCCCCCAGACCACTCGGAAGGTTATCCTCGTAATCCTACTTGCCCCCCCCCCCCCCGATCTCATGCTCTGGATCCGCCACTGTTTACAAGTGCAATTGTAACCTGGTGTTTACATACTCAGGCTGAAATTTTAAAAAAATATTGAGGAAAGATATCAAGTTATGTTAAAGATGGTCTGAAATATCACCTGCTCATTTAAAACAGCTTTTCTTTTGACTCAGGAACACTTCCAAGTTGAACTTTAAGATATTACATTGTATTTTGTCAATAATTAACAATTTTTTATTATGATTATGTAAAAGTATAATAACAATTGACTCCTACTCTTCAAAATACTCAACTCAAAAAAAGTTTGAAACTCGTAAGTATATTTTAACACGTTCGCGGCGGCACAATTTTCTGTGTTCCTTGCCGCCATCCTAGTGCTCTGACTTGTAGTAACTGTAACTGCCACGCTTATCGTGGGAGCAGCACTGTCTCGTGCACAGAATGCAATTTGCTATTGAGCAGTGCTGTTAAAGTTTCAGATTTCAAGCTCACGAAATACAAATCGTGAGCGAAATACAAATTTCCCTTCATTGGAAATTAGTCTGAATATGGCCAATTTGATAACATCCAATATTAACAATTCATTAAAAAGACGGAAAAATTTATTTAATTCGTGGCCAAAAAATCTCTTGGCCACAGATCCTGGTTTAAAAATAAATCATACTGTAACAAGTTGCAGCTTGGGAGCGATTGCTCCCACCAGGATGGCATTAGGGTTCTGCATGGGAGAGATTGCTCCCATGTCGCCGCAAACGTGTTAAAACTCAACTTGACTTTATTTCAACATCACTACTCGCACACCCCTATTATCATCTAAATCATCTAATAAATTAGAGCACCATCTAGTAATCTCTTATGTCAACTTATGTTGTGCATGGCTGTGTGTAAACTACACAGTCTAGGAAACCACTGACCGGAGGCTGCTTTTTTGACCATCATAAAAGCCACAGTGCATCTAAGCCGCTGTGTTTCTATTACACGTCTAGGAAACCGTAGCAAGAATTGCTCATTTAAAGTACTAGGATCAATAACTATTACTATTGATTTAATAATTTCTAAAGTTGAAAACAAACAAATCCTACACTTGAAAATTTTAAAGTGAAATGAAACTAGCAGAGACATCACAGCTGATGCATGAAGCTATGGGCAAGTTTTTTAGTTATTGTCCCAGATGATTGAAGGAGAAAAGTAAAGGATAAATTTTCTGAGCAGGTATTTCTGAACTGCGGGTGTAGTACCTTCCAACACTTCTGTAACTGTAGGCCATGTCCTAGCTGCTTAAAGTCCACTGGCCATTGGACAAGTTTTTTTTGCTTAACTTTTATACTATGTAGACTATTGTCAATGATAACAGATTAGCAGTAATCTATAAATAATGTTGTGATTTATTGTGTTTTTACTATGTTTTCAGAACGAAGGATGCTCTGTTGCATCTCAAGAGACTGTGGAAAATAATCAAACCGCCCAAGAGGTATGTTTACAAAATAAAATACAAGTTTAACATTTCCATACATTTTTCTCTTGACTTGATGTTTTCTAGAGTGTAAAAAATCAAATGGAAAATGGAAAGTGTTGCTCAATAGTGAATTTCGCACCTAAGGCCAAAAATGAGGGTTTGTGGGCTTGAGATTGTGTTTCAAATTCTAGACGAATTCTCTGTGAACACTACTTTTTACCACACTACACAATGGAATAAACCCTATTTAAAATTTAAAGTCTGAATATTTATTACACACTTGAAAAAGAAACTTTGAGGCTATGAACAATGATACAACTTCTTTTCTATGGTTGCGAAGCAAAACCAGCAGTGAAAATCATATGATCGCCACTATCCAGGGCCGGATTTACGATTTTGCCGCCCATGGGCCCAAAGCATTTCGCCGCCCCTCCTTCCAAATGTGACAATTTGCCAGACGTAATCATAGGCGTAATTCGCGAGCGGGGGGGCACTTGCATTACATTAACAACACATCAATATTTGTGTTTGTGTATATGTCTGCTGATGCCGGCTGACGAAAGGCCTCACAAAATAAAATTAAACAAATATTGTGGTGTTTTTCAATGTTAAAATTTGATAACATCCAATATTAACAATTCATTAAAAAGACGGGAAAATTTTTATTTAATTTGTGGCCAAAAAATCTCTTGGTCGCATTGCCACGGTCTGAAATCCTCTCAATGGTTTCGCCGCGATAGCCTCATTATCGCCTTCTTTTTATCTCGGCCGTTTCATAGTCGAGGGTCTCTCTGTTAGCTTCTTCCCTATAGGAAGACTTTGCTAAAATTCGGGAAAAGTAATGAATTTAAACGTTTTGTCGGGAATTTCGACATTTTTTTTTTTTTTAGTTGAGTTAAAACTAAACTAAATATAGCTGTTTTCATCGTTGGTATTGTCATCGCGGCTGGCAAATCTCTCGATCTATTCACAACAAACATTTCGGTAATATGTTATTGTGGCTGGAAATTAGTCGTTTGCACCTCGGCCGGAAAATTGCCTGCTTGTATCGCCGCCGGCAGATCTCTCGGTCGCATTGCGGCCGACAAGTCTCGTTCTTTTCGCGTCCGACGCATATATTAGCCATATCGAGGCTGAAAAAATGGTCGTTTTTACAGCGGTTGGCACGCATGTATCTCCGTCGTTTCGTGGCCGACAATCGCTATTTTACAACCGCTCTTTTAAAGGAGGCATCATGACTGATATCACTGATCGTGCATTTTTTGAAATAGTCGGGAGGATTGGGAGGTCAAAGAAAAAGTCCGAAAAATATCATAAGCGGTCGTCAAACCAGTTAGTTGTATTGCATGAGAAAAATCTCGATCGTATTTTGAGACTAATGCCTCGATTTGCATCCGACGAATCTTGGTTGTATCACAAAACAAAACAAATCCTTAGGATTTTTAGCAATCGGCGAAATTCCCTCGGTCATTTCGCGGCAATAAAATATAATGGTTGTATTGTAGCCGGTAATCTCGGTTTTATCGTAGTGGACGTATTCGTTAAATCTCTTGGTGGTATCACAAGCGGATTGAACCTAGCTGTAAAACTGTCGGTAAAACTCTCAGACAATTCGTGGCCATCATTTTTCGCATAAATATTTTTTACAAATAAGAAACATATCGCCCCTCCCCGCCCCCTCATTCTTATGATCCGATTCCACCATTACCCCGAATAACGAACGACTCAGCGCCAGCGCCCAGTGCCCAGGCCAAAAAAATAAGCTTTCGCACCCCCCTCGCCTTGAGTACATTGACTGCCACCCTTTTGCACAGTATGACACATTACACAAAATAGAGTAGTCTGATGTGAAAAAATTATCTAATGTACTAAAAAACGTCTCAGCGGACTTTTTATAGTTTATATTAGTGTATGAATCTGAGAGAAAACTAAAACATTGCATAAAACTCTCTACATTATTTTAGTAAATTGTCAATTGGCCTTCAAAATTTGCCGCCCCTAGAAATTTGCCACCCTGGGCCCGGGCCCATGTGGCCCATGCCTAAATCCGGCCCTGCCACTAGCATGTCGTTGGAACATTTTGAATGTTGTACAGTTATGTGATGTTCATAAGTTGTTTCAAGCAAATAAACAGTCAGCTGACTTTTGGGCCACGGGCCAAAAATCGTCAGCCCTCTGCAGGGCAGGCTCAAGAGTTATAGGCGCCCTAGGCGAAAGTACTGTTTTGCATCCACCCCCCAGCCTCCTAACAGTTCAGTAAAAGGGTGCATTACTATCATAGCTAGAGAAAAAACTTATATATCATGGAAAAATTCAATAACTAAAACATTTGTGTTTTTAATGATTTTATTTAAACTAGTTGTACTGCGTCGAACCTTGATGGGTACAGAGGAAGCCTTCGACTCGAGGGCATAATTTTATGAGTTTAAATAATAAATTTTCCTCTGATGTTTAATTTGTTTTTCTAATTGATTCTATTACCCATTAGATTATCTAAATTATAAAATACTAGATTTATACACTATTTATATTTCCCCTATTTATATTTCCTATATATATTTTCATTATTTATATTTCCTATTTATATTTCCCCTTTTTCAGTTCAAGGCAAGGCTCTCTCCACCGACAAACAATCTCAGCCCCACACATGTACACAGACAGACAATGGGTAGTATCTGGGGAGTAACTACATTCCAATTAATTGTTTTAACTTTGTGAGATCTTTGTTAGCCATTGATCATTTTGTAGATTTAAATAGGCTTCGCAATTATTTTTACTTCCTTGTGTGGTTAATTTTTGATAAGTACTTGTGTACAAACGAAGCGAGAAGAGACTTGCAGTATCGTAGATAATATACTTTTGTTTATCTAATTCTTTATCAAGCTTATCAGGAGATAAAGGCATATTATTGTTGTATTGTTGAAAGAAAGATATACATTGATTCGTCCTATCATGAGATTTTTAGTATTGGTTAATTTTATAAGATGGATTTTTTTACTTAATTATTTATTACATTACATGTTTATTTTGAGAAAATTGTTTTATTTCATTAGCATCTATCACCACGATAAAACCGCCGATGGTACGTGTGCGTCAGTTACTTAAGGTCATTGCTGTCGAGGGGTTGATCAGTGCATGTCTCCCGATCAATTTTGCTTACTTTAAAGATAAATCATTAATTAGCCGAGAACAGACTTTTATTCACATTTTGTAATATAATGCTTTTTGAAACTTGTCAGTTTAAGTTATTTTTCCCTTGTTCACGAAGTTTCTTGTTTTAACCCTTTGACGTGGCAATTTTTTTACATTTCTCAATTTTTAATGGTAATATTTTTATTTTGTCTGTATTTGGTCGAATATTTTGGTTATGACCTTTGTGATTGTCAATATGTATTGACAATATTCTGCATTAATTAATAAAAAATAAAAAACCGTGTCCTCCTCTATACAAGGGTAAAAAGAAGCAAAAAAGGTGTCCACAGCAATCCCTATTAAACCTACAAATGCCGTCAACTTCCACCCAAGCCGGTCACCGTTTATTTTAGGTTGGCCCTCCCACCAGCTTTACCACACATTTGAAAGCCTAATAGGGATTGCTCATGGTGCGGGAATTGAACCCGCGCCGCAGCATATGTCCTCAACATCGACTCGTCAGTCAATGCCGCGCAGCACCGTCAGACCAGTGCTCGTTTAAGTCTTAAAATCTACGGCTCTAGCGACGATTCATCGAACCGATTGAGAAACAGGCCTAGTGGCAAATCAGTGAACTACTAGGCCAAGCTGTCAATAACAGCACCCGCGCGACCAAAACGGCGTATCCCCTTCAGTAAACCACGTTGAAGGGTTAAACGTAAATATTTATTGTAATTAAAAGAAACCTAATCAATGTAATTTTGTTATCTCCAAGGAAACCCTCAATCTCTGAAATGGAAAATTTTATTTAGGGTAAACCAGTGATTAATGAAAAACCTCACCGTCTTAATCCACCCAACTTACATTCAAATGTGAACAGGTGATTCGCCCGTATTTATTCATGGGCACATCAGTACTGTACAAATTTGCTTTCAATAAATGTTTTTTCATTAATTACGTAGAATTCCTGGTAGCCCACAACAACAATATTCAAACCGATTAATATGAAGACAAAATCACACTTTACATAGATTGTCAGTGTCATACGTATACACTCGTAAGTGTGATATTTGACTTTTTATGCTTGACTGCAAAATTATCTCAAAAACTGCTTTGAGTATTCCCTTGAAATTTTAAAAATTCTGGGACTTATTTCTAACTAAAAACGTGATTTGTGTTAGTTACACCGCAAGAAAAAAATCTAATGGCATAGATAATAAAAATAATAAGAAAGTTAAAACTAAATATATTTTTCATCATACCACCGCGTTAAACTACTGTTTCAAATACTCTCAGCTGTGATAGAAACTAACCGTTACCTGGTGGTCTTGTAAACTGTAATGAAAAAACTGGAAAAAGTACTAGTAATGTTAAGGAGTGTTTACAAACACACAAATATAAACATGGTTGATACAAATATGCCTGAATCTATATTAAAAAGAGCAAATGAATTATCATATGTTTTGTTAGTACACAACAGAAATGTAACCATTGATAACACTAACATAACCTCACTATTTTTTAACGTACTAACAAGTTTTAAAATATTAAATAAAAGGTGGTATGATGAAAAGTACCGTTCGGGACCCGTCCGAAAGTGCTATACTGGTACTCAATAGAAGGCTTCGCCTCGTAATTGAAACACTATCTCGTACCGATAACAGCCTCTTTCTGAACTAGTAACGAAATGTACTATAACATTGGACCTTATGGGTTTCCATACTATTAACAAAGAAAAAACAAAAAAGTCAGAAGTACTGTTATTTGTCAATTTCCAGCTCCAACATGATTTTACTGTACTTCATTTAATTGAAGACTGCACATTGAGCATTCAATAGACATGATACCAATTGAATTGAATTGAAAAATTATGCTCATATGAGGATTTATAGAATTGAGATAGAGTTGATTCATTGGAAAAAATATTAAAAAAATAATATTTTACTGAGTATAGGTACTTGGGGAGATTTAAATAATATATTATTTCTACAGTTTATCATATAAAAATAATATAATTAATGCACAACTCAATTGAAAAACTTTTAGGCAAGTTTAAGAACAATAATTTGCAAAGCAAAAACATACTACTTGCCAGCATTGGAAAAATGGTGGACTAAAGTGGAACGGTCTTGAAATTTAGTTGTTAAGATAGAAATAAACATATAGCCTAATAGTGATGTATAACGGCGAGGGCACCTAGAGAGTAGAGAATGTCGGATGCTTTAAATTGGTATGTTGTCGAAAGTTCGTAAGTTTGGAAGTTTTGGGTTTTCCACCTTTGAAGATAAGTTTATAGTTTAATGTGTTTAAAAAAGTAACAAGCAGAGCATGTTCTTGCCCAAATTATAAACTTATAATTTAGTAAAATATAAATGGGCTTTTAGCCTCCTTTCATGATTTTCCTTTCCAAAATAAAAGTGTTTTATTTGTGCCTTGTTTTTTGACAAATGGGCTGCTCAGCGCCCCTTTAGACGCTTCTCAGGCCCTGGCACCCTAGGCGGTCGCCTAGTTCGCCTATATGGTAGAGCCGGCCCTGGCCCTCTGATGGAAAAGAGCTTGTTTCTGCCATTTCTGCTCCAATATGACGTATGTAAAACAGGTGATCTGTAGTGTGGTGAAAATAAAGTTTTCATCATACCATCGCGTTAAACTACTGTTTCAAATACTCTCAGCTGTGATAGTAACTAACCGTTACCAGGTGGGTTGAGTAAACTGTAATGATAAAACTGGAAAAAGTACTAGTGATGTTAAGGAGTGTTTACAAACATGCAAATATAATCATGGTTGGTTCAAATATGCCTGAATCTATATTAAAACGAGCAAATGAATAATCATATGTTTAGTTAGTAAACAACAGAAATGATAACACTAATATAACCTCCAAAATTTTTAACGCACTAACAAGTTTTAAAATACTAAATAAAAGGTGGTATGATGAAAAGTACCGTTCGTGACTCGTCCGAAAGTGCTATACCGGTACTCGATAGAATTCAATTACGAGGCAAAGCCTCGTAATTTAAACACTATCTCGTACCGATAATAGCCACTTTCCGGACTAGTAACGAAATGTACTATTTTATATAAGGCTATGAAAGTTTGGTTTTTTCCTGGAATACTTTAAGAAGGAGGCTTCATTCCTTGCACGAGTATCCTGTTAATGGACACTTACAGTCATGAGTATTTTAACCCCTGAATTTAATTTCTACCAGAATAAAAATCACCAAAAATTGGTTCAACGTTGAAGTAGGTTAACATAAGATGGTTATCTTATCTTATTTTTTAAGTCAGTGGTTAGTTTTTAAGTATTCATACATTTTAATCGTCAATTTGTTTTATGATTTTAGGGTGAAGTAAATTATAAGAAAAACCATACCAACAGTGTTTCTTCGATCAAATCTGACATTCCTAGCCTGACAGTACCTAATACTGACATTCTTCACCCACAAATCGATGAGCTCATTGACTTAACTGATGAAAAAAAAATAGTGACCATAAAAATAAAAAAAGTAAGTATTTCGTATTATTTACTGTTATCCCAGTTTAATATTTTATTGAGTGCTGATTGTAGGTACTTTTAAGTAATTACTAGAGGATCCACAATCATTGAAGTTGGGTTATAAGAAACAACTGGAGTGTGTTAAATATTTGCCTCAGTTGAAAAAGGCAGATATTAGCATACATAATATACAATACAACCAACTACATACAAGAACATGATGAGAACTGGAAATATATTGATCTTAAATTGAAAGCCAAACAAGGAATAATTTGTTTTAGTACGTGTGGTTAGCATAAAAACCTTGCACTTTTTGATACAGCTTAGCCACTTGGTGAATGTATACAATATACCAGTAGAAGTATTTTTGTCCGAAGAACCAATCTTGAATTCGTGTAGAACACCCCCATATCAGCCATTAAAGATGGCCGCCACAAAACGCATAAATTGCCCCATAACTCGTGAAAGAGTAATCCGATCGGGATAAACTTTTTTTTGTTTGAAAGGTCTTTTATAAACTCAACTTTTTTGTATTTAACTTTTTTTTATAAATTTAATAGTTTTCTTTGTATATACGAAAAAACGCATTTTCCCATATAATTCCATGGGAAAGACAGATTTCTCAATAAAATGCATTTTAATTGATTTAAGAAGGCTAATTCCGGGTGGAATATCTTGAGTAGGCTAAAGACTTATGCATACTATGATTTTATGAATATTAATAAATTATTTTAGTAATAATGGTCTTTTACAGATTTTTTAACAGGCCATTTTTTAAATTTATTTTTATTTTTCCATTATTTTATTGAAAAACAATTTTTATCCAGCCCAAAAGTACATTAAATTATAGAAAATGTATTCAAAAATCGAATGCTATCGCTCAAAACAAGAAAATCCAATCATTTAACCTACTTATGAGGATTTGAAGGTGTCATTGACGTCCCATAGTAAGTATATGGCGGGGGAAATCGCGGGTACATTTTCAGCGATAAAATTACTACCCGTCGGTAGAATTGAGGAAAACTTTTTGGAAATGTCCGATTAAATCATTACTACAGTATACCAAAGAAAAATGATAAAAAAATCATCGAGAAACCATATTTAATGCGCTTTATATGATTTTCGTTTAAAACAACATGCTGCCGTGGCCGGCGCGTAGACGTAGTTCCATCAAACTCTCACAGAGCGCGCTCCTCTCGCTACCACGCTGAACCTGTCTATGGCTAGCGGAGTCCATGGGAAAGCTCAGACATCGCGCAACCGTTATGCTCGTTCTTTGCCGGCAACACTTTTAACATTGACCTCAGGTTAATTCCAACTGAAAAAAACCGAAAATTTAATTATAATCACTATTTATGAAACTTTAAAATTGATTCCTTTAGTAAATAAAATAAGCATTTCCGATATATAATTGAATTCGTTCAATTGATTTCACGAACAATTACAGGTTCTATATTAGAATGTTTATGAACAGTAAGAATATAAATTCTTCATATAGTAATGAAAATTAATTGGGTATTGCCTTTGTCGATCAGTAATTGTTTTGATTTCAAATATCTGAACACAAAATTAGATTAATATTTAAAGAAATCTTTAAATTATTTCTAAATCACCGTCTTCTACTTTAATTTTCGTACAGTATTACTCATTATGTTTAGTAAAATTATATTATTGGTTTAATATAAAAGCAAATAATTATATGCCTACCTTTACGATTCAGTACATGAGACTGTGGGGTTACTTATGTGAGACCGTTGCGTCATTGCGTTTTCTTGCTAGAAAAAAATACATTTGTAGTTTGTTAAATTTTTTTAACATTGCTAGCCCATTGTTATATGTTCTCTAAAATTAAGGAAAACTTGAATTATAATAGTGTAATTATGTATCAAAGGAGAGGGGGTTGTCTAACGGACAGCGAACCTACAAAACTAATAATGTACTCCTAGTATAAGGCCTGAACAGAACTGGTGATATTGCATAGGAGTTACAGATACACAATAACAAAATTCACTTAGGTCTTACGGGACTCAAAAGTTTTTATGGTAAACTACAGGAAAGCCCTTGAGTTTTAATTAGTTTGAAACCATTTCAAGTTTGTATTATTGTTGATGAATATCATATATGTAGTTTCGTAAGGAGATTTTTTGCGTCAAAATTGTGTGCGCCTGGCAAGTCGTATAAAGGTGGGCGAGGGCTCAAATTAAACGTCTATATTCCGTGACGACGGGAAAAATACTAAAATTGCTTTAAATTCACCTGGAAACGATAAATATCGTAAAATATCTGCAATTTAAAAACATTGAGAACTAAAATGTCTGCTTTGTTTATGTAAAACAATCGATGCTGATACTAGATTGAAAAACATGCGCTAGATTATGGTAGATCTAAAAGCCAGTTTGCCATGAAGGTATTTTGTAATAAAATAAATAAGGATTGCTTGAATTTCCCCTTATTAAGGGCTTAGCCCCTTCAAGCCACTAGTTATTTTTAAATTTACATTTTTACTTTCTCCCCCTATACATAGTATGTGGAGAAAGTATTGTTTTCGTTAAAATTTTCGAATTTGAGTTGTTAGTGGATATATTCGTTTTAGTGCTCCCTGAATCCAAAAAAGTGGTTTTCGGCGTGGTGTCTGTCTATCTGTCAGTGTGTGTGTGTGTGTGTGTGTGTGTGTGTGTGTGTGTGTGTGTGCGCGTGCGCGCGCGTGTGTGTGTGTGTGTGTGTGTGTGTGTGTGCGTGCGCACGTGTGTGTGTGTGGATGGATGTATGTGTGTCTGTGTGGATGTAAACAAAGCTAGAGACGACACCAGTGGTCCGATTTAAATGAAATTTGGCATGTAGGTGTAAATCCGTGGTATCTCCAGGCGTATCTTTCATTTTTTTTGAAGTTTTTATTTTTAACTGTATTTACCCCATAAAAACTCATATAAAATCACAAAAATCCAAATTTCTCAAAAACGGCTCTAACGATTTTGATCAAAATTTCATGGTTTTTAGTGCTTAAGATGACAAACAAAATGACACTACCAGCATGTCTGTAAAAATTCAGGTTCAGAAGTTATGGGGCTGCGATTATTGTGAACAACTATTGTCGATCTTTAAAAAGTAAAGATATACACAAATCATTTAAGATATTCATATATGAACAAGTTTACTGCATGAATGAAATTGCGTAATAAATAACGCTTATTAAAAGAAACTGATTTATTTACTGAACTTATTTATTGTTTAAATATTTAACAATTTATAAAAGATTTCTTAATGGTTAATCATTGGATAAGAAATAAGAAACATAAGAAATAAGTAAAACTTGGGATTTTTTCTAACTATTGTATATAAATATTCAAACATATCTACTTTATCAAAAGTATTTTAACCAGAATACTTATTTACACCAACAGAACTAAAGATTTTTACAAAGTTGTTTATGATGCCCATTACTATCTCATTATACACCACTGATTAGTTTGTATGTTCCCAAAATAGTATAGATACCATTCCTGTAACAACTTTCTGTTCAAAACGTGTAAACAAACTCAAACTAAATTTACAATATACGTTTACTTTAAATATATATTCTAGAATTAATTATTAAATTCTTGCCAAAAATACTATCGCTCATCATAACATCACTTTGTTTTCATAGAAAACGTCAACTGATCAATAATGATAATTTTAACTGCAAATCAACATGTGTTTGCGCTCTGGAAATCGGAAACAGGGTGTCCGTGCTAAGAATGAACAGGGGTACCAATCTGTAAGATCATAAAACCGAAATAAAAATCTGCGCACTCATGGAATTTATCACGTACGTACGTGTATTTAATTTTATAAACTAAAGTAACCTTTTTGTGTTAACCTTCTTAGCTATCCTTAAATTGTAAACAAGCAACATAATCACGTAGAGGATGCAAGGTCGAAAAAATTCAAGTTCCTGTGATAGGATTATTAATTAGGCGTAGGTTGTTACGGCAATACTAACTGACATAAAAAAGAAACGAAATATCGCAGTGGTTTTCACAATATTTTTGTTGAAAAAATGTATTAAAAAACTGTCTACCAAGAAAGGTCCTATTCCTCAAAATCGCTTTAAACCACTTTAAATGGTCAAATTGTTCTTAAGTCGCAACATAGTATGGCTGGGCTGAAATGGCGCAGTGACTGAGTGTCAAAGTTGTTATATTATGAACTACCTGGGTTTGATTCTCTACGAGAAACGTTAAGATTTTTATTGCCTTCAAAATTAACCTTAATGCAGATTAAATCACTTGCATTATGATAAGATTTTAGCTAGTTTTTTTTCGTAGCCACGGCACTGTCATATTTGACCTAATTTTTTTATAAAATCAAACAGTTTAATCTGTTATAAAATATGAATTTATAGTCACAGAGAATTCAGAATACTCATAAGTAATTCAACTGAATTTTATGGCTATCAAATATAGTGACTACTTTGGACTTATCGAACTGCAATAAGTTTTCCTGATTAAGATTCCTTTTATAAACTGTAGTCAATTTAAGTAATATAGTCACCTTAACATTTACTCCCAAATGGAATACTTTGAAAGTAATAAATAAATAAATAAATAAAAATGTCTTTATTCATCAAGCGCTTTTCAGTTACAACTGCTTTTCAAAATAACTTTTGTCAATACATATTATTCTAATCATACAAAAAAAAACAATAATATAGAGTAACAACAACAATTAAAATCTAACAATAACAGAACAACATAACAGTTAAACTAACTTAAATTCTCTTTAAAGTAAAATTATTGTGTTTCAAAATTTTTTTATTGGCAAGTGAGAGTAAAACTGATAATAACGGCAAATTATAACCTTTACTAAGTTTAATGTAAGTAAATAACAACCAATCTGGTACACTTTGCTGAAATATGATTCTAATTATACGTTTTAATAAAATGAAGACCATTTTGAAGGTAGATTTAACGTATTAATTTTATCTTGATAAAGAGATAAAATTAGTATTTATTTATATTTATGATGCAATAAAAATATTCGGTCATCTACATTGAAAATGGTCTCGACAAAGTTCGAAACATAAAGATAGAACAAATATTCTGGCATGGGTGCACAGTATGGTTTTTATATACTTACGTTGAAAAAAAAATTGCCATTCTTAAATTATGGGTTACATAAATATACAATATTCTTATAAAAATCCATACATCTCTTAAGAGAGACGCAATTAGGAATAAATCATTATGCTTAACATGATTTCTAATAGAGGCAAACGTACTGGCAGGCATATAATTGAATGCCAATTATTATTTTAATATTATTATTTATAAATTACTTTTTTGCTATCGGTATTAATCTGATGTCAATGTTAAAAGTGTTGCCGGCAAAGAACGAGCATAACGATTGCGCAATGTCTGAGCTTTCCCAAGGACTCCGCTAGCCATAGACAGGTTCAGCGTGGTAGCGAGAGGAGCGCGCTCTGTGAGAGTTTGATGGAACTACGTCTACGCGCCGGCCACGGCAGCATGTTGTTTTAAACGAAAATCATAAAAAGCGCATTAAATATGGTTTCTCGATGATTTTTTTATCATTTTTCTTTGGTATACTGTAGTAATAATTTAATCGGACATTTCCAAAAAGTTTTCCTCAATTCTACCGACGGGTAGTAATTTTATCGCTGAAAATGTACCCGCGATTTCCCCCGCCATATACTTACTATGGGACGTCAATGACACCTTCAAATCCTCATAAGTAGGTTAAATGATTGGATTTTCTTGTTTTGAGCGATAGCATTCGATTTTTGAATACATTTTCTATAATTTAATGTACTTTTGGGCTGGATGAAAAATGTTTTCCAATAAAATAATGGATAAATAAAAAAAATTTTAAAAATGGCCTGTTAAAAAATCTGTAAAAGGCCATTATTACTAAAATAATTTATTAATATTCATAAAATCATAGTATGCATAAGTCTTTAGCCTACTCAAGATATTCCACCCGGAATTAGCCTTCTTAAATCAATTAAAATGCATTTTATTGAGAAATCTGTCTTTCCCATGGAATTATATGGGAAAATGCGTTTTTTCGTATATACAAAGAAAACTATTAAGTTTATAAAAAAAATTAAATATAAAAAAGTTGAGTTTATAAAAGACCTTTCAAACAAAAAAAAGTTTATCACGATCGGATTACTCTTTCACGAGTTATGGGGCGATTTATGCATTTTGTGGCGGCCATCTTTAATGGCTGATATGGGGGTGTTCTACACGAATTCAAGGTTGGTTCTTCGGACAAAAATACTTCTACTGGTATCTTGTATACACTCACCAAGTGGCTAAGCTGTATCAAAAAGTGCAAGGTTTTGGTGGAAATCAACGCTAACCATACGTACTATTTGTTTTGTTTGGCTGTCTGACATTCACATCATATTCGTCGGAGCAAAATAAACCTTATCTCAAATAAAAACTTATAATTCACTGATTGTTCTCATACATCTATATATATAAAAGCCAAAAACGGTTGACTGACTGACTCACTGATCACAGTTTCTCAAAAACTACAAGGCTTTGGGCTATGAAACTTGGCACAAACATTCTATAAGGGCTCTAGATGCGTACTAAGAAAGGATTTTAAGATATTTGATCTCAAAAGGCTAAAATAGGGTATATTATAAAATTCAAAATGGCGGCCATTTTTAGTTTTCAAAGCTTATTTCCTAAAACATTGCAGGGCTTTGGGCCATGAATCTTGGCTCAAATATTCTTTATAGGCTCTAGATGCATACTAATGAATGATTTTAAAATGCTACCTCTTGAAAGGCTAAAATAAGATAAATTCAAAAATTTTTAATGGCGGCCTTTTTAGTTTTTAGAGCTATGATCAACAAATATCAATAGAAATTCTCTAGAATATTTTAAAGAGACAAAAAATAGGAATTCCATTTCCTAAAATAATAAATTGTACAACTTGCTTATCTTTTATTAAATATTTTTCAGATACCACATTTCTACGCTACTACTCGCTTTTTACGGATCACCCGAAGTAATCAAACTAAAGTATTGAGACTGCATAGACATATCATTACGTTATTTTTGATAGAATCCGGGTTTTTCGGAATTAAATTTTAGGAGGGTTTATGTGTTGGCCGAGAACGATTTAGGCTGTGTTCAATCAAATATACTATTTGTACCGAAAATTTTTGCCTGAAGATACTACAACCGTAATCCAATCTCCAACATGATTGAAAAAATTGGAGAATTAGGTGTCGTCATTTTTTGGCCTTCACATTAGTTTTATATACTTTCTAACAGTTTTTGGTATATTAATAAACATACTAAATTCTGATGTTAGGACTATAGAGTCCTCCTATTGCAGTATTTAAATTTGCGGCCTTTAAATTTGTGGTATTTACATCCGTTATACATCACAAGCCTCTTATTCTTTTATGCCAAATTTCCCTACAGGTTTTAGGGCAAAGGGCGGTGCAATGAAAGTTCTGAGTTTAAACCCCTGAAGTTGATTCAAACTATATGAAACACAATTTTGTAGGTTAAATTATAGATGAACAAGGACATGTCAGTATTCTTAAGGCTAAACTGAAAAATTAGATTATGTTAGCACATGGTAACATAACATTCATAACATTTGAGCGAAAAAGGAAAATTCATCATGAAAACGTACCATCTTCTCATGTCCATCTGAGATGCAACCTTAAGTTTGTAATCAAGCGCTTAAAAATGTATAGTTCAGATAAAATTATTTAACACGTTACAGTAGACCCCCTCTTAACCGACCTCGTTTTAACCGACGATCGGATTATCCGCCCTTGCTGGTCAGATATTAAAGATCGTTTTAACCGACCCTATTTTGACAACAGTTCGGTTTAACCGCCATTTCTAGGAATTGCGGCTTTCCATTCCCACATCCGTCGATGGGAACTTTATGCTCAACTCCACAGGTTGTTTGTTATAGGTTAAAATATTTTGAATACAGCATTCATTAATCTATTAAAACGTACAGTAGGTGCTTTTCAGAGCGCATAGTACGATAAACGTCTGAGTTTTCGTTTTCGCATCCGGAAACCATTATATAATTCATCAGTAGAGTAAAGAAATAACAAAAAAACACGCACGTTGTGTGTTTGTGTGGGTGGGGAAGAGGGGGTAGTCCACTCGAAGTCAAAAGTTTTTGCAATGGGTTTTTGTGACTTAAGTCTCCAGTAAGAAGCTATAAATCAACTGCCTAATCCGTAATAATGCAATGATTGCTTGTTTCTCATCACTAATTTTGACAATCATTACGTGAAATTTGTTAAAAATTTATGAACATGTTATTATAAGTGTCATTATAAAAAAATTCGCCTCGTCTACTATTTAGTTTATAAAATGTGACATTTATACAGTAAATATTTTGAAAAATAGGTTGGTAATTGTAGTTCATTTTCTAAATAATCCACAAACTGCTTGAGAATTATTTTAATGGAACCCTAAATTAATAGTGCTTTTATTTTAGGTGTTTAGAGGATTACCCGCTTTAACCGACCTTTTAAGCTATCCGACCTAGGTCCGGTCCCATCAGGGTCGGTTAAGAGGGGGTCTACTGTAACTGCCATGCCGACCCGATCGGGTCGGCATAGGTAGGTCGGGTGGAGCAACGTGCCGACCCAATCGGACCGACACCACGAGAATGTAAGGTTTCGCCATTTTGCCGCTAGATGCCTCCCACTGTCACCTAGCGGTGATCAAGCGTACTACAACAATAGAGTAGGGACGTCGCTACTAGATAGCGTTGGAGTTTAGATTCTGATGCTTCTACACGTGGCTCAGAAAATCCTTGAAGTTGGCCAAAATATATTGACCCGATCGGGTTGGCACGTTTTTTTTACAATGGTTTTCACATTACTTTCTGATAAATAATGTACCTTTTTCGTAAAAAATTAACAAAGTAAATGTTTTGCAAGTTTCATTTTATTCTAAAATTGTTTAGATATACTAATGACTTAGTTTTACTTTTTAATATTTTGTTAAAGTAAAAAAAACTTTTACTGAGTTTTTGTTGCTAGAATTGAAATAAAAACAATAAACTGTTGGAAAAATCTATATATTAATACGCAAGCGGTTTTCTTTTCACAGTCCAACCGCAATAACGGCTGGGCGGATTTCAACGTTTGAGGTATCAAATTAAAGGGATTTTTATGTAGATTTGCCAACAAGTCTCAGAATTTTAAAAAAGGGCGTAACTAAAGTATAGTAAAGGGCAGAAGTTTCGGAACAGTGGCGCTATTCATCGACATTTGAGCAAGTTCAGTTCACTTTGTTTACAATCTGAACATATGGTCAAGCTCTGAAATAGTTCTTTAGGTAAACCAAAGACTGCAGCACTTATAATTGACTTTTTGAAAAGAGCGGTTTTTATTTTCACAGCTGCTTTGGCTTCTAGAACGTGAAAACAAATTGTTTTCAACAGTTTTCTTTAAAAAAAATTACTTAGTTTAGGTTATGTTTTGAAGTGTTTTCAAAGGGATAAACAGTTACCAGTTTTACAATGTAGTTTACGATATCTCAATACATTCCAGCATAATGTTTTTTAAAGTTTTATTAACTTGAGCCGATTTATTTTTGGATTTTGTGTAGTTATAATGCCATTGATGGGAAGACGGACATTGACCGGTCGGAGGAGTCGGAGAGAACATGATCGTAACTGCTAGCATCACCCTCCCGATTTAACATTTAATTTGATGCTATTTTCAACTTCAGACTAATGAACTTAAAATGTTTTCATCGCGGTGGGTTGCATTTCAAGAGTGAAAAAACTGGTAGAGATACTGTGTCATTTTCGTGTTGTTGCCACAAAGGAGAGGTTTCATATAAAGACAGCCGTTCCCTATAATTTCTGGTTTGGCAATGATAATAAAAAATAAGGTGCAAGGGCAGTCCCTAAACAAAGGAGGTGATTGCTCATGGCGCCAGTGTTAGCTCTCGGTCAGCTACATGTTGCTATAAGCAGAGCTCGATCTTTTGCCGTTATTTAAATTACATTTTAACACAAGAGAACATGGGAAAATGCAGGTGTATCCCAAAAAATTATTTACCGGAAACTCCTGCGATAGATCAAATGAACTTTAAAAGTTTTAGTAATTTAACCATAGTTTTATCATTGAATTCAACCTTTTAATTAAACTTAAAAAGTATATAAGTAGGCTGTTTATTCCTTATAATTCTACTATATGATTTTTTTTGCTCAATTTCGAGCTACGTGTTATCTAGTGTAATTTATTGCCTTACCACAGTATTTATAACTAACATAAGCAACCAAGTCTTTTTATTTGTGGCAATTAATGGCTTCCAAATTCATATTTGAACAAGAATAGTAAAAAGAAAATAAAAAGCACCTAAAGTCTCCCAGTCCAATTCACTCAACAAAGGAATTCCTAGAAATCGATCTATTTCGCTTTCGTCCAGATCGCTCATTTTTTAAACTGTAAATTTGTAACCACAAGTAAAGTAAGTCACAATTGTTGATTCACAATGAAACACGGACGGTTGCACACTGCAGACTACGTAAAATACGCGGGAAACAGATAGAAAAAAGCAGGGTTGCCAATCGTGTTGGCAGTAGCAAATATGCGAGAAACGGTGAAAAAAATCTTGGTGCCAACCTTTTAGGCGGCAAAGGGTAGTATTGCCAACTGCGCGAAGTTAAATAGTAGGATGAATGAAAAATTGGGCGTGGACCGATCGGGTCGGCACTGATTTTTTCAAGCAATATTTTGCTTCAAATTTTTAGTGCCGACCCGATCGGTCCACGTTTTTTTATGGATAAAATCTATTTTTTTTTTATAAAACCCTTATAACTAAGCTAAACAAGTATAAAAACACATAGTAACTCAAAACAAAAATAATAATGTGTTTGGCAATACAGCAATCAGGCCAAAAATTGACGTGGCAGCTAACGTGTTAAATTGTCAGTCTATTTGGTAATTTGTAAAAGATGCGCATTACAAATGACTTATAAATTAACCAAACATTAACATTCCACAATGGTTATCATGTACAAAAAATATAGATAAAAATAATATTACAAACATTTTATTCACATAATTTAATGTGTGATTACTTTATGAAACGTAAACAATGCAATCATGTTTTGGCACAGATAGGAAACACAAAATATGAACTGGTGTTTAAGATGTAATTTTATTACGTTCAGCTGCAGAAAGTGCTCTACTGGCAAACATAATCAATCTTTCTTCACTATTGAGCCACGTACACCAAAGTCTTCTACTAAGTTTTCAACAAGTTGCGGCAATTAGTTGCTTTTTCTACAAAATGCAGTGACTAATTTCAGTCGTCAACTAGTGGAGAGACAATTTTTCCACTAAATTTTGGTTTCCTGTGAAGTGTTGTTAAAGATCAAAGAAAGTTGACAACTAAAAGTGGAAGACTAGTTGCTGCGCGCTTTGCGCAAGAAACTAGTGGAAAACTAGTTGAGAACTGCCCTCTACGCACGCCGGACATGACGTCGGCGGCGCCACCCCCGCACTCACCCCTGTTCCCTTCCCATGCTGTCATCGCACGCGGGTAGGTGTATACTGCAACTTGTCCAGGGTTTGATGTCCAGATGTACAATAATTAGGGATGGTCGGGAAAATTAAGTTCCCAATTTTCGGGCGGGATTTTTATTTACTTTGGGAAATTTTCGGGACGGGATCGTTTTAGCGATCGCAACTAAGCAGCGGGTGTAGCTTTGCAAAGCTCACTTGCTCACAAGCTTTCACTTGACCAGTAAAACTCATCTGTGAGTCAATAACCACACCTAAGACTTTGATTTGTTCACAAATAGGCAAGTTAACCTGATCCATTGTGACTAACAAGCTGTTCTTTTTCATATTTTCACCGAACTCAGAACTAACAAAGTGCATCACAGAACACTTCTGTGGGTTCAGTTGAAGCCCATGATTCTTCGACCACTCATTCACTTGCGAAAGGTCACTATTCATGCGCCTTACTGCCTCTACAACCTGTGAAGGGTGGTAAAATAAAGTTATTTGGCAATCATCCGCATAGGCATGCATTGAGCCGTAAACCAAAGTGTCCTCCATCCCAACTAAGTACAGATTGAATAATATCGGGCCAAGGCAACTACCCTGAGGTACACCCACCATCTTACCTTGAGGACAAGAAACCTGACCTTTCACTCTGCGTTCTTCCACCCAAATACGTGGTCATCCAGTCCAAAGCCAAACTGTCGAATCTGATGTACTTTAACTTAGAGATTAACATATCGTGGTTTACAGAATCAAATGCTTGCGTATAGTCCAACGCTGACATTATACTAAATTTGTTGTTATTTTTTGCTCTGAAAATTTCATCGGTCAGATTAAGCGATGAAGTACAAGTGCTATGATTCCTTCTGAAACCAGATTGGATAGGAGGCAAAATCTGTTCCTCATTCAAAAAGTGTGTAATCTGGTCAGCAACAACTTTCTCTAAAATTTTAGAGAGTACAGGTAATAATGACACTGGCCTATAATGCTTCTCCAGAGAAGCATTGTTCACTTTTGAAACGGGAATCACAATACTTTGTTTCCAACATGAAGGAAAACCCCAATTCCTAAAGACATGTTAATAATATGAGTGATTACATTGAGGCAATAAGGACTTAAACTTTTAATCATGTGGATAGAAACATTATCACTTCCAACAGCTGTGGAAGATATACTTTTTATTGCCCTTATTACCTGGCATTCCCTCACTTGAGAAAAACTGAAGCTTTTGCTTATATTCTCAGATATATTGCTATTGTAAAACTTTTGTAAATCTTGGCTAACACTATTACCAGTTCCCATTTTCGCAAAATAGGTATTCATATCATCAGGAGATAACATGCAACACTCCGTACTTTTTTGTTTCAAGACACCAGGTCCTTCCCTTCTTATTGACTTCCAAAATTGTTTGGAATCCTTGATTTTTACATAATTACTAAAGTACTTTTGTTTAGCACGTCTGATGGCATTATTCAATCTATTTCTTGCCTTACAATATAGCTCCCTAGAGGCTAGGGAATTCGCACTTGAACATTCTCTCTTGTACTTCTCTTTAATTTTTGTGAGAACTTCAATTTCTTCGTTTCTCCAGGCAGCTTTTCTTTTTGTAACTCTTTTCCTTACTATAGGGGCACACTCGTCAAAGATATTCAAGATCTCAGACGTAAGCTTGTTGGCAAACACTCTCCAAGCTTGCAACGTCCCTTTGCAATGTCCGGCTATACTCAGGGTGATGGGCGGGGTATTTCGTTTTCAATAGCAAAGTGTAGATTAGTGACCTTACCAAACTGGAGACCACCGATGTCTGTAGTTGCAGTTTAGGGCGCCACTCCGTTCCAGGTGCAGAGTATGAGGGCATCAACGGAGAACCAGCCCTCCCCAGGGGTTACACAGTAAGGCAGAATGTCAAAGGTTTACCCAAAATATTG
Source organism: Flexamia atlantica (assembly GCA_035578135.1). NCBI lineage: Eukaryota > Metazoa > Arthropoda > Insecta > Hemiptera > Cicadellidae > Flexamia > Flexamia atlantica. The sequence continues at coordinate 189,718,321 of JAQJVK010000001.1, read as the reverse complement.
ATTATTCATGCCAGGTTACATTATACAACACTTGACTAGAGCTATGGCAACTTAAGTAAAAGAATAGTAAATTTGATGGCATTGTCTCAGAGAACTACTAAGTTCCAACAATAATGTTATATTTGAATATCAAAATTAATAATCAAAGGCAAAAATTCAAGATTAAAAATTATAAGTTAAAAAGACAAGATCTATAAGTTAACTTGAGATTCAAAATTATAAAGAAAACTTAATTTGTTATCACTTGGTATGGTCAGAGGGGCATAACTAACTGACACAGATAACAGGAAACTTTCAATGAAACAACAACAATTGAGCTAGAAAATAATTCCCCTTTACTGAAGGAAGATTATCAATAATTCAATTCAGTCTCACATTAGGAAAGCTCATTTTGTAAATATTTTCAACTCACAATTAAACTTAGAAACCTTCCACCTAATATCTTTCAATAAATTCTCTTTCTTAATTATTAAGGCAAAATATGTGACATTTCACACCATTGTGACAAAATTGTAACATTAAAATTATAAACACATATTATATCCAAAGCTGATGGTGGCCACCCGCTGTCAAGCAAAATTATTCGACATAATCAGATCACAAATACACAAAATTATTATCTAAATATTTTCACTCCTTAACATCTACAATAATACAATATTTTGTTTCACTTATCGTCCGCAGCGAAGACACAAGAATACACCGGGTCCAAAGTCCAAAGTCTCTCAGCAGATAGGTCGGCAGATAGGAAGTGGGTGGTCAGGCCTGGGCTGGTCCGGAGTCGGTTGGTCGTGGTCCCAGCTCCATGGATCCGCTGACATAAACCCTACGAAATTCCTATCTCAATAGTATCACATAGTATTGGCCGGAATATTACTATCTTAACATTATGAAAGATTTTCCAAGATAAAGAATATTTATATTTTAATGATTACCGGTACTGAATTTCTGATTGTTTACTTCAGTCACAAAAAGTCACGTAACATTATCTATTCAAACATTCTGACCGTAACTATCGGAACAGAGATAAATAAGCAGATAGCTAAAATCAAAATTTAATTCACTTGTGTGATAAAATTCAGGTGATACAGGGATATCTCTTGGCGATGAATTGATAAAAGCTTAAGATGGTTTCATGTAAAACAGTTAATTATTATTCCTTGAAAATACATTATAATAACTCACAAATATATTATTTATAGATTTATACTTCGGACATTTAACAATATAATAGCCAAAAAAAAATTACGTACACTTTTACATTTAAAAAATATGATCGTAATATAAGCCCATCACACAAAACAAAAAAGGCCCGGCCCGGCACAAGGAGGCCTGGTTTACTCTAACAAAAAGTTGTAAAAAAAATATACAAGTAAGACACAAAACCTAAACTAAACTATATTTGTTGCAACCGAATAATAAAAGAATGTGACCACAATGGTATTTTAGTTCCACTTTCACTTCAATAATTCTTCTATTTCCTTTCTATTGTTTGCACCCTAGACTGATATTATTCAGTTAATAAAACAACCGCTAAATTAAACAACCGTAGCTCAACACATGACTCAGAAATCCATATTGTAAACATCTATCGTTGTAGAGATTAAATAATATCATTATCAGTTTGTAAACTTCTGGCTAAAATATAGCATTTTGATAAATAGCATTTAATTACAGTATTTCATAAACAAGTAGCACACAGATACGAAAACAGCAGTTCTCAATTTATCAGAATAATTAATTAATCATTTACTTATTATTTTCACTTATTATTTCTTATTAACTATCCAGAGCCTCTAGTATCTTTATTTGTTTACCAAATAGCCAACAAAACATTTAAATCTTTTTCACACAAATACAGGGTTATTTTATTTACTAGACAAATATTAAGTTTATGGGCTACTAATAAACAATTTACTAGGAAACATATTTTAAAATTTTATACTGGACACAAATTATAACAATTACTGAATATAAGAATCGATTGTTAAAAAAAATAGCCTAGATTACCTACATAAGAAAATTCTTTATTCACAGTTATTCATCTATTCATATTATTAAGTGGGTGACACGTTAAGTTAAATTGAATTTATTCAAATAAAATAATGTTTTATTCATATTATGAAACAAGAATAAATTATTTTCATATACAATTGAAAACAAGAATATGATTATTACTTTAGGCTATATTGAACCAAATAACCTACAATCTAACATTTTTGGGCTTTTCACTAAATTTATCATTTTACAAATAAAATTACATGACATGAAATGTGATTTTCCTGAAGGACTTTGCATGCATAATATACGGCTGTTTGCATAATTTGCATTAAAATTACTAATTCAGATGTGACTTCAATGGATCCAAAAACTTTCCAACAAGACTTATAATTCATATGAAATGTCTGCCTTACCTCAGGAAATAATATCCTCAGGATTTTATGAATATCCACGACGAGAAGAGGGTTGTCTTCCACAGCGACCAGCTCGTTGACGGCTCCAACTGCAATGGCGATCAGGTTACCAACGGCATTCACGGCCTTTCAAGGGGTTCATGTCAGAACCTGGCTAGGTCAGAGTCCAATAGCGGCAGGCACGGGTCACGTAAGCCGCAGCGCTAGCGAATTATCCTTGCGCCGGCAGAGGTCGAGCGGCAAGTGTATGTCATGGCCGTTACAAGAGTTTGGGGCAGTTGAAGGCGTCCCCTCAACTAGTTTAATTCAGATCGGTTGATCAGGCCGATATTCCCCGAAATTTTATTCAAGTAACGGGCACGTTACAAACACCCCCCAATTAGAAGGAAATTGCCTGCAATTTTCTCAATTAGACATAAGGCTTCAAGTCTTCCACGTGCCATGTCCCTATTTTCTTCCCTGATTGGTCCGTGAGCTCGTAGATAAGTTGGAGATCTTCTTGGTGATGGTGAAAGGTCCAAGATATTTTGGCGCCAACTTAGCGGAAAAGTTCTTCACTGCATCTGACTGTTGATAGTTTTTCTTCATGACCAGGTCGTTTACTCTAAACTCTTGATGTCTCCTGCGTAGATTATATCTTCCAACATTCTTCTGGTATGCTCTGTCCAACCTTTCTTGAACCTCTTCATAGATACTCATCAAGCCGCTCAGCTTCCTTCCGTAAACGCTGTTGTCGGTTACCACTTCGAGGACTCCTTCTTGGTCATCATCATCCTCCAGAACTAAGTTCAGTTCCCTTCCAAAATTTAGGTAGTTCGGGGTATAACCTGTAGCCTCATGCCGAGCAGAGCGAAGTGCAAAACCAATCTTTGGTAACTCTTTATCCCAGTGACGGTGATTGTCACTGACATACGCCCTCAACATATTCCCAATGGTCTTAATGACTCGTTTGGCAGGGTTAGATTGCGGATGTCTACTGGCGTTATATAACATCTTGACTTTGTACTCCTTAGACAGATCCTTTACCGGTTTTCCAATAAATTCTGCCCCATTATCGCAGATTAAATACTTTGGGATTCCCCACATCAAGAAGACATCTCGCTCAAGATGCTGAGCCACCGAGCTAGCGGTTGCAGCCCTCAGAGGAAACAATAAACAAAACTTAGTAAATGTGTCAACAACTACCAAGTTATACTTGAAACCAGACGTAGAGCGTGGGAATGGACCTAAAAGATCAGCAGCAGCCATAGTCCATGGTTTATCCACTACTCTGCGAGTACCCATCATACCAGCCGGTTTAAGTTGCTGAGTCTTGCATTGCATTTTCAAGTAACGGGCACGTTACAAGCTATCAATTCTGTTCATGGATGCCCAGTCTACGCTTGAAGCCAACGAGATGAAACGGGTCATATCAAACAATCTAAAATCCCTGTACGAAATGAATTCAATTCCTTTTGATTTTAAAGCTCGGAACGTCACAGAAAACTAACTTATGATCAGTCAGCTTCTTCCCGCTGCTTGTTACTATCAGTGATGTGTCGATCACTCCTACCTTATCCATGTCCATAATCTTATCAACAATGATATGATCGATTAGTGTTGATGACGTTTCCGTAACCCGGGTCGGCTCCTTTATTAACTGAATTAAGTTCAAAGATTCAAGAAGCCTACCCAAAAACCTACTGTCATTATTTTTTGAGTCAAGGAGATTGATGTTCAAGTCCCCAAGTAGTATTACTGAGTCCACAAGTGGAAGGGTGTCAATGAAAAGTGAGTACAACAAGGATCAGAGGCAACCATATGGTACATCTGGTGGTTTATATGCAAAACATACACATAGTTTTTGTGCCTTTATCTCAACTTTCAAACATAAGTAGTCAATTCTACTGTCAATGTCGTTAAGCTGTATTAGTTTGAACTTCCTGTCTGACTTAATAAAGGCTGCAACACCTCCTCCCAATTTACATTCACCTGGGTCACACTTCCTATCACTCCTTAGGAGTGTATAATCTGGCACTTCAAAACAATCCGACGTGATAGTTGAATTAAGCCATGTCTCTGATATACCAAGTATATCAAACTTAAAATCATCCACGACAGAGCAAAACTCCAAGAAACCAGTGTTCAAAGATCTTATATTAACATGCCCTATCCTGAAACTGTTGTTATTTCTCTTACTTCGTTTCCCGACTGAGTCTGTTGTGGCCCCTAGCAACCCCACCACTTGATTGCTGACCCTCATTGGAACTTTATGGACTATTACTGTTACTATCTATGGTCCTCTGTAAATTCGTCTCGTTGAAAATGCACTCATACATGAAATCTCCCATTTTGCGAGCACCTGCCCTATTCAGATGACGTCCATCCTGAGAAATGTGATAGCGCCTTATCACTGCGTTGCCATCAACAAAATTCACTTCAAAATTGCTACACATCAGATAAAGCTGATCATTAAAAAATGCAAGAGATGAGTGTTTAATATCCCTGCGACATATGATACTGCTCAAAATAAGTTTAGATTGAGGGAAGGAATGCCTTGCAGTACTCAATAGATCAGCCATTTCATGCAAAACCTCACGCTTGCCACAACCACCATTATAGCCAGGCCCTCCGTTGTAGCCATACCTCAGGTTGTTAGTCCCTACATGAAAATAAATGCACTTCAGTTGACTTGAAGCATACTTCATGAGTTTATCTTTGACTTGTCTAATTTTCGCCCCCGGATTGACATCAACTATAGCTCCATTTTCAGCACACTTTCTCCCAGAGAATCGCAAAAGAGAGTCCCCAATAACCAATGTATTCTCCATTTCAATTTTCCTATCATGAACCGCGCCCCTTTCTGAAGCACTGCCTTTTACATTGTGACTAATCTCTGTTTTGAAACTGCCCTTTTTGTTTTCTTTCTTATTTTAACATTTTTTACATTGTTCTTACTTAGTAAATTAGCACTATTCTTAACAGACCAAGACCCAGAAACTGTTTTAACCGAGTTAACATTCTTTGAGTCAGATGTATTTTCTAATTCTTGCAGCACACTGAAACTGTTTGTGCAGTTAACCTTAGGGGGCTCGGGAAAATGTTTCTTATTGAAATCAGCCTTACGTTTACGCTTACTCTGCATTAAATTCCATTTGTCATCAGGGTGTTCACACAGATCAGAACTATTTACATGCTTATTGAATAACTTAGCAACAATATGCTCCACACTAGTGGATAATTCAGTATACCGAGCTGAGTTATCAGCGGGTGTGTCATCATTACTTATCACTAACTCTTGCTCTTTTGGTGAGGGGGTGAAACTACCACACCTAAAACATTTGTACCAATCCAAAAATTGCAATTTGCACATAGACTCCCGCTTACAAAAACCATCATATATGAATTTGGTGTTTACTAAAACATTAAGTCCACATTCAAACGAGTTGTTTTGCTGGACGCAATCTATTTCTGTAAACAAACCACAACCAGGAAACAGCTTATCTGCCACTGCCTTAGCAGTAACTGAGTTTGTATTCTTAAGAGAATCAAGATGAAAAACATGCTTTGACTTAATATCAACGAGCAACAAGCTCCAATGAAAAACTCCGGAATCTACACCTTTGGTCATATTTGCTTGATTATTACAAACACATAAAAATGCGTAATCTGAGCTAAAAAATTACAGTTGCCCTAAGGTTTTGTTTACATCATCAGCATCACCATATTTAATCATTTGACTAGTACTTGGCCCTAGAAAAATAGTGTTTAACTTTGAATTGCCAGGATTGTTAGAAAAAGCTTGAAAATAACATTCCATAAGCGAATCATCTAAAAACCTACTATTTAGCCATGACTTTTTCTCTACATCTGTGACTTGAGCTTTTAACTTTGAAACAAGGTCCAATGCTTCTAACTTTTTTTGTGAAATAAGCTTTATTTGTATGTTCAAAGAGTCAATTTCTGTCTCTTTTTCATCTAGTTTCAATTTTAAGACATCGAAATCCCTTGTTAAATTGTCTACGCTAGTCTTAACCTTATCTAGATTAGATTTTAAAGCAATGTTTTCTCTTAGCATATTGTCTTTTTCTTCTGTTAATATTTCCTGAACATTAAAAGATTCATCAAGTTCAGAACGTCTCTGTGATTTCTCTTCCTCACACCTAAATTCAAGATTTGCTATTTGTATCTTTAATTCAGAAACCAAGCCCTCTAATTTATTAACACTTTCTGTTGACTTATCTAGCATAATAACTAATCGTGCCAAGTTTTCCTCTAAGTTTTGCATGTTACAATCAGGGTTATTAGCTGATACTTTTTTAAACTCTAAGCAAAAATCAGATACAAAGTTCGCGGTCGAGTCATCTAGATTGACAGCTTCAACCAACATGCTGTTAAGAGTACAGTTATTTGAGGTAGAGGTTGTTGACATGGCACGAGTCCGTAGCATGTTTAAAATAATCAGAAATAAAAATCCAAAAACCAAAATCAGCTAATTAAAATGCAGTACAAAAACACAACTGAAAAACAACAATTTATTTTAATAGTTGTTCAACATTATAAAATAAAATGCAATAGTTCTTCGAAGTATCCAGGCAGCGGAACGGCAAAGATGAACCCTGCGCCTTCAAGCGTCGAGCAAGCAGTATACAGCCCAGTCACGAGGATGCGTCGGTAAAATTGAAGGCACTGCAGAAATCCCTGTAGGGCTGACGAGTCGTTCGGAGCGTGCATAAAAATAATTGTCTATGCATGGCCAAAAAGTAGGAAAACTCCGTTTCACGCACTCTGTTAGCAACGCATGCAATCGAAGTACCTCCGCCAAAAAGTTGCAGAGCGCGATCGGGTCTCGAACCAGTGCCACTCCGGTGTCGTGATCACGCTCTAGCCCACTGAGCCACCACGACTTTAAAGATTGACGCACAGAGGTAGATCAAGCCTTTAGTTTCTGAAGTAATAAACGTTGGGTGACGTGTTGGGTTGTTTCTTGTGTGGACACAACACAGTGAGGTTAGAATGGTCACACTCAGTATTTCCTTACTCACTGTGCACTAGGAAAAATCTTTCACTTGTTGCTCTATTTTGGAGAGCAGCAACTTTTAGTCATCAACTTTTAGTTGTCAACAGGGCCGCCGAGAGGCCTTGTCAGCCAAGTCTGAAACTTGGGGCCCGGGCTCCGGAGGGGCCCGGGATGAGCGGATGTTTTTTTAGATTGAGAAAATATTGGCATTGACTTCTTGGAAATAAAATTTGGCCTGCATGTTAAAAAATCAAATGTCTAACTTTATCAGACAAATTACTTTGATAATACAAAACAGTATTTAGTTAAGGCAAAAGCGATTGTTTTGTCTGTACTATTGTATTTGCGGCTGACTGTACTGTACACTAGCTACGGCGGTGGCGGCCAACGAGTAGTGAGCTTGAGCGACTCATACCCCCCTCTTCATTCCTCTGCATTAAAATATATTTACAACGACTTTAATTATCCACGATAGTAAACAACAAGAGCGCAAGATAGTCTATGTTGCAACATAGACTACAATCCAATTGCAACTAATGCAGATGGCTGGAAAAACAATCGTGCGCATCGATCGTGAAAAAACGTAATAACTTTGAGAGTGGAACGAATGCAGAAGTTATGGGAAAGAGACGGATGAATAAAAAATCCAATAGAGCGGGATCGCTGATAATTTTAACTTTTTGATTTTAATCAGAGTAGACTATTTTGTGAGTCCGAGCGACCATTCAGCCTAAATTGGTTCGAATTTTTGTTTTTTTTTGGGGGGTTCGGATAATGTATGATGTTCTACCTCCAGGCTGCAAAAAAAACGCCTATTTTTAGAGACCTATTTTTCAACAATTTTCCGGGGGAGCACCCCCGGACCCTCCTTTCACTGGGGGGGGGGGGTCCCGGAGGGCCCGTGCGGTGTGCAGACTTAGGGCCCGACTTGGCTCTCGGCAGCCCTGGTTGTCAACTTTGGTGTAAACCCGCCTTTAGGCATTTTGTTTGACAGAATAGCTGATAAATCAACTGAACTTGTATCTGTAGCAAATAGTATGGGTATTTCTGGACAGTGGCGTAACTGACGCCAATGCAACCAATGCGGGGCGCAGGCCTTCAAGGGGCGCAGGCCTTCAAGGGGCGCAGGCTTTAGGGGGGCGCAAAAAACTTATATTCTGGAAAATATTTAGCAGAAAAATATGTTGAAGCAAATCTCCCTGTAGCTTACCGAAAATAAATGTAAAAAAATATTCGTAGTACTTCATTCCGTTACAGTCACAATAGCTTGGTGACTCTTTTGTTTACTATTATCGTTATCTCTTCGGCGTGACGGTGCACATCTGCGCTTATTGCGTTCTCATCACAAGGATAGACTGCTCTTATTTATCGTTGTTAGCTACAAAGATAGTCAGATAAAATCTTTCAGTATTATTTTGTAGCCACGACCACGTATCCCGTGTCCCTGTCAGTCGTTGTTGAACGATCGAGCGGTTCAGTAGTGTTATTTGTTTTATAACAATACAAAACAAATTTTGTCGGTGTATTTGTTATACAATTGAAATTAGTAGACCGTTTATTTGTGCGTTTTAGTGGATTTCGTTATGATATACTGAACAAAATGGACGGAAATAAAAGGCCTAGTGGTGCCGAGTTCCGAAAAAGGAAAAAAAGATGAAAAAGTGAAAAAACTACTAAAGATTGAAACGTTTTTAAAATAACGGGATTTTGCTGATACTTCTAAAAGTCAGTCGGGTGACGATGGTGTTGGCGAGAGTGAATGTGGGCGTGGGGGTAAAATATCCACGTCAGAAGAGATCGTCGCATTGAACTTTCTTGCCTATAACCAAAATTCAGAAGTCCACCAAAACGTGAGTAAGCCTACTGATTTAAATATTACATATATCGCTCCTTCTAAATATCAGCAACCGGCGTAAGTAGTACAGTATAAGAAAATACTGATAACATAGGTATAATTTGTAACGATGGTGGAGTAGAGAATACAGACATAGCTCTTTTCTCAGAAGATATTATGAATAAGATTAATTGAAATCTCCGATTTTGAACTCCGAACCGTGTAGACCTCAAGGGCCATTCCCTAAAGACATTAAAACAAATAGATCCTTTTCAAAAGATTATTATTTTTTCGAAACAAAAACTGGTCAAAAAATTTAGCGCTTTTGGGGGGGGGGGGGGGGGGCGGAGAATGAGTCAACTAATAGGGGCGCACGGGGAATACTTGCATTGGGGTGCAGTCAGACTAATTACGCCACTGGTTCTGGATTGTTCACTTGAAGAGCGAATCTTTTCTTAAAAGTCTATTCAAAGGTTGAAAGAGTGTTGATGCATCTTTTATAAATTTTGAATAGTATTGTACTAGCCCAAGGAAATGTCAAACTCCTTCAATGTTTGTTGGCCTTGGAGCATCTTGAATAGCCTTAACCTCTCCTAGAGATTTGCATGCCTGCCCCACTAATGACATGGCTGAGATATTGTACCTTTCTTTCTAAAAACTTGCACTCGTCAATGTTCACATGTAGATTCAAGAATCATGAGTTTCATTGTCGTTGACCTTTTTGTTTACAAAGGAATAGACATTGTCAATATACAAGCATTAAAATGCAATATTTTATAAAATAAAATAAAAAAACAAGATAATGACAGGTAAAGGGAATAAAATTATATAAAAAAACTTAATTATTAGTTATACATTAAAATTTTATACTTATATTTGTTTCTAGAAATTCTGGAATGTCATAAAAAGGATTGTTAATCAACCATTCACTTTTTTTTTATTTAAACACCTTGAAGGGAACAATTCTGGCTTGAACAGGCAATTTATCAAAGAAGCGCATACAGTTCAGCTTATGGCTAATACTACTTTTTTTTAACCCTCGAGCGGGCGCACGCGGAGTTTTCCTCCGCACGTGTTTTTTATGTTAAAATAAACAGACATAATGGGTGTCGGCCCCCCCCCCGGCCCAAACCTAAGAAATATATTATAAATTTAATGTGACTTTGGTGTGATGTATAAGCAATTATCTCGTATATCATAACATGACTTTATCTTATGATTTTTACAAACTATATTCATAGGCTTCGATACAGCCTAACCAAGAGCTGCTATTGCCATAATATGATCGAGAAATTTGCCAGTCGCTGTAAAACCAAAGCAAGGTCTTAACCAGATTTCACATATGAAACTTCCAACTTTTTTTCTGACCTTTCCCAACTATTTCAAAACAATTCCCGAACAGTGAAATCAGCCATGTTGCCTCCTAAAACGAATACTTGAGTCCAAAACCCAATCTATGTAAAGTGAAATACGATATTATTTTACGGCCGCAATGCGACTGAGAGATTTTTCGGCCGCGATATGTCCCAACATATTTAACAGCCGCAATGAGACCAAGAGATCTGCTGGTCAAAGAAACATAGCGATCTTTTGCGGCCGCGATATGACCGAGAGATTTGCTGGCCGTGGTATTTACGACCGCGATTTAACAGCAGCGATGCGACCGCGAAAGGTGTAATCGGCCATGAAAAAAGGAGAACGATAGTTGCAATGCGACATATATTTGTCAGCCGTGGTCTAAATGACAGATTTTTCGGCCGCAATGTGGTCAATAAATATGACGACCTCGAAAACAGCGAAATACCAGTCGGCAGTTAAACAACAAAGAAATATGCCTGCCAGCAACGACTTATTATCTGTTCAAAATATGGCCAATAGATGTGACGGCCGCGAAAAGAGCGAGAGACTTTGTCGTCCATAATGCGACCAAAATATCTGCCGGCCGCAAAACAAGCAGGCGATTTTCCGACCACGAAATGAGCGAGCGATTTTTCGGCCGCAGGACGAGTGAGCTATTCTCCATCCGCGAAACGAGCGAGCGGTTTTCTTGCCATCTAACAACGAGAAATGTGACGGTCACAAAAACAGAGACAGGCTTGACGGCCGCAATGCGACATATATTTTTCGGCAGTGATGCTACTAAGAGATTTGCCGGCCGCAAAACGAAAAATTTGACTTGAAATTAATTTTTTTTAAATTTTTACTTAATTGGAGCCAGCCAGTTGGGGCGCCGCTGGCGCCCCCTACTGGCTAGCGCCCGGGGCAGGCGCCCCCGCTGCCCCCCCTAGATCCGTCACTGAACCTTTGAAATTTTTAGAAGATCAGAAAAATAACCAATTTTTAAGGCTTTTTTTTAATACAGAAAGCTAATGGTTCACTTATTAAAGTAACAGTCTCTTTTTAGAACATAGTTTAAAAGCCAATAGAAATCCATGGTGTTGGAATTTGAGAATTTTTAAACTATTTTAACTATATCATTGGGTGACACCTCCCTCCAATCAAATGACAAATTTTCCTTCAAGCCTCCTAATAGATCAAATGCAGATTTATTTACCACATCAATGCTAGTTTCCAGATCCCTCACTTATATAGGGAAGGTAATGTTCCAGGTGTTTCTACGGGTTTTTAGTAAACAGGGGATTCCAGGAATTCAGGTCAATGATGCGGTCAGTCGGTGGGGAAGGCAGGTCAACGGTCTCTTGTTTGTTGATTCTGTCTCTTGTTGAATTCTCTAGTATTTTATTCCTTAATCTTTTAGATAATTTTTGAATAATTTTAAAAAATCGGATCCTGAAACTTCTGTCTAGTGATTTATGATGTTACTTTTTATTTTTTCTTTATATATATATATGTAAGTTTTCTAACAGATCTAATATTTGCCCTTTGTTTAACACATCGATTATTTCTAGTGTATCCTCGATCTTTCCATACTCATGGTTTTCTTGTAAAATGTGTAGGGCGTAATGGGATTGGGGCTCAATTTGTTTTGGGGAATAAAAATGTTCATTAAACCTTTTTCTAAAATTTCTTCCTGAAATGAAATGAAATGAAGTGAAATACATCTTTATTGTCACAAAAACATCTCATAAATCCAGCACAGCTGGCAAAACAGGTGACATTGTCAACTTAGCCTAAAACAGTAAAACTAATTTTAATTGTAAAAAAATAACTAAAGTTATTGTAAGTCTCTGCCATTATCATTTAAATATTCCGAAATGGAGTAGTAATTTTTTTCGAGAAGATGGATTTTTAACTTTGTTTTAAATTTGTCTAAATTAGTGATTTTCTGTAAACAAGCAGGCAGACTGTTGTAGAGCCTAATACCCATATAGTATTGTGAATTTTCATTTAGACAGAGGCGATGTCTTGGATACTGTAATTGATTTTTGAAACGTATTTTGTACTGATGATTGAATTATTTATCAATAAAATTTTGATAGTTGTGTTTTAATTAAATCAAAACTTAAAATATGTAAAGGCAAGGCAGTGTCAATATTTCATACTGCTTAAAATAATGGTCTGCATGAGGTTCTCTTGGGTAAGAAGGAAAAAATTCTTAAAAATTTCTTTTGAATTTTGAAGACCCTTTCGGCTTATGAGATTGAACCCCATAATTCAATGCCATATTGCAAATGAGAGAAGAATATCCCATAATAAACCATTAGCTTTGTTTTTAAATCAATTATGTTTCTTAAAACATACATTTGGAAACAAGCAGTATTTAACTTTTTTATTACCATATCAATGTGTGGTTTCCATGTCAGATTTTCATCAATCATTAAACCCAAAAATTTTCCTGTCTGTCCAATATATACTTTATTGCAGCTGAGGCATTTTAATTTATTCTAGTGGATTAAAGGGGCTTAAAGCCCCTCATGAGGGAAAATTCAAACGATCCTTTATTATAGTACAAAATACCTTCATAGCAAACTGAATCTACCTTATATTAATATCTAGCCTAGAACATGGTTTTCAATCAAGTATCAGCATCACATGTTTTATGTAAACAAAGCAGACGTTTTTAGATCCCAATGCTTTTTAGATGGCAGATATTTTACGTTATTTCTCGTTTTCTAGTGAATTTAAAGCAATTTCATTATTTTCCCCGCCAAAACGGAATAGAGACCTTTAATTTGAGCCCTCTCCCATCTTTCTACGACTTGCCAGACTCCCACAATTTTGACGCAAAGAATAGCCTTACGAAATTAAATATATGATGCTCCTGATTTAGTATTTTTGTCTTCTTTTTCCAATTCGGTATGTAGTTTCCTTTTAAGATTATTATTAGTCCTGTATGCAATCTTAACATTTTGTTTTTAAAATATTTTCGCAAGCTGGTATGTTTGAGGTCAGATGAACGTAAAACAAGCAAAATTTTTATTTGTACTGTCGTTTACTTCTTTGTTACACTTATGTTTTTTAATTTTCAAAATATCTGATTTCTGAAAACTGTTTCTTTGTGCTAATAATAAAATCGTATCGATTTCTTCTTTGTATGTTTTTTTGTACAGGGGAGTTGTTTAGCTCTGTGAATCATGCTCCGGAAGGCTGCCAATTTACGTTGTTGTGGGTGGTTTGAATCTTCGTTAATTAATACATCGGTATTAGTTGGTTTTCTGAAAACTTGAAATTTGAAGTTTGGTATTTCTTTTTTCAAGGTTATATCGAGGAAATTCAACTGTCCACTCGCTTCTTTTTCGATTGTAAATTTGAGGTTGTTATATTTTTAATTTAGAAATTTCAAAATATTTTCAAACATTTTTCTGGTTCTTTACTTTCTATTATGCATAAACAGTCGTCAACATAATTTTCGCCATAATTCTTTTTTAATTTATGTATTCATAATCATTTTATTCATAACAAATTTAAACTTCAGTATTCTTAAGATAATATATTAGCCTAATTTGTTCGGATTAATTTTAAAATTTAAGTTGTTTATTTTTGTTTCTGCCCGTACAGGTTTTTATTCGGCTACTCTTATCATAGTCTAACATGCATGCAGGTACAATAAAATAAATATACTGTACTACACTATACTAGTAAAAGCTATAACTAACGGACTTAGAACAAAACATTGTGACTAAAATAATAGTTAAAACAGTTGTGAAAATTGATTTATTGAAACAGTTACTTATTTGAAATTTAATTGTATAAGGATCATTTTTATTGAAATTCCTGGATAATCTAATTTTTTTTAATTCCAACAGTGATCAGCCTCAACTAGTTTGGATATCATGGGTTCAACCTTTTCTTGGTATGACTGTACATTGCATAAAATCTTTTGATTAGAGCTAGCTGTAATTTTTTACTGCCTCCTTGGTAAGGAACCCCAGACACCTGTCTTTTGAGGGGTTTTCCATACCCCCCTTCAGCCCCCGCCTCCGATGATTGTAACCCCCTGCCAAATCTTCTGAGGTATGCCCCATTAAGTGCTCATGGAGACTATGGACCTCCGTTAAAAGTAATTAGTGATCACTGGATTTAATAAATTATACGACTACTTATATGATTGCCAGAATTCAGGTTCGAAATTTTATTCGTTGTAAAATTATGAATTAAATTATGGATAAAAAAAAGTAGGTGTCAGATTTCTGATTTTTTAAGTTACCATGGAACCAAAGGGAGGCTGCAGCCCCCATAGCCCCCCTATGTATGCTCCCATGTTTTGACCCCAAAATCAATGTTCTGTGTTTTGTGGTTTAACTTATAACATTAAATACAAATGTACACCCACAATCTTTTCATATAGTAACAAATATTTACTCAAAGTTACTTAAATATTAATTAGGATTATTTAAGGAAGGATAGCAGGCTTACCTTAAAAAATATTATTCAAGGTGATAGAGTACACTAATAATTGAAACACAATTGGAATATTTCAGTGTCACTGACACCATTCTCAACCAGGAAGTAAATGCATTTGATTACTGGAAATTGTCCTTTTCAGTGTTGCCTAATGTGACCTAGAGTCCTATACCAATGATCTAACCTTAAATATTAATTAATTTTTTCCAGGTAGAGCCAGTAATTGTCATCGAAGATGATCTCCAAATAAAAACTGAAAAAATTGATATAAAACAAGAACCCAACACTACTGATGAAGTTACTATAATAAAAAAGGAGCAAGATGAATTTTCCACATCATTATGTCAAAGCAATGTGGAACCAGATAGAACCATGGTACAAAACTGTTAATCATTCTGGTATTAACAAGTTTTTTTTTGTACTTAGCAATATGAGGAAAATTTTCAAAAGGTTGGTGGTATTTCAATGCAGTGGTTACACTACGATGTTGAACTTGTCATAGCAGCTATTGTGATAAGATCTGAAAATTAATGCTGTGCTTAAAAGGTGTTTAGTATTTGCACAAATTTCACTAAAGAAATACATTTTTCATAATATTATCCTTTTCTTGAATGTTACAGGTAATTTTTGGAAATGATACAGAAGAAGGAGAAGTTATAGATGACAATAGGGAAATCCTTGAGACAAATATTGTTAAAATAAAGGAAGAACCAATGTCTTCAACCAAACCAGCTTTAAGTAATGTTGTGGTATGTAAAAGACAAAAATCTGCAGAGGTTGTGGTAAAAGTTAGTTTGAAAATAATCTTAATAGGTTTCTTGATCATTTTAATAGGTATTGATCACAAAGATTTAACACTTGCATCAACGTACAGACGCCATAAATAAAATGTGAAGTGTAATTATATTGCGAAATAACTTGGCCCAGTTTTTATTTTATATATATATATATATTAGTGTCCCGCTATTCCGAACTAATTGGGACCGACCCCGGTTCGTATTAGCGGGAAATCCGCGGAATCCCAATATAAAGATTGGCATTCGTTGATCACGGCCAATAGTTGTCGTCTTTGCTGGCCGAGATAGAGTAAAGAAAAAAAACTATTCTCAGTTCTGCGGCTGCGATAAACAGTTTGATTGTCATTTCACCAAATGTGCTTGGTGATCGTCATTTACGGCCGCAATTATGCAGTACAACTGCCCATTACACCCTATTTGGGCCTTTGCTTTACGATTATCACTAATGGCCACAATTAGGCAGAATAATTGCTAAATACACCCGATATGCTTTGCGATCGTCACTTATGGCTACAATTACACAGTGTGATTATAAACTACACAGGATTTGTGCTTTACAATTTTCACTGACAAAATTGTTTTTGACGATAAAGTATGTTCGGAATAGGCGGGTTTTTGGATTAGCGTGATTTGGAATAGCGGGACTCTACTGTATATACTACGGATAAATTAAGTACAGGACACTATGGACACTACATCCATAGTAGTGTTCATAGTGTCCATAGTGACAACCTATACATATACATATATATGCTTGTAAGACCCAAGAATGAAAAATTTGTTGTCGCACTGAAGTGGCGGTACGTCCCCGCAAGTGGTAGGCAAGAAACGGGAGCAGCAAAAATGAAACCTTAGCTCTGATCAATTTCATGTGAATAATTAATGCCTAGTTAATCTGATCCAAGCATTGCGGAATTTGTAAGATCGTGTGCGCATGTGCAAGACAGACCGATTTTGTAGTAGGCCTAACGTTACTGACTAATTTTACCCATTAGTTGGTCACATAGATTCTTTATCTAACCATGTGATTTACCTAACCATGTGATTTACCAGCTATTGTGCAAGCATTGTCTAAAACAATATGTTGGTCAAATCTCAAATTCTCAAAGAATATGCACGACAGGACATCGTCTTCTCAATTAACCATAAAGAGGCAAGAAAGATTCAGCGCCCGGCTAACAAAGCTCCCAAAATTGATTTGTCCCCATAACAATTGTCCCTGCCCTGGGTAGGCTTATGCCCAATATTGGCATCCCTCGCTTTTGCAAGCACCGTTTGCTTATCGGCTGTCCAGTCAATGTATATAGTGCATAGGGCTCATGTTATTCTCAAGAAGTGAGTTTACCAAAAATGGCTTACCCAAGACAAGTGCCAAGAAGCATTGATGGTTTCTGCTTACCTCAGGGTGTCTAAGCTTGCCTTGATGATGATCTCGAGCACGGCAGGTAGAGCGACACCCTTGGGGGCTTTTTCGGCGGCACATTGAATCTACTCACATGTATAGTAAAGCAGCCTTTAGGCAGGAATATGAATTCTGCTATTGCAGCAGACTTGTATACTTAGTGAATTAAAAAAAAGTTTTCTTCATACTGTCCGGAAAACAGCCTTTTTTAGTTCTCAAAATCGTACGCAAAATGATCGTTTTTGGATCACTTTGAATAGGAGTACTGAAAAAACATATGGTAAATTTTGCCGTACTCTAATGTCAAAATTTGTTTATGTTACGTTTGAAAGGTTGAACGATTTCTTAACTTGTGTTTGTAAACAACTAACAGATGTGTAAATGACGATGACTATTTTGGATAACCTCAAAATTATGTAGTCTAATTTTTTAACGATTAAATGGTTATTTATACATAATGATGAAAATTGTTGTTCATCACACGGAGCAAAAGTGTCTCCTTGCTACTCGATCGCATTTCCAAGCTCGGCTGCGCCTCGCCTGTGAATTACGATCTCGTACCAAAAAGAGCCACTTTCCCTCCTAGTGATGAAAACTACTATTTTCTGTTTCATGAAAGTATATATGTAGCAGAACATAGAACGTGCCTCAAAATAGTATTTAATGGAAAAACAATTTTTCGAATTTAAAGTATATCTTGAACAGTAAAATGACAAAACCTGCCCAGCATCTTTGAAAATGCTGTAAGTCAAATAAATACTTTACAGTAGCACGCTCTACCTCTTTCGTTTATAGTTGTTATAAAGGAGACAGTTTTTTATGTATTTCTAGTCGGTGGTTTATTTTATCTTCTATTCCTGATAGCTGTGTTTTATCATCCTACTACATCTCTTGCTTTTATGTCAGTGCTCCAGTACAATTTTAGAGCTTTTTTTACAATGCGGCATGAGTAACATCAACTTGAAGAAGCAATACGGTTCATCTGCATTTGTAACTTTCCAACGTTTCAATTTAGAAAAGTCTTTACAAACATTACCCTGAGCAATACTTAATAGTTTCAGCTGCAATGTGAGAGACTAAGTCGTAATAAAGTATCTCATGAAAGAAATCTACCTCTTTACCGTCAAAAACTTCCAAATCAATCATTAAGCCTGACCGGGAACCATCAAAACTCAAGATTTTGGGGTTGAAATTAGTTTTATGACTCCATTTGCAGGTTGAACACACATTAGTGGGATTGTTATTAGCCTGAGATAAGTAAGGTATTAGAAGTGGTTTTCCGGGAACTGGCTTACAATTTAAATTGTGATGTGGAAAGTGAAAAGGGACCTCAAGTCACTGGAGTAAATTTTAAAGTACAGGCATTTTAGTCAAATTGGGTCAAAAATATTGATTTTCAGGTTTCAACTGAATATGATTCTTTATTATTTCCTGTACATGTTCATCCAATAAGAACATATTACATATTATAGCGATAAGAATCTGAGAAGGATTAAAAAATATTAGATTTAGCAGTCTATGTCATGCATACGGAAATGGACCTTTAGTTGCGCAAATGGAAAATAGGCCGGCGACATTAGGTCCCTTTTCCCTAGTGCCAAGGCTAGCAATGACTGAGTAGTAAGAGTCATCAGAAAACTACACCCCTGGCATCTTTTGACACAAGAGTTATCTACTTATTGAGTTAATTATTGTTAAAGAATATTTTAAGTCCAAAAATCACTGTCTCAATAGTGTATTTCTCTTCATTCCACAGTATTCTTCTGTCTTCTGACTTGAGGTCCCTTTTCCAACTTCT
This sequence comes from Flexamia atlantica, assembly GCA_035578135.1. Classification (NCBI taxonomy): domain Eukaryota; kingdom Metazoa; phylum Arthropoda; class Insecta; order Hemiptera; family Cicadellidae; genus Flexamia; species Flexamia atlantica. The sequence continues at coordinate 189,699,272 of JAQJVK010000001.1, read as the reverse complement.
CACTTTCTCATTAATTTTAACAATGAAATTTTAAATGTATCACGTCTTTTTAGTTTAGATTTAAAGATCTAGTTTTCAACTTTATTTTGATACCTGATTCATTTCTTAAATATTAATAATAAATATTCTGTGAATGTTTGAAGTTTTGGGCCTTGATTTCCTAAAATACCCGTTTTGATTAGTTGAAATTCAGATGCCAATAATTCAAAAGACAAAAAAATCGTAGCACTATAAATTATATGTCAAATTGTACCCAATTTAATGCTGAATTTCAGGATGTTAATACAACTCAAAACCGGAAAACTCCGACTTGAAGTCCCTTTTTACTTTCCGCATTACAATTAAACTTGCTTGTAGAAGTTATGGATGACAATAGGTAAATCCTTGAGGCAAATATTATTAAAATAACGGAAGAACCGACGTCTTCAACCAAACCAGCTTTAAGTAATGCTGGCCAGTACTTAAACTGGTTTTTGGACATTTGCATTCTCAAGTTAATGGTATTATTATTGTGGTCATATATTGATAGTTATATCAAAAATATCACTATCGTTTTGCTCATCGTTGGTCAGATTAAGATCATTCTCATCACTATCGTCCCCACTGCGGGTTGTTTGATCGTTCATACAACTGTCAGCATTGGTATCAGTACTTATGTTTTCTTGTAAGGAATCAAACATCAACGTGTCACAACATCTTCATCTTCACTCCCAACCATAACCTCTCCATCCAATCGGATGGAGAGGTTATGGCGATCGCCATATGACACTTAAATTGTCTGACATTTGATCACCCTCACTCATATCAAAAATACAATCCCTGATTTCGTCACTTCTTATAAGTTTATCAATGCCTCGACTCATTTGTCATATGTGAGGTGGAAAGCGAAAAGGGACCTCTTGTCGGCAAAGACAAATTTTCAGTACGGCCGATATAACTGATTAGGGTCAAAAATATCTAAATTCGGATCTCTATCGATTGTTATACCTCATTTATCATATAACAGGCCTGTATTGGTTAAAATATCGAATCAAAGTTATGAAAGGTCAAAATAAATCATTTTGTTAGCCTCTGCATGGCTTGAGAAAAGGGACCTCTTGTCGCTCAATGTATTTTCGCCATAACGACAATAGGTCCCATTTCCAACATGCACTTCATAAGCAGACTTTGGTCCAAAGAATGAACTCTCCTGAATTCTAGCAGAATTTTAGAGAACTAAAACGAAGTTTGGCGTTCAAATTTCTCACCAATTTCATACAGTACCGACAAGAGGTCCCTTTTTATAAACTATATTTTGGATACTAAACTTTGTCTTTTCAAGAGACTATTTATGCGTAGGTTAGTAATAGTTATTTCTATTGTAATAAATGAGCAATCAATTATATATTATTGCTCCTTGAATGCCTCAATGATGAGCAAAATTGAATATAAACAGGGTAATTTTATTACAAAAGTTAGTGTTGGGAATTTTTGTTTTTGTGGCTGCAGCACTGATAGCGATGCAGCCTGTCAGGTGAACTAGTGACATCGCACTGGAGTAGGTGATGTCTTATCAGTGCGGGTTCTACGGTTATTTGAGGATAAAAAACTTTATAAAACAATGAGATAACAGTAAAATATTCAGTTTTAAAAAGGGAACTCTTGTCATTAGGGAGAATAACATAGGGCTGACAAGAGGTCCCTTTTCTGAATACGACTTTTTACAACATGCTTCGATAAAAATATTAGTTTCCTGAAAACTACTGTGAGTTAAGACAAAAATTGGTATTCCCTTGAAATAAGACCTTATAAGCTTTCTTTTGATGCCAAAATCATTTCTTAATTACAAAAAGTATAGGTTTTATGCTTATTTGAAATTTTCAAATAGATTTTTCTCAAAATGACCCGTTTCCCTCATGAAATTTCAATCCCTACAGAATCTGGTCATTGTAACATATCTCGACTGTAGCAAACCCCACTGGTACAGTAGAGTCCCGCAAACCCGGACTTCGATAACCCGGAATTCTGGATAACTCGGAAAGTCTGCCAGAGCAATAAAGTGCATTGAGATTCAAGGCCAGAGCACGCATTGTGACACATTTAAAACAGTTTTAGTTTTTTTTAAGTTTTTTTTGTAACTAATATAGTTTTTTATATTTTTTACTATGCAATAAATAAATGATTTCCTATAGAAATAACAGAAACTATTCTTATTTTTTCTTATTTTTACTCATTTTCCGATAACTCGGAATTTTCACAAACCCGGACACCGTTCGGTCCACATTAGTCCGGGTTTGTGGGACTCTACTGTAGAATTATTTCCCCTGCATAAGTTTTCAAAGGAAGTTTAGTTTCATTAAAGGTTTTCCCTAGAAACAACCTTTTAAAGAGATTCAACAATATCGTACTCACCGCTGCTCCAGTGTCTAATTCAAAAGAAATGTTCACATCATCAATGATGCATTCTAACATGAATTTTCCAGGTCTATCAACCATTTCAGCTTTATATGCATCATCAGATATTCTTGATAAAGCATTTGATGCCTTACCTCCAACTGTTAATATGTACATGAAGTATTGATTGTCATCCTCTTCTTCCTCTTGAGTGTCTCTCGATGCCTCTTCAGTTTGTTGCATATTTTGCTTTTTCCGTCTGCATATCCGGTGAAAATGTCCCCTTTTTTGACAGTTCCAACATGTCACACTTTTTTTTTTTTTTTTTTTTTTAAAGAGGGCCATGGTGTTGCAATGCAGCAGAATCACCTTATTGTGCACCCTCAGACACAGGTCTTCACTCTCCATCAAATTCCAGGTCCTTAACAAACCTTGAGATCCTCTTGACGAAGATTACCTGTTCTCGCAGCATTTCCTTAGAATAAAATTTCGTAGAGCCGCGGCTGGGAATTGAACCAGCGCAATTCGTCATCAGCCGGGAATTCGTCATCAGCGCAGGCCCGCCGCGCAGCCGATCTAGGACTGCCAACATTGTGACTAACATCTGTCAAACTGGTTGTCAGCTACGCTATGCCTACACTCACGCCGAATTCTCTCAGCGCCTTCAATTCTGGTGACGCAGCCTCAAGACGAGCCTGTACTGTTGTTTGCGTAACACTTGCGCTCTACGGCGCCACGTCCACGCTGCGCTGGTTTATCTAAACGCCTTCAATCTTGGCAACGCAACCTCAAGACATCACTGAACTGCTTTTGCTTACCACCTGCAATCTGCGGCGAAAGATTAAATCAGTTGGAAATGTTTTTATTGTTGTTTTATTAAATTAAGTTATACGATAGTTCTACCTTGTTTTTTGTGTTTTTGTTGTTTAGAATAAGTTGTATATTGTTAGATTTAAGTTCTTGATTTATTTATTTTTTGAAAATGCCTAGAATTACAAGGTCCAGTGAATTACTTAATCTTACCGAAGGTTTATTTTACATTGATGACGATGTCATTGAGCTAGCTTCAAACTTTTACAATGAATTAAAGAGCACAATAGCAACATTTGGAGATGAATCTATTTCTAATCTTGTACCACATATCTCTTCTCTTTTATCAAAACTTAATGATTTATGTAAAGAAAATAGTAATATGAAACAAGAGATGAAATTTTTGAGTGAAAATCTGGTAGCTGCTGAAAGTAAATGCTTAGATTTAAGTAACAGTTACAAAGATAGTTCAGTAGCTTGTTTAGAATTAGAAGATGACTATGAAAATAAGATACGCTGCTTAACAGAACAGTTGAAAAAGTTGGGTTCAGAATCTTTGCCTCAAGGACTTGGTAGATAAAACTAGAGACATTGATACTGATAGGCTGGTAGCCGAAAGTAATGAGAAAATCTTAGCTCTTACAGCAGAGCGAAAATGTCTTTTGACTACTATCGAGGTGTTGGAGGCTGATGCCAGAAGTCTACGTGCGGAGATACGTCAGATGGAGAGGAGGGCCAAGCAGCGGCGATCTTCAGTGTCAACAGACCTACTGGCTGAGCTAACCTTGAGCGAGGTGACTCTGGACGAGACCAACACCCAGAAGTGTGCTGAGAACAGCGAGCAGCAGCCTAGTCCTGACCGCAGCGTCACCACACCACTCATCCCTCCTCCTGAGGTGCCGGGGTTGGCACCATCGCCTACCTCTCACCGACCAGCAGCCTGCATCGCCTCCTCACCTCAGGACTTGAGCAAAGTGCTTGTGATCGGTGACTCTCTGTTGAGGTATGCAGGGAACAGATGTTATGCGGAAGGAGCTATTGTGGAGTTTTGTTCAGGTGGCAAAATAGACGATATTAAAGTAAGAATTTTAGAGCATGTAGGTAGGGATTTTAATTTGATTTATCTAAATGTAGGTACAAACAACTTAAGAAAAGGCTACAATGGGGGTCCAGGGTACAATGGCGGGCAGGGAAAGCGTGAGGCCCTTCACAGCATGGCAGATTTGCTCTACACTGTTAGAACAAGGTTCCCTTTAGCAAACGTAGTGTTAAACAGCATTTTAGTAAGATCTGATTTGACTTATAAAGCTTTGAATAATTTTAATTCACAGTTGGAGCTGATGTGTCAGAACTTCGGCGTGACCTTTGTAGATGTCAACCGGGTGCTTTCGCGAGGGGATCTTGCCCGAGATGATGTTCATCTCAGCCGGAGAGGTGTGTCACGTTTAGGATCACTGATTTTGAGGACCATCCCCAGTAACCTGCAATTCTGGAGCCAGCCTCACCCTGTGTGCAGGAAGAGGCATCAACCTCCCATCTTGGCTTGGATCCTGGGGATGGAGATGACTCTCGAAAGAGTTTGTCTTCTTCTACCTCGGGAAACTGGTTGAGGGGGAGGCCACAAGGAGTCTAAAAGTAGCTCACTTAACATCCGTTCCCTGAACACTGGATTCGATGAAATGTGTTCACTACGAAGGGATTATGATTTCGACATCTTTGGAGTTACTGAGACTTGGCTTCTTCCTGGCACACCTTCAGACAGCTTTCGAATACAAGGGTATTCAATGTTCCGTGTGACCGCCATCAAAATTCATTAACTCCATCAGTTGAGGAAGTTGGAGGTGGTGTGATTATTTATGTCAAAGATGGCATACTATATGAGGAGCATACTCTTTCTGAGGAGTTTCCCCCTGGTTTGGAGTCTCTTTGTATTGTTGTGAAAGCAAAGGGTGTTAAGCTTGGCATTTGTGTGGGCTACAGGCCGTCTTATGTGAGTTATACCCACCTTTCAACTTTGTTTCATTCCCTTTTTGTTGACCTGGCAGCTGAAGTAAACTCAGTGATATATCTAGGAGACAACAATATTGACTTGATGAACAATGTGTGTAATGAGACTAAGTACCTAAGCCGCCTCTTAAAAGAACCAACACTATTCAATTAATAGATAAGCCAACTAGAGTGACAGCAAACTCGGCCACCTTGTAAGACCACATTATAGTGGGCAAGGGAGTCGAGATCAAGAGGAACGGCATAATAGACACAGCAAGCATTGAAGATAACAGGGGTGTGAAAATTACGGATCATAAGCTTGTTTATTGTGAGATCGCCTGTCAGAAAGACAAAAAGAAAGCCAAGTTTATTACATATAGAGACTTTTCCAGATTTGAACCGGATAGCGTTATTAATCAGATTTCAGAAATGGATTGGAATGGTGCATTATCAATACAAGGGGTTGAAAATGTAGAACAATTCATCACCTCAAATATAAGGAAAATATATTACAAGAACGCACCAATTGTTTGTAAAAGAGTGACAAAGAAAAAAGCGCCTTGGAGAACAATTGAAATAAAAAGGCTGACTAAGACGAAAAACAAATTGAGAAACAAATACTGGAAGACTAGGAATGATGACGATTGGCAACATTATAAAAATGTAATAAATTCATTTCAGCAGGTCAGGACCTGCTTAATGAGAGAGCCTTGACCATTATGTTAAATGGTGAGGTACTTTTAATAAGTGACCGTTTAAAAACTCTTGGTGTCACATTGGACAGTGATCTCTCTTTTTCTGACCACATCAGTCAGACTATCCAGCGTGCCGTTGGCAGGTTGAGGGGGCTGTACAGGTTCAGAAATTTGTTACCAGAGGCAGCGAAAGTTCAGCTAGTGCAGTCACTGATTCTATCAGTTTTTCAATACTGTTATCCTGCATACGGCAATAGCATCTCCAAAGAAAATATGGGGAGGATTCAAAAGGTCCAGAACAGTGCCATCAGGTTTGTGTTCTGCCTCAGCCATTGTGACCACGTGTCACCTTTCAGGGAGACCCTACATCTACTCCCCATGGATGCCGTTTGCAGAGTGCTGACCTGCTGTTTGGTCCACAAAGCTCTTATTGTTAAAGAGCCTCAGTACCTCTGTGACAAACTCTCCTATCGGCAGGATGTCACTTTGCGTAGCACCCGGCAAGACAAACTCCTCCACTTTCCGAGGATCAGTCGCGAGGTTGGCAGGAAGGGCTTTGCCTATTTCGGTCCGTCATTGTACAATGGACGCCCGGCGAGCCTCAAAGAGCTCGCAGTCGGTACATTTAAAAGAAATATTAAATGTTTTTTTGAAAATTAGTTTGACTGCTATGTTTTTTTTATTATGTTTAGATTTTAATTGTTTGTTGTTACTGTAAATATTGTTTCTTTTTTGTATGATTAGAATAAGATTGATTGCCGAAAGTTATTTTGAAAAGCAGTTGTTACTGAAAATCGCAGGATAAAAAAAGATATTTTTATTTATTTTATTTATTTCAATGATTGTCTCCAAAATAATGCAGAGTTCATCAAAAGGTTTGTCCAATGGATTAGAAGGACTTAAATTAATCCTTAGGTCATGAAAGATTTTGGGTGACAATAGATTAAGCAAATACTGTTTTTTCTTTGTCTCACATTATATGAGCCCATTAAAAAGAAAAAGAATTGTTTAACCTAACCGAGTACGAACACCAAGTCTCCTGCTCTTCATTAAATTTTTCAAATTTGGTACATAATACAGGATGACTTACCACTTGATTACTTTCTCCAACATATTCCTGTTGTCTTTGGGGGTCCTTTCCTCCTATTCATCGCCATTTTTCTATTTTCAAACACGAAATAACATAGACTTATTTAAATCACAACTGGTTTTAGCTTGTTTTCGTGAGGAACGTACCTGTTTGCTGGTTAACGATAAGTGTAATTTCCCTCCCTCTCCCGCTTCACAGTTACATTAATTTTATTACAAATCTACATTTCCTAACTCCAAGATAACTTTAGTTTATTTCATTCAAATTGTAACTTTTAATTTACTTCTAAGACCAATGTCATAAAAATGGCCATGATAATTTCTTCTTATGACCTGATTAAGTAATTTTTAAGTCATGTCTAAGGTCCTGACAAATAAGTTTAATTTAATATGAGTATTTTAAGTCGTTACATTTATCATATATTAACTTGATAAAATTCTTGCTTATACATTTTTAAAGTTTTACAATAAATTACCTTAATTACATGCACCGGTATTTAATGTGACATGTACTGTATGGTTATACAATTCTCATCTAAAAACTACTTCTATCTATGGAACCATTCATTCTCCGAAAGGGTTAGAGAAATAAACTTGCCTCATATTCCAAGCAACAACAGTTCTCCGTCGAGCTGTGCTTGGCTTGGGACCCTAAATATTCTGATGAGTCGCCATTTTCACGGTCTCCCCTAACACAGTGTAATGTGTTGAAAATTTGGAATTTGTTAGAGCGATAATAAAACAAATATATCAAATATATCAATTATTTTTGTTTTGCAGGTTCCTAGTTTTGGTATAGAAGGGAACATCCAGAGGACAAATAATAATGAAAGTCTTGCACTTTTTACCTACATGGCCTCGAACTTTCAAGAAGTTAAAAAGAAGTTAGTAAAGGTCACAAAGTATATGAAACATAAAGGCAAAAAGAAGTCCCATCAAAGAAAATCTAAGAAGAAATCAAAATCTAAGAGATCTAGAAGAAATTTGTCATCTTCAAGATCTAGATCGCAATCATCATCTACATCGCGATCTAGATTTAGTTCACGATCAAGATCTCAGTCTAAATCTAGTCTCAATTCACGATCTAGATCTCGCTCAAGATCTCCATCGGCTAAAAAAATTAAATTTAAGAAAACATATTGCCCGAAAGAGTATAGGTCTCGAACACCATCTCGGTCTCCCTCAAGACAAAGACTCTCTCCTTTCAAAAGGAACTATCGAACAAGAAATATCAGATCAAGATTTAATTCACGGTCACATTCAAAATCCCCTCAGAGAAAACGATACCGGTCGAACAGTTTTAAACGACAATCATATTCCAGATCTCCAAGCCTATCCAAGACACTAGTTTCGAAGAAAGATAATTGGAAAACATCCCCCTCAGATTCTCCCTCAAGAAGAAATAGGAGATATTCGAGTTCTTCTTATTCATCAGATACAAGTCACTCCTCTCCTAGATATAAAAGGCGACGCAGAAGTGAACTTTCTAGGAGTAGGTCTTGGTCTAGATCTAGATCTCGCACTCCAAATAAATTCTCTACCCAACCGAAAGAAACTAAAACCATGGCATCTACCTCTGTTTCAAGCGATTTCATAAAAAGTTCCCCATCAACCTCACAACAAACTTTTGTGGCAAAACATACTTACCAACACGAGATTCGTCAGGGTAACAATGTAATGACTAGACAAGCTATAGTTACCACCTCGTACAAGCAAGAGCTAAAGTCATTTAAAAAATCATTAGGAAAAAGTTCTTCAAATAACAAAAATGATGAAGATTTAGAACTGAATAAACTGGAACTTACAGTTTTTGATGAAAAAGGAAGAGACGTTACTAAAAACCGGCCACCAGCAGGAGGTTTAAATCACCCATTTTACATACATCCTGAAGACGGTAAGTGAACATTTTTTTTAGTTTTCTATGTTCAGTATTTATAGAATTAGGAAGACTGATTACCCATACTATAAGAAAGACAATTAAATTGGCAATACATTTAAGGACTTGTGAAAAAGTGAGCAAATAAGAGGAGGCTAAAGGCAATTCGGTGTCGCCCTAGCAGTCGAGCGGTAAATCGTCACGTTACTCCGTGCTGATACTCACTGAAAGTACCGTAGCGTGACATAGTAAATAAACATCTTTATACAGTATGGCCTAAAAAAATGTTAATTTCTATTAGGGAATTTCCACTATAAGGGAGAAGCTATTACTGCAGGTCTCATGGTGACTTAAGCCTGGGACCATGATAACTTTTTTTTTGAGATCAGCACACAATTTTCAAATGGTTCATACTTGCCCTGCTTTTGAGTAAAAAACTTATAAATATCATTGTGATGTTTTGCTTTGGAATTCATTGTTGTTCCAATAACTGTGATATACAGGGTGTCTGTAAAGTCCGTCACCAAACTCCATAACTTGGTTTATTGGGTCAAAATAAGCAAAAAAGTTCCTGTGAAGGTATGTCCTAAAATGCATATTTACCCAGATATCCGCCATTTTGTGTTTTTCACAAAATATTTTTTATCTCCGAAGTTTGTGAATCGATTTTTTTGAAACTTAGTATGTACCTATAACTAGTCAAGGTTAGTTAATGAAAAAATAATCAGCATGATCGAATGGTAAATTTCAAAATGGCGGCCGTTCAAAATCTTTAATTTGAAATACCGGAAAAAGGTTACGTAGTACAAAAAAATATGAAGAATAAAAGGTTTTAGAAAATTTAATTTCCAGTCTAATGACACCAAAATTATGAAAATCGGTTAAGAAATAACTGAGTTATGGTTGAATTTATCCAACGAGGCAGCATAAATTGGAAGGAGAATGGCCCATTGTTGCATTGAGTCATGCGCTGACATAGGTCAATTACGCTGCCTCAGTAGATAAATTTGACCATAACTCAGTTATTTATTAACCGATTTTCATAATTCTGGTGTCATTAGACTGGAAATTAAATTTTCTAAAACTTTCATTCTTCATATGTTTTTGTACTACGTAACCTTTTTCCGATATTTCAAATTAAAGATTTTGAACGGCCGCCATTTTGGAATTTACCATTCGATAATGCTGATTATTTTTTCATTAACTAACCTTGACTAGTTATAGGTACATACTAAATTTCAAAAAAATCTATTCACAAACTTCGGAGATAAAAAATATTTTGTGAAAAATACAAAATGGCGGATATCTGGGTAAATATGCACTTTAGGACATACCTTCACAGGAACTTTTTTGCTTATTTTGACCCAATAAACCAAGTTATGGAGTTTGGTGACAGACTTTACAGTCAACCTGTATAGATTCAACACTTCAACTGACTCTCCATCATTGTACAAGCTAAGCCCTTCTAAATCCAGTAAATTCTTTAATCTCAAATATGAACTTCTTTTCACTTATTGTTTGTTTCTGTAACAGTCATATATATGTTTATCTCTTCTTTGAATTGCTAAGGACTTTCAGCCACATTTCTCCTAATGCTCCAGATATGCATCCTTTGTAATGCACTGAATGCTTGACGTTCGGTAAACCATAATTGTCTTGCTATTTGCCGATTAACGAGCATTCATCTACAAACATGTGGGGTTTTCCGAGCAAACATATTGTTCTATTTCCCAAACATTCGTCCACTTTGATGTGTTCAAAAGACCGATACTGAACGGGAAACAGCACAGGTGTTTACTACTTGCCAAATAGACAAACACCCAACCACACTACTCGTGATTCAGCTAGTCTCTGTTCGCTCTATGCCAAATGACACATGTCTCAAGCCGGTTGAGGCTAAGAATGTTAAGTTGATTGAATTTCATATTTTTATACAGTTAATCAGTCTTCAATTTTACTTTGTAGTTTGGTTTATTTCGCACCGATCTTTAAACCTAAACCTTAATTTTGGTCTTTAAAGTACCGCATCGATCATCTTGTAAGCCTATATTCAAAGAAAACAGAATTTTAACTTTGCCATCCATTTACATCTACAGTTGCTTGTCTTTTTTCCACCAAAACATAAATCTTTTAAGACCATCTTTCCAGCAAACACAGTACAATCTTAGAAATAGTGACTTTATCAGGATTCCTCAACATAAAAGGTGTTCTTTGAAAAACACATGCATTTTAATGACATCAAGCTTTTTAATGCACTCCCAGAGGATATCAGAGCTGAGCAAGATGCGGGACGATTTGGCTGAAAGGTAAAACGATTGCTGAGTGAGCAGGCTATTTACAGTGTTAGGGATTTTATGACCTGTAGCTAATAAATCTTATATTTTATAAAGAGATTATTGTTATTTTAGTTACAAAACAAATGACACAATTGTACTGTTCACTGTGATTCAATAAAGGATTTTTGATTTGATTTTACAATATTTTACAAAGACTGTGCCAAATGGGAACATTATTTTGTTGTATTTTATATCTCTAATAATGATGGAAACATTTAAGCAAATATGGTAATATAATTTGATACTGTTCTATAACAGTACTGATATATAATAATACTCCTAATACTCACATTGAAAGAAAACACTATTGATTATTGATTATTGATTGATTATTGATTATTGAAAGAAAACACTTGACTTAGTGAACACTCGGCAGCTCTGATTCTAAGTGCTTTTTACAAGACCATGCTGCTGGGTAATGGGGGTGGTTTACGCTTGACCAGTAGGGCGACACCGAATTGCATTTAGCCTCCTCGTGAGGACTTTTTATTTTAATGAATTAAGTTAATTAATGTGTTAGATTATGTTTTTTTTCCATTAAATATGTTTGATTTTGGCCCCCTTTCCTATTTATAAATGCTAATAATGTTGAGTTGAATGGTAAAGTTTATTGTTAGGCCCGCATTGCACTATCAAATATTTTATAAAAGATCTTTTATAAAAGATTTTATTTGACCAATCACAATTCAAGCCAGCTGATTTGCAAAACAAAATCTTTAATTCTGATCGGACAAATAAATCTTTAATAAAATAATCTTTTATTAAATATTTGATAGTGTAATGCGGGCCTTAAACCGTTTCAAAATTATGTATTTACAAAAGGGATTAGTGGTATAAAATGTAATACTTACCATATATCACAAAAACCATGAATATTGCACTTTTTCCTCCTCCTCACCTCACTTCCTAAACAGTAGGCTATCAACAGGAATACTCATCTTGTGTAGGTGTCCACAGAATTTCCAGTGGCCACTGATGAAGCCGATCACTTTCCACGAAGTCTAAGGGCACCACCACCACACCTGATGCGCTTGCAGTACCCTCTTTGACTGTATGTGTCCTTCTACGCGTTCCCAGCTCTTCCAATGTTCCCTTCCCATCCTCTGGCAAATAGTTCTCCATACTGTGGTGCAAGCAACACCGCACGTTGGCTCTGGACCAATGAGCAGGCTGTCAGTCAGCTCCTCTATTTGCCTACATGTCAGATCCTTCATTGCCAGCAGTACCTTCTTGCCCTGGAACCCAACTAAGAATTACCTTTTTGCTTTCTCCCAGGATTTTCTTGTCCTGATGACAGTCCCAAACTGCCTTAGAGGTGAAGTCGTAGCTATTATAATAACTGTGAGCGTTGACTTGTGGATGCGGTGTTCCCTAGTGGGGATAAACGTCTGCAGTATTGAATACTACGTTCATAGAACCGTCCACATGATTAGACCAGTTCATAATTTGTAAACGAGGCAAAATTGTGGTTCACATTCCATGTAAAAATGTAGGTCCCTTAGTTGCCATTGGCTGTTGGGCTATTAATTAACAGTCCTGTCTAAGTAACATGTCGGCCTTACTCAGTAACAAGACTACAAGATCGCACCACAATCATCCTTCACTCATCTATCATTCATTCTTCGCTTAAAATACCTACCTGGTGAGGTCGCTATTTCAAGAAAAGGATAAAAGTATAATGTATCAAGTGCAAAAAAAAACATCACACCACATGCACTCATGTTTTTGAGTTCATGTATTTAGTGTGACCTCTGAGGCCATGTTCCACACACGTTCTCACACATTCAGACAACGCAACAACCTCTGCATGGGATACGGTAGCCAGTTTCCCCAGGCTTACACAGCAATGCACCTTGGGTCTGACTCCATATATCCCTGCCCCCAGTTCGGTTGGCTTTTTCGAGCCATCCGCATACCCCTTCATGTTCTCAGGTTCACCTTTTTCCCAGACAGCCCTTTCAAGAATGTTGATATTGTATGGCTTCTCTAGATCAGTGATCTTTACCATACTGTCTGGTGCCATTTCGAAAGGGTCCATCTGCAGCGTGTTTAAAATCCTTGTGTGTTCACATGAGGCGTTATACTTCCAACTACCACTGCAACTCATCCTACAGGCTGCCGTCCTTGCCTCTCCCTTCACAAAATTGTCGAGAGGTGGGATGTTTAGCTCTACCTCCAAGGTTCCAGTTGGAGTGCCTCTCATAGCTTCTGTGTGATACCAAGACATGCCACACACTGGATCTTCTTTAGTCTCTTTACAGCGGTCGATTGCATCACTTTAGTCCACCAAACAATTGAACCGTACACCATCATCGGTCTGGTAACCCTTGTGTATAATAGCCAGTTCATCATTTGTGGGGTCATACCCTGTCTTCCCAACTGCACTCATCATTATCATAAACGTGGTCTGAGAACGTTGAGTTACTTGTGTCAAATGATTATTCCAAGTGAGCTTGCCATCCAACCTTACACCTAGGCACTTGAACTCTCTCTCTTCCTGGATCAGATTGCCGAAGAGAGAAGGTACTCTCCCAATATCTTCATTCTTCTTGCTCGTAAACAGTACCATTACAGTCTTAATTGGATTTACTTTTAGATTTTTCCTAGTTACACCATTTCTCAGCTATGGACAGTGCCCTCTGCACGAGTTCCAGGCAAGTGTCCATAAATTTCCCTCTGATGAGCACAACAATATCGTCAGCATATCCTTGAGCATACATACCCTGTGCGTTGAGTTCCGAGAGCAGATTATCTACCACCAGATTCCACAGCTTCAGTGACAGAAAGCCACCCTGTGGACATCCTCTTTGGGCCTCTGTGATTCTACACAGAGACGCTAGCGCTCTCCTGCTTTCGAGCATGTTGCTTATCCATCTCACAATGGTGTTTTCCACATTCCTTGACACTAGCTTTTAAACGATAGAGTGAGTGCTCGTATAATGAAAAGCTCCTTCTATATCTAGAAATGTAGCCACCGCTATTTCTTTGTTAGAGATAGCAATTTTAATCTTGCAAACGAGCACGTGAAGAGCTGTTTCACGTGATTTTCCTTTCTGATAGGCATGCTGATTCGGATGCAAAGGATGGCTTAAAAGGACCTTATCTTTTACATGCCTATCGAGCATTTTCTCCACGGTCTTTAGGAGAAATGACTTAAGGCTAATAGGTCAAAAACCCTCAGGCACAGCATAGGTTTCGGTAAAAGACCACTGAAGATTATCCATGTTGTTGGCATCACCCCTCTGGCTTAACTAGTCCTGAACAGATGCTCCAAGTGGAGAATCAACTGGTCCCCACCCTCCTGCAGAAAAGCAGGTTTGATGCCATCGGTACCAGGAGCTTTATAAGGTTGAAATGCCCTATTGGCCCTTTATACCTTTAAAGGTGATGACAGCCCTGACCCATATCCAGTCTTCCCTTGTCGTCCGCTCCCTACTCTCCCTCTCCACTTCGTCTTGAACTGTCTCAAGGAACCTAGAAGTGAGCGCTCAAAAGGCACTCCAGCTTCTCATCCGGGCTGGATCCTTGTGTGTTCTGATCCGTGTGTGTACCATCCTCTTTGAGCATGGTGCCTAGAGGATCGGCTTGGCCTCAAGCCAGGACTCTGCAGTTTTGCTCAGTCAGAGACACTGTAGTAGTGCAGGGAAGTGGTGTTGGATTCTAGAATTTTCATTTAACAGCCTGAAAATTTGTGGAGTGGTCGTACATACAGCTGGGATCATCATACTGAAATTCCCAAAAAATTCCACTTGGACAACATGCAGCCATCTTGAAAAAACCATTTTCGATCCGTGTTTCTCTAAACATTTTTTTACTTAACACGAAAACCATAAGAGATACGAAAAAAGTGTATATAGGCTTTTTTGTAGAAAATAACATTTCTAGTGTAATGAATATAAATATGTACAAGAAATATCTATATACTTAAAGCCGTAAGGAAAAACCTTTGGACAGTTCGTCTTAGACTTCTCCTGTGTCGATTTATATGAGGGTTGTACCAGAACAAAGGGTTTCGGTCCTATATTTGCAGGTTTTATTCATATTTTGAAAAAAATATGTTAAATGGGTCAAAAATAAAAAATAAACTTTTCTTATGGAGATTTAATATGAGGGGAAAAGTCCTCTTTTTCAAACCTTGGGACAGTTCGTCTGAGACTTCTACTGGGCCGATTTATATGCGGATTGTACCAAAACAAAGGGTTTCGGTCCTATATTAGCAGGTTTTATTCGTATTTCGACATAAATTATGTTAAATGGGTCAAAAATTAAAAATAAACTTTTCTTAAGGAGATTTAACATGGGGAAGAAAGTAAACTTTTTCAATTCTTCAGACAGTTGGTCTGAGACTTCCACTGGACCGATTTACATGCATTTTGTAAGTTACCGTATAAAAGCTAAACTTATCTATATTTGCAGGTTTTATTTACTTTTACATTATCTTGCATTTTTTAATTAAAAAAATTGAAATTTCCAAACCTTTGCAATGATCTTATTTAACAGTTTTTCAATCAGCTGATTTTAATGGCATCGAGCTATTTTGTCTATCGACAGAAGAAGAGCAAACGCTCAAGAAGTATTTGGTTTATTATGGCGAGTACTACCCAAAAACGTGTACAAATACTTTAAATTAAAAGGGATAATACCCCCGTTGCAGCAGACCTGCATACTCAGCGAATTTCAAGTGCAAAACAACATATTTCGATCCAACATAGCGAGATTTGACATGTTTTTGTAAGCTCCATAAGAATAACATGGGGAATGAGTATGGAGGTTTGCTGCTACAGGTATATTAAAACTGGGTGTTTTAATTCAATATTTAGTAGATCTGAACTAGAAGAAGCCATTTACCAAGTTTTATCAAGATATGTTGAGAAATAAGCGAGATATAGAATTTAACTTATTTCCCATAAGGTTAACATTGGGACAACGTACTGCGTTTACCACTTTCAATATCTCGGCAACCAATGGACATAGAGCCATGATTCAAAATACTAAATTGTTTGTTTTTTTGGGCTGAATTCAATGGTGCCAATAAAAATTTGAAAAATTTTATTTTTCTATGTAAAAATCTCAAAAAACCCATTTTTGGGGGGGTTTACCCCCCTTTACCCCCCCTTCCGGTGGTCCGATCGGGCTGGTTTACGAACTCGTCCGAATAATTACTACTTTACACGTCTATGCCAAATTTCATTCCGATTAGACCATTTTTGCGCAAGTTATCGTGCTTAAAGACACATATATATATATAGATATATATATAGATATATAGATATATAGATATATATATATATATTTATGAAAGTGAACTAATGGTGTTTTTGGCATCTGAGGACCTCAAAAAGAAAAGTTGATGGTTTTAGGCTTAGGTCTTACCATGAGACCTACGGTAACAGCTTCTTCCCTATAGGGGAAATTCGCTAATAATACAGTTATATATTATTTTAACCAAACAAGTTTATAGTCAGTGAATTATAAAAACAAGTTTTGATTGTTAAATTCGGTTGGGCTACATTTAAAGTTACTTAATTATGTGAAACAGCTGATTGCACCCATTAATGGTCCAAGAGATTACTGCAATGGCAAATTAATTGTAAAAGCGGGTTAGTTTAAATGGTTTACATTCATAGTAAATACCATTTTTAGCATAATAAGGAACTAATTTTAAGTAATTTAAAACTTAGCAGTCGATCTAACTAAATGTAGCCAAGACAATTATATGATAGGCCTAGCAGATTACCTTTAAAAACTCATATTAACCCCGATTTCAGTAATACTTTTTTTTCAGTAATAATGCACCGATTTTAATTCGACGCGTGCTCCATATCCTGTGCGTGTTAAGGAAATTATCGTAACATATAGATTTTTTCCCTAGCAAGTTGTCAATTTTTCTCATATGAATTCATTTTGCTTACTTTGACCAATCTGGCGCAAGCCGCTGTGGCAGTAACGGCAGAGCGTATGGCTGCCAAATTGCTGAATCGGGTTTGAATCCGTATAGTGCCGCTAACTTTTTTCATACGTCGTTACAAATGGCGTCACTAAGGTCTGCTTTTTACTAATACTGATATTTATTTTAGGTCAACTAAGTTTTATAGGAATTACAGTATTTTTAGGCCTTCGAAATTTCTCGAAAGACTTATTCCTTGAACATTTTATAAACCATTTAATCAAATACAAATTTATAGTTTTAGGCCTACTTATTTGTGAAGTTTTTGAATCTTGAATCTAATAGAACACTGTAATTAGGCTACTAATATCTAAGACTAAGTAATGAGGCCTCAGATTATTTAGTCCCATGTTTAGACCTAAGGTTTAAGCTTTAAGCTAAGACCTAAAGAGTATCTGTGTATGAAAGATGCAGCATTGTTGTTTTAAGGGGTACTCTGACAGATGATCAAACTAAAATCATTGTATTTTCTGTGAAATATGTTTTTTGCTGTTTGTAATTGGGGTTGATCTATAAACGTAAGTACTCATAACAACTTTACACATTGAATCATCCAAAGATATTTAATAAAACTTTAAATGGTTATATGCTGTGCTTTCATCATTTAGGTACACTTTTGCCACCACACTGCATAAAACACTGACATTTCTACCTGTTCCCGGTAAAAGTGAACATCCTGTCTTACAGCGTTTTCTGAAGTTGTGATGCTTTGTGACAGTTTGTTTACGTGGTAGTTGGCAACTAAATCACTTATGCAACGATATCGTTTTTCCTCCTATCTTTCCTATCTGTACTGATATCCCAGATAAGTAGATTATGAGCAGGGGCGTACCGGGGGGGGGATATCGGGATATATCCCCCCCGAAATTTTTGGGGATTTTGGGAAATTTTTTGGGAAGATTTATATCTTGTTCATGATGAAGTGGTGGTACCGTATCACTGAACATGCCGTTAAACAGAAAACACTACACTCGTTAATTACTCACTAAACTTTTGTATGGGTTTTAAATAGTTAAATTCCATTATTTTAAAGATAATTGATTTGGGAATTATACATTGGATTAGGTGTTTTTTACCTATTGCGGTTATCGTGAGTAATTGGCGGGAGTAGCCCTATAAGAAACTCCTGATGAAAACAGTGGCCATTAAATGGTCAGCGATATTGTTGTCATCGCCATCGTCGTCAGATGTGGCAAAAGACTCAAAACATACGTGAAATATTCATGGTAAAAAATCACGATATTAAAATGCCGCATACGAATTTTGTCGTCTTCTCACGGCCGTGTACTTTTACTATTCGTCTGTCGGACGATCTTGTATCAGCATCGCAGCAGACGAAAATCGTCTGCCTACGTTGCGTGAAAACCAAATCTCGTCGTCAAATCTATGCAGATTTGTGATAGGCTAAGTAAATTGTGGAGGTCAAACTTTTTGCGGTGGTCTCCAGTGGTGTCATGGTAAATTCTCCAACGCCGGAACGATGTGTCCGAGAATTTTGGGCAAATACCCCCCCCCCATGGGGAATAACATTTTGTATAAGGATTCCCACTTTATCTTTTTATTTTTTTGAAGAGGATTGAAGCTAACTTTTAACAACACATTTTAAATATTCCAAGTTAATATTTTGCAAAAATTAAGCAAAACATTCTGTGTCAGTAGATTTTTCATGATTTATGAATTAAAAAAGTTTTAAATATAGCCTAACGTTAACAATAATAAAGGTTTCATGAATTTTATTTGAGACGTTGATAGGTTTCAAACTCCCTCTAACAGTGTCTTTCAATATCAGTCTATATACAGCATATAAGCATTTTTTTATGAGTGACTTAACTTTGTTATTGGACACAGATGGAAATAGAACGCAAAATTCAAACCCCCATTTAAAGTTAAATTGTTGTGACAGGATAAAATTATTGTTGTACTGTAATAGATTTGTTATTTAGTTTTCTCTTTATGTTTGGTGGGATTTAGTTTTGCATTTTATGTAAACATTTTATTTAGCATTTAGTTTTAGATCTCGTCACTTAAGGGCAGTGAGTATTGATTGATCAAGAACACTTTTGTCGGTTTAATGCAAGGCCGACTTGACCTAGCTTTCGGCGAAAAATTTGCCAATCGAGACCTTATTATGAAAGCAACGTTAAACGAGTCCTGCCGAACGCACCTTGTTCTCTCTCGCAATCGCCTGAATTCGCACTGACCCGCCGATAGCGTACTTGAGAAATACTTTAGATGAGTTCATGACATGTTTACTACAAATGGCTCAAATTCGCCATAGTTGTGTTATGGTGAATCCGACTTGCCCAAACGTACAGCGAGCATTAACGACGTAGAAAGAGTTATGGTTAATGCATCAATACACACTTGCAGTTACCTGGATTCACCTTCATTCAGCAATAGTGAAGAGCGAAAACAAATAATGTAAACAAACTAGACATTAGAAAACTTTCAACAGAACAGACATAATAACGATAAAAATGAGAAAATAACCAGTGTACCATAGTGAAAAAGTAACCTGTGCAGCCGACTACGGATAGCGTTAGTTATGGTTATGTCCAACGACAAGTTAGACATTCGGTTAAATATCGACCTTATTTTCTACCGAATGACCGACATCAACTTTTTAGTTTCGGCTCGACTGTCTGCTCCTTGTCGTCCCTCTGTTTTCGCTTTCATTCCAAACTCCAATGCCTGTCGTTTTTAACTCGTCATTATTGTGAATCAGTGCAAAAAAAAACGTCATATTTGTACCTGTACCACAGTTCTTCCTACTTGGGACTCTTCCAAGTTTCATAATGATACAAATGAATAAATAAATAAATCAATGTATGACTGTCCAACCATTACTCAATTGTATTAGACTATTAAATGCAGTGGCCAAGGTTCTACTTTCTATACAATGTACTGTAATGTCAGTGAAGACTTAAGACGAAGAGCAGTAATTTTTTACTTTGACCCAAATTTGCCCAATGATAAAAATTGTAATGTTGATTCCTTTTACAGTCGATATGTTGGTTTTTTTTATTATTTTACTGTTAACCAGCATGATTTCCATACAAACGTAAATTACAGAGGAATTAAAAATCTTCCAGTACCGTACGCAATTAATTGTCGGATATTAGCGTAACTTTCCTAATTCAAACATAGGCCCTAATCCTACATCCTATAAATTGAGCTGTCTTTGGGATATTGGGTTAACAATTTTCTAAAAAAAACCTTTTTAGGGCCTAGATATTGCAAGCAAACAAACTGGCAAACAAATATTTGCATTCGTAAACATCCGAGCAGAGGGCCATTTCATGATTTCGACACTCACTGGCTATTAGAAAAATATTATCCATTCGCATTTGTTATATTTAACAGCCATCAGTAGGCCTAGGCCATGCCTGGCCTAAATTTTATCCTTATACGATTTTGAACGTTATTTTGGGCCGGGCGTGTTTTATGTTGAGACGGCGATGGTTAAAGAGCCAATCGATTTACGATATTCGATACAGTACACTCTCAATTATCCGAGGTCTTCAGGACCAAGGCTGCCTCGGATAACACGAACCTCGGATAACACGGAATTTACGTGTGTTTTGAGATTGAGCTGTAATAAGACCACTTCAAAATGTTTTATTAGATATAGTATTTGCCAATAAACACGACAATGAAAGTCCTTCCAAGTTGCAAATAGTTTTTTTTTTTTTTTTAATAAAGACACTTGTTTCAAGCATTATAACGGTTAGTAAGAGAATAAAAACGTATATTTAAGCTTAGAGCTGCCTCGGATAACCTTAAGTCTCGGATAACCGGGGCTCGGATAATCAAGAGTATACTGTAGTACTTCATACTACAACGATCGATATTTAACTGGATGCCTACCTTATATCGTTGTGAACCCAACGCTATCTGCCGACTACGTACTAACAGCAGACAAAACGGCAACTGCACGTCACACGTCACTGTCAATGTATTTTGAAGACGCTTCCCAGGGAAAGTGTCCTCATTTAAGTAATGTTGATACATTAAAAAGAAAGCAGGGTATTTGATATTTTCAGTGATATAGTTAAATTGAAATTTTAAAATGTCAATTTGTTAATATCGTTAACCTCTGAAATAGGCGTTCGCCATGCGTTTACATACATTAATCTTAAAAACCAGTGCCGGAACGGCGTTCGACTTCCACTATTATGTGATTATTATTAGCCTTGAGACTTGAGAAACACTACAGAAGTGAGACAACCTGCATTTTCTAATTATATTCATCAACCTCACTCGGATAATCTAGGATCCAGATACTTCAGGTCCAGAAGGTCCGAGGCGTGCAATAAATGAGAATGTAAGATATAGTTTTTACTTTGAAATTAAATAGAAAAAACAGTACGATATAGTTTTAATGTGTTCCAAGGTTAAGAACGTATAATTTTTTAATTACTTTCTCATCTGTCCTTTAATGTTAGGCCTGCTATATAAATAAGCTATTTCTTTGATTGTGTAAAATCATTATGCCAAAATTTCAATGTGATCTAAAATTTTCAGAATTTATCTGTGAGCAACCTCAAATCAGTTCAAATTTTGGGAGTTATTCTGTTTGTTATTACGCCTCTAGATTGCCTAAAAACACGAATTTACAGTTGTAATTTATGAAAATTTCCCAGGGGAGGGCCCACGGACCCCCCCTTGGTCCCCCAGCCCCCCGCTGTATCCCCCCCCAAAAATAAATCCTGCCTACGCCACCGATTATGAGTAGGCTATAAATATTACAGTACACTCTCGATTATCCGAGCCCCGGTTATCGGGAGCCGGGTTATCCGAGGCAGCTCTAAGCTTAAATGTATGTTTTAATTTTCTTACTTAGTGTCTTATTAATGCTTATAACAAGTGTCTTTATTTAAATCTAGCAGTTACCCATGGCTTCGCTCACGATAAAAATTACAGCTGATCTTACTTCTGCTCTTTGAACTGCCAAATTTTAGTATTCTCAGCTGTTTACAATTCAATATTTGAATGTTTAAATCCTTATAAAATGTAAACATTGAAGCTAAGGACGTTCACGGGGCGTAGCCCGAGGGGATTTTAAGGAAGTGGATAGGCCTATGTCCTTTCCTGGTAAAGTGGCTCTATTCCTGCAAAATTTCAGCTCAATTGGTCCAGTATTTTTCACGTGCTTGAAAGACAGATATTCACACAAACATCCATACTTTCACATTTATAATATTAAAGTAGGATTCTATTATTTGCAACTCGAAAGGAATTGTAGTATTTATTGGTAAAAACTATATCTAATAAAACATTTTTAAGTGGCCTTATTACAGCCCAACATCAAAACACACGTAAACTCCGTATTATCCGAGGTTCGTGTTATCCGAGATAGCCTTGGTCCCGAAGACCTCGGATAATCGGGAGTGAACTATAATTGATTTCATTGATGACTGAAAATTTGTTCTTCTTAAAATTTGTTGAAAGAAAAATACTTGGAAGGGAATGGCTGTTTAAAAAGGACATTTTATAAATATTTCGCGCCAACTGCCTTGCGCTCCAATCACCACAAAAATGGAGCCGTGTCCGTCAAGTATCGACGGGAAACAACTAGTTGATAATAACTGTTGATATTAATAATTTTCTAAAATGTAATTCTAATACCACTGCCATAAGGAATTCATGTAAAATTTTATGTAAAACCAATTCCCAAAGGGGCAAGTCCTTTGACCTTAATAGATTATATCCATAGAATCCTGATTTAAATTCCTGGTTATTTGACACCTCAATCATCAAAATTGGTTCACAATAAAAGCGTGGGTAAGCTCACAAATCCCTTAAGGAATAGCTTTTTTGTGAATTTACCCATGCCTTTATAGAGAACCAATTTTGATTATAGAGGTGTCAAATAACTGAAGTTTTTATCAGGATTCTATGGATGTAATTTAATATTAATTAAGGTCAAAGGGATTCGCCCCCTATGGAATGTATTTTACATCAAATTTTACATGTATCCTTTATGGCAGGGGTAATAGATAACTTTAAAAAAATTATTAATAACAACAGTTGTTATTAATATTTCCTGTACATATTTATCCTCATTTTATTGTAAGTTTTATTTTGTACATAAAATGTAATTTACACTTTTTTCGTATCTCTTATGGTTTTCATGGTAAGTAAAAAAACAAACGTTTGGAGAAACATGGACCGGAAA